>CM046064.1:38485216-39789083 GCA_025215515.1 Schistosoma japonicum | reverse complement strand
TCAAGAGGAAACAAGTAAACAAATCAGTAGGTGATACAGTTCAGGTAAAAACACAACAAAGACAGGCTTTTTTCAATTGAGAAAGATTATCACAACTTTATGTAAAGTTTTGTGGAAAACTAAAGCAGGATTGTGAAT
The DNA here is from genome assembly GCA_025215515.1 of Schistosoma japonicum. NCBI lineage: Eukaryota > Metazoa > Platyhelminthes > Trematoda > Strigeidida > Schistosomatidae > Schistosoma > Schistosoma japonicum. The sequence continues at coordinate 39,788,945 of CM046064.1, read as the reverse complement.
GACTTTTATTCTAGCTTGAATGTGACAATGTTATAAGCCATTATCTTAAGAATTTAAACCAAGGAATAGTGAAGGATTGGTAAAGGCCAGTGGTATACAACATGGTTTCACGCGACAGCGACATATCACAAAATGACCACCTCTCCATTTTCTCTATCTGGTCCTAGCATCAGTAGCGAATAATGCACATTGTGAAAGCTGCTAAAATGATATTCGAAAAAAATGACCGAAACAAAAAAGCCGATGTTTTAAGATGAAGACATCATCAACATTGAGCCAAAACAGACATTGCTGAACCTCAACTTACTAGCATGACTTTGATACCAGATGTCAGCAAACCAGCGGAAACAACTATATTTGAACACACAGGGCAGCCGATCAACATCATAATCACAGAGCATAACTGATCTTAAAAAAACGCTTTAAGGACGACCTTTACCAATTAAACACACTTTGACAGCATCAAAGATGATATTTACTAGCACACACACAATTACACAGATACATGAACTTTTCGACAACTTCTCACCGATTATCACAAGGAGTGAGAGCAGGCACAGACTCTCACTAGTCTGTAAAAATACTTCGCACCTAGGCATAAAGTATATATCATATTAATTGACAACTGATTAAGTGGAATTTGTAACATCGCAAATTAGAACAATATCATCTGCAAGCTCAAAATCAGAGTTCTTCAAACAGCAGAGTAATACTACCCCTACTCCAAATAGCAGGATTGAAAATAAACAGTTTTCTTTAAGTGCTTACAAACTAACACAAATCTGATTAGTAATAAACTTAAGAAGCACCACCCTAATGGTTAGTATATTTTTCTCTTCACCTTCTCTATCCTTTAAAGAAACGAGAGTTGGGCAATTACCATAGAATTCGAGCATTGAATATAGTCAACGATGAAAAAAGAGGTGGAAAAGGAGCAAGATTAGTGGTAGACATTTAGGGATTAGTATGAATCGCTGCTAATCAGTCTACAAACTAACTGCATATAAAATGGAAGGTTTGCTGAAAATTTTCATATTTATGCTGAGAATTATTTATTGTATACAACCATAGAGCACTGAATAAAACATGCATTGATGCTATTATTAGTAAATTGCATGTTATGTCAATTCAGTTATTCCAGTAATCTTATCATTCAAGTAACTATTTTCCGTCTTGCCAACGCATAGTTTAGTAAAGGTAGATAATATATTAAGGTTATGTAGTTTTAAATCACTGGTCATAGTTGAACGATAAATTGAAGAACAGGTAGGAATGGATAGCTATTTCACTATAGTATAAGTTTCATCAACAGAGTGCATTTATGACCCTATCAGATATCGAATCCAAGAAGTTCAAGTTTATCAGAAGGCATCCGACTTTCAGACTACTATGTTGGTATGCCGAATGTTGAGGGGCTACATATTAGAAGAAAACAGCTCTACAATCCTTTCTAGCTTTCAGTGATTATCTAACTAATATCAGTCCATTATGTTAAATTATATAATTTAACAAAATGAATATTTTCCTGTACTAAAAATGTACATAATTGTATATTACTACATACTTTTTCATCAAACTCTGTAGTGCTTTCGATGTATAATTAACATATTCATTAGTAAGTTTAGTTCGATCTCCACTGTACAATATTTGTAAAAGATTGATAAGTTCATCTTTGGAAACATGATGAATTTCTAGAATATCAGACTATAGAAAAGTAGAAAAAAAAAATTAGTGGCACAATATAAAATCATGGTAGAAGGAATATTATTATTTATTTACGAGTTTGGTAATTGTACAAATTATTTGTAAAGTTCGTTTGGCGTCTTCTAACTTATGCTACTTGTGATGTAAGGGAAATGAAGAGGTGTGTATATTGCTTCATATATTATCCTATATATGAACTATGAAAACAGAAAACTTGAGCAGGTTTTCTATCAAGAATATCTTTGAAGTATTCCTCACAAATTGTGATATAACTGAGTGTGAAGTGATAAGGTTAGGCGTAGGGTACTAGACAAAAATTGAAATTCGGTTAAGAAGGTTATGAGTCTTCATCGACAAGAGTGGGTGAGATATGTGTAGCTTATCCCCAACCACCACCTACCTCAACAAGCGATGTACACGTGTGTAGAAGGTTCTAAAGAAAGATAATGGTAGTCACAATAAGACATGAAGTCAGTCATTGGCTATTGATCTGAGCTATGTTCGTAGATGCAAATTACCTGCTTTCAGTATGTGACCAGTGGTTGGAGACATGGTTGGGTGATACGGCTTAAAGCGGTGTAGTCATTGTCTAGACAGTGAGTTCCATTATTCTCTCATATATACATTTTGATTCGATATTCTCAATAATTACCCATCATTATGATTATTATTGCTATTATTATTATTAGTAATTTCATCGCTTCGCGCTTATCTGATATGGCGGCTTGTGCTAATGCACATTCTTAACAAACTTCATAGTGATAAAGACTTACTGACTAATTTACAAACTATATCTACTCAATGAATATTAAAACCATGAGGCTAAGTCGAACGACTCTAGATGAATTGAGAAACTGATTTCAATCCAGTCCATTTAAGGAAGCCTTACAGCATTATTAACATCTACATTGCCGGGAAACTATTGAAAACTAATGGAGGGTGTTTGACAGAAATTACGTCTTAGTTTTGGGAGTCTCTCGTAAACCGATGTCAGTCAATGATGAGAATGCAATCACCACAAACCTCCAATCTTTAAATAAATAAACAAATCAGTTTTTTCACAGATCAAGAATAACTAACAGTATGTTAATAGTGATGGACCAGGTGACTTTAGGCATGTTACATGTTGTTGCATCGTAGAGCAAAGTTGTTCTTCTGAGCACCAAACCAGCTAACTAGAGGAAGAAGTTCGACGTCGGCAAGAAAATGATTGGTTCCACAGACAGACGAATAACAAGCACTTAACATATGCGTATATATACAGAAAAGAGAATGTCATTGGAAGTGTCACAAATAGTGTAGCAAACTAAGCAACGAACCGATGAGATTTAGCGTCCTACTAGATGGAAGAAAACAAACTAAAGGTGAGATCCGAATTTCCACCAATGAATTACAAAAATAAAAGGTTTACCAAATGAATCCTGGGGATCTAGCATCTCCAACACTAACCTAAATAACAGGTCCTACTTTTAAGTCGTACAGACCTAAAAATTTCAGGATTTTCTAATGAACGCTTTGTAGATCGTTATTTCATAACACCATTTGGTTTGTTTTGCAGTAAGTTTGTATACGAATATTGTGAAACCTAAGAAAAATTGCATTTTATAATGGATCCTAGAATTAAAGTTCGATCATAAACTCATGAGAAAAGGAGTACTCCATATGAAACTATCATATAATATTTGATTTCTTTACATTTCTAGAGATAGACGTTTTGTCTGAAAGATCAAGATAGAAAAATTTTCAAGAATCTTAGGTAAGTTCGTACTTAACAGATAAATCAATATGAGTTTAACTTATTAATCTATGCAGAAAAGGTCAATCAATCACCTAATCAGAGGTCAATTGGAACATACAGTTTAATAAAGACAAATAGTCAGAATCAAGCTCATCAGAACGGATTGAATGAATACATACAGAGGAATTAAAGTGTTTACCATGATTCAAAGTAAACGCTGATGATATTGTTTAAGATGACAACAAGATCTTCGCAATTAAATCATCCGATTCAAAGAACGCAGTGTTATCAAAAAACAATCTGTCCTAACCGACTAATAAAAAAATGAAACAGTAGACTTTTAGCATCTCATAACGTCGAAAGTGTGATGGAGTTACAAATGAACATACTAAAATAATACTACTTATAATCAGTAGGATGAGCAGGAAAAAAAAACAAGCAACAAAAAGACAAGTATTATACCTGTAAATAATTAACATTTAGATTCCAAGCAGCAAATATAAATTTATGCGCTGGAATCAAATCACCATCATCCAAGACTAAACATAAATCTGAGCATAAATTATTTCCAACCATTGATAGGAATGGATTAGAGTTATTCTAAAATGTGTCAAATTAATGAAAAATAATATTATAATAAGGAACATAGAAGCATATATCTACTTAAACAGTTACCTAGACAGAGTAAAACCAGACTGTAGCTGTTACTGTGACGTAGTCATCGGACCCAATGAACTATATTAGCTGAGGCACTCGCTACTTTGTCCTATCACACTAAGCAGGCCGGTTAGAGCGCGATAACAATAAAGGTAACAAATTAAATTCCCAAAAATAAAACTTTACTACCAACTGTACAGGGGCATGACAGAAGAAAGGTGATTATTCTAAAAAAAAACCGCATCCTAAATTTTGTTTCCATCCCACAATGGAAGGAGGGGTTAGAAAATACTCGAAATCAAACTGACAAATCACATCTTGTTTCAAGGATTTCTTCTGTTGGTGATAAGGTCTAAAAAGTACTGACCTATCACATCAAAAACTACTCACAAGGAAGGAAATGTATGACCAGTCACAAGGAGTTATCATTCGGGCTCCTATGAAAGCATTAAAAATCACCTTTTTCACAATCACATCCGTTCTTTATTGAAATTGTTTTAAAATGGGTTTGGGTAGTAATACCATTGTTTATAAAAAAAAGGATATAAAATGTATAATTTGAGAAGAAAGAAAAGAGACAAAACAATTCTGAAGCTTAGGATTCAGGAGAGTGAAGTCAAATTATGAATGCACCTGTGCTATTGCGACTGATTTGCAGTCAGGTTAGCTAATTTATACAACTACGGGCTATGATAATCTTACAAACCCAAGCCAGATGGTTTGTACCTACCTACATGGCTGTGACCAACAACAAACGATTTCCTAAGCTAATGACATGTTTTGGTTCGGCCGCCTGTAGCTTTCTTCCATCCTACTTCTACGCCAGCTACCACCAATTGTAGAGGTAATCGGCGGTTGTACACAAGTAACACGTGTTTCAGCTACCTCACTTGAGACTGAAGTATCATTGTTCTTGAGAACCCTGCATTTAGCTTCATTACTTAATCCATTATTTCGAATAGTATTCGCTTACTAATGCCGTCTACTCTAAAGACAATGTTGCTCATTTACAGTTCGTTCTCAGCAAATAATAAGACACTAGATAAAATACTGTAGCATTTGCGTTGTTCATATAGTACTTTGTAGGTATACTAGAAACAGAATAACGATGGATAGAAAACTATTAAAAACGGAAGAATGAAACGAAACAGCGAAATTGCTATATAAATGGATAGGATAAATAGCTTGGCACGATGAAAAGCTATTCATTGCACTATCAAATTGAAGAAACGAATGAGAATAATTCACACTACTTATAATTAAGAAGTAGTTTGAAATAATTAGTTCATTTTAAAAAATCAAGCGGCCAGATGAGAAGTCGAAGTTGATCAGAACTGTTACATACATTCTGAACAACAATTTCATCACGCATAAAATTGTCAAGATATATATGAAAAAAAAATGTCTAACTATATAGGATAATAAGACAAAAACAGTGAGAAAAAACAACATGGATCTCGCTTACTCTAGTCACTAAATCAATACTACCAGGGTAGGTTTAGTGTTTATGAATACACAAAAGGTTTGAATTTTCGTACCGCTCAGTATACACAATAAGGTGCTCTTGTATAACACAGCAAAAACTGATTTGATATTGCCCTTGTGGTATGTTTCAGTTAAGTATTTTACAGGGAGGACGATGATTGTTTATTATATGCTCCTACTATACCACAGGTGTTATTGTTTTTGTAGACGCTTATGTATGCGTTCATCTACCTTTAGATTGTTCCCCAACATGTATATATAACCAGACATACGTGGACTGAAGAATACAATGAGATATGATGCATTTGCTTATATGCTGTTTGAATTTCTCTACGTCAAGGAGCTTGATCTTTCAGTAGCCGACTTGAAATGCGTAGTACGTATTACTGATAATTAGTTTAAACTTTCGGCTTAATAAAAGACTATCTAAATCGAGTATCGAGCCCATATACACAGGCTTCTTAAATGCCTGAAGTATAGTAGGTATTATGATACTGTGATCTTTACATCACAGTATGAACAATGTGAGATCTGTTCTTCATAAATATTGAGTTTAACAGATTTACATCGTCTTCGGTAGTATCATTTGTACAAATACAGTAAAACAGAATGCTTAACAAACCCTTTTCTATGTGAACCAAACAATAACTATGCAAGCTAAGATACTACATTGTTAATCTAGGCTTTCTATAAATGGATTATTTGGTTGAGTTAACTTCACTTCAAATAATTAGTTTATCTAGAAAAGAAAGCTGGTTGTTTTTCTCTTTGTCACACTATAGACCAATATGGCTATAAAGAGTGTTAAGTTTATTTAATAAACCATCTACATCATCGGTTTTCTCTTCACGTATTGCTAAAATACCATCAACATATCGCTTTTCAAAGTGAATTTGTAATTAAGTTTGAAGAAATACACAAACAAGCAAAATATGACTATCATTAGAATATAGTGGAGGTTTAACACGAATTATGATTGATTTCTTTAAAGACTGAACGATCATTTGTTTATAGATAAACGTTAAGACAAAATATAGTTAAATTGATTGCACTAACGACTTACACTATCTGCATACACCGAACACTTAGTAGATGGGGTACATACAGAAATCGATGACTCTGGTGTGTTACAATTTTTTTCAGATTTAATAGAATATCTTGAAGACGACTGTTCATATTCCTAATGGAATGTGATAGGAAATGAAAAGAAAACGAGAAGATACTTTAGTTTAATTTATTCTTACCCACTGAAGTGAGGATTATAGTTCTTTTTTAATTTCCATATTAGAACAACATATATAAGCCAACAATATTGTTTTCAATTAGATCTTCATCAGGTTTTACTCTAATAAACAGTAATATTTATACGCAAATATGAAAATGTTATACTAATCAAGGTAATTTGTGAATCACTTGTGACAATGAGCTAGACGGATTACGTAACTGTTGGTCATAATCAGTGGTTATATTGTACACTGACAAAAAATAACTTGATGGAAATAATTCCCCTCTCTCTCTCTCTCTCTCCCTAGACTATACAGTTGATATTGCTAATAATAATAATAATTCTATGATTTGAAGTGAATTCAGTAACAAAGGTATTTGGTTTTAGGATTACATATGTATGTGTCTGTATGTGAGGAAGTATAAAAACACTAATTTTGGTGCCTTAATTAAAGTTCCAATTTAGTAGTTTAAACCAGTAAACCAATGGATTCATGTAACATTCATAGATCAGTGCAAAATTTCATTTACATAGTGCATCATTTCAAATTAATTGATGCTTAAATATTGTTGGGTCACTCATATTTTGAATAATAGCCAGAAGTGGAATCCGTGATAAAAAAAAATCTCATTCTAAATTTTGACTTGCCAACAAAATCTACCTGGATATCAATGTTGATGTTTACATGCAGCCACAGATCTAAGGGTCAAGCTTTCAGTTTAGAACAGTAAGTTTTCCTCATTTTACACAATAAATAATAATTTGAATACTTAGGCCGTTAGTAACATAACTTATAGCAACTTATCAGCCAACGATGACTTATACTTTTAAGAACCAACATCAAATAAGTAAATTTGTATAAAGTACAATCATAAAATGTGTAAAACTCAAAATGCTGATAAAAAAAACAGTTCGTCTGATCACCAATTGATAGGAACTAAATGGTTAAATATGATTGTTTGATAATTCCTCGGGAAACTCATTGGGAGCCAGGAAAATGTTGAAAATACTTCAAATAATCAGAGTTTTGTTAGAGACACCTTAGAGGATTTTAGGAAACAACAGATTTTGTCTCTAATCTTCTGACTGAACAATTATCAAATTTACAACTACGTTTATTATGTTTTCCAGAAACTTCTAGGATTTCTAAGTTACGTAAAAATACCCTTGCTTTCTGCAAATACAGTTTTCTTCGTATTACCCGCTTTTTGTCATTTCTATTCAATGTCCAAGTACATTAAACTTCTAGGGACTATGAGCTAGTTAAGAAGTAATTCTCTAATTGCTTAAGTACAAGATATATTACAGTATAAACGTAAAACTATGGGAAATATTTACCTATTCTGATTGAGAATCGTATTCAAGAAGTGATGTAATGAATGAGTCAAAGAAAATAATTAACTTTCAGTAGTGTTTCTCAGATTATTTTATATAGTTTGATTGCATATGCATTGTACATTTTATCTCAATTATCTTTATAACACTCCCCTGCTGGTTCTGTAACCTCCCGTTTAACCTATTAACTGTTATTATACCATATTGTACTCATTAAGTAAGACTAATTAATTGTGAACACATTACCTTATTTTTGTTATTATGAATAATGATTTTTGGAAGTTCTGTTAAACTTTCAACACGAATTTAATTCTATTTGAATTCTATTTTAGAGTAAATGCTTCAACACTAAGTTGCATTATCGGGCTTTAACTACCGTATTGCTAAGGCTTTAACAGTGAATAAGATGTTCCTTAGTGCCCAACCCCTTTTTGAACTCAATTGTTTAACAGCATAGATGATGCTGAAGGACGATTCCAGAAAGGAAAGGTGACTCGAATTAATAAGGTGTCTTTGCATTAAGCTAGTAATTGATACGTACTCACCTTTAAGGAATCATGTCGGGGCAAACTGGTGGCAGCTATCGAGTAGGGTTGACATACATTATTCAGTCACTTATTAAGATTTTGTGGCCACAGAATAGCTGGGGAATAACTAATTAGAACTCACACAAATCCTCCGAGGACAGAAGATTTGGTATCCTTTCTAATTGGTCAGAGTAAACGTTTATCCAAATCCATTATCAAGGATTCATTGAAGTTTTAAGGGGCTTGATTATAAAGAAATTGATCTCAAGTGCTACTAAAGGCATGAGGATAGTTATCACTTTCTCGTAAAAGAATTCCTACTCTTGAGGTAGTTGAAAAAGTAATTGAGTTGAGAGGGGTTTAAAGAACTATGGGACAACTGTCTCAAGTTAGTCAAGCATGATCTTTTTTCAGTAGTTTTAGGTATATTAGCTCCATACTTGTAAAAGCTATACCACCGAAGATGGAGATCCATGAAATAAGATGAGGTGTGGATTTTCAGGAACCGGCCACTTCCAAACCCATCCCTCCGTTGTAATAAGGCAATGACTGGGGGAAAATATCTTACTGCCGTCAAACTCCTACACAGTTGCAGTACGATATAGCCTTCCGACCTTAGATTTGGTGTTTTTCATCTTACCATTTTTTCAGCCGACTTACCTGAAATGGGAGGATCTAAAAAGGCAGTTGTTCGAGGTAGCAAAGCCCAAATGGTCCATTGTGATAAGCAAGTTCAACCATCACGTCAAAGTAGTGGCTACAGCATTTGTGAAGAGTGTAAATAATTAAACACATTCGAATATAGATACATATGGTCCACAGATCACCATTTATTTCAACCACTAAGCAGTATATATATATATATATATATATATATATATATATATATATATATAGTGGATATGATATTGTTCAGTACTCAGTGTTAAATCAATATATCTTTGACCTACAAGAGTTTAATCGTGGCCCGTATAACTCTATGGTAATATCTCAGACTATGATGCTATGTGGAGGAGATTCCAATCTCACAGAGAGCATCCACTTCCTCAAGATTGCCAACATGGCTTACTACAGTCGACTGTCAAATGGCATGAAACCATCTACGCCAATTACAGTTTTCCGAAAATTACCTCCAATCATACAAAGTGCTTAGTTAAACTCAATTGGATAGTGAAAAATTCTCAAGGTTGATATAACTTCTGTTTTTCGAATCTGGTATGAAAAAAGTTGAGAATGAACATAATAACACTGCATATACAGAAATAAATAGAGTGAAATTTGTATGATATCTCACTGTTTTCACATCATCGTCACCATCATCACAACGACGCTCCTCTTTATATTCATTATTAACGTTGGTGTTAGATTCACATTTCATTTTTGAATGAGTAGAAACATAACCAGGAATTTGTGACATCGAAAAAACATCGGAATTCAAACCATTTAACGTAGGACTTAGAGGTGGGACCAAGTCATTCACATAATATACTTGTGTTATGTCATCTAAAGGATAGAAAACAAACAGTAAACTGAATGATGAATTTAGGATAATTGTATCCAATTTGTAGTTTTACATCATGAATTGATCTTAGTTAGACAATAATCAGGAAGCACTAAGCAGCTGCTTTCAATTGGTACGGAACTCTTCAGTAGTTCTCAATCATAATTTACATGGGTCGAACCTAAGATATTTAGGCTTGACAGACAGCCGTCAAACTAAACAGTTGATATGTAATGGTTAACATACCTAACTTTAGTTGGTCTGGGATATATGAACAATCATCATCTAATGATCACTGATGAAATAGTTGTTCATATTATTTTTTGTTTTCAATGATTTTTTAACTAAGCGTAAAATTAGAAATACCTCAATTCTTTATCTTAAAATGATATTAAATAAGAAGTTAATCACATTACCATTTCGATTAAGTTCTGTAGATGCTAAATTCCATAGTTTAGATCGAGTGATTAAATTGCTATTATTATTATTATTATATTCCTTTACATTCTTGTCAATTCTTCTAACCTGTTATTTTGACCAAAAGAAAAGAAAACAACGAAAATAAGTACGAAATAATAGTTACCTTAAAGATTTAATGTAAAAACTAACAAAACAAACTTTGAGAATTATAGAAAGATGATTGTGAAGTGACCTTTCAAAATAGAGAACACTTGTAAGTTGCTAGTATTTGATAATAGAAATCTTCCAAACATTGTTGGTGTATGTTGGAACTACCTTAAAAACGATGCAGAAGACAAAGTACTAGGCGAAAATAACAAATCGTTTTGAAAAGATTACGAATCTTCATCACCTGAAGTAGTTTTAGTATGTATTCCATATGCTAGACTATATCTCACCTTGAAAGTCTGGAATAGGATTAAGTTAAGAGAAAGTATGGGGCGGTCAAACAATGATATAATATCAGTTCAAGAAGTAATTGACTGTTGGTCTGAGTCATGTTAATAAGCGAAAACTACGAGTTTTAGATTTGTGAGATAACTACGATTATTAGTTGGAAGTGTCGAAGTGATATGGCTAATAATCGATTGCATAAGAGCAGATGTAATCACTTTTTCATTAAATTATGTTTTAAAATTAATTTATGCATTTTATTCTGCGATTTCATATCCTATTTCCAAATCATATTCACTACATCAAATTTTTTTTACTACTAACACAAACACTAGCCTTTTCAACTACTTTGTAAAACACTTGGTAAGTGTATCTCGTTGTGCTTCTGTGGTATGGCAACTTTGATATATATATATATATATATATATATATATATATATATATACTAGATTCTACGTTGGTTGTCATTCATAGAATGGGATGCTAAATACCATAGACCAATATGATACCTAATTTCAAAACCTAGGGGACTATAGAAAAGTGGCTTATAATGGCTAATCTAACTGATTGTTAATGATTAAGTTACAGTTTCGAACCCTGTGTTCTGTTTACACGGGTATGATGAATTGGATAGCACCATTAACTCTTGAGCGTAGAGAAAAATGTAAGGCTTAAAACAATGCAAAAACCTGCATTTATTAAATTAATTTGCATCATGCAATACTAATATTAGGATGAAACCAGGTTACATTACAGATTTTAAGTACCTTCTAAAATAATGCGGAAGCTTTTAAGACTCATACTAACAGATGAACAAAGATATAGACTGAATTAAAAGCATATTATGTGTGAAGATTGTTTAACACAAATGTTTAACAACCGATGAAGACCAGGAGTAACTGGATAAATGCTTTGTCTTAGTGGACGACCTTCAACAATGTACATTCACAGACCCAAAAGGATCTTCAGGATTCACAACCAGTGAGTAGCCTATAAGTTACTAGGTTGGAATGAAACTGTCCACATATTCAACTTTAGTATACATGTGATATTGCGCAACCATCATATGTCTTATGCTCAATATGGTAAGATCCCATCAGTGATTTGAAGCTTAAGTACTCGTAGCTGAGTTCAATCCATGGTAGATTGTAAATGTCTACTATATTAGGAAGGAAAAGCTGATCAATGCTTCCGCACTTTCACAGACTGTCTAGCCACAATCAGTCCATGCTGTAAGAATTTACTAGAAAACCTTGAAGGTATACAACGTTTTACGAATTAGCCGCGGTTGACTGGACATTTCGTATACAAGATTTAGGCTTCATTCTCTAATAAATAACTAAGCGGGGAGGCATCCGGTGCCCTATCAATCTAAAAGGAACAGTATGTTGAGTAATTGATTTTTAAATGAAACTGAGTGAAAGGTAATAGAAACCGAAACCACTTTCATTTCGCCTCTATATAATTATATTAGAATTCGCTGTCTAATATCGTGCAATGCTGGTTGAAATAAGATGTTAGGGAAAAACAATTATTAATGAACAAACTGAAGCCCAGTATTAGTTCATGTGAAATGAACTGTTGGTGTTCTGTACGAAGGTGTAAAATTACCTACTCATCTCGAAGACGGTTGATGTGTATATGTAAGTGACCAATTTATAACATTTTGCTGCTATCACACCTCCAGTATGACTAATATCCAGACTTTGTTTTCAGATTTAGAATAAGTGTAGGATTTCCATTAGCACATAGTACTTTCAGTCTTACCACTTACCAGTCGACCTTTGTAGTGACATGTGACTTCACATATTAGATTACTAGAGTTGGTGAAACCTTGTCACTCGAAGTTGGAAGTGTTCGAAAACTACCAAATTCAGTGACTACATTTATGCCTGGCAATCGGTGTTTAAGATCAATCATGATATTTTGATTGATGTTCTATTATGAAACAAAGACTTTATTAGTTTTAGTCGTTTCTACAACTCACGCTATGTCCTGACGCTGAGATCAGGTGGGAAAAAGAGGAAGAGGCGGTTTGTTAAAAACACAGCCTATTACTACGGAAGACGATTGCACAGAAATGATATCTGTTGGTTCAAAGACTACTTGATTGGGACTTTAGGACCAGGCACCTCAGTGGCTTGAAACGATATCAAATACACCCAAGAATAAAAACAAGTGGAGGACCTATCATTATTTATTAAATTTTTTATATAATTAGAATGAAACTGAGCCATACCTTAAGTGCTGTTCCTGTTCACCTACTGATTGATTTTACGGCCTCCTTCCCGTTATTTCTTCATTCTACATTTTGTGATGAACTTATTCTATATCTTATTTTGCTAAAGGGTTTATGGAGTGTAAATCGATTTTACAACTACTCACTAACGTACCAACTGAAGAACTATTGGTTAGTATATAGTGTAGAGATAAGTTTCAGCGATTCTTAAAATGTCGGCTTTGTAAATCCAAATTTACAAACAGACCAGTCACCATCCAGAATTTACGACCGGTCCATACAGTAAGACAGATGGACTGCTTATTGGAAGATGGACATCTCGCCTACACTATGGCTGAAGTTGACAAAAGCCAAACGAGCTTTTTGAGTCCGTATTGAAGTTTCGTCAGACATCAGCCTATAAGGGTTGGTGAGTCTAAAAAGATAAGTGAAGTGGTTGATGCACCCGACTACTTCACTCCCTATTTTTAGTCCAGCTATTGACGCAGACCAGTCTTGAATAAATAATTTGTACTCAGAGGGATAAAAACGCATCCTTAGTATGCTTGTATTGTTGCTTAGTGCTATCAAAATATTGCTTTATTAGCGTCCTCACAAAACAGGACCATATCATCTGAATAATCTAAGTCAATAAGTGAACATCCTAGTAGAATACTAATTCAAGCGAGGGAATCGTTATTTCTTGCAGTAAGCTTAGGAAATTAAACAATATTATAGATAATGGACAGCCTTGATGGACACCACATGAGGCTACAGTCCAGATAATAGTTTGCTATAAGCTCTGACTCGACCTGTAGTGTTTGAGTAAACAGCCTTTATAAGGTCTATGTATTCCAGTTGTACTCAATCCAATGACAGGTACTGCCACAGAGCCTCTCGGTCCATGGAGTCGAATGCTGGTTTTAAACCAAGAAAAATTGAGACCTTATCTCGGACGTCAATAAGCATATTTACATTATAAAACCTAGTTTCCTGGAATTGAAGATAGTGGGTTTTAGTTAAGCTTCCAATAATTATTGAAGCCAATATAGTAGACAATATATTAAGTGAACTAATTCTTTTGTAGTTATCGCAAGAAGATTTTGGTCGTTTCCTACATATTCGAACGACCGAGATTAGTCAGATGGGATTAGGTCCAGTTCTCAGACTGTAGCTAAAATATCAGCCAACCTAAGTGCTTAAACTAGACCAACATCTTTAAGGACAATCGGAGTTAATCCATCCGACCCTTCTGCTCTTTCTCACTTTAGATTAGCTACAGTCAGGGGAATAATATCAATTTTATATTCAGGTTGGTTTGAAATATTGAGTAGCTGTAGAGTTAGTGGAGTCCAAGTGAGCAGTTTTATAAAGTATTCCTCACGACACTCCATCGTTCTAAACATTTAAAATGAGTAGAAAAAATACCTTCTTGTTCAAGGATTATCTCACCAGCAATTGGATGTGAAACATGACCATTAAGGACAGAGGATATTCATAGGCTTCCAGTATTCGATCATAGATATCTTTGAAGCATTGCTCGTGTTTGCTGGGACCACCGATTAAGCAATACGTGGGTTAGGAACAACGTACTAGGCAAGTATGACAAATCTACTGATGAAGTAATAAATCTTCATCAGCTGAGGTGGTTAGGACATGTGTTACGTACGCACGACCACAGACTACCTCGACGAGCTATGCTGTCTGGTGTTGGCTGAAAGAAAGCTAGGGACCGGCAAACCAAAACATGGCACCAGCCCATGAAGTCATTGACAATTGGGCTGAGCTATGTTAATAGGTGCAGACCACCTGGATGGGGACCGCGTGATAATCCTAACAAACGGTTAGAGACTTGGCTCGAAATCGTTCGCAATGACGCGACTTCTAAGTTTCTGAAATCATCTTCTTACTGAATCACATTTTTCTTATATCTTATCTTCGATCTCTAAAACTTACAATTAATACTGACTCTGTTACTAACTTTACTACTCTGCGATTTGGTCCGAAAATTTAATCTCTATCTGCTAATTGGGGCATGACAACTTGAACTGATGTACGCATATACCAAGGTTTATGTTGTAACTGGCTGGCTGACTGATTTATGCTTTCGTTCATCTTTCCCATAAGTTTGAAGAGCTGTCTAATGCCACCCATCACAGCTGCCTTTTCTATATATTTTACTTCAGTTACTCACCAGTGTTTACGATTGTTTTGTATACAATTCGTCAGTCAAGACGTTATCTCCCCTCATCGTGTTTAGAGGATGATAGAATGGATTTTTCAGAGTTTATCGAGTCAGCAGGCGCCGGCGAAA
This sequence comes from Schistosoma japonicum, assembly GCA_025215515.1. Taxonomy (NCBI): domain Eukaryota; kingdom Metazoa; phylum Platyhelminthes; class Trematoda; order Strigeidida; family Schistosomatidae; genus Schistosoma; species Schistosoma japonicum. The sequence continues at coordinate 39,773,389 of CM046064.1, read as the reverse complement.
TACATACTTTTTCTTAACCTCTTAGTTTAAATCACTGCTGCTTTCATAACTGATTGGTTGCCTTGTTCAGCTGCATTAGAGTGAGCATCATTTTCATAATTGTCTAAGTGTGCCTTCAGCTATCAGTGACTTTTTTATCATTGAGCTGAACAGTTTAAGAAACGTTCAAGCTACTCCCCAAAATGTACTGTAACCAAATTATTATCTCTTACGAAAATTATTAGGAATTTTCGATTGTAAAAAGTTAAACAGTTCTAATTCACTCGGGTAAATTACTTCGAGAAGAATAGACTCCAACTTTTCGGCAAATATTCTCTCACGTTGTTCACTTGATAAAAGAAGATGTAACGGCGAGTCTAGATCGATAGGATTAATTTTTTGTGCTAAAATTTCTTCGGATTTCCTTCGTTTTGTTTCTTCATGGATGGATAAGGATAATGCGCACGCCGTATGTATATCTTCATTGTCATGCCTAAAAAAATTATACGTTTAACAAACCACTTGTAAATTATTTAATCGAGTAGTTTATATGAAAAAATTCTAGCAAACTCGATGACTCCACAAACATTTCTAAAGTAGGAATGTAAACAAAGATGAAAAGTTAATTAGGGAGACGTGAAACTTTATCTTCTGATGTTTTCTGGGAGGTGTCTTTCACTTCCTGTTCTATTATCAGCCCCAGCCTGTAATGCTTTTAATGGGGGGGGGGGCAGGTCACTATTTGGTTATACTTTACATGCCTACTAACTATTGAAATGGGTTGTGTTGAGGAAAGCACCTTTTGACTAACTGAGATACCTGAGGTCACCTTCATTTTCATTTGCAGTCCTTTCAGAGCGACTAAACATGTTTATTATTTGAGCTCCTTTACATCTCACTTTAACATTATCTCATACCTTCCACTTCGAGCTTCATCCAATACTTTTAAAATATACTCCACAACGTGGAGAATCCAGTCACCCACATAGACTTACTGTTTAGAACTGTTTGTGGCAATAACACATTGGAAACCCCTCTTTTTTAGAGGGTCAGGAGTTTTAGTAAGGGTCGTGAAAACAATATAGGTGATTGTCACAGTTTTCTGTTTATCGGAATACGCCATCTCACTAGGTTCCTGATCGTCAATTAAACCATCTGAACGATTAGTGGTAACGTAAATATGAAGCTGTCTGTTTACATAATTATAATGAGACAATTCGTGTATTTATGGGGCAGACTACGTATTAAATATTTCAGTTTATTTATCTTTCATTCTGATATGTAGTGATAACTAGGGTTCTAACCTAAGCAGTTAACCTTAACCCGAGCACTTTTGTAACAATGTTACCTGACATTTATTGTATAAATTATTAAGAGAAAACGTTTTTAAACGATATTAAGGAGAAAAGAAGAGATCGGGATATGTAGGATTATCAAGAAACAATACTTTTCAAACAAGTGTACCTGATGAAACGATTTCCTCTGAATGATAATGACATGAGACTAAATAAATCCATGTTTAGCATTGAAGCACATCGTTTTAAGTGTGCTCGAGATGCCTACAAAATGATAACAAAAAGGATGATGTAATGACTTTTAGTGACATGTATTATATCCATTAGATAGACAAACCGAAATCTTAAAATCTTTTATTTAACAAAATCTAGGGTACAATGACTTTATCCGTTCTTAAAATATTCTCAATTCGTAACAATGCACTTGTCCTATCTATCTAACTGGTTCAACAGTTTTGTACACGTTATCACTTGAGTTCAAAGAAAATATGACTAACACAATGAAATGGGCGAAAAATGGGTATATGATATATCAAATCTATGATTAAAACAAAAATTCTAATCAGAAGTGAAGTTAACTCCTCAGAAATAATTATACCTAGCATATTGTGATATTTCAGAAAATATATAAGTTTGTATGGTTAGGTGGGGAATCGTAAACTTAGACGCAATGCACTACATAAAGATAGTAAGTTGGCTGATAATATAATTAACTTTCATCGATTAAGGTTGTTAGAAGTACTACGTATATCCGATTGTCGCCTACCTTGGAATGTGATCCCTGAAAAAGTAAAAGTAGGCGGCCAAATTAAAACGTAGCACCAATCCATGAAGTCACTGACGGTTAATCTGAACAATGCTACTGGGAAAGACTATCTGATTGAAGTTCGTGGGAATTTGGTGATCAGCGGGTAGAGACGTTGAATGACATGGCTCAGAATCGGTTGTAATGGTGCAGATACATTTACTATTTATTCCCCTATAGGTCCTAAGTTACGAAATTACGTGATGTCATTAATCGAGTACATTCATTCCTCTTCAATGTAATCCCTAATTTTAGTCATTTTATTACCCCTCATACTATTATTACCACTACTAATACTAACACTAATACTATCACTACTACTAACGTACTCATTACGGCAATTCCATCTCTATACCGATGAGATGGGGAGACTTGAACCGATACACACGTATTTCAGATCTTAGGTTGACTGTGATTGACTGACCCTATAGAGGAAAGTTAGTAATTATCCAGCAGATGTGGAGACATACAACGCTAAAAAATATCCACTCAATATATAGAAAACGTAAGAATGAGAGTGTGGTGAGATTATGATTAAAGTTCCCGATTTTTAACTGGTAGATTGCAGGTCCAAACCCCACTTTCAGTTACATCAGTGTAAGCAGCAAGATAGCAGTAGTTACATTAGCTCATAAAAAACCACCATGGTTTTAAAACAATTCCACAATAATTAAGTAAATTACATTAGTGAGTGTAAAAATGAAGACAATGCTTGTTTAAGGAAGACAAAAGTCACAATCCACAGCAGCAACAATCATAATTATACTAATGAATTTTTAATGAGAAGGTTAAACATACTCGACCAGAAATTTGTTTGTGACATGCAGGACAACGATGACAATACATGATCTAAATTAAGGATTAGTATCATATAAATCCAAGATAAGCCTACAAATGTTTCACAACATGTACTTTTATGCAGATTCTTTCTTTCTGTAGTCCACATCCGAATGCTTACGTTACACATAGGACATTTTTCGTCAACAGGATTGCTTGAACACAGCATCTCATCTAGGCTAAAAATGTTCTGAATTAGCTTAGAAAAAAGGGCTATATGTATTAATATAAGCTAACCACACCCCACTAATCTTTGGTCCCACCATTGTAGTCTGAAACATACGGATGTAAAGAATTACATGCGACTTATTGAAAAAGCACATAATACTAGACTTAGGTAGCTACTCCTTAAAATCTGTGGTTACGCTAATAGGTTAACGGAACCACTATCAACTAACCCCTCATTTTAGGTCTATTAAGAACAAATGTTGTTTGAGACTTAATATAAAACTAAGTGATAGACTTAAAAGAAACGGTGCGTGATATTTGCATGAATAAATGCTGATGTTTAACAGAGCGAAATGATATTTTACTATATTAGCCACTTAGTTGTGTACAGTAGGGTACAATGAGTAATTGGTCATAGCTAGAATTAAGCCATAGTAGCTGACCAATCAGATCTTAGAAATAAATTCTAGGGTCGCATAGATTATTGATACAATGATGTTAGTCTTGAATAATATGAGGCTTAATTAAAATAAAGAGGTTTATTAATCATGTAATGTAATGCATCCACTTTAATTTTCTTATTTTTTCTTAATGCTAGTAATATAAGGTTATAATCTACATATGTGGACTATATACATGCTGTTTTTCCATTAACTAAACTTGCCTCATTGTCACCTTAATAATTGTTCAAGGCTGCCACTACTGTTAATTAGTTTCAATAAATGTGGACGAAATTGAAGCTTTCGCGCCACAGGCCTCCGTCTAGTAGCAATGAATCACCATTCCCACCAAGCACAGACCTAGATATATAAAGAATGTGTAGATAAAGTAAAATAAAAGTGGGAAACCGTGCCAGACTGCTTACAATGGTCTTTAAATTCACAGCAGACATGGACCTAATGCTTAAGAATGCGATCAATCTCAAAGGAACCGGGGTTTTCGGGCGAAAGGACTTCTCACTTGCTGATCGTGTAAAAGAGAAAGAAGCTGAAGCAGAACTTAAACTACAGCTAGAAGCCACAGAAATCTCGTGTGGTGAAGTTTTAAGACCGAATGATTCTAAAGTCACTCTGTATATAACGCGAAGTCATTTAAATGATCTTCATATTTGTAACACAAACGCCCAAAGTTCGCTTTGCAAGCTATCGCAGTTACGTGCACAAATTGGCCATTATAAGCCAGATATAATGGCAGTTACAAAAACGCGGCTGATCTCGTCCACACGAGATAATAAACTTAACCTAGACAACTTTACACTGGTGGTAGCTGACAGGATCCATAATCATAAGGGAGGAGTAGCTCTGTTCATCAGAAACTACATTCTATTAACAGCTGTAGATACCATGTTTCATGAAAGTGGCATGTATGAAACAGCTCGTTGATGTCTGAAATGTAAGGGACAAGAGCTGCTGTTTGATTTGGTCTACCACAGTCCACTTTGTGAGACAGGCGGGGTCATGCTAAACAATCTCGGTACCCGGTTCTCTTGCAGAAGTTGTTTAATATTAGTCAATTTTAATGCACTATATATTTACCGAATCAATCTAAGGACAGAGTTTCTCGAAAACTATTTTGAGCAGCAACTAGTTGATACAGCGATGGCATCTGCATTAATACAAATGTAAAGGAACCCACACGCCACGATCCTCCTTTTTATTCATCTGTTGTAAACCCAATTTTAGTCTATACGATAAAAATGTCAAAGTCATCCAGTACTTAACACCATTAGGTTAACGTAACCATACTCTGCTATTCAGGCCATTACGCAGGCAGCATCTTTAGTTAAATAGACTGACACTTCTGAATTTTTTATAGAAACGACATAGGGGACTTTCCATGTGATTTACACTGATTCACTACAGCGTCTATATCGTGAACAATGCCTCATAGACTAAAAAAGTCGTCCATTGTGATTTAATTAGAGAGTGCTTCTCCTTTTTACATAATGAAAAAATATTGGATAAGCTTAGGTTACTTGATACAGCCAAAACTAATTCCGAATACCAGGAAGCTACGAACCCCTATGCCCCAGTACTTAGAAACGCTCGAACTATCTACAAAAAAACAAACTACAGAAAACCGAATCCAGTATCCAAAACTCTTGTTGTCTTATATTAATCGAAGAACAAAGAAAGGAAGCTATATACCAAGTTATTCTGAAAATGACTCACCGACGATTGTGGTAAGGTGAATTGATAACAGATTACTTTAGCAACACATATACTTTGGTGGCACTATTCGTAAAAGAAAACCTAATTTCCGCAAACTGCAGCATATAAAGTGTTAGTTATTAAATAAAATCGATGTTGGAAAATCTGTGGGACCTGACAAACGCAGCAAAAGATACTAGCTAAACTAGCTACCTTCATCTCTAACCCTTTAAGTGTATGCCCTATCTATCCATAACGCAAGGTAGGTTACCTAGCGATTCAAAAATCGCCATAGTAAGTTTTGCATTCAAAACAGGTGTGGCGTAAATCTGAAAAGCTGTTAAGGTTTTTAAAAAATTAACAAGAAAGCACTACTTAAATATTTAGACGGAAGTCTGCGTCCTCTAAAAGATGGCTTAGTCCTAGAATAATTTACTTATGTATTTTAGGCTTATTAGAAACAAGAGAATGCTGGTGTCCTTTGAAGGATCTAAAGATCCCCATCAATGTGGTCTGCATTGGCTTTAGTAAGGCTTTCAAAAAGTCCCTAACTCTAGAACGCTGCACAAGCTACAAAACATCGAAATTAGTGGCGAACTACTCCTGTTGATATCTGATTTCTTAGTTGGGAGAAACAAAGAGTATAGGTCAATTCCGAATTGTACGATTGGTAAACAGTGCTTAATGGAGTGTCTCATGGAACGGTTTGGAACCGATTGTTATTCTTCTTGCATGTTAATGACCTTTCTAATCTGCCTTCACCATTATGTTTTCTGTGTGCTGACGATATTAAGATATGGAGGGCTAAATGCAACAAAGGAGACAGCTGAGAACTCTACAAGGATCTGGAGACACTAGAAAAGTGGTCTAACATTTGACAACTGCTAGTGAATGCCCCTAAGTGAATCATGATGCATGTTGGACATCAATGTACAAATGCACACACGATGAGTAACATTGTGCTACCTATCGTCCAGACGCATACTGATCTGTAAGTCATCATTAGCGACGATTTCAAAGCCATTACACGTTACAGTGTTATTGTAGCTAAAATCTTTCGAAACTCTTTGGTCAAAAAGTAGAACCTTCAATACGATGATGCTAGGATATTTATTATTTTTATTATTATTATATTTTGAAATTTAAAATAGAATTCACGCCAGTTTACAGTCATGATCATAATGATACATAAGAGTTAACTCATATACAAAAGAATATATAGGTTTACAAAAATAAGTGCATGAATAGAAATGACATTTACAATACACTGGACCCACGTTTAGGGGATCACGCTGGAGTTCATAACGGTTCACCACCAACTGTAAAGTACTTTATAGTCCCGGATGTTTTGGGACACATAAGTAATGAAGATCTACTAACAAATCATATCAACTAAAGTAAGGAGTATCATAAGGGTGAAACTAGGAAAATTCAGATAAACTAGAGTTGCTTTAAATACCTAGTTGTAGCGTCAAGTACAAACATGATCTTGTGTGGACAGTGTCTCGTATGAGAACGACAGAAATCGAAAATATCATGTTAAGTTATCATGATTAGAGCACAAAGACACGCCTCTCTTTCCAACATATGTGCTTGATGATAATTATAACGCGACACGGAAAGTGAGGATTGAAAGGACAGAAAAAAAGAAGACCAAGCAGCAGAATGAGAGACCAATTAAGCATAACAGATTGTAGTGGTGTGTATATCTCATTAAATGGAGCTTATTTGTTTGTTTTTTCTTCTAAAACACATTGATTTTTATCCGTCACGTCATGCTAGTATGAAGTAAACAGTCGCAGATAACTTCTTACTTACTTACGTCTGTTACCCCTCTCGGAGAAGCATAGGCCGCTCACCAGTATTCTCCATTCAACTCTGTCCTGAGCAATCCTTTCCAACTGTCTCCAGTTACTGTTCATCCTTTTAATGTCTGCTTCCAGCTCTCGACGCAGTGTGTTCTTTGGCCTTCCTCTTTTCCGTTGTCCAACAGGATTCCAAGTCAGTGCTTGTCTTATGATGCATTCTAATGGTTTCCACAATGTATGTCCTATCCATTTCCAACGTCTCCTAATTTCCTCTTCGCCTGGAAGTTGGTTTGCTTCCTTTCACAGTAGGCTGTTGCTGATGGTTTCCGGTCAAGGAACATTCAGTATCTTGCGCAGAGGGTTGTTGATAAATACCTGTACTCTCCCGAGGATGTTTTCAGTAGTTCTCCACGTTTCAGCTCCATACAGAAGAACTGACTTGACGCCCGAATTGAAGAGTTTGGCTTTGAGGTTGGTAGACAGTTGTTTGGAGTCCCATATATTTTTCAACTGTAGGAATGCTGCCCTTGCTTGCCGATCCTTGCCCTTACATCTGCATCAGATCCTCCTTGTTCGTCGATGATGCTCCCCAGGTATGTAAAGGTATCCACTTCTTCCAGAGTTTCACCACCAAGTTCAATCGGGTCGGTGCTCTCTGTGTTAAATTTAAGGATCTTGCTCTTTCCCTTGTGTATGTTCAGGCCTATTGATGCTGAGGTTGCTGCTACGTTGGTTGTCTTCACTTGCGTTTGCTGGTGTGTATAGAATGGAGGATGTAGACCATCCGTGGAGTCCAAATAATCGAGCCGCAACCTACTTGTCCATTAAATTACGTGCTTCCTTTCAGATGTGGTCTTGATGAAAGAGAAAAGGCGAGAGTATGCAGACTTGTCTGACACTGGTCCCCACTGGGAATGAATCTGTCATCTGTCCTCTATGCACGATTTTGCACTGTGGCCCGTCGTAAGAAATCCGGATGATGTTGAAGACTTTCTCTGGTACGCCGTAGTGTCGAAGAAGTTTCCACAGTGTTCTCCTGTCTTTACCATCAAACGCCTTCTAATAGTAAATGAAGTAAATGTACAAGAACCAGTTTTATTCAATTGATTATTCAACGATAATTCGTAGTGTTACGATTCGGTCAGTGCACGGCCGATCCTTACAGAGACAAGCTTGTTGATTTCGAAGTTGAGCATCCACTAAATCTTTTATTCTGTTCAACAACACTCTTTTGAAGACTTTCCCTGGTACTGACAATAGTGTGATCCCCCCGTAGTTCTTACATTTGCCCGAATCTCCTTTCTATGTTATTGTGATAAAGTGTCCTTCTTTTCAGTCTGTTGGTACTTGTTTTTCTTTCCAGACCCTCCTGGGTAAAACGTGGAGCATCCCTACCGTTATGTCTATATCTCACTTTAGTGCTTTAGCTGGTATATTGTCAGGTCCTGCTGCTTTCCCATTTTGGATCTGTCTGATAGCTATCTTCATTTCTTGCATCGTTGGTGAAGTGACATCTATTGGGAGATCTGTAGATGCTGCTTCGATGTCTGGTGGGTTCGGTGGAGCTGGTCTTTTCAAGAGTTCCTCAGTGTTCTACCCATCTGTTTCTTTGTTCTTGAATCTCGGTGATTAGCTTGCCTTCTTTGTTCTTGACCGGTTCCTCTGATTTACTATATTTCCCTGCCAGTTTCTTCGTTGTGTCGTATAGCTGTTTCATATTTTCTTCTCTTGCAGCTTTCTCCGCTGTCGTTGCAAGGCCTTCGATATACTTCCGTTTGTCGGCTCTAATACTCTTCTTTACTTGCTTATTTGCTTCCGTGTATTCAGTTTGTGCCTTGATTTTCTCTGCTGTTGTTCGACTGTTGTTGATTTCTGCCTCCTTGTTCCTCTTTTGCTGAATTTTGCTTAGGGTCTCTGTGGAAATCCATTCCTTATAATGGTGTTTCTTGCGGCCCAGAACCTCTTGACAAGTTGAAGTTAGTGCCTCTTCGATTCCTTCCCAGTTGTCCTCCATGGTGGTTTCTTCCTCGTCCAGCAGATCTTGTAAGGCTTGAAACCTGTTGTTGAGAGTTATTTTTAATTCCTTGAGTTTGTCAGTATCCCGTTGTAATGCTGTTACTCCAGTTATCCATTGCTTTTTTAGCTTCAGTTTCATTTTGGCAACCACTAAGTGGCGATCTGAAGCTACATCAGCTCCTCTCCTGGTTCTCACATCTTCCATTGATCTTCTGAATTTTTTATTAATGCATATATGATCAATTTGATTCTCCGTAGTATGATCCAGTGAGACCTATGTGGCCTTGTGTATGCGTTTGTGGGGGGATATTGTACCACCTACAACCATTACGTTGATAGCACATACATTTGTCAGTCTTTCGCCATTCTCATTTCTTTCTCCCAGTCTTTGTTGTTCCATGATGTCTTCATATCCAGGCTTGTTCATTTTGACTTTGGAGTTTAGGTCCCCCAGTAGGATTGTCAGATCCTTTTCTGGACACTCCGTTATAATTGACTGCAGTCTATCATACAACTGATCTTTGTCCTCATCGTTGCCGTCGTTGGTGGGTGCATAACATAGGATGATGTTCATTGTAATTCTGTTCTTCATTGTTTTGAAAGATGCTTTGATGATCCTCGGTCCATGTGGCTCCTATCCTACAAGTGCATTATGCACTTTTTAGAACAGCAATAGAGCAAATTCTTGGGTATATGGAGCATTTTACTCTTTGTTGCCGGGGTATAGTAGCATGCGTCCCGTAGGTAATGTTTTATATCCACGTTGAGTTCAATGAGTTTCGCTGATTGCGAGCACTATCAAAATGTATCTTCTTATTTCCTCAGCTGTTTGATTTGCCTTTTGCTCCTTCTCATAATCCGAACATTCCATATAACTAATAGAATTTTCGCTCTGGTTGTTGTCTGGGGGGCATCAACTTCATGACTTCCGAAGAATCTCGGCTCTATCATGAGGCCTCATAAACATTTCTTCCACTCCCAGGGCAAAGTTTAAATGGTTTTATTTGTCTAATATGGTTAGCGGTTTTTTAGCTAGCTTGTGTTTTCTGGGATGCGAATGCTAGCCCTATGCCCAACTCTCCTCCTTTATCCGGGCTTGGGACCTGCAGTAACCCTAAAGGAGCTAAATACGGAGTTTGTGGCAGTTAAGAAGATCAAATTTAAAAACTTTAATTTTCGAGAATGAATTAGTTTGTTGAAATAAAGATCTACATTATTTCTAGAGCTCAGGATACAAGAGGAAACAAATTAAATGAATCTGTGACACCGCAAATAGTTTAAAGCCATGTCACTTAAGAGGTTTGTCATCGTTGCCTAATACTTTGTGTCTGTCTTTATTGTTCTGTGATACTTGAGCATTATTTCGATATCCCCGCTTGCCAAATGCCATTGATCTACGAATACCCCCTAACTTTATGGTCGATGTTTTACAGCCATGAAATTAGACGTATCAGAACTCAACAACACTACAACTTATTGGTTAGGATAATTAGCATTGTTGAATTTCTTCGCAACAACAGTAGCAGTAATTCATTACTTATTTTGATAATGCTGATTAATATAGGTCAGAAGTAAGATTTACACCAAGATGAGTAACATTCAATGTAGTTTTAATTATCAAATCACCAATTTTACAAACATAGTGCCAATTCGCAAGAACATTTTAAAATTTTAATGTCTTAGACTGAAAATAACTGTTTGTTATTTGGAGGAATTAAGATGAAAACCATTCAAACAAGACCACCGTTCAACATTTACTGAGAAACAGTTCATTTGACAGCGATTTAATGGAGAAACAGGTATACAAACAGTAAGATCGTCTGCATATTTAACAAATGTATTTTTCATAGAAGAGGGCAAGTCATTTAAGAGAAATGAGAAAAGGACATGGGAAAGAACGCCATATTGAAGCCAACCAACTTTCGTTAATAGATAAGTAAAGAACTTTCCTCTGTACATAGTACATTGTTCTCTTATGGGGAAACAGGAATAAAGCCAGTTGATTATCCAGCTTTGTATGTTCATATTCTCGAGTTTATTTAGTAACGCATCTTACCAGCCACCATGATATCTTCGTTTATATATAACTGGATCACTCACGAGAGGTCGTAAACTTTTTATAAAGGTGCATAAATAGGCAATTCGATTTTGGGACATGATTGAGCAATTAAAACAAAAGATGAAAAGACTTGTTGAGATATTTGGTTAAAAGTGGTAGCCCAAGATTTAAAACAGGCCGCCAACATTGTACACGAGTGCGAACAGATGAAGACAAATACGAAAAATACATATATTACCAGTAAGAAAAAATACTCGGAAAATTCAGCGTTAACAATAATAGTTTACTTGCAGAAAAGAAGGCTTGAATTCGAGAAGTCACAATCCACGCCTTATTGTGATATAAAATCCCATAATATGAAAACAAAAACCAAAAAGGTGCTACAACGAACGCTTTAGCAAGAGGCGTGTTGCTCGGCAAATAACAACAGGTCAGACGTAGAGTTACACTAATGGAGTAAAATATTACAGCCTTTTCCGTTTCTGGATAGTCCCTATGGTCCATTCTTCTTACATACAGCCATTTTCTGCGATTACAGCGCCACAGTCGAGAAACGTGCGGTTGCTTGTTGGAAGTGTTCTACAATATATAACACATCTCTAATACCTTAGCACTGCAAACTCTAAACCTTGTTACAGTCGGCTTTATAAAAAATTAATACCTTCATATAGTGTGATTTCCATAACAATGACTCTATAAAATCCCTATTAAAAACAATCCATATCATTCTGATCATGCCTGTAAACTGGTATGATCTCAGGTACAAAATGCTTCCTGAGAATAAACTATTATTATTATTACATGATTCAGTTATTAATCAACAACATTTGCAAAGCTTGTACAACTCAGACCAAAAATTGTTGCAGAAATGTTTATTTGTGGATCACCAGTGGTAGCATAACACGTAGCATACAAAACGGTAAAATGGGTGATTGAGTAGGAAAGTATTATTAACGTGTTAAAACAACAGTGAAAAAATATGTAGTAATGAGGATAATAATGAAAATTCGTTACAAAAATGGGGTTAATAAATTTCGTCTACAAAACTTGCCATTTCTACGACATTTTTCACAAGCATTTATGACGGTATCGCACTCACTGTTGGTACCGATATATACTTCTGGATTTGAAACCTAGTTAGATCCAACAACTGTGTCTTGTCAGTAATTGTGCCTTCGTTAATAACAAGAAACATACAAGCACAAGAATAGCGAGTTACGCACATGATCAGGAAGTCTGGAACTAAGTTGCGATAGATACATATTTTAACCCAAAGAATCCAGAGTCATAAACTGTACAACTTGCTAACATCAAGTTGGAAACTGCAGTTTAACTTTTTTGGCACGAATATTAATAAATAAATATACAGTGCTAGCATCATTGTGTTAGGGGTAACAGTGGCCTATACATGTTCACTTTTCTTTGTGATTTATTTTATCTCACACTTCTTTTATCGTGCCACATTGAACGTGCCGGTAAAACTTGCATGTACCGATCTTCACAGAGAAATATTACTATTACTATTCGTGAATGTACTGTGATTGTCTATTCGACAGTCGACATATTTTGTTGTTGCTATTGTCACTAGTAATTTTACCTTTGTTAAACTTTGTCAGTATTTGTTCTTAGATCTAAGTGTCTGTCCCATTACTAGTAACCAATACTATCATTATGAACCTACGGTCAATCTTGTACAAGTATTTGTTGCATTCCTTAATGTTTCATTCTATGAATGTAATTGCATGCTTTTACATAGTACATTTCATGCAAAAATTAATAATTATTTGCGAAAAGACTGCACATCTGTACTTATTGGAAATTATTATTATTAACAACATTAAATGGTTTCACCAGCCAAAGAAATCAAAACAGACGGCCATCAGTGATGAATTAACAAATTTCAAACAAAACTCAAACCAGAAATTGACGAAAGACGATACTCAAATAAAATCCAAAAAATGACTGCGACAGATATTAGGAAAGTTGTCATATCAAGCAATTAGCTAGATCGAACTTTTACGAAAGACTAACTTGTCTATTAAACACTGGGAATGGGTTTCGACAGCTCTTCTTGCATTTAACATTATAAAGGGCTGGAACTGCCGCCAGTGAATGGAATTCGATTATGACATCATGGCTCCAAGTAATATTTGAAGAAAGTTATTTCAAGATTTAATTTGTATGGAAAAATTCTTCTCAAGTGCTTGTTTTGTGAGAATGGTTTATTGATTCACCTTATTATCCTTTTATTGTTCCTGATACCCTTAGCAGTGTTCTCTAAATGTATCTTTGACTCGGACAGGGCCATTACTACTTATTTGTTCATAATTATTAGTTCTTCTACCATATATTCGCCATTATATGAGCTCTGATTATTTTTGGGTATTTGTTTTACCTAACCTGAAGACCCTAGTAAGCTCGTTATTAAGTTAGCGCACTTAACTGCCTGTGATCTAGTTGTTTGATCCCTCAAACTGGCTGTTAACTAAAATGCGTTACTGATTTTTCAGGAGCACCTTTTGCTTCGAAGAATAATTAATATTATTACTTTAATTATCTGTTGCTTTTACAGATTGATTAAATTAGTTCTTCAGAATGTCATTGTTAACTGCATACCATGCTCTGATTGTTGAGGTTTATAAAGTTCTTATTTATGTTATTTATTAATAAAGTACCTTTTTGTAACTGTGTCTGATCACTTTTTGACAAATCTGCTAGTTATTAACACAAACTGGTTATACTATAAAGAAGGAGGAATTACGTTCTAATAAAGATTATAAGAACTTTAGTTGTAACAAATATATAATTCAAATTCAAATTGGGCTGGCCTAGCAGTTATAAATGTAGCGATGGAGCCGAATATTGTTGTGTGATTTTGAGTGAAGCCTTCTGTCACTGTTTGGGCTACATTATCAGCGATTGGCATAGCTACGTGGAAACTTGTAATTCGATTTATAAGTATAGTAAAAGATTTGCGTACAGCAGAAATCCAACCGTATCCAAATATGCACGAAAGTGTGCCAGGTTTTGAGAAGACGCCCTTGAATAATCTTTCATGTCGGCTTACCTTAGCTCACTAACATGATAACTAATTCTTGTGTTCTTCACTGTGAACCAGACTATATCTGTATGGCAATCACCATGCAAGCTGAGGCTTAAGTTACAAAGTGAGACAAGTAGTGTAAACTGTGAAACATCATTTTTTTACACATTTATATGTAAAAATGAGTGGGCATCTTTTAACTTGTATTAAAAAAGACTAAATTGCCAGCCATGAATGACTGTAATTATTTCAACTTTATATTACAGTTTTTAAAAAGTAGTTATCTTCAACAACTCTTGATCACCTTCCTGGCTTATTTCTTGGGCTCTGGAACTGGATGCAGACTGCTGAACTAGGTCATATTCTGCCTTTAATGCGGAGTATATTCCCATTAAATCTAGCCGAGATTTAAATTGCGAATGCTTATAAAGTTTGTCTCGCAAGGCACAGTCACATCTACCATTCAGTTCCTAGCGTTACCTACTCAAGTTAAATGAACACAAAGCATATGTGGTCAGGCAGTTGGCACTAAATTAATTTTAATTTATGACAGTTACGGAAGCAGGTATAGGAAGGATACGAGTTCACTGTTGCATTCTTCATCCCGTGATGCAAGTCAGTTTTTGCACCATCAAGCTCCGTGCCCCTTTCTCGTTGTACCTAAACAGAATGACGTTAAGGGGAAGACGATAAGTGTGGTGAGGTCGGATATTTCACCAACTGTACAATCTTAATACCATCATGGCCCTATCGTCACAAGTTATGCCTGGTCAAATCGATTTTTCACGTATTCCAAAGACCAGATTTTGTGAATAGCTAGTGTCAAGGATGTTAAAAATTGGAACCTTTAAATGTTGTCTGGTTGTATCGAGTTCCATTGTTAGCGGCCATTGGTTCCGGAACGATTGAGCGAACGTTTTGTTACTGTCGGAGTCAATATTATTCAGAAACTGTCAAAGCAGCCGACTGAAATCTACGACTGAGCGATTACAGGAGTTCAGAATACTATTGTGTTTCCTTATGAGCTTCGGGTACATTACAACCAATCAACACCTTCACCCTCATATCTGATAACTTAGAGATACACAAATCAGACAAGTGGGGCATTTGCTGGAGCACGTCTCCGTCTGGTAATACTGCATCTCCCAACTTCAGATGTGATGTAGTATTACCAGATGGAGACGTGCTCCAGCAAATGCCCCACTTGTCTGATTTGTGTATCTCTAAGTTATCAGATATGAGGGTGAAGGTGTTGATTGGTTATAATGTACCCGAAGCTCATAAAGTTATTGAACAAAGATTCCGGAGTGAAACAGAACTCTACGCAACCAGAACACCATTAGGTTGGTCGATTCGTGGACCACTCTATCCAGAACAGCGTGAATGTACGAGATTGAAGGCTAACTATGAGATCGAAACAATGATAAGGGATATATATAGTGAAGAGTTCAAGGATAATGCTCGGTTAGGAAAGGAATGGTCAGTGTATGATGTCACTGCTGTTTGATTAGTAGAGCAATCATGTAAATATAAAGATGGTCACTTTTCTATAGGTCTACCTTGAAAGTTGGGAGGGAAGGTATTGGCGTGCAATAGAGACCCAGAGTTTAAAAGATTACAAAAATTGAAAGTACGATTCAAGACATATCCTGAATTATTGGTAACGTATAAGGAGGTAATACAAGCTCACGTCGCAAAGGGATATGTAAAGAGAGTTAGCATGAAGCCATTGGGAAAATGGTATCTCCCACACCATCAGGTTGTTAATCCACGTAAGCCGGGTAAAGTGCGGGTTGTGTTCGATTGCTCATCAAAATTTAGTGGAGTATCACTAAACGATATGCTCCTTAGTGGAAAAAATCGTGTATCTTTGTTATTAGGAGTACTGCTTATGTTTCGTCAATTACCTCTCTTAATTACTGCAGATATAGAAGAGATGCTCTTACAAATTAAGTTTGCGGAAGGGGATCGCGATTATTTAAGATCCCTTTGGTGGGAAACTAATACGAGAGATAAATCATCCGAGTATAGAATGACGGTCCATCCATTTGGCGCCACTTCATCACCATTTTGTGAGAACTATGCCTTACGACAAGCGATATCTGTGTTCACCAGGGATGCGCCTCATATGGGATACGTGATAGATAGCTTTTTTTACGGAGAGGATTGCCTAGCATCATTCGATCAAACGACTTCTGCGCAACGTTTTGTAGCCGAGATTCGTGAAACCCTTTCAAAGGCGGGATTTAAGTTAACGAAGTTTATTTCCAACAGCAAAGGGGTGCTGGAAGGAATTAAACCATGCAATCGAGCACCCACTATGAGAGATCTTTCGGTGGATGCACCGCTGATTGAAAGGACTTTGGGTTTACAACGGAACGTAGATACTGATACACTGGGATTCGTAGTAAACGATGTGAATAAACCGATTACCCGAAGAGATATACTATCTCATCTATCTTCACTATTTGATCCCTTGGGGTTGGTCACACCCTTCGTACTTTGTGCTAAGCAGATGTTCCAGATGACATGTAAGAGCAAGCTGGGTTGGGATGACCCTGTGAGTAATGTCATTGCCGACCGCCGGTTGAAGTGGATACTTAACCTAAGTTGGATAACCAGTATATTTGTTCCACGTATTTTAAGATCGACAAAGGATTATCAGATAATTGATTTACATGTATTCTGTAATGCTTTCGAAAGCGGATATGGAGTAGTCATGTATATTTGTTCAAAGGTTAATAATTAAGTGGAATTAAGACTTTTGTTTGGAAAGGCCAGAGTAGCACCTATGAAGACTGTCACTATTCTCCGTTTGAAATCAAGTGCTACATCGATGGCCGTTAGAATGTATAGTGAGGTATGAGAGGAACTTGATATATCTCCTGTTAAAACGTTTTGGACAAATTCTATGACCGTCATTTACTGCCTGAAAAATGAGTCAAATGGGTACTCCTGATTTGTGGCGAATAGAGCATCCTTATTCAGGGAAGTTACCAATAAGGACCAGTGGCGTCACGTACCCTCAACACTGAATCTTGCCGATTTATCCTCGAGAGGCACGATGGATGTGAATGTACTTAACGAGAAATGGCTGAATGACCCATCATTTTTAAAGGAACCTGAGGATAAATGGCCCAATAGAGAAGAAGAACCGATTGTCTGTGGAACATCTTTAGAGTTAAAATCAAACGTGGCCTTGGTTCAAGTTAATATAAGACGTTTAGCTCCACGACCTCTATTCGAGTATTATTCTAGCTGGTATAGACAGCTAAAGGCTATAGCTTGGCTTCTGAGATACGTCGAGTATTTGAAGACACTGTACGGTGGAGGGCATAATAATAGCTTGAACGTGGGGCGGCTAACGATAGAGGAACTGCGATCAGCGGAAACGGTCATCGTAAAGGCTACAGAATGGAAGGCCTGGGGTGATGTTTGAACGAATGCTAGTTCAGGCTATTTAGAACTTAAGGTGCGTCTAGAACGTTTGAACCTAATAGTTGTAAATGAGGTAGTTTATGTAGGCGGACGTCTAAACGGTAGCACGTTGCCTAGATATAGGCACCCGATTATTTTTCTAAGTGATCATCCAACCTCACATGTGATAAGTCGTTACCACCACAGCACCGAAGGTCACTTAGAAACCACCCAAGTACCAGCAAGTATTCGAGCAAAGTACTGGATTCTCAAGGATGAGGCAACGACAAGAAGGGTGATAAGTAGGTGTATGGGGTGCAGAAAAAGGAATGCTCATCTAGGACAACAATTGATGGGCCTACTCCCAAGTTGGAAAATGGGGGTTGGTAATTACCCTTTTGAGTACGTTGGAATAGATTTATTTGGACAGTTTGTTGTAATGAGAGGAAGAAGAACATGCAAGAGATACGGTTGCTTGTTCATATGTCTTAAAATGAGAGCTGTACACATAGAAATGGTTCATACTTTGTCAACTGATGCCTTCCTTTTAGCGCAGAGGATTACCGAGAGTAATATTTAGCGATAGAGGGACCAATATAGTAGGTGGCCACATCGAATAACAGAGGTGTTTAAAGGACTCTAAGGAAAAAATTCATGAGGAGTTAATGAAAAGAGACATTGAGTGGAAATTCAACCCCCTTATGCTAGCCATGGAGGTAGTCTTTGGGAAAGGCTCATAGGAATTATAAAACAGGTCTTAAGTGCAATGATCAAAGGTCAGAGAGTAACTGATGAAACGTTGAAAACTTTCTTAAGTGAAGCCGAGAGAATTTTGAATAATAGACCATTGCAACCAGTTACTGATGATATCAGAGACTTCGATGTTTTGACAGGTAATAAGTAAAATTAACTCAGATGCAACGAAGGCTTCTGCGTAGACGACTGTCGGGAGAATCCAGTTGCCCAAAGATGTAGGCAAGCGAAGCATCTGGCTAGTACCTTTTGGCAGAGATGGTTAAAGGAGTACATCACCATACGACAGACTTGTGATAAATTGAAGAAGCCAAGAAGAAACCTACAGGTCGGCGATATTGTACTTGTTGCTGATAAATCAACGTCAGAACAATGGCCGCTCGGTATAGTGGTTAACGTTCGTATAGGCGAGGACAATCTTGTAATAACCGTAGAGGTGAGAACTAGAAGAAGATTGTTGACAAGAAATGTGAGGAGGCTATGTTAACTTAAAGGCTACGATGAAAGGCATCTAAAGAACCATGAGGTAGATGATTTTCCTACCTGATGGAATGTATAGTGAGCGTAGGTGGCGCACATACATATGGCATGAAAAATTTAGGTGCCTCATCTAAGGTGTAGTTAGCGTGCATTACAGGTGTCTTGGAGGCGTACTGCTGTAAGACCTGGAAGTTAACTGTCTGCACATTTGCTTAGAATAGTAGGTGTTAAATGCGTGAGTTTATTATTATATGCGCATCCTTCTAGTTACGAGACCAAACACCCCCAATTTCCAGTTCTGCCACTACTAACTAAACAGTCTAATAGCAACCTGTCTTTTCTTACCTCAGGCACTTTGTGCCTGAAAAACAACGATCGCAGTGACGACCGAAACACTAATCTTATAATGCAGTCACCCAATATCTACCCTTTAGTATCTGAACAATGTGAAGCTCGACAAGTAATCCCAAATCAAAATCTCATCCTAAATTCTAAGTCTGACCCCTTCATCCTTGATGCTTTAAACTACTTCAACCTTACTGGCCACTCGCTCAATCTTTGCCTATTAAACGCACGATCAGTATGCAACAAAATGATCGACCTAGCTCTGCTTGCATCAATCTGCCAACCCTCAATTATTATGGTAACTGAGGCATGGACTACCCCTTATGTCTCTGATCTAAGTATATCTCTAGATAATTATAAACTGTATCGTAGTGACAGGCTACATGGACGTGGAGGAGGTTGTCTCATATATGTTAACTCGAAATTAAACTCACTTCTGTTTGATACAGCAGGCCTAAATAAATTACAAGACTCAGTGTGGATTGTTTTAAGACCTACTGTCTCAGACTCTTACTTATTCGGCTGTGTATACCACCACCCTAACCCATCAACAGGGGATATCACCTTACTGTCAGACATTTTTACACTGGCCTCTGCCCTACCCTTTACAGGTAAGGTTATTTGTGGAGACTTTAATATGCCTGATATCTCATGGTTTCCCGCCAAGGCACCGAAGCGCTATGACTTACTTATGGAAAGTCTAGAGCTTGGTGGCTGGTCACAGTATGTTCGTAGCCCTACCAGATACAAAAACACTTTGGATTTAGTTTTTACACATGAACTCACCCCATGTACCGTCCATACAGGGAAACAATTCCCAGGTAGTGACCACAATATCGTCATGTGCAACTTCAACTTAGGAACTACAATGTATAAATATCCGGTTACAATACCCAACAGACCCCTCCACAAGACTAATTGGACGAGCTTCATGGCTTACTTCAGACGCCTTGACTGGAACAACTATTTCATGGAAAATGATGCTGATAAGCTAACTGATATACTCTACTACAACACTTACAATACGCTTGACATAGTTGCACCTATAAGATATACTAAACCCAAAATTCCAAAATGCATGCTTATCACCACTACTGCACGAAGAAGCCTACGTAGACATGCATCTAAATTCTACAAGTTTAAAGATTTTTCCTCTCTTATAACTATGAAAGAAATATATATTAAGGCTGAGGCAGATCGTATACAGATAGAAATCGCACTAGAAAAACAGGCTACCATACAAAATAATCCTACAAGTCTTCTCAAGACCTTCCGGAACAAAATCAGTAGCACTAAGATAAAGGGTGGAAACCTCTTTATCTGTGGCAATAAAATATATGATGACCCTTGCCATATAGCTGATTTATTCAATGAGCACTTTACCACTACACATACCGTTGAAAACCACATAGATGGGAACGAACCTATTACGCCACTACCATGCGAAATAAGGGAGATAACTTTCACTATAGAAAATATTACGAAGGCCATCACTACGCTAAAGCACTCAAACGCCTTGGGCCCTGATGGTATACCAGCCAATGTACTCAAATATGGTGGTGCTGACTTCCACCTGGCACTTCTTAAACTATTTACAATATCACTCTCCACTGCATGCTACCCTACCTTATGGAAAACTACATGTGTCATTCCCAAGTTTAAATCCGGACCTGTAGGAAATATAGAGAACTACCGACCTATTAACCTAACCTCTGTTGTATCAAGAGTAATGGAAAAAATAATCAAGGTGGAATTACTCCGTTACCTACTTAAGAACGAACTGCTCTCCCCCTCCCAACATGGATTCTTAAAATCTAGGTCTTGTGACACATGCATGCTAGACTATCTAGATGACATAACTACGCATCGAGACAAAAAACTCCTAGTATCCGCTCTATTTCTCGACTTTAGTAAAGCTTTTGACAAAGTCCCGCACAAACGACTACTCATTAAGCTAAAGTCATACGGGGTCAAAGACCCACTTCACTCATGGTTTGCATCTTTCCTAGAAGGAAGACAACAAACAGTAAAGTATAATAATAGCCTCTCATTACCTAAACCAATTACTAGCGGCGTAATACAAGGAAGTGTACTGGGTCCCTTATTGTTCATCATTTACATAAATGACATAATTAACGTTATAAAACATGGTCGACCGTATTTATATGCGGATGATCTCAAGATAGTATATAGCTATACACCGGATGTTTTAGAAGACATGACTCTAATTCAAAAGGACCTTGATAGACTAACTGCCTGGAGCCAAAAATGGCAACTACCACTTAACCATAGTAAATGTGGAATTATGCACATAGGCAACCATAACCCCCAGTTCACGTTTTATCTAAATGAGTCTAAAGTCCAAATACTCCAATCAACAAGCGACTTGGGCATCAAATACTCAGGTAACTTGAAGTTCACAGAGCACGCCTCCTCTATAGTCTCGAAAACTAGAAAATTAACAGGCTTCCTTCTTAGAAACTTCTTCACAAGAGAGGCTAAACTTACTTTGTTTAAGATATGTGTAAGACCTACACTCGAGTACTGCTCATTTATCTTTTCGAGCATGAATAGCATAGACAGAACACGTATAGAAAACGTACAAAGAAGTTTTACACGTCGAATTCTAGGATTTAACAGCAACATCAACTACACGGCTAGATGTAAAACACTCTCCTTAGAACCCTTGAGTCATCGCCGGCTACGACATAACTTAATATTTTTCTATAAAATTATCACCGGAATATCATTCTCAGCCTTCTCTCCCCAATGGAACCAAACGCCTAGATACGACCTTCGAAACTACGAGGCAACACTACATATCAATAAATACCAAGTACAACAACGTTATAAGTTCTTTATCGTACTCTACAGCAAACTCTGGAATAAGCTACCACAAAATATTCGCACTACTGACTCTATCCTAAGGTTCAAACGACTGATCACCACATACCTAGAATCTATAGACTTATACAAATTCGTTGACGACTTACCACTTAACGTTGATTCAACCAGCAATGGCTTATTAAGGCTCTAAATCTACAAACACTACATAGTGACTCAAAAAAAAAAAAAAAAAAAACAGCGATGGAAAAAAAAAAACTCTGGTTTAATACTGATTATTTTGCTTTCACTAATTAAAAATTCGTTTATATTCTTTCTATTTCATATATTCCTCTATATCAATGTCGACCCGAGTTTGCGATCTGCTCTCCTATGGAATTGGTCTTCTTTATGCAACTTACTCCAAACGATGGTTAAGAACGAAATTAACACATCAATAACTCACCGCTCTAGACCAACCCACATAAATTGGCTCTTTTAACATAATATCGAATACTCAGTCTTTTCCCGTTTCTGGATAGTCTCTATGATCCATTCTGCTTACCCACAGCCATTTTCTGCGATTACAGCATCACAGTCGAAAAACGCGCGAACGCATGCTGGAAGTGTTCTACAGTACATAACACATCTCTAATTCCTTAGCACTGTAAACTCTGGACCTTGTTATAGTTGACTTTATAAATATTAATTAATGTCTTCATATAGCATGATTTTCATAAAAATGACTCTCTATATATTCCCTGTTAAAAACAATCTATAACATTCTGATCGTGCCTGTAAACTGGTATGCTCTCATGTACAAAATGCTACCTGAGAATAAACTATTATTATTATTATTATATTGTCTAATCGGTGTTTTAAGCATTACTAACTCCATGTCATTCATGTAAAGCTATTTATGTGACATAACTCAAATATGGATTGATGGATTTTGATATTTGCTTTATGTAAATATTAGTCTATTTAGTGTTATATGTGTTATTATACTCATCTTATGAGTAACCCATTTGCCTTCGTTCCTGCTGCTGCATCTTTAGAACTATGTCGTCTCGTCAGTGAGCTTTAGATATGAAAACAAACAGCCTATACACTAGGGAAATTGAAACTTTATGTTTTCAGACTATATACTAATATATCTCAGTGAGGAAAATGCAGTGGGATGTCATATGCCGGGGAGAAGTAATGACGTGTGTTGCAAGATCAAACAAACTGTAGCATAAATTGAGTGAACAAGTATATGTATGGTCGATAACTAAAAACACGTGCTTTGTTTGGGTATGCTTGTGTGTTTTAGTTTTGTTTGTAGGCCAACCCACCACCCGGAAGCCCAGGTCTTTAAGCAAGAAAAAAGTCTACGTCTTTTTTGCCAGGGAGTGTCAAGAAAGTTGAACATTGGTACCACTGAATGTTGTTTGGTTGTATCGTGTTCCATTGTTAGCGGCCATTGGTTCCGGAACGATTGAGCGAACGTTCTGTTACCGTCGGAGTCAATGTTATCCATACGTACACTTCTAATTACTTTCTATATTTGTTGTATTGTTTTAGATTATTGTTATTGTCATCGTTGTTGTTATTGATGTCGCTGCTGTTATCGCATTCGGTGTAATTGGGATAATTAATCGTTTTTGGACGATTTGTTGTTAGTCCTTTGCGTTTTGGGATAATAATCAAGGTCAATACTCGATTAATTAGGAGTAAACACAATAGTATTCCGAACTCCGGTAATCACTCAGTCGTAGCTTCCAGTCGGCTGATTTGACAGCTCGTCTGATATTTTATTTTTTGGCTACATAGTACGCCTAACTTGTTTAACAATACGAATTATAACGCATAGGCTTGTACCTTTTTAATCACGAACAAATTCGCTTAATATCTGTGATTCGACTTTATCCGTGTGTTTTTTACCCTGAATATTACTTGCCAAGTTACGCAAGTACCGAACGAGTGAAAGTAAACTATAAATTAATCGTCTGTGAATATCACTTTCTTAACGTACTGGATAATAATGTCAAAAAATCAAATAACAGCTTTTTATTGTATATCCGCAGAGCAGATGTTGACGTTACGTTTTCTTCACTAAAGAGTAATTGCACACTTAATGTACAGAAGAAGGGAGAAACCTGAATTAATGTGCGCTTATTGATAGCCACAAGATAAATATCAATGTAAAACCAGAAATTCGGATAACGTTTGAAGATCAACATGTTTTCTGTATAGGGCAGACAGGTTCTTGAGACACGAACAAATCCACAATTGGATAACTAATAGAACAATTTACTGGTTCAAATGTGGCACTAAATTTAGCTATAAGCCTAAATTTAATACGCAAACTTTAACAGTCCTTTCCCCTTATGCAGCCGAAGTAATTATGCAAATTTAACAATTAATCTATCACGCAATAAAATGTAGTGAAAGACCTGACGTTAGTTACTTGCACAATAAATGCAAGTTAAAGGAAACTGTCTGACACAACAAATTAGAGTAAGGTGGGTCGAACAAACTAATTGAATGTTACAATAAATGCTGTATCAACTGTTAGTGCGAATACGTTGAATGTATCTCAGTTTTGTGGGAATAAATTTTGTTTGCATTAACTACTTGACTCTAATCATAAAATTGTCTTCCCATTTCCATTACCACATACAGTATGCATTGACTTGAGTATCGATAGGAAACAAAATAGTGAAAGGAAGAACAATATTGTGATAATTTCCACACACAGTCAAGACCGATGCGTTGAATTATTACCTCAACCAAACTATAACGGGAATATACTTATTAGTTCACGGCATCGACTAACTAGGCTCGGTTCAGGAACAGGATTGGTTCAGAGGCGTTGATTTACGTGGTACCAGAAAGAAAGTATGCAGGGCACTAGAAGAACATACATAAAGTACCAAATTAATGCTACTCTCACGAAGAAGCCATCTCGATGAAATGTGTACTTCAATAGTACTAATCGAAAATTCATTGCATGTGTGACATTATGAAAACTAACAGAGAAAAATATCAATTATTAATATAAAATCTGTATAAAAATAGTCTACATAAGTGGGAATGTACTAACATATTACCAGGTTGTGGCATATGGTAGTACGTTTTCAGCTCGTCAAGTCACTCAATGAGTGACTCAAATAATATATTCCGATAACTACATACTTTGTTGTTCACTTGAACAACAACAAAACGAGTACAAAATTCTACGCATATTAGAAGTCAAAAAGGAGGGTATGTGGAATCCGTATTATTATAACAACTAACGAATGTGCATTCGATAGTTAAACGGTTACCGGTCTGGGAAGGTTTCAATATATATATTTATTTATTTATGGAATCCCGGATGTATGATCAAGTTGCGCGTGTCGTATAACCACAAATCACTTCTGTCTAATGGACCCCACTCTTACGAATGAAAAATCAGAAGGCAATAAAGGATGGAAGCGAAATTATATTTGATCGTAAACAGAGCTTTAATGGGATAGCAACGTCTAGGCTGGTGTCAAGGAAGTTGAACATTGGTACCACTGAATGTTGTTTGGTTGTATCGTGTTCCATTGTTAGCGGCCATTGGTTCCGGAACGATTGAGCGAACGTTCTGTTACTGTTGGAGTCAATATTATTCAGAAACTATTGTTATTGTTATTGTCATCGTTATTGTTATTGTTGTCGCTGCTGTTATTGTACTCGGTGTAATTGGAATAATTAATCATTTTTGGACGACTTGTTGTTAGTCCTTTGGGTTTTGGGATAATAATCAAGGTCGATACTCGATTAATTAGGAGCATTCGGTCGGTGGAGGAAACACAATAGTATTCTGAACTCCGGTAATTCGCTCAGTCGTAGCTTTCAGTCGGCTGATTTGACAGCTGGCAAACTAGAGAGAGATGCTACCCACGGTGGTTCGAGTCGTGATCTGGTGAAGATGCTTGACCGCGCTTTCAACTAGTAATGTCCGCTAAAACAAACATGGTCGGCATCAATGTCGAGAGCTTATGCAACTATTTATTTTGGGGATTGTTTACCGCTACAGCTCACCCCCCCTAATAGGTTTGTGAGGACCCTAAGGCGTGCCAGCCAAAGGATAAAACCCTATGCGTCAGACATTGGTAAACGTTCCTTCGATAGCTTGCGATGTTGTGCAGCTTCTGGACGTCAGTCCTTACACTATGGTGTCGTTGCATAAAATTATTGTACATAAAAAATTCTTGTTCCTTCCACGTTCTTCTGTTTGTTTCCAGACGGCCTGAAAGTCGAAAAGAAAAAATAAAATTCAAATCTGTGCGTTTTGTGAACAAAAATAATAATTGTTAACTCAATGCGTCTATAAAAACGTGTTGAACACCGACAACAAATAATGAAACGCTTTTTTTCGACACGAAAATTTATAAATTGCACACAGTAAAATTATTTTATTTAAAAAAAAAATAATAATGGGTTTATCGATTTTTATTTTTTTCCTCTGTTATTATTTATTTTTAGACAACAACAAAAATAATAATGTTATACGTACGTAGGTAGTGGGAGGAAATTAGTAGACATAGTATTCGTTTAGGTGTTCTGGAAATCGTACTTTTCTACCAGAACGCGTAGCTTTCGGCGTTATGGAGCTCTTTGATACTTCTACTTGCGTGTTAATCATTGCTTGCGGCGTAATGGCTTCGTTCATGTCACGTTTTACAGGTGTTGCAGTGAATTCGACACTAAAAGGTGTACCTTCTAGGTAAGCTGCTTTGAGGCGGTCAATGCTGACGTTATCCTTGTGGCCATTTTTGTCAATCGTATAGTACTTTGTTTCACGTTTCAGGACCTTGTATGGCCCTTCGTAGGTTGCGTCGAGAGGTCGGCTTACGGCATCATGACGTACGAAAACGTGTGTACTATATTTTAAGGCAGGTTGGATAAAGGTGTCTGTCGATTGTTGTCGAGTTTGAACTGGCTTAACTGAACGCATAGCATTTGTAAGCCGGTTCACGTAAGAATTCATATCCAGGTTTGCCGAAGTGGAAGCGGTTTCCACAAACTCACCTGGTAGTCGAAGAGTCGTTCCGTAGACCGATTCGACGACACTACATCCAACATCTTCCTTCACTGTGCTGCGAATCCCGAGTAAAACTAGTAGTAAAGCGTCGATCCACTGTGGAAGGTTTGTAGCTGAAAGTGATGCTTTCAGTTGTCGATGGAATCTTTCTACCAAACCGTTAGATTGTGGGTGGTAGGCGGTCGTCCTGAAACGCGTAGTTCCCAGAAGTTTCGTCAGAGCGTGGAACAATCCAGATTCAAACTGACGTCCACGGTCTGTTGTTACTGTGGATGAACAACCAAAGTTGGCTACCCATCGTTCGACGAAAGCGCGTGCAATCGTTTCACTAGTGATGTCTTTGAGTGGAATCGCTTCTGGCCAGCGTGTAAATCGGTCCACGCATGTCAAAAGATAAGAAAATCCATTTGATTCTGGTAGAGGTCCTACCAAATCAAGGTGGACGTGATCGAATCGAGCGTCAGGGGTTGAGAAAGTGCCTAAGGGCATTTATTATGTTGAATTACTTTGTTCTTCTGGCAGGCTATGCAAGTGCGCGTCGATTTTCTGATATCCTTATTCATCTTAGGCCAGCAGAATCTCTCAGTAATCAGTTTACTTGTAGCACGAATTCCAGGATGAGAGAGGTTGTGCAATGTGTCGAAGACGACACGTCGATAACTCCTGGGGACGACTGGACGGGCTATACCTGTAGAGGAATCACAAATTAAAGTGTTCTTACCTTTTCCAATCGTTTTAGTTTGGAGTTGGAGCGTTGTTGCAGCTAACTCGTGAAGAAAATCGATATCTTCACTTTGAAGTTGAGCTAGTTTAACAAGGTCGATTCCTTGGATACGATTCAAGGAATGTATTCTCGATAAGGCGTCGGCAACTACATTGTTAGCTCCCGATAAATGTCGTATGTCCGTAGAGAATTGGGAGATACAGTCAAGATGACGCGACTCTCGTGGAGAGTACTTATCCGAAGATGATTTCATCAAAAATGTCAATGGTCTATGGTCGGTGAATATTGTAAATTCCCGGCCTTCGATGGAATGTTGAAAATGTCGTACAGCACAATACATGGCTAGTAGTTCACTTCCAAAAGTTCTGTACCTCGATTCAGTGTCGTTTAATCGTCTTGAGAAAAATGCTAAAGGCTGTCAAGCTTGGCCAGTCCATTGTTGCAGAACTGCAGCCAGTCGCTGAGTCAGAAGCGTCGACCGCAATGCTGACGGGAGCTTCAGTATTGTTGTGTGCCAGCAAACTTACATTGGCTATTGCCTCTTTAATCGCAACAAAGGCTTTTTTTGATTCTAAATCCAATGTGACCACCTTTTTATTCCCACGAAGCTGAACCGTTAGTGGTTTCACAATAGATGCACAGTTGGGGATGAATCGTCTATAGAAACTTACCAACCCGTTGAAAGCTCGTAACTGCTTAATGGTAGTTGGTTCCGGATACTCCAGGATTGCCGCCACCTTGTGTTTTTGAGGCTGTATACCATTAGCATCAATGGTATGCCCCAGGAAATCTAACAAAGTTGTTTCGGTTTGACATTTTTGTATATTAATAGTAATTCCGTATTGCTGCAAGCTTTTAAAAGCTGTGTCCAAATGTTTCATGTGTGTTTCCTCATTTGGGCTTGCTATCAAGCAGTCGTCGACATATGCATGGACATAGTCGAGCCTGCGGAACACGTCGTCAATGAAACGTTGAAATGTTTGAGCTGCATTCCTCAAGCCGAAGGGCATTCAGAGGAATTCGTATGGACCGAACGGGGTTACAATAGCCGTTTTCGGGATGTCATTTTCGGCCATCGGTATTTGATTGTAGGCTTTTAATAGATCAATTTTTGAGAATACTTTCATTTCCTTCAACGTGGCCGTTAGGTCGTGGATGTGAGGTAAAGGGTAACGATCTGGCGTAGTTTGTGCGTTAAGACGTCGATAATCACCGGTAGGACGCCAATCATTGCTGTCTTTCTTCGGGACCATACGTAAAGGAGACGACCATGGGCTGCTGGATGGGCGGATTATTCCCAGGCCAATCATATGGTCGAATACATTCTTAGCAATCCTTAATTTTTCGGGTGCTAATCGGCGTGCTTTGGAGAATACAGGTTGACCTGTAGTCGTGATGTGATGTGTAACATTGCTGATTACACATGGTAACTTAGATGTCGCCTTATTCAGGTCCGGATACTTGTCAAGTATTGGCTGAAAATAAGGGTTGATTAAATGTTTAAAGCGAAGAGGACATAGGCTACAACCTGTAGCAGTGGTTCCACGTACGTATAGCTTTGTGTTGCTGTTGACTAGCCTCTTTTTGCTAGCGTCCACAAGCAAGTTGTGGTGGCTCAGTAAATCTATGCTTATGATAGATATTTTCACATCGGCGATAGTGAAAATCCAGTGTATGGGTTTGCGCAAGCCCACGTTCAAATAGACATGTCTTTTACCGTACGTAGCTATTTGTTTTCCGTCAGCTGCCTGTAGATCAAATACAGCTTCATGTTGGCGACCAGATGAAGTTGCAGGAAGGACGCTGACTTCTGCGCCAGTATCGACGAGGTAGCGAACCTTCGTTATCACATCAGAGATAAATAACAGGCGGTTGTTTCCACCGGCTACGGTTGCCGCTAACGCGTGCCGGCGGGATAGTTTCACGAGGCAGTGGGTTTGAGGCTAGGGAAACAACAGGGGTCTCTACATTTCTTTGATTCCTTGCCATAGGTGTTGTGGTACCAACACCAATGTGGATTTTTCGTTTGTCGAGGTCGAGATAAGGATCTTTAACGCGATGAACTTCGTTGTCGAGGATTGTTTGGTCGGCGTTGCTCGTGTAGATCGAGGAAACGACAAAGAGTATGGCACAATTTAGTAATTTCGTTTTCGGTCTCTAGAGGTTTTTCTGTAACAGAATAAACCTCATTGTGGCGAGTTCTGGTGATCTCCAGAATTCGATTAGCAGATGAAGCTAGTTCATCTACTGGGTTGTTGTTAAAAGTTACCAATACTGCTTGCACTTGTTGTGGCAGTTTTGATAAAAAATAGTTGACATAAGAGACCGTCAAAAGTACGTTGACCTATTACCTCTTTCATACGCAATAACATGTCGGTCACTGAACCGCTACCAGGATCAATGGTGTGAAACAACTCATCAAGACGTTGTCTGTCGGACAAGTCTCCTCGTTTACGAATTGATCTTTTAAGCTGTTCGTACGGTTCTAGGCAGTCAGGATTAAAAAAAGGGGGGTGACGTACCTGTTCAATTCACGTGGAAGTGACCTTACAACCGCCAGAAATTAAACGCGTGGATCAGTCACACATTGGTCTCGAAATTCTGCTTCTGCGTTGCAGAACCAGGCTTCGACATTATATGCCTAGAAAGGAATGAGCTAAAAGTTTGGAGGCGTAGGGGTTTTAATCCTAAGTAGCTTAGGAGTCTGGTCCGACATCATAAAAATAGTAATGAATACAAATACAAAATTACTGTGAAAAATATGCGGTGAAAAAAAAATTAAACCACCAATAATACAATGGTAAAAACTATAAAAAGGAACGGACTCAGTAAATGATCGTTTCCAGATCACGTCTTGCTCACCAATAATCGGATCCCGGATATATGACCAAGTTGCGCTTGTCGCATAAGAAAAATCACCTTTATCAAATGTACCCCACTCTTACGAATGAGAAATCAGAAGGCAATAAAGGATGGAAGCGAAATTATATTTGATCCGTAAACAGAGCTTTAATGGGATAGCAACGTCTAGGCTGGCAAACTAGAGAGAGATGCTACCCACGGTGGTTCGAGTCGTAATCTGGTGAAGATGCTTGACCGCGCGCCTTCAACTAGTAATGTCCGCTAAAACAAACATGGTCAGCTTCAATGTCGAAAGCCTATGCAACTATTTATTTTGGCGATTATTTACCGCTAAAAAAAATATATATATATGCAATGACTAGGCAGCGTCTAATATTCTAGCATCAGTATGGTGTTAATACAAGAAAAATGGTTGATTTACTGATTAATACATGAAAATATAATAATTACTTTCGATTAAGCACAAGCAGTAAAATAATTTTTACATAACTCCTTTAAGCAATTAAATTTCGGGTTTAGTTGATTAGTTGTACTGAGGTTTGACCAGTGACATATCATTGTACATGAAGACACAAACAAACGCCATAATCCTTTGTACAAATAAGTTTAAATATACATGCTATTCGAATACACTTTTAGACAGTGATAAGATTTCTACGCAGGTATACACCTAAAATTGCTTGAAAATATGAGCATTAGTTACAAATCATCGTGAGACCCATTGAAAATCTACCTCGTCAATCTCTAGTTTTGACTGCCATAAAACTTACAGTCCTTGTTCTAATCGATTGTATTCATTGTCACATATTAGTAAACTTGATCTGCTTACTTGATGGTCAGCTCCCTTTTCTCAGGTTCTCCTCTATTCTACTATTCTGATGCATTTCTGTGTACATAACTTCTAGCACTCATGCACCTACAAGAGAGATGCAAACTATCTAAAGATAAATTTGCGGTAGATTGCGTGGAAAGATGTAGATTAGGGAATAACTTACAGTTTTCCGAGCATTGATGATTTCATTTTATTTGCGTCTAAAATTTTACTTTTTGGGACCTTTCGGGAATTTCTTCTTTAGTTTGTATTCGCTAAGAAAAGACAACTAGTTATTTTTCGTGTAAATATTCGCATTTTTCCTATCTTTTTATTAACTGTAAAGCAGGCGGTAACCAGTACTACCGTTCATTTTCTCGGCACAAACCTTGCTATTTATGATTGGTTGTGGTGGTTTTTAATGTGCTTATCACTCTAATTACGGCAAGGTTGCTTTTGTAACCGTATATACAGAGTTGGGACAAAATAGAGTAGAATCTTTTTAGTGCTGTGTTCGTGTATTCTTAATTTGGCTTCTGGCGAGTAATCAGTTATCGACTTATTGGTCGCGGTTATGAGTATCTGTTCGCGTAGATAATTCAGCGAAATAAAATTTGCTGTTAGTTCTCTAGTGTATAACATAGGCATTTGCGTCATATCAACGTTACAACAGAAATTTGAAGAACAGTCTGGATTACCATTGTTCTTATAAGCTCGGGAAAGTTAATTGTCTAAAAATTACCATATTACATATATTCAGAATATTGACATGTGATTCTGGTAGTGATTAATAGTGAAATGTGTTGCCGTTTATTTCGATGCAGCTAAACAAACACGTACTGCCATTTAGGAAGGAAACATAAGATTCAATGAGATATAATGAATACCTTCATTCTGCCTATGCTGATCCGATTTTACAAAAAATATTTAGAGTAACAACTTATGCGTATTAACATAACGCTAACAAACAGTTTTACCAGTGCATCACATTAGCGTAATAAAATAGAATAGCAGTCTGGAGGTCATTCAAGCAAGTTTGAGACTAACAACGTTTACATAGATTTAAGTGCCTACTCACTTACATTATTATCCCTCACCAGAGTCTCTGTTACTCCCATTAATCAAGATTTACAACTATAACACAGGGTTCAGATAAGCAAATTTAAGATGATTTCGAACGGTTAGTTTTATTAAGTTCACGGTACAGTAAAAATCCAAGAGAAGGAACCTAAGAGACAACGATCTCACACGGTCATTTCTGGTCAAGTCACAAGTAACTTCCCACAAATAAATACCAATAGCTGATAGTAAGCAATAAGAATGAAACACCACGCACAATCCCAGCACTGTCTATCATAGGAAGAAAACAGCTGTAACTAATTGTGTCATTCTGTGTCCCTTACCATTGACATTCTGTAACGAATTAAGCCTGCTCTACCCTGGAGTTTCGCTTCAGAACATTAAGAAGTTTGACTACCAAACTATTTGTTACTGCTTTTAGTAAATACACAGGACCTTACCTTTAAAATAACTGCCATATCACGTCGTCTCTGCATTGTGATGCATATTATCTTACCAGAACATGTTCAAAAAAGAGCAGCTAAGAGGTGGGCTAAGAACTAAACCGTACTAAGCTCGTCCTGAGTCATTAATATATCACTAGGTACAGTTCAGTAATACTAGGATGAACATTATCTTCATGAACCGTGTCAATTCCAAGTTTAACCTAAGTAGTCTTTATTTCAGAATGGAACTTGAAAGAGCTAAAAAGATAATTTCTGCTACCATATTTGTGGTCAGAATAGGAAAATTTTGAAATTCTGTACTAAAAGAGATAGTGAAAATACCTGCTAATTATCTTTGCTTGTACTGCTCGACAATATAGTTTGGGTTACTAGTTGGTCACTTCTACCCATAACTAATCTTTATTCGCCTTAGTTTTAGGTAGGACATAACAAGTGCTTCATCTCTTCGTAATGAAGAATATTCTCCTACCACACACGCAGAACTTATAGAACAAATCTGACAGGCAGAATTGAAGGGAAATAATAAAAGACCAGAGACTAAAAAATATAAATTTATTATAAATAGCATGAAATTTTTAAAACTGTTTCAGAATCATTAGTAAAGAAGAAAACTGATTTCATAATATAGAAAGTGGAAATTGGATATTGGATTGTCGTGATATATTTATGCAATGTTTAAATCGATGCATACGCTGTCATCAAATATGTCTTCAATGGAAGGTGATCACACGGACTTTGATGATGATCATGATAGAGATGATGGTTTTCCAGACGAGGACCCTCCATTCCAGTCAGATAATGCGTTTTCGGATGATGGGCGGTATCAAGACGAAATGCGGTATCCAGATGATCGTTATTCGGATGATTCTCCTGTGCATAAACACGATGACCGCTACCCAGGTCCTGGACCACGCCACATGAGAATGATGAGGTTAGTTTCTACCGTACCTCATTTAAGCTGAAATGATACATTTTATTTTTTTATTGCCAATTAATCATTGTTTTACTTGTTACAGGCCCCAATTCCGTCCGAGATTCCAGGGTGGCTACAGAGGACATCCTCGTATGCAGATGCATGGTGGTGGTCGGTATGTTATTGTCTACATATTCATTTACATTTCAGAGGAAATTTTATGCGGTCAGGAATGGGTCCACATCGCGGCCCACAATATGACGGCTATGGTCCCCCGATGGGCATGAACAGAGGATACCCTCCGAGATTTAGTCCACAGTATCCTGGACGTTTCCAGAGCATGAATGAGGACCAAATGGACGACCAGATGGATGAAACACACCCTTCGGGCGATATGAACTACCCAGGCCATGGAGACATGCCTATGCCTCCCAATTCCTATTAGTAACATGCAGCATATGCGCATGCGTGGTCCGCCACCTCAGTTCATGCCTCCTAACAAACAAATACCTCCTGATCATCAACAACCAAATGCTGTTCCGCCACCAGGATCTGGAGGACATCAGCCTTATGGTGCAAACGCTTCGTTCAATAACCCACCTGGGTCTCATTACGGCGGACCCCAAGGACATTATGGTGGACCGCCTGGTGCGCCGTACTCTGGAAATCAGAACTCACAGCCCTATGGGACCCAGCCGTTTAACGGTCCCCCTGGTTCTCAGTACAACGGCCCTTCGTACAATGGTCCTCCAGTGTCACAAATGGGGGAACCTGGTTCGGTCCCACCATCAGGCTCTCAATTTGCACCACCTACCAGGCCGTTTGGGGCACCTCCCTCAGGTCCTTTTCCTGTCCCTCCGACTGCCCCATACGGTGGCCCTGGGTCTGCTCCACAGTCTGCCGGTCCGTACAACGGTCCCTCGCAATTTTCAGGGACTCCAACTGGCCCTCAGGGCACTTCTCAAGGAGCTCCGCCAAATGCTCAACCGCTAGCCAACCCACCGGTCCCCGTCGCACCTCCGGCTGGTGCACCCGCACCTATTTGTCCTCAAAATGCAACCCAGTCTCCGGCCACACAAACGTCGACTCAACAGCCAGTTACTGCTCCAGCAATGCCCACCACACCGGTCGTACAGCCTCCAGTTTCCAACGTTCCACCACCTTTTACCTATCCAGCTTCCATCCCAACCGTTTCCGATGGTAAGTTGATCACCTAAGTTGTTGAGTAGTTTTTGATCCCAGCATCATGTTTTGCATGAAGTACTTATTTAGCGTAACTACTGTATCTCCCTTATGCGGTGTATTTAACCTTTCGCAGGTTCACACTTTGGTCTCCCACCCCCTTGCTTTCCGGCAATGCCTGCCCCGCCTAGACCTATGGTTGTGCAAACTATTCCGGGACCGGGAATGCCTCCAGGCGCAACTCTGCCATGCCCAACAATGCCTCCTATGCCAATGATGGGCCCTCCTCCTATCCCTGGAATGCCCCATCCTTTGTCTCATTTCCGGCCTCCTATGCCTTTCATGCCGCCCGTAATTCCAGTTAATCCTTTCCCTCCAACAATGATGCAACCCAGAATCGTTGATGACATATGGGTTGAGAATCTTACAGCTGAGGGCAAGTCTTACTATTATAACATGCGTACTCGCGAAACCCGTTGGGACAGACCCGAGGGGGTCACTGTCGTTCGCCAAGGTGAAGTAGAGGGAACTATAAAGCCAGCAACCACGATGCAGATGACCACGACAGCTGTTTCGATGAGTGCTAGCATATCATCCGTCCCTTCGTCCACTAATTTATCTAAGCCTCCTGAGGTTGCCGTTTGGACTGAATATCACAATCAAGATGGCAAGGCCTACTATCATAACATAAAAACAGGAGAGACAACATGGGAAAAACCGAAGGTTCTAATGGATTGGGAAAGTAAGTTCAGGCTTGCATATATTACATTCTTTTGCAGAACAGTCGGAGTCGAATATTCAGAAGACACCAGAACAACCTAGTCCCTCTGCACCAACTAAAGCAGCTGTCACACCAACGAACGTCATAACTCCAGTAAGTAACTACTTTTTTCTGTTAACAGTTATGTTGATCACACTAAGTAGCATAGGGTTTGTTTTTCGCTTTCTGGTTACCTATCAATATGGGCTTGCATGTGACCACTAGGGCTAATAAGACAATAGTCTATGAACCCATGTCGCACGAGAGTTTATATGCTAGTTCCTAAATTTTGTCTCTGGACATACAATAAACCTTTTTTTTTATTTTAGGCGACTGAGAATAAAAAGACTGTGGTATCGGAATCTAGTGAAAGCACCAAACCTACTGAAACTTTGAAATCTGATGCAACCGAAAATGGTGTTGCCGAGTCAAGTGAACAAGAGGCTAAGACGGATCCAGGTAAAACGTCAAAAGATAGCAGTCGACCGGTATCCAGCACGGCGGTCCATGGGACTCCATGGTGTGTTGTGTGGACAGGCGATGGTCGCGCATTTTTCTTTAATCCGAGTCAACGACTGTCCGTCTGGGAAAAACCTGACGAACTTAAAGGTCGTGCAGACGTTGATCGTCTACTTGAAAAGCAACCTAATACATGCTTGTCAGGCAATACAAATTCACCTCAAGCTAACTCTGCTATCAATGACAATGATTCTGAAGTGGCTGATGGAAGTTCTGCCCCCAAAAGGGCACGCCTGTAAGCTTTATTTGTATTCACTAATTTTGAGCAATAAGATAATATTTTGAAAAAATCTGGGTTTTGCGAAAATGGTAATAGCTAGTGGATGGGTTTCTAAACGCAACAAAATTACTAGTTTTTATATATGATTTAATTGTGAAG
The DNA here is from genome assembly GCA_025215515.1 of Schistosoma japonicum. Taxonomy (NCBI): domain Eukaryota; kingdom Metazoa; phylum Platyhelminthes; class Trematoda; order Strigeidida; family Schistosomatidae; genus Schistosoma; species Schistosoma japonicum. The sequence goes on along the minus strand of CM046064.1, from coordinate 39,736,676 downwards.
AATTCGGGTACGCAAGTAGTTACGTTGTCGTAGAACTTTTAGACAGCAATAGAGAGGTGGTTTGGTGTGAATGGAATGTCCGGTCATTTAAGTTGTTCACTACCTTGCACTTGGCTTCGCTGATTTGTTTCACTAAATTATTTTCTCTCCCAGTGAAGTCGACGAGACTAATGGTCCTGCAGCAGAAGTTGAAGTACCTGCAACTGTTGAGCAAACAGAAGAGAATGATGCAGATAAATCTAGCGGTACACTGGATAAGATTCCCATTGGGATGGAAGCTGCCAAAGAAGCTGAAGAGAGGGCTGCTAGAGAAAGAGCTGTCCAACCGCTAGAAGTCCGAGTTCGACGGTTCAGAGAAATGCTGGTTGAAATGCAGGTATGTTCTTCATCCTTTTGGTTTCTCATGAATTGCCAATCCAAAGCGTGGGGACATTGGCTGACACACATCAGTGCTGCCTCACACTTTTGTTAGAAATTGGATGGTGTTTATTTTGCTGTCGATGGCTTTATCTCATTTTTATTTCGTTTTGAGGTTTCGGCTTTCTCCACTTGGGAAAAAGAGCTACACAAGATTGTTTTTGATCCACGGTACCTGTTACTTGCAAGTAAAGAAAGAAAGCAAACGTTCGAGTCATATGTCAAAGAACGTGCAGAAGAAGAGCGACGCGAAAAAAAGAGCAAGCTCAAAGAGAAGAAAGAAAAGTTCATCGAATTGATGGATGAGGCCGGTTTAAATTCAAAGTGAGTCCTTGAAATACTATTCATAGTGTTATCGGGATGCAGTATCTTTTATTAGAATCATGAAAGTACTTAATATTTACATAAACTTAGTGCATGCTGTGATCAAAAGCTGTGTACTCACTGCAACTTTATAAGACTGCAAACTTAATCCATGTAGCGAGAATCATTGTACAGAAACTATGTTGTGGTCGCTACGGATGAATTTCTAACATGTTTTTATCTAAACACTCAATAGTAAGAAAATTCTATTCAGTGAATTTCCTACCGAAACTTCAGTTTTATGTTCATTAAGGTGGAAGTTTCAGGCTTTCCAGTTTCTAACTACCTTAGTTGCACCCGATCTTCATTACGTTTGATGTACTTCGTCGGTAATAAAATGTATGTTTATAACAAACAGAACGAGTCTAAACACTCCATACTTCTCATGATAAGCAAATTTCTATACTCTTTAGATCTACGTTTGGAGATTTTGCTGCGAAATTTTCAAAGGACGATCGCTTTAAGGCTATTGAGAAGTCCCGTGATCGTGAGGCAATGTTTCAAGATTATTTAGTGGAATTACGAAAACGTGAAAAAGAGGACAAACATCGTGAAAAAGAGAAGGTACGTTTACTAACCATGTTTTACCATATTGTTAAGTGAATTGCCTGAATTAATGTCGTACGAGTTGCACATTCATCTTGTTTTCTCGACGTACGCACTAGAGGCCTCTTTAAACACCATGCCACTCTGTTTCGTTTGTTAGTGGCACTGCAACCTTACAGTCAAGTATTAAAGTTGTCGATATTTTGGATTGAATTCAGGTGATCATCATATGAGTTGTGGTGGTATATAATTACGTCTGGTGGCCTTTTGAAATGCTACTTCTAATTGGCATTTCCGGAATTTATGTAACGATAATGCCGTCTTCGGTATCATCTGGGAATTTAGTAGTATTATTGACCATCAGAATAAAATCTTAGTTGCTAGGAAGACTAGTCTAGTGTTTGCGACGCATTGCATTTTTACCCTTTTAAAACGCCATTTATGCAGTAATTCGTAACCTAAAATCTCTTGTTCAGGTGTGTCCACCTACTGTTGTAACTCGCTTTTTCATTTTTAGTAAATGTAAGGTTTAATACATTTTAGCTTAATATTTTAAACATTTGTAACAAGTAAATTGAAAAATTACTTATCAGAGGCCAGGTTTTAGTATAATAATGCCAAATCATGCCGGTGAAACTTTAGTGTGAATCTGCTTTCAGTAGTAAACACTTAATGTCTTGGCTTATTCACATGTTGTTTCTTTGAGTATATTAATTCAAATTAATCCAATTTAATGGGTCGTCAACCAGTTTTTTATCTTATTAAACTAAGCCTAGTAATGCATGTCTCAGTATAAAATTCCATGATTTTATGGTATGTCTAATTTTTAAAATTGTCGATGTTTGTTTAAGACTCAATTCATTGATTACCTTATTTAGCCTTTTGTGTATTCGTTTGTTCAGCATAATGAAGTAATCCAACTCAAAACACATTGAAATATTCACCCTTTGTATACATCTGATGATTTTGGATCAGCAATTGCTTCTTTGATCTGTTTATGTGTAGGAACGTATGAGTACTTGCTTCATTCTTGTTTCATCTTTGGTATTATGGATATCTCGTCAAGAATATGTGGTAGGCACGGAAAAAATTTCCTCAAATTGCGGTTCAGTCAGTATCAAATCTTAACCATGAATTATCGTATGGGTTACTCGGTCAAACAATTATTAGGACATACTGCTGAGGCAGGTGATTATTTGAATATTAGTAAGTTGAGCTCATATGTATTCCAAATATGTGGAATCAGTTACCGAAAACAGATGTATAGCATACCTTCGAGAAACAAAATATGCTAATTGCCTAAGCAGATTATGTTAAAATTCTTATTACACAAGCAATAGTTGTAGTTAACTTTTGACGGATAAAGGATTTAAATATTACAAGGATATCTTTCATTTCCTTTTTTCATAGTATTCCGATCACCTTGTTTTTTTAGAAATTCACCTAACATTTTGACTTCTTTAGTTTACATTGTTACTCCTGTAACGACAATATAAAAGCGTTCAAGTATAAAGGAGTATCACGTCGCAAAACTAGAGTTTGGTTATTGAGGTTTCTAGTTTTTTCAGTGAAATTTAATTGCGGTTTTTTATCACGTCACTAATAGGTATGTTTAAATTATTCTGATGTGTATATCTGTGCATATATGTTTAATCAGTGCCGGTCTTTTGAAATTTAACTGAAAGTTGAAATGAATTTATTCAGTTATTTGAAGACCAAAAGTTAGCAGTTGTATGATCGATGTTATCAAGGAGCTAAATTTAATTTTGGACGTGTCGCCGCGGCGCAATTCGTACGGTACTTGCCAAGTAACATGAAACGGTCCGATTAAAAAGCCCTTAATATTTTTCATAATTTCTTGTATAATGAGAATTTGAAAATCGTGATTAAAAGTGGTCAATGTAAGAAAAATTTACTGTTACTAGATATCCTTGAAGCCAACGAAAAGCACTTTACTTCACGTATGCAGCTGGAGGTGTTTTAGTCATACTAGAAAAGGAAGGGCACCTGAATAGACCACTTGCACAGTTTAGTGTAGTAAGCCAGTGACATCTGTGAAAATAAATCATTATTTTTGGTATGAGATTTCACTTTGTGCCGTCAAACTGGTCATTTTTCATTAAATTCTTTGGATAGTAAATAGTTGTCTCACTGTAAGGTGAGTTCGTTATAGCGATTACTTTAAGGATGCTTTCTGCATCACCTAGATGCGTATTATTCAATTATATTTGCTTTCCTATATGGGTTGTCATTCACTTATGTTTATTTGTCTGGAGTAAGCAGTTCAGGATAAAATGCACTAGGGCGAAATTGTTAAGTCTCGAACCTAGTCAATGATTCGTAACTGTTATTATACTAAAGAATAAAATTAGTCGGAAAGTGTCGATATCTATCGTCATATTCGGTGATTACTGCACCTCAATCGTAATTTGGAACGTATAGTAAAATATGAACTAAAATATTCTGTGTCATCATGGTCCATTTCAATATCAACACTTATCGCTTGTTCTCTTCAGCTTACTTGTAATGTCTATGTACTGATAAAATGCACGTATTTTGTTCGTTCAGACTCTTGCTTCGTGTTGCATTAAATGTACACAGTAATTCGATGATCTTTACTTACATCCGTTATAATTATTTGCTAATCCGGCGTGAGTAAAATCTGCAATATATGTTCTGCTCCGAATTCACTAACTTTTTATATATTCGTGTTTATTAAATGATTGAAAGTAATATAACTATATGCAAGAGTCTTATATGGTAATGGTAGTAATTGTGGTAATATGTCTAGTGAAGCTCATGAAAATCCTTTCAATACTTCTCAATACTATTAGACAATTTTCATTTATTAATCTTCTGATCCCTGGAACTATTGGGATATATGTATGTATATATCACTCTAATGTCGTAACAAATTTCAGGATTTGGGCTAAAAGTATGATAAAATGAGTAGTAACTCATTTGGAAATTCGTATTGGCTTATTGGGCAGATTGGAGATAATTATAGAAGTTAATCGACTCAAATTTGTCAGGTTTATGGTTATACAGTTGATTTTGGCAGTCGTGCGCCTTATTGTTTCTAACGTCAGCTACAATTGTAAGTGATATAACATGAACCAAAACAATTTTTTGGGTTTTCATTATAGCTTTAAGTAATTCCGGGCTGTAAACATCCGAACTTCAAGTATGACATTTTTCCAATTCAATAATTAATTATACAACCTATTGTGTACTTTTCCAAATATTTTGTAGTGATATATTTAAAATAATGTTACGAATTCCACTTACATATAGTGACACCGTTTCCTCTAGTAACTTGTGGTAACTTCATTCGTATTAAGTTCTCAAGTTAGTGATTTATTGCCTCAGCTGTTGTAACCAAAGTTACTTATTGGTTCCTTATGTGAAAACGTATTGTACCAAATTATCGATCTCGACATCGTTGTTATTAATAAAATTGTATTTAATTTGGGTTGTATATATGGCACATTTTAATTTATAAACCCCAATCTGTACTTATTAGGTCCTTTAAATCTATGAAATCCGCTTTCAAGAGGAATCGGAAAGCCACATTGATGAAATGGGCTCCTAGCACACCAATGTAACTTCTGACATCAATTCTCTCAGGTTTGTTACGTCTTAGTTTTTAGCGGACTCATTGTACGAATTACTTTATTAAGCGTGCACTTGTACGTATGTATACTTGTTTTCGTCTGCATGCTCGTTGTAAGACAATCCAGTAAGCCTTATATGGATGTCTATGTTTAAAAATAGCTTTGTTCGATATCCCCATGGATACACATAGTTTTCTTACAGAAATTACAAATGATTTACGGTAATAGAGCGAATTCCTAGTTGACATATGTCACTAGGTTTCGAAAACTACTAAGCTGAAACTGACATAATTGATAATACGAATAAGCTCTGAATCAAGATAACTGAAGTATATTTTGGGTATAAACTTCTAAAAATTTCATCCTCATTACTTGTTTAGTTAAAGAATGAAATACGTAAGTTTCGATAAAATCACATTTTGTCCTCTACACATCATCCGTTGTATTTGTCACGTTCACGATACTCCACGCTTTTTCATGTAAAATACTATAAAGCGCAAATAAATTTGCTTATATGCAAAAACTGATGTTCCGTTGGTTACAATTAGATCAGACAGCTATTCTTGACACATTGAAATTGCGAGATAATAATGTTTATATTTCCTTAACTTCTGTAACACGGTTAAATATAAGCATCAGAACTAAGCATCAGAACATTTGACGTCAGTGAACTCGATTCAGTGTGATAATAATGAGATTTATATGTAAGTCCATTTACACATTCCATCCCCACTAATACTCAAACGTATTTTAACATTGTTCTATCAGCTGCGATGCGCTTTCGATTTTCACATCATTTAAAGTTTTACCGTTTTGTGTTTTCTTTATCATTATGTGACGCTGAAAAACAAAACTTAGTAATTTCAAATTAAAAGCATTAACACAAGTTAAAGGAAAAACAATTATGCCCAAAGTGGTACACAGTAGTTTACCACCAGGTCCTTTAAGGCTATTGTTAAAACGATCAGGCAAGTGTGCTCACATCACCTGATGTTTCCATTTTTTGTAAATATTTTGTTCGGACGCGATTGTAGATCCATATCAAGGATGTCAGTTACCTGGAGTCACTCAGGTTACGTATTACCCCTAACGCTTTCAGTTATCACTATCTTTTTCATTGATCTAAGTGCTATGTTTTTTTTCATGTAGGTCAAAATCGACTTCTTCAATATGCTGAAGGAGCAAAAAAGCATAAACCGCTACACTCACTGGGCCGATGTCAAGCGCAAATTAGATACTGATTCTCGGTATAAGGCTGTAGATTCTTCTTCAAAAAGAGAGGATTGGTTCCGAGAATTCATTCGCAAACTTGATGATGTAAGTCTTTTCAATTCCAACTTTTTGATGTCAGTAAGTAATATCTAAGTTGTTGATGCACGCATGTTTGTGACGTGACTGTGGTTAGAATGCTGTAGCCTTTCATTCTGATAGACAAACAAAAGTAGTAAATTTTTTTAACGCAGATAAGTTTATATATTAATCTTTGTCTCAAAATAAACCCCAGATTCTATTTGTTTAAAAAATATGTAAGATCAACCGAATTTTCTGCCAAACAATAGTTGAGTGTACGTGAAGCATATACGTTCATTCTCAAACCATTTGCACTGCAGTATTCAGTAGCGTTTAGTTGGTTAGAAGCTTTTAGCTTTCTATATTAGCTCACATTTGTGTCGAAAAGCACTTACATCTCAGAGCGATATTCGAAGTTTGCGAAAATTTTATATTGATAAACTGCAGGAAAAAATCATCTCGATTATTGTTGTGTGGCATCGTAAAGTTGTCATCTTGTGTTTAAAAGTATGCCAATGTTTGGTTTTGGACATATTAATGAACACAGCCATTATATTCACTAAGTTTATCACTAAATCTCAAGTTTTTACAGAGGTAACATCTTCCAGTGATCTTCATATAAATTCACTGTACCGAGGGGGAGAGTTATGTCACATTGTTGTGGCCTTTGTCATGCGAAATTGGTTACGTGTCGGAGGCTATCGCAAACGATCAAATAACTTTCTGTTTATTCAACATTCTTCTTTAGATGGTTAACTACCTAAGGTCAGATTAAACATTAACCACTGTCACTTTTTCCATGGTTCTTATTGCCAACGTTGGTTTAAAGTGGTCTGACCCATCTGTGGTAATTTTGCGTAATTGTTAATTTGAGAGGTCTTTTTATAAACGCATGCTTATAATATAGTGCATATGTGTATATTTAGAGCCCCACTGTTCGAGAAGACAGTTACACCAGAAAAGAACGAGAGAAAAAAGAACGCCAAGAGGCATCTCTTAGAGAGCGCGAGAAGGAAGTAAAGGAGGCATTGTCTTCCTCATTGAGGGAAAGGGACAAAGAGAGGGAACAGCATTTGCGCAATGAACAAGAAACTAACTTTCATTCAATGCTTCAGGATTTGATTCGCGATCCTGGTCTTTCATGGAAGGAGGCTAAGAAATTGCTCCGAAAAGATACTAGATGGGAGGCCGTTAGTGAAGTGTTCGAGCGGTCTGAACGAGAAGAAATGTTTAAAGAGCACGTCAATGGATTGTCCAAAAAATCTCGAGAAATATTTTATCGACTATTAAATGAAACTGAAGGAGTGAGTCATTTCATTTTCTAATTATTTACCATAGATATCTTTTGATTTATCGTGGAAAGAAGCAAAAAAGGTAATAAACTCTGATCCCCGTTTTGAGAAGATTCCAAGCGACAGAGTATGTTTCATTTACTTATCTTTAATTCCTCATGTTTAGAAGAAAGAATCTGAGTATTGTATGTGGGTGGATATGAAAAAGAGTCAGGCGAAAGAAGCATTTAAAGAGCTCCTTAAAGAGACGAAAATACTTAATACCCGGTAGGTTGTTTTATCATGCAACTAGTGTTACTATTTATAAAACAGAACTAAATCGACTCTTGAAGAAAACGAAAATCATATTTCAGATATTATGGAAATTCTTGAGGTTAGTAACGTCCGTTTATTCTAACGTCGTTTGTTATTTTCATCTATATTCAATTTTAATTAATTGTTTCTCTATTTCAGAAGGATAAGAGATTTATCGCTTTGGATGCTTTCGAGGATGAGCGTAATGCTATGATTGAAGATTATATTGACAATTTGGACAAAAGACGTACTCCAACTCCTATGTCTATGCCAGCAAAAGATTCAAGTCGTCGGTAGTATCAAACAATATCATTTTCTGCATTTTCATTTTGGTTCCACCATTAATTAACCTATGCCTCTTCTCCATACAAAATTAGTTTTTTTGTCATACTCGTTAAGTATTTGAACAGAATGTTATGATAGCGATGGTTTGTAATATTGATGCTGTTAAATAAAGTTTCATTCGTTCTACGTGTTTTCTTAATTTTTAAGATTTTTCAAAGAAAACTTGTTTGTAAATCGTTAACTTGACTTTCTCTAGTTTAAATCGTGTCAGTATTATGAAATGATGCACCGTAATTTAGAATTAACTATTATGATTAGACTAAAATCGTATGTTCACGTGACATTTTGTGTAGCTGTTTGTTTTTTTTTTGATCCGAATTCAGTCATCTGTAATAAATTTCAGACATTGCGTTTCGTTTCGTCATGGTACATGGTGTCAGGTTATTCTGATGACAATAAAATATAGACATTTCACAGGGTTGCTCTACGCGTAAATCGTTGTGTTATTGGGTGACCAATTATGCTTTGCGTTGTAGTCTGCTTAACTAGCATATATCAAGTTAACTATAGTATTCAAACACTCAGTTTACTGCTACTTATGTTTAAAATTTTCTATACCATATTAAAAAGTTTCGACTATTCGTGTTCATAGTTGAATGTGTACGTATTTGTATAGCTTCTTTAAAACCACTAATGATACGAGGCTAAGCTCATGTTCACATACTTTTTAGAAAAAAAACATTGCCCGCCATTGATATGAACACCGTATCAGAGTCATGTAAGACGAATTCAACTGAAGCTCATTTATCTGATATTCTACAAAATGCTCCGCTGTAAGTCTTTTGGGTTTATCTCCAGTTTACTTTCTAATTTCTTATTTTAAAAGTGATATCAGTTAAGCCAAAATATATTTAACTTTATGAGGAAATAAGTTTCCACTTACTGCACTATTCCAATCTTTTTCATCGGTAACATTATTTTGCAAAAGATCAATAAACACCAGATCTTTTCAAGTCTTAGGTGAGTGCATCCTGTATCTACTGAGACACAGTGGTTAGCAAATGTGCTTTTATGGGATGAAATAACTGCTTAGCAACATCACTTTGCCTAACCTGTTATGAATGGTTGGGGAGTTCACCTGACATAATCAACGTAGGATTTGACTCAAGTTACCATACGACAACGGTACGAGATAAAACTTATATTCATACCAAACAAATCGAAATAATTATGTAACCATAGTAATGGTGCTGAGATTTTTCGTCAAAGTATAAATGAGTGAGTATTATAAATCATGATCATAAGTTGATAAAGAGTTAATTCAATTCTGACATAAATGGGCCTCGGCCTAATTTTCTGTAGACTAGTCAAGTGAAGTTACAAAGATGAGGATCAGTGTAAGCTAACTGTAGCATCAGTAGTAGTGTAAAGAGATTAGGGTTTTGGAGTATTCTTTTAAAGAGGATTAATTCTAGGAAGTAGTGGTATGCGCGTCGGCGCAGTCCGTTTAGAGTTGGTCTTTTAATGTATCCAAGCACTGACCACTATAGTCACGTGAACCTGATATGACTTAGAATGAGACAAACGCGTTGGTTCCTATTGCCTTAGTACGGTTCGCATTGCGATACAGCTAATAGATCTAGAGTAGCCGGGTTATACATCTGGTTCCCCCGATAGTTGATACGGTTAGTACGAACGTTATCTCTGATACAAGTTAGTTTGAGTCAAGCGAGCTCACCGGACCCGTAACGAAATTTCATCAGACTTATCCACCAGGGTTGTTCAAGTTTACATAAACAAAGTGGTCAACGCACTCAGATCCTTTACTGCTTTCAATCAATCTATCCTATGACACTGATAATGCCCTGAGACAACATTTTTTATTTAGAGGATGAGAAATACATCTCAAAACATGATTATATTGTTAATCATTGAGTTTAGGAGACGGCATTTTTTAGCAGACTGGTATCAGTAGTCAACAAAATTTGACATGCATATAGCTATTACTTTTAGCATAAGTTGCAATAACAAAGCGGTACTGTGATATTTCAAACAGTCAGGTGGAGGTATTTCTGCCATTTAAACATACTCATTACAACTCCTCGAAATGAAAACCATCTAACTCCCAAGGAAGGATTTAAATTACTTATTTTCAGCTACGTTTTCTACAGGATCGTGTTGTTAACCCCATGTCCAATCCTCCTTTATCCAGGCTTACGAGCGGTAATAACCCCAGGAGGATTTTAAACAGAATTACACAAATACTAAACGTCGCTTATGTTTCAAATTACAGTTAAATTGAGATTTTGAAGTAGTGCAGTCTATTTATACGCACCTTTCATTTACATGATCGAGGTACTAATTAGATAAGAAATAACTATTTCGAAAATCCCATAATAGATTTATTATCACTTCTAATTTTATGGGTTTATTTGACACAGTATGTTTCACTACAGTTGAGAATTGGTGACAGAAAACATGCAAAATTTCCGCATAATTCTCGTTATGAACATTTAGTTACAAGATAATGATTAACTGCTTTTTATGTTCATCTATAAATGTGTACCATCAATCAATTTTTGTCGTTGAGTATATCTCAATTCTTTAAATGAATGAGGAAGGCAGCAACTACCTTAGTGCTTTTTGAACACTTTGATAATAGAGTTCGTGATAAGTTGTAAGCATTTTTAATGAAAGGATTGCAGTATACACGATTATAAAACATTGGTTAATTAATAAATCTATTGATAGCAATAAATGCGCGTTTATAAAACTAGGGTTTTATGAGTCTGATCAGGTAGCCAGTTAAATCTCCAAGTATTTTCTAAGTATGGAAATATTTAGTGCTATTGGTTATTAAACTGTTCGAGAAATATTACAAATCACTTATGAAGGTACATTGATATATAAATCTACCGATTGTCTTAAATATGTGGATTGAATTTAGTCAGTAGCAAATGTTAGGTATAACGACTCAATTGTTGAAATCATCTTCACTTGTGCTATTACATACACCAGTTTTTAGGTAGTATATCATTTCTAGTCCTTACTGTCGATTGGTAAAATTTGATATGTCAAGCTGTAACTGACTTAACATCACATTACAAATAGATTCCATGTCAAATGATATCGATAAGTAGTTTATGACCTGCTTAGTTGAAACTTGCCACTAAGGCGTATCTGAATTCTCAATGCACATATTGAGATTCGGACACATTCTATTTAACGCCCCAATCAAGACTTCCACTTTGACACCTGCTTAGAGATTCTGCCGAATTGGTCTATATTTGTTGTCCCAATTAATATACTACACATTGTTTCATTGAGTCATATTCTGTAAAGGGCACACCACATAAGAACAACAACAGGAACTCAACAAAATACGAAGCAAAGGACAGCTAACGATATCCATTACAATGGAAAGAAGTAAATCAAATCAGTGTTAGGAATTATTGAATAACAGTTACATTTAGTTACAGTGAAACATAGAATGATTGTAACTGCACTAATTTTACTGATTTTGGGCACTTCCTAAATCCTCAAGCGCATTAGAGCTACCGTGTGGTTTAGCTAAACTGCTGAAATTACTTTGATTGTTTAGTAGTGACTACTGTTATGTTTGCTTATTCTTAAAAGCTGACTTACTCATCAGTCATGAATAACGTAGAATCAGACTCATATGCGTGTAAATCCAAGTTACCATACTACATTAGCACAACGAAATCAAATTTAAAGATTAAAGGGACATTATGATTCAACAGGATGAAAGTATGTACGTAAGTACGAAAGAATAATGAAGCTTGAGATCTAGAAGAACACATATAGTGAATGCACATGCGCTATTATGACCAACTCTGAGCCATCTCATCCAGTATCATCATCCACCGATTGCAGACCCCAACCAGGTAGTTTGCATCTACCAACAAGGCTTAGACCAACAGTCAGAGACTTCATGGACTGATGCCATGTTTTGATTTGGTCACCTCTACCCTTCTTCCATCTTACTTTTACCCCAGCCAACATTGTGCGACGAGGTAGGAAACGGTCAGGCATACTCAACACTTGTCCCAACTTTCCTAGTCTATGAAGGTTTACGTCCACCTAAACTGATTTATCGTGTTCTCCTAGTACTCTCCGTCTAACATCGATCATATATATTCGCTTATTCTATGATGTACGGGTGATACTATGAAGATTTCTATGACCAGATGTCTAGAGCTTACGCATATCTTCTATTTCCATAGCTAATTTTTCTCATACATAGATCAAAACAGCAAACTTCAGTGCAGTACACTCGCCAACGCCACAAGTAACAAAATTTGATAAAAGCCAAGCGAGCTTTTTGAATTCAGGCTGAGATTTCGTCAGACACTAAACCACCAGAGCTAATCAGAGTTGCGAAATCAGTCTGCCAGTAAAAACTTAGAACTTGGTACGTGCGTACATCAGTTCAAGTTGCCATATCCCAATTAACAGATAGAGATTAATTTACACAACCAAATCGCAGAGTAGTGCAGGGAGTAACAGAGTCAGTATTAATGGTATGGATTAGAGATCGAAGATAAGATTTTAATAAATATAATTCAGTAAGAAGACAATTGTGATGAATTCAAAAACTTAGAATTTGAAGAAAGTCAAGGAATGGGTTCCTCTGCGTCATTGCGAACGATTTTGAGCCATATCACCCAGTCTCTAACCATTTGTTAAGATCATCACGCGGTCCCCAACCAGGTAGTCTTACACCTATTAACATGGCTCAGTCCAATTGTCAATGACTTCATGGGCTGGTGCCATGTTTACGTTCGGCCATCTCTAGCATTCTTCCAGCTTTCACTTACACCAGACTGCACTGCTCGTCGAGATAGACGGCGATTACGAATACGTAACACATGTCCTAACCATCTCCGCTGATGAAGATTTATTACTTCATCAGTGTATTTGTCATGCTTACCTAGTACTTTATTCCTAAACCACGTATTGCTTAGTCGGTGGTCCCAGAAAACACGAACAATGCTTCGAAGACATCTACGGTCGATTACTAGAAGCCTACGAATATCCTCTATCCTTAATGGCCACGTTTCACATTCATATAGTAAAATGGATAGAACTGCTGCGCAGTAAACGCGTCATTTGGTCAGTTGACGGAGTACTTCCCTACACCACAAGTAATGCGAATCGGTAAAAGCCAATCGAGCCTTCTGCATACGAACTAAACCATCAGAGCTGATGAGACTCTCAAGATAAGTGGAGCGGTCAACACATTCAACTGATTCACTCCCTATCACTAATTTCGGTGCCAAAACAAGCCAATCATGAAGCGACATTTTGCATTTGGATGTGGAAAATTGTATCCCAAACATGCTTACATTGATGCTTACAATAGTCAGAAGATTCTGAATTTTAGCAGAATCTTCATCAATAGAACTACATCATCTGCATATTCCAAGTCAACGAGTTATCTCCTGGAACGAGGTCAACCTTAGAGAAGCCATACAATCAAAATGTTAACTCGAAAAGCATAACGATGATAAAATTAAATAAAATGGGGGAAAGTGGAAGACCTTGACAAACACCACTTGAGGCAATGAGTTCCGACGACAATCCGTCAAAAATTCTGACTCAACATGCGGTATTCGAGTAGAGAGCCTGTATAAGGTTAATGTAATTCTTTGATAAGCTTTTCAACGGCAGATATTCCCACATAACCTCACGATCAACATAATCAAATGTCGCCTTAAGATCAAGGAATACAGCTATTGCTGGACGTCGAAAAAATGGCCTGTGTTCCACAACTTGCCGAAGTGTGAATATTTGGTCTATACAAGCATGTTTAGGTCTGAAACCAACTTGGTTTGCTCGAGTTCGCTCTCCACGGCATTCAGTTGGGCGTCGACGTATTATTGAAACTAGTATTTTAAACACTATATTCGTTAAGTTGATTCCTCTGTAGTTGTCACAAGAGGATCTTTATCATTTCTTATAGACCAGGACGATTAGTGATCGATACTAACCAGATGGGATTTCGTCCAGTTTTCAGATTCTAGCCACGATCTCAGTTAATCTCACTGCTAAAACTGAACCACCATCCTCAAATATCTCAGGGGTTAATGCATCAGGTCCTGCTGCTCTCCCTTGCTTTAGATTGCCCATAGTCTTTTCAACTTCACTAAGACTTTCGTGGGGCGGGGACCGATAACGATTCGCCACTCAGATAGCTTGGGGATGGTGGTTAACTGAGGTAAGACCAAGAGCCAGTTGAACCGTTGCCTAAAGTGTTCTTCCCATTGATTTAATCTTCTAGACTGACAGTGAAGAATAGTCCCATCATTTCCGGAGATAGTTCCACTCACAGTCGGATTTCTGATACTCATTTCCTTGATAAGTCTGAACAGTTGGCAATTATTAACTATTGCCGCTGCCTTTTCCATCTCTCTAGCTTTCACTACCCACCACTGCTCACTATCAATAAGTATGCTTTTAACCAGCTTGTGTTTAAGTTAACTTCGCTCCTGCTCCTTCGTGTTCAGATGATCTCGTGTGCTATTAAACGTATGAGGGTGGTTTTCAGTTCCTGGCTGCTCACACCATGGAAAGACATTGCTTTTTGAGGTACTTGTAAAGGAAACTGGGTTAGTGTTGGTCATAGAAATCTGGGAGCGCGTTCGCGGAGCCAAAAGGGACAACTACCTGAGGTCGATCATGCATAATCTTGTTATGAGAAGTTTTTGAAGTGGTAGCTCCGTTCTTTAAATAGGCCTTACCGACGCAGATGGAAATCCGTGAAGTAAGGTGAGGTGTGATATTTTTAGGGTCGACCTTTTCTAACCCCACCCTTACTTTGTGGGAAGGTAGCATCGTTGCAAGATACTGGTTATTCAAGGGAAACACCTTACTGATGTCACAACCCACTTCACGACTTCGCCCTCAGATATTTGGTTGTTTCCTTCAGTCTTGTCCAACAGACCTGGTTGGCATAGTATGACCTAGAGGAAGATGTGTTGCAGCCAATATAGCTCGGTTGGGTAATCACGATAGGTAATCCCGACCACCACGTCAAGGTAACAGCTACGGTCGATACTTCTATAATAAGTGAAGTGGTCAACACTCTTAACTGATTTACTGCCCATTATAAATCTAGGCGATAATTTAGACCTGTCCTGAAGTGACGTTTGGCATTTAGAGGGAATGAAACATCCGATATGTACTTGCGATGTTACTTAAGGTGTTCAGAAGATTCTGCAGTTTATCAGAGTCTTCACTTAAGAGAACTATATCGTCTACGTATTTGTAAGTCGACATGTGGGCTTTCTGAAAGGGGATCGATTTTGAATAGAAAAATATGTAACTTTTAGAATGACGTCTGTGACGAATTCAAATAAAAATGGGAAACAAATGACGATCCTGATGGACACCCCTGGAAGTTGGCGATCCTCGTTACAGTTTGCCATAAGCTGTAACTCCGCCAGAGATGTTCGATTTGATAGCCTTTATAAGGTTGATGTACTGCTGAGGTACACCTTTAAATGACAGACGCTTCCTCGATCCACGGAGTCGAACGTGGCCTTCAAGTCATGGAATTCAACTATTATCGGATGACTCTTGCTATGTCTATGCTGTAGGATCTGACGAAGAGCACATATCCAGTCAATGCATCCTCCACCTGATTTGGAACCAGTCTGGTTTTCTCGAGTTTTCTGTTATCTGGATGGTTACAGAAGCCAGTATCTTAGATACTATGTTAGTAAAACTGATATTTCTGTGGCTGTTACAACAAAATTTTTGTCCTTTTGTGTAAAATGGGACGAACAGCTATTGGGACCAATCAGATGGGGTTATGCTTAGGTCCCAGACTTTAGCTAATATATCAGTCAACCTGCCTACGAAGACTGGGTCACCATCCTTATAGAGATATCTGACGTCAGTCTATCAGGACCTGCTGCTTTCCTTCGTTTCAAATTACTGATAGCCTTTTCAAACTCACTGAGGGTTTGTGGACGATAAGTCAATTTTCCGCTCAGGTAGTTTGGGGATTGTCGAAAACAGAAAGGTAGCTGAAGGCCAGTTGAACCATTCATGATAATATTAGACTCGTCATTTTAATCTCCTACCCTGAGAGTGGATCATAGACTCGTCTTTTCGGAAATAGTCTCACTAACAGCCTATTTCCTGATACCAGTGTCCTTGATGAATCAGAATGGTTGTCTAGTATTGCTTATTGCCGCCACCACTTCCATCCCTTCTGCTTTTGCTACCCACCACTGCTCACTATCCTTGTGTAAACATTTTGTTTGTCTACATATGAGTGGTCATCACTCTTTATCATTTTCCGAGCCTACCAGAATAAGTTTTCTAGCCTCCATCAGTGCAGTAGAAGTCTCGGAAATCAATTGATCTTTCCTAACCTTTGTATTGAGATTAGAAGAAGATACCGTTGCTGCGTTTGCAACTATCTTCAAATTATCCCAAACGCTTTCCGGATGAACCTTCTGGATTTGATTAACTAAGTGTCAATCTAATTCTCTGAATGTATTCTTGGCTTTTTCGTCCACGAACTGGCAACTAAGAAAATTTTCAGTTGTGACCTTTTTATATCCGGTAAAACGCATGGAAATGCGTGCTCTCACTGGGGTGTGGTCGAGATGCAAACACATTCTCCACAATGGGCCTCAGTCCTCTACGGAGCCTCTCCGACGATAGCTGACGCCGATGTGGTATTGAGTCGCTGTTGGGGATCACCATGTTACACAATGTCCTTCTTTACGCTTGAAGTTCGTGCTTGCTAAGAATAAGCGGTAATCTGAATATAGTTGCAGAGGGCGGTCTCCATTATGCTTTCGTTGGGCTGTATGCTGAAAAACCGCCTAAGCATTTTTCGGCTTGACTTAGCCTACCAACTTGGGCGTTAAAATCTAAAGGAGGTTAGAGAACTTCCTACAGAATTCACCGCTTACTCTATTCAAGCTGTAGTTACTGGGGGGGGGGATGAACAGAAACGACTAAAAGGCATTGACATGTGTCCCTATCTGTCCGAATTCTTACTGTACCATTCAGACGGACAGCGCATAGGCGGCTGTCAACAAGAATCCATGCAGAGAGTAATTGTTATGCTCCCAAACTTAGCGCTATACCTATGCCAGTTGGGCCATGAGAGTTTGCTGCTAAGTACCTAGATAAACGAAGAGTATACCTTGCTGGCTCTCTGGACTGATTAAGTGACTTTGACTGGATTACTACATTAGAGTCCTGTATGTGTTTCTAAATCACAACACACATCAGTGGCAAGAGATTCGAAGGTTCTAGCTACTGAGGCCTACTGAAGATAAATGGTTCGAACATTAAAAGCCCCAACATGTAGTTTAAATGGTGGTTTCAGGAAACCTGGAATAGTACTTCATGGAATTGAGTCACTAGTGGTATGTTTGGGGAAAGTAGAAGAGAGAGAGAGCTGGTTGGTTGGGAGTGTAAGTAGAAAAACTGTTAAGAGAAGTAGGAGTTTGATTGTGAACGTGATAATCGCTAGCGTCGTTAGAGGAATAATGACAGTTATCACTTTCCAGTTGCCCACACCGTAGAAGTGTTCTCGAGGCACTCGAAAAAGAATCTGGATAAGAAGTGATATTGATGACCTGAAGGTGTGACCGTAGTGACAAATGAACAACTAATTGAGGTCGGTCACACACGACCTTTCTACAAGTGGTGTTCCATGTGCTAGATCTGTGCTTGGGAAGACCTGACTGGTTAAGACGGAAATCCGTGGAGTAAGATGATGTGTGCATTTTTATGGCTAACCATTCCTAACTTTATCCCTCATTTGTAGGGAGGGCACGTCGCGTCATGCTGATTGTGTGAGAGAAATACTTTACTAGCGTCACATATCTGTACAGTCGACACTACAGCTTCACCCTCAGAACTTAGTTTTACAGCATTCAGTTTCACTGCTCTTTAAACAAACTGCCTAACATGGTAGGACGCTGAGGAACGGATGTTCCAACAAGTATAGCTGGATTGCTTCGTCACGACAAGGAAGCTCGACCACCACATCAAGGTAGCAACGACGGATGAGAGAACCCGAAGCACATAGATTCATCAAAGTTGTTATAGCAAATAAGCACAACAAGAGGAATATTAACATAGTGGTAGTTGTCACATTATCAGCGACATTAACAAAGATTAGATATTGAGATTATGCTTTAACAAGAAAGACTGAATTTATGGAAATAGAAACATAAAATAATTTCCAAAATTCAAGATCTATTGAAGATGAAGACTAAATGCCTAGTACTACAGTGATAGACTCTGAGATGCATTACTCAACTTCTCTAATCAATAGCCACAACAATCATGTGTACCCTAACCGAGTGGTCTGCACCTACCAACATAGTTCAGTCAATGACCTCACGAACTGATCACCACATAATTTGGCCGCCCGTAGTTTTGTGATAACATACTTCTGCGAAAGAAAACATTGAGCATGGGCGTAGGCAGTAGTTAGGATTATGTAATACATGTTTTAATATCCTCAGCCGTTAAGACCTAATAGCTCATCAACTGATTTATCGTCTTTATCTAATACTCGGGGTTTAACGTCAGTTTTGGTAAGTAGGTGATATCAATATTTTGAATACAGTGAGTGAGTAAACAGTTTTATTTTCTTATTTATCATGAATAATGTAACAACAAAATTACTACTATAAAATGAGAAGTTCACTTTATTTGTTGATCAACTATCGTCCATTATAAAGAACAAGCAACATTCAATGGCGTAGACATATAAGGTTACGTTTGTGATAATATAGGAACTACCTAGATTATGTTCAACAAGACCCGATATTACAAATCGACGCCTTGACACTGAGTTTCTGCACTTAAAAATGATACAAAAGAATGAAATGAATGGAGTGAAAAGATGGTTACTTAGTGGTTATGAAGTTTGACTTTTACACACTAAATTGTTTCGGTCTCGTCTAACATAGCTCAATTTAGGCAACTGTGTAAAATTACTATCATACACAAAAAGATGAATACTTGACAGATGATAGATGAACCATTTCTGGTTGGCTAGACAAAAAATCATATCAATCAAGAAGATGAAGAACACAGACAACACACTTCTACGCATCAGAATCCAGTACACAGAATCAGTTTATTGGTAAAAAAAATATAAGCAACTGATCTTTATTATGCACTAAAAATGTAATATTTTCATTTAGTTAGGAATATTATCAGTATATAGAAGCAGTTGTAAAAAAATTTTGTTCCGATATTTCGGAAAGAACAGTTCAATAAACGGGAATGTATGTGAAATTAGTTGGTAACCATTTAACCATGTATGACCTAACCAAACTTTCTGATATGTAACGGTAGTAAAATGTTTTTCTCGCACAATCAGCATGACGCGATGCGCCCTCCCTACAAATGAGGGATAAAGTTAGGAATGGTTAGCCATAAAAATGCACACCTCATCTTACTCCACGGATTTCCGTCTTAACCAGTCAGGTCTTCCCAAGCACAGATCTAGCACATGGAACACCACTTGTAGAAAGGTCGTGTGTGACCGACCTCAATTAGTTGTTCATTTGTCACTACGGTCACACCTTCAGGTCATCAATATCACTTCTTATCCAGATTCTTTTTTCGAGTGCCACGAGAACACTTCTACGGTGTGGGCAACTGGAAAGTGATAATTGCCATTATACCCCTTACAACGCTCAAAATCACCCCTTAAGTTCTACGTTTTTATGAACAACTGACTGCCTTATATGTTTGTCCTTATTAAGTCAAAACAGTTGTCCAATACTTTCTAGTTTTCATTGATTGTTTAATTAGTGATAAAATTCTCGTTTACTGCTTGGTGATTACGTTTTTTTTATATTCAAATATCTTTAAGATCATAAGTATCTTTTTTAAACTTTGATTCGTATAATGCCAACTTGTAAGGATTAATTATGTTTACATAATGTGTGATTTACACGTTACACGTGATGATTGATATTATAATGTTATCATTGAAAATCATAATACAATCACAGTAGTAACTGAAAAAGGCATATACTCGGACATATCAGTACTGCCTGATATAATGTAGCTGTTATACTTGAATGATATAGATTACATTATTTTATCTGTCGGTAATTATTTCGCGCATCAAATTAAGAATGATATCTATAGTCATCATCACAAAAGAAAGATCAAGTGAATATGTGATGAGTTTAAATGTTTAACTTCTTTCATAGGTTTTAGTATACACAATTTAGAACATGCTTTGTAAAGTTGTCTAATCATTTGTTTCCTTGTTAAGGGAATTAATGTAATTATTAATAACTGGTTTACTGTGACTCTACTAATCATGAAAATACTTATGTACTGAGCTCTAGGTCACATATTTTGTTTGAAGTTTTAATGCTACTACAAACCAGATTCAATCCCATGAGATTCAGTGGTTCATAGTGATCAACTTTTTAATATTTATTTAATAAATAATTCTATAATATATGGTACTAAGTACGAGACAAACATTAGATTGTTCACTACTCAGTCGTTACCTGAATATCTGTGGTGAAGTCTCAGACTTGGTGAAACGAGTTATAATCCTATAGGATGTATAAGACTACAGATACGCCCTGTTACTGCGTACTGTTTAGCACGAAACATTGTTAATGGTTTTTTTTTATCATTTTGAATCAGTTAACTTTATACCAGTGCATGAGTCGTCGAGGTAGTCAGAATGATGACCATATCCCAACTTGATCAACAGAATTTGATTAGTACCCATGATTAGTCACTGATTGACATTCATGGAAATAACCAAGCATTGGCGAACTGTTTCTTCCTAATTTTTGGCTGATTGGAATTACTTACCATATTTCTAATGTCATTTTATTAGTTTTGACTTGGCTGCTATTTATCTTGTTAGTTTTATCTCATTATTGTTATGTGGTACGACAACTTGATCCAACAGATGTTTGTCCTAGACCCTACGTTGATTATGATGAAATGATTGATTGTTAATGATACTATTAACCGCGTTGATTGCACTCTGTTGACTAGATCTTTTTTCAGTTTCCTGTTCAGTTTCAAGTTCTTAAAACAGCGTACTAATAGACAACTCGATATTGAAAAGTAAACTTTCCAAGCTATTGAGCTAGTTTTATAGAACTATAATAAAGCTCACTTTTTTTTTCTCCGATGATATTTTTATTAGGTAATAAATATCAATCGTTTTTTAACCGACGTAGTTGCCGCTTAAACTGTACACAGTCTTATCGATCTTTTACTTAGTCTGAGATTAATGTTTGTTTATCGTTAGCGCTGATCAAACTCTACAGATCAAGTTGAAATTTTTCTACTGATCTCAGTGAATCAAGACTACATGCGTCGTGATATTAAGTGGTTTGTGACACACAATCGGAATATAATTCGATCAACAATAGGATGGATAAACAAGACATTGTTTAGTACTCATCGATCAATCAATGTAAACAATTCTGTCCTTCTCTGCGTCATTGGTAGCCTGAATAGCGATGTGATAAGCATATCGGATTGTGGAGCTAATGATATAGGTACGAATCTCACAGATAACATCAGTTTCTTACAATATGAATAAGTCCTTCCTGTTTTACACTGATATCCAACCAAGACGAGTAAATACAAGAAAATAGTTTACTAGTTTTATGCACAATCGTAGTATAAGTATAACGTTTCTTTTTCAGGTACCTATCCACTTATGATTAGTTTTACTGTTATTGTCCTCACCTTTCCTTTTTTTCTGCAGTTTGGATGATTGTGTCCAGCCAGAATTTGCTACTTTATCAACTGTCAATATTAATGCTGAAAAGAGTAAGTATATAACCTATTTTTTTCTAGTGTACTGATCGCTGTAATTTCAAAGAAACTTGAATGAGTATACTAAAAAGGCGACAATTTGTTTTCGCTATTCAATTGTTAATAATGTTAACGCACTTTTCAGAAGTCCCTAGGCTCTCAAGGTTATAGGAATTGATCCTAAAAATTAAAACTTCTCTGATACTTCTGTTTTGTGTTTCGGGTTCAAGCGTAGATTTCTGTTGACAGGAAAAAACTTATAATGTTAATATCTAAGTATTTAAGCTCACTACGTCACTAACAAATCGACGTCATCTTCACAATATCATAACTACTTGTTTTTCTCCTTGTTTGACACTTCTCCATTATTTCGTACTTACGATTTCACGTCACATCTAACCTAAGAACTTCAGATCTAACAATCAGCACAATATCTTATGTATGTTATGGGTTTAGAATCCAGTAATATTCATCTTTGATGAATAGTTAGTGCGTTATGTCGTATAATCTTCAGTTACTGAAATGATTCTAAGAACTTATTTTTGTATATGAATAGTAGTCGTTTTTGAATTATGATTATGTAACACATCAACTATATATTTGTATGCTCGACTTTCAGCCACACTGAATGTATAGACTACTGATATTATTTGGCTGACCAAACTAAAATAGGTGCAGCAGGGCTTAGATTCGCGACCTGGTATTTAGTAGTTGAACATCTTATCTACTATGCTACATCTTCCAGATTCTTTGAGTTGGAATCATTTGTATTTTTGAAACAAATAACTCGACATATCTGTCACTTATTATCACAATGAAATATATATGTGTATATGACTGTTTTAGATGAAAGTGTTATACATGAAATAAACGAAGAAATTAATGCAAATGAAAGGCCTCATAAAAGTGATCATGAATTTCTAGGATTATTTGAACAACAACAGATAACAAATGTGGTGAGTTTAATGTTGCATGTTCTACCCTTCTATTCGATAAACGTAACATATTTCTGTGTTAATTTGTTAGAGGTAGTTTTCATAGCACTAGTTTCGTGTTAGTAAATTCTCGTCATCGAAGTATACGTGTAATCTCTAGGGAACTGATACTCCCTACTTGATTTGATTTAGATTACCCAGTTTCACAATGAGTTAATTTAATCGTGACTCCCTCTTGTCCAAGTCATCATCGTCATCAACATCAACAACTTAGAACCAAGCCCATACCCCATAGGTTCAAGTTGCTATACCACATTGGCACTAAGAAATTAAATTTACAGAGGTAGCACAACAACAGAATACAGGAGGGGAGAGTAAAGTAAAGGTGTCCAGAAAATAATAATAGACTTTAAGATCTAGATAAAGGTAAAAGGTGAATACTCATGCGCCACTGTGACCGATTCTGAGCCATGTCACCCAGTGTCCTCAGTCATTCTTTGTGATTACCACCCGGACCCCAACCACGTAATCTGTATCTGCCGACATAGCTTAGACTAATAGTCAAAGACTTCATCGATTAATTCCATGTTTTGGTTTGGCCGTCCCTACCCTTCTTCCATCCTACTTCAATCCTAGCCAATATCGCGCGACAAGGCAGGCGGTAGTCTGGCATGCGCAACACATGTCCTAGCCATCTCAATCGATGAAAGTTAATGACCTCTTCGACTGATTTACCATATTTCCCAAGAACCTTTTATCTAACCTCCATATTACTTATTCTACTGTTCCATGATATACGGGCGATGCCACGAAGATTTCTATGGTCGACCACCTGAAGTCGATGCACATCTTGGGTTTTCATGGCCCACGTTTCGCAGCCATGTGTTAGAACGGCGCGGACTGCTGCGCAGTACACCCTGCCTTTCGTTGAGAGACGGATATCTCCCCTACGCCACAAGTGGCGTAAATTGGTGAATGACAGTCGGGCTTTCTGAATCCGTGCTGAGATTTCGTCAGACACCGACCCACCAGGGGTGGAGACTCCCGAGATAAGTGAAGTCGGCCAACGCATTCAATTACTTCACTCTCTGTCATTAATCTAGATAGAGAAACTGACCGTTCCTGGAGTAACACTTGTCATTTAGGATGGGTAGAAGTTCATCCCGAATATGGTTGCATTGTTACTCAAAGTACTCAGGAGACTGCATATTGTCAGCGTCTTCACCAAATAAGACTATATCGTCTGCGTATTCTAAGTCGATGAGAGGATCTCCTTGGAAGGAGATTAGTTCCTAAGGAGTTACAATAAGTAACTGAGACTTCTAGGAGTACATCAATGACAAAATTAAATAAACGAGGAGATAAAGGGGAACTCTGATGAACACCACTTGAGAATGATATTTTTCATGACAATTCGCTATACGTTCTGATTCAACCGGTGGTGACCGAGTAGAGAGCCTTTATAAGGCTTATGTACCTTTGAGGTACGTCTTCTAATGACAAACACTGCCACAAGACTTCATGGTCTACCGAGTCGAAAGATGTTTTCAAGTCAAGTAATACGACTATAGTTGGACGTTGGTACATATGTCTATGTTCGAGAATCTTGCGCAGGGTGAATATTTGATCAATGCAACCACGTCTAGGTACTGAAACCAGCCTGGTTTTCCCGAGTTTGCTGTTCTCTAGTGTTGGATAAACGCTGAATGATTATAGAGGATACTATTCTAGATACTATATTAGTCAAACTGATTCATCTGTGGTTATCACAATAGGATTTCTGTCCCTTTTTGTAAATTGGAACGATCAGTGAGTGAGACCAATCAGATGGGATGATGTTCAGTTTGCAGGACGTCGGCTAATATATCAGTCAACTTGCTGGCTAAAACTTGATCACCATCCTTAAAGATATCGGCAGATAACCTATCAGGTCCTGCTGTATCCCTTCGCTTCAAGTTACTTGTAGCCTTTCCGACCTCACTAAGAGTTGGGGGTGCCTGTGTCAGTTTTCCATTCAGGTAAGTTTGGGTAAGATATGAGTAACTGGGGGCCAGTTGAACTGTTCCGCCCATCGTTCTAATCTTCTAAATTGACAGTGAATCATAGACCCATCTTTTTCCGAGATAATTTCACTTACCGCCAATTTCTTAATACCGGTGTCCTTAATAAATCAGAACAGCTGTCTACTATTGCATGCTGCTGCCGATGCTTCCATCGCTTTTGCTTTTGTTGCCCACCACTGTTCGCGATCCTTACGTAGACTGTTTATCAGTCTACGTTTCAATTGTCGTTGTTTTTGATCATTCTTCGAGCCTTCATCAGTTCACTAGAAGTTCCAGAAATCCAATGGTCTTTCATAACCTCTAGATTGAAGTTGGATGCAGATAACACTACTGCGTTTAAATCTGCTTTAAAATCGTTTCAAGCTGTTTCGGGATGAATCTGTTAGTTGTGCGAAACTAAATACCTAGCCAAACCGTTTCTAAATGCAATCTTGGCATTTTCAATCTCTAATTGATATCTAAGGGGTTTGCCTGGTGTGACCTTTCTGCGACCAGCAAAACGCACAGAGATACGTGCTCTCACTAGGGCGTAGTCAGAATCTAAACAGATGTTCGAGAAAGAGCGGTAGTCTTCTATACAGCTTCTCCAACTGTAACTGATGCCGATGTGGTCGATTCGTGTCCATCGTTGTGTAGGTGTTAGAGGTCGCTAGGTCAAACAATGTCTCTCCATATGCTTAAAGTTTGCGCTAGCTATGAATAAACGGTAGTTTGAAGATAATTGCATCAGACGATCTCCGTTATCCGTTTGCTGGGCAGGGATGCCGATTAATTCATCTTAGTGTTTTTAAACCTGATTTAGCCTAACGACTTGGGCATTAAAATCCCCTGCTATAATTACTATGTTTGAGTGTTTTGCTTTCTGAAAGAGGCTAGAGAACTTCATATAGAACTCGTTTTTTACTTAATCTGTGATGCAGCCAGTGGGGGCATAATCAGAAATGACAAAAGGGCATCGGCGTGAGTCCCTATCTTTCCGAGCTCGTACTGTGTCATTTAGACGGACAGCACATAAACAACTGTCTACAGGAATCCACTCGAGAAGTGCCTGTTCTGCTCGTAAGCTTAGTGCTATGCCTACACCAGCAAGGCCACGTGAACCTGCTGTAGGGTTTCCAGATAAACGAAGGGTGAATTGTGCTGTTTTACTGCATTTATTAGGTGAAGTCAAATGGATGACCATGCTGGGGTGTTGTATGCGTGTTTCGGAGACACAGCATACATCAATTGCAAGAGATCCTAGTGTTTTAGCTAAATCAGCTTGTTGACCAATTCGATACAGCGTACGCACATTAAAAGCTCCAACATGAAGTTGAAAGCACGGCTTCAGGAGACATAGGTATAGCACTTCGGGAACTTGAACAACTAGTACAAGTGGCACGCATAAAAGATGTAGTGGAAGAAGTGCAAATAGTAGAAGGAGAACGTGTTTGATCGTGAACAAAGTGATCTCAAGTGCTGTTAGAGGTATGAGGGCGGTTATCACTTCCCGGTTGCCCATTCCATGGAAGGGTTCTTCTTGAGGCACCTGTAAAAGAAAGTGGATTATGGGAGGTGATGATGACTCGAGAATGTGACCGCAGTATCCGAGGGGACAACTGTTTGATGTCGGTCACCTATATTAATTGTTACTCCGCTTGTCAGAAGGGGCATCAACCTCATAATTTCCGAAGAAGCTGGGCTTCGTCATGAGGCGTATTAACTCTTCGAAGTGAAGACCTTCTAACTTTCATGGCGGAATTTAAAGGATTTAGATGGTTTATTATTATTTACACACTTTTATCAGGGTTTTTGTTTTTACAGGATGGGGTTGCTCATCCTATGCCCAACCCTCCTCCTTTATCCGGGCATGGGGTCGGCTGTAACTCCTGGAGGGTTCCAGGCTGAGTTCATATAACCGAGTACATATAACTTTCAAATAAATGCGAAGAAAATGAAGTATTTTCAATGAAATTCGATTTCATATCTTCTATTACTCTGTGGTTGATAATACATTTTATTATATTTTTCAAGGGTTAACCACAGAATTTTAAAGTGCATGTTACTTTTATCTAGAACGACTATTATTATTGTTAATAAAGTGTGTAAACTGTTTTACCTATGTAGTAGGGGGTTGGTTAATATTTAAAGCTAATTTACGTCCAACCACTAGGTAAGTCGTAGGTTCGAACCCCTTTCCTGGCCTACTTTACTTTGGATAGTCCAGCTGAATATTATTAATCTTTCAATCTAAAGAATATGACTGTGTATGTGGCTGCTGGTAGCGGGATACAATAATAAAAATTACATGCTCAGTCCAAGCTCAAATTAGAATTGCTACGTTTTCAACCTAGTGTACTACTGGACCCAGAATTTACTATAAGTTTCTCCTGTAAATTCTATATAGGCACTTTCCTATTAAACTTATCATTGTTGCAGTTATTTTTAACTTATTTTGTTTATCTTGCATTCTTGTTGTAATATAGTGCACTAGCAATGGGATATT
This sequence comes from Schistosoma japonicum, assembly GCA_025215515.1. NCBI lineage: Eukaryota > Metazoa > Platyhelminthes > Trematoda > Strigeidida > Schistosomatidae > Schistosoma > Schistosoma japonicum. The sequence continues at coordinate 39,709,271 of CM046064.1, read as the reverse complement.
AGATAATCGAGAGCACAAAAGTTATGATTTAACTACATTGGTTCACCATTGTTTAGACTCTAGACAAAGCTTTTGTTCAATAATTTTTTGTTATACTTTAAAAGATAAATTGATCATTTTTTTATAGGCTAGCTTACCTTTTTAGTATACGTACATTTAGATGTTCTACATATTACTTTAGGTAAACTCCATTAGTGAAAATACCCCTTTATTATTTAATATTTTGTATTTCATAGTTAGATGAAAGATCTATGTGATGTTTTGATGACAAGCACAAAAACATCTTAACCCATATTTAATCCATGTCTAAATACTAACTCTATAGTATGAGACAACTTGTGCAATGTCCAATTTCTTTAACTTGACCATCTACTTTTATGCAAATTATTACTTGTTTTCTGTTGTACACGATACTATTATTATTCTTTAGAGTGATAAATAGAATGATATACACAGTTTAGGGTGTGGTTTAAAATGGTATGTTAATATAAATTGTCATTCGTCATCTCAGTACACTAAAAAGAAATGTTGATGCATTACAGTAAATGAAATCATTGAAGCAAGAAGATTAAATGGCATACATTAGTACTTCCTTCTAAGATTTGAAGGAAGATAACTATCAATACATCTACATTTGTGCTATTTTATTATTTATTTATTTATTTATGAAATACAGTTTGATTATAAATTGATTCCAAAAATTTATGCGCCGCACAATTTAAGATCATATTGTTAAAAGCTGTAAATCAGCCATGATCGTGTATAGGCTGGGATACTACCCAGACATTCATGCCAAAGTAGGTGGTTTTCTAAGCTAACCACTCTCCGAGCCTTTAATCTAAAGGCAGTTGAGTTTATGGCTGCAAGCGAACTAGGATAAAATGATTAGATACATATTCTTGACGAAGATATGTTCTGGGCATTAACGTTTCATAGAAAACCCTCCAGATACAGTATATAAATTAATTAGTATTTTGTTGATACTTGCACGTATCCTTTTAGAACTCCCTCTCCTACAGACGAACGTGACTGTAACGTTTGCTGTTCCGACTCAGTAAGGAACCTCGAATCGCGAATCGTCGATACGTCATTCTTTTAAATTCCAATATTGCCTTCTTCAACTGCTCGTAATGCGATAAAGACAACCAAAATTAAGATACTTCGAATAAATTTTCAGTAGACGTAACTACGTGGGAACCGAATTTAGTAACACTGCTTTCATAAATAACATTTTTCATCATTAGGTGAAGAGGTACTTTTTCCAAATAAATAGTTTATTTACCCTCATGAAACCAGCGAATTCATCTCTAATATTATTAATTTCATTGGACGAAGTGAAACAGGAAGAGAGATTGTAAAAATTTTAATTTTTTTCAAGAAGTATGAAAAAAATCCTTGAATCAATGACTACCTAAGCATACATGCATCAGTTTAAGTTACTACATTCTGTTATCACACCAAGATGAATACCATATTAGTAAAAGTTGTAGTAAAGTTCTCTTTAGCAAAGTTGTTCTTTTTACGGGATGGAATTATTAACCTCATGCCTAACCTCTCCTCCTTTGTTAAGGCTTGGGATCAGCAGTAACCCTTGGAGGATTCCAGGAAGCGAGTGCTGGTCGGTGGACCTATGCTTCACGTGAGGTGACAGACATTGATTGATTGTAGTAACAACAGTAATATTTTAAAAAGACTGAACATACAGAATATGACTTCAGAAGAAAGAATTAGTTTGTGGAATTGTCTAAAAAGTTTCTAAGTTCACAATTTTGTGGAGAACAGGTGACATATGCACCTGCACCATGCCGGTCGATTTTTTGCCATGTCATCCAATGCGATGATCGTCCTGCCCCAACCAAACAGTTTGCATATGCTAATATGGTTGAAACCAACAGTCACTGATTTATAGTTGGATTGTGACTGGCAAGCGGAATCCAAAACGTGCATTTTGTCCTATTTGGGACTCGTCGGCTGAATGTACTTGTATCCCAATGTTGCTGTTTACATCGGGACTTAAATTCAGTTTCTTTCGTGATTAACGACACTACGTTCACCTTTAGACTACTGAGTCCAGGACAGTCACACTTGTGCAACGGGCTCACATGTAATTAGGAATGAACTTGTATATTCCCGTTGATTTGTTATGGAAGCTAGTCAGTCACAATTCAATTTAAAATCAATACACGTGATTAATAGCTATATCGAGGCAATCCGCTCAGGATTCACATATAGCGACAGAGGCTTACCAGTTCTAGTCCATTACTAATCAACGGGATTATACAAGTTCCTCCTAACAACAGTCAATTACTTCATAAATTTATAGCTAGCGAATAAAACCTACCTATTACATCACACACTCGATGGCCGATTCAATTCGTGCTGATTCTACACCCAATACAATATCATACAGCCAATTTCATACCAACCGTAGCTGTTAACTTGACGTGGTGTTCGGGATTACCTATCGTGATTACCCAACCGAGCTATATTGGCTGCAACACATCTTCCTCTAGGTCATACTATGCCAACCAGGTCTGTTGGACAAGACTGAAGGAAGCAACCAAACATCTGAGGGCGAAGTCGTGAAGTGGGGTGTGGCATCAGTAAGGTGTTTCCCCTCGGATAACCAGTATCTGCAACGATGCTGGCCTTCCCACAAAGTAAGGGTAGGGTTAGAAAAGGTCGACCCTAAAAGTATCACACCTCACCCTTACTTCACAGATTTCCATCTGCGTCGGTAAGGCCTATTTAAAGAACGGAGCTACCACTTCAAAAACTTCCTCATAACAAGATCGTGCATGATCGACCTCAAGCAGTTGTCCCTTAGGCTCCGCGAACGCGCTCCTAGATTTCTATGACCAACACTAACCCAGTTTCCTTTACAGGTACCTCAAGAAGCAATGTCTTTCCATGGTGTGAGCAGCCAGGAAGTGAAAACCACCCTCATACCTTTAATAGCACACAAGATCATCTTATTCGAGAACAAATCCTACCATCAACTCTTAATAACCCTCTTATCCCCTCGATTAACCCTTCTTGCCTAACTTGATTGCCCCACATCTTTAATACTAATGGTTCGAGTTCACGAAACGTTATTCCTCGTCTCCTGAAACCTCGCAAGTAAACTATATATCAGGAGCTTGTAATGTTCGAACCTTATGCCAAATTGAACAACAAGCCTTTTCTAACTATGACACTAAAATTACGCCCCATCGATGTCTTCCGCGTCTCTGAAAAGCATATACAGGATCCAAGTACAGTCATTCGCCTGACCTCACCTTGTGAAAATAAAGAACTAACCCAGTCCACCCTTCGTGTTTCTAGAGACCTTGCCGCCACCACTCGAGGCCCTGCTGGTGTAGGTATAGCATTAAGTTTACAAACCCAACAGGCTCTCCTTAATTGGATTCCACTAGACAGTCAGTTGTACATTGTCCTTCTAAACAGGGACAGTATAAACTCGAAAATATAGGGATACACACCGTTGCCTCTTCATTATCTCGGCCTACATTCTCACTGAATGCAGCTCAGGTGAAATTTTTTTAAAAAGCTTCCTGACCCTCTTCGAGAAGCTAATTGCACTGATCTAGTGATAGTGTCTGGGGATTTTAATGTCCAGGTAGGTAGACTAAACACAACCAAATGTCGCCTAGGTAGATCCTATGGTGTCGCGGTTCAACAACAGATAATGGCGACCATCTGTTACAACTATGTTAGATAACCGCCTATTCATCTCGCAAGCACCAACATTAAACATAAGGAAAGATATCAGTTGACATGCTGACCTCCACGATCAATTCAACTCTGGACTCAAATAGACAACATTGCCATCAGCCATCGTTGGAAGGGTTCGATAGAAGACTGTCGTCCATTCTGGAGTGCATGTTTAGACCCAGATCATGCTTCAGTACAAGAGCGTATTAGTTTGTGTTTCACTGAACGTAAAAGATCCATGACAAGGATCCGCCCTCAGAGTCTAATTTAATGGTAAAAAAGTCAAGAATATATTTCAGGAACAACTAGAAAACTAATTAGCCAACTACGAAAGTAAAACCCACCCCGAGTTTACTCGGATTTACATCCAAAAAGCAGTTGAAACAGCTGTGATATCTACTAGTAATCTAAACCAAAAGGCTAAGACAAATCAGTGGATTTCAATTGCATCTATTGATCTGACAGGTGCTCGAAAACTCATCGCGTTTGGCTCTGAACACGAAGGAGGAGGAGCGAAGGTAAGTTAAAAACAAGCTGGTTAAAAGCATACTTATTGATAGTGAGCAGTGGTGAGTAGTGAAAGCTAAAGAGATGGAAAAGACAGCGGCAATAGTTAATAATTGCCAACTGTTCAGACTTATCAAGGAAATAAGTATCAGAAATCCGACTGTGAGTGGAACTATCTCCGAAAATGATAGAACTATTCTTCACCGTCAGTCTATAAGATTAAATCGATGAGAAGAACACTTTAGGGAACAGTTCAACTGGCTCTTGGTCTTACCTCAGTTAACTGCCATCCCCAAGCTATTTGAGTGTCAAATCGTTATCAGACCTCGCCTCACAAAGTCTTATTGAAGTTGAAAAGACTATAGGCGATCTAAAGCAAGGGAGAGCGGCAGGACCTGATGCATTAACCCCTGAGATATTTGAGGATGGTGGACCAGTTTTAGCAGTGAGATTAACTGAGATCTTGGCTAGAATCTGGAAACTGGACGAAATCCCATCTGGTTAGTATCTATCACTAATCGTCCTGGTCTATAAGAAATGATAAAGATCCTCTTGTGATAACTACATAGGAATCAACTTAACGAATATAGTGTCTAAAATACTAGTTTCAATAATACGTCGACGCCCAACTGAATCTCGTGGAGAGCGAACTCGAGAAATCCAAGGTGGTTTCAGACCTAAACATGCTTGTAATAGACCAAATATTCACACTTCAGCAAGTTCTGGAACACAAGCAATTTTTTCGACATCCAACAATAGCTGTATTTCTTGATCTTAAGGCAGACATTTGATTATGTTGATCGTGAGGTTATGTGGGAATGTCTGCCGTTGAAAGGCTTATCAAAGAAGTACATTAACCTTATACAGGCTCTCTACTCGAATTCCGCATGTTGAGTCAGAATTTTGACGGATTGTCATCGGAACTGATTGCCTCAAGTGGTGTTTGTCAAGGTCTTCCATTTTCCCCCATTTTATTTAATTTTATCATCGTTATGCTTTTCGAGTTAACATTTTGATTGTATGGCTTCTCTAAGGTTGACCTCGTTCCAGGAGATAACTCGTTGACTTGGAATATGCAGATGATGTAGTTCTATTGATGAAGATTCTGCTAAAATTCAGAATCTTCTGACTATTGTAAGCATCAATGTAAGCATGTTTGGGATACAATTTTCCACATCCAAATGCAAAATGTCGCTTCATGATTGGCTTGTTTTGGCACCGAAATTAGTGATAGGGAGTGAATCAGTTGAATGTGTTGACCGCTCCACTTATCTTGAGAGTCTCATCAGCTCTGATGGTTTAGTTCGTATGCAGAAGGCTCGATTGGCTTTTACCGATTCGCATTACTTGTGGTGTAGGGAAGTACTCCGTCAACTGACCAAATGACGCGTTTACTGCGCAGCAGTTCTATCCGTGTTACTATATGAATGTGAAACGGGGCCATTAAGGATAGAAGATATTCGTAGGCTTCTAGTAATCGATCAAAGATGTCTTCGAAGCATTGTTCGTGTTTTCTGGGACCACCGACTAAGCAATACGTGCTTTAGGAATAAAGTACTAGGTAAGCATGACAAATACACTGATGAAGTAATAAATCTTCATCAGCGGAGATGGTTAGGACATGTGTTACGTATTCGTAATCGCCGTCTATCTCGACGAGCAAGTGCAAGTCTGGTGTAAGTGTAAGCTGGAAGAATGTTAGAGATGGCCGAACGTAAACATGACACCAGTCCATGAAGTCATTGACAATTGGACTGAGCCATGTTAATAGGTGTAGACTACCTGGTTGGGGATCGCGTGATGATCGTAACAAATGGCTTAGAGACTGGGTGATATGGCTCAAAATCGTTCGCAATGACACAAAGGAACCCATTCCTTGACTTTCTTCAAATTCTAAGTCTTTGAATTCATCACAATTGTCTTCTTACTGAATTATATTTATTAAAATCTTATCTTCGATCTCTAATCCATACCATTAATACTGACTCTGTTACTCCCTGCACTACTCTGCGATTTGGTTGTGTAAATTAATCTCTATCTGTTAATTGGGATACGGCAACTTGAATTGATTTACTCATGTTCCTGGTTTTACGTTGTAACTGACTGACTGACCGATTAAGCTAATCTCAATCTCGTCTTTCACTGCTCGTGTACCTTAATCTATTTGATCGATTGAGAAGCTGATTATTCACAGGCACACCTTTGTATATGCATAATTTACTAGCTTTTCTTTAATATATCTGTCACACTGTCACATCCTTCTTGAAGCATGTTAGTACCTTTTAAAATTATTCAGATGTTTTCCACAACATTACTTTTATATTGAATTCTGTTAATTGTATGAAGAAAGATTTTTTTTTCTAAAAGCACTTTAAATTGTTCTCTCTCTGTGTGTTTTTTTTTAAAGCAGATATAAAAATAATCAACATGAATTCTGTTTTTGTGTTTATTAAAATAATAGAATTAACTATTTACCTTGTATAATCTCTTATTATTACTAGTTTTATGAAATTACGTTTATCTTATGCTATGCACTAATTATTATGATTATTTTTAGCAGTTTTCTCATATTCAAAAATACCAATAATATTAAAATAGACATCAATTATATTCTCTGAGAATTGAAATTTGTATATGTTGAGATGATTAGTGTACACCTTCGAAGAAGATAATGATTACAGTTTTTTTTTCTAACTTAGTTGTATTAGTAGGAAAGTTACAAGAGAAATGTCTGTTTGTTATACACGTTTGGAAGATTTCAGCAATATTCTCGCAATTAAACAAATGGACACTTAAAAACATAGTGTCTATCTGGAGCTTTCAGGTCAATGAAAAATTTCGTTAAATTTTATCAAGGTAACAGCTGATTGGAACATGGAATTATCGAACCAATGATTAATAAAGTACTGTATTCTGTCTTGGAAACTATTGAACGTGGAAGGATCACCTAAACCAGATCCATAAGGATGAAAGAACGTTGCTTACATGAAGCATGTTTTCGAAACTGTCGCTTGAGATACTACTGGACATCTAAATGAAGGCAGAGAAATTAAAATTCTTATGACTAAAACAACCTAATCATCATGGACGATGGAGCCTCAACGAAATCCAGTGATAAAGTTACAATTGAATCAGAGAGGATAATGGTACTCCGGAAACTCACAAAGAGTGAGATGTTTAAACGGCTCGCAGGAATCCAGGAGAGGCTGAAAACATGTATTAAATCACCATTCAGTAGAATTTTTAGGAAGTCTGATATGAATTGTTCGATTTGTTGTTTACTCATAGAGTGAAATAATCACTATAATGATTTATGGTCGGCTTAAATTCTGTGTACAAAAGGCTTTTTCTTGTATAGTTGACACATATTAATATTAAATCTCTTTTCTCATGCCTTTTGATTTGTAACATAAGTGGTTTTGAGATACGAGTTTAGAACATCTGGCATGTAGAACATGTAAGCGGTTGTCTAAACTCACGAGCCAAGATTTATCATTATATACTACACATTTATCCTCGTATAATTAGAGTGGTTACTTAGTAATTAAAGCCTTTAACTTTTAACCAATAAGTTGCAGATTTCAGTCCAGTTTTATTTCAGTTTAGCAACCGTAGCCTTCATTCGTAAAGTGCTGCTCAAAGGTAAATACACAAATCTGTGTTTCAGAAGTGATACTTTTTGTTAAAACACTTGATTGATTGATAGTTCATAAGTTATAACCCTTCTCCACCTACTTTGGTTTTGTCAACCAGATAGAATCGCTATTCCTCATATAACTAAAGTGAAGCTCAAAGCTGAGTACATGTGTCAATAATTGATACACAATTTAGCCACTATTTCGTCGTCATTCCCTACACTTAACACGTGGAGATGGCCTTGATGGATAAATATTTCTAATAATTATAATAAGCTAATTTAATTCAAATATCGCACTTTGAGGCACATTTTTTTCATATAATGACTAGGTAAGCAGCTAAGAGTTTGGTAGACTAAAAATATCACCTACTTCGGTTTTGGCTTCCTGAAATTATCCTAGCACATACTAGCGAAGAAAATTTGTATGGTGTATTTTTGTGTCTGTTATACTAGATCGTTTAGTATTAAATAACTAAAAACGGTATATAGTGATTCTTATTTCCAACTTTAGTCGGTAAACGATATTGTCTAATCATCCGTATACTTTTTACTAAAGAGCAAATTGTTTTAAACTGCTCGGATATGAAGATAAAATGGTAATTTAATTTTTGGACTTTCTGCATCACTAATGAATGGCATATGATTCTCTCTCTATATATATATTTCGTGCTAAATAGCTCAATTATCAGTATGGCTTATCCACAATCTTGATTGATAAAGTACTAAATAATAAGGCAGGTTCAAATCCTTTGAAATGTTCACAGTTCTCTGAAGATTGTTGTATGCTTTTTTGATATGGAAACCAATTGGTATCGAAGCTAGGTTTACAGCATTCAATTTTTACCTTCAAGTCATTTAAAAGCAGTTGAATTTCATCGAGTTACTTTTATAAAATGTGAGTTAATAAAAATGATTGGACTTTCAGAACCGATTTTCGGATTATTATTTTAGATATCTTGATTACGTACTCATTCAGACACTTTCTAAATTTAATTTTATATTCCTCTTGTTTTAACCTCCTGGTTTACTCATTAATTGTTGTTATATCATCTCTCGATCATGAACTATAACTTATTAGTTATGTACCTGCTGCTCCGGTTATTCTGTCATTCATATCTTTTTTTTTAATTAATATTATTATTCTAATTAGTCTTGTATGCGGTCTGAGCTTGTGTGCATGAATACATATGATTTTATAGGTAATAAAAGTAAGCTTTACCTACTGGAATTGTTTGGACTTATTCAAAAGTTCTTCCTTCTCTGCCTTGAAGTCATAAGTATCAAGACAAACTAGTAATACGCTAAGAATTCCTGGTTGTTGTTAAAGGCCATGTATTACTCAGTCACCTACTAAGGTCACATGTCTGTCGGCTAGCTGAGATTTAGCAATCTGAAATCGTTCAACTGAAGGATACATTAGTTGCTACTACTCAATGATGAAGTAATATAAGCATATGGTGCATAATGACTATTTTGTTGGTATATATCTTAACTGTATTTTATTCTCTTATTTAAAAATTGCTTTTTTAATTATTCCAGACTCGAACGAATTGTCCAAATCTTAATAATTCTATCATGCTAAGCTTCGATCCATTAATGACCATTACACAAAGTAAGTCAATGTATGTATACATCATTTAGCTAAACCGTTGTCATTCTAATGTCAATGAATCCAAAATCATCATTAACATTAAATCAATGAAATATTTGGCACTGATGTGATTATAACTTCAGACTTTAAACAAAAACGGCAAATCGGTTAGTGTACTAGTAAATCTTAATTGACCAAAGTTGAGATATATATTACTCATGCTCAACCATCGCATACATTTACATATACTATTGTCTAGAATAAGAGTAAGTTGAAAGAAATCTAGCTGCAGTCATACCAAAACATCGAATCAGTTCATGAAGTAATTGACCTAGTTGTTGTCTGCGCGATGATCTCTATCTCCAGTTCGGGACATTGGATGACATAATTTTGAACAGATGCAAATGCATTCACTCTTCACTTCATTTACATCTTGAATTCCAGTATCCCTTCATTGTCGGGCCTTATTCTCAAATTTCAGATAATTTCGTTTTTCAGTAGTGTGTAGTGACCAATTTGATGTTTGTTAGGTCCTTTTTATAGTGCTCTTCGATTTCCATCAATTAAGTTGTATTGTGGCCACTATTCTAAGTGATTTGACACCACTAGCATAATGTAGCGATGAAAGGTTGTTTAAGAGTAATCTGCTGGAAACTCCAGAACTAGGTTGCGTGCTGTTTGGGACTTGTGACCAGGACCTTTGTGCGATCTTTGAAGAAAATTATGTTTCCTGGTGGATTCGACTTCGACTCATCCAGTTTTACAATCCGTGCCTGTCGTCACTGAGCAGTTCGGGCCGCATCTGACACTGAAAATGTGAGATGTATACATTGACTAATTACTGTATAATGACCAGTTTGATATTTGTCGAATCGTTCATAGTACCTCTCCAATCATAAGTTCCCTCAAATAATGCAGTTTCGCCTTGCTGACGAGTGTCATATAGCAGAAAACGTAGCTCCAGGGTCACCTACCGACTACTCCCAAACAACCTCCCATTATTGTCTTTACTTCCGCTTCTTTGTGTTTCTCATGCTGCTAGTTTCCTTTTGTTGTGCTAATGTAATGTAGGAATTTCAGCTAACCCACATTTACGCCAAGCTTCATATTGGTTATGACTAACAGATTTTTAATATAGATTTTTCTAAATTATGTTATAGTATTTCGTTTTCCTTAATGTAAGTCAAAATGTACCGTCATTTCTTGTTTTAAATACCCATGAAGTAAAACGTTTTATCAAAAACAAGTTTTTCTCCCTCAGATCTCAAGCGTCATTAAAATAGGCAACGATAGTAGCATTTTACTGCGTTTTTAATGCATGCACAATAAGTGATCTGCGTTAATACAATGGTTATAATTACCATATAAATTAGTGCAATGTACAATTTATCCCTTAGAATGATTATAGGAAGTGAAGTAGTTGAATGTGTTGACCAGTTCACTTGTGTTGTAAGCCTTATCAACGCCGGTGGGTTGATGGATAATAGAAACTCGACTCTGATTTATAATGCTCATTCGGCTTTTGAAAACTTGCGTCATTTGTGGCGTAGGCGAGATATTCGTCTACCAACTACAAGACGAGTATACTGCAGAGCAGTCTTCTTTATATTAACCCGTGGCTGTAAAACATAGGCTGCTGAAACAGAAGGGATACATAGGCCATTAATATTTAGTCACAAGTTTCTTCAAAGCATTGCTGACGAATCTTGTGACTTCCAAGTAAGCGCTGGTTAGGTTATACACAACGTGCTAGGAAAAAAATGGCGAATGAATTGGTGAAGTCGTGAATCTTCATTGGCTGAGGTGATTTGGACTATCTGCATCGACTCACAATGTTTGCTGCTGTAATTCACAATGAGAGAAGACTAGGGGTGTCCAAATCAAGAGATGGCATCAGTCCATAAAGCTGTGAATTGTGAACCGTGCAGACTACCTGATTGTGGTTTGCTCGTCTCTCGCGATTATTAATTAGAAACGCTGGAGGAATACGGTTCAAAATTAGTCAAAGTGGATCAGGAATATTCATTCTGTATCTGCATATAGTTTATACGTTTCGTTATTATTTCATATGTACCTTTCCATTATTTCTTATTGAACTAACTATATTTTTGCGTTTTTCTTGTTAATTTGATCCTGTCATGCTAATGTAGTATGGCAACTTAGGCTACTGCAAACTGTAGAGTTCATCATGATAACACTGAAGGAATTGGTGGTAAATTAAAAAATTGCTTAAATTCTCTAGATGTCAGCTAAAATTTTCCGCTTTTATCAACTATCAGGTAGGACATCTATACTTTTCATCCCCTCTTACTTTCGTTTAGATAACTAGATAGTATTAACAACCTACATACAGTGTTGTTTATTAGAGTCTCAAGTACATAAATCTGTACTTTGAGCATGATATACTATTTATCCCTGTATAGCAACTTAACAAAACATGTCATTATACAACAGAAGTTTCGCGATAACTCGCCTAAGTTGCAGGTACGAATCCCACTATGCTTACTATTGTTTGCGGTGGAGGAGACGAGTAGTATCAATATCTCTCATACTTGAAGTATAGTTTGAACCTAAGTACATGAAGATTTATACCTAGAAAAAATATGTTACAATCATTGTGACTTGTCAACCACAACTGACAGAAAAAAACATCAACACAAATCTCAGTGTTAATCGAATGCCTTCATTCTTTTGTATTTGCATAGATTGCGATTCACCACAACTCTCTGAATCTGGTGACCTATTTTCTAAACCATTAATGTAAGTTACATGTATAGCTCACTAGTTTACTACATAAATGTACATATATTGTCCCTTTTTATGTGAACTATATGAAAATACTCATGTCCATTTTAATAATTTATCCAAAAGCTTCACTTTAGACATTTATCGAAAGGTAGTACCTATTGAAAATATAGCATAAAAAAGTGTATTCGTGTCTTTCAATACTGTTAAGGAGACTCAAACAAACAAATCACTTACCGTTGTGTTTAGTTGTAATCCAAAGAAAATTGAAAGGTAGTTTCAGGGTAGTCGACAAAAACCCTGTTAGTTGTCACTTGTCAACAAGTCGTGACTGTATTCTTTAGAGAACTGATAATTTTTGGTGCATTGGAGTTCTAACCATCCCATTTCACATTTTCCAACTGTTACCATTAAGCTATTTATAGAATGTAGAACTAGGCGACCTAAGGGTCATATGCTTCAAGGAGAGAGAAAATTAATGAGTTCTCTAAAAATTACTAACACGCCTTGTTGAAAAATGCCAACTATCGCGAAGCCTAGGTAAATAAGAGTTTCCTGGCGACCGATTACCTTCTTCTTCTCTAAACTACCTTCCATCACAACATAGCCCACGCGATGTATAGTCACATTGCAACTTGTTCATCTATCTAATCAAATCATCGCTATAAATGTCAAAACGATCATCCCATTTGTCACTATTCAATGATCGTCCAGTGAAAATAAAACTTTTCACTTGATGCATCATAATTTACAATGAATAATAATTAGATGAATTTTACTATTCTATTTAAAGTTTATTTCGGTTTAGTGTCTGAGTTGATTTTTGTGTAAATTTATTTCATGACATTGTTTCCTTTTGGAAAGAGAAGTGTATATACTTACAATGTAGTATATCGTTTTGGGAGTTTTGGAAGTATCAGTAAAGTTGGTTTTCAGCCAACTACCTTTGAATCTTAAACGTCAACTTTATCCTGTTCGGAACTTATCATCTGGAATTACCTTCATCTTAGTGTTGATATTCAACCTGAGATCGAATTCAGTACCATTCACTGCAAACGCTAACTCGTTGTCCGCCATACCACTAAGCTCGTTCGGAAACTAACTTTTTCAATGGTATAGACTATTTTTTTCATATAAGTGGATTTAAGTATAGTGTTGGAACGTTACCTTGGTTTGATCACTGCTAACATAAAGTCAGATGTGAATTGTTCCCATTGATTCATTATTAACGAGTTCAGTCACTGTTGCTATATGTTAAGTATAACGTGCGGTGCTGATATCGAATTGGAAGCGTAATTTTGTACTCAAGTGGAATTGCGGTTTCGTCCTATTTGGGACTGCATCGGTTGAGTACTGATCCCAAGTTGATGTTCACAGTGGGATTCGAACTCAGTCCGGTTCGTGTCATACGCCACCGAATAATCGCTATATCGAGGCGATCCGCACAGGATGCACATATAGCAACAGTGACTGACCAGCTTCAGTCTATAATAAATCAATGGGAATATACAAGTTCATTCTACTACCAATTCGCCCATTGCACAAACGTGACTGTCTGGACTCAGTAGTCTAGTGGTGTACGCGGTGGCGTATGACACGAACCGGACTGAGTTCGAATCCCACTGTGAACATCAACATTGGGATGCAGGTACATCCAGCCGATGAGTCCCAAATAGGACGAAACGCGCGTCCTGGATTCCACTTGCCAGTCACAATACAAATTAAATGATAAATTCAGATTGAGGTACATCCACCTAGCGTTTACCAAATAAGATTAAACATACATCCTGAATTACACTGCTAGCGACATTTAAGTGGACTGAATTATACTAATTATGCTACAATTTGTGATGGAATGGAGAGAATCTCAGTGAATATATGCATATACGCCTACAGCGATCTATCAAATTCAGTCCCTAATATTAACAACGGGATGATATACATCTTTATAAATGATGTTGAGGTGTATTAACATTCGGTGATTACGTTGTGAAACACCATAATTTATGTAAATTAATATCTTGTCTTGTGAATAGTCGTTCCTATCTTCGTTGGGAAGCAGAAACGCAAAAATAACAAATTTAACATCTGAAGTCGAAGTCTTACTTCCAGCTGTACCTAGATATGACGACAGAAGTATTTATTTGTGACAACCAACATCTGTAGTTGTGTTACTTTCCCATAACAGAAGGACTAAGTTACATAAGGTTGGGTCTAGAAACAGAACATCTCACTGTCTGATCGATTTCCGTTATCAGTGGTATGGTTCGAAAGGTACTGGGTTAAAACATTAGGAACTGCTAATAAAGAACAGATTCGCATAAATTTGGTGGTCTCGCTGTTAAGTTCATTACTAATTTACATCACCGCTGTGACCAGTTCTAGTTTTTGTGAGCTACTTTTTATTTGTTTAGTCTCAGTTTCGGCATGCACTTTATTTTATCAATCTAGTTGTTTTTTTTATCGTTTTACTTCTTAGCACAATAAATTCAGAATCGGTTGATAATGATAATAGTAAAGACATGAATGGATCATATTACAATCGTACAGGTCATTTAATAAGCCCTCTTACTAATGAAGAATCAGTGAGCATCGGTACGCCAACAACAGCGGTAAAAACAATTGCATCATCGTCATCATTTCATATACCTACAACTGAGACAAAATCAACACCTTTTCCATTTCATGCCTGTCTCGATCAGCTTACGTCACCTTTTGATACTGTTCAGTGTGTTAAAACTGAAATTTTATCTACTGCAACAACTTGTTCTGCTGTTAAGTCACTCAATTCTTCTACACTTATGAACAAGTCTTTTACAAGAGTAGCAACGACTACAAACACCTATTCGCCGTGGAGACATCGTAGTGTATTAAATCAAGCTCTAGGTGGAGGAAGTGCTGATGATGGAGATAGTTCGCCGGAATGGTCATCATTTTCAGTATTGACTAGCAATAAACTACCAGAACTTAATGTAATACAACAAGGCCAACTACAGTATGATAATGACAGTGAACATGATATCAGTGGGAGTGTTTCTGATAATGATGATAAAAAGAAAGAAGAATTATGTGAATTTAATATGGAATTGAATAAGGAAAATATGCAGTATCTCCATAAAAAGACAGAATGTTCCGATTTAGATCTACTTGTTCGTATGCTGGATCGCGTTGAAATGAAAGATGACTGTACTTGTAAAAATATGTCCGCAGGTTTAACACAAATTGTTCAAGATTGTGATGTTGCAATCAGTGAATGTACGTTTATATATTTTGTAAACATTTGCTTCAAATCTTACAACTGTTTACAATTATGATTGTGTTTATTCTGCATCATGATATACACTCAAGAGTCGACATTTGAGTCTACTCCTATGCTAATAGGATTATAGACTGTCGACATAAAACTAGAAATCTAGTTTTCGAGCTGTGTTGTACTCACCTGCATACATTCACCTTAAGCAGAGCGAGTACTTACATTCGCTTCACCGTTGTCCCAATCCAATAGTGGCGTTAGGCATGGTTGCCTAACTTCACCATTCCTCTTCAACTTTTACATGGATAACATTCTAGAACTTGCTCTTGGGAAAGTTGTATGTGATGTTGTTCTGCTACCTGGAGAAAGTCTCTTCGGATGAGAGTATGTTTATAGTGTTATCTAACTTTGAGGTGATACACAACCAGCTTTCACAAGTGTGGTACGTTGTGTGCACCCTTCATATGCAAGTAATTCTGCCATACTGACAGACGTTTATGCCTGCTCTTATTTCATATATCTCAGTAGTTGTGTGAGTGTTCAGTGATTACAGTTGCAGATTATTAAGCTAGGCGCTGCAGAAGTGAATCTGTCAATGAGCATCAGTACTTTTAAGATTGCAGCACACCTTCCTGACGAAAACCAACTATCATGAAACCTAGATGAAACACGGTTTCTTGTCGTTGACTTCCAAAATACCTTCCATTGATTACTTTAATTTGTAAGAAATTCTTATTACTTAGTTGAAGGCCCATTGGAAGATAGAAAAAAAATTGGATCACTTTTTTCTCCCACTACCAAAGAGTGGGTACATTGAGCAATAGTCCACTGTATATTACTTTGTGGATGTAAAATGTAGGACTATGGAGGTAGAGAACTTGCATAGGCTGCAAGCTTTTGATCATAGATGTCTTAATGGCATCGCCTTACGGAGTGTAAACCTCCATAGCTAGGATTAGAATATGAAGTAAATGTAGCAAATTGGTTGATGAGATTGTAAATGTTCCTCGACTGTAGAATCTGGGACGTGAATTACATACGCTTTTGCACTGCTTACCTCGACACACAATGTTGGCTGATATGTGAGTTGGGTTGGAAGAAAGCTAGAGTCCTTCAAACGAATCCATGGAATCAGTCCAAACAATCAGCAACTATTGGTCCGAGCCGTATTGGTGGTAGCCACAAACTACCTGCTTTAATTAAACACTGTAATCGTGACCAGTGGTTAGAAATTTAAATAAAATGACATATAATTGTTCACAGTGGAGCAGATGCATTCACTCATCATCTTCCTCTGCATCTTGATTCCTAGTATTAGTTCACACATACTTTCCTTCCATTCCGTCTTCTTGAAGCATGTTTTCATTGTTTAGCCATTTTCATTGTTATTGCTATCATTTTACTTGACTGTTGTTTCTCATCGTATTAATTTCATCTCATTGTGCTGATGTGTTGCAAATTGGATTGTCAGATACTTGTGTTAAGCTTCATGCTGATTATGACTGGTTGTTGGCTATTGGGTTACAATTCATCAATGTAAATTTAACTCAACCGCCATAAGAATTAAAGATCATAGGTTAGGTGCTTGACGAAGTCATGCACATATACTGTTAAAGAATTATGTGCAAAAACAGAATACCTGTTCCTTGCTTCTTAACTTTTATTGACCATCCAAAAAATGTTAGTACTTTGATGAAATTATATACTTGAAATCTTAGTATTGTTGTGCAGTATAAAAGTACACAATAATTGGTCGCTTACTGGATAATAACCAGTATTAAACAGGCTACAATTTAGAAGAATATCGATAACTTATTTACTGAAGGGCTTAACTTCCGACGATTGTATTCCTGATTAACGAGCTACTTTAAATTTAAGAATACAATGAGTAACAGTGGTCTATCACTGTATTCATTTTCATGCTGATTAGTCACTAAATAGTGATCAACATAATTTTTCTCTAGTTCTTCATATTATTAATCGGATCCTATCGATGGTCAAGTTGCAGTATGACAGCTACTAGTCTAAGTCACTTTACATCAGGTATACTATCTTGTAATAAAGTGGTTTCATTTTTAGGTTAGGGCGGGGGGTACGGTTACTAATTAGTCAATAAGAAACCCTGTTTGACCTATACTTTTTGCTAGATTCTTTTAGCATTGTAAAGGAATAGACAGGCATCACATTGGTTATGGCTTTGTGAGCCATTAATGAAAAATAATTAATCTCTAACACTTTGTACTCATGAAATGTACCTTATGCAAGTATTCTTTTTAGTAATATAATATATTACAAAGTATTTTATTGTTAATAAATTAAATTTTTGTTTTTCTAAATTCATTAACTATCTCTACTTCATTTACCTTATTAAGAAATTTGTACATTCCTTTATTGTTTACAAATAACTTCATTAACTCATATTTATGTATCTATACAGTTTTACTAATTATGTTAAACAAAAACAGTTAACCTTTTCTTCTTTTTTATTTTCTAAATTAATATAAATCATGTTTAAGCAGGAATCATACTATGCAACAGATAGATACATGATCGGTATTGTTCTCTGATGTTGACTACAAAAGTGTAAAAGACCTGAATTCAGTAGATGTGTATCTGTATGGGTGTATATGTACATATATTTGTATGTTCTACTATCTAAAATATTAGGTCACGTAGATGTTTAGCAAATATGATGCAAAAGAATGAGTTTATTGCATGAATTTCTTTTTGTTTTTTGTCCACAAATGTTCAGTTCTTGAAACACCGAGTATTCTGTACAGTGTGATAATAGTAGTACTATATTTACAAAATGCACAAATTTGTGTACCTGTTATGACGTCAAGAACGCTGTTATGATGTGGAAGTGTGGCCAATTAGTTGATATGACCTTGTGCACACAAAGTTACAATAACAAACGCCAATGAGAGTGCCTAGCTGATCTGAGATTATCTTCCACCCTTTTTTTTCCACTAAATGCTTTGGATTTAGCACATTGAGCTACTTTTTTGTTTATTTAATGGATGACTATTGTTCTATAGACATAATAATTTTAGCTAAAATACCTATTTCGAGCTTCTGCAGTTATTCTCATTGGTACATGTTCATCATATTTTACGATTGACCTCTGTCCATTTATATGATTGATCCCTTTTGTATAGACTAGGTTTGTGTCAATATGTCTGTTGATTACTAACTGATCTGAATTCCTGCTTCTAGTATTTTCTAGTACCACTACATTTTCCCGAATTCAGAGTTTCATTGTTAATCCAATGGGATTCATGTTCATGATTATCCACATCCATTATTATTTCACTGCTAATTTATATCCACATTTGCTTAGATAGAGGTGGAGGGCCGGCCTTAGTTGGTGCAATTTATTTATTAGAAGATATTGTGTTCGCCTATTTTCCTTGTTTTTCCTTCTAGTCTACATCAAAGTAAAACGAAAGTAATTGCAATGGTTTGTTAGTATAATCGATTTTAATGGATTTATAAGTGATTGTGTTGATATTTTTCCCACATATTTTTTTATCTTAGATTAGTCGATGTCCAATTCAATGAGAACCCCTACTAGCCATTAGACACTTAACCTTATTAGTTGACCAAATGATATTACAACCTTTTAATATTGTCTAGGTATCTTCAGCCTATTTTCGGTCTATCAAATCCACTTAGCCCCCTCACCCCCTAGTCATTAAAAGAAGAATATTTGAATGGACCAACAGTTCAATAACATGGCTCAAATTCATTTATTTTATACATTCTTTTATATATACACATACGATCTCGTACCAATTCGGGTAGTAATATCAATGTAAAACGAAGAAAATAATGAAAGAGAACTAGGGTAACACGTATACAGTTAATTAGTCCTAGTGAAAAACGATATAACAACGGACTGAGTTCGAATCCCACTGTGAACATCAACATTGGGATGCAGGTACATCCAGCCGATGAGTCCCAAATAGGACGAAACGCGCGTCCTGGATTTCCACTTGCCAGTCACAATCCAAATTAAACGATATAACAACAGTTTGTAGGTCAAACTGAAGGTTAGTGCAAGGGGAGGATGCATGTACAATCAAAACATATAAAATAACCTTCTGAAAATTAGTTCTTCGTGTAATCATTCTTCTTGACACTCCCGTTATGTGGTAGAATAATGATGTGTTACTTGGTTTCTGAGGTGCAAAGTGCATAACTTTAAAAGCATTCACTTGAGCTAAAAATTTTTTTGATTAATAAAAAATTATAGATAAGTGGAATGTATTCGATAAAGGTTAGATTTATTCTTGTGAATCAACGCTGTAACTAGACAATCTACATAGAAACCACATATAGCGACAGAGGTTGGTCAATTTCAGATCTCAACAACATCTACAGGAGGATATAAATCCATTCCCAATTATATATACATACCAGTTTCACAAGTATGACTATCTGAACTTAGTAGCTCAGTTAAGGATTTGATGGCGTTTGATACGAGCTGACTGAATTTGTGTCTTGGAGTGGACGTCACTACTGAAAAGTGACAGGCATAGTCAGCTTACGAGTACCAAATACGTTAAGGCGTGCGTCATGAATTCAATTTGCTGGCCATTTTAATCATACTATTTATACATGTTTATCACGTTTGATGAATGTTATCTTTTCTGTAACTTATCTTAGGTAAAACTCCTGAAACTAAATACTCTAAATCTCATACTCCATCATTAACGTTTGATATATCAGAATCTAAAAAACAATCTTTGAATAATGAGAAATTAGTTTATACACCACAAGCATCAAACTTGTCATCAACACCGTTTCTTATCAATAACACTTCATTGTATACTCCTGGACAATTTCAGCAAGTCCCCTAACAATACACCTGAATGCAATATCAGTACTACTGATCACAATACACCATATACCATTGATAGTGGAGGTATTTCTGGATTTCTCTCTAAAGCTGCACGATCTGTATACTCACGTTTGATGTCATCAAGTTCATCACAGTTAACAACAATAACAAAAGATAATTCATTGATCATTAAACAACAACATAGTATAGGTGAATCGCCAAAATCTTTTATAAGTCCTATAAGTAATAAAGCTGAATTCATTGAACAAAATGTTGTCATAGATGAAGAAACATCTGACCAAAAATCTAATGGGGAGGAATCGGAGAAACAACAAGAAGAAAGACTCCAAGAGCAGTCTTGCTTGAAAGTATTATCGTCATCATCATCTTCACTATCTGAAGAGACTTCTCAACAATTATTAGACGAAGAAGAGGCATGGAAAACAGTCAGTTCTATACATAATGCCACTTGTTCAATGGAGATATCTAGTAAAACAGAAATGAGTAGTATTGTTGGTGGCGTTGGTGCACCGATAGATGATAAAGAAAATGTACAACGTTCACAAGTCTTTGAGGTAATTTCATTTATTTGGGTTTGTTGTCTTCTAAAAATTGTTGCACAGAGAAAATTAGTCTTTTTAGTTCATAAGTTGGTAATATTCATATATTTTGTTGTTTGCACTTGCCACAGATTGGTCTCGATCGTATACTACTAAGAACCAGGGAGCGTTGTATAGCTGTTTCTTTCTAGTCTGGATCTTCGAAATGACAGTGCACATCCACTGACCCTATTCAGGTATCAAACGCAGGGCATTCATGTCTGGGGACCAACATTTAACTATTGTCACTACTGGGTAGATATCCAGCTAATATATATCTGTGATTCTTCGGTTCTTACTAGACATAGTGTGTGACGTTCAAGAATCAGTTCTCAGAGGCATAATAGTTTGTCGTATAAATATTTCAGACCACTCACATAGAACATATATGTATGCATATGTATATATACTATATGTTGTATTTGTAATCGTTTTTTAAGCAAAAGTGTTTAAATTGGAATATATTTGTATCTTCCTGTTGATGTTGTTAGGGACTGAAGTTGATCAGTCTCTGATGTTACATATATACCCTGAGTGAATTACCTCGACATAGGGCTTATTCACAGGTATGAATAAATTTTAATTGTAGCTAGTAAATGAAATTAAGAGACTCGTTTCAGCTTATTTGAGACTCATCAGCTAAATGCATATGTCACATCTCTGCCGTCGATGCTTACTTCAGGCCTTAAATTTAGAACGTGGTGGGATTCTCCACCGAGCTGTTCGTCAGCTGATAAGTTACAGTGGTAAGGAACGTGCATCCTATATTCTACCTGCTTATACCAATTCAACTGCTAGCTGGTTTCACAATATTGATTACAACTACTACTTATATTCAACTGCAGTAAGTTAATTTGGCCATTTCTGATGTTAAAACAGGTCTTTTCCATTTTATAAAATATAGACCAGATAAAGTATATTACGAAATTCCTGCCTCACTTTACAATGTAATTACTATTCGCAATCCCTACTACGTATATTTCAACTCGCTTACTGTTTATTATTATGACTGAAGTGAACTACTTACAAACCGCTTATTTTGTATGTCGCTGTGGTTCATTGATTAGTAATTCGACTTTCAACTGTTAATCTGCAGGTTCAAATCCTGCTTAATTTACCTAAGTTTGGGCGACTAGTTAGTACCACCAAACCTCATCTATTAACCAATGGGGCTCAAATTCAAGTATACATGAATCTATATTCGGCAAATTGAACAATTGAAATGAAATGACTAAAATGGTTTCTATTTACTTAATAATTATGTTTCTTTTGATTTATCAATCTACCAAAGGTTACACATCAAGATATTGAAGATGTTAGTATGAAAAGTGAAAATAATTCATCAACTCCTCAGTTGTCTCGATCACCTTTAAAAGAAATACACGATAATTTGAACAGAGTTGTTACCCGCAACAATGATAGTATTAATAATATTAATAATAACCACCTATGCGATGAATATAAAGATACCAGTAGTAGTACTACTCTTGCTACTGTTGCTGTCACTTCTCCACATGCAAAGTCGACACTATCTACTTCGATACATAATAATATACAAGACGATACAGAAAATACTGAATTAACAAAGCAAACACTACTTAGTGAAATTGCTAAATTGAGAAACGAGGCTGATTTATGGAAGTAAGTTAATTTTGGTACATTTATTTGATTCTATCCGAGATCAAAAGTGTAAAGAAGTTGAAATGATTTTGTGGAGTGTGGTTTTCATTTGTTGTTTGTATTCGTCATAGATCAATCATAACGGGTAAATATCATTGACAGTCAGAAAGCGTTCGACAGCTGTTTCATCTTAGTATCGGACACTGCACACACGCAATCCAACCAGGTGCCAATCCCGTGAGATTCATGTCTGCTGCTCAACACTCAGTCACCACTCTGCTGACTCCTGATGCGTTGTACCCTAAATTAATTGAAATTGAAATTTTCCTGCTGGACACCGGCCCAGTAGTCATGATGTGTAAACGTTTTTCAAAAAACCCTAAGTTTTTTGATTTCGTCCTTGATGAAATCGTAGGTGCTCAGGCCACTGATAAGTCCTATACTAAGATAAAAAAGCTGTCCAGTTTTAAAATCCTGGTCAGTTTATGATATTAAATTCGAATTCGAAAATCACAACAACCAATGATAATTGTGTTTTAATTGTTAAATCATTTGACTTTCAGTGAATAGGTCACGTTTGAACCTCGATCCATGTAACATTAGTCTATGAAATTATTAGTTATTAGTATAAATCATGTTCCTAGTAGGTTCGCATTACCTTATTGAAGGGTCAGCGCTACTATCTTATCCAATAATTATAGACGTTTTGTAATGTGGCTGGGAAGTGGTCATAATGATGACGATGATAAGTGTCAAAAGCATTTTAATCGCCTTTTTTCTGTGAACTATACTTTTCTCGAGTCGTATTTTCTATATCTAATAGTCGTAATGTACGTTTCATTCGGGCATTATGTAGTGATTGCATAAATTAGTTTTATGATACTCAGTGATTGAGTCGCTTAGATTATCAACCATTTACTTTGGCTTTTTCCGGTCTAATATTATAACTAGTCACCACAAAAATGCCCACTACATAAACATATACTTAGTGATCTGCAGTGCCTTTGGAAGTTAAAGGGTAGCTATCACTTTCAGGGTGCTCACAATGCTAAAGGATACTTCTTGATGGATCTGAAATTGAAAACAAGGTTAACATGGTCTTTACTACTTGTTACCGTGACTGAAGTGCACAAGGGATACTACTTGAAACTGACTACATATGGCATTTTTTTGAGTGACTTGTGATAATTTTCACTGACCATAACCTTCTTTTAAGGTCCAGAAAACAAAGCGAGGTGTGCTATTTTGAAGCCAATCTGTTCTTGCACCATTTTCCTGTTTTAAGAATGCAGCGTCTCTGCCTTTGTTTGTTGTTTGGAGGAAACATCTCACTACCATCACACCTGAGGACGGTAGTCAGTAATACTTCGACCTCAAACCTTAATCTTGATACTTTTAGTTTTATCGCACTCCCACCATCCTGTCTAGTATGATAGGACCTACTGTAGGAACGTATTTCAGCCAATATTGATTGGTTGAATCATCGCAATATACAAACTCAACCTCAATCCCGCCAAGGTAGGGGCTACTGTCGGGTTTTGTAATTTAACTCACTCTCTAGTAGACAGCTGATTAGTGCAATGTTTCATTTAAGTTGTCTCGGAAATAAACTTCATTTTGATGTTTTCTTCATTTAGATCTATACTAAATGATTATCAATCTACTCATTTCAATGCTGAAACAATTATGACAGAATGTCAATTGACACAAACTAAAAAACTTGTTCATTTATTAGAAGAACGCAATGAAACAGTGGATCAAGCTAAACGAATGCTTGCCGTATATAAAGATATGATGTATCGTGTTGAACGTGCACAAAATAAATTACAATTTTCTCAAAAGGTTAGTCAATTTTTATGTTTACTGTAAGGATTTAAAAATATAACAGTCTGCTGAAGACTGCGAGTCAATCAGTCAGTTACAACGTAGAACTTGGTACATGCGTATGCCAGTTCAAGTTGCTATGCCCCAATTAGCAGACAGATTAAATTGTTGGGCCATATCCCTGGAGTAGTGGAGGTAGTAACAGAGCTAGTATTTAAAGACTATGAAGAGATGAAGAGTGAAAATTTTTTGATTAGCGAAATGTTGAGTACAAAAAATTTAAGATGATAAAAACAGTTTAAAAATCAGAAGAATGAAAATCAATTATTCACCTGGCAGATATGAATGTGAGATAAAAGAAAATGTGAACGTGATAACAAGGTGAATAGGATTCTCATTTCAACCACCCAATATCATTTATTATAACTGTCTCACTCCACTACTATAACAAAGTAACGGTTCACTACTATCTAGTTTTGAATGTAACCCAGTTAAGATCAACCTTTTGATGAATACGAACAACAAATTAAAATTAGTTGATTGAATATATTACAGATTGATGTTGGCAGGATGCCATTGAAAACCATGGAGCACTGAATAGCTATTTCATTGTAGAACAAACTACCTCAACCTAACTGCAGTAATTGGCTCAATTATTTACGTACTTACTTCATATCTCTCAAAATTCTGTTGAAGTCATAACTAGTTGAGTTCAGACAAGCCGAAACAGTTATCACAAGTAGCATTGGATGATTTTCATGTCAAACCATTTATGTACTGAAGTGAAAATCCTGCTATTGGAGGTCGACTGAGCAATGCTGATGATTAAGTATTGTTCTCCAGATATGAAGGGGATGAGTTCAATAGATTATGTTTTCATAAGTGCTCACTGCCACTTAGGAGTTAGATGCTAGGACGAAACATCTGTCCAATGCACCCTGGTTTTCATTTGTATCCAACTGAGATCAATTTAAAAGATTATACCAGCTGATTGTTGAGTAAGAAAGTAACTAGTAGGGGTGTTATGAACATGGTGGGACAGGGGATCGCCCGTTATGTTTTTACACGCACAGTTCAGGCTTTATCTTCATCGCATAAATTCTTTATTTGTACTACCTTTAAGGCTAATTGTTTCAGTGTTCACCATGACCAGAATTGATGTGTTCTAAAACTGAACTCCTGATTGCCACCTAGAGTTGCGTTTACAAAACATGCGTTTTGTACTATCATTGTGACTTGATCATAATAGCAAATAAATGTGTAGGCGCACATTCATATGACTTACAACAGTATTTTATTTTCATTATATTAATTAGCGATATAGGCTGACTTGAGATGATAATGCAAAGTTCCAGAGACTAGAAGGATTATCGATAAACTGACCTGATGCAAATTAACATCAGTGCTACTTTTCACATTACACCATCATAAACATAGATAAGAAATTACCAAGACTATGAAAAACTAAGCATAATCCATAATAAGATTATTTGTTATGATTAACCTTAAATCGGTTTTATTATGTGACCTGTTGATATTGGTTACCAAATGAACAATAAGTATTACTGTGAATTTTGTGATGCTTAGCGATCCTATGTTATTCAAACCCATTCATATTGATTAATGTAGTGTAAGAAATATATATATATATATATATATATATATATATATATATATATATATATATATATATATATATATATATATATATATATAGTATTTGTCTTCAGTTTCGTACTTACTTGTAATCCATCCACGTCACATTATCTTTTATATCACATATACTGGGTGATAGCTCTGAGGATTTCATTTATGTCACATAGTGTGTAGTTCGTACTGGAAAGGTATAATAATGTTTTACAGTAATCACTAGTTCTGTTGGCTTTAATTCTTAATAGAGGTTTGTTGTTACTACTGTTTATATAAACTTCAAACATCATTTTTGAATGAATACTAGAAATAAACTTTGATAGCTAGCTCGTAACTTGAAATGTTTAATAAGAGACTGTGTCTCTTATGCACATTTAGACAGCTATTTTGTTGATTCGAGGGATTTTTATTCTACTTAGCACGAAACCGAAGTCTACACGAACAAAATAGACTTATACGCTTGACTAAGTGTGCTGATTAATGTGACTTCGAACTAGATATCCCTATTACTAACCGAAAATCTGTTAAGTAATATATACAGTAATAGTATATTCGCAAAAAATATACAACAGACTCACACAAAAGACACAATGAAATCGATCATACATAGGGTCAGAGAAAATATATAGATTACACTTCTCTTTTGATTCATTTGTGATAGGTGCTTTCTGTTTACACTTTTATCAACTAGTCACAGTTCACTTAAGCGGGGCATGTCATAACGTTACTCAACCTGGAAATATCGGTAAAAATACAATTTACTGATGATATTCAACAATTGTTAAATTACCCCTGATAAATTACATGATTAAGCCAATCAGTGCCGATAATATGAAGTTTGAAACTCAACAATTAGAAATAAATTATTCTAAGACATTTGTATACTACTTCTAAAAATTTATGGTGTGCAATTAATTCTTGAGAATGCAAGCTAGAGGTTATAGTGTTAAATTTATTAGAAGTTGAGCTATTTCTAAGTAAATAGTGTTCAACCTGGAATATGAAATCTAACTGTACCCCGATTCTAGTAGGGATCTCATACTTCAATCTTAATCCTAACTCTTGAACCCTCTACTCTTAATGATTAACTACATTTAGGACGCCCGAAAGAATTTATTTATTTATGATGGTTCAAAAATGCGGTTGTTATAAACTCGTCAATTTATAAACGAATATTATTTCATTCTTCCCATTTTAAATCGATAAAGCTTTTAGAAAACTTCAGAAATTTCTTTAAACGTGTAAAATCTCTATATCTTTTGTAACAGTATTGTTTTCATTGATAACATGTTCAACTTCTATTACTATCATCTGATTAATTAATCGCTAATAACAGTGTGGTTGACGATGATTGGTTCGTTGGTTCATTTTGATTTCCTATATCTATTCTGATTGGTTATAATATTCGTTTCTAGCGTGTAAATCAAATGTTGACCTTACTACATGACTTGGTCAGTTGTATGAGCCTGACAATGAAATCGTTTTTTTTTAATATTTTATAATGAAAGAAAAATCCCAATTAGTCATCAATCATTTACAACAGTTAAATCGATTGATCATTCTGCTGCTCGACTATATTCATCTTGATAATTTCATCTATGTTAATGATGTATGAAGAGTGACAACTTGAACCATTGTAAATATGTATGAGGTTTTATGTTGATTGACGAACATAAACTGTAAATATTTTACATAAATTTACATTACAGATTTGTTTGAGTTGAATTGTAACCGGTAAGTGGAATTCAAAACGCACATTTTTCCCTATTTGGGACTCGTCACCTGGATGTACCTGATAAATTAATGTGATGATGCGGATACATTCTAGTTAAATAACAAATTTATCTTCTAACAAAGAATATTCATCTCTTTTTTCTTAGAAACAAGAATCGTTAAAGGTTAATTTTGACAGAATCGTAAAACATTGTTCTATAATGGAGGAGAAAATTAATCATTTCATTGATTCCTATGAACAACAACTAATTGGTGCTTTAATGAATCAAGATAAACAAAAGGAAATATATGAAAGAAAAGTCGATAAATTAACCTATGAACGTCGTCAATTAGATATGCGTATTCTATCGTTAACTGAAGAAGTTAAGCAAAAGGTTTGTTTGTCTGTTTTAATGTATTGGTGTTCATTTTTCCATGCTAAATTTTAATTTTTGATTAAAATAAACAATGTAGTCATCATCATCATTATCATCATAATACACACTGGTATCCTACTATCGTTCACGAAGTCATCAGAAAAATGCTACATAATAAAGCGCTTACTGAACATTCCGAAGAATTCCGGATAACAATACCTATATGGCTAATTGAACAAGAATGAAGTCAAATAGTTAAGTTTTCACTTATTTGGAAGTGAATGATTAACAAAATTAATATCGTTCAGTTGTTTAGATTATCTAATTGTTTACTAAGCTGTGGAGATCTACAGTCTAAATGGTTACTTTTGGTGTTATCGTTATTCTCTAACCCATATATTTTGATTTCAGAGTTCTGATTATCGCTTGGCACAGCATCAATTAATGTTCACTTATTTTATCGGTGCCTATTTAGTTCCATTTCTGTACTTAAACATGTAAAATTTAGTATGAATAGGTGCCAAAAATATCTATGCTGCATAATTCGAAACATATGAAGAAATAAAAAACACGAAATAGTAATAATCGGAAACGAAAAGTTTAACAAGAGAGTGAGATACAGTTAGCACAATAATGCACACAGAAAAGGTTTCCTTTTATTGAGGAAGCTCATTTCACTTTTGTAAAGAGTGTGATAGAAACTACAGCAAGATCGCTACTGAGTTTTTTTTCTGAGCTATATGGGATATGGTTTCAAACCACTGAGTTTTACCCTTTCTAAAACCCCAACCAAGGAGTCATAACTGACCGACGGTCCATCACTTTGTAGCTTCTTTTCATACCACGAGATGTGACCAGAAACTGATCACCTTCGGTTTTCCCACCCAATCCTAGCATTAGCAGCAAATAATACACAAAATGAAGGCGGCTGGGATTACATTTGTAAGATCAAGCTACTGAAGCCGACGTTTCAAGATCGTGATACTGACTGAATTGTCGTCTGTCGTCAGAGGTCCTATCAACCTCATTTGTCTTTTCAACTTTCTCAATTGTCTTCTTTTGTTGGTCACGTGGTTTGTTAACTGTTTTATTATTAATTGATAAATCGGATGTGTATCCATATTCTTATTGGTTGCAAATTGACCTTAACAGTAAGCTTACAGAAATTATCTAGCTCTACAATATGATTTTTAGTTAGCAAAATACTTATCACCGTCGATTTGGTTTATTTTGTAGGTGATATTGCGTCTGTTTAATTTTGTTGATGAATCTTTAGATCTGCATAAACTATGATGGATTATTTACATCAGATTGTAAACAACATTGATGTTAAGGATTTTCAGTATCCAAATACAAACAATGGTATTAAAATGAGCTGATTTAATACCTTTGAAATAACTAAGAAGCTCACTTCAACATGAAGTAGACGCTTATTATGTTATCTAGAAGGCTTTACAATTGAATCATTGTACTCAGAAAATATTGCACCAACAAGAATCACATTTATTTAGTGTTAATGTCTTATTTATAAGGATGTTATTTTATTAAAAATAATTATCCTATTCTTCTGGTTAGTGGTCTTGTCTTTGATATATTAGTTAATTTAGTGACTCGCATCAATAATTCGATCTTGCATGCAAGTATTCTCACTCAAACACATCAGTCAGCATATTACATTACTCTATTCTAATAATCTCTAAATAATCAGTAGGTTTTCTCAATTCAGTGATAATTCACTGCTTGAACCTAGTAGTTCAGTGTAGAACACAGTAGTGTTTAACACAAGTGAGCTGAATTCGAATCTATATGTAAGCATGAACACTAGAATTTGACACATGTATCCAAAACATACATCTAGGATTCTATTTCCCAGCTATAATTTGTAATACATATGAATAGAATATGTTTGTAAGTAATCTCTGTGGATGAAATTAAAGAAAAATCCCAACGTTTCGCTCGGCAAGCTGGTCCGAGCTTCTTCAGGGAAATAACCAAAATCAAAAATTATCGAATATTTATGTAAATAAGAGGTTAAACTGATCACGAATATCCAATTGTATACAGAGTATGAAATTGTTATGAGTCATTGTAAGTGAACTAATATTGGAATTATTGTAGATGAAGGAAGGTGTTCACTTCGTGTGTAGTTTCATGTTGCAACAATTTGTACACATATACTGTTCACGGTAAGGGATAGACAATCTAAAGATGGGCTTGTTATCAAATCATAGTTGGAGTAAATCAATGTAATGATGAATATGGGTCAAAGGAAAGGTGTATATTTGCAAATGGCTACACGTTGAACTGTGTAATTAGAATAAATAATTCTAAACAGAATTAATCAATCAATCAATGGAATGCGTTGGAAATTCGAGTAGTGGAAGTTTGAATTCATTTTTTAATTATTAGTTGCCATGGTGCAGTTAACAGTACTCCATCTCGTCGGTTTATATTATTCGGATTAGCCCATATGTGTAGGGCTTCCGATGTTAGCCTTCCTTTGTAGGAATTAAAACCTTTTTGAAAGATTTTAATTCCATCAAAATTGATACTGTGCCGTGATTCTATTGAATGTAATGCTGTTGCCGATTTATTTTTAAGCTTCCGTAGATCGTTAGAGGATTCGGGAATATGCTTCGAACAAAGTAAATGTTCCTTCATCCTTGCGTTCAATTGTCGTGATGTTTCTCCTACGTATTTAGTATTGCAATCATTACATTTGATCACGTTGACACAGTTTGTTTGTTCTTCTTTTGGTACTCTGTCCTTGATATTTACAAGTGCAGAGCCCAGTGTATTTTTTGTTCGGAAGAAAACACGTATGGTATGTTTATTTAAAATTCTTCTAATCTCTTCAGATGTCCCATTCCTGTATAGCACAATCACAGTGTCAATCCACTCTTTTGGTTAGACCTTCGGTTTGTCTTTCCCGTTGCGTTTCTCTTTAAGTATCTTTTTGATAAAGTTCTTTGGGTTGTTGTTCATCATTAGTGTAGACATCACTAAATTCAATTCATTTTCTTGGTCTTTATTATCTGTGACTAGTTGATGGATTCTATTTATCAGGTTCTCAACAACTATCCCCTTTATTAATTTAGCATTAGCTGATTTATAGTCTAGGTATTTTCCAGAATACGTTGGTTTCCGAAAAATGTTAATCTTGAGATAGTTATCTTGTTTCCTTTCTATCAGATAGTCGAGGAAGGATAATTTGTGATCGACAGTCTCGATTTCCTTAGTGAATTTGATGTTGTTGGAAACACTGTTGACATTTTCAAAAAGTTCATCTAATCCATCTCGTTTCGTAATAATGAAAGTATCATCTACGTACCTTAGCCAAAGTTTGAGTGAATAGACACGTTTTGAGAGTCCATTTGTTTCCAGTGAATGCATAAACAAGTTAGCAATTATTGCACACACTGGAGATCCCATCACCACACCTTCTATTTGTTTATAGAAATCTCCTCAAAACTTAAACAATATAGAATTTAAGCATAAATTCAAGCATTTTATAATTTCTGAAGAATCTAAAGGGCAACGTAGACTTAAGTCATTATCTGCGAGTAAATATTCATTCATAATGTCTAACAAAATATTAATGAGGACATTAGTAAATAAAGAGCAAACATCAAAGTTTTGTAAATATTTTCATTCTTCTATGGATGAAACTACCTATAAACTATAATCTCTAATGTTCACTACATATTCAAATACCTTATAAGTTATTTTTTGTTTTACTTTTTATTAATTTATCTTTATCCTTTTGTGTTATATCTTCTTTCTTTTCATTACGTTGTATAATCAACTACTACTAATAATAGGATGTACAAAATAGAGAGCTGAAGATAATCAATCATCAACTACTTTCATAATCATCCTGAAATAGACGAACAAACAAACAAACAAGTAATTGTTTATTCTATGTCTTCCGTTGATTCTACTCAGCGATTAATTCACTGCATTTCAGTATTGCATTTTAGTAAATGAAAAAAGAAAAAACAAAACTAAACCTTAGAGATTTTGTCTATGTTTATTTTGGTATAGATTTCTCGTTAGTGTTCCTCTTCATTTTTTCTATTATTATTCAAACTAATAAAATTGTATTTGTTGTTATTTTATTAAAAGTATCATTCAATTTACTAGTTCGTTAATTAATTGAATTTAGTACGTTCTCTTCATGTGTTACGTATGCCTGACCACCGCCTATGTCGACGAGCAATGTTATGTGGTGTAGGTGTTGACTGGAAAAAAGCTAGGGGCGACCAAACCAAAACATAATACCAATCCATGAAGTCATTGACAGTTAGGTTAAACCATGTTAATAGATGTAGGTTCTTTAGTCGGGGTTTGCGTGATGATCTTAAGCAATGGTTAGAAACTTTAGGTGATATAGCTCAAAATTGCTAGCAATGGCACATGTATATCCACTGCTTGTCTTTCTCCAATTTCTAAGTTTCTGAAGATATCATAATTTTCTTTTAACTGAATCATATTTTCTTAAATTTTATCTTCGATCTTTAATCCTTACCATTAATACTGACTCTGTTACTACCTCCACTTCTCTGGGATTTGGTCCAACAATTTAATCTCTATCTGTTAATTGGGGAATGTCAACGTAAATTGATGTAGGGATGTACCAAGTTCTACGTTGTAACTGACTGACTGGTACGTTCTCTATTGTAAGTAATGATGATATCTATGGTTAATCGCAATGTTTTCAATTTTATTAGGTGTTTCATATTTAAGAGTTCTGTCATATTCTCCCATTTGTTTACTAATAAGTACTGGATATTAAAGTGTAATTTTTATTAAAGAATTTATTTCAAACATTAAGCTTTGTCAATAACTGTTGTAAATATTCAGTACGTACATTTAGTGAATATTGAAAAAATTAATTAGAAGGTACGTATAAAGAAATATTGGAACTATGTAGGAAGATAAAAATGAATACATTTACTTCAAATATGACAGATTTTCAACTGTCACTTCGTTGCCCGAGTAAATCACTGTTCTCTGTTATTGCCTATTCTTCAGTCAAATAGTTTTCACTTACTGATATGTTTAACAGTCATTGTTTTCATGAATTGGTGTTATGTCTTTGTGAGGTTTAGAAATACCTTCTAGCTGGTTGATAAAAGCCGAATATTTTGACCAGTAAACTACCACCAATTCACAAAATCGCTTGATAATCTACTTTAATTTCTTTCTGACCATTTGATTACATTTCTTAATCTCTACAAAATTACTTCAATTTAATTACAATAATGAACTCACTAGTGCCTAATCATAGGATATTCCTGAAGTTCTAATTATGAGCTGTGTTAGGTGAAGTTCAGATATGTCGAGAGTGAGACAGTTGAACATTCGGCTCATTGTTGCTAATCATCAAGCGTTTTTCACTAGAACTGAAGGCCCTAGGTTCGATTTCCTGGGAGGGAAGAAATCGAAGTCACATACTGCTTAGGAATTCCATACTAAGACGAAACATTTATTTATTATTCCCTGGTTTCCAATGACATCGAATCAATATCAATTTGTGATGAATACAAATAACAAAAGTGAAAGGCTTGTTGATTGAAATCAGTAATTCATCAGGAATACAGAGGTGACAAAAATATACATTGACCCAAATCGCCATACAATACATTAATACAATGTGATGGATATCTGAGTTGTAGAAATAATTATAATACGAAAATGGATTAGGAAGAGAAAGAATCTGACTGTAACACTAAATGTTAACTTAAAAAGTCTGCATTTTAAAACAAGACTACTTGAATCATGTTATTTAATACAAAGAAATTATAGACAACGTAAA
Source organism: Schistosoma japonicum (assembly GCA_025215515.1). NCBI lineage: Eukaryota > Metazoa > Platyhelminthes > Trematoda > Strigeidida > Schistosomatidae > Schistosoma > Schistosoma japonicum. The sequence goes on along the minus strand of CM046064.1, from coordinate 39,675,380 downwards.
GAAAACATTCATTCAATGTGTTAATTAGACTTAACTCGATGTTGTTTCATCATTGTAGCATAAAAAAATCATAATAAGAAAATACTCTTTAGCTTTAGTACAGAGTGTATTATTAAAGTAGTATTTTCATTCGTAACAACAAAAAACAATAAAAAGACTTAACAGAGTAATTATACCATATAAACATTCATCTAAACATGACTGTCTGGACTCAGTAGTCTAGTGGGTACGCGGTGGCGTTTGACACGAAACGGACTGAGTTCGAATCCCACTGTGAACATCAACATTGGGATTCAGGTACATCCAGCCGATGAGTCCCAAATAGGACGAAACGCGCATCCTGGATTCCACTTGCCAGTCACAATACAAATTAAATAATACTTGTGGATATTCACTATATCGAGGCAATCCGCTCAGGATGCACATATAGCAACAGTGACTGATCAGCTTCAGTCTATAACAAATCAATGGGAATATACAAATTCATCCTACTTATACTGATAGTTTAGCAAAAATTTAGGAAGACATTAGAAGTAAGTTATATTTGAAACATTTTAACGAATGAATACATTCTAATGTTTCTAGTCTAGTCTAAACTTCTACAGGAAGTTAACATTATCAAAGGGATATACAAAGTAAATCAAGTAAACAGTTGTTCAGTTTTATTCTATAGAAGAATTATCTGTGACACGTCTACCTGATAGCAAGTGTTGGTGTAGAGTAGCAAAGAAAGCTAGATGGCCAAACTACATGGCACCAATGAAGTCATGACATTGGGCTGGACATGTTATGTATTCTAACTACCTGGTTGATTCCCACGATGATCGACAAATATTAGATTTGTGTTTATCTTAAATCGATTCAAGGGCAGGTGCATCACTCTTGTCTTCCTCAAATTCTAGTTTTGAGCTAGCAAATTTTTCGTTAGATCACTACGTTATTCAATCTCATAGGTCTCTATGCCTTTCCATATAATATACTCTTTACTAGTCCTACTCTGGTTGTACATTTTAAATGATTTACTAAGCAATTAAACAGTTACTATGGAATCTAGTATCAAGATTGGACTTATAAATATAATGATGATAATGAACAAATAGTTTATCAAAATTAAGTAGTATCTTTGTTTACGGCTCGTATTGTATGCTTGACTTGTCGCGACTACTTAGCATTAGTAAAGATTGAACACTCCTGGTCGCAATCAGAATATGGAGTACAGGAACTAAGTATTCCAGTATGACAGAGAGTAAGTTAGGTACAAAATATTCGTATATTCATAGTTTTCTGAACAACAAAAATCAGTGTTATAATCCATCCAATCCGAATCAAGAAGTCTCAACAGTTACCCAATCAGAACGTGCCACGTCGAGATTCTAGAATGTTCTATCGATCAGTGATTGGATGGAATGTCTTTGGCTCCTTCAAGGGATCTGGAGGCCTCGTTGAGTTTTCTGGGAGCCATCCCAGCATTTGTAATCTGATGAGTAGAAATTGAGATTTCTGACGTTTCACAACTTCAAAAGTACACACAAATATGAATCACTATGAAACACCATGACACCTTGTTAACATGACGTCAATACATTCAAACTGTTAATTTGATTGTACTAATTTTCTTAATTTTGATTTGTTTCATAGTATTATTTAAACTTATCTGAATGTATTATTTAATTTGGATTGTGACTGGCAAGTGAAATCCAGGATGCACGTTTCGTCCTATTTGGGACTCATCAGCTGGATGTAGCCTTCATACCAATGTTGATGTTCACAGTGGGATTCGAACATGCCAAGTCACAATCCAAATTAAATGATACTTGTGAATATTCACTATACCGAAGCAATCCGCTCAGGATGCACATATAGCAACAGTGACTGACCAGTTTCAGTCTATAACAAATCAATGGGAATATACAAATTCATCCTATTATCTTACTGTAATTCGATTAGTTATTATTCTCGGAAGTTATTAAACGTCAGTGATCTAAATTTCTATTCATTGGATTATTATAAATTTATTACTTAATTGTATAATTGAAACATTGGTTGTTATTAACATTTATGTTGATAAAATACTTAATTGATTGATTGTATAGTCTATCAATTTAATTTGTTAATCAACAGTTACCATAAGTTCATCTAACTACAAACTATTCTTTCTGTTAACATTATCTACACTTTTTCATGTATAAAATGTTTCAATTGTTTACTTGTCTTTGTAAACATCAGAAACTTTCTGATAATGTCAAGATGAATACTATGAATGTAAAGCTATTCCTTACCTATTTTCGAGTTTATTTAACTCTTCTGAGGATTTGAGAATAGATTTCACACATGACTTATGCTCCATAACGCTTACGTTCAACTGTGTGCAAATTTCACTCACATACATAACATTATATTCATCATAATTGATTTTACAAACACAATTTTGTTAATCATTTTTATGAATAACATCTTTGATCTTAACCAGTTTAGATCTAATAGTGTTACTGACTCGAAAATATATTTATATTTTATGTTTAGTTAAAATCATATGAATTTCTTCTGATGTTTCTTTTCAATGTGAAACGATAAAAGTGTTAATCTACTCTCTTTTTATGCATCCAAACTTCGTTGTTTTCTTTAAAAAACATTTTAGGATTGTTGTTTGTTAGAAGTGTCGACATGATCTAATTCAGTCCTAACTGCTTATAGGTTTTCTCTATAATAAGATCACATCTGTTTAGCGAATGCCTAACAACTGCAATCTTCGTTGTAATTGAATGTGCCAGGCGATAGTCTAAGAATCTTCCAGGATGCTTTGATTTACAAAAAAAAATACTATTTTTATATTATAGTTACTTTTCTTCTCAGTTACGCAGTCAAGAATGCTAGTTCATGATCAACAGATTCCGTCTCTTTAGTAAAACTAATACTATCAGATATATTGTTAATTTTTGCAAAACATTCATCCAATTCATTTCTTTTTGTAATAACAAGGATATATTTTCACATATTGTAGCTAGGACTTTAGAAGGGATCACGGATTTTCGATATAACATTACATTCTAATGAATGCACAAATAAATTGGCAACTATCAGTAATAATAATAATAATAATGATCCTATATCTATGCCTTCTTTCTGTTCATAAAAATCACCTCGACAATTAAATAACATGGAACGTAAGTACATTTTCAAGCCTTTTGGGTTAAATTCTGACTGGCAACTGGAATCTAAGATGCGCATTTCGTCCTATCTGGAACTTGTCAGCTGGATGTACACTTTCGTTCCAGAGTTGATGTTCACATCGGTACTCGAACTCAGTTTGTTTTACTTTAAACGCCACCGCGTTCATTACTAGGCTACTGAGTTTGGATAGCCACACTTATGCAATGGGCATACATATATATAGACATTTGAATATAACATGTAAAACATTCCTAACAGACACATTCGTAAACAGTAATATCTTCCTCTACAATATTTATTTCAATGATCTTGTTTTTTTGAATCCATTCGCACTTTTAATTCCATAAATTACTTGATTGTCATAAAAAATTTAAGAATTCTAGATAAATATCTCATTGCATTGTAAATATCGGAGTACTTGTAAAGTCAACTATTGATCTTATTAGTATAGGAGTTGCTATAAATGCTATGTTTCAAAGATTTTAACAGTTGGCACTATTCCATATTTATTCCTCAACCTGTATTTCTCATATTTAGTTCGTAATTACCGTTTATATCGTATTTCCATTTGGCATTCCATTTTGTTAGTTCTGTTTGAGTGTGTTGACTGTAGCTGTAACTTTTATGTGGTGGTCGGGATTACCTATTGTGATTACACAACCGAGCTATATTAGCTGAAACGCATGTTCTTCTAGGTCTTACCATCCCAACCAGGTTTGTTGGAGAGCGACAAGACTGAAGGCAGCCACCTAGGATCTGAGGGCGAAGTCGCACTGCTGACTGCAGTGGGGTGTGACATCAGTAAGGTGTTTCCCTCGGATAACCAGTATCTGCAACGATGCTGCCTTCCCACAAAGTAAGGGTGGGGTTAGAAAAGGTCGACCCTAAAAATATCACACCTCACCTTACTTCACGGATTTCCATCTGCGTCGGTAAGGCCTATTTAAAGAACGGAGCTACCACTTCAAAAACTTCTCATAATAAGATTGTGCATGATCGACCTCAAGCAGTTGCCCCTTGGGCTCCGTAAACGCGCTCCTAGATTTCTATGACCAACACTAACCCAGTTTCCTTTTCAGGTACCTCAAGAAGCAATGTCTTTCGATGGTGTGAGTCAGCCACGGAAGTAAAAACCAGCCCTCATACCTCTAACAGCATTCAAGTGGTATATCGCTTTTGTGATTTTTTTATGTGGCTATAAAATCTACAAAGATAACCACCTTCGGTGATAATACAAATCACAAGGATGCTCCCCTAGTTTTATTTTTGTGGATTGTAGTAGTTTACTATTTTCTGCTTTTGTTAATTGAACATGTAAACTAATACGTTGAGCACCTAAAGAAGATTGGTTATCTTCGAGAACTATTTCTCGTCAGACTATTTCACCTATTTTGGTTGTATGCAAAGTGAACATTTTATTCCTATTATCATTACGTTTTTCCTTGCTCTATTCCAGTCCTGTTTAGCACATTAACTGTTAGTATATCATTTTTCACTTATGAACTACAACTTACTTAATTGTGTATAAGTTACTTCAGTTCATTGTTACTGTTGCTCTTAATTTTTATTAATGATGACTGGGTAGTCAAGGTTGTATATATAAAGGATTGTTTGAAATATAATTTGATTCCGCTTGGTGATCAACTCAACTGTCTTGTCTTTACTCCGGCTTTGTTGGGAAGGTGGAGTGAGGGTCGGAATCACTGGGCAGGCATGTGAGCGCATACTGATTGGTGGTACTCTCCAGTCCCATCATAGCAGCTCTTTCTGGTGTTATAACAGCAACGTTATTTGATAATCCTAGAATGTATAGAATAAAAAGCATAAAATAACTTACAAGACTTAAGAACTAACAATAAACATCAAGTAGATACAGTTTCATCATTTCGATTAATTTTGAGTTATGTTATGTAATGTCTCTAACTATTTTATCATGTTAATCGAGATGACAATTAAGGAATCAATAAATATAATAAAGCTCTAGACGTATGTTTCATTTCAGTGGTATGAAAAAATGTATTCATTATTCCTTTAAATCGTAATGTTAACCCGAAACCTAATAGTTTACATATTGTACTTTATTCTGTAGTGTGAATACTCAATGTATGATTGAACTCAACTTAAATGTTGACAATCTCCGATGGTTGTCAGTTGATTGTTTGTTGGATTCACAATCTGTTCAAATGTAGTTTGCATAAAAATTATCGTTTGTGACTTTTCATTTATACACACATCTCATTGTTTGTGGATGTGTATAAGTCAATGGTGATTTATACATATTGAAATTATATTATTATTGAGTTGATCGGGCTTATAACCTAATATCAATAAGCAATAACAATTTATAGTTCAGGTAATTTAAATGTATTTAAATTTCCTTGTTGATTTGGTATGGACTAACATTGATCAGTCTTTGTTGCTTTATGTCCATCCTGAGCGGATGACCTCGATACAGCTATAGTACACAAATATGGTTTGAATTAGATTGTGATTGGTAAGTAAAATCCAGGAAACATAATTCTTTCTGTTTTGAACTCGTCAGCTGAATGTACTTTATATGTTTATAGAACACATAGCCTGTATAACCCTTACATATGATTTTCTACCTAACAACATTGTTAACATTAACAGCGGTCAACTATCCCAAAATCATATCTAATATTTAGTATTTATTACTACCATTATATTTTAAGACCTGTCTACTATTCATCTTGACAGTTTAATCTTATATGGTATGACATCTTATATCTTTGACTTGATACAAAATAATACACGATACATTCAAACCATTAAATTAATATAATAACCGATCACATTTTCATTTATAGTCAGTTCTATGATTCAGTGTAGTTGTCAACCGATTTCATTAACACGTTATAATTTCACATCAGAAAATCATGTTATTTCAGTAACAATTCTTGATGGTTAACAATACAGTATTATTATTTAGAGTTATCAATAATTTGAAAAAGTCTTCAAACTGTTAGGTCGGACCACAAAGAAGTGTAACAAACTTTCAGAACTGTGGTTTCGAACACTGTTTCATTTATTCGAACTATCTGTAATGTAAACATTTTGTTTCTATTATTGTTACGCTCCGCTTGCCCTATCCTCCCGGTTCAGCATAATTACTGTTATTACATTGTCTCTTATTATGAACTATAGTTAATTAGTTGTGTACAAGTTGCTCCTATTCACTACCACTATTTCCCTCGTTCTGTAATCATGTTAATTTTCTAATTGGTTTGTTGTATGGTCTGAATTTGTGTATATATAAAAGAATGCTTGGAATATAATTCGATTCTGTCTGGCTAACCTATTGGCTCGCATTCTTCTTATTTTGGATTGGGACTAAGTGGGCGGAGGGCAGGCGCACAAATACCAACTAGGCACCAGTCATTGGCACTCGGCCATCCAATCACCCAATTTCTTGCGTCATAACACAAACATTAGAAGAATATTAGTAGGATGAATTTGTATATTCCCATTGATTTGTTATAGACTGAAGCTAGTCAGTCACTGTTGCTATATGTGCATCCTGAGCAGATTGCCTCGATATAGTGAATATCCACAAGTATCATTTAATTTGGATTGTGACTGGCAAGTGGAATCCAGGATGCGCGTTTCGTCCTATTTGGGACTCATCGGCTGGATGTACCTGCATCCCAATGTTGATGTTCACAGTGGGATTCGAACTTAGTCCGTTTCGTATCATACGCCACCGTCCTACTACCAATTCGCCCATTGCACAAACGTGACTGTCTGGACTCAGTAGTCTAGCGGTGTACGTGGTGGCGTATGACACGAAACGGACTGAGTTCGAATCCCACTGTGAACATCAACATTGGGATGCAGCTACATCCAACCGACGAGTCCCAAATAGGACGAAAATGCGCATCCTGGATTCCACTTGCCAGTCACAATACAAATTAATTAGAAGAATATACTACAATTATTCAAATAACCATCGATTCTTTAGAAAAATCTTTAAATCAATAATGAATGATGTTATGATCTTGTAACTGATTTCCTGGATGAAGCTAGCTAATGGGACTTGCACTATGACTTGGGAATTGGTGATTGGTTGAGATTATGCCCGATTGACCAAAGCCTACCTCAGAGGTATGGATAAAGAAAACAAGTACCAATGATTAAGAGCTGAGACTAAGTCATTTATTGAATGAAAAACAATGGCTTTTGTATTTCGTTTTTTGGACCAAATAGTAATTGAAAATATGAAGCATATTAAAGACTGGGTCAGGGGAGTTATTCACAATAATCAGGATAATGAAGTCACAAGATTGCAATAACTGGGGAAGGAAAGTGGATATAACATTAGCTAATGAATCTATGAAGAGACTACAACTTAGCAACAGCAAATAACACTTATCAAAGGGATAAATTGTCTTACAAATAACATAGTAACTAAATCTTCAGCAAACTCAGTGTAGTCATAGGGGTCCTAGATATCTCAAAGAATAGACTCTACAGATTGTGATTTCCATCCCTTGTCTTGGTATAACGGATGACAGTTTTGTATAAGCTAATTAAATACAGTCATCTATTTTATTAATAATTTAAGATTCTCATAGATGAAGCCATCGTCGGTATCTTATCCATGGTATTCTGCGTTAGTATTGGCCTAGTCGAGAAGGTGACATACAACTTATAGCGTTGAATGTATTTTTACTAATATTTACTTAATCTTCTTGTTAGAATGTCACCTACTACATCGCTTTTGAAGGCTAGTCGTAGATAGAATAATTTCCTTCTCGACCTGTTTGGAGATAAGAGCTGTGTACATTGAAATGACTCATAGCATAAACACTGATTCATTCATAATGTCTTCACTACGCTTCATGGAGAGAAGAGGAAGGCCTGCAGAAACATACAGTGACAACGGGTCGGATTTCGTATGTACGGTTTCTGGACTAATAATTACCGTACCACAGTGAGATCTGTGAAAGATAATGAACTAGCAGCGAAGCAGATTCAATGACACTTCAATCCACCTATTGTCTAGCCATAGACGGAGGGGTGTGGAAAAAGATAATTCGATTTCTGCACCAACTTTGCTGACTGATCACCAGGGAACAGACTTTGTCCGACGAATCCCTAGACACTTATTTGGTTGAATCTGAGATACTGAATAATCAGCCTTTAACTCCAGTGACCCAAAACGCTGAGAATAAACTAACTTTACCTCCGAATAAGTTGCTATTATTGAGTGTAATGGAGTGGTCGAAGAGGGTACCATTATTGATAAGTACAACGAATGTTGGATACTAGTTAATTATCTCGCTAATGTGTTTTAGAAAAAAAGACTAAGAGAATATTTACCGTATCTACAATTGCGTCAAAAATGGCTGGTTGAACATCGCAATTCTAAGGAAGGTGATATAGTAATTGCGACCTCAGATATCTCGATTAATAGAGAGTGGCCTTCAGAAGTAGTGAAAAATTATGGAATAGATAACGGCAGAAAAGTTAGGACGGTAACAAGTCTTACACGAAAATAGAATATTTAGACAAGATATACTGTTATGTATGTCTCCTGGAAGGATCTGAATAGTTTTATAGTATACTAAAAAAGGTAGGCTGTGTGGGCGTACTGCAGCAAGTTCTACTCGCTCCTTTAGCTTTGATGATACAGTAAACGGGACCAACACTGAAAGTATCAGTGTAGTTTTGTGGTACATGGGGGGGAATTTTACAGGCTGGTGTAAGATCTTTTTTGAAAGTTCCGTGTGTGAAAATCTCTCTAGTTAACATATATTTATTGTAATTTATTGCTTTGCTTTTAAAAGTATATTTACTTTCCTTAACTCTTTTAGCTGTACATTCTGATGATCAGTTGTTTCCGATTGAGATAGTTGCTATTTATTTTCATTCTAATATTTGCTTTTCCTTACGTTTCTAAGGATTTCTATGATTCGTAAGAACTACATCTACTATGTTTTATTGAAAGTTTTGGTTTTGGCAGCTGCCATATTGGTTCGTTCTCTTTCTTGATTTTATTGTTTGGATTGACTGGATTTGTGCTTTTTTTGATTTTGTGTTATATCACACTCCTAGAACTTGAAATATTGTGTTGCAACAAGCAGATTTGATACTTTGTTATGAATATTTCTACAGATGTAGACATAAACTTTTGAACAGACACCAGATGATCTATCTCGAAAATAGTACTTCTTGTTTATTTCTTGAAATTGAATTGATTATTCCAACTTTTGGAACAAATTTTGGTTGAATAACTGATGGTGATATTTGTTTAGGTAATAATGTATATAAATAATTTTGTATAGAATCGTCCCTTACCTAACCATTTGTTTTGAATTTCGACTGGACAGAGATACGCGTTTCTTAACTAACCTTGGCAGTTATTATTCATTCTAAACTATCTCAATTCGGAACATACAACTACTATTACTATTGTTTTGCCTTTACCCCTTTGATCTTATTGATTAAATATTTATCGCCATCATCACCTTTTAATAATGACATATTCACATAATCTTGTTAATATTAAGTGACCTTTTCAGTTCATTGTTACATAACCTTTCGTATTTGTACACAACCACTTTTAAGTATTTAAAGACAAGATTAACATAGAATTTGGTTATTTCAATCCATGATTTTGATATATTCAATCACTACAATTCTTACCTTAGAACATTACCTATTTCGTTGGTAATTTTAACAGCTGTTCTTACATTCACCACTAATTTTTCTAATTCACAGTATAAGACGTAGATGATTTCTGGACACCAGAAGGTTACTAAAAAGGTCAATACCTAAGTATTCATGTGTAAAGTGTGTCGAAACAACACTTTCTTTTTTATATCAAATAGCTATATCAATTAAGTAGACCAACTAATTTCTTGTAATATTTTAAATTTAATCTACATCACATAAAATAATTTAAGCTGAATCAGAATAAGGTTGTATCTTCCCTGTTGATTTGTAAGGAACTGAAACTAATCAGGCTCTGTTGACATATGTGCATCATGAGTGGATTGCCTCGAGGTAGTACACAAGTAGCCTATTGGTGAACGCGATGGCGTTTGGCAAGAAGGGGAGTAAGTTCGAATTCCAGTGTGAATATCAACACTGGGATGCAAGTGCATTCAGCCGACGAGTCCTAACTAGGACAAAACGCGCATCCTGGATTCCGCTTGCCAGTCACAATCCAACTCAAATATTAAGCTGAATTGTTTCCAACTGTCTGCATAACTAAAACGAGTTTAGGCGAAGATTATATGATATAAGCCTTAATGAGTAAACTTCATTATTACAGTGTCATGGTTAAAACTGTCCATATTGACAATTAGATATTGAGTGTATTGTTTATCAATGTTTTTAATTCTAACAGAATGTCACCAGTCAAGTTGTAACGTAAACATTAGTCTGATTGGATTCAAAGAGTAAGTAGTTCTAAATTTAAAAAGTGGTAACTAATATAAAGACTTAAGTGCAGTGTTTATTACCGAATACTGTCAACTACATAACATTAATACATTCAACTATACATAATTTGCCAATAATACCATTGTTTAACTATTCATCTGTCGATTAATGATGACAAGTTCAAAATCTCCACCCAACTTTTTTGTATGAATGTTCATGAGGAATCATTTTTGCGTAGATAACAAACAAGTCATGCGAAATTTCTTGTCACTCAACATATATAAGTTTTTATTTGACAAATATAATAATTTACTGTTTGTATTCGTCGCAGTACTACTTGAGACCAGACCAGCATTTTTCGTCTTAGTATGAAACTCCTCAAGAGTGCTCATCTTTGATTCACTAAGAAATCGAATCTAGGTCCTTCGAGTCTAATAGCAAACGCTTACCTATCAAGAATAATCGCCTGTTTTTCAATGATAAAAAGTCTACTATAATCAATTAGTGGTAGTTGTACGATGACCAATCTTCATAGAACCATCTCACTTCAATGATAGAATACAAATGCAAATCATATTCGTATAAAACATTTTATTGAAAAAAATAAAAGTACAACAACATATGAAACAATAGTGTACACATTACATTTATCAAATGAATTCAAACTATGAATTTACTACTGATTTAATAAAACAAACAAAAGTAAAAAAGGTTGAATGTTTTTGTTTTTTTTCTCTTGCTTGTTTTATTTATTCAAATTCAATCTCCATGCATCAGATCCAAATTGAAATGAAGTTAAACTCCAATGTTGACTAAATTTCAATGAATTCATGAATGGTTCCCATAGATAATCAATAAAATTCAATGTGAACTGTAGAAATTCTACATCTAAAAGATGTTTTGTTTTTATAGATTCAAAATGAATTAAACAAAGTAAAAATTGATAAATAAATTGAGATTAGAATGTAGACACAAAATTCTGAATAAAGTAATAACTCGACTTTATTGATTACATCGACTGACAATTGAGTACACAATATATCGATTTTATAACTTGAGTGATTGATTAGTGTGTAAATGGATTACATCGATGGGTAAAGATTTTCTTAACTGACACTCTTCAGTGTCATCACATAATCTTCGATCAAACATTTATTTAGGTTTGTATACAGCTTTGATTCATTTAATCGATTTCTTATATTGATCATTTCAATTAATGTATAAATTTAGTAAAGTTAACATTATACACATAGTAGTCATTATGTCACAAACAATTTTATATTGTTGACCAACCTAAAGTCACGGACTGTTGGTCTTCAAAAGTCACCACTCCCTTATACTATGCCACTCATTAGGCTAAACAATTAAGTTCGATTTCTGAGTGTATAACTTGATTATAGTTTGTTGAAAAGAATGTTCCGTATTGCCTTGAATATGTGAGTTATTAAATTATCATTAAAACAAGGTTCATTTCCATAATGTACAATAATGCGGTATCTACTGTCTCATTTCCCTTATGATTGTTTATCCATCTGATGTGATCGCTAAATAACAGTAGTGACAAATTACTTGATCATATAGACTACTGACATATCTTTATAACTATCAGCTCTAAGAATTATGAAACGTGACGATGATACGTGCGACGATCGATCACAATATACACTATTTAACAAGTGTCACAATATTTTGTGAACGAGTAAACCTACTTCGATTCTTCATAAACCATAATCCTATTTCATTTTAAACACTATGAACTGTTCATTGTTCTCTTTATCAATAAATTAATCCACTAATATCAATTAGTACTTTAAAACGTGTTAGTTGAAGTTTACTTCACCCTAAGTTGGTTAATATGACCTAATGGGATTTATAGTTCAAGAAAGTTTTCCTAGTGAAAATGTATGAAATGGAATACTTTAATACAATACGATATTCTGTTTATTCGGCTATTTATCACCAGAAGTCAATAACCACGAAGACTATGCAACCAACGTTAACGTGCTTCAGCAATAAATCCTCCGGAGACGTAATTACATGTGAACCGAATTCCAAAATATTGACTTCATGATTATTACTGTTCAGTCATTAGGAAAAGAAATAGTCTTTTTTTCAAGAATGAACAGTTCATATACCCTCCTAAAACCAATGAACTGAATCCAAATAGTGATAATTTCTCACTGGACAAATTGAGACAGGAGGTAGGTTAGAAAAATTCAGGGGTTGGAATAAGATGACATTCTTATTCATACGAAAAATTTGTTGTGTAATAAAAGATTATTGATAAAAGCAATTGATAAATCAAAACAAGTAGATTTAGATTTCATATTAGTCTTAACGTGAATAGATTGGAAGCAGAAGGTGAGAAACGTTAATTGACTTAGATTTCGATCCTAGTTTGACATTCATCAACAAGTCAAATCTACAATCTTAAATTCTACTAGATTGTTGTTATGCATTTCTCAATAAATGTAAAAATAAAATCTCTGATTAATAAGCCTAATTCATGCCCACTATAACCAATGCAAATCAAAAAAGTACTAAACATCTAATCTGAGTAAAAATTCTCATAATTATCTCTATACACACAGTATCACATTCAATTTTTCATGACATCATAGTGAGCAAGATAATCATTCAATGAGATTCAACTGTAATCATGTTACATTATACAATTACGATAGTGTAATAACACTTTTGTAAAGACTAATATCATCCTAATCTGAAGTGTATAACACAAAATCATGATATTATACATGACATCATTCAACAATCTAAGAAAACAACAATTCGTTATTCGATGAATTCATTTCTTTCTAAGCTGTTTAATCATTAATGCATACATCATGTTTCATAGTAATCAAGAATGTTTATTAATGACTATAAATTAAGTGAACACAGTAACAATCAAAAAGGTTACTTATATTAAGAATCTGAAAATGTTTTGTTAACAAAATGAGTATTCGTGGAGATTTATTGAGACGAACTCCTTCAAAAGAATGTTATTCACAGTAACCTGAGTGTTAATATTTACTGATCGGTCTATGCTTAACAATATCTTAAACGATAAGCTCGTGCATCTAACCACTTCCATCTGTGCTTATCACTTCATTTGTCTCGAATAGAGTTCTTTCTATTAGTCGATCGATGCGTATTATGTTATAACGGGTGATTCAAGAATATCAACTAACTTCCCGAACTGTTTTTTCAGAGGACTGTTTCTTTTACTTTCAGTATATGTGTATCGATTATTTTACTTCTATTATTGTCATGTTCTCATCGCCTTAGCCGCCTAATAGACTCATAAACTGTTATCATATCTTATGTCATTCGGGAACTATAATCAGTTAATTATGTATCTACAACCCCCACTCCCAGGCTCTAGTCAGTATTGTTCTCGTTTTGCATAAACGTTATTCTTCCTATTGGTAGGCTGCTTTGTCAGGTTGTATGTATATAAATGAATGAGTGAAATATAGTCTGCCTGTTTGGCGATTGGCTTAGTTATTTTGTTTTCATCATTCCTGCTAGGGGACTTATCAATCACGGAGCAGACATGTGCGTGAACTTATTGGTACTAATGAGGCCATTGTTTACCATACATTGTGATTACCCGATTTTTCAAGGTATAACATATTCTATCTGAAAGGATCCCAGAACACGATCACTCATGGTGGAGAAGAGTCACGAACAGGCCCATAAGAAGCTGAACTCTTAAATACACCTCGTGAACACGAGTAATCGAATCGAAACTGACCCAAATCTTGTAAACCATCTACATGATCAACAATGACCTGACAATGACAGTGAACCTCAATCTACCACTTTTCATTGTTGAAGCTGTCACTATACACCTATAATAACCAGAGGTGTGCATTCGAATAAGACTTATTCAATCTTTTGTCTCATCACAGTCTTAGACTTTAAATTATTCCAAAGTCTTTACTCTCCCTCCTTCCCATTCTTCACTATTGACCATTAACCTCAAACCAACTTGTTTTCATCATACTTCCACATCCATTTCTGAAAACACGTTTTATTTCAGTTTCTAAATGTTATCTTATCATGTTAAACAAACCATTTGTCATAATTATCAATGTTTATTTAATTTCTATGAGATTTTATGCATTTGTTTGTAATAGTACTCATTATTCTGAAACAAAGTGCACGTATTCTGCTAGGGTTTGTAAATCATCTCAATACTAGCGAATAAGCATATAACCTGTGACACAATAACAGGTAGAGGCTAAGCTACTCCTCTGCGCCTTAGTCCAGATAACTAAAGGGAAGAAGTCCAACGTCAGCGAGAATATATTTAATTCCAAAGGACGTCCAGAGGAGATGAATGACAAGCACTCAACTCATGAGTGTATACATATATATAGAATGTCGTTGGAAGTGTCACAAATAGTATACTAAAATAACCAATGAGGTTTAAAGTCCTACTAGTTGGGAAATGCAAAGTGAAGGTAAAATAGGCGCTTTATAGTGCAAAACTGAGAAATTCACATTTCTACAAATGAATTACAAAAATAATAAGTTTACCAAATGAATTCTGAGGATCTAGCATTGCAAACAAAATGTATGTATTGACTGAAGTATACCGTTGTTTCCATAACTCAATGGATATATAATTCATTAAGACATGAAAGCGGTTAATATATTACTCATTAGCAGTAACATATATAAATATACTTATCTGATGAAAAATATAGCTAGTTATTATAATTGTCGATCATTATTAAAAATAAAACTGAGTAAAATGACACCTTGATTGTTTCTTATTCCAAATAGATCATGCGTGTTGCATCCATTGCAAGTCAGTTTCAGTATGTATATGTGTAACCAACCTCAAGTAGTCGTTATTCTTTAGGCACTGACCTCATGTTCTCAAGACAACAAGACTACTACTACTACTAATACCTTCAAAGAAAAGTATCTTTTCAAGATATTAGCGACTGGAAATTGACAAATGTCAATATATATTCAATAATAAAAGAGATCTTTAAGACACTATATTGGTGACTATATTCACATAAACACATAACTTACAACTTTTTGCGTTAATTATCTCATTCAAGAATTTGTTGGACGATGATATCATATTAGAATGATGCTATACAGAAAAAAGGAAAACAAAATTGATCAAATGAGTATACACATATGATGTGATTTAGTGTAGACTTTACTTTATCTAGAGATAATTTTCATTATAAGTTGATCTCATTTAATCTGTTTTGTCTTAGTTCAAGACTCATATGTAAGCGTAGAAGACATATATAAGTTACGAGCTGTTTTGATCACAGGTGCCTTTTTTGAATGCATTACTCAGGTATTTTGAGACTACCTAGAGAATAATGTTGAAATTAGACTCAGGTTACTAAGAAAAGACTGTAGATCAATTAATTAAAATGAGCGTCTTCATCGACTGAGGTGATTGGCATATATGTTATGCACCATCGTCTACTTCAGTGTGCGATTCTGGATGGAAGTAGAGGTAAACTGAAACAAACTAGAGACTTCTAAATCAAAACCATATTAGCATGTGGAGATTCAATCAATCATAGTTAACGAAACAGCCTGGAACTAATATGCGTTAGCTCAAATTGCTATCGAGGCAATCCGCTCAAGATGCACATATATCAACAGAGATTGACCAGCTTTAGTCCATTACAAATCAACGGAAAGATACAAGTTCATCCTAAGTAACCTCTTTGTTTATTCTCAGTAATCAATCACATCATAAAGTCGAATTGTATATTTATGCACCTATGTAAGACATATGAATTCAAAACAATGTAAGATTGTAGGCAGAGACATAACATTAGCTGACAATATACATTAAAAAAGAATGAAAATACATCAGCTGTCTATTCGTGTAATACATATTTCTAACTGTAGATCTTTCTTAGGAAAAATAGACAATTTTGAATTTCTTCAAAGTTTCAATATTTTTCCTAATTGTTGTTTAATTATAATTGTATGATAACTTGATATCATTAAACGATTTTAAAATTTCTTACCAGAAACTGTCTAACAACAGGAAAGAAAATTAAACCCTCAGGCTTGTTATATTGTTATAAGCATGAGTTAATGTGTATATTTTAAGTTCTAAACAATTATATCAACTGCTTAACATTAAATTGCTGTCTAAAGCACTTGAATAAATATAATTTATGTAACTTCAAAGTATACATCATATACAATATCCGTTTTTACTGACGAGTTCACCAAACTCCCTATTAATCCACTCAACCGATCTCTTTTAATCGTATGTGATGACTTACACGAATATGACTATAACCTTATTTCATCTATAAACTATCAAAATTCAGTTAATTATGCCACTCCTTCTGATGCTTCTCATCAATTTAGCTTTGTGTCACTGATATAGGAATGTATTAGACGAGGTCCTGTTTTCGAATTCCGACCATAGTATTATTCGTGTTCCTACCTAAAGTATGTAGGAAACATGGAAGCAGACTTAGAAAGACTGTTTCTTATCAAATGAAGAAAGTTAAGCCTGGAAATAACTCAGGGAAAACATCTAGGATCTGAATAGCATCTTGTGATTGACAAACTGGTATCTATGTGTAAATGGTTCATTAAAATCTCATCATTCGTTACCTAGAATTCCGCTTTAATGTTTATTGTTTTAGATGGACAATTTTTACAAGATTCGATTAGCTTACTTCTTCACAGCTTAATACATTGAGGTGAAAAGATGACTAAACATAGGAAATAGTTTTACTGAGGTTAGAAGACTAAATTGACTGATCGATATAACCGTAAATCACAGGTATTATTTAAGTTGGATTATGACTGACAAGTAGAATCCAGGATGCGCCTTTCGTCCTATTTGGGACTCGTAGGCAGGATGTACTTGCATCCCAATGTTGATGTTTAGAGAGGGATTCGAACTTAGTCCATTTTGAGTCAAGCGCCACCGTGTTCACCACTAGACCATTATATCGAGGCGAATTCGCTCAGGATGCACATATATTAACAGAAACTGACCAGTTTCAGTTCATAACAAATCAACGGGAAGATACAAGTTCATCCTGATTACATGTGCGCCCGTTGCACAAGTGTAACTCTCTGGACTTAGTAGTCTAGTGGTGAACGCGGTGGAGTTTGACATGAAACGGACTGAGTTCGAAATCCCACTATGAAAATCAACATTGGGATGCAGGTACATCCTGCCGACGAGTCCCAAATAGGACGAAACGCGCGTCCTGGATTCCACTTGCCAGTCACAATCCAACTTAAATAAAGAGGTTACTTGTGAAAATATTTGAAAAGATGGAAAAGTAAGTAGCCCAGATTTTCAAGTAGGCCACTTGTTAAGTTGAAATCAGATGATTGTACAATGAAGTGGGTTGGAAAGGTTGAAAAACGGTAATCCAACTTGGCTAACGATCAGCATAGAAACTAATAATAAGAAGCTAAAGAAAGAAAAGGATATCGCGAAAATTTGCTTCTAAAAGGTAAATCACTTAATAAGTGTAAAATAGAACTGGAATTTAAAATATCAACGGTTATTTCAGTGGTTTAAAGATTGAGTGGTCTAATATTAAAGATCCTAGATTCAATCCTCAGTATAGTCATGGACTTATACTGATGAGGAATTTCATGCTTCTACGAAACAGTTGTACAGTGCTTCCTAGTTTTTATTGGTTGTCTGACTCAAGTCAGTTCAAGATATCTAATTCAATTTATAAAAATAAATGATCATCAGTGCTCACTTTCGCTATAAACGTTATTAATTCTACATGTAGCATTGCTTTAAGTTGATCCAAAGGTTTTGAATCAGAAAACAAAATGATGTACATTGTCATTGGAATAGATGAGTCGCCTATAAAATAAAAAAGGAAGCAAATAGATATATTTTTTATGCTGAAGTGCGTGACAAATATTAACCTGAAGGTTTACTGATAAGTTTAGAGGTTAATGATACCTACTTGATTAGCCGAATTGACGTGTTGGTTGAATGGAGGTAGTTATCAAGAAAAGCTGATCGTAATATTTGATACTTGTTAGCAAAACATTTAAAATTTTTAACTAATTCGAACATTGGTTACTAGTTACACATTCTAAGATACAATCACTGAAGTATTCAGAATACGTTTGGCTTTCGGTAAGAATAGGATATTAGCAATGATCGATCACTGAGTATTAGCTTAATGATGACCAAGTCAGTAACGGCAAAAACAGCTTGGTCATAACGTCTCAAAGTGTGAAACTGATTGATTCGGAATGGGATCTAATAGGAATCATCAGTTCCCTAAAGTTTATAGGTAGGTCTTCCTGACAAGTACCAACTTGAAATACTTTGAAATCAGTTAAAGTTTCCTGATAGTTATCTCTAATCACCGAACACTGAAATATGAAAGCGCTGTCGAAGCCATTGACTACATTGCAAGCAATACAATGGATGTAGATACAGAATTGTGCAAATATGTGATCGAATGGTTGAAAGTTGAATGATTTACTTAACCATTCAAAAATTTATATATCCCCATTGAATGTAACGTAACAAATACATAGACAAAAATCACTAACAGACATGCATCATTGAAAAGTGCCAGCTAGGTAACCTGGAACCTACATTTAAAGTTTCTCGTAGATTGTCATCGTTATTTTGATTGACCAAAACTGTATGTGAAGAGTGATATTTGCAGTCACGAGTTATGTATGTATGCATGTATGAACAATATAGGACCTGGCCACATGGGTGCATCGGTTCAAGTTGCCATACCTGTAACAGATTATATGTTGAAATATGATTCTCCTGCGATTAGTCCAAACATAAAGTCCTTGAGGTAGCGACTGTAATCGTTGTTAATTGGTGTGTGCGTGTGTGTATATATCTAATGTCTATACAGACAAGCTCAGTTTCAATCAATCTTGAGCAATATAGAACCTTGTAATTTTGTGCATCGATTCTAGGTACTAAATCATATCAGCCCTCCACGATCAATATCAAAATTGTACGATTAGCACTACTATTAGTGGTAGTAAGAAGGACTAGACATTGAAAATACGATTCGATAAGGAAGAATTAATTTGTGAAACAAGGTATAGAATGATCAAGATCAAAAAGGAGACAAATAGTGAACGCACTTGTGTCAATCGCACAAATTCGAAGTATGTTACACAATGTCTATGATCACTCGTTATAATAAGCTCACCCATTTCAACGAGGTAGTCACTATCTATCAAAATGGACACACTAGTGCCATAATATGGTTTAGCCGTCCCTAGCTGTTTAACATTTTATTCCAACAGTCAGTCAATCATCGAGTGTTGGGGTAGGCGGCAGTTGAGAATACGTAATACTCATATCTCAACAATCACAGCCAACGAAGACCCATAAGTTTGCCAACTGATTTATTATCTAGCACTTTGTGTCTAACCTCAGCACTGATTAGTAAATGGTCCCGGAATTCACGAACAATATTGTGAAAAAATCAACTAGTAACTTACAAGTGTCATCTACTTTTAAAGTCTAAGTTTCACATCCATAAAGTAAAACAGACTGGATTGGTATACAGCATAAGTTCAGATTATTTTATGAGTAAACTTAGTGATTCTAATAGCAGATTAGTAATGGAATGTCTTAGTATCTAATTGTAAGTGACAAGAAACGAAGATAAACAAGCACCAACCTTGTTGAACAGCCTTCCAATTAGAACAGTATAAAATATAATTGTTCTTTTCACACAGTGGTATTAAATCAGGTAATAGTATTTGTCTACAAAGAAATATAAAATACTAACGAATAGTTAAGTAACTTTATAAAATGTAAATAAACTGTATGAAATAATTGAAAATGCTTAACTTCACACTAATATACATACAAACACAAAGGTCATACATACTACTGACCAACATGAGTAATATATATTTTATCAATCAATTCAATTAGGAAATCTTTTATTAAATGAAGGAGCGATCAACATTAGTTGATACTCAAGTTAAAACTCCAATTAATCTTCAAGAAAATGGCACAAAATATCATACCAGCTAAGTAAGTCAAAGTCATTTGGAATTCAGTAGCTGAATGGATATTGTGATGGTATTTAAAGAGAAAGATACTGCGGTTCGAGTTTCAATATGAATATCAACACTGGAAACTAGATATATTCAGAAGGTGAGTTTAAAATAGGATAAAACGCATTTCCTTAATTCCACTTCCAGTCATAATCTATCTATTATAAGCAATCGTTACAAAATGGTTATATTGAAATAATCCAGCTTAAATGTACGTCTGCTAACAAAGACTATTCAAAACTCAGTAATGAATATCAATACTGAGATGAACACCAACCCTTACAATCAACCTCATTAATCAAATAATTTTTAACTGACCACTATTTACATTATAACCAAGAAATGTTGAACTATTAAAAGTAATAAACTGAGAACTTTATGCATATATGCTTCATATGAAAATTTACTAATTGATAATGATGAAATCCAATGTTATAAGCAACTTCTTTACATTGCTTTATTGTAGGTTAAGAGGCAGTTTACTACATTAACTTTCTGTACATAGTAAACGATGATTTTAATATTCATATATGATAGTCACCTTCTTCATCTAGAATGAATCATCTTAGACTACAGAATAAGAAAGTTGACAAATGAATATCAATAAGTTTACGCTAATGTAAATTACAATGATTAATATAGACCATTTAGTCATTTATCCCTAATAGACTATTGGATGAATATTAGATAAATGAATAAATTTCATTAGACATTTGTGTTATTTTCATTAGCAACTGAATTTAATTCCAGTTCATTTTGAAACAATTGACTTGTATTAGGTAATATACAACATAGAGTCTTGTAAAAATTTTCGTTACATGAAGTTATTAAACCATACTAGCAGAATGAGATCGAATTAACAAGATTAGTAGTAGACTGTAGTTCAACAAAATTGCATGATAAGGTAGCTATCAAGGTAAACTTGTACTCAAGATCTAGAAGAGGCTAAAGAATGAATGCTACTGTATCATTCCCACCGATTTTGAGCCATGTCATATCTCCAACCACTTATCAGAATTATCTGGTAGTTTGAATCAATTAACATGACCCGCGTCACTAGTCAATGACTTCATGTACTGATGCTATATTTTAGTTTGATCAACCTAAGTATTTTTCCATTCTACTCCTACACCAACTAACATCATGGTTGTGCATATTTAACATAACTCCCAACTACCTCAATCGACGATGGTATCTAGTTGATATCATTCGGTGATAAATGCGAATAAGACATACATCAAACTTCAACACAAATTAATTTAAGTTGGACTGTAACTGGCAAGTGGAATTCAGGATGTGCGTTTCGTCCTACTTGGGACTCCTCGGCTGGGTAGACCTGTATCCCAATATTGATGTTTACACTGGGATTCGAACTTAGTCCGTTTCATGCCAAACACCACCGCGTTCACCCCTAGGCTACTGTGTCCAGGTAAAAATCAGTTTGTTTAAAAAGTCCCATGTTTATCAAAAACAGAGACATTTGAACGAAGAATATTCTTTTCGATAAATGCTCATGAGGTTCTACATTTATTAGTTCAAAATTATTAGTCACAAAAATACCCAGTTCTGAGGCAGATACAACATCATTTAGATATCAAAGATAATTGGATATAAACTTTTTCTCTTCAGGCTATTTATAAAATACACATGTTAATGTTGAAATAATCATCATCGTGTAACTTGTGAAAATGTTATGACGCGAGAAATTTTTTGGTTGGTTGACCGAATGTCAGTTAGGTGTGCCTAGTCGATAAATGTGCGTTTGCCCTATGCCCACTGAGTCCCATGCCGGAATAAGGAAAACACAAGCCGATAGACCGACCAGACAGAATCGAATTGTATTTCAATCATTCCTTTATATATACACAAAATCACACTATACAGCAAACCAATTAAGAAACTAATATAAATACAGAACTAAGGAAATAGTGGTAGTGAATAGGGACAACTTGTACACAACTAATTAACTGTAGTCCATAATAAGAGATAATGTAATAACAGTAAATATGCTAAACGAGAGGATAGGGTTAAAGGAACGTAACAATAATAGAAATGTAACGTTTACACTACTCACGACCAGAATAAATGAATAAGTTCTCAAAAACACAGTTCTGGTAGTTTTTCACTCTTCGTTAGTGGTCCGACATACCAGAAACATAAACGACAATTGAAATAAACAAGATTATTAGTATCAAATATGTGTACATAGGTATCACTGTCTATAGGTGACATAGGAGATGGGGTGGTAGCAAAATACTATTAGATTAAGGGTTTTTAAACAAAGCGTGAATCCTAGCTAAAATGCAATCGAATAGGTAAGAATTTGTAAAATAGAGTAAATGACAATCAAAAATCGTCAAATAGTAACAATAACAATAATAAACACAATTATGATCAGTTCATTTATTTGATCTTAAAATGTGATATTCAAATTCATTCTGCATAATTTGATTAATAATAATAATAATAATAATAATAATAATAATAATAATATATATTATTATTATTATATTATTATTATTATTATTATTATTATTATTATTATATATGGAAATGCACATCCAGAGGGAGAATACATATGCATTAATCAAATTAAATCGTCGTATGATTAAAGTGGAGATTGGTTTAGTGGATCGGCCATAGCAGGAGAAGGAATTGAACGTACTTTTTCTGTATGCACAGTTCTAGCCTTTTGACCTGTATAGCTATCGCCTCTGCCGTTTTAAGGACTTTGAGTCTAACCGATTTTGGCAGATAATTGTATGCATAGAATATTATTGTGAATGACTGGTTTATGGTCACCGCATGACCTGTTTGAATTAGATAAGCTAGTATTGAACTGTTAATACTTCTAACAACACCTTTGGTTAAGCAAACCGGAAGGTGCTCCCGAGCACGGAAGAGTAAATTCCTTGAGCATCTGCCAACGTAACTTGTTCCGCAGGAGCAGTTGAATTGATAGATACAAAATGAAGTGTCAAGTCTAGGTAATTGATCCTTCATTCTTGGTGTCATCATAAGGCAGGTAGAAAGCACCAATTGTAGTTTTCCAGCGTTAAATGTTCTCAGAATTGAACTGCGTAACCACAACGTTAGCATTTCGCTGGGTGCGTCCCCTCTGAATGCTAGCCTCATGAAAAACGGCTTTCTATCTACGGTCTGAAACACCTTTCTATTTTTTTTCAAGATGGGATGTTTATTTATAAACTTTATGAGGTAGCCTATATGTTGGGGAAGTTGGGTTCCCAAAAGTCACTTGGCAAACCTGTTATTTTTGTGATTTAATTGTGTAAATTTAAATTTCTTGTTTTCGCTCCAAAAAGTCGCTCTCTCACCTTCAGTTCGTTTTTCCTACTTGCTAAGATGCTAAATCTTATTGGTTCATTGTTTATTTTAGTACGCGATTTATGACGTTCCAAGGACACTTTTTTTTGTATATAAACGCATGAGTTGTGTGTGTTGATATCATCTTCCAGGCTGTCTGTGGAATTAAACACTTTTTGCTAACTCTGGACTTCTTACTCTAGTTAGCTGGGCTGGGGAGCTGCCGAATAGCTTAGCTTCCTATTATTGTGTCGCTGGGTCTTACGTTCGTTAGCAGGTATCGAGGTGTCACTTTAATTCGCGAATCCTTAGCACTATGTATATTTGATTAATAATATTGTTTACGTTCCACAAGTTACATAATGATGATGATGATGCTTTCAACATTAACATGAGCATTTTATAAATAAACTGAAGAGAAAAAATCAATATCCAATTATCCTTGATATCTAAATGATGTTGTGTCTGCCTCAGAACAGGCTATTTTTGTGACAAATAATTTTGAACTAATAAATGTAGAACCTGATGAGTATTTATTGAAAACAAATTAGTTTCTTTAATCTTCATAGGACTACACAATATAACATTCTGTTAATATACATGTCTAGAAGATGATATTCTAAACGTCATAGATGTATGCATCTCTTAAGAAAAACCTATCAACTAACCTAAACCACTGAATATAATAAGACAAGAAAAATCACTGTCATATATGACAAAGAACTTACCCTTCAACAGGCAAACTGTACAGTGAACAACCCATTTTAATGATAGGTTGATCAGTTTTATACATTATGGGTTCACATTCATTAACCCATACAACATGTGGAAATGATTTACTTCTTAAAATATATTCAGATACATTATTATCATTACTTGTATTATTGTTAAATAATAAATTTGATGATGTAACATCACATAATTGTTGTTCAAACCATGATTGTATAGCTAAGTGAAAACGTGTTCTGTTGAATGTTCGTAATTTCAAACATTTGACAGCACGATAATTACAATATAAATGTATTGTAGTACAACAAATAAAGCATAACCAAATGAGACTAAAATAAATAAATAAACAAATAAATAAAGGATATCATTACCATGGTTAAACTTTATAATTTCAAATATCAGCATTAATAAATTAACTATCTCTACAACAACCCCTTAAATGTAACTAATTATCAGCTCACTAGTGACTAGCTCCTTGAGGTAATTCTTGGAGTTCTAGTGTGAAGACGTGACCGGTGGAGTTCAATCGTGTCGGGTGTGAGACAGTAACTCACCGATGACAATGGATGAAGTCGCGCAAACGTAACACGAATTGACTGAATTAGAAATATCAACCATTAGGAGCCGACTCAGTGGTCCAATGGTAAAGCGCTCGTCGTGGAGCCTGAGGGTCCTGGGTTCGATCCCCACCAGGGTCGTGGATGCGCGCTGCTGAGGAGTCCCATACAAGGACGAAACAGCTGTCCAGTGCTTCCAAGGTGATCAATGGTCGTCTGGTTCAGATCAGTTCGTGATATCAGCATTAATAAATTAACTATCTCCACAACAACCCCTTAATTGTAACTAAATTTCAAATAGATTGAGTAATGAATATGTAAAACTGAATAATCTGTTTGTACTAATTCAATGAGCAGAAAAATGAGATAATTGACATCTCGTCACTAAGTTTAAGCTGCTTCTTTAGCGAAGAAATAAATAACCGAATTACATTCATGTAAATTTAAATAATACAATTGAACAGGTCAAAATCAAAATTAGTACAATCAAATTACCAATCTGATCGTATTGAAGTCATCTCAATCTAGGTCAAGGTGTTTTGTAGTGACTTATGTCTGTGTGTACTTTTGAAAATTTGTTTGTTAACTATCTATGTGTATGGGAAATGTAGTGAATAAGGTGAGGAAAATTTAGAGATAATCAATGTTTTTAACCTATGAAAAACGTAACCCATTTAATTATCGTTGTTGGGGTAGGTAGACCATGTCAGATGAATGACAAGGCCTTTCTTTTTATTAAGTGTACTGGGGTTTAGGAAAATATGAAATACTTCAGTCACACGCCTTTCTTTGTAGTTCAAAAACTTTTCTGAATGGTTTTGATATTGCTTATATTGAATTTTGTGGTTGTTATAAATATCATGGACTGTAATTGCTGATCTGATTTGCAGCCTTTCGAGCTCTACAGGATCATTTGGAGGTCGTTTTGTGTAGCTATCATGTTCTTTAGCACGAGTCATGATTTATCAAGAAGACTTGTCAATGTTGAAGGCATCACAATTGACACAACCTAATCTGTAGACGGAGTTTTGTGTGGAGGTGAAGCGGATCTTTTGTTTTTACTAAAATACCTCGAATCGTGTTAGTTGTTTTGTAGAACGCTCGAATTCCCTTGTTGCTGTAGAATTCTTTGCAATTCTTCTATCGTGTCACTACGATAGGGTAGAACGACAGCATCAATCCATGACATTCCATTTAACTTATTATTGTTAATGAAAAATGGGTCGCTCCGTTTTTGTGCACTTTTAAGAGAACTTGTGGGAAAATTATTAAATTGTAAGATGTTGATAATATTTTTAGATACTCGTTGTTTAATCTACTTCTGACATATTTATTTTAGCAGCGCTTCTGAACAGATTCAGAACTATTGAAATCTTTTCACTGAATAGATGTGCTAAAGTGAAGTCAATATAACGATTATAATGTGTCAGCTTTTGATGGATGCTTAGATTAAGAGTTCCACACTTGAATGTCTTTTTGCAAAACAGTCTAACAACGGTAATTGTATATGAGTTCACATGGATGAAATTTGATGCACTTTAATTTCAGTCGGTTGGATAGAAAGCCCATGATGGATGAATAGTAAAGTCTTCATTTTTGTTAAGTGCACTTGGATTTTTATCAATATGTAAAGCGCTTCGGCTATTCATGTTTCTTTATAATTAGATAAACCTTTTTGGAGAATTTGGATATATTTAATATTGATTTTATAGTTGTGATAGATAGTATGTGTATTGTTATTGCTGATTTTATTTGTAATATTTCAGGATCAACAAGACAATCAGGAGGTTGTTCAGTGTAGCTTTTGTATTCTTTAGCATGAATTATAATAATCTAATTGCACAATAAAAGTCTTAATATCATAGATCAACATCTCTACTCTAGAAACTAATTCATATGACTAAAAAGTCTATGAACGAAAAGTACTCATTATATCATGACAAAGTAAGAATGTTTCTCCGTGAAGAGTTCTCCTTTCGGTAAATTCATTTTCAAGACTGTACAATCGCAAAGATAAATGTTTTTTTCATAACAATAATCAATAATCTATGTTAACGATAATCAGTGATTCAACATAGAAACAATAAGAGAATCGTTATTCATATGAAATTAAAGGTGTAGTTGAATATTCATCAAAATATCATATAAATTAGAGAAATACCGTTAAATGTAAAAAAAAACTTATGTATTATGTGAAGATGAGATTGTTTTTCAAAAAACTGTGATGAAATCTATTGGAAAAATTAAAATGAGATAGTCTAGAGTAAAAGGTTAATAAGGAAGCTATAATGTTGTTTAGAGAATTTTTTTCTTCCTTCATTTTCGTTTAGTTGAAGACCATGGTAAAGTAAAGGCTGAACAGGTTTCTTTGAGATACATAACTCTGGCTACAGTAGGTGTGTATAGCTATGGCTTCAGCAAGTGAAAATAGACGAAAGACTACTGTCCCAGGTAGGCTTTTGTTAATTGTACAAATGACTTTTAAAGAAGAATCTACCTTGGTCGAGTGGCCTTTGTCTACAAGATGTTCAGTAATTGATTGATCCACTGCCATCTCTTCGCAACCATGCTGGATGATGTTCACGAACCCTTTTGGATAGAATCCTCACAAAACGACCTATATGACGAGATCCATAGGAACAAATTAATTGATAAACGTATACGGAAGTGGTCAGATGCGAGAGTTTATTCTTCGGGCTGTTGCTGAACAAGGGACGGCTAGAAAAGAGTAATATTAAGGTCTCAGAAGTCTCAGAGGTCTCTGAAAACTGCTGAAACTACTTTAACCAGTCAGGGTTCCCAGGAAGCTTAAGTTGTTGTTTATTTTAATATGTTTTCCGGAAGAATCTAGAATCTCAAGATCACATATAGTTTAAAAAATGCACGTTTTCTTGGAAGTAAAGTTTTACGCATGCTTCTCGCCTTCGGTTTTCTTGAGTAGGAGACTTCTGGGAACTAAGAAGTGGTTAACAACTCAATCTATACGTATTCAAATAGGAAACGTATCACTTTCTACTCTAGTTCATATTTCTCAGTGTGACTAATATGAGGAAAACAAGATATCATGCTAACTCAAAAGTGGTTGAGAACGGCATTACATCGCGAATTCAAAATTGACAAGTATGTGCAATCGAATTTTGACTCAGTGATATTAAACTCTCTGGCAAACTCAAACTGTCTTAGTTCGTGGTTCTTTAGATGTGTACTTGATGTATGATAGAACAAGTGTTCACTGTACCCGGGGTATTCACTGATATTTCAAACGAAGTCGGTTTGCAATAAAAAAATTAACAACAGGAGTGGGACAAATGTCACAACTAGAAATAGCTAATAAACTTGTATCATTGCTAAGTGACTGCGGTTAAAAATGCGAACCAATAGACGCTAAAGTAGTGGACTAAACGGTAAGCACTGACTGTGACACCTGAAGATCCTGAGTTCGACCCATGATGGGATTTTGAATTAACATTGTTGAGGTTTACTGTACTACGATGGATCGGCTGCTTAGTGATTTATGATCCTCAATAATTGTTTAACTAAGGTCCTACTATCATATGATGCAAATACAACGATAAAAATCACTTACATTTGATTACCGGTCACCATATATAATAAAATGAAGTTCAGAAACCATGCCATTAAATTAGATAATGTTTCCTGTATGAAAAAAATGTATAAAACGAAACAAATTCATATGTGTGATAAACCAGAGAATATTAGAACTAGAATGTAATAAATTCAACTCCATTTAAAATGTTAAAAGATTCTATATGACAGGCATAAATTACAAGTTCAGAAATCGATCAATCAGTCATAATCGGCGTGGAGTCTGGCACAAATAAGTGTTGACAAGGAAAACAAAATAACTGTAGTAACAACGACAATCAGAAATATTAAATATTGGAGAGCGAAATATGGTTCCGTGAGAAATGAAAATATATCCACGAAGAAAATATTGGAAGGCATAGATTGGGAAACGATAAAGTATGAGCAGATCCACACCACTGTGACTGACTACGAGCCATATCATCGGATGTATTCAATCACTGATCGTGGCTATCATAAATGCCACAACAGGGTAGTGGACACTTATCAACAGGACTCATCTCAGCAGTCAACGATTTGATAGATTGATTCAATGTCTTAGTTTGAACGCCACTAGCATTCTTTCAACTTACCTCTAATTTGGTTAACAAATCCACGATAAGGAGTAGACGGTGATTATGCACACGTAATAAGTATCCCAACCACCTCAGTCGATAAAGATATGCAACCCCTATAACTAACCCACTATATTTATTCAGCATTCTACATCTACCCACCTCCTATTACTGTTACTCAAAAGTTGGAAAACACAAGCACTTAAAATGGAAAACTAATTATAATCATGTTGGAGAAAACAATGAACCCCAGATATTGATCAAATAGCAATAACCAATATCATGTTGTCTAACCTTGAATCATGACCAGAATCTGTTGATGAATAGCTCGGTTGTTCTATCTCTTTAACGGTCAATCAGGTGATATTGATTTGAATTCAATGAATAAGCACCATTTCAAGTCTATGAATACGTGTCTTACTGATGAGTGTCAACCAACATAAGTGGCATTTGATGACTACCTCCAGCAATAAAATAACACGATGAATAAATTACTCAGAAATCACTACATCCGCAAACATATATACATATATCGTTTTCCAAAAATAATAGTAATAAACATTAATGTTTTTTTTAACAATAATAATAATAAATGCAGTAGCAACGAATGCATAAAATCTCATAGAAATTAAATAAACATTGATAATTATGACAAATGGTTTGTTTAACATGATAAGATAACATTTAGAAACTGAAATGAAACGTGTTTTCAGAAATGGATGTGGAAGTATGATGAAAACAAGTTGGTTTGAGGTTAATGGTCAATAGTGAAGAATGGGAAGGAGGGAGAGTAAAGACTTTGGAATAATTTGAAGCCTAAGACTGCGATGAGACAAGAGATTGAATAAGTCTTATTCGAATGCACACCTCTGGTTATTATAGGTGTATAGTGACAGCTTCAACAATGTAAAGTGGTAGGTGGAAGTTCACTGTCATTGTCAGGTCATTGTTGATCATGTAGATGGTTTAAGAAATTTGGGTCAGTTTCGATTCGATTACTCGTGTTCACGAGGTGTATTTAAGAGTTCAGCCTCTTATAGGCCTATTCGTGCCTTTTCTCCACCATGAATGATCGTGTTTTGAGATCCTTTCGGATAGAATACGTATCAGTCGACCAATGTAGAGAACTCTATTTGAGCAATTGAAATGATAAGCATAGATGGAAATGGTTAGATGCACGAGCTTATCCTTTAAGATATTGTTAAGCATAGACCAATGAGGGAATACTAACATTAGGGTTTTCTTACGAAGAACCTGTTTATTTGAGTTAGGAATTCCTCTTTTAAGGAAATTTGCAGCTTTGTCACCATTGAAAGCAATATTCTAGTAAAGTATATTCTTTGATGTGGAGGTTATTAGTCCTTTACATTTTGGGCTTCTTGTCGATGAGGTTCAATGAATACTCAGTTTTTTTAAAACAAAATTTCTAGATTCTTAATAAGAATAACGTTTTTCTGTTTTGCTGTTACTACTTACAATTACTTATAGTTAGTAATAGACTATTATTATTATTATTATTAATATTATCATTATTAAACAAAATGAATGTTATGCAATCGCATAACATTCAAAATGAATTCGACAAAAAGATTTTACACTGAAGTAAATTCTTCCTTTCTTAGCATTAAATTAATTGATGAGGTTATTTGAAGCCATGGTAACGGCATATAAATATGGAACTATGAACTATGCCATTCCATTCTTACTATATTGACGAAGTTACTATGACATTGTGAATAAACATGTTTCTTACACTCAATACAAAAACAATGCGTTAAAGAGACAATTTCATGAGACACTGTTGATTTGGGTAGTATGGAAAAAGTGGATGTCAAACACACATACACACTTAAACAATACTCTAAACAACAGTTTTTTAAGTTATTGTTATGATTATTATATTTCTTTTTGACTAGTGATATACACAGGTCATAGAAAATCTGATTTCTAATTGGCTAGTTTCAGGTTCTATACCTCGGTACGTTATTCGTGACATTTTAAGAACTGTTACATCTCAAATTAAAAATGTTCCTTTACTATGTAGTTTGGGATTCATTCACATTATTTCACATTTATTCTAGATCTCTAGATCTCATAGCTAATATTCAAAGCTTTCTAGGTACTTTCTGCAAATCTACATTATTACATGAATGACACGTAGCATTATCTTTTGTATTTTGCAGAAACATAACAAAAACTTTGTCATATCAACCCTGACTACTTCGGTAGATACAATTCCAATAAAGTCAACTAGAGTTATGAGTAAAACAGAACAAAAGCAAATCGAAACTAACCTGACTGCCGTCTTTAGCTGATACATCAGCTAGATTGTTGTCAATTGCTTGATGCTGAACAATAGCTGCACGTGTTGCACTACCAGCGACACCAACTAAAGACTTATTTTAAATAAAAACACAAGAGATGTTTAGCATAAGAGGTATATATCATGGATTGACATTAGTTTATCAACCTTTGAAATTTAAGAACTAAAGGAAAACGATAAACAGTGAATAATCTATTTCATTATGACAGACTTTCATCCATGTCACGCAAAATCTGTAACCATTTGTCATGACAGTAGCACGAACCCAGACCACGTAGTTTGTATTTATCAACATGTCTCAGACCAAAAGTCAACAATTTCAAAGACTGACATCACGTTTAATTTTATTCGCCTGTAGCTTTCTTCCAACCTATGCTCATGGTAACTAACAGCAACAATAAGTACACAAAAGCTAAATAATCATTCATAAGAGAAAGAGTTCAGGACAAAATCAGTACAAGTCAGATAAATGAGACTATTCAACAAGGATTTCCAATAAAGGTAACCATTGAAATTTATGAGTACGACCTAGAAATTAATGTAAGACTGAAAAATTCACTAAAGATAAAATACTGAAACAAGAAGATAAACAACAGAACACATTCTAAATCACAAATACATACAGTAACATATATATAAGTTACCTTTAACAGATTAGCAAAGCAAAGTAATGGTATGAATAAATAATCGAATAACGGGGAGATTAATTCAAGGAATAATGCACAGTCGTTAAAAATATCTGCAACAAATCTATGGAGGAAAGTTTCAAAAAACAAAAAATAGATAAGTTGGTTGTGGTGTACCACTGAATTAAAAGTAAATCTGAAAGACTGCCCATTCAAAAAGATCATAACCTCAATGATTAACGAGTAATAAGAATATTACAAGTAGAGGTTACTAACATAGTGCATACAAAATTGGCCTCTGTAATCATCCTAACCTTATCTGAAGCTAGAGAACAGAAAACTTGGGAAAATCAGGCTGGTATCAGACTTGGTCGTGGCTGTATCGATCAAGTGCTTACAGTCAGGTTTTAGAATATAAACGTACTTATAGATGTCCAGTAAGGATGGTTTGTCCTGATGTGGAAGCAGCATCTGACCCTATAAACCTAGATGTTCTGTGGCAGTGTCTGTCACTGAAAGGTGCACAAATAATGACTCACTATTTAAGCACTACTGATCAACTTAGATCTTATGATAAACTATCATCTAAACAAACAACCTCAAGTGATATTCCTTAAGGCAATAGTTTATCCTCACTTTTTTAAAATTTAATTTTATCATAAATGTTCTACAAATTACACTAGCTTCATCTAACTTTACAAGGATCGAATTTCTGCCATAAGGCTTACTTATCGATTTAAATCATCCAGACAACATTGTCCCATTCAATGATGACGCCGATAAATACGAAGTCTTCTAGTTCCTCATTATATTAGGACTATATTGAACGACTTAGAAAAGTAATTCGGCTGAAGTTTATGCCAACAACTAGATACTTCAAATTTGATTTATTCAGCCATCCATCACCTATCAATATGAAGTATATAATTATTTCTACAAAATCATTAATATATTATCACTCCCTTCCTCCCTCCCTCAACCGGAGAAAAAAAGGGTAATCTTCAAAGATTATGTTTCAAATAATAGTTATTACACAACTTCTTACCTCCAAAATTTACAATCACAGTCTAAATTAATTCTGCAAAACAATAAAATGGTATGGTAAAAGTAGTTGAAAAACTAATAATTGATCGATCCCTACCCATGATAACCAGCAAATAGAATTCTTCCAATCATACCTGAACCATCTGAAGGGAATTATGAAAGGTAAAACGATGATAATTATAATTTCATTAATGAAGCCCATATTTCAAAGTACATAGTAACGAAATATACACAATTCTTACACTACAGATTTACCATACACAACTAATAAGAAACAGGAAGCTTTGGATAACTGCTTAGTCTTAGTACGTATCTATGACCCTACTGTGGATCTATTATAGGATCAGCTTGCAGATCTCTTTATGACAATGTTGTGAAAGCACCTCTGCTACGACAAATTGTCATCTGAACATGCGATCTTAAGTAGTATGCGTTGGGACATAATCTTATCGCCCTTATTATTTGATTTTGTCATAAATATCCTACAAATAACAATCTTTTCATCTATCTTACCAGAAAGCCAGCTTAATAAGGCGAAAATATGCAGATGATTTCGCCCTATTCGACCAATGAGGAAAAAAACTGGGAGCGGTTAAATCTGAACATGGCATCAATCCATGAAGTCATTGAATGTTGGTATGAACTATATCAGTAGGTGTAGACTATAATTTGAATTCTGCAAGATAATCGCGATCGATGGTTGGAAACACTGCATAACGTGACTCAGAATCGGTTGGAATGTAGCAACAACACTCCGTCTGGAACCCTCCAGGAGTTAGTGCCGGTCACAAGCCCCGATAAAGAAGGGCTGGACATAGGGTGAGCAACCCCATCCTGTAAAAACAAAAACCCTGCTAAAAATGTGCAAATAAGAAAAAACCATCTAAATCCTTTAAATTCCGCCATGAAAGTTAGAAGGTCTTCACTTCGAAGAGTTAATACGTCTCATGACGAAAGCCCAGCTTCTTCGGAAATTACGAGGTTGATGCCCCTTCTGACAAGCGGAGTAACAATTAATACAGGTGACCGACCTCAAACAGTTGTCCCCTGGACACTGCGGTCACATTCTCGAGTCATCATCACCTCCCGTAATCCACTTTCTTTTATAGGCACCTCAAGAAAAACCCTTCCATGGAATGGGCGACCGGGAAGTGATGACCACCCTCATACCTCTAACAGCACTCGAGATCACTTTGTTCACGATCAGACACGTTCTTCTTCTTCTCTGGATTTTACTAACTGCACTTCTCCCACTACATCTTTTATGCGTGCCACTTGTACTAGTTGTTCAAGTTCCCGAAGTGCTATACCATGTCTCCTGAAGCCGTGCTCTTAACTTCATGTTGGAGTTTTTAATGTGCGTACGCTGTATCGAATTGGTCAACAAGCTGATTTAGCTAAAACACTAGAATCTCTTGCAATTGATGTATGTTGTGTCTCCGAAACACACATACAAGACCCCAGCATGGTCATCCATTTGACTTCACTTAATAAATGCAGTAAAACAGCACAATTCACTATTCGTTTATCTGGAAACCCTACAGCAGGTTCACGTGGCCTTGCTGGTGTAGGCATAGCACTAAGCTTACGGGCAGAACAGGCACTTCTCGAGTGGATTCCTGTGGACAGTTGTTTATGTGCTGTCCGTCTGAATGACACACTACGAACTCTCTGCTTATGTCCCCCCTGACTGCATCACAGATTAAGTAAAAAACGAGTTCTATATGAAGTTCTCTAGCCTCTTTCAGAAAGCAAAACACTCAAACATAGTAATTATAGCAGGGGATTTTAATGCCCAAGTCGTTAGGCTAAATCAGGTTTAAAAACACTAAGATGAATTAATCGGCATCCCTGCCCAGCAAACGGATAACGGATATCGTCTGATGCAATTATTTTCAAACTACTGTTTATTTATAGCTAGCGCAAACTTTAAGCATATAGAGAGACATTGTTTGACCTAGCGACCTCCAACATCTACACAACGATGGATGCAAATCGACCACATCGGCATCAGTTACAGTTGGAGAAGCTGTATAGAAGACTACCGCTCTTTATCGAACACCTGTTTAGATTCTGACTACGCCCTAGTGAGAGCACGTATCTATGCGTTTTGCTGGTCGCAGAAAGGTCACATCAGGCAAACCCCTTAGATAACAATTCGAGACTGAAAATACCAAGATTGCATTTAGAAACGGTTTGGCTAGGTATTTAGTTTCCAACAACTAACAGATACATCCCGAAACAGCGTGAAACGATTTTAAAGCAGATGTAAACGCAGCAGTGTTATCTGCATCCAACTTCAATCTAGAGGTTATGAAAGACCATTGGATTTCTGGAACATCTAGTGAACTGATGAAGGCTCGAAGAATGATCAAGAATGACGGCAATTGAAACGTAGGCTGACAAAGAGTCTACGTAAAGATCACGAACAGTGGTGGGCAACAAAAGCAAAAGCGATGGAAGCATCGGCGGCGGCATGCAATAGTAGATAGCTGTTCTGATTTATCAAGGACACCGATATTAAGAAATCGGCGGTAAGTGAAATTATCTCGGAAAAAGATGGGTCTATGATTCACTGTCAATTTAGAAGATCAGAACGATGGGCGGAACAGTTCAACTGGCCCCCCAGCTACTCATATCTTACCCAAACTACCTGAATGGAAAACTGACACAGGCACCCCCAAATCTTAGTGAGGTCGGAAAGGCTACAAGTAACTTGAAGCAAAGGGAAACAGCAGGACCTGATAGGTTATCTGCCGATATCTTTAAGGATGGTGATCAAGTTTTAGCCAGCAAGTTGACTGATACATTAGCTGACGTCTGGAAACTGAACATCATCCCATCTGATTAGGTCTCACTCACTGATCGTTCCAATTTACAAAAAGGGACAGAAATCCTCTTGTGATAATCACAGACGAATCAGTTTGACTAATATAGTATCTAGAATATTATCCTCTATAATCATTCGGCGTTTATCCAACACTAGTGAACAGCAAACTCGGGGAAACCAGGCTGGTTTCAGTCCTAGACGTGGTTGCATTGATCAGATATTCACCTTGCGCAAGATTCTCGAACGTAGACATATGTACCAACGTCCGACTATAGTTGTATGAATTGACTTGAAAGCAGCTTTCGACTTGGTAGACCATGGAGTCTTGTAGCAGTGTTTGTCATCAAAAGGCGTACCTCAAAGGTACATAAGCCTTATAAATGCTCTCTACGAGGTCACCACCGGTTGAATCAGAACGTATGGCTAATTGTCACGAAAAATATCATTCTCAAGTGGTGTTCATCAGAATTCCCCTTTATCTCCTTTTTTATTTAATTTTGTCATTGATGTACTCTTAGAAGTCTCAGTTACTTATTTTAACTCCTTAGGAATTAATCTCCTTCCAGGAGATCTCTCATCGACTTAGAATACGCAGACGATATAGTCTTATTTGGTGAAGATGCTGATAATTTGCAGTCTCCTGAGTACCTTGAGTAACAATTCAAGCATATTCGGGATGACCTTCTACCCACTCTAAATGACAAGTGTTACTCCAGGAACGGTCAGTTTCTCTACCTAGATTAATGACAGAGAGTGAAGTAATTGAATGCGTTGACCACTTCACTTATCTCGGTAATCTCATCACCCCTGGTAGGTCAGGTGTCTGACGAAATCTCAGCACGGATTCAGAAAGCCCGACTGGCATTCACCAATTTACGCCACTTGTGGCGTAGGGGAGGATATCCGTCTCTCAACGAAAGGCCGGGTGTACTGCGCAGCAGTCCGTGCCGTTCTAACATATGGCTGCGTAACGTAGGCCATGAAAACACAAGATATGTGTCGACTTCAGATGTTTGACAATAGAAATCTTCGTATCATTGCTCGTATATCATGGAACAGTAGAATAAGTAATATGGAGGTTAGACAAAAGGTTCTTAGGGAAATATGGTAAATCAGTCGAAGAAGGTCATTAACTTTCATCGACTGAGATGGCTAGGACATGTATTGCGCATGCCTGACTACCACCTGCCTCGTCGCGCGATGTTGGCCCGGGTTGGAGTAGGATGGAAGAAGGGTAGGAGCAGCCAAACCAAAACATGGCATCAGTCCATGAAGTCGCTGACTGATGATCTAAGCCATGTTGGTAGATGTAGATTACCTGGTTGGGGTCCGCGTGATAGCCGCAATAAATGGCTAGAGATATTTGAAGACATGGCTCAGAATCGGTCACAGTGGCGCAAGTGTATTCCCTCTTTAACTCCATCTAAATCTTGAATCTTGTCATTAGTTTCTGTATAACTTTACTTCACTCTCCTCTCTTTTATTCTGTTATTATGTTACCTCTGTTATCTCGTAGTGCTAATGTGGTATG
Source organism: Schistosoma japonicum (assembly GCA_025215515.1). Lineage (NCBI taxonomy): Eukaryota > Metazoa > Platyhelminthes > Trematoda > Strigeidida > Schistosomatidae > Schistosoma > Schistosoma japonicum. The sequence continues at coordinate 39,637,625 of CM046064.1, read as the reverse complement.
GCAACTTGAACCTATGGGCGTATTTGCCCGGTTCTACGTTGATGATGAACAACACCCACTCTTTAATCTCTTTTAGATAGTGAGTTCGAGTTTTCCTTGATACATACCTTACCATGCATTTTCGTTGAACTACACTCTACTACTAATCTTGCTAATTTGATCTCGTTATGCTAATGTGATTTAATAACTTCAGGTAACGAACATTTTCGCTAGACTCCATGTTGTTTATGACTTCGGAATACGAAAACATTAAAACCAAGAAAATATTGACAAAATGGAAGATTAATCATCATTAAAATTAATAACTGAATGGATTACGCGTTCAAGTACAGAATGATAAGCACAGGCTTCGATTTTCAGTATGCGGATCAACAACATTAAGATAGAGATGTATATTTAGCAGACAAGCTATAAATAAGACTAATTTGTGCATCTCTGTTTTTACTGCGAGTAGCATTACTAAATATATTTTTAAAAAATTGATGAAACAATTCAAGGCTTATAAACTGTTTACTAAAATTGATCCCATAAAAACAAACCTTTAAACATCCATGTCAAACTGGCACCTAATATAGTAGCTGATGAATTACCAACACCAACGCCGATTAAAACTGCTTGTGAAGCCAAAGCACCAGTGATACTGCTGGCAAATGCCTGTTTACAGAAATAATCAAAACTAGAAATATTTATTTCGGAAATCTCTTAGACAATGCAATTAATTATTAATATTACAGTTACTTTTAAAGATTTTTGTATTTTACACGAAGGATTTCGGGAACAATGAGATAAATATTCAAAATTAGAAATATACTACTATGTACTTTATGAATATATCTCATTAAGTATTTATTTGTTGACTGCATGTGCAATCAATATATCAGCATTTCAGCTTACTAATAAATTTAGTGAAGTTGTTTAGTTCCGCTTGTGCTTTAGTATGATAATTTTATGACTCCTTCCCAGTGACATCTCTATGGTATATATATGCATGATTTGAGTGCCTGGTTTACTCGTCTTTTACGGTGCACTATGTGGAATATTACTTTTCTGGACATGTTGGTCTTTTATCGCTCTCAGTTGAGTACGGGTTGCTGAAGGATTAGGATGTTGATATTGATTAGCAAATGATCGCTGTCGAAATTATTCGCTCAATTGAGAACGTAGCATCACATTAATAAAGTATAGATCCTTCTATTTGGATTTAAGTTACATTATTTAAACAACTAAAGACACTTATTCAACTACTTAATTTGAAGTAAGTAGTGTAAGAAACTCGACTTAGAATTCAGTATACCATTTCCTAGTATTCATTAACTGTTATATTAATGGTAAATATACTACTCAGTTCATTAAAATTAATTGTCTAGAACAAACACTGATTTTAACCAAATCTGTAGGTGGGAAATTAAAATGTTTTACTTTTAAGCAAAAGAAGTTGTCAATTGCGTGAAAACAGCATAGTTCTTTCTAGCTTACAGATCTAGGTGTTTAAATTTCAGTTTTAACCTTATTACATCCAATTTAATATGAGTGATGTGACGTAATATCGCACAAGACAAATGATGCTTTAAACTTATTACTACAATAATAAAGACTGATTATAGTACTAGATAAATATAGGTGATTATGTGGAACTAAAAACGATAGGGTGGCTGGGCCATAGTCAGTCATCAGTCAGTCACAACGTAGAACTTGGTACATAAGCACATCAGTTCGAGTTTCATGCCCGAATTCTCATGGAGAGATGAAATTATCAGGCTATATCTCAGAGCAGTGGAGGTAGTAAAGGCACTAGTAGTAATTGGAGAGGACTGTGAATCGAAGATAGAGTTCAAGAAAATAGAAATCATTGAAAAAAGAAAAAAATTATTATGAACATGGTAACCTAGAATTTGTCAATGACAAAAAATGGATGCACCTACGCCATTTTTAACAATTTTGAGCCATGTCATTCTCAATCTCTAACTACTAGTCACAATTATCTCGCGGACTCCATGCAGGTAGTCTTCACCTATCAACATGGCTCAGCCCGACTGTCCGTGACTGCATGAACTAGTGCCATTTTTCGGTTTGTTCATCAGTATTACATATGCCCAACAACCATACAAATCAACGCGTATTAATAAAATGTATAATTAACAACATGATGTCAGCAACCGATAAATCACATAATTGTTGTTAGCACGAAACAATCCTTATTAAAGCATGCTTAAAACAGGCTTACGCAGGTGTACTATGATTGGTCCATTTTTGGCCATATCGATTTGACATGAACTCTGGTGTAATTATTTACTTGCTTCGCTTTCTGCTGTTCTATTTCTAAATAAATTTTGCTACCTGCTCTGTTCTTGTTTTGATTTGGGACCAAGTTGGTTTTGTCGTATCATAGAATAATAGACGGGATTAGCACGTAGTATTATTGGGTCAATAGGGATGTCTCAACAATTATCTAGTGAATAGCTAGGATCACATGACATTATATATCGGGCATTTAACTCGTTAAAAACTGAAGTATGATAAGCGAACGTTTGTAACAAATCTTTAGAAGGAAACAACATTAATAAATACACTAGAAGCAACCAGAGAGTAATTATAGAGCTCGTTTAATGTATACTATGCTGTAGACCAATGATAGAATGGAACTGAAAAGTATGCTTGTTTGAGGGTTCTAGGGGTACTCTAAATTTCGAGCAATGTTTGGAGAGAGCCTAGATTATTCAGCGCTTTAGTATACCTTGACTAACAGCCTTTTAGTTATTGAAATATGACATTGTTATTTGGAGAGAAATCTTTGTGTTTTGTAAAACTGTTCATAGCTGATACAATCACACCAAAGTTACCGCAGTTAAAATAATGTATTAGAGATCAAAAGCTATAGCCATTGCTGTATGACGAAATCGTTTGTGCCATTCTAGTAATTTACCGAGCCCAGATATATATTAGACTCAGGAATCATATTGTTTGTGTGAGAGCCAGTAATACTATCTGGCTGCCTACATGAAGGTAGACGGTTCTAATGTATTAATTAAAATGAGTTTTATTTGCTATCTTGACGTTTCCATTTACGGCTTGAAGATTAAATAGATATGAACTTTTGATTCGCTTGTATTGTATTTCACTTAGCGATAGATCTATGTAAATATGTAAGACTTATAAGAAAGTAATCATATCGCGAATCACTTAGCGAAAAGATCTGATGCTGAGAAAATGGGTAACGACGATTTGAACCACCGCAGAGGGGTCCAGTTTCCTCCTGTGTTACAGATATGCCATGATGGCGAGTGTCAACTGGAACTAAGGTTTCCTGTCAACTATCTCAAGCCACCTAACCCAAAAGTCCTCTCCACTTACTCTGACTTTAGCATCTAGATAGTACGAATACCCTTCGATCTAACATTTTGGCTCAAAGCCAAATAGGTAGACCTATAGCTGATAGGTGAGTTAAACAGTTACTCATTATAGATGTTCTTAGACCGTGATGTACAACTGATTTAAATACGAGTATATATGTTAAGGAAGCAATGAACTAAAGGGCCCAATTTTCAAAACGTGAACAAAACTGAAGTTAGAAATGTAAGTCACTAGATGCTAATTCAGTAGTCTAAGCGTAAATAGTTTGTTGAGAGACCTGGAAATTATGTATTCCATTTTCCGTGGAGTCATGGATATGCACTCATAAGGTCTGAAATAAAAAAAAAACAGCTGTCTAGTGATTCCTGGTTTTTACTGATTGTCCAATTAAAATTAATCTGTGATGCAAGACAACAAAAAGATAATAGTTTACATAAATTCACGTTCAAATGTTGTCACATATAGACTATATACACACGCGCATATTCCTTCACCGACTGCATTTTGTAGCCTATATTTGACATAATTGAACAGTTTTTGCTATGTACCTTCTATCTAGATTTATATTCGATAAGTATGATGTTTGACTATCGCCCTGAAGAAACTCGAACTAGACTGCTCAAAGAAACATTTGAACTATTATTACTTTTATGCACTGAGATTATTTTCAAACGTTTTTCTTTTCAAAAATATAGTTTAAAGTATATTTTTAGGGAATATTGAAAAAACGCTTACTTGTATGGTATCCCATATTTGATATTCCAGGTAATCATCGCTAACACTAGAGGGATATCCAACAGGTAAAAAACATTTCTAAAGGGAATTTATGGAAAATTTAATATTTAGCATTCAGAATACCTTCAAAGTTACCCATGACAAGTGTAAACCAAATAATGTACTAAGTCGTCGATTCTGGTTTTTCTCCAATGTAAATACACGAGAAATCTCATCTCCATACGATTCGACAAACGCTTTCGAAACCATGTAAATAATTGTGAACAAATAAATGTCACGCTGAAGTTGATGAAAAGTTTTAATAAAACTTGCTTATGATTGAGTAATTGGATACTATAGATAATGTAAATCTATAAAAGTGTAAAACGATTTTTCAAAATAAACCATAATATGAAGGACATATTTATTGTTTTATTTCGACTAATTTATAATGGATTACATCTGAAATACGAGCTCTATCCCCGACTACTATCAGTGAAAATTCGCATCAACTACATGATAATCGCAATCAATGGTTAAAGACATTCAGCGACAAGGCTCAGGATCGGTCACAGTGGTGCAAGTGTATTCATTCTTTATCTTCACTTAGATCTTAAGTTCTATTATTCCTTCGTACATGCCTTTACTTGATTTTTCCCCAATGTATTTGATTATCGTATTATTTTTTTAAATATGATCGCGTCGTCATAATGTAGTATGGTAGCTTGAACCTATACTTATATACGCCAGGTTTTACGTTGTTAATGACAGACTGATCAACTACATACTATCCATGGATATTAGCTATATCCAAGTCTTTATATTATGTCTCAACCTACAAAAATATGTTTAATTAATTTCGGACAAATTGACTTAGCAGTGTCGGAAATATGCTTATTGTTAATGAAATGACTTTAATCTTTTAGATTATATGTTTAAACGGATGTTTGATTCCATCAGTGACTTAAGTTTTCTTAATCGGGATATATCTTAGGAAGGACCTTTAGGGTACGCGAACTCATTTTACATATATGTCGTATTTTTATGATGAACTGAGGTTACGTATATCACTGGAAAGGTCTATGACATATATCAAACTCAAAATACCTATCAAATGTAATGATACCCAACTAACTTTGTTAAGCATCCTCAGAGGTGTGGGACCGTTTTTTAAAAACAAAAGTGCGATATCGGAGAGAATAACCACTTTGTACGAGCTCAGTATTAAGATTTCCTACATTCTGAATACTTGAATCTCCACTGTCAGTTACAATACCTAGTGATTTTGTTGTGGACTAGCATAAATCGGTTAGTGTTTTCAGAACTCAATTAGTAATATTCGGTTACGGTTTCAGGTATTTTGGCTACATTCAGTGAAGAAAATGCATATACTCAACTGAAGACATAGTGCTGAACATTCAATTTTTCTAAATAACTTTTTGAATGCTTTGATTCTATTTTTACCAGTTTGTTTCTGTTGAACAAACAAGTCCAATGAATTTAACGTCAACGGTTAAAATTAGAGTAAAATACTTGAACAGAGCATATTGGTTAGAAACATGAAAAACATCTTGAAATTTTCCGTTAAATAGAACTGTGACTCTAAACCTTTAAAAATGTGCCTCAAAAATTGGTGATCTTACAGCAGTTAGGGAATTTTTAAAAAATTTTCAACGCTGAGTATTTGTGTGTGTGTAGGGATGGCTTACAACAAATGATTTATTTAACCGCACGTCTTACTGTGCGATTAGACTATAAATAACAATAGAAATGGCATATATCGAAACCCCAGTATCCCTCTAGTCAAATTTAAAGGACATATTTAAATCTGTTAAATGATTGTGTTGGCCGACCCAGACTTATCGAACGCTAAAGAGTTATTGGAATATATTAGTGAGATATACACTATGGATACTAATATTGATACATATTCCACAAATACAACCTAAATAGTTACCACGGCAATACTTTCCTATTATATTAGCCATCTAAAATCAGGTGCATCACCAAGTTCCGATAGGATACACTATCGACTGTTATAATCATTCTTATCCACCATTTTAGATTTACTCACAGAGTTATTTAAGATGCCCCTTCACTAAACTCATCTTCCAGGGGATTAATAGGATGCCATAATTAACCTCAGTTTCAGTGCAAAAGTAGGTAGTTAAAACTTAAGTATAAGCCCATCGGTTTAATTAGCATAATAGTTAAGATATTAGAAAACGTAGTCAGAGATAAAATACTAAATCAAATAGTTATAAAACTTGCCAGCTCCAGAGCAACACGGGCTCCGTAAGAGGTTTACTTATCTTACTACCTTATTAACTGCGACAGGAGATTGGATGGAAGTTACAGACAACAGACTATCTTTGGATGTAATATTTATTAATTTCAGCAAGACATTCGACAAACTGTCCCATACTGGCCTTATGCGAAAGCTACCAAACTTCCGGATAACAGGGCTTATTCAAAGTTAGACAAGTAGCTTCTAATGTGACTGAAGACAAATAGTACGAGTTAATGAAACATTATCTGAGTGAAGGCCTGTATTAAGTAACTTATCACAAAGGACCACTTTAGGTTCCCATTTATTTCTACTTTACGTTGACGAATTGCCATAAAAGCTGAAGTCATTGGCACCTATTTGCTAGTGACGTAAATATTTAAAAAATAAAATATACAGCAACGTTGATCAGCTCGATCTTTAATTTAGACCAATTAGTTCGATGGTCTCAAGGATGAGGATTAACACTTAATTACAATATAAGTGTAGTACCCATCGATACACTATAAGCAACTGACTGCCTTTACAAGTGGAAGAATTTAAGGACTTGAAAGTAACTGTAAATTATGACTTGGAAATCACTTCATGCAGAATCAGGTAAAGGGTGTCGATTGTTATGTTAACTCATAATATCATTCAAATTTTTTGATGAGGATATGTTCTTAATTTTATGTCCTATGTAAATGAAACCTCATCTTGAATATTGTATGCAAGCATCAAGTCCCTACCTTATTAAGGATGTCAAAACATCTAAGCAGGTTTAACGGTAGGTACCAGCGAACTTTTCAAACCTTTCTTACGATAAGCGTTTAAGACTTTTCGATTATCTTGTCGTAGAACATGAAGTAACCTAGTACTGGTATTTCGTATGCTAAGTAATGATTTGAATGTTTTTTTCTTTCTAGGACTAATAATCTCAGCTATCGCAAAACGGTAAAAAACTAAGATCGGAAAACCTTAAGCCAAAAATTCGTTTCTCACACAGTGGTTAGCGAGTAGAAAACACTCTCCGAACAAGTAGTATCAAATCAATCGGTGGACTCTTTGCAGGATAAGCTGGACCCTTAATGGGATACTCACTGTAAGGTTAAACACTTTTAAAGCCTGTTATCAAAAATTACCAGACGCTCATATCACTTTAAAAATGATCATGTTCTACGAAACTTAAGGGCTTAGTAAGTCTTTCATCGAAGTTTATATAATTTTCAGCAGAACTGAGCTGTAGCGGTGGCCTTGAATGACCATTAAATTGACATTAAGGAAAGTTTATTTAATGGTAAAACGATGTATGTTCAAAATAGTTTCACATGGTTGTGGACAAAATAGAAAAGCTATTGATGCACAGGTTTTTATGTTTAGTAGAAATATATTATCGATTCCACCACGAACGGACCCAGAAATATGAAAAAATAAAACAAAGGGATTGTATAACTAGTGATAATTAACGAACTAAACTTAATTAATGGCAGAACTATTAATATAAAAGATACTTTGATTCTAAATGTTTGCAACCCTTATATAATCATGAGACGATTATTAATCATATAAAATTATTGTACACAATTTAGTAATGCTTTGTTTTAAAAGATTCTTTCAATAATAATGTCATTCCATTCAAAGCCGCTTTCTTACTGAACAATTTTTGCTTAGCCAATATCAAGGTCAAAGTAATAGTTGCATAAGCTAATCCCTGTTTTGTAGTCCTGCCGTGATCTCTTAAAATAGTGTATGCTATTTTATCCAAAATCTCGCTATTCTGAAAATCTGGCAACATAAACTTTTCGCTAAAAGGTGATTAAAAGGTATATTGTAATGTATTTTTCCAAATCACATTTACACTTGTAAAGTGCAACGATTAAACTAGTAAAGAGTAAAGTGTATCTTTTTCAGTTTTGGTTATCATACCTGGATCCCGTAATGGTCGAAAATAAATACGCAAACAAGATTTTGTTTAGCCCCTAGTTGGCGACCTTGAGAATGTATATTAACTTTATATCACTAAAACACAGCATAAACAAATCTAAACATACATAAACTTGTTAGAACTTCATTATCTAAGACACGGTTGTTGATTATGTGAATTCTCGCGACTTACCATATTATTTTTCTGACACTTATGACTTCTTAGAATGTTTCAAGCCGTTGTGGATATCACATACCGTAATAACGTCACAATTTTTTTCTAAGCAAAGATATCATTCACGCAGTTTAGCCCTGCGAATGCCTTATCTCAGACTTTCAGTTTTTTAATGTCTCCTTACTCTGCTCCACTTTTTGGAAGCCATTCTATAAAACATTAGGTTTCATGATCAAGGAAAACATCTGTAAAGGTAAATAATTTTTAAAATTATTGGTTTAATAGACTTTCATCGTTAACTCTGAACCTTTTACTCTAGCAGACACGACTAATTGAAGGCGCTTGATCAAGCATCATCATCAGATCACAACACGACATGTTTTGGGTAGTAACTCGCTATCTAGATGCTATCCCATTGACGCTCTACTCACGACAAAACTATGACTTCTCCTGCATCATTCATTGCCTTCTGATTTATTCGTATTCGTACGTGTAAGTTCAAACGTTATAAGTTACTCTGGTTATGCGGCGAAAGTTACTTGATCATATACCAGTTGCACTTCACACTCATCTTGATTGCAATTAGAAACAGTATGGTGGTGAATATACCACACTGTTTAAGACAAAACTAGAGTCGAAAATGGATTTCGCCTAAGTTTACCTTGAAGCAAGCACTAGCACTTCACTTTTTATAAAAGTAGGCATATCAAGACACTAGAAAGATTGTAGTCACCTGCTGTTCTATGCACTGAGTGTGAATATTAATGGAGTCAAATAACCTTGAATCAGGTGATAAGTCATTGAAGTATAACCAATATATAATCAGGTTACATTTGTCGTGTAACCAAAGCAACTTATAGCAATTGAACCCACTTTTTGGAATGAGAATAAATCAGAAGGTAATAAGGAACAGAATAGAAGTTATATTTGATCACAAATAGAGCGTCAATCGGATAGCAACGTCTAGACTGGCTAACTTGAGAGAAAGAGTTGCTTTCTACGTCGTGTCGTATCGTGATTTGGCGGTGATGCGTGACTGAGTGCCTCCAACTAGACGTGTTCACTAAAACGAAAATGGTCAGTATGAATGTCGAGAGCACATGCGACTATTTATTTTGGGGATTATTAATAGCTACATCATTTTATTTAACCGATTTTCCTGGCTTCCGGATGTTTTTCTTAGGTTCAATTTAATCGGGTTTAACATTTCTTCTAGAAGAAGGACTGCAAAAATCATGAAAATTAGAAGTTTAAAAATAGCACATTGCCGGACCACGAATTACACAGCTCTTTTTGTCCTAAAATACCGTACTTTTATGAGGAATATTGGGCAATGATAAATAAAATCTTTCTTTCTTATTTTTTATAAGCACTTTGTACGTTACTTTGGAATAAAGAAGAAGAGTATTCTGTGTTCCTTTCTGATAGCAGCAGATTAACAAACTGTATGTCCGCTTGCCCTTATCAAAGTGTTCAGCCTTGCCTAAAATAAAGTCATCTTCCGTTTCTAAGCTGACTTAATCTTCACATTTCAGTTTTTTATTATCCTGAGTCTATTGTTTATCGAGTATTTTCAAAAATAGGAATAGTAGAAAATACTTTGTTTTGTATTCCCTTTAGCCAGTCTAACATTCGAGGACCTACTGTTCCAAAATCATAAACTGCATGTTTCTTAGGACTAACAAATTTGGTTTAATCTTCAATGAAAGCTTCCGCCTAAAGTGGGCCATTCGTCTAACGGAAATAATGCTAATATACTTTGCTTTTGAAAGGATGTTCGTCTGGTTTGTTAGTCAGTTAATATGAAGACATTTTTCAACATTCCTTCATAAATAGTACTACTCATTGTTTCTCAGTACTAATCAGTTTGTGATATCTTTTATACCTGTAACTACGGAGCATGATATAAGTGCTTCCGAATGGACATCTATTTCTCTTTTTGTGGTAAGGAAGCGAGTGTTTCCTCTCGTGAAAATACCAAGTTGGTTTTTAGTCTAAAGCGAGTGATTCACGCAAATGATCACGACTTACAGCTGGTCGTTTGAAAGTATACAGTATAAACTTGAGGGCTTCCAACATTTGCCCCATCAGTTGTCTCATCATGTGGTGTCAAACACAAATTTTTCTTGGTTACACCGAGCTGTTTACCAGACCGCTTTAGAGTGTAATGATCATCCAGAAGGATTCATACCAAAGTTTCAGAATCCTTAGTTATAAGAACTTGATCAATCGAAGCCGCTATTGTTTGCGGTTTATATTATAAGATTTGGTTTAGTGATTTCCACCATGAAGTTAACTTGATTTGTTGCTTTAATCGTTCACCTAGCACACTTATCACATGGTAGTTCGTGTGGTACAATTACTTGACGCATGTATAGTTGATTGTTAGTTTGGCCGCCTGATTGCTCCAGTGACCAGGCCCACTCTAACATAAGTGGCCACGCCCTTGGATTAATGCAAGTCTGATTAGCGATTAGCTATGAACTGAATTGTATTTATGTTAGTTACAAGAAACGACATGACATAAATAAAAGGTTGCTGTTGTATGCTTAATTATTGTGCCGTCATCTATATTGCTTTTACCATCGTCTCTACACATTGTGACGCTCACTGACTAGTTAAGATGGGGGAGGATAAGTAAGTTGAGGTTTAATATTTCAGTGACCTCACAGTAACATTTGTAAAGAGAAAGCAAATACTTAATATAAAATTTTAGCTCCATTTACACAAAGACTGCGACTGAAAATCTCCAATCTATCTCTAAAATTTGCGATAGAAAAGATTATATTGTTAAACTCACTACTAGTGTGCATCGTCACTTATATTTTTACAAACCCTCTGTCTCACTTAAATTGAACCATACTTTGTACATATACTTGTCAGTGATGCCTGAAAAGTGGAAATTTTATTTTGGCACTGTGATCCTTGGTTTACTAAACAGAACGGTTCTAAACCTTTGCTAACTTTCCTCTTAGTCTCATACCCTAAATGCAAAAGCATTTGGTTATTATTTAAATACATGGGGCTTCCGTGCAGTAAGTTCTAGTTACAAAGATATGTATCAGTAGTAAGTCAAGACGTTTAGATTGGCAGTTTTGTAGAATGCGTCTCGTGTGAATACATGTGAGAGCGTTTAAGTTTGTATAACAGGAAAAAGCTATTCTCCCTACACATTCCTTCTTATACACTTTAGACCGTCACTGACAAAGCACAAACACGGCTAAGTGTATGTTAGAAGTTACAATGAAAAGCATAATAGTTGTTCATTGTTATGATAACCAACGAAGATACATATACCCTCACATTATATATACATAACCGTTGCACAAGTAAGGCTGTATGGACTCAGTGAACTAGTGATGGACCCATCGCCGTCTGGGGCCAAACGAACTGAGTTTGAGTTTTATTATCAATATCAACACCTGGATTTATAAATATTCAGACAATGAGTCCTAAATAAAACTAAACGTGTCCCTTGTATTCCACTTACCAGATACAGTTCAACTTAATTCATGCTTGTGAACTACCACTACATCAAAGCAACTTTCCAAAAACGCACGTGTGACTAATAGACTGATCAATTTCAATCCATAACATATCAGCGGGGAGATACAAATACCTACATGCGATCATAATTTCTTATATGTTTGGAATTTATTACCCTACAGAACGGGTTATAACTTTAAGAAGTAATAAAAGCTTTTCAAATTCTCTCGCTGAGTTAGAAGACATTTTGTTACAATATGCTATGTAAAATGCTATTGAAGCGTTCCCCGGATATATGACCAAGTTGCGCTTGTCGTATAACCAAAGACACTTCTATCGAATGGACCCCATTCTTACGAATGAGAAATCAGAAGGCAATAAAGGATGGAAGCGAAATTATATTTGATCGTCAAGAGAGCTTTAATGGGATAGCAACGTCTAGGCTGGCAAACTAGAGAGAGATGCCACCCACGGTGATTCGAGTCGTGATCTGGTGAAGATGCGTGACCGCGCGCCTTCAACTAGTAGTGTCCGCTATAACAAACATGGTCAGCATCAATGTCGAGAGCTTATGCAACTGTTTATTTTGGGGATTATTTACCGCTACACTATCTATCCGATAATGCAACTCAAAGTGATTGGTGTAATATTTCAGCGACAGACCTCTGATTGTTGTTTCTACTGAGCCCGATGTTTATTTATTGTATGGTATCAATCTGAACCCTCAAATAAAATATTCTCATGTGGCTCATGCAACTACATTCAATCGATGCCACTGTACCCAGCTATATTTCACGAATAATATAAAGAGAAGCAAACTAGTGATATGAGACGATTCATTTTAGCCAGCGGAAACCATGCAATTAAAATCTAAAAGAGCTGAAAGAGGAAGTTCTTTTGTTTAGTGTTATTGTTACATGCATACCAAGATGAGAAAACATAATAGGCGAAATATCATACCTAGGGTCATCAGCTGCTACTACAATATAATACCCAAGTAATTTGAGGTAAAATTGTTATTATTGTCAGATAGTCTCCAAAATCTTGTCCTTTGTGTTTGGGACTTTAAAAATAAACGGGTTTGGTTTGATTTTTCTTTTATTCCTTCTGACAACAACGCTGTACTTCCATAAAATGATTATTAAGTTAACCGTTTTCTGTGTTTAAGTATGATACTGATGTTTGACATAAAACTATGTTTATTCATTGTATTTATATTTACATTAAACAGTTTATACACTTCTAACCATTTAACGTACAAGTTCACAAGCGTTGGCTGTTGCAATAATAAAGGTTCCGCTTTCTCTACGGTTTGACTTCCAATGTGTACTGATTGTTATGTGTCATATCACTGTTATTCAAAATAATAACAAGCATGTATGACAAAGATTATATCATCTGAACCACGTAGCCTGTTCATAATCGTAGCATTCCATACGGGCTCATTCATAGAATACTAAACTCTGTATTTCTTGGTACATTTTTCCAAACAGTTTAGGTCGCAATTTTCAACAGTTGCCTTTTTTCCCTTTTCATCTATGTCTAATGGATGCTAGCTTAAAATATTCGATATATAGGAATGATAACGTGTTTGTTTAGCCGTAACCTATCCAGGTGGGACTTATATTTGTAGTCACATGTCTTAAACTTCATATAGCTTTCGGACGTACGACTTTAACAGGAATAATCTCAGTCAGTTTGAGTGTTTCGTTTGAACCCTCTGTAGTTGGAGTTTGGCGGAAGAGTTATTCCTTCATTGCAATCAGAAGACTAGAAACATTGATACTGATGTGCTGTCATGAATAACGCTTTGTAACAAGACAGAGTCGCTCGGTTCGCACTGCTGAGGAATCCTATACTAGGATGAAGCAGCTTTCAAATGTTTTCTGTTTTTCGTCGGTCACCTAACCCAAGTCAATCCGCTACAACAAATTCATATTGTAAAGTTATATTTTGCTCTTTTTTGATGTATTATGTTTATGAATAAGCCGTTGCATTGGCTTTTATAAACTCCTTTTGAATACCCGTTTCAACTGCCTTTGTTTGTGTGCTAAAATTTCATACTTCACCACACTTTCTCCTAGCCTTCGTACATTCTACATATACTCATCTATCGGTTAATAAATTGATCTTATTAGCCCAGCGTTCTTAATTATGTCATCATTATGGAATTAATTATGAATATCAGTTTTTCTCTGTTACACCCATATCAGCAGAGTTATCTGTTTTATCTTTAGCTGCTGTATTCTGTAACCTTTAATTACTTATCATAGCATGTTTAAACTGTGGAATATCTGGTCATCAAAATTACAGGTCATGCACAAATTATCTAATTCTACCAACAGTATCATCGTATACTAAAGTTTTTGTAGTTCATCAAATAATATAATTTGGTATACGTTCCGGGAACCCATTGTATAACAGAAAACAGTATAAATTGATATGCTGTATTACGGTGTTTGGTATTCGGATACAACTATTAAAATATACATTTCAAACCTCCCGAGTTAACTACAACATAAACTTATTATAAATCCATATGTATCAATTGTAACTGCTATTACATACTTTACTCTTCACCTATAAATATTCGTTCAACAGCATAAGATGTTTCGGTTATTATGCATCTTTTGCATCATTTCTTTGCATTTTCCGTTCTTTAGAAAAATTTGGCTATAAGAATAAAGTGTAGCTAAATAGATTTATGATTAAAATGATCGGTTGGTCTGTTGATAACAAAAAACATTATGAACCTGTAGTACAGTGTCGTTTATATTCATACTAGTTTGCATGCGAGATTATGCATTCGAGTGTATTTGAAAGGATTTAGGAGGAGGGTTGAACTTACTCAAATCCAGTTTATGAATGTGAATTTTAATAATTTCAGTAGTATGAAAACGGCGTACCTATAAGGCATGTAAAACCGTAGGTGGAAGTCAATAAATAACTCAAAAAGATTTAATGGGATCAATCTGATATGGTATGTTAATTAAATCAGTCAGTGTAGAGCTTAAATCTCTCTCAGTTCTCATTGCACAACAAGGTGGAATGACGTCTGGTAATGCAATAGTGAACCAATCATTTTCATGCCAAACATATGTTGTCCACCTCATTTTTTCCATTAATAACTCCAAATTATATTTATAAACACTTTAATACATTATGTATTATAATCTAAGGTAGTTTGTTTAAATCTGTTAGTGGGTTTTCGGTCTATAACTGAAGGGAGCAATTATGGAGCCAGAAGTAAACAGTCTACAAGACAGATATTACATAGCAACCATGAACAAATACTTGGTAAGATCATCTAGAAGTAATCACTTACGAAACCTAAACTGATACTGAACTGCATTACGTCATTCTTACAACATCACCACTATATTCATATCGATTTTATTATTTTTGTAAATTAGTTTTATATTAATTTGATGACCTTAATGAAAGACTATCTTAGAAAGTTTCTTTTCTCTTCACTGTCACTTCATTAAATGTTTGCAATATGGCTTACGTGACATAGGATGAACTATATTTTGATATTCCATGACTTCGGGAATACACGATAATTTAATTTTATGCAACAGTGTAACAGAACATCACAGCATTAAATAACCATACTTGTGTAGTCGAGACAATGCTGAGTACATTTATATTTGATTGCAGAGATTAACTAGGTACAAGTATACCAGAACATTATGAATGATCATCAATATGATTGCTGATATTATTGTTAGTGTTCCACTTTTAGTTTTCTTCTTGAATTGAGGTGGTTTTGTGGAGATAGTTACTAAGTTTAGTTTATTGAATTTGTTACAGAATAATAGTGGTTGAATACTATTGAAAACCGTAGAGTACGGGGTAGCTATTTCACCCAAGTATGGGACTAATCAGCAGTGTGTATCTTCGATTCAGCTAGAGAATCGGACCCTAAGCCTTCAGGTGGACGAATGCTTAGCTCTCTGAATCACTGGGTTAGAATCCAGTGATTGGATTCCCACTTCAATCAGTTCATGATATAACACACTGATAAAGAGTCCCATACTAGAATGCAACATCTCTGCACTGCTCAGCTATTTTTCAGTATTCCCAACCAATAACATTCTGTGACTAATATAGACAACTAAATTTTCTTATTGCTTTGGAATTACATAAATATACTTGTTCTATCAAATCAGGTTTCATTGAGTTTCATATAAATGCATTACCCAGATGACAAGTATGCATATACACTTATCAGAGCGCAAATGATTGGGAGAAATACATGACCTACATGTGTCATAATAAAATGAAGAGTTATAGTAATCAGGATATGATAAACTAATGATAATAAAAGTGTCAGATAGATAGATGGGTGAAATACATGAATATAGAACAGAAGGATCAGAAATGGATCACCTAAACACCACCAACACCTACACCCACACTTATTATTGGCCACCCATTCTACGAAATCGAAATACCGAAATGTCAGAAATAAAGTGTCCGCATTTAATTGGTTGTCCAACTACAAACTGGTTTATCATTTGTAGATACAATCACTTAGACAATAAGATGTTTATACTATAGGAAAGAGAGAAAGTATATCCTAATCAAATTTCTCTTCTGTTCATTCCTTATTTCGTCCTATAAACATTCAGCTCACTTTCTTTTTTAAAAAGTCAATGAACATAGAAAATTTCTATTCCATTGATCACTACCAATGGGTGATATCAAATTATAGTTTAGGAAAATTTTCATTCAATTACAATCAATATCAGCTTATTAGTAACTAACTTCGAGAGTTAATTCCTGGATCTCTAGTGAAGTGAGGTGACGTAAGAAGTGAGTGGGGAAGTTACCTGTCAGTGACACTGGATGTGCTCAAGCAAATACACCGTAAATCAGCTAAATTGGAATTATCAGCAGTTGAATGTTAGCCGGTTTGTGGTCTAATGGTTAAACGTTCGCCGAGAAACCTGAAGGTTTTTGGCTTGATTCATGGATGCACACTGTTGACAAGTCCATAATAGTATGATGTATATGTTTAATACCTCTTTGATATATATATTTTTAATATCTCTTGGTTTTTAATGGTTGTTCAACTCAGACCAATTCGTGTTATAAAATTAAATCTCATCATCAAAATCTTATCTCTTCTTTCATTCGGAATTTCAATTTCATGTTTCAGTAGAAACTTTATTGTGTTGGTGTTCATCAAATGTCATTTCAATGCATCGTTAGACTTTATTGCAAACTCATTAATTCATTTTACTTTATTCATGATATAACTGAGAAGTTATCAACAAGAAGTCTATACTAGGAACATTCACTTGGTAATTTAGTACATGTTAAATCTTATTAATTGTGCTTTATGCAAGCTCAGTTATGACTAAATCGCCTGAAGATAAACATTCACTTTATCCTGACTCCATTTTGTAATAGTTTAATTATGTTTACTTCTTCATGGATTGTACCTGAAAAGGTTATTGATCTAGGTAAAAAAAAGATGAGCTGTAAATACAATTAAAAAATAAATCTACAGTTTAGTAGATTCATTTTTTATATATACACTAAAGAAGGTTCGAATAATCCTTGATAGAATAGTAAGAGCGTTAGCTTTACAGGTTACCTTGTCGAGTAGTAACGGACTATTAATTCTACCAAGTATGGACCTAGGTATATAAAAAATGCATAGGTAAAATAAATGTTAGCGGGATCTCACGAGAATTTGGATAAAATTAGCATGGACTACTTCGACAGAAAAGGAATTCTAGGATTTGACTATTCTTAATTTGGAAGAGTTATGTCTTTAATCCAATCTACTGAATTGCATTTCTAGTTTTTGGCTGTTTCCTCTAAGATATGCTTTCGGATTCGTTAAAATAGGCGTCCTTGTGTGCACCCAGGAGTGTTTAAGATTTTATAAGTTATTATGAGAACAACTCCAAGCATCCTCTATTCTAATGGACACAAGTTTAATGTTAACAAGCGTTCCTCATATGATATGAACTTGAGTCTACTGACGGACTTCGTGGCTCTTTTTTTAATTCTTTTCATTATCTAATCATTATTGTAGCAGATAGTACTTTACATTCTGATGATAATAATAACAACAAAGATAAAGTTACTAAAGACAATTAAACAATCTGTGAAGACATCAACGAAGAAAACTAATAAGTAGGTAACTACAGTGAAGTACATTCATAAATGCCTTTCATATATCTACTCCCATATATAAATGATTAAGAAAATGAAATGAAATTTCACTACATATAGAATTGGTATGTAAATAAGCGTGATCAATGTAATGGTTTAATGTTTATTCCTGCATGAATATCACTTTTCTTTCATTTCAAATTTGTTTTAATTTTATTCACTTAAATATCCAGTCAATAAACAAATCATAATGGTTAGTGGAATGTTATGTTTATTATTATTATTATTATTATTATTATTATTATTATTATTAAGTTCATTAACAACCTGATGATGTAACATTTTGTCAAGTTGCTAATGCTGATATCACGAATTGATCTAAACCAGACAACCATTGATCACCTGGAAGCACTGGACAGCTGTTTTGTGCTGAGGAGTCCCATACTAGGACCAAACAGCTATCCAGTGCTTCCAGGTGATCAACCGTTGTCTGGTTCAGATCAATTCGTGATATCAGCATTAACGAATTAACTATCTCTACAACAACCCCCCTTAATTCTGTTAAGTTGTCGATACAATAAGTGTGTATGTAAATTGAGTGTTGAGTAAACAAAGTCATAAAGTGATGATTAGGTGTTTTAATGAATGAAGGTGAAAAAAGTTCAGAAGTGATTTCACTGTAAACGTGTATAAACTTGTTCATTTCAACTATCGACTGACTTAATGACCTATTTAATGTAGATCATTTAGAAATTAATATTTGCGTGATAAATAATCATTCCGTTATACATTAGTCAGTAAGTTAAATGAACAATCAATGTGAATACACCATAAACAAACGAATTGAATGGAATAATTATGAAATAAGTGAAGAAATACAAGTTGACAAGAGCTCTAATAACTGTCAGTGTCTTGAAGAACAAAGTACAAAGTAAATCCTTTGATCTTACACTCAAACTATCCACATTAATATACTTAACACATGAACGAATTAACAAAGTTACCTAATTAACTAACTAACTAACTAACACTGATTTAATAATGAATTCATTCATTATGTCATGCAACTTAATGCAATTAATGTGCAATCCAATTCATTCTGATCTACATTTTTTACGGTGTTCAAATTATTCACAACAAACAAGATTGTAGTGCAGTGCAGTACAGTGCAGTCTAATTGACAAATGTTCATTAAGGATACCAACCTATAACAAACAAATTCGTTTCGGTTGAAATTATCACTAAATTGTTGAATTCAATCACAGATTGATGTCAGATGAATACCAGTGAATATCATAGAAAATCGGATAGGTGTATTGTCCTAGTATACAGCTCCTCAACATTAAACACCCTCGTTTCCCATCGAGAAATGAACCGAGAATAAATTCCTGATTTCTAACATCTATCAACTCCACCAGTCATTACTCACTCTCAATAGCATTATCAATTCATATCAAACCTACTCATTTCGATTACAATTATCATTGAATTATTGAATTCAGTTGAATGTTGTATTAATCATTTGTTAGATGTCATTTGTCTATATGGTAATACAATGAAATGGAGAGAGAGAGAGAGGGTGTATATGTGTGTGTGAGAGAGATGGTGAGTGAGTGATTGAGTGTTACATAATGGAGTGGAGTATTGAAGAATGAACACTTGAATATATATTGTTATTACTGTGATGATTATGACAATGATGAATATATTGTGTTAGTTGTCTGAGTGATTGTGAATGAAACAGGTAATGAATACGAAATCCCTCATAAAGCACAGTTACTAACTGAATCACTGTTATCAAATGAAGTCAGTAACAGTGTAATAATTCTCTCTCTTCCATTCTCCCATTATTCATAAGTTCATTGTAAAACTCGAGTAACCTATTTGTTGTCACCCACCTCTTCATTCTCACTATCATGTAGTGCTCCCAAAATAATAAATCAATATGTGGAAAGCAATATTTTCTTTTGTTACACTTGTGCTTCTATTTATACAAACTTGATTATTAGGCGTTGTTTACATGAATTTGGAAGAGAGGTCAACATGTGTTTGTGGATGAGTGGTGGTGGTGTTGAGGATGAATATTTTCATTGTTGTTGATTGTTCCGGTAATCGTTATCATAAGAAACATCATAATAACCATAGAAATTGATAGTAATTCAACAGATTCTTATCAAGCAATTGATGAGAAGAAAGAGCAATAGTGTAATAACTCCATTATCTGATTTGAAAATCCACGTAAATGTAGCGGCCGATATTCCAGTTAAGTTGTCAATTCTATACATTTATCAATAACATCAAGGGCAGCACATAGTGATCATATTATAACTTAGTCGACCAATTACAATCATGATTATTTATAATCCTAAGATTGGTCACCACACAGTGATTAGCCCAACAAACATGAACATATATTTCAACTTATTTAAATTTATTATAGAATAAGAGGTTAATGGGCAAGAGTGAATATTTTCATTGTTGTCAATCAACAATCACTTATAATAATTGCAGATAACATGGACTATCAATCTATGTGACTGAATCTAATGCAGTGTACCTCTAAGAATATTATGATAGTAATCTATGAGATCATTCATAAGTATGTTATATTCTTTTTGTAACATCCACCTCACCATTCCATCACATCAAGTCAATCATACCATGGAAGTGAATTCGATAATAATAATAATAATAATAATAATAATAATAATAATAATAATAATAATAATAATAATAATAATAATAATAATAATAATAATAGTGGATGTTTAGTAGTTAGAAGTATCTGTATCGTCTGCCCTTATTGACGGATGGGGTCGGGTGGTGGTTTAGCATAGATACCCCAAATGAAAAACATTGCATGGCGACAATGGTATGATGACAATTCATTCACTACATTCACTCACATATTACAAATACTCATCTCCTGATTTCGTTTAGAACTAACTACAACACTCTTATGAATATAACATGTTGGTCGATATATTGGTGATTTCGTTCGATTACGTGACTACACAACGGTCTATTGACATTTTCAATCTATTCTAATCATTTCCACTTGTCACACAGAAACAACTCGAATCACCCACACTCCCCTCCTCCCCTCCTCTGCTAAATACATTTGATCAATCAATTACTACATCAATCTCTATCTGAACTCGATCATTAGAGTAGATACTGATCAGATCAGGTTACATATTTGTTTATTTAACTAAACTGACATCATGATAAGTAAGTGGATCACTGTTAATAACACTTAATCACCCGATTGTATGCTTTTCCGTTATAATAATAATAATAATAATAATAATAATAATAATAATAATAATAATAATAATAATAGTGGAATCAGTGTTTATTTATCTGAGGAATAACTGAAATTGTGAATGTGAATGTACCATGTTGTGAGTGTGAGTGTGTGAATACTGTGTGCTTGAATGTTCGTTCTGTGACCTAATCCCTCCATCAAGTGCATGGAGATAGGATGGATTAATTTATTGATTTGTCTCAAAGTGAAGACGAGCAACTTACATAAGATGAATATTTGATTATCGATTGATAAATTTCCATCAGATTAAAATTATTTATAGTAACATTTGTATTCGTTGGTGTTACTAATTTCTTCGAGATAATTTCAATAAAAAGCTCTAATTGTCGCCTTTCATATCATTCTCATCATCACTATTATGGTCTATTTCAAAAAGAAGTGGGTCTTACAGTGATAATTATTTAAGCGCTAAATCGG
Source organism: Schistosoma japonicum (assembly GCA_025215515.1). NCBI lineage: Eukaryota > Metazoa > Platyhelminthes > Trematoda > Strigeidida > Schistosomatidae > Schistosoma > Schistosoma japonicum. The sequence continues at coordinate 39,615,833 of CM046064.1, read as the reverse complement.
TTCATCCGTTTGTCTCCATGGTATTATTGTCTCTTATTGTTTAAATATGTATCAGAAATAAGTGTATTATGGTAACAAAGGTTTAACTACCTATTCATTGTTATTCACTGGTTGATTGATTCAATGACATTGAATGCATGTAGTTTTTTAGTGAATATAGATGATAAGAAGGAGACAGTTATAGTGTAGTATAAGTAATAGTGGTAACAAGATCAATCACCAGTTACACAATAGTTGGACCCAAAATATGGATTATTAATTTAATCATGTTGTGAAACTAATGAGAGTATATAGATAGACGGAAATAGTTCTTTATGATTTCCACAAGTGTGAACACATGATGAATGTGTAGAACGCGTGAATATTTTGAAAAGCTTAACTAGTGAAACTGAGCGACTGAGTAAATGATGAGTGAGTGATGGAGACTGAGTCGCGGAGGGGCGAGGGAAGGGGTGGATACGAGAGGAATGGAGACAGTGTATATAGAAATCATTTTGTGACATTGAAATCTAGCCTAAACTGTCAGTGTATATTTCCTCTGTAGCTCTTTCTCATATATACTTACACACCCACACATCACAGTAGATAGACCCAAACACTGGAAAGGTGTATTAGTGTTGGAACTGAGTAGTCCAAAATCGATGTGTACACTAGTGCAGGGGATGGAACAAATGTTCTAATTAACGTTGTAATTGCATATACTTATTCACTTCTATTTATTATAACACAAGGACCTTTTAAGTCTTATATTTATATTGTTTAAGTTGGATTGTCACTGGTAAGATGAATTCAGAAACTTAACCAGTACTTGTGATCTATAGCTATATTGAAGTAATCTGCTCAGGATGCACGTATAGCTACAGAGACTGACCAGTTTCAGTCCATGATAAATCAATGGGAAGACCGAAACACCTCCAAATTTATATTTCTATGTTGAGTCAATTATCAGCAAAATCTACAAAATTTGACAAGCTGTCATTTAATGACTACTATGTAAATTAATCGACTTCTTTTTAGTCTATATGGATATATGTATACCAGAAGAATTGCATTTAATGTAGGTGGATGAGGTAACATTCTGGTATGAATCAATGAATAACTACTGTTTGTATACAGTCTAATCATGACAATTATGATAACTTATAACAGAAATGAACTAATGGATATTTTAAAAATATTACACACACTACCAGACATTACATAACATTCAGAGCCAGTGAATACAGTTTATACACAAACAGACCCCATCATGTTGTCGCTTACTATTTTGGCATAGCATTTCATCTATATATCAAGTACACTTAAACAAACATACTGATTAGATGAGTTCACAAGAAAATGAAAATTATTTCTTGTTACTACAATCCAACTAATTAATTACATTGTATAACTTTCATTCTATTCATTGTTATCATTCAATATCTACCTACTACTCAATAACAACACATGTTCAGATGTGCCCACATTTCCAACTTTTGTAAACAGGATTGGATTGGAGGAGTGGGGGTGGGGAAGGTGGAATGACAACCAAATAAACAAGTGAAAAAATTAAATGAATGAAGTGTTTTAATGCCAATGACTAAAGGTCAGGAGAAGTGATTCATTACCCCACGCCCCAGCATCACTTCCATACATCGATTCATCATCTCAACTTCAAATGTTCCCCACCACTCATACTGCCCAATTAAAGTCATTTCAATCCAATCAAATCTTATGCAAATCGACAATGAATGAATATAAGTAGTAATTTATGCTAATTCAATTTCAATTTCTCACTATCTTCCCATTACTCCCTCAATCTTTCTCTTACTCTCCCTCACACACACACACATACACTAGTACATTGTAGTAATGAGGATTTAGGCTTGTGACTAGAAAACAGACAAATGAGAGTAATTGAATAATATGGAATTTATCAATGAGTGGCACAAATGATAATTACCTGTAACATTTTGAATGATGTATTAAGTAGCATGTTATATACAAAACTTAGGCACAAGTCGGCCGGCATAGTGGTGCTAATGGTTAAGCGTTTGCTGTGAAACTCGGATGTTATGCGTTCGACTGCCTGGTTGGATTAAAGTAGTGCACTCTTAAGCAGTCTCACATTAAAACGAAACAAGTGCCCAGTGTTCCATGGACCTTGGCGATATCCATCGAAGATCAATACGTGATAGATACAAACAACTAAATTAGAAAATCCAGTCTCTGCTCATTCACCTCAACAATACTGACAATAATTGTAATTCAAAATGAGAATTTAGTGTATATGTGATTGTTTGGCAAAAATCAGAATGAGTATATGTCAGTGGTGATGCTCGATTACAGGAATATAACGTATTACATAATCTAATTACATGTTTCCTTATATAATACCTTACTCAACTGAAAATTCCATTATTCAATAATAAGTATAGTAGGTCTGTTGCATTGTGTTAATCCTTATAGTATGTTTTCCGGTTAGGAAACCTTACTTCACAAAGGCATTTATCTACTGAAATGATTTATTGATTTTGGTATCGCATCCTAATTGTTGATTACTAGATAAGGAAAGAACTGAATACAACTTCAAGTTTATAAAATTACAGTTTATAAGGTTTTTGTGATGGCCTCTGAAGTGATTTTTCCTAGAGAAAACAATAGTGTAAATCATGTTAACACTTAAACTATTACTTATGATATAGAATATCAATATAAGGTCACCCTGCATTTGTGATAAGGAGAAAATGTTTAGGTGTTTTTATCACCAATCGTATAAGATATTTAAAAGGCCTATTCCTAACATATCATCTACCCTAGTGAACCCCTTCGAGGATGTTGACATCCTTCTCAATAAGACAGAAACCTTCTGCTTGAACTCAATATTCTTACATAAGTTTAGTTAAATTTCAAATTACGAATCATCCAACTATTTTGCTCAAATCAGTTTATCGCTCTAAATTATCAATGTTGCTATGTACCAATAGGTGTGATGATGACAGACAGACAAATACAACGCAGAACTTCGTACGTACGTACATCAGTTCAGGTTGCCATACCACATCAGCACAGAGACGCAACTGTCAGTTCAAATCCAAGAGTGATAGCGATAGTAGAAGTATTAGCAGTAACGCAGAAAGTTAGCGAGCGAAGATATTATTCGTAAAGTATAATTCAGTGAGATAGATTTGAAAGGAGAAAGATAGAGAATTCAGAAGGTTAGATTTTGAGAGAACACAAAGAGTGGATGCACCTGCGCCATTGCAAACGATTCTGAGCCATGTCGTTCAAGGTCTCTAACCACTGATGACTTTCGTCTCGCGGACCCCAACCACGCAGCCTACATCTACCAACATGACTTAGTCCACTTGTCAGTGACTTCATCGATTTCTGCCATGTTTTGGTTTGGCCGACTCTAGTTTTCTTCCAACCTATTCCTACGCCGCAAAACATAGCTCGTCGAGGCAGTCGACAGTTAGACATGCGTAACACATGTGTGATGATGACATAAATACTTTCAGTAATGTATTGATGTAGGAAACAAAACATTAAAGGAATTATGACGCAATTGTATTTCACTTTTTAAAGTTTCTTCTTTTTCCGAGAGGTTGCCATTCACTTTTAATTTCTGTCTTTGATTATACAGAAAATTTCGATTCCACACTTGTGTTGTACCTGCAATAACAAAAATTATTCCAATATTCTAGAAGTAATACAAACGCTTTTCGCTAGGATTCATAAACAATACATAAACAAGTAGACTAATAGATTGTCTAATGACACCGTTTATTTTCGAAATTACAAGTGACGAATTCACCCTAAAGAAAATATTAATCTTCACAAACCATCCCACTTCAATTACACTAATCAGCTCATTAGTGACTAACTTAAGGAGGTTCCCTAAGCTCTAGTGAAAAGTCGTAACTGGTGGTGTTCAGACTTATCAGGAGTGAGATATTTATTACCGATGATAATGGATGATCATCGTGCAGAGAATTAGATGTTTACCAACCTGGAGTCCCTGGGGCGGAATCTAGGGTGCTCGCTGCTTAGGAGTGTCACACTAGAAAGAAGCAGCTGTCCAGTGCTCCTTGTTTAACAATGGCATCATGTCAACATCAGTATGTAACGAATTCGACTAAAAAAAATTACAAGATGTATCAAAAAAGAATGACTATTGTCGAAGGTTTAATAAATGTTCGTCATAATAATTGATGCTTCTGTAATTCAAACCAGTATAAGGTAGTGAATAAGATAAAACTGATATGTCTATCATAATTATCAGTCTTGAAATGCTATGATAAACTTAGATCATAATCTCCTTACGTAACCGTTTACTTTATTCTATGGGTATAGTAACTTCGTAAATATGTGTTAATTAATATTTTATCGTGTTTCTATAAATCTCAATGATGATATTTTATTTCCTGGAAAGGAAAATCATCATCTCAAATAAATAAATCCATCTCATTCAATCAGAAATTCGAAGCAAACATGCATCTACACAGATAACGCATAAATATCATTTACACCATACATCAATCCATTCCCACATTCATTCCTAAATTCAATCATTCATTCATTCAACCATCCGTTCATCCATCCATCCATCTGTCAACACAATTATCTCAATTATTGTTATTATTATTATTATTCCTATCCTTCCTCCTCCTTCTTCTCCTTCCCATCCTCTTCCTCCTCTTCCTATCCCTATTTCTCTTCTCTATCACCATCTCCTTCATTCATTTCAGTCAAATTCATTTGTATCGATAAATTCCTCTCAGTGAGAATATCGAAGTAGTAATTCAAGAAATTAATTTAACAGTGTTTTCCATGAATGTGTTCTATGAACAATGCAATTGTTCAACATAGTAGCATATGGAGACATCAGTAATGCAAACGATAATCAAAATAATAATGATCGTGATGATAATGATAATGATGATATTCTGTAGTACTCTCTCTACATTCATCGACACCACCACCACCACCACAACTATCACCACCCACTCATAATTTACAAGACTACACGTACATGCAAATCTGTGTACTCGTGTGTATTTCGACTGAAGTCAAATAATCTACATTCACCATACCCACCACCATCTACACCACCACCACTCCCACTCATTCACGCACATGCACACATACACACACACACTACACACGCACACACAACACACATTCCACACACGAGTTCCAATATCAACGATATTATTGACTGGAATTCATAATGTTCGATGATGGACAGACGACTTGGTTGTTTTAATGAATACATTATTGAATTGAAGTGACACCCTGGAGGCTAGATTGATTCATTTGTAGGAATGAATGAACGAGTGAATGATGAGAGTGAATTGTGTAACAGATGGGAGATCATTTCATCATCTCACATTTCATACTTGTGTTGATACTTGTACGCTTTCATGTTTATTTGGTTTCTTGAATTAATTGTCTCTTTTATTCTACTTTATGTTGATGTTATTTATATCATTATGTCATCAATTTCTACTTGTTATTCAATGTTCGAAATTCTGTGAATTCATCGTCTGTTCTTCAATATTTCTGTCTATCTACTCACTTGCTAAATCATCTATCAGACATTATTCAAGTCAGATCATGTAAAATAATACATTACACTCAATTGTCCCTTTTTATATTCCATTCTTTATTATTTTATGTTTAATTATTACTATGAATGGGAAAAATTCTAAAATGAAAGAGATTTATGCATGAGTTACTGTGACCACATGTGCAATTTTTCAATTGACTCTTTAATTTACCATCCTCTTTGTCGCTCTCTCTGATACTCTTTCTTCATCTCGTTCAATCACTTTCATCATTATTAACTTCCATAAAATTGATTAACAGTTTATTTGGTGATAATATTTTGATCTGACGTCGTTCTTGGCATTTCATCCTGTGAAATGTTGACATATTATTACTGCAATATGTATCTATTAATTCCTTTATGGAAATAATATAACAGATGAATCACGTACACAGTCAATATTATTGTGATAATTTCTGAAGTAATAGTCATCTGAGTCAAGTCCTGCGCTGAGTCACTTCGTACAAGGTGATGGAGAAGATTCCTAGATTAAGTAGATGTTTCTGGTTGTTTTGTATTCTCGAGTATCAATGATATAACTATAAATAACTATTGAGTTACAACATCATTAACGCCTACATCGAAAAGAAGTGCTATGAATAAAGTTGAATCAAGAGATACACAAGAATTGTTGACAAGTGTGCATGGAAAATGAGTAAAATAGCAGAAAGTGTAAACTAGTCGACCACTCGTGAGTGGTCAATTTCAAGTCTGTCAAGTCCTTTATAACTCCATCTGGATCCCTCCTAGGGTTGCTGCTGGTCGCCAGCTCGTTTAAAAGAGAGGGATTGGGCATGGAGTTAGCGACCCCATCCCGTAAAAAACAACCTTGCTAAAAAAAAACTCGAGCCAGTAAAAACTTGATTGATTGAGGTTCTTTATACTATTGATCGAATTCTATAGACCAAAGTACGTCTTACTCGCGAGTGTCGAATAGCATGAAACCTTAGCCCATAGTTTTGTTTCATTCTAACATAGTGTTAGGAATGTCGAATCGTTTAGAATAGTGGCCGCATCGCAACTCAATGAATAAAATTAAATCTAATTATCACTAACATGAATTTAATCGCTATGCATAGGAACACCATTGGGGACTAACCGTTCCCTCGAGATTTCTGGTGCACGTTGTTGAGGGGTGAAATGTAGAACAGGTTTCTACCTGTGTTAGGGTTCCCTGCCGACCACCTCGAGAGTACATTTTATCTCTATGGACAATATATCATTATAATCATTGTGTGTAAGATGAACTCAACAAGAACAAAACAAAACAATAAACGGATGCTAATCCTTATTTCATCTAATGTTCAATTAGATTCTTTATTGAAGTGAAATAGTCATTCAATCCGTTATCAGATAACTGGTCGGTTTAATGACTTGGCCAAGTCGTGTACTTGGCTATGTTTTTCTCCGAAATGTCTGAATTGTAAAAAAATGGCTACCATGGTGCCAAGCAGAAGGAACCATTTTAAGGAACAATTAAAAATGTTTGATAATACTGATCTTATAGCATAACAATCAAAAACCGGTAAAGCTAAAGAACCGTTGCCGGCTTCTGTGAACGTTTATTTAACCTTGACATAAGCAAAACCGAAATTAGCCAACTAGGAAATGGTTTACAAAAGAGAATGATTACATCATTAAAAAAGCTCTCAGAATAAATGTGTATAATGATTTTGGATGATTACTGAATGATTGAGGTTTTCAAAATGTAATCTTCAAAGTAAGTTCAATATAAGCATCATATGACATTTCTCTACGACTGCAAGCTGTTGTTCCCGGTTCCACATATTTTATACTAATCGGGACCAAAGTTGATATTTGCGATCAGGGGTCGTTTCAAATTACCTTTTTCCAAAACATTTATCTCAAATACGGAGAATCCGTTGTACGTTATGACATGAAAACTGCCTACTCATACTGTATAAGTTCTATCTACACAATTTCACCAAAATGTCAGTAGATATTGGTGTTTTAACTAGCATCTTATGGTAGACATCTCCGCAGTATCGATAACACTGAATATAAATCATTTTAGTAACATCCTCTATGTATGTTCCCTCAGATACAGGTGTTTCTAGAAACCACTGCATTACCCGTGCCATAATCTGCTTAGAGGTAATTTTAGAACGCTCGACGAATGAACCTGATGTAAAGGACTTTTTCTGACAACACCTATGACACCGAAAAATGATGGTATCCCGCTTCTACTAACATTTCTAAAATTGAAATTCATTCACCATATCCACATAAACAGGTCGTTTAAAGTAACTCTATCTACTGCAAGTAACTGATAGTAATCACCCAGTCTAAATGAGCTAACAGACACTGGATTGTCAATATGATTGACCAAATTGTGCACTATGACTATGGAATCAGAATTCGCTGTTCGACTGGTTTCTACCGGTTCTTTATTCAATGTCTCAAAACCTTCAAACAAACGTACAATAATATTAGGTTTATAATTTGGCATCGTGGAGATTGTTGATTAGTTTACTCGGAGTTACTCGAAAATTTCTAATTGCACGTTATACTACTTATTAGTAGTATCATTAAATCTCCAAAATCTGAAGTTGTAATATTCAGTGTAAAAAGATTCAAGATTAATAATGTAATCAGTGGAGTCATCAATTGTTTCTTGCTTACAGTAGTATATTTTATAACTATCTATGATGTTTATAGTACGTAAAAGACTGTTCTTGATCTTATCATCTACTTATTAATTGAGAAACGGCGACTTGCCGAATTCGATTTTATGTTTAAAAGATAATGATTATATCAATATTGGCAGTCTAGTAAAATATGTGGATAATCCTCGAATGTATCAAGAACAAAGTGGAGTTTAACCCCCTAGCTTTGCACGCATTCGATTCAGAATTTGTATCTCATTTCAGTTATTCAGAATACAACTCATCAGTAAACAATGTTAATTTTGAGTATTATAAGAATTGCTGATAGACTCCTGTCGAACACGTTGAAATGCATACGAAAATGAAAGAATGGTAACTCAGGACACATTATATTAACATATTTGGTTACTCTGTTTAAATGTATAACCATGAGGATTAACTGTTTCATTAGATGTGATATGCAAAACAATATATAAAGTTAGATCTCTAAACATACTACTTTTAATGAAATTCATCCAGCATAAATAAATCTATGGAAATGTATTCATATTTGATCAATACAGTCACCTAACAGTGTTCATGTAGGTGTAATAAGGTTAAATACATCCATAAGGAATATCCTTATCATCATAAATTAAAAAGAAGAAATAAGTGTCACTATATAATAAAATAATGAATGAAAAAGAATACTACTAATCATATTACTAATAAAAATTGCTGGCGTTTTATTAGACACTACAAAAAGTGCAAATACAAATATTTGTGTTCTATTACTCACAAGACAACAATCCATATACATTTTTCGTCACTGCACAAATAATGGCCAGAAACACTTGATACATATATGTAATGGTGGAATGAAGAGTTATAATTATCAGGCAATCACAAAACTAATCACATTAAAAGTACACAACAAAAAGTGAATGCAGTCGTTTGAATATAGAATAGAAGGATAAGAAATACACCACTTCATATCTACTCACTTCAACACTCACTCACTCACACACACAGACACACATTACCGGTCACTCATCCAACAACATTGAAATATGCAAATGTCAGAAATGAAGTGCCCGCATTTAATTGATTGTCCAACTACAAACTGCCTTATCATTTGTAGATCTAATCACTAAGACAACAAGATATAGACTTGATGGGAAAACGAGAGAGAGAGAGTCAGTGACTGGACTGATTACACTACTTCACTCAACTTTCACCATTTCATCCAACTAATATCAAGTCAAATATGATAAATGCGAATAAACGTACATAGTACTTATCATTGGAATAATACTCATCTGCATAAATGACGAAATATGATCAAGTGTACATTGAAGAGAAATGAAGTTACCTTCATTTGAGTTGCGTGTGTGTGTGAGGGGAGGAGTGAGAGATCAGAGTAGTGAGAATGTAATATTTATCTAAACTATTGGTCACTTCAACTACATTAACTTCCCATCATATTTATCAACAATGACTTGATGCTGTAGTATAATCTACTATTAATGGAGCATATATTTGATTTCTCATCATACAAAGATATTTCACAAAGAGGCTCTTCATTCTTCCTCTTCCCCACATCACATTCATTCTCCAATTTATGTCTGATGAATTAGAGGAAGCCTGATTGTAATGAAGTGTATTTCATTCATTTGTCATTTCTGTGTATGTGTACAACATTCTCGGACAGTTTGATATCGGTGTCTGTTTTTATATTGATGTCATGAACATTAAGGTAAATTGTCGAATATGGGAGGGTAGTGGATATCTTCTCATTTATTCCGACGTAAGTGAAATCCTGTTACAAATTGAAAATATTATCTTGTTATGCGTGATCATTTTAATCGTTTAGTCAACTTCCTTCACTTTGTGGACATCGTGCATTTCATTCATTCATTCCAATTACGATTCCCTTTGTTCAATCAAATATGTTGATGAATAAGAAATCATGATCACTAATGAAAAATTGCCGAAATTTCTGACTTCATTATCTATTTCATCGTGTTAAAGTGTATGAGGAGTGTATGTTAAGTGAGTGTTGAGTGGGAGGAGTGACGATGTATTGTATGTGTGTGTGTGTGTGTGATTAGGCATGCCTGTTCCATTCTATTTAGTTCAGTTGTGTTCTCTTCTCACATGGTAATCTCATTAAATCACCTACTCAATTAGAATGTGAAATTCTCCCACCTCATTCACTAGCAATTTGATGGTATCAGTTAGGAGAGTGTGTTTGCGTGCAAAATAATAATCATTCTGTCATACCTTCTGTCATCCAATTAGTTAGTAAGTTAAATGAACAATCAATGTGAATACGCCATTGATAAACGGTGTGAATGGAATCAGTATGAAATAAGTGAAGAAATACAAGTTGTCATGAGTTCTAATAAGTGTTATTGTCTTGAAGAACGAAGTACAAAGTCGATCCTTTGATCATACACTCAAAATATCCACATAAACATACTTAATACATGAACGAGTAAACAAAGTTATCTAATTAACTAACTAACTAACACTAATTTAATAATGAATTCATTCATTGAATCATTCCCTCATTTCCATTAATCAACTAATATTTAGATTAACATACATCCTAATTACATGATGATAATTTCCCCAACTAAACATTAAAATCAATTCTTTTCAGAAATGTAAAGTGCTTGTTGTACATGAAGGAACATGAATACTAAATCTAGTGGATCTTATACAAAATCGTGTATTTATCAAACTGGACTATTTAATCAATTGAGATAATAGTGGTAGATTGAGTACTGTACGAATACTGTATAATTTATAGTACTGAAACTCCATGTAATCCATTGTGTAATCCACCTGGTCCTCTTCTTCGTATGTTTACAGTGTTAAACTTATTCACAACAAACAAGATTGTAGTGCAGTGCAGTGCAGTGCAGTCTAATTGACAAATGTTCATTAAGGATACCAACCTATAACAAACATATTCGTTTCGGTTGAAATTATTACTGAATTGTTGAATTCAATCACAGATTGATGTCAGATGAATACCAGTGAATATCATAGAAAATCGGATAGGTGTATTGTCCTAGTATACAACTCCTCAACATTAAACACCCTCGTTTCCAATCGAGAAATGAACCGAGGATAACTTCTTAATTTCTAACATCTCTCAATTTCACCAGTCTATACTCATTTTCAATAACATTATCAATTCATATCAAACCTACTCATTTTGATTACAATTATCATTGAATTATTGAATTCAGTTGAATGTTGTGTTAATCATTTGTTATATGTCATTTGTCTATATGGCAATGCAATGAAATGGAGAGAGAGGGTGTATGTGTGTGTGAGAGGGAGAGAGAGATGGTGAGTGAGTGGGTGATTGAGTGTTACATAATGGAGTAGAGTATTGAAGAATGAACACTTGAATATATATTGTTATTACTGTGATGATTATGACAATGATGATTATATTGTGTTAGTTGTCTGAGTGATTGTGAATGAAACAGGTAATGAATACGAAATCCCTCATAAAGCACAGTTACTAACTGAATTATCGTTTTCAAATCAAGTTTTTTTAGAAGCTTCATATCTATCGTTGTTTCTTACCATCTCACTCTCTCCCCCCTTCATTTTTCCATTTTTAACATTTTTTACACCCCAAGTATCTGATTTCTTGTCTCGTTTTCATCATTTTTTTTATCAAGTGGTTGTTTTTAATTTTAATGAACAATATTTTTTTTCCTATTGTTACACTTGTTTTTGTACATGTAAATTAGACTTATACTATTTCTGCCCTGACTGATACAACTTCCATTGAGTTGTTTATGAGTTCTTTTATGATCATAGTGAACAAAGTAATTAAACAATAATTAAATTGTAATGATTATTTTTGTGGAGATTGGTATTTTCAATTTATTGAATAGGTCACAGAATAATGTTGGTCGGATACCATAGAAAACCAGGGAACACTCTACAGCTGTTTCGATCAAGTATGAAACTCCTCTGCATTGCACAACCCAAATTCCACCCCAGAAGAGTCAGGTTGGCAAACACCTAAGCATTCGTACCACTGGGTCGGCATCCAATAGTGAAATTCTCCAATTTTATCAATTTGCATGTCGGAATCTGGGGTATACACTAATGAGGAGTCATACATCAGAACGAAATAGTTGTCCAGTGCTCCCTTGCTTTCAATGGCACCCTACCAACATTAGTCTGTGACGTATTCAATCAATTTAAGAAACCAATCTCCATAAAAATAACCATTCAATTCAATTATTTATGATAGAATAAGAGGTGAATGGGCAAGAGTGAATATTCTCATTGTTGTCGATCAACAATCACTTATAATAATTGCAGATAACATGGACTATCAATCTATGTGACTGAATCTAATGCAGTGTACCTCTAAGAATATTACGATAGTAATCTATGAGATCATTCATAAGTATGTTATATTCTATTTGTAACATCCACCTCACTATTCCATCACATCAAGTCAATCACACCATGGAAGTGAATTCAATAATAATAATAATAATAATAATAATAATAATAATAATAATAATAGTGGATGTTTAGTAGTTAGAAGTAACTGTATCGTCTGCCCTTAGTGACGGATGGGGTCGGGGTGGTGGTTTAGCGTAGGTACCGCATATGAAAAACATTCCATGGCGACAATGGTATGATGACAATTCATTCACTACAATCACTCACATATTACAAATACTCATCTCCTGATTTCCTTTAGAACCAACTACAACATTCTTATGAATATAACATGTTGATCGATATATTGGTAATTCGTTTGATTATGTGACTACACAACGGTCTATTGACATTTTTAATCTATTCTGATCATTTCCACTTGTCACACAGAAACAATTCGAATCACCCACACTCCCCTCATCACACTCTGCTAAATACGTTTGGTCAATCAATTTCTACATCAATCTCTATCTGAACTCGATCATTAGAGTAGATACTGATCAGATCACTTACATATTTGCTTATTTAACTAAACTGACATCATGATAAGTAAGTGGATCACTGTTATTAACACTTAATCACCCGATTGTATGCTTTTCCGTTATAATAATAATAATAATATTAATATTAATAATAATAATAGTGAAAGTAAATCAGTGTTTATTTATCTGAGGAATAACGAAATTGTGAATGTGAATGTACCATGTTGTGTGTGTGAGTGTGTGAATACTGTGTGCTTGAATGTTCGTTCTGTGACCTAATCCCTCCATCAAGTGCATGGAGATAGGATGGATTAATTCATTGATTCATCTCAAGGTGAAGACGAGCACTTTAAATACGATGAAAATTTGATTATCGAATGATAAATTTCCATCTGATTAAAATTACTACTACTACTACTACTACTACTACTACTACTACTACTACTACTACTACTACTGCTACTACTACTTCTACTACTACTACTACTACTACTACTACTACTACTACTACTACTACCACTACTACGAATAATAATAATAATAATAATAATAATAATAATTTTATTATTTTCGTATGTGGTAGGGTAGACCTTTAAATATCATTTATGTTCATTTGTACCTAATTTTTGAGTTTCCTACCTATTTAAAATTATTATTAAAATTATGAATCACTTCGACTGGATGATTTAGTGAGATAGGAGTGAGATATGTAGTTATAATGAATATTGGTGGTAAGTGCAGGTGGAGGAGGAGGAGGTAGATTTGTTACTAGTGGCGATGGCTACACAGCGTTCAAATATAACTGAATTGTATCATCGTCATTCCCAAGTTATTGGTTTCTTTTATTAAAGTTATCATGTTTACCAAAGTACCTCTTTTGAAACCTTGAACATTCGATACCACCATTTTGACATTTTGTCTTTACCATCATTTTTATTCAAACGATTACTAGTTCAATAGACAAACGATGCCGTTTTTTTTTGTTCAAATCTCCATGTACTATTATACTGATTAGGTAAATCTGAGTAGTCCACTGAGTTTTGTTATCCTGAAAATATGGAGCTCGAACAAGTGAATGACGAAATGATGGAAATTTCAGTATTTGAATGGGACATAAACTGTATAAATAGTAAACAGAGTGAAATCAATATGTTAGCAACAAGCAATAAGGTAAATTGTAATATCCAACACTTTATGGAAATCTTAATGAATGGTAACTCCTGATTTCATGTTACAGCAAAGCAGATGGCATAGTCTAGCGTTTGGTTTAACAGAAAGTACACGAGGGCGGGTTATACTTAGGCATCTAGTTTCTTATTCGATCACTTACAAAGACATTGGTCAAATCACTATTTTCTAGAGTAAAAAAGATTTAAGCTATTGACAAACTAGAAAATTTGCTGAAATTCGAAACGTATCCAGAAGATAACCGTTACTTACCGAAATTTATTGGTAAAAATGGGAAGACAAAAGATAACATTCTAAAGCCAATAGAAACATGTCATATGGATAAAACAAAAGAATTAGTTTTTCTTAAACTTTGGAAATACATTCTAATAAGCCCTCGATCAAACAAAAGAATTAATTACCTTGAGAAGCGATATATTTAAGCATCCATTGAAAATAGGATATCAGTCAGGCACTTTGAAATATTTTAGAGTGATTAAGAAACGGTTAAGCTTCGATCTATTAGAGCTGGTTTGTTATTATAATCAACTCTTTGAAACTTGATTTATGTATCTGGAAAGGAACGATCATAAATCACTCCCTTCTTTGATAATATTAACTGCTTTTCATCAGGTCATAATAAGTTTTCCGAACGTCATTGCAATTGACATTTCAATACATTGTTATGTTCATTTCTTCACAAAATTAGCCCCTGCCAATTCATCATAACTTTCAGGCTGGGATCATAAAGATGGTACAAGTCGGTTGCACAGGAACACACCAGGTAGGATAGAACAGAGAGGTGATACTAAAGTGTGCCCGGGTATATGACCAAGTTACGCTTGTCGTACAATTAGAGCCACTTCTATCGATTGGACCCACTCTTACGAATGAGAAGAAATCAGAAGGCACTGAAGAATGGAACAAAAATTATATTTGATCGCAAACAGAGCTTTAATGGAATAGCAACGTCTAGGCTGGCAAACTAGAGAGAGATGCTACCCACGGAGGTTCGAGTCGTGATCTGGTGGTGATGCGTGTTCGCGCGCCTTCAACTAGTTGTGTTCGCTATAACTAACATGGTCAGCATCAATGTCGAGAGCCTATGCAACTATTTATTTTGGGGATTATTTACCGCTACAATACTATTGCAGTTTTCTGGTAAACACTTCATAAAAGTAAAATGATCATCGCTAATGAAATAAAGTCTTTTATGATTGCAATTTTCACCGAATGGTATCTATAAAATGTAACTTCGCCTATTTCCCCTTTCGCTCGAATCATGTGTTTAACTACGTAAATATACATATATTCCATTCCACATACTAAATTGGGATCAAATTCATCTCATGGAAATAATAAAATTATTCCACAGTTTCTTAAAACTGTATACGGTATTATCAGATACTACATTCGATGCCAGCGAAGGCACTTTATATACTAACAGACTCCATCATGTTGTCGCTTACTATATTGGCATAGCATTTCATCTATAGACCAAGTACACTTGAACAAACATACTGATTAAAATAGTTCTCAAGAAAATGAAAATAATTTCCTGTTACTACAATCCAACCAATTAATTACATTGTATAATTTTCATTCTATTCATTGTTATCATTCAATATCTACCTACTACTCAATAACAACACATGTTCAGATGTGCCCACATTTCCAACTTTTGTAAAAAGAATGGGGGGGGGGGACGGGGGAATGACAACCAAATAAACAAATGAAAAAATTAAATGAATAAAGTGTTTTAATGCCAATGACTAAAAGTCAGGATAAGTGTTTCATTCCCACAACCACCACCCAGACACCCATCCCCAGCATCACCTCGATACATCAATTCGTCATCTCAACTCAAAATCTTCCCCACCACTCATACTGCCCAATCAAAGTCATTTCAATCCAATCAAATCACATGCTAATCGACAATGAATGAATATAAGTAGTAATTTATGCTAATTCAATTTCAATTTCCCACTATCTTCCCATTACTCCCTCAATCTTTCTCTTTCTCTCCCTCTCTCTCTCTCTCACACACACACACACTGGTACACTGTAGTAATGAGGATTTAGGCTTGTGACTAGAAAATAGACAATTCATGAACAGGTTACTAATTCAATGCTCACAATTGAATAATATTGAATTTATCAATGAGTTATTTGACACAATTGATAATTGCCAATATCAGTTTGATGGATCAATTGGATGGCAATGATAATAATAATAATAATAATAATAATAATAATAATAATAATAATAATAATAATAATAATGTCATTAATGCATACTATTAATATGTTAACTAATGTTGATGATGATATGAATTGTATTTGAAATGAGTGACCCTAACCTTTCTACTTTCACATGGTTTCTTCTTATTACATAATTAGATGCATCATCGTGTTGGACTATTTTATCCATTCAGTTGTTATAATGTTTATATTTATTCTGTATGTCAATGGTAGGATTGTAATAAGCAAACTTACCATAGTAATAATAAAAGTCACTAAAATAGCGTGAATAATTGAGATTTAATATGATGATTCGGTGGTGATATGTAACTACTTGATGAGAATACTGTAATTATATGTCATTTGTGATTAACTGTTATATAGATGTGGTGATTGGATGTGTTACGTAAACTGATTACCTGATTGTACATTTTCTTATGAAAATATGAATGACAATTAGTTTTATGTATCACTCTAGAAATGATGAATACAAATTATCCGTAATCTTTTTTATCATACATACATTGTCAGAGATTAATCTTCTTTTATGCATTATTGTAGACCGGAGGGTAGTGGACAGTTATTTAGTTCTATCATTGAATCCTCACTGGAGGGTGAGCACGGTCGACACAATAACGGATCAAACCCAGGACCTTCAGGTCATATGGTAAAAGCTTAGAAATCAGAAGTATTAGTTCGGTGTCCACTTTTAAGACATCGATTTCGATAAATTTGTGATATAGTGTCATAATCATTCAATCCTGTTGGTGAAATTTGTATCAGTCCCCACAGCTCTAACTTGGATCAGTCACTACCTTTCACCAGAAATTTGAGACAGCATCAAAGTAGGTCACTAGTGAGTTGACTATGATAATTAAGTTGAAGTGATTTTCTGAATATTAGTTTTAACTTATTGTTTATATTCATCAAGGAATGAAAATAAAGAGTCACTTACTAGAACGAAGCAGCTATCGAATGTTGTCTGGTTTTAAATAGTACCTAACAATGATTATTGTGGGACGAATATAAACAACAGACAATAATTATTGGTAATATATAATAATGATGATTTGTGTTTAAAATGGCGATTTATCTTATGGGGTTTATACGAATACATGTGTGGTTGTTTTAAAGAAATGGTAAGAAGGGTTTTTGGATTTGATCATCAGTTATATGATGAAACTGATGTATATCTACAAGGATTTTTAAACATTTTCCTCAAAACCATCAGTTGAAAGGGAGTAGAACAATGATAACTGAAATTAATAGAAACTTAATATGTCAAGTAAAGTGGCCAGCAATAGGTATATACCTCTCTTACTTCCCTTTGTAGTAGTCACTGCTGTCAACCGCTTTCTACCTAGTCTTTATAAATACCAAGAAAGTGAAGTGCACCAGGTATATGACCTAGTTACGTTTGTTGTATAACCAGAGAAACTTCTAACAATTGAACACACTCTTACGAAATCAGAAGGCAATGAGGGATGAATGAGAAGTTTTATTTTGATCGTGTGTAGAGCGTCATTGGGATAGCAACGTCCAGGTTGGCTAACTAGAGAGAGATGCTTCGCACACTATGTCATGTCGTGATCTGGTGGTGATGCCTAACCGAGAACCTTAAACTAGTCGTGTCCGCTAAGACAAACATGGTCAGCATCAGTGTTAACAGCCTATTCAACTACTTATTTTGGGGATTATTTATAGCTACAAAAGCACAGTATGCATCTGATTGATTTGATAAAATGATTACTTAATTGTGTCGTTGTCCCGTACGCGACCTACATTTTGTTTTATTCCTCTGGTATCTATTTACCACGTCAATCTTAATTATATACTGACTGTAGGCCATGACTACATAAATGCTAGTTTGTTGGAACTGACTTTCTGTTTTGTTATTTGATAAGTAATATTACATCACCTACTTGTTTTATATGATTCCATTTTCAACATAGTCATACCCTTCAAAATTAATTACTATGCTATCTAGTTACGTAAAAATTAGTTTTGTTCAGATTTTTTGGGTACCAATGTAAACTAAAGAGTATTGAATATCTGTTTCATAGAAGGTGGTCACTCTTCATTAGTGCCTATCCACTGGAATTCATCTGTAACGACTTCGTTGTTCAACATTATTGACTAAGATATGTCTAACTTCAACTATAATAACATTACTAGTTGTAAATCTAAACTATTTTCAGTTAATATGAATCCATGAAATATGACTAATCTATCCTGTTCTGCAGATAGTATGGTTGTTGCTTTTGTCTAAAATGATTACAATTTCATGATAACTACTTTGGACATTAAAATATATTTTATACATATTTCTATATGATTATATATTTTTAATAATTTGTATTGGTTGAATACATGACAAAATGTTGTCATGGTACCATTGAATACTAGAGAGCACTGAACAGATATTTCGTCTCAGTGTGGAACTCTTGAGCAGTGCGCACCCCAGATTCCGCTCTAGAGGCTTCAGGTCGGCGGACATCTAATCTCCTGCACAACTGGGTTTGCATCCAATAGTAGAATTCCCACTTCTGTCACTTTGTAGTATGTAGAACGACGATCATTGATTGTCATTGGTAATAACTGTCTTACTCCCGACAAGTTTGAACTCCACTAGTCACGACTTCTCACTAGAGCTTCAGAAGCATTGTGAAGTTAGTCACCAGTAAGCCACCCAGTACTCCCTGGTTTTCATTGGTACCTTGCCAACATAAATCTGTGGCTCATTCAACCAACTAAAATTGCCAATCTCCATAAACCATCTCATTTAAATAATCTATGTCTTTGGAATTGAGATCAAAGTTTAATGCTGAACAATTCTGAAGAAGATATTTGACAAGTTGGCATGTTATGATTGCTGTAAGATCATTTTTAAGAGTTTCGTGTATGTGAAAACCCCTATAAATGTACACTATTCTATTGTAATTTGTTGATTTACTTTTAGAAGTAAGTTTATTTTTTTTCAATTCTTTCAGTTGTACATTCTGTTGATTTGTTGACTCTAAATGAAACAGTTGCTATTTATCTTCATCGTATTGTTTGTTTTTTTACTTTGGTTTCTGCGAAATTTCTATGACTCTTAAAAACTACATCTACTATATTTTACTTGACGTTTTGGTTTTAGCTGCTACCATAGTGATTTCGTTGATTTTGTAGATTCTATTACTTGATGTAACTGAATTTGTGTATTTTCTGATTTGTGGGTTGTAGCATACTTCCAGAACTTGAAATACTGTGTTGTAACATGTAACTCTTGATATTTCTCTAGATTTAAATAGTGTCTATTAAACCAACTTTACGTAACCTATCCAGAAAGGACATGTTAATATTCATGTTTATTTGTTGAAATTAAAGTGATTATTCGAACTCATGGAACAAATTTTAATTGAATACTGGGTGATGATATTTGTTTAGCCAGTAATGTACATTTACATATATAACCTTATATTGAACATCTCATTCAACTACTTTATGTTTAATTTTGGTTGAATAAGAGCAAGCCTACCCAAACCAATCTCGACAGTTATTCTTCATTCCAAACTATCACAGATTAGAAACTACAATTATCATTCAAATAATAATATATTCAAAGTACTAACAACTTCTGCTGCTCAACGTAAGAATAAGCATTTATCACAGTGGTTACTCATAGCTTGTATTAGCCTTACTAAATTATATCCCAGTATAATAATGGAAACGACAATGATGGATAATATTTGTGATTAATCCAAAGATTAAACAACTAGTAGTTGCATTCTCATGAATGTATCAGTTATTCTTCACTTATAATGCTAATTCATCATGATTGAGATGGTAATTTAACAGATAGTTTATTTTATAATCAGAAAAACATAGTATTCATAAGGTTCAGGCCAATAAATCTGCCAATAATTGATTGTCTCTGACGTGCTGAAGTGCATCACTTGTGATGTAAACGAGATCCGTCTTTTGACGAAAGGCCTAGTGTGCAGTGTAGCAGTTTGCTCTATTTCAGCCTATAGACAGAAATAGGACATGAGTGAAGGCTGAACGCATTTGATTAAATAAATCTTTGAAATATCATCCATATATCATGGAATGCGTAAATAAACAATACTAATGTCAGAATACTTGGAAAACATGCCAAATTATTTGGAAAGGTTGAGATATGTGTCACGTATGCCCAGCATCGCCTATCTTGTCACATTTTGTTGATTGGTGTAGGAGTAGAATGGAAGTAAGTTACGGTTGGCTAAACCGAAATGTGACATCAGTTCACGAAGTTTTTGACTGATGGTCTAAGTTGTGTTGCTACGTGTAGACTACCTAATTGGGATCCACATGATAATCTCCATCAGTGGCTGGAGACAATCGGTGACATGGCTGAGAGTCCTCCACAATAGCGTAAATGTATTCGCATTTTATCTTCCTCTAGATCCTAAGTTCAATTATTTTTTGTGTGCATTCGTTTGCTTCACTTCTTTTAACTGAATTATAATGTCGTGTGCTATTGTGGTACGGCAACTTTTTAAGAGTTCAACGTTGTTCATGACTGACCGAATGTCAACCATAAACGTTTAATATCTCGGTGATTTTCTCAGAACTAACTAAAATTATTCAATTATTGGATGCATTTTCTAATTATTTCTATAAATAGTCTTACGTTTCGTATGTATTTCCCTCGAAATAGGTTGAATCCCAAATTCAGTAATTCATAATATGGAAATAAAAAACCAGTTTACGCCATTTCAATATTAAAATTATCTTCCGAGCAAATAAATAAATCCATCTCATTTATTCAGAAATTCGAAGCAAACATACATCGACACACACAACGCATAAATATCATTTACATCATACATCAATCCATTCCTACATTCATTACCAAATTCATTCATTCAACCATCCGTTCACCCATTCATCCATCTGTCAACACAATTATTTCAATTATGCTTCTTCTTCTTCTTCCTATCCTTCCTCCTCCTTCTCCTTCTTCACCTCCTCTTCCTCCTCTACCTATTCCTATTCCACTTCTCTATCACCATCTCCTTCATTCGTTTCAGTCAAATTCATTTGTATCGATAAATTCCTCTCAGTGAGAATATCGAAGTAGTAATTGAAGAAATTAATTTAACATGTTTTCCATGAATGTGTTCTATGAACGATTGCATTATTCAACATAGTAGCATATGGAGACACCAGTAATGCAAACGATAATCAAAATGATAATGATCGTGATGATAATGATAATGATGATATTCTGTAGTACTCTCTCTGCATTCATCAACACCACCACCACCACCACAACTATCACCACCACAACTATCACCACCCCCCTCTTAATTTACAAGACTACACGTACATGCAAATCTGTGTATTCGTGTGCATTTCGACTGAAGTCAAATAATCTACATTCTCCACACACACACCCATCTACACATCCACCACCACCTCCACCACCACTTACACTCACACTCATTCACGCACATGCACATCTACACACACTCTCAAACACACGCACCTACAACACACAATCCACACACGAGTTCCAATATCAACGATATTATTGACTGGAATTCATAATGTTCGATGATGGACAGACGACTTGGTTGTTTTAATGATTACATTATTGAATTGAAGTGACACCCTGGAGGCTAGATTGATTCATTTGTAGGAATGAATGAATGAATGAACGAATGAATGAATGAATGAGTGAGTGAGTGAATGGATGAACGAGTGAATTATGAGAGTGAATTGTGTAACAGATGGGAGATCATTTCATCATCTCACATTTCTTACTAGTATTGATGATTGTACGTTTTTATGTTTATTTGGTTTCTTGAATTAATTGTCTCTTTTATTCTACTTTATGTTGATGTTTTTTATATCATCATATCATCAACTCTGTGAATTCGTTATATTATCTTCAGTTTCCCTATTTGCCTACCTACCTATCTACTTGCTTATTTACTCACTCACTCACACACTCATCCACTGACATGCTCATTAACTAAGTCACCTATCAGCCATTAATTATGTTCGATCATGTAAATTGATACACTACATTGAATTCCCTCGAATGTTCCCCTTTTATATTCCCTCTCTTATTATTCCATGTTTAGTTGTTACTGTATATATGAAGTATGATAAAATAAAAGATTTTTATGCATGAATTATTGTGACCACATGTGCAATTTCTCAATTACTTCTCTAAACCGTTTCCAATATTCTTCTTCTTTCTTCATCAATAGTACCTTTCATTAACAAGAAATGTACTTATAATGATTGATTAAACATTCACGAATAACGTTTTTATATCCTCCTGTTTGTAATGATCCAATTCTATTTAATCTTCTGTGATAAGGATGGATGTATCAAAGAATGTATTATGTTTCAATGTTAAGTGACTTCAAGAATACAAAACAATTAATAGTAACAATTCACTAGTGCATTACTGAACATTATGAAAACTTTATTGATGTAGTCCGAACAATGATGAGTACATTCTTGATTTTCAACATTATCATGCTCAATTAAGGAGAATAACGAATCATTTTGTTCATCACATTAATGGAACTGATTATTATTATCCATCAGTCAATCAATACCTGTTAATCTGTGTGGAGCATAGGCCGCCGACCAGTATTCTGCAACCAATTCTGTCCTGAGCTTTCCTTTCCAGCTCTTCCCAAGAGCTCTTTAGTCTCTTTATGTTTGTTTCCAATTACCGACACAGTGTATTCTTGAGTCTTCTCATTTTCTTTCGACCTTCAGGATTCCATGTTAATGCTTGTCTTGTGACTCAATTTGGTGGTTTCTTCAGTGTGTGTCCAATTTACCTGGAGCGTCTTCTCCTGATTTCTTCCTCTACCGGAAATTGATTTGTTCTCTGCTATAGAAGGTTGTTGCCGATGGTATTTCACCAACGGATCCAAAGTATCTTACACAAACAGTTGTTTATAAATACTTGTAATTTTTGGATGACGCATTTCGTAGTTATCCGTACAGGTTTCAGATCTATACAACAGAACTGTCTTTACATTTGTTTTGAAAATTGTCACTTCAATGTTGACTAACAGTTGGTTTGAGTTCCAGATGTTTTTCAGTTATAGAAATGCTGCTCTTGCCTTTCCAATCTGCGCCTTCACATCTGCACCAGACCCTCCTTTTTTATCGATGATGCGGCCCAAATATGTAAAGGTTTCTACATCTTCCAGAATTTCTCCGTCAAAGAAAATTGGGTTAGTGTTGCTTGTTTTGTATCGAAGGATCTTGCTTTTTCCGTTGTGAATGTTGAGGCCTACTGCTGTCGAGGCTGCTACTACCTTTTCTGTCTTCATCTGCATTTGTTGCTGTATGTGATAGAAGAGCTAGGTCATCTGCAAAGTCTAAGTCGTATAGTTCCATCCATGTTATCCACTGTATTCGGAGATTATCTTGAGATGTCGTGGTCTTCATGATCTAGTCAACTACCAGCAGAAAGAGGAAGGGCGACAGTAAGCAGCCTTGTCTGAAACCGGTCTTCAATTCAAACGAATTCATGATTTGACCTCTATGCGCGATTTTGGAATGTAGTCCGTCATAGGAGTTTCATATGTTGTTGGCTACTTTCTCAGGTAAACCATCATGTAGTAGAGAACTCCATAATATTATCGCATTTACGCTGCCAAATGCTTTCTCGTAGTCTAGGAAGTTGATGTAAAGTGGTGAATTCCATTCGATTGATTGTTAAACAATAAACCGTAGCGATTTGGTCTATACACGATCGGTTTTTACGAAATCCGGCCTGTTGATCTCGAAGTTGGGCGTCGACTGGATCTTTCATTCAGTTCAATAACACTCTTGCAGACTTTTCATGGTATCGAAAGAAGAGTGATGCCTCTGTAGTTTTCGCAGTTGCTGGGATCTCCTATCTTTGGTATCTTGATGAAGTATCCTTCTTTCCAGTCTGCTGGAACTTGTTCTTTCTCCCAAATCTTACTGAAGAGAATGTGGAGTATCTTTGCAGTTGCTTATACATCTGTCTTCAGTGCCCCGCTCAGCTGGTATGTTGTCTGGCCCTGTTGACTTGCCACTCTTGATTTGTCAAATAACCATTTTAATTTCTTCGATGGATGGTGGGTCGGTGTTTATTGGGAGATCCGTGGCTACTGCTTCGATGACTGGTGAGTTCAGTGGGGCTGATCTATTTAAGACTTCTTTGAAGTATTCTACCCACCTGTTTTGTTGTTCATTCAATTCAGTGATTGGTTTTTTAACCTTGCTCTTGATTAGCTGTTTTGGCCTACTGAATTTCACAGCTATTTTCTTCATTGTATCGTATAGGTGCCTCATGTTTCTTTCCCCTGCAGATTTTTCCGCCGTCATTACTAGGTCCTTCACATATTTCCGTTTATCCGACCTAATGCCCCTCTTCACTTGCTTGTTGACCTCTGTGTACTCGGCCTGTGCCTTGGCTTTCTCTGTTCTTGTCCGGCTGTTATTAATTAATATCTTCTTGCTCCTCATTTCTCGGATCTTATCCAGAGTACCAACAGAAATCCATCGTGCATGGTTTTGTTTCTTGCTACCCAAAACCTCCCGATATGTTGGAGTTACCGTTTCTTTAATCTCTTTCGAATTATCCTCCATACTGGTTTCACTTTTTTCGGATACATCAAGAAATGCTTGTAACTTATTATTGGGAGTTATGTTGAATTCGTTACGTCAGTTAGTATCCAGGAGAAGATCTGTGTTTAACTTTTGTAATACTGCTGCTCCAGTTGTTCAGTGCTTCTTCAACTTCAGTTTCATTTTATCCATCACTAGATGATGATCTGAAGCTATGTCAGCTTCTCTCCTTGCTCTTACGTCTTCCATGGTCCTTCTAAACTTCTTATTGATGCAGATGTGGTCGATTTGGTTCACTGTAATGTAATCCGGTGAAACCCATCTAGTTTTGTGTATACGTTTGTGGGAGAATACGGTGTCACCTATAATTATTTTGTTGAAGGCACTTAAATTTGCAAACCTCTCACCGTTTTCGTTTCTTTCTCTCAGTCCATGTCGTCCCATGATGTCTTCATATCTGGTGTTGTCCATTCCAACCTTGGTGTTTAGGTCTCCTATTAGAATGGTCAGGTCCTTGACTGATCACATATCGATGGCTGATTGCAGCCAGGCTGCGTAGAACTGATATTTGTCGTCTTCGTGGCTGTCGTTGGTGGGTGCATAGCATTGGATGACATTCATTGTAATCCCTTCCTTTGTCGTCGTGAAGGATGCTTTAATGATCCTAAGTCCATGAGGTTCCCATCCTGTAAGGACTTTCCATGCTTCTTGGGACAACATTAGTGCTACTCCACATGCGTATGAGGCGTTTTCTTCTTCGTGACCGGAGTATAAAAGAAATTCTCCCGAGGAAAATCTTTGCTGTACAACTTGTAGCCAATAGGTTTCACTTATTTCAAGTATCTTCGGGTTGTATCTTTTCATTTCTGTAGCAATTATACGCTTTTCCTTGTCTCCTACATCTTGCGAACACTCCATGTTCCTATATTAATTACTTCTCTGGTTGTCAAAAGCGACATCGGCCTCGTGACTTCTGAAGAAACTCGGCTTTCACCATGAGGCTTCATTACAGATCACCTGAATCCCAGGGCAGAGTTGAAGTGGTTAACAAGGTTTTTACTAGTTAGCGTTTTTTTAAAAGGTTGTTGTTATATGAGATGGGGTTGCTGACCCCTTGCCCAAACCCCCTCCTTTATCCGGGCTTGGGACCTGCAGAAACTCTAGAGGGGCTCCAGGCGAAATTGATTATTATTAGGATTATTTCTAGTGCATTTTGAGTACCACTACAATTTTCTCATGAAAATGGAATCATATAAATGTATTCATTCAACTAAGTTTATCTGAGTATTGTATACATGTATTACTCACAAGAGAACTATGCATATACATTCATCACTCAACAAGTGATTATGAGATACACTTGATACATATATGTAATGGTGGAATGAAGAGTTATAATTATCAGGCAATCACAAAACTAATCACATTAAAAGTACACAACAAAAAGTGAATGCAGTGTTTGAATATAGAATAGAAGGATGAGAAATACACCACTTCATTTCTACTCACTCAAACACTCACTCACTCACACACACAAACACACATTACCGGTCACTCATCCAACAACATTGAAATATGCAAATGTCAGAAATGAAGTGCCCGCATTTAATTGATTGTCCAACTACAAACTGCTTTATCATTTGTAGATCTAATCACTAAGACAACAAGATATAGACTTGATGGGAAAACGAGAGAGAGAGTCAGTGAGTGGACTGATTACACTACTTCACTCAACTTTCACCATTTCATCCAACTAATATCAAGTCAAATATGATAAATGCGAATTAACGTACATAGTACTTATCATTGGAATAATACTCATCTGCATAAATGACGAAATATGATCAAGTGTACATTGAAGAGAAACGAAGTTACCTTCATTTGAGTTGTGTGTGTGAGAGATCAGAGTAGTGAGAATGTAATATTTTTCTAAACTATTGGTCACTTCAACTACATTAACTTCCCATCATATTTATCAACAATGACTTGATGCAGTAGTATAATCTACTATTAATGGAGCATATATTCGATTTCTCATCATACAAAGATATTTCACAAAGAGGCTTTTCATTCTTCCTCTTCCCTACATCACATTCATTCTCCAATTCATGTCTGATGAATTAGTGGGAGCCTGATGGTAATGAAGTGTATTTCATTCATTTGTCATTTCTGTGTATGTGTACAACATTCTCGGACAGTTTGATATCGGTGTCTGTTTTTATATTGATGTGATGAACATCAAGGTATATTGTCGAATATGGGAGGATAGTGGATGTCTTCTCATTTATTCCGACGTAAGTGAAATCCTGTTACAAATTGAAAATATCATCTTGTTATGCATGATCATTTTAATCGTTTAGTCAACTTCCTTCACTTTGTGGACATCGTGCATTTCATTCATTCATTCCAATTACGATTGACTTTGTTTAATCAAATATGTTGATGAATAAGAAATCATGATCACTAATGAAAAATTGCCGAAATTTCTGACTTCATTATCTATTTCATCGTGTTAAAGTGTATGAGGAGTGTATGTTGAGTGAGTGTTGAGTGGGAGGAGTGACGATGTATTGTGTGTGTGTGTGATTAGGCATGCCTGTTCCTTTCTGTTAAGTTCAGTTGTGTTCTCTTCTCACATGGTAATCTCATTAAATCACCTACTCAATTAGAATGTAAAATTCTCCCACCTCATTCACTAGCAATTAGATGGTATCAGTTAGGAGAGTGTGTTTGCGTGCAAAATAATAATCATTCTGTCATACCTTCTGTCATCCAATTAGTTAGTAAGTTAAATGAACAATCAATGTGAATACGCCATTGATAAACGGTGTGATTGGAATGAATATGAAATAAGTCATAAATATGAATAATGAGTACTTGTGAAAGTTGACTATGTTGACCGTTACTAAGATTATGATGAATCAGTTTTCTCGATTTCATCTGAATTTATTTCACTAATTCTCGAATGTATGTTATATGCTACAATACTTATTCAGATACCTGCCATCTCCTTTAATCTTGATTACCTTTTTATCCGCTTTAAATTAATTATTTAATCAATTTTCACGATGTTCATTCAAGTATACCTGTGACGTATTACTTCCATTTACTCTAACCTATATCGTTTATTTTCGAATTACCTTCATTGGATCCTGTAAAATGTTGCTCTGATTCAAATGAGGATATCCTAAAGTAAACTGGATAATAAACAGTTTTCGACCAAATGTTGACATGATCTCTGCCAGTGTTTCAGTTTTTGATTTCTGTATGCAGTATAAAAATTTAATTGATGTAAAATTGAACTGAAATGACAAGCATGTTTCTGTATTCAGGAGGATGACATTGAATTAAATGCTAACAATTCATACACATTGAATTTAGTGGTATAAATTGATTGCAATAATCACAAACGTTTGAATGTGAAAAATAGCATGGACCACATGAATCACGTGACAACATCATATTCAGTTTAAGTAATCATTGACAACGTAACTACTGAAGAAATATTATGGTTTAAACTACTGATAATTCCTGCATTCACTAAGAAATTCACTTCACTTACTTTTACATATGTGTTTACAGTGTTAAACTTATTCACAACAAACAAGATTGTAGTGCAGTGCAGTGCAGTGCAGTACAGTCTAATTGACAAATGTTCACTCAGCATACCAACCTATAACAAACATATTCGTTTCGGTTGAAATTATCATTGAATTGTTGAATTCAATCACAGATTAATGTCCGATGTATACCAGTGAATATCATAGAAAATCGGATAGGTGTATTGTCCTAACATACAACTCCTCAACATTAAACACCCTAGTTTCCCATCGAAAAATGAACCGAGGATAACTTCTTGATTTCCAGCATCTCTCAACTCCACCAGTCACTACTCATTTTCAATAACATTATCAATTCATATCAAACCTACTCATTTCGATTACAATTATCATTGAATTATTGAATTCAGTTGAATGTTGTATTAATCATTTGTTAGATGTCATTTGTCTATATGGTAATACAATGAAATGGAGAGAGAGATAGGGTGTATGTGTGTGTGTGAGAGATTGAGTGTTACATAATGGAGTGGAGTATTGAAGAATGAACACTTGAATATATATTGTTATTACTGTGATGATTATGACAATGATGATTATATTGTGTTAGTTGTTTGTGTGAATGTGAATGAAACAAGTAATAAATACGAAATCTCTCATAAAGCACAGTTACTAACTGAATCACTGTTATCAAATGAAGTCAGTAACAGTGTAATAATTCTCTCTCTTCCATTCTCCCATTATTCATAAGTTCATTGTAAAACTCGAGTAACCTATTTGTTGTCACGCACCTCTTCATTCTCACTATCATGTAGTGCTCCCAAAATAATAAATCAATACGTGGAAAGCAATATTTTCTTTTGTTACACTTGTGCTTCTATTAATACAAACTTGATTATTAGGCGTTGTTTACATGAATTTGGAAGAGAGGTCAACATGTGTTTGTGGGTGAGTGGTGTTGGTGGTGTTGAGGGTGAATATTTTGATTGTTGTTGATTGTTCCGGTAATCGTTATCATAAGAAACATCATAATAACCATAGAAATTGATAGTAATTCAACAGATTCTTATCAAACAATTGATGAGAAGAAAGAGCAATAGTGTAATAACTTCATTATGTGAGAATGAAACTATCGGCACGTATGACTGCGATTATGACATTTTAATTTTATTAAATAAATATCTAAAGCTAATTTTCACTAGTGTTACATACTATGAAGAATAGATAGCTTACTGTCTCTAAAATCAACTGATCTTTCATTGGGTTGACTGATAAAGACGGTTTAACTCGATTTTCTTAATTCGAGTTCATACACTTGACAAACTCTTTCCTTATTTCGATTGAAAGAATAAGGAAATGATGAAAAACTCCCTGACTAAATGCAGTTTTTTCTGTGTCATAGTGAAAATTTCTTTTAAAGCAGTTTTCAGCAACCATTCTACTCAATGATGTCGACCACTAACTTATTCTTCAGATCCGTTTATTAGCGTACCAATCCTAAAAGAATCATGGATCAGTATATCAGATATAATGATTGGATTGTGTAATTCGGAGATTGTGTAACTTGAATTTGATATCATGGATTTATTTTTATTAGAACATTATTCATAAATTAAGAAGTGCTGAACAACCATGGGATACACCAGCAGCGTCTTCATCTTGGAACTACAAAGCGCCTGCATTATGTAACTGTAAATTAGTATTTTCAATGTGATAAATTCGTTTCCTTTTTCGAATATAACTACAAATTAAATTATGTATTCCTCTCCACTGACAATACCTTCTATTATTCAAATTGTATATCAGTCTCTAAATTCGATCCTTAAAATAGATACTGATCAGATTAGTTACATATTTGCTTATTTAACTTAACTATCATCATGATAATCCGAGGATTCACTGTTATTCATTGAAATATTAACTTTTCTGTTATAATAACAACAAATCTAATGTTTATTTATTCGAGAAACTACGATATGATGAATATGAATGTACTTTCATGTATGCATGTGTGTGTGTGTGTAAATACTGTGTGCCGAAGCACTCTGTTACGTAACAAATTATTTATCTTTACGTTGCAACGGGCTTCATTAATATGAAGAACAATTGATTATCAAATGATGATAACTTCCATAAGATTAAAGTTAATAATAATATTTTTATAATAAAGAAATGATTTTCTTAAATTGAATTGAGGTGCTTAGTCGAGATTGGTGTTAAGTTCGGGTGATTTCATTCGTCACAGATTGATGTTGATAGAGCACTATTGATAACTAAGGATAACCAAAAAGTGATTTTGTCCTAGAATGTTACTCATCAGGAGTACGCATCTTTGATTCCACCATGGGAATCGAATTTAGGGCCTTCAGGTTAGCGAACGCCTAACCCTCTTCACCACTGGGCCAACCAGAGTCCAGTGGTAGAATTCCAAATTCCATCTTTAATGTTGTTGATATCCATGAAGAATGTGACTTAACTTTGTATCTTTCATTATTCTATTAACAGCTTTCCCTATTGCAATTAAGTAATCTGGCTAGTCATGACTTTTAATTTAATATCATGAGTTAACTAAGATGAAGAAACAACTGAAAATCAAAATCTACTGACAGCTGTTTCTTCCTGGCATGGTACTTATCAGCTGTTTAGTTAAGTGTTAACGTCAAAAATTAAAGGTCTTGAACTCGAGTCTTTGATGGATTATGAATGCCTACTTCCTGGAATCATAGAGTTCAAAGCTTTACTTATATTTGATTGTTTTAGTACTCCCTGAAATTGTTGCGGCGTTCATGAAGCATGTTCAATATTAGTGAACTTTGAATCATAAAGCCAAAAAGTTTCCTAAGTAGCTACGTACTCAAAATTTCTGTGGAGTTAATTTATTTGTATTCCTCATAGAGTGATGTTAGTTAAGTACTTATGGAAATAAGCTCTTTTGTTTTTGTATAGGACTCTCCAACACTGTTGACTCCATTGTGGAATTGAACCCAATGCTTTCAGGTCTCATAGTGAACAATCAAACGTCAGTACCATTCAACCCGATATTCAATGGTACAATTTTCACTTTCATAGAGAAATTCTTAAACTATACTAGAATGTTTTGATTCTTAGTATATTTATGCTTATCGTATTTACACAAATAAAACAGATTATTACAGAGTATTGTGAATACTTTAACCAGTAGAATTAGAGACAATGTGAACGACTGAATCTTCAGAAGTGTCTGTGTCTGTGTGTGTTGAACGAAACAGAAAAGGACCAAGAGAATTTTAATGAATCGCCTACCAGATGTTCATTTTAAAACAATAAGTAATTTAGTCTAGTTAATCAGTTTACGTAACAAAAAGAATTTTCAGTTGAATAATTAATAACTAAGTAAAGTCACATTGAATGATTGAATTATCATCTACATAACTTAAACAAACATACATAGAAACGAGAAAAAAAACAAACATGAGATTCAAAAAGAAGCGAAGTAGAACATTAATCGAAAATCGTGTTAATCTCCAATCTTATTCATTCTCCTCTCTTCCTCTCTTTCTATCTCTAGTCAATCAATCAATCAATCATTTACATAGAATAATCATATTCAATTAAATTGTATCACTTCATATTATTAAGTCAATTTATTCATAAAGTGAATTCAATGTAAAAAATATTGACAAATGAACTTTTTGATATTAGTTTCATATTCAGTAATATATTCATCAAAAAAAAAATGAAATAAGTAAAGAAGATGATAAGTTGACATAAGTTAATAGATAAGATAATTGTTCTAAGAAGAGTAGAATGTTCTCTTATGTGATGTAATAGATTATATTAACTTATAATAATGAAGAAGGGATTATAAACTCGTTAGAACTGTGAATGATTGTTAATGTGTTATTATTCTATGAAGATAAATTCGAGTTAGTAGTAGAGGATGATAGGAGAGAAATAGATGTCAAAGATGATTGTACTTAACAGTCTACCATCTAAAATACAAACAGATCTACAATCTTGTATATTTCGTACATAATCGATAACAGGTTTTATTAATGTGTTTGATATATTTTCTACATGAAAGTATTATTTAATATAATCTTCATTGGCATACAGTGGTATTGAACAGTCACATATTAAATGTATAATACTTTGGCAAAAGATACTTTATGAAGGTTTTACTAATTATTCAATACGTTGAGTTGAGGTGGTTTCGTGGAGATTGGTATTTCATTTTTGCTGCTTGTATTTTTCACAGACTGATATCGGTCAAAAACTAGTAAAAACAGGAGAGTAATGGAAAACAGTCTTGTTCTAGGATAAGAATTTTCAGAAATACTCACCATCAGTTCTGCCAAGAAATTGCATCCATGACAGTCACATCTTGCAATGATCACTTAACCATTAGCAACACTAGACCGACATTCAATCGTAAATACCCAATTTCAATCAATTTGTGCTAAAGTGAGATAATCGATCGCCATAAAACCACATAAACAAAACTAAAATAACCATCTTTTTACAGACCAACTTCAAGATGTTCCTGAAATTCTAGTTAGAAGTCGTAGCTGGTAGATGTCAGAAATATCAGGAGTGAGGCAACTATCACTAGTGGCATTGAATGACTGTCACGCTAAATCACAAATTAATTAAAAGTAGTGTCTTATCAGGTCTAGAGGCATTGATGGTTAAACGTTCTGCATGAGACATGAAGATCCTGGGCCCGACTCCCTAGTGAAATCGAGATACTGAGTTCGGAATCGTCGCATACTAGTGCGAAACAACTATCTCGTGACTCCTAATTTTTACTGGTACATGATCGACACCAATCTGAGAAAAATACAAACAACTTTAACTAGCATGTTTTTTACGTTCGTACTTACTTGAGGCAATCTCATATCACTCAACTTCAAATGACTACTTCGCCATACAATTTTATCAATGCAGTAGTATATTAAGATTTTAGGTTTAACAATATAATAATGAATAGATTTATGCAAAACCAGTGTAAAATGAATTACAAAAGGTATCAGAGATAGCTCATCCTACAATCAATTTTGTCTAAATTCAATCTAAACTTTCATACTACCCTACATTATGTTAGAGGTCGAAAACGTCCGTTTATATCCATATGGATGCTATCATTGCGTTATTAGTCGCTTGCATGGTATTTCTTGTTAGTGCTAAGTGTATTGGAAATAACGTATTAATAATAACAATTCACCTGTTTTCAAAAATACCGTAATGCCTATTAATAAAATGCAATTAATAAATTGCATTGTGTAAATGTTATTTTAGTGATTATTATCGTTTAATATCTTCCCACTTATAAGTAATAACAGCACATGTTCAGATGTGCCCACATTTCCAGCTTTGGTAAACAGAATGGGGGGAGGGGGGAATGACAACCAAATAAACAAGTGAAAAATTAAATGAATGAAGTGTTTCCAAGCCAATGACTAAAGGTCAGGAGAAGTGTTTCATTCCCACAACTACCACCACCACCCAGACACCCATCCCCAGCATCACCTCAATACATCAATTCATCATCTCAACTCCAAATGTTCCCCACCACTCATACTGCCCAATCAAAGTCATTTCAATCCAATCAAATCACATGCAAATCGACAATGAATGAATATAAGTAGTAATTTATGCTAATTCAATTTCAATTTCCCACTATCTTCCCATTACTCCCTCAATCTTTCTCTTTCTCTCCCTCTCTCTCTCTCTCACACACACACACACTGGTACACTGTAGTAATGAGGATTTAGGCTTGTGACTAGAAAATAGACAATTCATGAACAGGTTACTAATTCAATGCTCACAATTGAATAATATTGAATTTATCAATGAGTTATTTGACACAATTGATAATTGCCAATATCAGTTTGATGGATCAATTGGATGGCAATGATAATAATAATAATAATAATAATAATAATAATAATAATGTCATTAATGCATACTATTAATATGTTAACTAATGTTGATGATGATATGAATTGTATTTGAAATGAGTGACCCTAACCTTTCTACTTTCACATAATTTCTTATCACATAATCAAATGCATTGTTGTGTAGGATCATCCAGTTCAACCAGTAGTATGTTATAATTGAACACCGACAAATGAAATGGCGCTGATGGACAAAGATATGTCATTGAACTTATTGGTGCTGGATTCGATTGCCTAATTGTCTATTGTACTAGTAAGAAACAACTGTTAAATATCCATTGGATTTCAGTTATATTCATCAGAGATGAATCTATGAGGAATACATATATTAAATTTTTACAAAAATTTCCATGAAACCACGAGGCCTAAGCAATAGTGATGGAAACTGAATTTCGAAACCACTATTCAGTGCGGTTGATTGATAAGAAGAGAGTGAATAAATGTCAGTTGTAATTATTTATTATATGGATGTGATGTTTCTGTGGGTGTTACATAATCTGATTATCTGATTGTAAAATCATTTTTTTGAGGGAAGGGGGACTGTTAGTAAGAATTATTTTAATCTATCATCCATAGGAACGATGAATACTAAGTAACTTTAGATTTTTTGATCAACGCATAACGAATATTTGTGATAGAGCTTGACGATCACTCATTGTTATTGGTGACACCTGTCTCACTCCCGACAAGTCTGAACTCCATCAGTCACGACTTCTCACTAAAGCTTCAGGAACATTGTAAAGTTAGTCACTAGTGAGAATTGTAACTGGTGAAGTTCAAACTTGTCGAAAGTGAGACAGTTATCATCAATGACAATGGACGATTATCGCGCCATATGTCACAAATTTATAAAAGTGGGAATCCTACTATTCTATGCCTGCCCAGTGCAGAGGATTAGGTGTCCACCAACCTCAAGCCCCTAGGGCGGAGACCGGGATGCGCACAGCCACGGAGTTCCATACTAGAATGAAACAGCTGCCCAGTGCTCCCTAGTTTTCAACAGCATCCTGTCAACATCAAGTTGTGACGAATTCAATCAAATAAACATAATACCAACCTCCACGAATTATCTCAATTCAATTACATAACGAATATGTCATTAAAGTGGATGATGGCTGATAAATTATGTGCAAGTACAATACTGAGCTCATCAGTGGTGGATAATATTGGAAATTCATACGATAACTAAATGACTACTAGCTGTACTCTCATGATTGCACAACTGAATTCTTACAGATTACACAGATTCATCAGGGTTAGGTTTGGGAAGTCTTTTCCAGTTGATATCACAACAGACTATAGTTTGCCAATCACTGGAAATGTAAAAACATTGAAAAACTTTCAATCCTAACTTCGAGTTCATCACTAGTGAGTATTCATGACATTTTCAGGTGGTCTACACCTAATTTTCAAATAACAGAACTGGCATCTGTTGATAGTTTGATGAAATTCATTATATGTCAGTGTAAGAATAGTAAACTTGGAGTAGAAAATACTCTTACTACCATGAGCCATGAACAAACAGATATTCCACTGATTACATTTTTGGATCATTTCTTCATGTAAAAATATTCACTATCGAGAAAGCTGAATCATTTTTACATTCACTCATTATTATTAATTGCACCGGTCGATGAACTGCAGTTTTAGTATCTCATTACCTGGAAAGGTGAATGTCAGAATATCGGTTTATTATTAAATTCACAAATGAATAATTTTATCTCATTCAATCAGAAATTCGAAGCAAACATGCATCTACACAGATAACGCATATATCATTTACACCATACATCAATCCATTCCCACATTCATTCCTAAATTCAATCATTCATTCATTCCACCATCCGTTCATCCATCCATCCATCTGTCAATACAATTATCTCAATTATTGTTATTATTATTATTATTATTCCTATCCTTCCTCCTCCTTCTTCTCCTTCTCCTCCTCTTCCTCCTCTTCCTATTCCTATTCCTCTTCTCTATCACCATCTCCTTCATTCATTTCAGTCAAATTCATTTGTATCGATAAGTTCCTCTCAGTGAGAATATCGATGTAGTAATTGAAGAAATTAATTTAACATGTTTTCCATGAATGTGTTCTATGAACAATTGCATTGTTCAACATAGTAGCATATGGAGACACCAGTAATGCAAACGATAATGATAGTGATGATAATGATAATGATGATATTCTGTAGTACTCTCTCTACATTCATCGACACCACCACCACCACCACAACTATCACCACCCACTCATAATTTACAAGACTACACGTACATGCAAATCTGTGTACTCGTGTGTATTTCGACTGAAGTCAAATAATCTACATTCTCCACACACACACCCATCTACACCTCCACCACCACTTACACTCATTCACGCACATACACACCTACACACATACACATCGACATACACACTCACACACGCACCCACAAAACACATTCCACACACGAGTTCCAATATCAACGATATTATTGACTGGAATTCATAATGTTCGATGATGGACAGACGACTTGGTTGTTTTAATGATTACATTATTGAATTGAAGTGACACCCTGGAGGCTAGATTGATTCATTTGTACGAATGAATGAACGAATGAATGAGTGAGTGAGTGAATGAACGATTGAATTGTGTAACAGATGGGAGATCATTTCATCATCTCACATTTCTTACTTGTGTTGATGTTTGTACTCTTTTATGTTTATTTGGTTTCTTGAATTAATTGTCTCTTTTATTCGACTTTAATTTCATTAACTTTCGTTTGTAATGATCTCATCAACAGTATGATCATAATTCACCCCTTCACTTACTAACCAGTCAGTAATCAGATCGTATATTCCATAACAAGCTACTGTACTACACTACATCTCTCTTTATTTTCCCTTTTTATGTTCCATTCTTTATTATCTCATATTTAATTAGTATAATAAGTATGAAAAATGGTAAAGTAAAAGAGCATCACGCTTGAGTTATTACAACCACATGGCTATTTATTAAATATATTATTTACCTCGTTTCTTCTTTTATTTTGTATTATCCTTCATGAACAAACTTTCCATCATCTTTACCTTTTCTATACTACTCATTCGTATCGTTTTTAATTCTTTGAGCTTCATCTTTTCTTGCCTGTAATGTAACACTTCATATTACCTGGGCAGTATGATTGATAATCAAGAGGGATTTGATGCTGCTGTAAAGATACGAATTAGCATTCAAGGACTGCATTTACACAAGTGAAAAGTATCTGGGACTCAAAAAACTGTCAACTAACACCAAAGTCAGAATTTTCAATACAAACACCATTACAGTTCTATAATATGGAGCAAAAAACTAGAGGGCTATGATAACCCTCATTCATTAAGTACAAATATTCATTAACAGTTTTATGTGTATAATACTATGAATCTTTTGGCCAGATACAATCAGTAACAACTTACTGTAACACAGAACAAACCAATTTCCAGCTGAGAAATAAATTAAGAAAAAACAATGGAGGCGGATAGGACACATACTGCGGAAATCACCAAACTGCGTCACAAAATAATCCTCAAAGTCAAAAAAAGAGAATGACCAAAGGACACAGTGAGCCGGGGATCGGAGACGGATATTGAAAGAATGAACAGCACTTGGAAATAACTGGAAAAGAGAACCCAGGACAGAGTTGGCTATTGAATACTGATCAGTAGCTAATGTTCCCCGAGGGGTAACAGGAATTGATTAATTAATTATTATTAAAAATCCTAACTACATAGAATGTAAATTACCATGAACTCACTGTACTTCTATTTGTTATTACGTTAACATTCACACTCCCTTATCAGAATTTATTAGTTCAGACTACTTAATTTATATTTCTACTGAAAAGTTAAAGGTTTCTAAATGAATAACCCCACGTTGATTTATTTCGTATATTCATCACAATGGTGTTGGTAGGGTACCAATGAAAACCTGGTAGACAGTCGCTTGTGTATTGCCTTTCTAAAAGGGTCATTAAAAACTCGGAAAGATATGGACACACGCCATTGCCTCTTCATTGTCTCTGCTTACGTTCTCATTGATCGTAGCTCAGATGTAGTTTGCGAAAACTTTCCTGACCTTCTTCGGAAAGCTGTGTGCACCGAGGTAGTGATAGTGTCTGGGGATTTTAATGTCCAAGTAGGTAGACTAAACACAACCAAATATCGCCTAGGTGGATCCTATGGTGTCACAGCTCAACGAACAGATAATGGCGACCATCTGTTACAACTATGTTTAGATAACCGCCTATTATCTCGCAAGCACCAACATTAAACATAAGGAAAGATATCAGTTGACATGCTGACCTCCACAATCAATTCAACGCTGGACTCAAATAGACAACATTGCCATCAGCCATCGTTGGAAGGGTTCGATAGAAGACTGTCGCCCATTCTGGAGTACCTGTTTAGACTCAGATCATGCTTCAGTACAAGAGCGTATTAGTCTGTGTTTCACTGGACGTAAAGGATCCATGACAAGGATCCGCCCTCAGAGTCTGATTTAATGGTGAAAAAGTCAAGAATATATTTCAGGAACAACTAGAAAACTAATTAGCCAACTACGAAAGTAAAACCCACCCCGAGTTAACTCGAAATCATATCCAAAATGCAGTTGAATCAGCGGTGATATCTACTAGTAAGCTAAACCGAAAGATTAAGACAAATCAGTGGATTTCAACTGCATCTATTGATCTGACAGGTGCTCGAAAACTCATTCCGTTTGGCTCTGAACACGAAGGAGGAGGAGCGAAGGTAAGTTAAAAACAAGCTGGTTAAAAGCATACTTAATGATAGTGAGCAGTGGTGGGAAGTGAATTCTAAAGAGATGGAAAAGGCAGCGGCAATAGTTAATAATTGCCAACTTTTCAGACTTATCAAGGAAATGACTATCAGAAATCCGAC
Organism: Schistosoma japonicum; assembly: GCA_025215515.1. NCBI lineage: Eukaryota > Metazoa > Platyhelminthes > Trematoda > Strigeidida > Schistosomatidae > Schistosoma > Schistosoma japonicum. Next base: position 39,576,237 of record CM046064.1, on the reverse strand, counting down.
TGTGAGTGGAACTATCTCCGAAAAAGATGGAACTATTCTTCACCGTCAGTTCAGAAGATTAAATCGATGGGAAGAACACTTTAGGCAATAGTTCAACTGGCTCTTGGTCTTACCTCAGTTAACTACCATCCCCAAGCTATCTGAGTGGCAAATCGTTATCGGTCCCCGCCCCCGAAGTCTTAGTGAAGTTGAAAAGACTATAGGTAATATAAAGCAAGGGAGAGCAGCAGGACCTGATGCGTTAACCCCTGAGATATTTAAGGATGGTGGTCCAGTTTTAGCAGTAAGATTAACTGAGATCTTTGCTAGAATCTGGAAACTAGACGAAATCCCATCTGGTGAGTATCGATTACTAATCGTCCTGGTCTATAAGAAATGATAAAGATCCTCTTGTGACAACTACAGAGAAATCAACTTAACGAATATAGTGTCTAAAATACTAGTTTCAATAATACGTCGACGCCCAACTGAATCTCGTGGAGAGCGAACTTGAGAAAACCAGGGTGGTTTCAGACCTTAACATGCTTGTATTGATCAAATATTCACACTTCCGCAAGTTGTGGGACACAGGCAATTTTTTCGACATCCAACAATAGTTGTATTCCTTGATCTTAAGGCGGCATTTGATCATGTTGATCGTAAGGTAATGTGGGAATATCTATCGTCGAAAGGCTTATCAAGGAAGTACTTTAACCTTATACAGGCACTCTACTCGAATACTACATGTCGAGTCAGTGTTTATGGTGAACCGTCTTCGGAATTGATTGCCTTAAGTGTTGTTTGTCAAGGTCATCCACTTACCCCATTTTATTTAGTTTTGTCATCGACATGTTTTTAGAGTTAAAATTTTCCTCGTCTTAGTTCCCACGAGTTGACCTTCTTTCAGAAGATATACTTGTTTACTTAGAATGTGCAGATGATATAGTTCTATTGGGTGGAGAAGCTGACATAATGTACAGTCTTTTGACTATCCCAGGCAAAAATGCAAGCATGTTTGGGATGTGATTCTCCTCATCCAAATGCATAATGCTGCTTCGGGATTGGCTTGTATCGGCGCCGAAATTAGTGAAATGTAGCAAAGTGGCTGAGTGTGTTGACCTCTCCACTTATCTTGAGAGCCTCATCTGTACTGACGGTCTACTGTATGATAAAATCTCGGCTCGTGTACAGGAGCCACGATTAACATGTTACTAATTTGCACCACCCGTGGTGTAGACGTGACACCTGTCTACCGGCCAAAGGAGGAGTTTAGCTCACAGCAGTCTCATCCTTTTTCATTTTGTAGATATAAAACATGACCATTAAGGGTAGAGAATTGTCATAGGTTACTAGTATTTGATTACAGATGTCTTCGAAGCATTGCTTGTGTTTCCTGGGACCACTGAGTAACCAGTACGTGGGTTAAGAATAGAGTACTAGGTAAACATGTAAACCAATTGATGAAGTAGTGAATCTTCATCACCTGAGGTGCATAGGATATATGTTAGGTATACACGACTACCACCTACCTCTACGAGCAATGCTCTCCAGTGTAGGTGTAGGCTGAAAGAAAGCTAGAGGCCGCCAAACCAAACATGGCACCAGTTCATAAAGTCATTGACAGTTGGGGCTGAGCTATGTTTATAGGTACAGTCTACCTAGTTGGGGACTGCATGATGATCGTAACTATTGGTTAGAGACTTTGGGTAACATGGCTAAAAATCATTCACAATGGTGTAGGTGCGTCCAATCCATACCCCCCTTTAAATTTTAGGCTTCTGAATTCATCGTAATCCACTTTTTACTCATTTATAAATCTTGTCTTTGATCTCTAATCCTCTCCATTAATACTATCACTGTTACTACCTCTACTACTCTGGGATTTGGTCCGACGATTTTATCTCCATCTGCTAATTAGGGCATGGCAACTTAAACTGATGTACGTAAGTACCAAGCTCAACGTTGTAACTGACTGATTGACAATTCAAGTAATATGATTATCCATTATCATTAGTGACAACTATCTCACTCACTACATGTCTGAACTCTACTAGTCATGACTTCTTATTAGAACTAATCAAGAACATTTTGAAATTAGTCGCCAGTAGTTGTGCGAGAATGAATGGAGAAGAGAATTAATATTGTTATCGCCAAAACTACCTTAGAAGACGTAGTAGCAAAAAAGAAGAGGTGAGAAATAGTAAGTCCTTCGTAACTCGCTTTCTTTTCAGGTATACTGATGATCGAGGTTAGGAAAGAGGTTTTATAAATACATAAGTCTAGTTTAGCTTCATGTGCATGAAGAATACACAAATTATACTTGAATTACTATGGACCAGTCGAAATACCTTGTTTACTTGTACAATGAAATACTTCCTAACTAACCTTAAATCTCTTGAAATTCGTCGTTTTTTACAGAAATTGGCAACTCACATTTTAAGTATCAGTTTGGATGAACCAATTATAATCAATCCGTGGGATTGCAATATATTAGAAATAGTATATTCAATCTCAGATGTAACTGTGGGTAGGAAAGGCTTAGAAAAAAGCAATTCAGTGAGTCAGTCATGCCTATCGTAGAACCTGTCACCTATGTTTCATTTGTCAAAGTTGAAATACCTTGTTATCACAGTTGAATACTAGAATAGTAAAAGTAATAGTGATAATTGAAGGATGAAATTAAACGATTAATATTTTTAAAATAATTTAGTTTAGTACTTTCAGTTCAATTAGTTTCAATCATTTTGAGTGCTTGTCAGTATCGACCTTTATCATTGAATGAGGCTGAGCAATACATCGAGGATTGACTGAAGTTAGAAATGCTAACCATTAGATGATAACTCAGTTTTTGCTGCAAAGATGTAAGATTCTAAATTTGATCCTGGGTCGGGTCGTAGATACAACAATTTTACTGAGTCACATAACAGGACAAAACATCTGTCCGCCGTTACCTTGTTTTCAGTGATCGTCTAACTCAGTTCTATTGCTGACATCAAATTCAGATCCTGAAAGCCATTGAACGCCATGATGTCTTCATATAAATCAAACATAACACATTGTTTATTGTAGGACTAGATACACATTTCATTATTGTATATTTAGCAAATTTAAAAAGTAAATTTTTAGTAGTTGTCCAACTGAAGGAACGTGTCATATTTCTGTCTGTTGTAACAGTGATAACTTCAGTAGCATCAAGAGTGCCTCCCAACTGAACTCGCTATATACATAAAATTTCTCAGAAGTCATCATAAGAATTTTAAAACTATTTGGAATGAATATCGCTCAGAAACCAGCAAAATTGCCCCGTTTTGTTTAATTCAGGTCAAAAGACACAATAGTTCATGAGGTTAAATTCAGCATCATCTACAAAATAAACTGTATCAGTTAGGAGGAACGCAAAATTAGACAAAACGAACATTTTTACATCAATCCATGATTGGTCAAAGTTAGCTTTGGAGTGATACGGTATGTTAGCACAGATCATTACAAGTGGAGAACCGTGGACATGAATTCTACAGTAATAATAATTCTGAAATTGGAAAATCTAAGAATATCAAAGAATTTTTATAAGCACAGCATTTAGATCGATCATATATAATTGAAAACATCTGTCAGCAAATACAAACGGAGTCAACCAATAATCCAATCAAAGTTTAATTGCAAATGATTGCCAAAAGAAGCTCAAGGACAACAAGACTATCAGAACGATACAATATGACATGAAATAACCAAGAAGCAGATCCTGCTGATGTCCTTCAGACAGAAAAAGATAGCTCCACAATCAAACTGTTTACTTCAGAGAATATAACAGCTCTAAAAACGTCCAATTTGATTGCAAGTCATCACCGTTATCAAATATAACCTTCAATAAAAGAGTTACTTTGATTAATTTAAAAGTGGACAATATTTAGGGGTTACTAAATACTCAATGAATCAAAATCCATCTGTTTTTACATGAATTCAACCTCAAAGTATCTCACAGCCGCCTTCTACGATTAGCAATGTGTATTCAATGTATATTCTAGATCCTTATCAAGCACATACAAAACGTTGAGGAATTTTGAGTGCTAACTTGACTTGTTACAATGTGATCAGAATCACCATTATTCGCTAAATCAAATATTAACTTTGAAATCTAAATGGAATTTATATCTGGTTTGAAAGTACTTAGAACTTTCCGCTGATTCTGTTATAGACTGAAACTGATAACCTCTGTCTATTTTGAGCGAATTGCCAAGATACAGCGTAAGTTTATAAGTACAGTTAAAGTTGAAATAAGGTCAATAATAGAGACTTATCAATTTTAGTTCACATCAACGGGAAGATATGAAACTTTCAAATTACGCACACATACTCGTCAAATAAATGTACACCACTAAATAATTTAGTGGTGTACGCGGTAACATTTGTCACAGGTGAACTGATTTCAAGTCCCAGGTGTGAATGCCAACACTAGAATGTAGGTACATTCATCCAATGAATCCCAATATATCTTGGATTTCAGTTTCTAGTCATAATCCAAATTTATTTGTCATCTTTATCTATTTATTCTTAATATGTCAATCTAATGACGTAACATCAGTTTAAAATAAACTGGGTGTATTTAAAATTCTTTTTATTTCAGATCAGATATGAAATTAATACTCGAAATGGTGAATTACGTTGATTCACATTAAATGGTAAATTTCTAATAAATAGGTTAAAATTTCACTTGCTGTTGGATTTCTGATTGGTTAAAGATCAAGAATATTTTGATTGGTTAATAGAAAGTCACGAGCTATTAGGCACGTGTTATAATTTTCATTTTAATTAACCAATGAAATTGCAAGAATTAGTCTGTGAAAGCATTGACACGCGTCTTTTCATGTTACTTTGTGTAATAAATTTGTTAACTACTGTGAGAAAAATATGATGGTGGTGGGGAGTATAATTATAGTATATAAAGAGTAAATTACTCAAAAATGATCAGGTCTCTGAACTTGCTTTGTTGACGCGATTGCATTTCAAATTAATCACAGCTGATATTTGGTGGGAACTGCCCATGTAATATTTTGTTTTTCTTTCATTTGGATTTTAAAAATAAAACTATATTCCAATGTCTGAAAATCAACAACCAGTTAGAAGAAATAAAAGAACGTATAAAAGATGTGCTCAATCTCAAGTAAATGAGAATTTGAATTCACAAAGTTGGACTACTATGAATCAATGGGATAACAAAAGGATTCGTAAGCCACTTGGAGAATTATCAAATACTTATATGAGAATGGAGACAGAAAATCCTAATAATCATGATAGATCTCTTAACAGAAAACTAACTGCACATTCCAAACCAAATGGAACTACCGATTTAATAAATATAACTCGACGTAATGAAAGAGAAAGGAATCGTGTTAAACTATTGAATATGGGATTTGACCGTCTTCGAGCAGTGGTACCATGCCGTTCAGGTGAACAATTGAGTAAAATTTCAACTCTGAAAAAGGCAATATGGTACATCGAACATTTAGACAAAGTATTACATGGGCAGGAAAATTCATGTTTGGATTTAGTTAACCAGTCATCATCTTCATCATCGTTGATGTGCCAGTCATCAGAAGTCACCAATGAAGCTGTTATATGTTCAAGTAATGACACAAAACTAGCTAAATCCTGTACACTAACATCTCAACCAAAATCAGCTGGATTATTTGAAATCAATCGTAGTGAAGCAAGATCAGGGACCTCCTGGTCATCTTTCGAGAAGGTTATGTCGTCGTATGGGGACATATCTATTCAAGAAAGAAGACCAGTAAACCAGTTATACTTACCACCAATATTTCCGACTCGCTGGGACCAGAACATCAATAGCATCGATAATAATTGTAGCGACAATAGAGAAATAATATTGACACCAAAAATAAATTCGACTCCCTACAATATGAATCCTAGTAGACATGTTGGAAGAATTGAAACTAACATGTTATCTAACTGCAGCTCCTGTAACTTCTCAGAATTCAGAAATGATTCCGGCTATGATAGTCCTAAATCTCATATGGAATCATTATCAGAAATAACTCACCACAATTCATTATCAAGGTGGTAAAATATAAGTTACGTGCTTACAGTTTCAGTTCCATCTTTATCAAGTCTACTACTCATGAATTCCTTGAGTTTATCGTCTGAAAAAGCCAGTTGACGCTATCAAAATAAAACATATGCTATAAATTTCTCTACCACCATAATGGTTATGTAAACGGCAAATTTTACTGATAAGTCAAGCGGAACATGAAATTTGATTACAATTATTCATTATGGACTAAAAAAAGGCAAGTTTAATTTATTTATATGATGACATATAAAATTTGTATCCATATGTGTTAGGAATCTTAGCTTAATTATTCATTAGGTATACTGTTTATTTCATACCTAAGTTTTTCTGTTGTTTTTCTTAACTTAAGGTGATTTGTATCCATGTTGGTCACGTGTCAACAAACCTATGTTAGGGTGTATATGATTATTATGTGATAGAAAAACGGAGTCGATCTTAAAAAAAACACACTTAGTCTGTAGTTTTCTGATATTATGGTTGTTGATTCATGGGAAATTTCACATGATATTTAAAAAATTATCTAACTTGGAATAAAATTTGTGTAAAATTTCAAGCCATTCACTGACAGTCATTTTTCTTACCGTTAATTGGTATGTAATAAATCCGAAAAAACCTTGCTAGTTGACATTAATCAACAGAGTACCTACACTTTTGCGAAAACTGGTTCTCTTTGTGAAGGTAGTTCAACCCTGCGTCACAAAGTTCCACAGTTAGAGACGTTACTGTTGGATAATCTTGACAACAATTGCCCTGTATAGAACTGAAATATTAGTATATTGACAAACACACTTCATGGATTTCATGCCAACTATATTCAACCTCTTAACAGATGACTAGAGAGTACGTTGAAATGGATGGACAGGATTTGAAAAGAATTAAGGGGGGGGGGGAAGACGTAATAATACAAGTTTTCTTATTTGCTAATATAATTCACAGTTTAGAGATTACGATCATTATTGGTTATGAATTAACTATAGCTAGACGACCACTGAAAAGCGGGAATCTCCGAAGAACTGTTTTGTTCTAGTATTGAATTCATCATCAGAAATCGACTCCACGACTTTATAGCTACAGAGTTGACCTCCAGTGATTCACATTTATAACTTTTACTTAGTTACTGATACTATGTAACAATTATCTAATTGGTAATGATTAGCGATTTCTAATAAATAATCAAATTCTTATTACATCATTCTGTATAAATGAATGTATATCAAAGTGAAGATATCACTTTCAGCTTGAAGTCCATCAACTGTATAATCTATGTCTAGTTATATAATGTTTCACTAGTAATTTGGATAGTTTAAAGGCAGTAAGTAAATCAACAGTATATCTATTCTGTCTCAGTATTGGTAACTCAGTATCAGAAAAATAATTCTACATCACTTAATTATTTCACTTGTGAAGACTTGTACAATCAAATGTCAACTGTTCTGACGATGATGCAACAGGATGAAAGTTGACTAAACGGTATTGAATACAACGAAATGAAAGGTGAATTTATAGCATATAGAAAATAATGCGGGTGTTATTATTATCATTATTATGAAGCTTGACAGTAGAAAGAAATATTTGTGCTGTTTTTATGAATAACTCAATGTAAAATTCGTTTACATCATATAGCGGTGATATTATTGATAGAGGTGATTACCATCTGTGATTTCAAACTAATCTTAATTTTTCCAGATTCTGATTGACAGTATTTATAGAAGTTTAACTGCTGGTAGGCAGATGAACAAATGACATTATTTCTTTTTGACTGAAATAAGCAATTCAATAGCATTTTATTCAAGTCGAAGACGGGAGGGAGGAGAGGGAGACGCGAAAGCGGGGAAGCGGGAGACAGATGAATGATTTTGACCCTATAATATAGAATTTACTGCTGGACTGCAGATGAACAAAGACCCACTGATTCAATGCATTTTATCAGTACTTTAAGTTAGACTTAATACTATACTGCGACTTTACTACTACTTACTACAATTAATACTTTTACCCTATACTACTCTATCCTATTACTATACTACTACTCTACTACTACTACTACTACTACTACTACTACTACTACTACTACTACTACTACTACTACTACTACTACTACTACTACTACTACTACTACTACTACTACTACTACTACTACTACTACTACTACTACTACTACTACTACTACTACTACTACTACTACTACTACTACTACTACTACTACTACTACTACTACTACTACTACTACTACTACTACTACTACTACTACTACTACTACTACTACTACTACTACTACTACTACTACTACTACTACTACTACTACTACTACTACTACTACTACTACTACTACTACTACTACTACTACTACTACTACTACTACTACTACTACTACTACTACTACTACTACTACTACTACTACTACTACTACTACTACTACTACTACTACTACTACTACTACTACTACTACTACTACTACTACTACTACTACTACTACTACTACTACTACTACTACTACTACTACTACTACTACTACTACTACTACTACTACTACTACTACTACTACTACTACTACTACTACTACTACTACTACTACTACTACATACAGGCAGCTTTGAAGGTACAAGAAATGTTTTCTCCTTATAATATCATAAATATTTTTGATTTTTGTAAATTCATGTATATCTTTAAGTAATTCTTGTTGTTTATGCTTTATTTAATAATGTCGAACATCCTGTTTTTCTTTGTTGTTTTTATAGAGATTAGGACAGATCTAATCGCCTTGATGACACCTCCACTTGTCTATTTAATATCTACGATTAAATTATTCACTTTGTAATGTGACAGAAACTATTATTCGTCCAATAGAGAAACTGCTAATAGACGCGTTAAGGGATCGTAGATTTAAAATGTGAACATGACAACGACATAAACGGAATCACTTTGAAAAAAACTAATCAATTTTCAGTGTTTAAACTGTTTGATGGTTTTAACAATGTTCATTACCTAGTTTTACTTCGTATAGTACATCGTTTTATATACAAATATTAGTTACCAACCCTCCTCCAGAGGGTTTATATTGTTTTTTTTAATTAAAAAACCAATTATTTTATCACTCTAAACTGTTAATTACACTTAAAAATATACATCGTTTTCCATATTCTTTTATTTTTCATGCATTTTTCTTTTAATTTAACTTGTTCAATTAGAATTTATTCTTAGTATTTTTGTTGTTATTGGAAAAATTATATACTTTGATTACTGATCTGTTGTTGACACTTTGAAGTAATTGAGAGAGATGAGTTAACAAGAGATTTCTTGCCTTGAATTGATGTTCAAGGTCGAGTTTTTAGAAAGTTGTATCTGGTGTCTTGATAGTTTTTAAAGTAAGAGACATTATTGTTGAATGTTTAACAGATTTTTAGGTATAGTTCTAGATTATGGATATTAATTTAAGTGTCTAATGGACAACTTATATTAACTAAGTGTGTGATTCAAAATGATCGCAACTTTTAGAGAGTTCAATATAAAGTGATATTAGACAGATTAAACTATTACAAATCAAACAACATGCAATTTCCAACTTCGGAAATTTACTAAGATTCATAGGGAGATAGTAAGTACCACTGGTACTTTAATTAAGCTTCGAAACCAAGTCACCTAGTTTCAAAGGCTGAGGGGCTGTCTGTGTGACAATTCATGTATAAATATTTGTAATAAGTGATATAAGGATAAATATACTAAGTATACTAATCCGTACGATTATACTGATCACCATCACGTTTATCTAAACTTTACTGCTGACAAAAGTCTATAAGTCAAGTTACAATCTGCCGCTAGACTAAGTAACATGACAGAAATATAACATAGACAGCATTTAGTTGCTGATTATCTATCAAATGGTGCATATCTCCGACAATTGTTTGTAGATAATTCAATTATGTAAGATACCCTAATATTGATAAATTCAATCAGGCTTATCTTAATATTGATAAAAATATGGTACCATTGGTTTCTATATCATAAGAATGTCGACGATTGTAAGATCACTATGCATATAACTTCTGACTCTAAAAGTATTTTCTTGCAAAAATCCGTTTGCAAGTTGTACCTAATTAATTTTTTAACCGACGTCGTTAAGACTGACAGTTAGAAACGTTATATGGATATGACTTACATTCATAGCACTAATGTAATTCCATTCATTGGTTACATTGAAAAATTCGATGAACTGTACAAGATTAATTAGCTTATTATTCCCATTGTCAGTCTGTCAAATTTATTTTAAGTTTAAATAGGTCAATCCTTTACTTTCATTATTCACAATTTATCCATTAGAAGATCAAAAAATTGGCTGAATATCATTATTATTATTGAGCTTGAAACCCATATGGTCACGCCATTCTATTGGAATCAGCAGAAAACAATATTTTTAAGTCACTGCCTTGGTGCTTCGTATACGCTTCGATGCTTACTATTGTGTTGCACGAAGTCATTACAAACGATGATGTTTGAAGTAAAACGTAGTAGATACGAATCTACAAGTGAATACCTACATACCTACAATCTAAAATGTTTCGAAAATAAAATTATACAGAGGTTTGTACATACTACTTACAAAGAGGAATTCGGTCGATAATTGTCGTTGACATCTATCAACACAACTAAACGACAACATAAATAAAGTTAGATGAAAGAATGAAAAAATTTGAAATGTATGTATCGTATGTCGTAGCATATTCTAGAAGGTTGTTAAGAACAACGAACCAGAAAACTAGATTTAATGAGTTGCGCGATGGACAAATAGTAGTGGTGAATATGGACGACAAGTGAGTAGAAATAGTAAAGCCTACTTAAGTAATAATGTAATTATCGAAGTCAGCAAAAACGATTTAAACGTTGTAGCGAAATGAAAGTGTTCAAAAGATCTTAAATGAATGTTTCATGATGCTGAATTAGATATCACCATTTAACTTAGATTAAATATTTGTTGACAAGCAAAAAACACTAGATTATTGTTTTACGCTAGTATGATATCCTTTAGCAGTAAGAAACCGTGACCCCATTAGGAACCTAGTTCAGGACCTTCAGGCTTCACTGCAAACATTTAGCTGTCAGATCACTTAGGAGATATCGAATTGTTGACATTTATCACTTATTCAATGAATAACCGTCTCACACTCGATGTAATTGAACTCTACTTGTTATGTCTTCTCACTAAAGCTCTAGGAATCACCTCCTAAAGTTAGTCACTAGTAGGTTGATACTAATGGTAACTGTATGAATATGATATTCAAAACTGACTTGCTTCAAACAGCAAAAAATGTCCCCCCCCCCTTGTATAGAGTTCTTCATCAGTGTACGTTGACTATCTCACTAGAAAGATCAAGGTTTCCACTTTCATATTTCACAATGTACACTTAATCACTAGATCAATGAAATAATAAATGATATTTAAAACTATTACACTTTACTATACATAAATTTTTAAGTAGTATCATAAATTATTGAAGCAAAAATTTACAAACTGTTCATATAATCTCTATTATGTAATAAGTTATTCTCTTTATTAAGTAATCAACCCTAAAATTCACTCATTTAGTCTACTTACTTTACAGTTATTCTCACTTCGAATCTATCTATCTATCATGAAGTACAGAATAGAGAGAAAGAAAAAAAAAGAGAAAATGTCGATTAAATGTATTGTGAAATTAATGAGCATATGTTATACGTATATATCATTAGTAGAAAAACCAAAAGAAAAATGGATACATTTAATTGTATTTATGATTATTTCCTAGCTTTATTATATAGATTATATTATTGATGAAAATAAGTAGTAATGTAAGAAATGAAAAGAAAGAAAGAAAGAGATAGAGAGAGATAGGGAGAGAGAGAGGGAGGGAGGGAGAAATACATATATACATATTTATTCATTGTTCAATGCTCAATTTACTATTGATATTGTTTATATTGAATTAATAGTAAATACTAGTAAAAAATTACTATGACATATGATTTTTGATGAATTATAAACAAGAATAAATTTAATTGAATGCATTATTATTCCAATAGTAATAATAAAAAGAGAAAGAAAAGTGAATCAAATCACTGTTTTTCAACCTCCCCCCCTCCTCTCTCTGCCACTTCCCACCACCACCACCACCATCACTTTTCTCTATTCGTCTCTGAGAGAAAAGATTTTTTTGTTTTACCATATCAGGCAGGAAATATGTGTTCCTTTCTACTTACATCTCAACCACCACCTTTTCTTTTTTTTTTTATCTTATTGTATAGAAAACAGTTTTTATTTCTAATTTATTATTTTATTGGATATTTTTATTCTTTATACATTTTTATATAGAAATCCATCTGTTCAAATTTTTCAGTTTAGAATTGATTATGATCAAGAGAATTAAATTATGTTCAGTTTTTTTTCCACGTGGCTTAATCACTTACTTGTTCATTTTAATCAGTAGTATGTAGATAATCAATGTAGGGTAAGATAGAATATTTAATGAAACTCATTTAATAGACATATATATATATATATATATATATATATATATATATATATATATATATATGAATACGGGATAAAAGTCGTCTCAGTGTGAGAATAAATTTCATTTAGGCGTATACAAGAAGTTGAACGATTAACGGAGCACGAAAATGATGAATAGTTATTACTACTATTGTTAGTAATAATAATATGAAATATGTAATAAAACAAAATCACAATTATGGAAAAGGGAGTCTTTAGAAGAATAATTTGTTGGGTGGGTAGTTAGATGAGCAACATAATAGTAGATAGAATAGATCAATTTTAGTGTAATAACCTTTTACTAATATATGTGTATATATTCACACATGTCATTTAATATATCTGTATATATAAGAAATATCTAAATGAGAAATAGATAAAAAGAAAATAACAAAAACAATATATACAGCAGATTGTAAGATTTATGTAGTATGTTTTATTTGATAAATTCATTACAAATTGATATTGGTTAGGTGTCAGTGATAACTGGGGAGTACTAGGCATCTGTTTCGTTCTAGTATGGGACTTATCAGCAGCGTACTATCTGATCACACCAAGGTATTTGTACTGTGGTCTGTCGGTTGGTGAACGTCCAACTTTGTGTACCACTAGGCGTGCATCGAGTCGTAGAATTCCTACTTCAATCAATTTATGACCGTTCTTGTCATCGGTGATAACTCTCGTACTCCTGACAAGTCTGAACCTCAACAGTGACTACTTCTCATTGGAACTTCAGGAATATCTCAAAGTTAGTCACTAGTGAGCTGATTATTGTAATTGAATTGGAGTGATTTATGAAGATTGGTATTAAATTTTAGTCGATGAATTCGTTACAGATGGATGTTTGTTCGTCAACCAGAAGCTCTTAGGGAGTAACCTAGGGTTCGCGCAGCTGAGGAGTTCAATACTAGGACCAGACAGCCATTCATATTTCTATATTTCTCAATGGTATCCAATCAACATTTATCTGTAACGAATTCATCAACTAAAACGTAATACTAATCTCCATAAAACCGCCTGAATTCAATATTTCGCATGTACATTTTGTGATTCATCAGCTGAATGTAAACACTATTAAAATCTTATTGATGTTTACACTGAAACTGAAAACTTGATACCTTTTACTTCAAATGTTAACGTGTTATCCAATGAGCTTTTCGAGTTTACATAATTACTAACTTGTTTACTAAGTAGAAATGTATTTGTTAACAATGAAGACTATAATTTGATTAACATAAAATTACGAAGAAATGAATAATAGTGAGTGCATTTTAAAGCATGCACTTATACACTACTTCTAGTACATACAAGTACAGGGGTTATACTGCATTCTATGAGTTGGATGGTTTAGTTGGAGTGCTTTCATTGTTATTCTGGACGAGTTCATCAGCACAAACTTCTCGCCAGTGATAGTAATCTTCGAAAACACACAAATCTTCAAAGTCATAGCCTATTTGGATTCATACATATGTGTTCAACATTATATTTTCAATTCAATAATAAAATATAAAAAACAAACGAAATAAACTATACTGAAATCAAAAATACTTGAACTCATTGTAGAAGCAGTAATTACGATCTTAGAATTTAATTGCTACCAGTAATCTTCTTCTTCTTCTTCTTCTTCTTCTTCTTCGATGTTCTGGACACAAAAACAGAAGACTGAAGTGTGTGGGAAAAAAACCCACACAGATTAATTCCTCAACTACAATGGCAACGATCCAGCAACTCACAAATCAACTGAGTTGAAGTTTTATTCTAAATGACTGAATAAAACAATGCAATACGTCTTCCACACGAAGAAATGAGGAAAAATACCGAATGACCGTTTTTCAAAGGGACGGATATCCACACAACTTCACTAAGAAATGTCACTCACGATAACCAGCAAACACAAATTCAAACGTTGAAGCCAGGATACGGATCATCTTACTATATTTAAAAGATATATATGGAATTATAACAAGACTATTAAGGCCGTTTGGAATAAACGTAGTGCACAAGCCAACAAGTTCACTGCAATCAACTCTACGCAAACTAAAGGATAAACCAACAAAAGAAGACAGATAGAAGGTTATTTGCAAATAAACTCACAAGCATAATGTTAGAGAAAGCGGCTGACATCTTTATCACCGCCTACATGAACACCATCTTCAGGCTAGATGTAAATCTATAAAAGAATCGTCTCAATAATTGCTTTAACAGCTCACAGGACTTCGAAAACAACTTAAAACGTCTCATTAGGTTATATGATGAACATAGAAGCTTGGTAGTCTAAGGGGTTCTATTAGTACTCTTCCGCAGAAGTTAATTGTTATCACTGTTAGAATTATTTAAACAGTCTACTCTCCAATAAATTGTAATACCAAATCCACTCATTTGTAGATTGTATAATTCATGTTCATGAGAACTAGACTGTACATTTCTGGTTAATAATATGTAAAACAAAACCAACTTTCATGAAAACAGTTCCTTATCCACCTTCCTGAATAATTAGCTAATTCTGTTCATTCTTGCGGAATGAGTGTAGTAACTTTGCATCTCAGCGCAATACTCATGATGATTGAGCAATGTTAATTTGTCCAACAGTTTGCCTGTACGTAATTTTGTAACGGTAAATAACTGACTAGAATAGTTAACTTCCTCATATTAGTAATGATGGTTACTACACTCAGGTTAAGCATTCTTATTATTTCGTAAAAGCAGATACATCAGAAATCAACTGATTACTGAATATTCAAAAAGATATACGAAAGTCATATTTTGTAATTAGTCGCGTCAAACAGCGATTTCATATATATTGAAGAAACCAGTTCTAAGTTACTTCAGTGTTATTTCAGACTATTTTGGTTTATGTGATTTTTATTGTATGTATTTATCATTAAATTGATGTTAGTTGCGTACCACTGAAAACCAGGGAGTACTGGATAATTGTTTCGTACTAGTGATTTCGCCGCACATCACGTTCTATTAAGTATTATTGTAACTTTGTCTTAATAGTGATTCTTGACAAAAAAATGTTTAGCATAGTAATGACCAGGAGACAAGCATAACTACAAATAAGTCATAGATCCATGTGAAATAGTTCTGACTTTAAAGTACTGGGAAAATTAACAAAGAAACTTGTATGATGATATTATACCAGTACAATGAATTTAATCAATATTGAATGATTGAATAGTTTGAAGATTATTTTCATCTTGGAGTAACATTTAATACAAACGTCTAAATCGGAAAATGGTGTCAATCTAATTTACCATATTTTTCAGAAAGAATTTATCTACTTATTATTTAGAAGTAGTTTAACAATCTAGGAATTATAGTACATTGAAGTTTGTCTCATACTCTAATTTAGATTCATGAATTGTAAACATAACTTTTAAGACCAATGTCAAAAACATAAAGATCAAATATTGTTTATGCTCATATAATGAGCATACAAGAATGATTTACTACAATCATTAATATTAAATGTTCTAGGGATATTGAATTTAATATTCTATATCATGGACTGACTAGTTAAACCACCATTAGACACTAGAAAGCACTAAACAGTATTATCTTGGGATGAAAATCCTCGGAAGTCTGTATTCACGGTCCTATTGATGCTGGAAATGTAAATCAATGTATTCCAACGTAATAGCCTAAAGGTTAAGTACTAGCTGAGTTACTTGAAGTTCATGAGTTCGATAACTTAGATACTTACCGCTGAGGAGTCCGTATTATCTACATAGTACTTTCTGGATCCCAGCCAAGGCCTGTCTGGGATCTACAACTTCAAATTCTCGAGTTGGCTGTAAATTTTATTAATAGAAGTCATTTAAATAATCGAATTTAGTAGAATTCTTTATATTCTCAATCCTTACTTGATCGCTTTCTGAATTTAAATTTCCGGAAATTTCGTCAAATTAAACAATAAGTGGCTAATTTATTTCATCCGTTAGGAAAAAACAAAAATTTTGTTATTGAGGACTTATAATGGTTGTTTATTTTAAAGTCGGTTAAAGTCGGGAATCGACCTTTGATGGAGAATTAGGCAAAACCGTAAAATTGTCTAGAGACTCCTCAGTAAGGCGCATTTGTGACCCAATATTTTGAGTCTTTCAGTGGACGATGTATATTTAGGTTAGTCTGACAGACTATTAGCTACAGCTTACATAATGTTTAGCACAGATGTGTATTAGTTAAAGTTTCCATGCATCATGATTAGATTAAATCCCTGAAGTGAGTAGTGGAGGAGGTAATGTGGTAGTAGTGATAGTGAAAAGGACCAAACAGTGACAATATTATTTTAAAAAAAGAAACGATGTAGAACTTTATATTAAGACAAACTGGGACGCAAGAATAATATAAAGATTGAACACAGTTGAGTCACTAACTGATTCTGATTCGTGTCACTTGTCCTCAACTACATGTTATGATAATCGCGCTAACTCTAAGTAGATATGCTGTGACTACTAACATGACTCAACCAACAATTAATGACATCATAGACCAATTATGTCTTGATTCGGTTACATTTTGTAGGAGTCATACATACGGTGCAATTTAGTGGATTGAGATCTCATCATAGAGTCTAGAATTGGAGCTAGTGACGATCCTGCTACAGTTTTTTGTTAAAGAGGAATGGACTTCGTCAACCGGAAATCGTTCTTGATTGTATTTTTCACCAAAACACATCTTATGTAGTTTTCCTGTTAAGTATTTATCTTTTGTTTATAATCGTCTTCCTCCTTTCATTTCTAATTTTGCCACCCCTAAGTTTTCGGTGTCCGAATCCTGAGCTTAATTAAATAAATAAGCTACATATATTGATTGAATGACTTGTATCAATAATTTGTTGCTTGAATTGGATATAAATCGACTTTAGTTAGACCATCATTAAAAAGGAGTGAACAGTTATGTTGTGCTAGTACGGAACTCCTTGGTAGTACACACGCATGTCCGGACCAGATATCGAAACCAGAACCTAGAAGCCAAGCGGCGAGTGCCTAACCTTAAGACAACGGGATCGACAACCTATGGTTTACATTCTGCAACTCCATCTATTACCATTAGTGGGTAACCGCCCCAAACCCAACTGGTCACGCAACAACAGTTTTGGAATTACTTTCTGAATCACCTGCTACTGGTTTCGTGTTATGACTAAATATTGTTGATACTGTTAAATTTCCTGTTGAGACCAGGCATTAAAACTTCTATTAACTACTTACAGACTACTAGCCTTATCTTACCGATCTCATTATTGTACATGATGGTTGAATCCACTATTCCCTATTCATGTTGTACTCATAGAAAACAAAAAAAGTGTCTATCAATAGATACTCGGATTCAAATTGTTTCATAAAATGATGTTAGCCTACTTTTATCAGATAAATGAACTGGAATTCCTCATTTTGTGTCCAAGAATGCTGATCTCATTAATTAACATTTAAAAACCATGTTCACGTAAATACAATTCGAAAATGAATTGATGTGTATGTTTAAACACAGGCATACGAGTTCCTAAGTTAGTTTTATATCGAAACCCACTCTAATTTAGTGCGGTCATTTGGGTAGTGCTGATAACCCTCACGGAAAATGTGACTCGGAATGAAGTATATAAATCTATGCTTAAATATTGAGTTGCACTAAGCCATTTTATTTCCATTCTTGCCGTGGCGGTCGTTGATTTATGTCTTGCAATGACAGACAGATTTATTAGAGAATCTAACAGTAAACCTAAGGCTTGAAGTCGCACTGTGGACCGTACAACAGTATGGAAGTGTTTTCCCTAGACAACTAGCATCTTCACATACGCTGCCTTCTCACAACACGAGGATTAAAAGCGATTGGTCTTAAAAGCAGTAAACCTCACTTTGTGAAAAGCATTCCGTTTGCCAACGGTAACGTTTAAATACGGGATTTACACATTAAGAATCCCTCGCCGAAATGTATTAGGCTCAAGCAACTATTTTCTGGATTCTGTAATCATACCAGGACACTGTCAAGATCATCCATCCTTTTTTCAAGTGCTTCAAGAAGTATCCTATCGTGATGTGAGCAACTGGGATTCTAACCTTACATTATACGTTAGTATAATATCTAACACACTGACAAGGACTGTATGACTGAAGCTTACTCCTGTCACAAAATCATTTGGACTAAATATAAATCGACTTTAGTTCCACGTAATTTACGTTTTAATACTGAGAACAAGATAATGAGCATAGTATTACCAATATTTCTATTATAAAACAAAGTGGGAATTATTCATCTCTCTAAATTAAAAGTTAGAAAAAGCAATTCAATTAACACAATTTTTGGATAAAATCAGCTTGATATTAATCAACTAAAAATTACAACACAGAAAACTTGAAGTGAATGGTTCAAATCTAGACGTACAACAGTAGCAAGAACCAATAGGCGATAAAACATCAGAGAAAATATTGCACGTATACGAAAGAAATACAACTCAATAAAAGCCTTTAATTAACTGAAACAAAACGCTATTGACTCTTTAGATGAAAAAAGAATGCCCTCATTTATAATGAACTTTAACAATCATCACACGTTAGGTTAAGTAATGGTGATGAAGTAAATAAAATTTTGACGCAAAAGAAGTGTTATTTTCTACTATTACTACTATTGATCGAACGCAATTTCGACTTTTTACCTGCTTTCTTTAGATCGTCTGCATCTTTAATTGTTACGTCAAAATACCAAGCTATACCAAATGCTACTAAGAACGAAATAACAACAAGACAAGCAAAAAATATGTAAAATGTTTCTTCATCGAATATATCGGTGAATGCTGGTAGCACTGATGAAGCACGTTGAACTAACTCAGTTGCAACCGATCGTTTCTTTTTCATAACGAGTTGAGATGATTAAAAAAAAATTTCAGCTTGATCCCATCTAACTTTTCAGTGATACAATGACAGTCTTTATCCTGCAGATGATTACGACGCCACGAGAATTCCCGTTAGCTATAAATATGATGTAAATAAAAATAAATTTAGAAGAGTAATTTAATGGCGTGAAAATACATTTTCTATGAGATAATCAAACCTATTTATTTGATTTCTGCTAAATGTTTTTAGTCATTGATAAGTTATGGCACATACGCTGAATGACATGGCCCGAAATCGGCAGTTACATTTTAAATAACAAATGAGGCTGACTACATGAAAACAACTTAGTGAAGGAAATGTTCTTTTGACGGTGTCATTTATCGAGACTGCATAGTCGCATATATTGAAATTTTTTAAACCGTACCATCAATTTATAGAAAAAAAAGCGTAATAACGGATTTCTGAGGTTTAGAATATCATTAGCATAATGAAGAGATTGAGTAGCGATTGAAATCAAGAAAAATTCTAAGATGGAAAATAATTTATGGATCATGAAAGATAATTATCTACTTGAAGAGACACGCTCTAGAGATGAAAATAATTATGTAAAGTAGAAACAAGTCTTTAACAAGTTATGAGGAATTAAATAAAAGATGAAGTAGGCAAAGAAACCGGGAAATGATATCAGAGTCGTAGTACAATTAACAACGGAAATAATATACGGCTTTGCAAGCACAGTTTAGGCTTGAATTACCAAGACTTATACAGCAGAGAAATTTGAAATACGTGCTCCTTCCGAATCCAATGAATGCAACATCCATATACAGCTTATTCAAATCAAGACTTAGGTCGCAGCTAGGTATTTGCCATGAAGCAATTAGCGACGATAGGGTCGTGATGACCCACTCGTGACTCCACTATTTCTGTGTAAAACTGATGAAACTTGACGTAACGTTAAAAGTAGATCGTAGCCTTTTACGGATAACTGTGTATTTGTTTTTTACATCCTACTCTAAATATTGAGTTTAATGTCGTTAGGGTTGTAGTAATATTAACGCCTTTATTTGCCTTTAATCTTGTTCACTTTTCTTACTGCTGAAACGAATAACGTAAACACATACGTTTGAGTCAACTTCACCTGTGGATATGATTGATCGGATATTTTTCCAAAAAAAGAGTAATCAACGCCTACACTTTACAACTCATAGTAAAAGGAAATACGAATGTGTACAAGTATGGACGATAACCTAGTAGTTAGAGTGTTCCACTTCCAACCACAGAATCAAATCTAGGTTAATTTACTTCGGTTCGAGTAACAGGATAATATAATAAATCAGAACACTGGTGATGAGGGTGGAAGCAAATTACTAGAACCTCTATGTTGCAACTGAAATAATAGACAGCTGCAGTAAATACCTATATGAAGCTATGAAATATAAAAAGAATCATAATATGTGAAAACATAACTGATCCAAAGAAACCAAGTGTTAGAAAGAAAACACTTGACGATGTGCTTAGTATTTTTAGGAAAAGCTTAAGTAGTCTAAACCAGAGTGATTCATTTAAACAAAGAGACTACTAGCTTTTGAACAGATCCATGAATTCAACTCATTACAATGAACATGTTCTATTCCTTAAGGCTGATTCATCAGTGAAACTAGTAAATTTAAATAACCTCCGCAACTTTGAACTTTGTGATACTTAATTTTCTGATAAATATCTACGAGTTTGAGAGACAATTTTAGTCTTAACCTCAAGCTAGAAGGTTGTCTTTTATTAATTCGTCGATATTTTCAATGTTATTAAATGTCTGAGACACTTGGTCTAAATTGTTTTTGGATCCATTTCTTATACTACAGGAATATTTAGACATTATAGTCGAGTGGACAATGAGAAGCCACATTTGGAATACAGGACTCAAGCAGTGAATATTTCCTTCAAACATAGGGTAGAGATGCTAGACTACATATGACATCAAGAAACCAAAATAATGAAGGGTACTTCTGACTCGGAATCAACTCAACCTACTTCAGCTACCTTATTGAAGGGTGAAATGATGAAATATATATTATATCAGTGTAATGATAAGTCAGTACTAGCATATTGTACACTGAGAGATATAATATCAATATAACAAGCTAGCGTAATTCATTCAGTTTATACGAGCTCGCTTCTTGGTATTTCAGCAAGAAACATCAGTGAGGTTTTTGTTGTTACCTATAGCAGTCCGGAGAAAGTTGCTGTGGCTAGCGGCAATACAACAATAGGCAGTAAGTTGCTTGATCACTGAGAGGTGGTGTGTACATATACTTAGTAGAGGGGGGAGGGGAAGGAAGAAAGGAGGTAGCAATTAAACATGAAGATTTGCATGGGTGTTGGTGTAGGAGGGTTATTACGTCATTCCTCTATCCCAGGTAGCAGATAGTAGTCCATGTTGTGTAATATGGATGTCTAAAAACAGCATGAAGTTCTTCGTCGACATGGATGACGCAATAAAGGCTGACAAGGCATTCCAAATAGAGAATACTCACATCGTACAAAAATTGAGTCCGCACTTGTCAGACTGCCCTTTAATGAGCAATTTACCAAGGATTACCCCGTGGTTTGTCATGAATTCGTTAGGGGAGAATCATTCTGTTAGGGTGCTATTGATCTTGGAATATTTTATCGATCATGATAAGATCTCTTATTCTTCTGTAACTAAGCGAGATGAGGTGTAGCTTTTAAGGAGGATCTTCAAATGTCATATGCTTCTGGCCCACTAATTACTTCATGGCACGATTCTGAACACTTTCTGCAAAAGTCCTACTTTAAAACTGGTGGAGTTACGATATTGTTATTTTCTAGTTGAGGACGCATGTAGGTCTTAAGCAATATTAGATATAGTTTTGGATTCAATGAACCAAGTTACCTTCGCATAAAGAGCATGGTAGCGTTTGCATGGCAGCATTGTTTTTGAGGTTTGCCTCTGTGTTAAAGGTGTTTGTGAATATTAAGCTTATGTCACGCTGTTAACGTGTTAAGGTGGGCTGCCGTATACAACGTACATATCGTGGCACCTCTTTCCTTGGTGAATGTTCATCACACGGCATTTCACCACACTAAATTCAATACCATTTCCCTCGGCCTACATTTTAAGTATCGTTAAGTCACGTTGAAGAGCTTAATAGTCCTCTTCACTTCCTATGGCCCTCCATATTTTAACATCGCCTGTATAAATAGGAATGAAGGAATTTGACCTGGTTGGGAGACCGTTAGTGAAAATAAAGAACAGTTATGGTCCAAGTGTTGTGCCTTGTGTAACCCAATTGCTCAGGACACTTTTAATCTTATACAGAATACTCGGTCTTCGAAGACATGTTATTCTTAATCCGAAAATCGAGAAGTAATATAACTTATCGGCTAAATTAGAACATATAGACTCAATTCAAAAATTTTAACAATTAAAAGGAAATGTAAGTGGGAAAAGCACAAGTGGGAAGAAACACCAACAATAGCTACATGCAAAAAAGTAAGTACTTTGAATTCGCGCCGGTATGTATGGTCCCCGTTATTGATCAATCATCTTGGAGCCATTTAAGGTTAGATATGCGAAATCCTTAGTGAAAACCGTATTCCAATATAATGCAGTACACCAACTAAATAAATTATAAAATAACAGAAAATTCACTTGATGAATATTTAAAGCACAGTAAATAACCACATTCTTCAAATTTCAGAGTAAAGTGTAATGGTTAGCATATGTAGAAATATGTAATTCTTTATTTGATCCTACGTAAACCCACAAATGCGGAAAACAGTTCTTATTCTCTAAATAGATATAATAATCTTAACCTTAATTTCAGCCCTAGAATCTCAGTGGCTCCCAATGACGGTGGGCTGACTACACGATTATACTAATCCTGAATAAATCTATTTAAAGAAACGATTTATTCACCAGTTATTATTCTTAGCAGTTCTCCTCTTTCTTTTGCACCTTTAGATGGACTTTTGGTTAAGGTATTTAGTCCATTTTCCTTTAAACAAACAATTACACGCCAATCTTTATCTATTCCAACATGGTCAGCTTTAGTCCGTGTATCACGAATTTTGATCCTTTGGAGATAGAAAAAATCGTGAGGTGCTTAGACCGATGCAAATATGATGGCTTAAACGATATTCATTTCGAAAATTTTACAGAATATAATATGCTATTTTTCCTTTCTCTATATCTTTATAATTGCTTTTCATCTGCTGGCAGGTTGCCCTTTGTTGTAGACAAACATGTGGCCATATCTATTGATTAACTATGTAACGAAATGGAGGCTGTTAATCAATGACCGATTTCTCTGCGGCTTTCTGTAGTGAGAGTCATAGGGAGAATCATTATCGAGTATTCCCTTGACCATATTACAAACAATTCACTTTAAACTCAATTTAAGCTGTTTTTTAACAGGTATATCCTGTATTAACAACCTAATGACTGCTTACAACAGCTTAACTTCACCAGTTGAAAAAAGTGTTCTGTATACATAGTCCTCTTAGACTTCACCGAAGCACTTGACAAAACTAATTATTTAATTATTTGACAGAAACTCAACCAAAATATTTTACATGCTATCCAAGGGTTAGACTAAATTACTACCTAATTGGAAGAACACAAGCATGTAACGATTAGTTGTGTTCTAACAACTGGTTTAAGATGACCATCAAAGTACTTAAAAGCTGTATTCTTGGGTCATTCTGCTTTTTATTTTCTATAGGTAGACTACTTCATGTCTTAGAAATAAAACCGCTCCATTAGCAGGTTTCAAGATTTAGAGAGAAAGGCAAAGTTCTTAAGATATATTGACACCTCCTCAACAGGACTTGAATAAGATACATTGGTTGGTTACGAACAACTTTCTACCACTTGACATAAGTAAATGTAAAATATTAGAGAAAACATTTGGAATGTAGCTATGACGTATAATTTTGAGGGTAGTTCTGGTGTCACTCATTCCACCGCCAGAAATAACCCGACACATCTGTAGTAAGATTTTAACTCAGTCATGAAGCTTCTCTATAGAACTTTGTGAGGCTTGGTTTTAAAATTGTTTGTCACTGTTTTTATTTCTTATCATCAAATCTTGCGGAGAAATCTTATGTCATGTCGCCATAACGTAAGCAAGTAACTGCTCTCCCAGTATATGATATTTTTGGAAGTTTTGTATAAAGAAATCCCTCTGCCAAAGTATACACTTTTCTAATGTATTTTGTAGCTTTATATTTAAAAGTGAGTTCGTTCTTTTTAATCCTTTCAGCTGTAAATTCTGTTGACCTACTAAGTCAAAATCAGATAATTGCTATTTTATTTTATTGCGACTTTTTTTTAATAATGTTTTTATTGAAATCCTATGATTCGTGTGGATTCCAATTACTTCGTTTAATTTGATGTTTTGGTTTTGACGACTATCATACTGATTCCTTGTCTTTTTGATCACGTTTCTTAATTTGACTAGACTTTCGCAATTTTTAATTGTGAGTTGAAGCTTACTTACAGAACTTGAAACTCCAAGCTATGGCGAATCTAAACATTATCTTTTGAATAGACTGAAAGTGTTCTACCCTAAAGAGATAGAACAATATTCTTGTTTATTTCTTGTAAGTGAACTGATTATTCGAATTCGTGGTACGAATTTCGGTTGCATAACTGGGTGGGGATATTTGTTCGGAATCATTACTCACCCGACCATTTATTTTGAACGTTGGCTGAGCAAGAGCGCGCTGATCAAAACTAACCTCGTCATGCATTCTTCATCCCCAATCGCCTCACTTTGAAAACTATACCTAGAAGGTGCTTAAAAAAGACTAGCCAAAAAAGTAGCCCAACTAAAAAATAAACCATGTTTCGCTAGACTAAAAGCATCAATCTCGTATTAATTACAGTACAGAAAGATAAACAGAGGATAAGATCATCATCTATCATTTATGTTATAACCCTCTTTTTTCAACAGATCGCCAGTAAAAGGAAGTCTTAAATTAAACCGTTTTAGAATAGAACATGAAAGAGCCTACTTAGAAACCCATTTTAACCCTTTTGTAGTTAGAATAAACGGAACGTTTTATGAGTTGCCTGAAGAGATAGGGTAGATACCTTTTGTTAAAACTTTCATATTATTATTTTATACCTACTAACTCTGCAGGCAAGTAAGACAGTAGAGCAGGAGAAATCCCTTAATCACCTCTTCGTGTCTTACAATTAACTAATCCTTCTTCAGTTTCAGAAGGAACATAACAAGTCCTTCGCTCTTCGTAACTGAGAACACTCTCTTGCAGATCGCCAGGTATATGAGCTTTACCAATCCTACAAAATCTGGTGAAAGTTTGATAATTATTAATGAACAAATTTACATGGTCTCTCATAAAAAGCCTAGGCATTTACGTTATGTTGTCTAAGCTTCTAAGCTTCACTATTAGAATTGCTTACGTTCTATATACTGATGTAAATGCTGGATTATTGTCCACTAATGGTTCAACTCTACTCATTTCTTTTGGGATGACGTAGCTGCCTAACTTAGGTGAACTTACGTTAAAGCCACACCGTCAAATTACTCTGTAGTCTAGTTCACTCAAACTATCGTAGCCAAACTTTCCTGTTCATTCGTTACCTGCTACATAAGAGTCAGTTTTACCAGGTAAGAATGCGTATAACATGATGGAAAGGCAGTTACATAAAAATATACCACAACAAAGACCATGTTTTCCCCGAATCTCGACTTTGCATGTGAGTAATGTTGAAATTGAAGTAATGTAAAAATTCACTTAAAGCCCAGCTACCAGTACGTAAACTGCAACTTTTGTAGGGCTCAGAGTACCTACATTAATCCTGTATAAACTCACAATTACTTACCATCAAGTTTGTTCGCCCTCAGTTGTTTTCCATGCCCTGTTTTGAAAAAACCGGACACAAGTTCATATTTTCTACTGACATCACTGAGAATATTGACCCTACACTCAATAATTATGCGGACGGACGTTTAAAATTATTATAAACATATAAATGTGGTCATTCCATTACACTGACAACATAATGGAGGAATCTCATGATTTCACCGAGATACACTTTCTCCTAATAGCATAGAACATGCTACACAACTAAACCTCAAATTCAGTCATAAATAAACAAACATTTACGTATCACAACTTATAATTTCTTCTGGTAATCCCAAAGCACATCGCGTTGCTAAAAATCATCTTTAAGTGGGTAGATAATGTATAAATAACAATCAGGAGTTTCGAAAATCCAGAACAGTAACCATTACTGACTCAATTACGATTTGTCGGTGTTGTATATACGTTCATTATGATTTCTCAATATCACCATAGAACACCGTTATGAAAGGAAATGTACAAAATGTCATGCTAGCATTTTCGTGCTTAGGATAGGCAAATTTTAAACTACATATTTAAAGTGGTGGTGTTAGCACTTTCGGCTGATTTTATCAAAAGAATACTCGACGCACATCTATTCTTTGTGGTTTTTGAGGGGTAGTTTTGCAAGAGTAACACTATAGTTATTCCTTTCTTTAACTCTTAGTTAAATATCTGTCTTTCTTGTTTCTGAAAGAAAACATAAATTGCTGTAATTACTATAACCAAGAAAACTCCTACCATCAAACATTTTGATTTCGATTTTTTCGATTGTATTATGTAATCATGTATGATTTAACTTAGTTTCTCATTTTTCTCTAATGAAGCGACTCGCACTAAGCCACGAAACATCAGATATTTTAATTTTTAATTGTTAAAATATTACAAATAAGTCATTCACTTATGTAAAAAATGTATGTGTACCGATCAGACTTACAACCCTCGTTTTATTAGTGTTGTAGATAGAGTGAAATGCTGTTGTTTCAGGGACTTTTTAATATATTTATATTTGTTTAGTTGTGCTAAAGCACATACTAAATATATATCATGCTTCTTCACTGGAGCGCTCATGGCACCATTCAACATTACACAACCATGTGGTCCAAGCCCTTTTAGTTAATGTCGGCTCTCCAGTCGATTCTGGGCGACTTACTGGCCTGATGGTAAGGAGATCGCCATGTAGACAAAAAGGGTGATAATTTTAGTATTTCAGGGGATCGTGTATGTGAACTGCAAAATAGTTCTATATAAGGACAAAACAGCCGTAAATTCAGTTTACTGGATATCGACTAGATTAATAAAGTTGCATTATTAGATACATTTTTTATGCCGTGTGCAATGAAATAGAACATATCTGAACACCACCCTAACAACCACAATCAAATGGCTACACCGAAAGATTTGTAGATATTTTGAAAGGGCTTTGTTAAGGGGATAGGAGAGGCTATCAGTGATGAGGAAGTTTTGCAACAATTTCTCATTTCACGTAGAGTAAAATCGAGCCTCAACAGAGAGGATGGTTAGTCTCTAGCTAAGATTATGTTTGACTGACCAATACGAACGTTTTTCGATATTGTACACTCTAGAGATAATGCCAGTGTGGTACAAAACCATGGTGCGAATGGTTATAGAAAATTCGTGACCTCGACGTTGGTGACGATGTTTATGCCTGTGTTCACAGGCTTGGTAAGCTAAAATGGATCAGTGGGATGATTGTTACTGAGATAGGTTAACTGGTGTACACAGTAAGGGAAGGTAACTTAGTGATAGTACAACATTTTAGTCAACTGAGACCTACAAGGATTATTGATGGACCGATCTCGCAAAGTAGAATTTCCATGGAAATAGTGTGTGAAACCTTCGATATACCACAACCTGCGTAGCCACCTATGTCTGGAAGAAGACAAGTGGCTGGTCAATATAATGTGATGGACATATGAGACAAAGGCTAGATCCAATATACATGCATAATTTGTACATTATTTGTTTAAATTATTATAATAATACGTATGTGGGTGATTAATGGGTTTCTTGATAGATCAGTCGGATCACTGTCTGAGTAACATATCAAGTCAAGGTTGGGTGCTATCTGTAAGACATAGCGTTGTGAGTAATCAGAGTCGATAATATCTACTATTCTTACGTCAGATATCGTGGTAATAACTGAATATTTCGTGTGAACTGAACTTCTGCATGTTATTCTTTAAGGCAGTTAAATAATGTTTTACGATTACTTATCACTAATTCTGGTTAACTGCTTTTTCTGTCACATGCATGAATAACGAATGATTGGCGTTTTAGTTGCACCATAATCACCATCCATTGAAGACATTTCAAAAAACTCAGAACAATTTTGGTGTGAAGTTTAATTTTTATCTACGTGATGACATTTGGTCTACATTTTTAAAAGAAAAATGTACAATTTCAAAATAGTAACAATGGAAATGTCTGTAAAAATGAATGCAGTTAGTGGCAGAGAGACCTTTGAAAATTGTTCAGTCCAGTTTCCTAGTTTATCAGGCGACCATTTGCTATCTACAGTTTATTTTAAAGAAGCATAACTTCTATATTAAGATAATCAGCAAGATCCAGCTTTTGCGTATCATTCAGTCAATCTGACAAACGTCGAATGTCAATGAAACTGTAGCGATTTAAGTTAAGTAGCTTAAAGATGATTTCACAACTTATGTGTACACGTAGATAAGAAAGCATAAGTATTCATTTACTTCCTTATTCTTTTATAGGGATTATATTTCCTATTATCTTATATTGAATGTTGAGAGACATTGTGTGTTTGAATGATTACCAATTTCGCTCCAACTGTCTCCTGTGCCGGCCTTAAAATAAAGACCTATTACCAAAGATTATTGTTTCTTCTGTTAAAATAAAACGGAACGTACCTAGCTGTTGAAAAACCACCTCAAGAAATAAACGTTAAATCTGTTGCATACTTTAAGAAATTCAAGGGTCACTGTGATGCTTAATGAACTAAAATTGTGTCCGTTTAATTACTAGCCAGGTTTTTACCTGTTAGAATGAATATCCCAGTTTAAAGTCCCATGGTTTTATGATACTGACAACAATTCTTTGAAAGACACCTTGTAAATCAAGTCGAAATATCAGCCTTGAAAATATTTGCTGACTTGATCTTGTAATATCTTTTTATTCCTGTAAGTTACACCGAAGAAACACTGGCAAACTTCGTATAGACTCTTTGCAAATTTTGGGAGCGAAAAGGACTTGGGATGATATTCATCACAATTGAATAAAAAATATCTAAGTAAAGTGAGAAAGGAAACTTTAAATTTAGACACTTGTTTCCACCTGGAACCCTCCTGCGGTTATTGCATGTCCCGAGCCCAGATAAAGGAGAAGGGTTGGGCATAGGATTAGCTACCTCATTCCGTAAAAAAACCTGTTAAAAATGTGCACATCAGTAAAAACCATCTAACTTCTATGGATTCCTCCCTAGGAGCTGGAAGATCTTAACTTTGAAGAGTTATGATGTCTCATGGTGACAGCCTAGTTTCTTCGGACGTCACAAGACCAATACTCCTTCTAACGACCAGAGCGACAATCAATATGGGCGACCGGCTTCAAACAGTTGTTCCATGGACACTGTGGCTCCATTCTCTGGTCATCAAGACAATCCTTAATCTACTTTCTTATTAAAGTGTCTCAAGAAGAACCCTTCCATGATGTGGGTAACAGGCAAGTAATTACTTCTCTCCTGCCACTTGTACTGGTTGCTCGAATTTCCAAAGCCCTATACTAAGTTTCCTGAAGATACGCTTTAAACTTCATTTTGGAGCTTTTAATATGAAAATTGTGTCGAATTAGTCAGCAAGCTATGTTGGCTAATACACTAGAAACTCTTGCCATTAATGTATGCTGTGTTTTTGAAACACGTAAACAAGACCCTAGCATGATCATCCATTTAAATTCATTTAATCAGTTCAACGAAGAAGCACGATTGTTTAATCCAGCGGCCTCCAACGTCAATAGGTATTCACGTTCTGACCACGCCCCCGTGACAGCACATATTTTCATGCGTTTTGCTGGTCACAAAAAGATTATATTAGGCAAACCCCTTAGTTATAAATGCAAGACTGAAATGCCAAGATTGCATTTAGAAATGGTTTGGCTAAGCATTTAGTTGCCCACAACCAATAAATTTATTCCGAAACAGTTTGGAACAATTTCAAAGCAGGTGTAAACGCAGCAGCATTATCTGCATTTAACCTCAATCCAAAGGTTATGAAAGACCATTGGATCTCTGGAACTTCTAGTGGACTGATGAAGGCTCAAAAACTCATTCCAGCAAGCTCAAAAAATGGTGAAGAACGACAAAAATCGAAAGGTAGGCTGACAAAGAGTCTACGTAAGAATGTTGAACAGTAATGAGCAACAAAAGCAAAGGAAGCATCGGCGGTAGCGGGCAATAGTTGACAGCTTTCGCAACTTATCAAGGACACCGGCATTAAAAAATCGGCCGTAAGTGAAATTATCTCGGAAAATGATGGGTCTATGATTCACTTTCAGTCTAGAAGACTAGAACGATGGGCGGAACTCTTTCAGGAACAATTCAACTGACCGCCAGCTACTCTTTGTTTATATACTATCCCCAAACTACGTGAATGGAAAACTGACAAAGGTACCCCCAACTCTCAGTGAGGTTGAAAAGGCCATAAGTAACTTGAAGCTAGGAAGAGCAACAGGACCTGATAGGTTGTCTATCAATATCCTTAAAAATGGTGGTCAGTTTTAGCCAGCAAGTTGACTGATATGTTAGCCGACTTCTGGGAACTAAACATCATCTAATCTGACTGGCCTCGTTCGCTGATCGTTCCAATTTACAAAAAGGGACAGAAATCCTCTTGTGATAACCACAAACGAATCAGTTTGACTAATACAGTATCTAAAATATTATCCTCTATAATAATTTGGCGTTTATCCAACACTAGAGAACAACAGACGTGGGGAAACTAGGCTTGTTTCAGACCTGGGCATGGTTGCATTGATCAAATATTCGACCTGCGCCAGATGCTCAAACATAAACATGTACCGACGTCCAACTATAGTTGTATTACTTGACTTGAAAGCAGCTTTCGATTCGGTAGACAGTGAAGTCTTATGGCAGTGTTTGTCATTAGAAGACGTAATTCAAAAGTACATAAGCCTCATAAAGGCTCTCTACGAGGTCACCACCAGTGGAATCAGAACGTAAAGCGAATTGTCACGAAAAATATCATTCTCAAGTGGTGTTAGTCAGAGTTCCCCTTTGTCCCCTTTTTGTTTAATTTCGTCATTGATGTACTCTTAGAAGTCTTAATTTTTTCTTTCAACTCCTTAGGAGTTATTCTCCTTCCAGGAGCTCCTCTCTTTGACTTAGAATACGCAGACGATATAGTCTTATTTGGTGAAGACGCTGACAATGTGCAGTCTCCTCAGTACCTTGAGTAACAATGCAAGCATATTCGGGATGATCTTCTACCCTTCTAAATGAAAAGTGTTACTTCACGACTAGTCTGCCTCTTCACCTAGATTAATGATAGGGAGTGGAGTAATTGAATGCGTTGACCACTTCACTTATCTCGGGAGTCTCCACCCCTGGTGGGTCGGTGTTTGACGAAATCTCAGCACGGATTCAGAAAGCCCGATTGACATTCACTAATTTAAGCCACTTGTGGCGTAGGGGAGATATCCGTCTCTCAACGAAAGGTCGGGTGTACTGCGCAGCAGTCCTTGCCGTTTTAACATATGGCTGTGAAACGTGGGCCATGAAAACCCAAGATATGCGTTGACTTTAGGTATTTGACTATAGAAATCTTCATAGCACCGCTCGTATATCACGAAACAGTCAAGTAAGTAATATGGAGGTTAGACAACAGGTTCTTGGGAAATAAATCTCTCGAAGAGGTCTAACCTTCATCGGCTGAGATGGTTGGGACATATGTTACTCATGTTTGACCACCGTATGCTTTGTCGCGCGATGGTGGCTAGGGATGAAGGAGGATGGAAGTAGGATAGGGACGGACAAGCCAAAACATGAAATTAGTCGACAAAGTCTTTGGCCATTAATATAGGCTATGTTGGTAGATGCAGATTATATGGTTGGGGTCCGGGTGGTGATCGCAATGAATGACTGAGAACACTGGGTGACACGGCTCAGAATCGGTCACAGTGGTCCATAAGTATTCACCATTTTCCTTTATCTAGATCTTAAATTCTATTATTATTTTCTGGACACCTTAAATTTACTCTTCCCTCCTGTACTATGTTGTTGCGCTACCTCTGTAAATTTATTCTGTGCTAATGTGGTATGGAAAATTGAATCTATGGGCGTGTGAACCTCGTTCCACGTTGTTGATGAGTGGATGAATATTGTAGAGATAAGGTTCACAGTTAGTTTTGAAAATTTAATTAGCTTAGTTTAATTAATCGTTTATTAGCATCACTCTTACTGCAGAATATATGGAGTGGTACATTTGCTTCACTTACATAGCGATCATAATAAGTTATATCATATCATTACTTTCCTAGCCTGATCAGCCCTAATTATGGTTATTAGTGTTTATAACGAGAGATAGGTACAGGTTCTAAGTTGAAGTTGGATGACATTTGCAGGGAATGTTACAGGAAAGAGCACACGCCAGTGATGGCCTATATCACGGAATAGGATTATTGTTCAGCCATCAATAACAATGCCGTTGAGTTTCCGTCTTTAAAAAACGTAACTTTTACTGCATATTTAAAGAAAAAATGTACATTAAGATTGTGCTATTTCACTAATCCTGCGATACAGCCCAACTAATCCCCTCGGTAGATTCATGGCGGCTGTTACAATCTTCCGTTTATCCATACACATGAATATCCGATACTGTCAACATCTAAATTTTAACCATAGTAAAAATAGCTATAAAAGATGCCAAGGCATGTTATCTTCAACTGAAAATGTCTAGGGGATAACTCTCAGAAGTCAGAGGACTAATTACATGAGGAGAAGAATCAAGTATTTTGGAGGTGTATGGAATTAAAAAAAATACGATAGCATCATAAACTTATGGTATTTGACTATGGGTTGTTGGTGGGAGAATAAAACAGAATATGTCAGTACTAAAAGTAAAGAGTCATGACGGAAGTTCATAATGGTCTACTTCTGATCAATCTAAATGAACTTCATGCATCTGCATCGAAGTAGTGAACGAATTCCGTAAACAAATTTTAAACCCCGTTAGTCCGCTAATGATCATAACAAACGTACCTACATAAAAATCTCCTCTGTCACTTCAACAAAATATCGTGGTTGAAATAGCAATATACAGGTTGAAAGTACGGTTCGAAACAAATTTTGTTTACGTTATGTTATTCTTGCCGCTTAATAAACCTCTTCGGATCAGCTTAAAATTTTGACCTTGTTATCAAGCCGAGATTCGTATAAGTACTCTGGTGACTCTCATTATTGTAACGCTTTGGTCAACTGTTACATTGTTGACAGATGGAATCAAATGGTCCTATAGGAAAATCAGAAGGTTTATTCCACTATTAACATAACGAAGTACCTGTAACGTCATTTTTTCAAAAACTGTGGGAACAACTTTCTCAATCTGTTAAAAGATTGATAGGATAATAAAAAGGCATTTGTTTTAAAGTCATTTAAACCATTTAAAACCAGACAATTGTATCGTGCCAATGTTGGATACTTGACTCTTTGTTTACCCCACTTCTCATTTTTATCGGCCAACGCGGTTGTTTTGAATGGTTCCTCAAGGATTAAAATATTAGCAAAGATGTCTTTAGCCGGTCTCAAAAAGCAGCTTAATAAAGCTAATCAGGTGAGTGTGTCCTGGGGAAGCTAGTATGTTTCTGTATGTAAGCCACCATTTAGAATAATTCCCTAGGTCATGATCGTACACTTCATGAAGTGTATGGATGTATCCTGGTTAATTCTAACCCTTGTGCCTGTATATACGGTCTATACTTCGGCGAATTTCCCACCTGAAGCCTTAGTATTTAAGCGAATTCGTTGACTGTAGTGGTATTTTTTCCCTGTGGTGCCGTACAACATAAGTTCTACGTCTTAAATGTGTTAGACCACTGCTTTGAATAATCAGTTTCAAGGAAACTGCCCTGGGTTTATGCGTGTATCGTTTCTGAGGCCTTTAGTGTAGTTTCTAGGGTTTTTTTAAGGAACTTTTGTTAAGCAGGTAGCAAGTCGACTTCGATTTTCCAACTTTAGATCCTCTATCCTGTTAACTTATGAAAGTTTTAATGCGTGTTTCTGCAAATGGCATGTTTCATACCCCTGGTACGTGTATAATTCAGTTCTGAGATAGGTATTTGTCATTGTTTGGGCTTGAAGATGTATGAAATCATCTCTGGTATGGGACGGATCGATGTCAAATAATTAACTGGTGGAGTACTCAGATTGCAGCTAGTGGTTTGCGAACCCCACCCCATTTGATTCAGTTTGAGCAGCTGGACAATACCACTTTTACATGGTATGGTTTTTAGTTGATAGTATGAATCTGGTAAACTTAGTATATATGCCATAATAATAAAATAAGGGACAATCATAAAGCGAAAGAGTACCTATCCATGAAGTCATTGACCATGATCTAAAGATGTGCTGTACTTGTCAAATGAAGCACGCAAATCAAAAACATCTCTTTCCATTAAATTCTGCCCCATTCCCCGGTTCAGCACAGTTACTGTTAGTGTATCATCTCTTATTTATAAACTGCAGTTAATTGATCGTATACACGTTACCTTAATTCACTGCCACTGTACTCTTCGTTTCGCATTGATATTAATTTCTTGATTGGCTGACTGATTTGGTTTGTGAATATGTAATGCCATGCATGGAATATAATAAGATTTGTCTGATTGGTTTATTGTCTTGTGTTCTTCCTACTTCAGCCTGGGACTGAAGTGGGGGGGGGGGCTTTGGGCAGATGTGCAGCGACCAGCTAGCCACTCCCATTGACATTTATCTTAACTTCGTATCCCCAAGGTCATATCGAGTAATTGGTCATACCTTCACTATCATAACAGCTTTTTTGACGTCATAACAGAATGTAAGGCCTGCTTTACTCGTTTCCAGTCGAATATACGAGTGTTCTGGGTGTATACTTCAGTGTATCTATGTATCTTGACTTAGTATTCTAATTCTTGTTCAATTTATTGACTCACGCTTGAGTCTTATTTTATACCTCATATTTACATCCTCAGTATAACATTTTAGCTTGGATCATCAAATAGATGAGGGGCCGTAACTGGAACTTCTCAAAGTGGGTTGCAATGATGCAGATGCATTCTCTGTGAATTCTCACAAGCCACTTATTTTTATTTTCTAAAAATCTTATTAGTGTAATCGCATTGCTTTTAGACAGTTTGTTCTGAAAACTATTCATGCTCATCTTATAATCTCCTTTTTAGTTTATGAGTGAGAAGATTGGTGGAGCAGAAGGCACAAAACTAGATGATGAATATGTCGAAATAGAAAAAGTTGGTTTGATTTTTTTGGAAGTTATACTGTCGATTCTTAAAACTATTAATTAGAAAGTCGATACAATTTCCAAATTGTTTGAAGATGTCATAGCGCAAACACATGAATTTCTGCAACCAAATCCAGCTTATCGTGCTAAATTAATGACAATGAATACATTGAATAAATTACAAGGGAAGTCAAAAAATGCATCATATCCACAACCCGAAAATCAACTAGGTGAATGTATGATAAAATATGGTCGTGATTTGGGCCCTGAATCATGTTATGGTATGTTTAACATATTGTATTTAATATCATTTTACAATTTTTAATTGAAGAATATCTTTTCATTTTGTCTCGATCTCCCTAGCTTTTCATATTGTTGCCTACTGTGGTTTAATTTTACTTAATAGAAGTTATGTAAAACAGTTTCTTTTCGTCTCATCAAGGCGCTATGTCATATGCTGAATACCTGTCTTTTTCTCCGATTATTATTGTCAAAGTCAAAAAACATTGCATATTTAATAGCCACTTTGGTACTCACGTTTAAAATGGTATCCACTGTCTGACTCATGTCAGTCGACCTCACTGTTAATCAGTTTGTTGCCATTGGTTGCAAACAGTATAACTATAACAAAATCCATTCCATATTTCTGGTTACATTGATCAGAGCTGTTTTGTATCCCTCCAATTGCAGGAGTTTGTGCATACACTCACTTTTTGCGGTGAACTGTTAGAAATTTCTAAAATGGCTATATATCTGGGTTGTGCCAGATCAATCTTCGCATAGTCGCATGATTTTGTTTCCCTATTTTAAATAAATGAAACTATTTACAAAGAAGATAAGCATGTTCGTCAAAAGTTTCAATCCCTGTTTCCTTCAAAAACACTTCGATGATCAGTTACGTTAATCAATACACAGTAATACTATAATATTTTCAGTCATTTTATGTTTATTTGACGTGCTATATTAAATAGCCTGCAGAGTAGACTGAAAGAAGTTTGCAGGCGGCCACCAAAAATAGATCCCATCATTTAATCAAGCACTTAACATTTTGCTTATAAGATGCATTCTGTTTCATCACTGTAACAGCTTTTCATTTCTACTTCTTGATATATTGAATTAAACAATATGATTATCAACCTTCTTGGTTGATTACACGGACAGTTAGAAAGCTGGATTAAGGTTGATCATAAAAGTAAAGTTGTACTCATCATTTACCACATGTATCAGTTGTTTAGTGGCTGGTACCTTCGAATTTTAGACCAACTAAATCGCAGATGTGAACCTAGCTCCATCTTCAGTTTGATCATGTGTGTGTAGTGTCATTAGTCTTTGTACTTGGAATGTGGTTTAGGTTTACGTACACAAATCCATAGCTGCTTAATGAGATGAAATAACGTTTGTCTGGCTTCAATTCTTTTCGTTCTACGCGATATGGTTCGGTATAAATTTTAACAGTTGGGATTAATTTTCGCTCATTTTAAGCAGGTTGACTTTGTTTTTATGTGATAATAGTTACCTACTTATGATCCTGTTAAGTTGTTGGGTTGAATTGTCATTAGTGTATAGCCTCCAAAATATCTACTTTCTATTGAAACTGGCCGCTTTCAAGAAATCGAAAATTTTTCTATAGACTTTTTGATTTAGTTGTCAGTGTGCTCTATGGGTTTCGGTAGCATAGACACAGATGTATTTATCCTGTATCTTCTTTTAGATCATAAACTTCAAAGTACTTTTATAACTCCTGTTTTCTCAATTCATTTCTTCTTGAGTTGTATTGTGCCTAATCTATTTAAAAATTACTTATACTCATGATACTGTCGGTGTTCTTGTTGTGTAAATGGGGTATGGGAGCTGAATCGAGGCATTATATATATATAATCGTAGTTCTGCTCTAACTTTCAGTGACTTTTTAAAAAAAATTCTGTACAGTTCTCTTCTATCAAATATATATTATGTTTGCGTAGATTTTACGGGTGTTGTATATGAGAGTATAAAGTTCATTTTTCATGCAAACGTTTTGAAAGTACTTTAAAGGAAACGTATTTATTGTACGAGTTTTTGTTGCAGATTAACATCAGTTTGGATTTCATTAAAGATCAAAATGCATAAAATAGTATAGAAGTCCTTAGTGACAGTACACTTCCTCAACCTTGAAGTAGGCGTATGAAACTCAATCATATCAAGAGTGTGATTACTACCGATACTACCATCATTTTCTATAAAAAGTAAACTGAATTTCAGATCTCTGATGGAGCTCTAAATAATTAAATTGCTCTAAACCGTCCCATGTCTACTTCTGCTTTTAGCTCAATTTATTTTTAATCCTTGTTATTCATAAATATTATTTTCTTCCTAGGTCAATGTCTTGTCCAAGCAGGTGAATCATTTAAATACTTAGCAGATATTAAATACACCATGGAAGAACATGTGAAGGAGAATTTTCTTGATCCTCTCCACAGTGTACAAACACATGAGTTAAAAGAGATTAATGTAAGCCTACCTATTGTAGATTTAGATGAATTTTTTTTGTCAAACACCTAACTTTTTAAAAGCTTGTATCATGGTCATTTTCTGTGTTTTCTCAACTTTTGGCATGGAAAAATGCATAGGATGAAGCTTATTTGACCACTAGGTGACATGTTTGAATATCTCCTCATATACTTCTGAAGTTAGACTTGGCTTAACAGGCGGACGCGGCAAGAGGGTTAACGAGAATGTGAATCTTTATTGAGTAAAGTGACTTTGACATATATTATGTATGCCCACCGCCGCCTCCCTTGACGCGCAATTCTGTTCGAAGGAATTTAGTGATGTTCGAACTGCAACGTAGTATTAATCCATGAAATCATTGACTGTTGGGCTGTCATTGGTAAATACAGATCACCTAGTTAAAATTTATGAGATAGATTCGTTTAGTAATTAGGGACATTCAATGACAAGTCACACAATCAATCATATTAGGACAGATACATTCACTCTTTATCTTTCAGATCATGAGTTCTAGTATCCTTCCTTACATACCTTTCGATTTTTTCCTCTTGAACAATATTCTCGAAATGTAGTCCTGATTATGTCACTGCTACGGTTATTACTAGTCGTTTGTTTTGTATATCGTTAGGTTCATATTGTGTTGGTATGAAACTGACAAAATGTACTCGTATCGTGTTCTATGTTGATTGGCTTCTGTTTGAGCAGCTAGATGGTATAATTTTCACATACAATTTAGATTAAAAATGAGTAATTGGATTGTACGTTTATGCATCTTTATTATGTAATATTTAACATTTATGTATGCAAATTAAGCTCCACTTGGTTACCTAATTAAAATTCAATGTATTATTATTATTACCAGTAGTAAGTGTATTACTATCATTTTACGCAAATTTATCTATTGATTCATTTATTAGTCAAGTTATTTATCATTTTATAAGTTTCAATTATTGATAGTAATATTTTTTACACACTATACTATCATGAATATAGTGGCGTGAATTGCAAATGTTTGTTGATACACTGCGTTATACAAGGAAACTCACTCTAATTTGTTATTGTTGTTGTAATTATTATTGTTCTATAAGTATATCCATAATATGTGGACAGTTATTTTAAAAAAATGCAATATTATTTATGTACTTTTCTGTCTTACACGAAGCAAACTGAATTGTTCCAAAGGAGTAATGTGTTTAAAAATTTATTTGTTTATGGTTTACATCACAAACTGACTTTAGATAAGTATAACTATTGAAAACTAGGTAGTACCGAGTGTCATTTTAATATTCCGATGAAGTAATCACTTCTATCTAACCTAAAAGGTCTTGAGTTCGATCTTTGCTTATTACATACTATGACGAAGCCAGGCTGTAGTGTGATTTATTGAATATATGGACGATGTTGGGCTATTCAAACAAATAATTCACTTCTGTAATAAAATCAAATAGTCTTCATGCTTAAAAATATTTGATTTATATGTAACTAATTCGTATTCCAAAGTAAAGTTCATTCAAATAAAGTTGTTTGATAGCAATAACGAGTTTATCCTTTTTATTATTTTCAAACAAATACAAGTTACTGATTAATTAACACACAATAATTATTAAGGTAAGTTTTCATCAGAAACTGTTATTTATTGTGAACAAATAAGAAGCGTTGAATAATTATTTCGTCGTTATTTACATTGTCAGAAAATTTACACCTACACTAAGTTTAATACGAAATCTTCAAATTTCACGGCAATCGTAATGTGATAGATGATGACAACGCAACACAGCGAATTGACTGAAGTTAGAAATATAAACCATCGGATTTCGACCTAAGGGTCTTTGAATTGATCCCTAGTGAAGTCATGGATTCTCACTGCTGGGGAGTTCCATTCCAGAAAAAAACAATTGCATAGTACTTTCTATTTCTCAGTGGTTGTCCAACTACAGTTCGTGCTACGAATTACAGAATTCAGCAGCCTCCTCAGTAACTTAGTGGTAAATGGAGTTGCATTTGATACACGGGAACTGAGAGTTTCGAAGTAAGTATCAGCACTGGAGTACAGGTGTATCCATCTGACCAGTTTCAAACTACACATCCTAGATTCCACTTACCAACGACAATTCAATTTTAATCATTTATCTTCATAAACTTTATTAATCTTAATGTCATTAAGATGTAAAGTTCTAATCTACTACATACTTTTAAAATTTCACTTTTAGACTAAGTACTAGCCATACTTTTATAGGTGACCATTTCAGTCCAAGTGACTAATTATGGAAATCAGGGTGATTCTGTATACTATTGGCTTCCAGACAACTTTCTTGCCGAAAGTTTCTATGATC
Organism: Schistosoma japonicum; assembly: GCA_025215515.1. Lineage (NCBI taxonomy): Eukaryota > Metazoa > Platyhelminthes > Trematoda > Strigeidida > Schistosomatidae > Schistosoma > Schistosoma japonicum. Next base: position 39,535,603 of record CM046064.1, on the reverse strand, counting down.
AGTTCTTACGAATTCCTCGGTGGTTTTGATGATCTTTAACTGTCACACTCAGTGTAGATTACCTCAGTGAATGCATAAAGTTGATAAGTATAACCTTGATTGTCAAACATTAGGAATATTGAAGCTTACATCTACTCATCATTAAGAACCCTTATTTGCTTGCATAAAACCTATGTGATAATAGCTGATAATATGATTCCATCACATTTAATTCCTAATTTTTCTTTATATCATCCTTCTCATTATTTGTTTTTCTAGCACCATCGTAAAAAACTCGAAGGACGAAGATTGGACTTCGATTGCAAAAAACGAAAGCAAGATCGAAGTAAGTAATTGTAATTATGCATAGCACATGCATTTTGCTACTTTGAATTCCCGACCATCCATTGATGTTTTCGAAATATTCCTGGCTTTCATTACAACCATCGAGCAGTCAGTGCTGAAACTAGACTTTGGTTGCATGGGAGTGAATATTAATTGATTAAGGTATTCGGGACATGTATTACGCATACTTGATCATCTCCTGCCTCACGCTATAGTGACTAGTGTAAGAGTAGAATGAAAGTTAGTGATGATCAAACTAAAATCTGGCATGAATCCATGAAGTAGCTAACTGTTACTTAGAACTATGTTGGTAGATAAAGACTGCTGCACTTCTGTCTTAACCGATTGTAAGAGATGTGTGACATGATTGACAATCGATCACTCTTTATTTTACATTAAATCGCTTCCTCAAATACCATTCTCTATGTTCAATCTTGATGTTGCTACTACTTATACTACTCTGGTATTCATCTTGGTATTGTGATGGAGTGTGGCAGCCACAGATTCAAATATATGCCAGATCCTACGCTGTACATAAATGAATGTCAGTTTCGCTGTTCTTTCTAAGTTTATGTTTCCTTAATGTGTTTAGTTTATTTTTGTGCCAAGTCAATCTTGCGTTAATCGTAACTGACGCTGAGTTGTTTCTGTTTCTCAATACACAGTTAGTTTAAACATAATTAACATAGGTCATCCCCCTCTGTTGTTAGTTAGTACAGATTACCTAGTTTGGGGACCTGCATAATTACTGCGTTTGGCAGTTAGCGACGTTAATTAACGTAGCTCAGAGTTGGTTATATCTTCCTCTAGATCTTCAGTTCCAGTATTATTTCATACATACTTTTTCATATGTTCTTTCTAAACCACATTGTCGTTTTTTTTGCCTTCCTCATTATTATTACCAATAGAATAGTCACTCCATGTCGTCATGCTTATATGGGCTCTACATTCATTATTACTGATTACTCTGTGGTTGTTAGCAAGGTGTGTGTACGTTCATTCTAATCTATCATCCTTCAAAACGGTAGGATAATTAAACTAAGTGAATTTGAAGAAGTTATATAATAAACTCCTTTGAGATAAGTATTTATGAAACAAATTACTATTTTGAACTATGTTTTATGAACTAACATTAAGTAACTGGAGAACTGTTAGAAATCAGCGGAGCGCCAGAAGTCCTCCTAGTTTCAAACTGTTTTATCTACAGCTCCACGCGTGATTCATTTTACTTAACTCTCGTCGGTAAAGCGCACCTGCAATCTTTGGGGTACTGATGTCCCTAATCACTACCCAAGTGACTCAGTTACTTAAACTTGAGACTATATATTGGGATTTGGTCGATAAAATATGATCCACCGGCACTATAAAGGACTTAATAAACATCACAATTGTCACTACTCGGTGACCAATCAATGTATACGAAGTCTTTTATAATCTTAAATTAGGTTGACGGGTCATGTATGCATACCTATTGTCAGACATATACTTTATGCATTTAAAGATCAACAAAATACCTACATGTCATACCTGACCTATATACACTGAATAATTTGCTCCCTTATAGTAATCATAATAATGATAATTTCATGTCAATAAATATCTTATCTACCTTCAGTCTTACTGCATTTATTGAATCATATTACGTTAATATAATTTATGTGACAAAGGTAGAACACCTTATTGATTTTCATTTTGTTACGTTTATTATAGTAATTATTATAGTAATTGCATAGATATTGTGTGTCAGAATTAGCACCAATTCAATCAAAAGTGTGTTTTCTGCATCAATTTTTTTCGATGGATTAGAGTGCAGTTGGAGAATACTCTAATAAAGCCAGTAGTTAACTGTTTTACAAAAGACCTGAAGATCTCTTGTGGGGTCATAGGTTGTCACTCTTGAGGACTGTCATACTAGGACTAAATATCTGTCCAATCCTGCCTGATTCTCAGTGGTGCCCAACTTAGACGAATCTCTAACGAATAGAAAATAACGAATTCCCTATTAATTGATGTACTCGTCTTTCAACTGGTAGGTTTTAAGTTCAACATTCTTTCCACCTACTTACGCTTCAACAGCTAAGTTTTAGTCATTACCTATCGTTACTTCTAAATAGATGTTGAGTAACATAGTTCAGGACTAATTGTTTTTTTTTACATCTTAATCATGAAATTTATTGATTCTCTTCTTCCTATAAATTGGTTGTTTCTTCTCTATATTTAATCTTTGGTACTGTTACTTTCTGTGCTAATGTTGTATAGCTACGTGAACTAGTGTACATATACCTTAAATACTAGATTTCTCTACATTGGCGACTGATATTTAAAGTAGGGTGATGACTCATTAATTATACCGCTCAACTCAGTCACTACATGTTTGAACTTGGTTCTAAATATATATGTTTGAAGAAACGGGAGCAATCTGTAGTCTCTATACAGATAGTGTTGCTCAAAACTGAATTCATAAATTTATGTACATCGCATATAAGTAGTCAATCATGATGCGTATATGCTTAGTCTGACAGTATGAGCATAACGTTATAACACTCATAAATACTATTGTTACGTTTCTTCATGTTTATGCCTTTTATATACTTTCCAACAATAATGTTATTATAACAGTTTTACATTTGTATGTTTGAGTGTTTATGCAATCTGGTGACATAGGTTTGAATCGTATACGGGAATGAGAAGCGTCAGTCGGCTCAAGATCGCGTTACTAACGACTGACGACCATCAGGAAGCATATACCAAACAGTAATCCCTTTTGATTATTTCCAACTACCTAACGTCAAAACACAGTACATTATAATAGCGGGTCACTTATTCTAGAAAATACATAATGTATATTTTATTTCAGATTTCCATTAATTCTATTTTCCAAAATATATTGGTTAGTTTGCTGCCTCGATTGGCAAGCATATCGTTTTAGACATTAAAAAGAGTCACTTCACATGACTGTTCATTTATCGTATAAGTGGCATCTATTTTAGTTTAGGGAACATTCATAGTATGTCTCAAAGTCTAGTACACGAATCTATATCTAGTAAACGAATTAATACATTTTTAGTGTGTGTATGTTGTAGATTATACACACAAAACTATTATTTTTTAATAATAAAGTTGGGTTGTGGCTGCGAAGGGCGCGTGTTTCGTCGTACTTAGGACCTACTTACTGGATGTACCTACATTCGAATGTGAATATTTGTATCGGGACTCAAACTCAGCTTATTCGCATCAAACACCATTTATTCTCCCTTGAGCTACTGAGTCCGAATAGGCATAGTTGTGCAATAAGTATGTTTTTATAACTCGGAATGTGTTTTTACCATTCCATTGATATTGTTAGAGACTGAAATTTACCAGTCTTTGTTTCAATTTTTTGCTTCCTGAGTGGAAAAAAAGTGCAGAAAAGTTACTATAATACCTTCTTAATTGTTGTATCGTCTTATAATATACTAGTATGGTATTGTTAGTTTAATCAATTCTTTGCATACATATACCATTCTCATTACCTTTGCGATAGTTATGTATAAACGTGATGACTGAAAGTTAATGCGACTGTATTTGTGTCTGAATGTATGTAGGTTACAGGAGTATCTGCTTCCTTATCGATACAATGCTTATTTGACCTTGATTATGAATTTTTCACATCCGTTAGTGAATATGTTGTAAATTTTTTGTTATTTTTAATCATTATTCTTGGTAATACAGGAAAGTCTGTAAACTTATATACATATAGGATTATTGGCATAATGAGAGTTTTGCGTGGTAAATAGCATAAACTTTTGTGAGTAAGTATGCGAATATACCTTGTAAAAAACGCAGTATATTTGACTCAGTTACCACTAATTGATACAGGTAAAAAGTGATTGTCAATTAACTAGCATGTAGATTACTTTGTACCCCCAACGGTGGCTCCGTTTACAAGATATTTAACTCAACCACTAGTTCACAGCTTCTAATGTTGCTCCTTTTATTTCTGTATGAGAAACCAGCTAGCAGTATAACTAGCCCTTAGAGTGCCACTAGAAACCAAGGACACTAGTGTCTATCTGGTACATTGGTTGAAGTAGTAAGAGTGAATCAGTCAAAATGGCGCGAATCCACTCTTCTTTCTCTTCTTGATCTTAAGTTCTGTTGCTCCATACATACTTTTTTTTCATTCCTTCCATTTGAACTATATCCTGACATTAATCAGATCTCGTCGTACTAATATGATGTAGCATATTTAGCTAAATAGGATCTGATCATTAAAATTCTGTTTGTTTGCCATACATCGTGCATAAATTCATATATTTATGATTTTAGGATTGGATTGTTATAAACTGAAGAACCTCTAAGAATCAAACAGATAATAGACAATTGTACTAATCCGACTGTTCTTCAGTGGTGTGCATCTACTCAAGTTACCATTAAAAGGATTAATGGAGGAGTCATTATTATCATAATAAAAGCGCCAGTGAGAAAGAGGATGGAATGAGAACGTATTTCTTAAAAAACACTGACTCTAATGGATATACAGAGTAAATACATCTGGGCTACTTCGATCAATTTTAAGCCATAGTGCATTTAAAACCTCCAGCCACCGACCATAATTATCGCACCATATAGTCTTCATCTCTTCATAAAGCCTCCGAAGTCATAAAAATACATGAGAATTTGTTCATTTTGCCTGGGAAATTAAAGCTTAGCATTATTACATGAATACCCTGTTAAACATGCTTCTACCTACTATTATGATTCAGAAAATAATCATCTGATATTTATGCATAAATTATGTTAGTGCAAAGAAAAACATTTTAGGCAAGCGTATTATACTATGACATGTGACGATCACTTGTCTGCAACTATACTTGTAAAGAATAGTAACTCATTTTTTTATGTCATTGTTCACTTTAGTTAATAATATTGATTTTGTATGAGTATTTGTCGATCAGTCATAAACAACGTAGAGTCTTACACATGTGCTTTAGCTCAGATTGTTATGCCCATACAACATATTAATATTACAAGATCGTATTAACAAGATTAACACTAGAATATAGTCCAATCGTAGTAGACTGTGGCTGGGCATATATATAACGCGTCTCCCAGCCATCTCAGTCAATCTAGATTTATAACTTTATTTACTGATTTACTATCTTTACCGCAAGGTGTTGAAGAAAGACGGTAAACTAGTTGAAGGTTGTAAATCTTCATCGACTGAGGTTGTTGTAACGTGTGTGCTTAACCACTTCCTACCTCAATGCACGATGCTGACTAATTATGTAGTAGGATGAAAGAAAGTTAGGGGTAGCCAAAGCAAAATATGGTATCCGTCCATGAAGTCACTGACTGCTGGTTTGAGGCGTGTTGATAGATGCAAACTACTTGGTTGGGGTTCACATGAGTGCCGTAGCCAATCATTAGAGATTCCTAGTGACATGACTCAGATCCAAACAGTAGTGACTCAGGTACGTTCACTCTTTGCCTTCCCTCAAGTTATGGGTTTAAAATTATCTTATACGCTTGCATGAATTAATTCTTTCTCCTTGTATCATATTTTATATGTCCACTCTTTTTTCTTACTACTATTTCAGTAACTACTACTAATAGTTTGGTGTGCTACTGAGGTGCACATGTGTTCCAGGTTCTTTGTTGTACATATTTTATTTAGTGCTCTTTATCTAATCTCAATGTTACCTACTCGATTGTTCTAGAAGACGCGAGCAACGCTTTAAAGACACCCGTGATCACAGACGTTGGACCCACGCTTGTTTTCTGTTTTCGTAGCCCGTTTAATATTCGTATAGTAAAGCAGTGGACTGCTGCACAGAATACTCGTGCATTGTGTTGGTATCGTGCAGTAGTGGTTTAATCCTTAAGATGGAAACTCGAACTCTGAAATCAAGTAGTATCGCTAATCTTTATATTTAGGGTATTACCTGAAGCCAAATACACAGTTCTTTATATAGTAAATGAGTTAATAAAATCTTATTGGCTGTTAAAACTGAAGCTGAAGAGACTTGATTCAAACATATAACTCTATGTTAAATCTTAAGCTTTCACCGGTTATATTTTTGCTTAATTTGCATCTAATAAATTTCACCAACCCCCCGTTAATATTTACGTATGAACACGAAATTATTCATCGTGAATTTTCACCTCACTTTTATACAAGTTGATTTGCTGGTGCGTGTTTCATTATAGGCATGCTCACTTCTACAGCTTTATATTTAAATATTTTTAAATAGAATGAGTACTTGAGTGTTATGTCAGTTAGTTGAGTGGTGTTAGAAGTGGGACGCCAGTTATCGCTTCCAGGTTGCTAATATTATGAATGGGTTCTTCTATTTAAGTTACCTGAAGTTCGACTGAATTAGGAGAGGTTTCGACGCAGTAAGGTGTTTCCCTCAAAAAATCAGTATCTACAATTACGCCTCCATTCTGCAACAGAAATGCCTAGATTTCACCAATCCTCACGAATTTCGGTTACTGGGACTAGTACCTTAAGAATATGAAGGTAATACAACTAAGAACATCCCACTTAGTCTGCATGCGATCTATCTCAAGTTGATGTCCCTCATCTAGGCCACTTCTAAGCTAGTTTTGTTTTTAGGTACCTTAAGATGAACTGTTATTCATCAGTTTCTAAAAACGAGAGATGACAACATTTCACGCAGATTTCGCGGCGAGCGCTTAACCATCAATACCACCGGTCTAGTCAGCATTCAATCATAAGATTCCAGCTTAAATCAATTTATAGTATAGCCATACAATCATCCAATCCTATTCTTAATAACTGTTTCATTCCTAACTTATTTGACCTACCTAATAAGGTTGAGAGTGTACACTTTTGAAGAGTCCTGTACAAGGGCGAAACAGCTAACCACTGTTACCTGGTTTTCAGTGACACCTTACCGAGATCACTCTGTGATGAATACAAATAACAAACATTGTATTTCATTGAATTTATTGACGTATTCGGTCGATGTGATTAATTATATTGTCAATAATCGGAGTGAAAAATCAAGTTTTCTTTTTTCTGCTTAATCATCAAGTGATAATGAGTGAACGTGCATTATCATAATTTGTCACTTATACACATTCACCAAATGGAATATTAAATTGATTTTGAAGACAATAAATCTATGTGAATTATTATTGTGAATTTTATTATTATTATTATTATTATTATTATTATTATTATTATTATTATTATTATTATTATTATTATTATTATTAAGTACTCTTTTTCTCTGTCATATTTAGTCGAGTCGCTCGTCAATATTGAAATAATTTACTTATATTGTGTTACTGTTTTCTAAAATGATCATATGGTTGATTTTGTGTGAGTATATAACCTATGACATTACGGAGTTGAATGTTGGTTACCAGTATTTAATAACACTTGTCTTCAACGTATTGTCTGTCTATAGTGAGTTGTGCTGAGATTGGATGCACAGTATTTGCTTCTGTGCGATTAATCACAACATCATTTAATTTCACTTCACCACTGAGCTATTTAGGTCACAACTGACATCTCTTAAGATTGAGATATTTAAATCAAGTTGTAATGTGTAGTCACTTGTCTAAATGACTTTAAGTAACATGCACTTTCTTTTTATGTCATAAACTATTGAATAAATACAGTATTTGTTACTACTACTGAAGGATCGACTTGTTTAAATGTCTGTCTTTTAGATAGTTTGTCAAAAATTCAGGAAACTTAACACTTTTGTCGTCCAAACCGGTGGCATCGGATGTTGCTATTGAAGAAGTATGGTGTGTGTGGGTCACTCAGGAAACTTAAGTTTGCAGTCCGAACTAGCACAAAACCTTGGTCGATGAGTGTTTGCTGCTAACCACCTTCAACTACCTAACATAAAAGCTGCATACAATATTAAGTCACGTGGTAGAGTGTAATATTAAAACTTGGTTGATATAATTCGATCAGCACTAAGGGGATTGTAGGTTTTTTGAAGGTTTTCTGCTAGAAATTGTATTTTACTTTGATTCCATGCTACCTAGAATTCATCTATAAGGCGTCTCTGTATTCTTAATAGATTTGATGCTCCCCATGGATTATGAACCCACATAATTGATATATTCCGGCCCATATTCACATCGATTGATCATTAAGTTTTATCTAACGTGATATTTGTCTAATTTGTTTTAGTTTTTATTGTGTTCTATCGATAATGATGTAATGTATGGTCACTAATCTAAGTGATTTGACGAACTTCACATCGGTCACTACTCAGTAAACAATTAATGTGCGTAAAGGGATTAAACAAATTTCATAAGTAATTACAGTACTATTGATGCAGTAAATTGAGTAATGGCTATTGTCTGTAGAGTTACGATACTCATCGATTGTTTAAATTGAAGTCAGGCAACATTTTGAACCTATGACCCTTTTATAGAGTGCAATAATCAGAAATTATTCAGTCCTCTCATTCAAAAACTTACCAAACGATAAAATACTACACAAGTCTTTCATTACATGAATTCGCTGAGTTACTATTTTTTTCTCAGGTAATCAATATGTAATGAGTGGGTGAACGTTTCAAATATGGTGTTACATTCCGAAGTGTATTTCTCTTATATCATACTACATGAATATCAGTAATGTTTTTGTTAGTATGTCAATATTTGACTAAAATACGTTGTTTCTTCACCTCCTATTCATTTACATATAGAGTTTAAGAGCATATCTCAATTACTGTCAATATTTTTATAAACATTCGTTAAAATCTGAACGAGTAGTCTGATAAGTATCTAAAATCTTAACTATTATTTGTTTAATGTGTTGTTTGTATTCGCCATTCTATTGTGTACTATAAAAACCAAGAATACTGGACATCTGCTGCGTCTTAGTATGGGACTTCCTAGCGCTGTACACCCTTGACCTCGAGTCCAAAACATTTAGGTATCGCGACAGATGCCTAGTCATTGACACCACTGGCTAGTGTCCAATACAAGCGTCAAGTTCAAACAACAAATTAAGTACCAATCTCCACATTACTATCTCAGTTCAACGATTATTTATTTAGTTTTAAGTGGCTAAGATTTCTCGAATATTATTTACAGCTTTTCTAAAAATAATGAATTATGATAGGTGGCATCATGAGTGATAAGAATCACTTTCAAACAAACATCTGAATGTGTTTGATACATTTAGCACTAATTCTTAAAGGACATTAAAGTTACTGCCTTGTATAACAGTCAGTTTTTATAAACCAATGATATCTTTTCTACAGCTTATTACATGGAACTGGATATTCTGTTACCGTTTATCTTTTGAACATAATTGATATCCCGCTATGGATCGAGACCGAAATGCTCAGAGCTCACAACTAATACATTACTGTCAAAATACCATGATAACACACGATAGTTTACAACCAATGGAGCCCAAACATATATCGAGCAAGATAGGCACCATTAACGTCAACAAATTTTGACCCCACCATATTGTGATTGAAGTTAAAAAAATGAACAGTTATATGCCAGTCTAGTGATCTGCAGATAGTGCGCTTGTAGCTAGGTCTGAATATTTCGATTTCGATTCCTGGTAAGACTGTGGATATGAAAGCTGACGAGTCCTGTAGTAATATGAAACACTTCCAGTGCTCCCTAATTTTCAATGGATGTATGGGTAAATTTCATCTCATTTTATGTACTCACTTGCCAAGTACAGATTTATCTAGGACGTGCGTGCCTTATTTGTTAAGGGTAGCTATACTACTCAGCTGCTTAAACAAAAGTAGATGAAGTGATGTTCCTACTTTGGACCTAATGTTTTAAATTTGGACTCATTAACCACTAAGCCATCGATGTCATTCTACCCTACGCCATAGTGAAGATGTTTTTAAACAAAGTAGTTCAATGATTAGACTGTAGTGGTATCATTCATCTTAATAATCAAGTTGATAGCTTAATTATGATTCAACAAATGCACACTGTGAATAACGACTTTGTACGTGTATGATTTTATATTAGATGTTTGGAGGTAGTAGTCAGGTAATCCATGATAAGACACAATTTTCAGGCTAATTGGGATTCGTTAACTTAACGTATCTTCAGTTTGAACTGTATGTTTTATATGAGGTCTGAATATGCATCATCTAGCTTTACTATCTAAGAGCTAATCCTCCCGCTTCTGATATCTTATAGGACTGAAATATTTAATGTGTTCTCTGTCGTTTCAGTATAATGATACTAATTACCTATAAGAAGATTTTTATTTTACTTTTGACTAGACATTTATTAAAACCAGTAAGCACTAGGCAGTTTTTTTTTTACTGGAAATAAATTCAAACTTCACCTTTCCTTCTATGGCTTGAACAGTAATACTAGCTCGTAGCTAAATACTCTAAACCATACCTGGTAAACAAATTAGAATTGTATTTTTCTAACTTTTCTTCGTTTCCAGGTGCAAGTAATTCGAGACTACCTGAAGATGAGCTAAAAATTGCAGAAGAAAAATTTCAAGAATCTAAATTATTAGCTGAACAAGCCATGATTAATTTTCTGAATAGTGAAGTAAGTTATTATCAGTGTTATAATTAATTTAATATATTAGTACCACTGAATTATATAAATTTCGAAGTATATATATTACAATTAGTTTATACTTTTGCAACAGTACTAATCCATGATTCTGTCTCCATAACCATTATTTCTTCGTTTACACAATTTGGGTAAAGCGCTATAGTAAAGTTCGAACAGTTTTCACTGCAAATTCTAAGTTATCTTGATTATAGCTGCTGCCTTGACGTGGTAGTCAGGCTTATCCTTCTTGATGAACCAGTCGAGCTATATTGGTTAGATCACTCGTTCATTTACATTATACCATTTCATGCAGGTCGGTTAGAGAACTGTAGAGCAAAAAGCTCCGAACTCAGTGTCGCAGGGTGAAGGTATACTGCTTACTGTACGAGGTTGTGATGTCAGCAAAATTTTTTTTCCCAAAAAACTGCATTGTAGTGATGCTGCTTCTCCACAACGCAAGGATAGGGTTAGAAAAGGTCAGTTATCAAAACCAACTTCCTCTCACCCCTCAGACTTCCGTCTTCAGCGGTAATACTGTTACGTGTACGGAGGAGATGTGTTACGTCTTGTTGATGTCGCTTGGCAACTTGGGCTAATGCATATATGTGCCAAGCTCTACGTTGTTTATGGCTAACTGTTTTTGCATATGATTGATTGTGCTTAATATTTTAACATTGTCAGTGTTAATGAACTTACTAAGAGTTTATTATTGACTTATTTACCAGTTATAGATTTATATACTTAGCCTTTGAGCTACGCTTGAAGTGTTAAGACTATTGGTACTACTACCCATTTACGTGAACTGATATAAGTGAGCTGTTGTTTGAACCCTCCTTTCGAAAATGAAAGTCCAATATCCTAGACTTCATTACGTTAATAAAACTCCGTATGTATATGTATGCATGATTAACATAGAACCTGGCACATGTGTGCATCGATCCAAGTTGCCATACCTCCAAAGTACACCATGATTAACATCACATTAGTAGAAGTTACTCAAATGATAATAATACTAAAAACAAAGAAGAGTGAACATATAGATTATTGTTCAGGGGGGAAAGAGAGGGAGCATGGAAAGAAAGTTATGAAATAATTTTAAGCTCACGATTTAACGGATGACAATGAGTGGATGCATCTGCTCCATTATAACCAATTCTAAGCCATGTCATTCAGCGTTTCCAGTCACTGGTTAAGGCATTCGCGAGGACCCCAACCAGGTAGTTTGCAGCTATCGACACGACTCAAACCAACAGTCAGTAACTTCATGGACTGATACCTTAATTCGGTTTGACCACTCCTTACTCTCTTCCATCCTGCTTTTATATCAGCCAACACCGCGCGTCGAGGCAGACGGTGGTTGGGCATACGCAACACATGTCCCAACCACCTCAGTCGATGAAGATTCACAACCTCGTCGACTGATTTACCACCTTTGCCTAACACCCGTCGTCTAACCTTGTTATTACTTACTCGGTGATACCAGCTGATTATGCCAGCGATATTTCGAAGACATCGATGGTCAAAAACTAATAACCTTCGAATGTCGTCTACCTTTAATGGCCATGTCTCACGTACATACAGTAAAACAAAGCGAACTGTTGCACAGTACACTCTTATCTTCGTTGTGAGACGAATATCTCGTCTACACCATAGGTGACATAAGTTGGCAAAAGCCAAACGAGCTTTTTGAATTCGTGCTGAGATTTTACCAGAGACCAATCCATTAGGGCTTATCAGACTTCCAAGATAAGTGAAGTAATTGACGTGCTCAACTACCTCACTACCTATCTTTAGCTCAGGTGTTGGCAAAGACCAGTCCTGGAGCAATAGTTTGCATTTAGAGAGGGAGAAGCACATTCCGAACATGGTTGGATTAGTGCTTATTGCTGTTAAAAGACTGCATCTTACTAGCGTCTTCGCCAAACAGGACTATGCCATCAGCATATTCTAAGTCAATAAGTGGATCTCCTAGTAGCAGATGAATTCCTGAAAAGTCAGACAATGAGAGTGTAACTTCCAACAGTAAATCGACTATGAAATCAAATAAAAATGGAGACAGTAGGTAGCCTTGACTGACACCATTTGAAGTTACAAGTTCAGATGACAGTTCGCCGTAAGCTCTTACACAACTAATAGTGTTTGAGTAAAGAGCCTTTAATGAGATTTTTGTGCTTTATGTACCGGGGTACGGCTTTCAATGAAAGACATTACCAAAGAACTTCTCAGTCTACAGAGTCAAATGTCACTTTCAAGCCAAGAAGAACCACCATTGTCGACGCCGAAGAGTATGTCTATGTTCTAAAACCTGACGATTGGTGAATATCTGGTCTGTGCAACCACGACCAACTCTGAAACCAACCTGGTTTTCTCGTATTCACAGTTTGTGAGTTGTGGTTAAACGTCTGATAATTATAGAAGCTAGTATTTTAGACACTATATTAGTCAAACTAATACCTCTGTGATTATCACAGGACGACTTTGATCCTCTCTTATACACTGGGACGATTAACGATCGACACCATTCAAACGCAAATGTGCCAAGTTCCCAAACTTTAGTCAAAATGTCAGTCAGCCTAATTGTCAGAGTGGGATCACCATCCTTAACGACCTCTGAAGACAATTCATTCGAACCTGTTGCTTTGTCTCACGTTAGATTGGTTATAGTTTTTTTGACTTCGATAAGAGTCAGGGGACCTAAGTCGACTTTCCATTCTGGTTGTCTTAAAATAGTGGGAAGTTCTAGAGCAGCTGAAGGCCAACTGAACTGCCCCTTGAAGTGTTCAACCCATCATTTTTAATGTCTAGACTGAGAGGTAATAAGCGTTCCATCTTTTTTTAAGATCGTCTCACTAACGCTTGATTTTTTATCCCAGATTCTTTTATTAACTTGAAGAATTATCTAATGTTACCTAACGCCGCTGCCTTTTCCATTTCCTTTGCTTTCGTTACCCACCACTGCTCACGGTCGTTTTGCAGCCTGTTCGCCAGTATATATATCTGATTACTCTTTGCTCCTCATTGTGCTCGGAGCCTGATGGGATAAGTTTTCGGGAGTCCATCAACTCAACAGAAGCCATCAAAATCCACTGACTTTTCTTGACAGGTTGATTTAAGTCCTTGATAGGTGTCACCGTAGATGCCACAGCTGTTTGGATATCTTGCCAAGCAGTATCTAGTTGGGTCGCATCTCTATAATTGCTTAAGTGATTCTTCAGTTGTTCCTGGAAATTAATCTTGGCTGTTTTGTTGCTGAACTGAATTCTAATTGGTTTCCCTGTAGTAGTTTTTCTTCGCCCAGTAAGGTGCAAGCAAATGCGTGCTCGTACTAGAGCATGAACGGAATCTAAACATGTATTCCAGAAAGATCGGCATTCTATCAAACCCTTCCAGCGGTGACTAATGGCGATATAGTCTATTTGAGTCCACCGTTGAGTAGGGCCAGGAGGTCTCCATGTTAGACGATGTTGCTCCTTATGCTTAAAGTTCGTGTTTGCTAGAAATAAACGATTGTCTGAGCAAAGTTGTAGCAGACGGTCGCTGTTAACCGTTCTCTGAGCTGGAACACTGAAGCATCCACCTAAATGTCTTCCAGACTGATTCAGGCTACCTATTTGGGCGTTAAAATCACCAGTCATGAGTACCAAATCTGACTCTTTGACCCTATGAAGAAGTTCAGAAAGTTTTCTGTAAATTTCATCTTCTACTTTATCCGGGCTGCAGTCAGTGGATCGTAGGTAGAAACAACGAAAAGACAACGTCGTATGTCCCTCTCTTTCCGAGTTCTTACTGTACCATTTAGTCTGACGGCACATAGGCGACTGTTGACAGGAATCCATTCGAGAAGTGCCAGTTCTACCCTCTTACTTAACGCAATACCTATACCGGTCAACCCACGAGGAGTTGCTGTTGAGTCGCCAGATAAACAAAGAATGTATCGCGAAGTTTGTTTACTCTGACTAGGTGAGGTCAAGTGAATGACCACGCTAGGATCCTGTATGCGTGTTTCGGAAACACACATACATCAATGGTGCGGGATTCTAATGTCGTAGCTAGCGAGGCTTGCTGCCCAATTTGACACCGGGTTCGTACATTGAATACACCAATGTGAAGTTTGTAGCGTGGTCTTAGTATACTCGCACATTATTTCGTGGGCCGGAATCGTTGACACCGATGACAGAGGAGGAAGTTGAAGATAGGGATTTAGGCTTGAAGGTCGGGGCAGGATAAATATTAGGAATAGAAGAGGAAGTTTGTTTAAAATGACGATGATCTTGTGTGTTGTTAGAGGTATGAGGACGGCATTTTCTTCCCAGTTGTCCACACTGTGGAAGGGTTCTTCTTGATGTACCTGTAAATCAAATTTGGTTAGGGTTGGTCTAAAAGACGTGGGAGCGTGACCACAGTGCCCAAGTAACAACCGCTTGAGGCCGGTCACACACGGCCTTTTTGAGGGAGGTTTTTGTTGTTGTAACTCCATACTTGTTAGGGCCTTACTCTCGGAAACGGAAATCCATGGAGTTAGGTTCGGTGTGCGATTTTAGGGCCGACCTTTTCTAACCCTATCCTTCCTTTGTGGGAAGGCAGCATTCCTGTTATACTGGTTGTCTGAGGAAAATACCTTACTACCGTCACACCCGTACAGCCAGCAGTACGACTTCGTCCTCGGAGCTTATATTTGCTGCTTTTGGTCTTACCGCTCTTCAACCGACCTGCCTGGCATTGTAAAACCTTGAGGAACGATTGTTCCTGCTAGTATAGTCCGATTTAGTCATCACGATAGGCAAGCCCAATCACTACATAAAGGTAGCAGCACGGTCATGGATAGCTGTTTAAATACTGAACGTCTGGATTACTTCAGTAATTTTGTGGTAATTGAGTTTACTGAAAGGGTGGTGATAAACGGAGAGTGGTTTCAGTTGTTTTGACTCTGTTAAGAGTTGTTATATTATAAGAAATACAGTGTGCTATGAAAAACTTCTTACATTGCAAAAAAATTGTTATATATATATATATATATATATATATATATATATATATATATATATGGGTATGTTATGAATCAATTTATTTGTTCCATCCAATTGTAAAGTGAATTATATAATTGTACTTTTAAATTAAACTTGCTTTTGTAGTCAACTTATGAATTAGTTACTTATGGGTGTATATATATGTGTGTGTTTGAGTTTAGTCATATGAATAAAAATGGCATAATGATGGAAGTAAAATATAGGTTGTTTGTTTTACTTATAAGTAAACTTAATAAAGTTTGTAGAGAAAAAAAATTAAATTTTACCATATTTCATAATAGTTATTAGTATGAAATTCATATGCATTCATACAGTCTGTCATAATCTATCGTGGTCTAATTCCATATTTTGTTTTGTCCACCTCTTTCTAATTTTCTCTAAATCAATTTCTACTCCAATTAAGAATATACGTCCTGGTAGGTAGTGGTTAAGTATAAGTAATACATGCTCATTCCTCATCAGTCGATGAAGCTTTGTATTCTTGATTAAGGTGTAGGATCTTTTCTAGGTTTGAATACAAAACGTTGCTTCGGGATCGGTCTACATCAAGCCCTAATCTAATTGTAGTGGACAAAGTAGTTGAGCGCCTCAGCCAGTTTCACAAATTCAGAAGTCTTTTCAGCTTTAATGAGTTGTTACGTGATAAAATCTGCACAGATTCAGAATACCATCTTGGTCAATTCGCATTCTGTGGTGTATAGGAGATGTCAATCTGCCAAGCAAAGACAGCATGCTAGCCAGAAGTTTTCTCTGTTTTACTGTATGGTTCTAAAACGTGATTTTGAAAAATAGCGAATATCCATGTGTTATTTGGTATCTAAACATATGTGTTGTAGTAGTATGGCTCATAATTGTTTGAACTAGCGACTGAACAATTGCAAGATTAGAAACATGATACTGGGGAAATCCCTTAATCAGGTTGTGAATATCTACGAACTGAGGTGGTTAGGAAATATATTATGTATGCCCAACCACCATCTACTTTAGCACCCTATGTTGGCTTATGTAGGAATAGTTTGGAAGGAAGCTATGGACGATTAAATTTAAACATGACACCAGCTTATGATGTCTTTGGCAATTGGTCCCATTCATGTTAGTAGGTTGAGCACCATAACTGTACATTCACCCTTTATATTCCTCTAAATTTAAAGTTTTAGTATTACTTCAATGCTTTCATGATTCTAGATACTTAGTACTGGCGAGTATCAAGTAGCATGTAGTCTATGTTAGTCATGGTTTCCTGCCATCTCCCCTCAACCAACCAACACCAAAGCTAAATCACTGATTTACATAAAATTAATTAGTTTTTCTGATAACTGATTAATGATAACACCAACATTTTCCAAAAGCATGTCTTATCTTATTTTCCTTTCCGTATTTGAAAAAAAACTAGTCTTTTATTCACTAACCTCTTTAATGTACACATACATACTTAAATATAATGATTAGATGAATCATGGATCATTATTTTTTATGAGTAATTTGATAACAAGTATCTTTTGTGTTTAAATGACGATAGGTTTTACCATTTAATTTCTAATTCCGAAACATGGAATTTTACCCAACACGAATGTGAAGACATGAATGCTGCTAAGCTGTTTACTATGGGGTCTGTACTTAACAGTTTTGATTACTGCAAATAATTTGTTTCTAGGATAGTGATATAGCTATTTAATGTTTACGTTAAATGTATACTGCTAAGTACAGATGGTAAATCAAGTAATCGGATGTAAATTTTCTATTGTATGATTCAGTGACAACATATATCCACTGCTTAATAGTTCATTTAATTGACTGTACGAAAGCAAGAAGACTATTAATTTTTAAATTTATCATTACAGAATGAGATTGGGGTATGTTGGTTGTAACTTTGTTCATATGCCTCACATTAACTTACTCCAATAGCATATTCATAAGTTTTATTTTTCACTCACTGTGTGGTTTTTCGACAACATGTGACCTATTTAAACTTATCATCCTTATCAGTCAGTAGGTTTTCTCTTTCTCTTGAACTGTATATAGACATAATACCTTGATACCTAGTCGACTAGTTAGTGATTCCTGCCATTCTTTTAAAAGAGACTCAAGAATCGGCTAGTGAAAAAAAAGAGAATATTTCTAGTTATTGTGCAATGAATTCTGTTTTCGAAACCTTTATTGTTATTATTTATTTACTAGTTACATAAATGTGTATTTGGCTTCGAGTCGTATTTTAATTGTGAGGGTTATTGACACTATCCGTCTGTTCAAACTAAAGTTGATAGATAGAGCTTCAAATTTACGACTTAGTAATTGAGAGTCGAACGTCTTAATAAATTATACCACCACTCCATAAATGAAACTTAAATCCTTCTATCTAATCACACTCAATGATTCTCAATTTTTATACTCGGAGAAAATATAACTGATCGTTATTCTAATGATTTACGTAACCAAATTTCATTCATGAATATTATTTTACTTTGAATTGTTATCTTCATACGTTGAAAGTCATACAATTTTAGTCCTTCTTCCTATTGTAACATGTTAATTTGTAGCATGAATGTGTACAAAGATTTTTTCTTGGTGTAGGTTTTCTTTTTTACAAATTAATTCCACTTACTCTTCACAATTTTACTCTTCCCTCCATCTTTTTATTTCTTATTCACTGTATAAAAAAATACGAATTCAGTAGACGTTATTCTTGACTGTAGGTAAATGAGATAATCTTGACTTTTCTCCTCATTTTTACGAAGTTACTCGTATACAAAATTGATATAATATGAGGCGGTAATGTAACATAGTTCATTATTTTGCAATGATAGAGATCTATTGCTCTCAGGTGAATGTTTTTTTTCATAACATCTAATTATCTAAGCCTGATAGTTTTATTACGAGATTTTCACTATCTTTCCGGGCGACACTGACAGAAGAGGTCAACTAAACAAAACAGGAAATAGGGACAAAACAACATATAAAACACGTGAAGACAACCAATCGTAAATGAAGGTCATTAGGTTGGATTGGTTTAATGCTTTTTAAATAATCAAAAATACTCACTTTTATTTGGAGTAAAAGCTCAAATTGCCAACAATTGCTACTCAGTTAAATTATATAACTCAAATAACTCAACATACTTTCAACTCATTGTGGACTATATTTATACTGGTTGTTAACAATGTAGGATCTCTGATAATTGTGTATCGGGGCTAATTGTTGTATATTAGTATAAATAATAACATGAACTACCATGCATTGAAATGAATTCATGGAATAGAAGAATGAAATAATATTGAAGCTCAGGGTCTATTAGGAGAAAAATTGTGGATGAATACACATCATCGTGACCGATTATGATTGGCTTTAACTACGATATCTTACCATTGATCATGATGTGGTTTGGCCACTATTGAATTTCTTTCAGTCTACCTTTACTCTGATATTCATTACGCATTGAAGTAGATATTGAATGGGTAATGTACTGTGACAGTTAATTGTCTACAATATACGTACGCTAAGATACATTCCATTCATCTAGTCGAGTCTACTTTAATATCCTTTTTTTGTAATCCATAAAACAACATCAGCTTTTAGTCACTCACATAAGATCAGTCCCAAAAGAATACTACATATCTTTGAATTGACCTTGAGCTTAATCTATTAATACTGCTATTATTCTTGTTACTTAATTACTTGTGTATTTGAAAATACTTCCTGTTTCTTTAAATTAACTTATTGAAGCTTTTGGCTTTTTTTCATTCATAATGGTTTAGAGTTTGATTTTTCATTCAATTCACTCCCCTCCCAAACCCACTCATACTTTTATTTGTACACACATGCATCATTAGTTAATTGTGATAGTATCTCTTCTTCATAACTATGCACTATTGTTTCATTTCTTACACATATATACATAATACGGACCTGCAGCCTAACGGTTGTCAACTAAACTAAAGGTTCAAACCACACTTCACTGTTGTTTTAACACTCAGATAGTATCACTATACCTGATACTTAGAATATAACTTGAAACTAAGTATACGAATCTGTACTTCGTAAATAAAATTTCATATATATATATATATATATATATATATATATATATGTAATTTTTGTTTCGTTTCTTTCACACTTAGACTGATCAAGTGCAATCGTTAACAGAGTTTATAACAGCACAAGCGGACTATCATCGTCAAGCTACAGATATTATGGAACAATTAAGGAAATTCCTAATTGACAAGTAAGTTCTTACGTAGAATATTGAACCATATTTTCTAATAGTGTTTAGAGAAATTTCATTTAAATGGAAAAATACACCTATTCAGTACTTCTAATCAATTTAATAGTCATTCAGTGTACCACTCTGTAGTAATCATTGTCATTTGAAATACTGTAGAGATTGAATTTTAAATTTTTTGACACCATCTTGATAACCATGGAAAAACGAGTTTCACTGGCATACCTGTTTTAGCATATAAGTAGTCTGAGGACTGATCGCTCATTGTGAGTCTTGAAGGTTCTGGGTTCAATTTCTGATGGCAGGATAATACTGCTGAAGTGTCTCATACTAAGTAAAGAACCGTTAAGTTCTTTCTTGTCTTTAATGGCATTATAATACAAAGTAAATCAACTATATGAAACGTTTGTTGTAAAATAAAATTATCTGATATTTGAAAATTGTATATTTTATGTGATAAGTTAGGAAAGAATTTTCGTGAAAGTACTTATGAATCTTCATGTATTACTTAAAGAGTTATATTGGTTTTTAAAATATTATGCGATTAAATTCTATTTTATTCTTCCTAGTGGAGGTGAATATTTTTTCTGGTCACCACATCATTCTGTCCAAAGTTAAGTTAACCTATCCTTTAATGCTAATCAAATTCTATCAGTCAAGTTGTTGTGACTGGATATCACGTACATAATGTTTTGATGTTAGGTTGGTGAAGTCACTAATTAGGAAACCATTCTTGGAATAGATTTCAACGAAGTGCACTTGCGATCTGTTATGTTTTACAACTCATGACCAATGACTTCGTAAGTTGGATTCACTTTACGCCCTGTCGCGAATTGTTTTGTTTTGTAAAAATACATAACACCCTTGATAATTGCCAATCGGTGTACGGACACACCTGCCCCGCGACTACCATTTCCCAAGCGGGAATAGAGAAAAATCAACGATTCGTAAGCCAAACAGACAGGATCGAATCGGATCAAATTTTATTTCAGTTATGCCTTTATATATGCACAAAATCAGCCCACACAGCGAACCAATTAGGAAGCTAACATTAATACAGAACTAAGGAAATAGTGGTAGTGAATAGGCACTACTTGTACACAATTAATTAACTATAGTCCATAATAAGAGACAATATATTAACAGTGAATATGCTAAGGGGGAGGATAGGGTAAGAGGAACGTAACAATAATAGAAATGTTATGTTTACACTACTCACGACCAAAATAAATGAATTAGTTTTCTAAAACACAGTTCTGAAAGTTTTTCACTCATCTTTAGTGCTCCGAAATAACATGATCTTGAAGGAACTGATGCTACTGATGCGATTCGAATTTGTGTCACCTTCGTAATATATCACGTTTCCACTGGACCGTCCAAACTGCACGTCGTCTGCTGTATATCTGCGACATTTTCTTTCATTTATCTTTACCTCCCGGGATTTCTTGTCGAATACTTTTAACCAGTTAACTTAAGGATATAGTACACGTAATGTCGAGTTTTTTCGATTTAGTTCTATCAATTCCAAAAGCTGACGTGATATTAGCCACTATTTAGTAATCAGTCAATATAAAATTACACTCCTACGGACAATAAGTTTTGGCTGAATATTTTAGTGTTAATATTTATGATTATGTAGCTAGGTGACACAAATTGGAATCCCGCACAGAACATCACTCCTCACCTTTCCGGCAAGTACTAGCTAACATGAAATCTATGTCATTCATGGTTTTCTATTGATTACTTTCATTTTCACATTCCTCTAATTGATCATTGTAATAAATCTGCTATTGTCTCTATACACAACTTAATGTTTGTATTCACTCAATAGAACTGGGTATGGCTCTAACTTTTGGTATCCCAAAGTGAAGCACATGAATCTGTGTACATAGTAAAAAATCTTGGATGAGTGATAACTCTTCCATGATAAGATGTTTCTTTTCATACAACTTTAGTATTTTCCCATCGGCTATTTACATCTACAAGTTTATCACGCTTCATATAAACCTCTTTGTACATAATCTTAATGACGAAGATGGAGTAGATGAGTAAGAGTAAAAAATAATAATAATCCATCATGTTTCTCCTTTGACTAAATGACCTCGTTTCTAAAGTGTTATTGTAAAAGATTTTTAAAAAAATATCACTAAGATGTTTTCCTTGAATAACAAAAGGTCATGATAATAATAATAATATTAGAAAAAAACTTCCGTCATAGTCTTTTTCCCAATAATCGATTATTCATGTGTAGATTTTCTTTTAAGCTGTGCCCTATTGTTTCTTATATAATGAACTGAAATCTCTCTCTCTGTGTGTGTGTGTGTGTGTGCGACGAGAGGTTCATTACAGGATTAAGTGTATATGGGATGAATGTATTCTATTGGGTTCTATACCAGTGTGCATAAGCTTATGTAACCAGTTTTAGGTGCAGAAATTTCTCTGTGGAAATTGAAGTAAGTCTGGACAGAGCTCCTAACATACCATATGAAAGGTCTTCTTGACAACATTTACTAAATAATACCTGCTTATCGTAGAACGACAGAATAAACAACACTAAGGGGGGGGGGCTAAGGATATAGTACTTCGCATGAATCGTTAGTGAAGCTTTGCATCTTTATTATGTGAGGCGTCTGGAATATGTATTATATCTCCAACCACCACTTACCTCCACTGAGCGTTTAATCGACATAGCAGAAAGCTATGAACGGGCAAAACAAAATGCAGGATTAGCCCATGTAGTCATTAACTGTTCGTCTGACTTTGAACGGGTTTGACGGCCATTATTTTTGTTTTTCTAAGCCTTTTGTATCTTCTCCTTTGACTTTAATTATTTAGACATCCTGTTAATTTAGTAAATAGACATTACTATTTTGCTGTTATCTTGATATGCTAGCTGTGTCTGACTATCGTCATAAACTAGGCGGACTATACTGGCTAGAACAATTTATTTTAGGCCATACCATCCAACCAGATCGATTAAATAGCTGGTTAAACCAAAAGCAACAAAATCACGGTCCAATAGCGAAGTCGTTCTGCTGACTGTACGGGGGTGTGACGGCAGTGAAGTGTTTTTCTCCAACAACTAGCATCAAAGCGATTATACCTTTGCACAACAGAGGGATGGGGTTGGAAAAGGCCGACTCTGTAGATACACATCCCACCTTACTCCATCTCTGCCTTGAGGGCCTTTAATAGTGCTGAGCTAACATCTAAAACTACTTATAGAAAGACAAAAGCAGTCGTTCCTTGGGAACTGCAGTGGCACTCCCAGGTCGTCGATATCACTCCATACTCAACTTCCTTTTCAGGTTACCTCGAGACAAAGAATTCATCCACAGTATGGTCACCTGAAAAGTGACCACCACCTCCATACCTGTAATTGCTGTCGACATCACCATAGAGTAAGGATCATTATTGCTAAAAGTCGTATGATTTTGCTTAAAACTAATTTGAATGTTTATATTTGATGACTGGCCTAG
Source organism: Schistosoma japonicum (assembly GCA_025215515.1). Classification (NCBI taxonomy): domain Eukaryota; kingdom Metazoa; phylum Platyhelminthes; class Trematoda; order Strigeidida; family Schistosomatidae; genus Schistosoma; species Schistosoma japonicum. Next base: position 39,512,021 of record CM046064.1, on the reverse strand, counting down.
ATCGAAATATTTAGATGGCACCTTAGCTAGATGAATAATTCGCTGATTTTATAACACCCCTCTCACATTTACTGTGTAGCTTTGTGTCAGCATATGATTTATTCCGCCTAGTCTCTAGCAAATTGGATTTTCATTTTGTCAGTTTCTTTTTTCACTTTTCTTGTGTGAAGCCTGTATATATTTCTTTGAATGTGCATATTATATCCTTTTTTTGTTGATTATATTGACTGTTTTTTCCCCTTTGGATATCCAGCATGTTGCTAAGTAATTTTATGATAATCCAGGCTCTGTCGAGTCAATACACTCTAACATGTTAGCAGCATTCCGCATAACTAAGACTATTCTTTTAATACTATATAGATATATGCTTTAGAAACATGATAAATTTATACCGAATTCTTCTTGTTTTGACTATAGTTAATCCCAAACTCTGAATCAACAGTTGTAAGGAGATTTTTTAAAAGATCATCTGTAGGCCAAATAAGTCTTCCATACAGTACAGTGTCTCAGGTAGATGTTTATAGCTATACTATGTTCTTTGAGTTCTGTCAATTAATTTAAAGCTTTTATTGTCTTTCTGGACATCGTTTACTTCATACTGAAGTACAAGACAGCTTTTTCTTTAACTATTTTCATTTCGTTTTCTAATGATTCATATCAAATAATAAACTTGAAGTTATTAGCCATTTATTTACTTCAAAAGTAGTCTGTTATCGTTATTATGTGTTCTTTTAAAAATAAATTTTACTGTGTCTTGCTTTTACTACTTATATGTGAAACGAATTTTATATCACATTGATTTCTTTTGATATATATATATATATATATATATATATATATATATATATATATATATATAAACGTCGTCATCTTATATGTTTCCTCATACTCTTCTCTTTCTTTAGTTCAAAGTGTTTTTATCCATTTATCCCTGTTTAGATGGTAAAACACATCTGTCCAATTAACATAGATTCGTACAGTTATATATATCACATATAGAAACAGAGATACAATCTATTTGAAAAGCTATTGTTTGCATATACACGCCCTTACACTCCTACTCACTTTATTCAATGATGAATTAAGTAGTATTAGTAATAGTATTAGGGACAACTACAACTAGTTTTCTCTTTCTACAAGTTTTTTTCCCCATAAATTATCACATTAACCACTTATTTCACGCTGATTTTTTTATCACCTAAATCACTCCAGTGTGTGTGTGTGTATGCATGTATGTTTGTATATGTGCTCCCGTTTTAAAAGTTTTTTCTTCCTTGTTTCTTGCATAAAATTGCTTACTCTTGTATAGATAATGCCAACTAAATTAGATGATAAATAATTCAAGGTATCTTTAAGTTACTGCTGTACTTCAAAGCATAGTTCTCTTTCTTTTTCTATTTATTATCCGTATTTTCTACTTGTTGCCATTCACTAAAATGTTTAAGTAGGTCTATTGCAGGGTTTTTGTTTGTTTGGTTAATTTCGTGTTCAAGGTAAGTTTGATATATTAGGCGTAGAGTCTCTAGTATATATACATGTTAGTCCAAGTTGCTATATTAACACAACGAGATATATGCTAGGATATAGGTCAACAAGAAGGTATGTATGAAAGGAAATTCAAGCCCATGATCTAAAAGAATATAGAGAGTAGATCCGTCTGCACCACCAAGATCGTTTCTGAGCTATGTTTTCTCTTATTTGTGTTTACGATGTTTCTTTCACACAATCAACATCTGCGGCATTGATATCTTCCTACAACGAAAAGAAGAGTTAGGTACTAACAGTTGTAAATCCACCTTATATTAACCTTTAGAAATATGTAACTAACACATCAAATACTACTCACAATAAGGCAGGCTTCAAACAGTTGTCCCTTGAGCTCTGTGGTAACGCTTTTAGGTCGACAAGATCACTATTGTAGGTCGAACTTCATTTTCGAATTCCTGAATAAGCATCTTATGATGATGTAGATAACTAGGAAACGACAACTATTCACATTATCCCTGATCTGTTTGATAAAGGAAGGCGTTTCGATACTTTTTATCACACATGAACCAGCCATAATACTTATCAATAAATGGACAGTCATCTGATTTGCATATAAATCAAAACATTACTTGGTATTGAAATTAAATGTCTGCATACGATAAAAAAAGTAATGATGTGATATCCATTTCAAATTCAACAATCTTTACGACATCTAATTACATAGTTTTAATGTAAGAATTATAATAGTTTGTCATCTATTCATAAGATGAATGTACATGAATGATCTTGATAGTGCAAATAAGATCAAGGTGACCGTCCTAGTTGAGATTGATATGGTCTTACGTGATTTTGGATATCCGGCATGTTGTTAGGTTATTTGAATGTATTGAGTTGAGAGTGTTTGAATTCTGATTATATTTGAATCACTTGGCAACATGCTGAATAACAAAAAATTTCTTCACCTCGATAAGGACACAATAAGACTAACGCCTACTAGTTGTGACAGAATTATGTGACTGGTACAGTAAATGATTGATTAAGTCCCTAGGGTGTGACAGAAGATAGAACACACCTTCTAAGTAAGGAATCACTTAATGTGCATAAACAATTACTTTTATATATCACGCGATAAACCATTTCGTAAGGAAAATTACAAGATACAAAAATGACAAAATTTGGAGGTGCTAGATAATAATATCAGGATACAATTAAACTAACTTAGAAACAGAAAAGGGTGCGGTAATCGTTAATAGGTCTATATGAGGCTTACAACTTAGACAATACAAATATGTACTAAATCTCTAGTAAAATCCAGTTTAAAAATACGATATAGATTCCTCCAATTGTTTCTACGACTACTTATCCCTTTATAAACTTATCGGCGTTAAGTTCTATCCATTTCAAACCGTAAGTGTATTTTGTTTCAGTACCTATCAGTAATCTCTACAAAGCTTTTAGAATAGAGTTGAGCGATTGTGATCCTCACCTTATCACTCACAGTCCAACAGCCAAGGAGAGGGGTTCATCGACAGATTCGAGAGGGCGTTGATAAGGGAGAGGAGACGGAATTCCAATCCAACTGATAGGTTTTTGATATCTTGTCAAGTTACACCCCATCCAACCTCGCCGTGCCCGACAGAAAGTCTCCGGAATAATGTGCATTTGGAATAATGCTGTTACTTTAATGAGTAGAAAAATCTTGGCACGAAAGGTCTACTTGTAACTTCCAGGTGGGTGAAAATGTCTCGCCAGATCCTATCACGTTAACAGGAAATGTAAGTCTGAAATTGTGGGGAGTAGAAAGTTTTGCACCTGATTCAATAAAATTTCGAACTTGCGCTAGGCCTGTCAATCAAATTCACAGAGATGATAGAACAGTTACTACACGGGACCAGTATGCGAATCTCCCACTTAAAATACTCTCAGACACCGTCCATACGAACTTTACCATTGAAGACAACATTTGAAATAGATGATTCAGAAGTCATAAAGCCAGTACAATCCAACCATCACAGGTGATGGACAACTGACAGATTATGGCAACGAAGTTACAAGTGGGTCCAATCAGAGAACCGTGTTCCACGAACCAAAAAGTGTGTGTGTGTGGGTGCTTAGTCGACCCTCAGAAATCTAAATGAAACCTCTAAGTGCCGTGAAGGAACTGAAAAAGTTTTGTCTAACCATTACTCAATCGAATTTCTAGAAGTTTTTAGGTAGTATCCTTCAACTAATCAATACCTAATTCTGTTCCCGAATCAGATGGAATATGTTCACTTCTATTATCATCAAAATTATTAATACATGTGTTTTTTTTGTTGCACATATTCAACTCTTTCTGGAATATTCCTTCCTTCTCCTTTTCTACTTAAGTGGTCATATGTTTTCGAGTTCATTATTTAGCAGGTTGTGAGTTATCAACCATAATACATGATATTTAATATATCTACTTTGTAATGATCACTGAATTCTCGTTTCTCCAAAGGATAGAAGATAAAGAAAATTTATAAACTAACATTATAGTTATGTATCGTTAACATTAAATCTGGTTATGAATTTAATGTGCTGTTTTATATATATTCATATATGAAGAAGTTACTTTATGTACAGTTTAAGTCAATTTCTCATTCTTTCTATTTCAACAGAAAAGATGAGACTGTTTCGAAACCACGTAAATTCTATGAACCAAAACGTGTAACAGGAACATTAAATCATGATACAACAAGTGATAAGAGTCCATTAAATAGTGTATTGAATACTCCAGCTAAAAATGGTCCAAGTCCACATGCCACAAAAGATGCACCTAGTAAGTTTTTTTTAAATTATCTAAATGTGTATTTGAAGTAAAAGGTAGACAGGTTCCACTCTTAGTGTGTCTATAAATGCAAGAATGCTCTGTACATGTAGCTGAAGACTCCAAAATAAGATGAAGTATTCTTTCTATATCTCTTTACTGTCCACACGCCAAGTACATGTACATTTATATTCCGTATATAAACATCAGGATGTGAAAAATAAAGTGACCTTCAATGCTGTTAAATGTTTGAGGGCGATGATCATTTCCGAACTTCCCAAATTACGGGAACACTTTTTATTGAGCGACCTGGAAATGAAACTTCGTTAGAGGGTAATTTTAACAACCAGGGAATACGAATGCAGAATTCAAGGAAAAAAATTTTTAATGTCTGTCACATACAGGCCTATTGTAAATAATTTTCGTATGTCAACTTCATGCTACTCAGGTCTTAGAGTTAGACAGGACGTGGTTTGCTAATTTTGACATTTTCTGACCTCTTGTAGATTTTGATAATCACTACAGTTACTTATTATCTAAAGAAAACATCATATTGTTTTCAAGCCGACCTATTCAAGATTGTAGGGCCTAAACAGACAAATGCTTCAGTCAATAAAATTTTGCTTCGGTCACCATGATATACAAGTTGTACCACCGCGTCAGTTTAGCGGTTATAAACGGAGAAGTGATAAGTCTTCAGGTTCGGCTTTTAGTATAGACATCATTAACACTGGTTTCTGTATCCGATACATACGGTTGATAAGTCTCAAAATAAGATGAAACTCTCTTTTTCTTCATATAAACTAAGATTAGATAATATTTATGTAAGAAAAATCAATCATAATGTTTATTGATTTTCGTAACTATTAAATTTTCTTAGCCCATTGTAGTCTGTTTATTGCTAGATAGGGATATACATAGAACAAAAGTAGATTGAATAAAAGAGAATGAAAGTATCTATTCTCTCTTCCTCTCCCCTCACCTCTCTTTCTCATTGCCTTCGCTTCCTTCACTGTCATTATTTTACATACCTGCTTGTTTATAACTGTAATCTAATTGGTTAATTGAATGTATTCAGTATTGAGGAGTAAAATGTCGAGAAGCAAAAATCTATCTAACAATATGATTCGTTTGTGTTCTCTCATGTTGATATTGATCATTTATTTGTGAATATGTTAGATTTAATGAATGAAATATTTTGATTTTTGAAGTTTGTAGAATTTTCTTAAAGTTTTTTGGTTGAAGTGTGTGTTGATTTCAATCAACTCATCATGGGAACAAATGTTCCGGCTAGCATAACCTGATTAGTCCATCATGATAAAGAGGCAAGCTTGTCAACAATATCAAGGTAGCAGCCATAGTCTATCGTGCATGAAAGTTGATCAAATATCCAAAACATTTTGTAAAAATTTAATTGACTAATTATTTATCACTAATGATAACTATCTTAGTCACGACTTCTTACTGGAACTTCAGGAGCATCTTCAAGTTAAATGTGTTGATTATTGTAATTGGATTAAGGTGGTTTTGTGGAGTGAGATAGTTATCACCAATAACAATGAGTGATCGTCGCTCTATATCACAAATTGATGGTAGTGAGAATTTCGCCATTGAACGCAAGTCCAGTGTTGCAGAAGGCTAGGCATTCACCAACCTGAAAGCCCTGAGTTTGATCCCTTGGCGATATCGAGGATGCACACTATTGAAGAGTTCCATTCTAGGACGGAAGAGCTGTCTATTTCTCCTTAGTTTTCAATGGTACCCTATCAGCATTATTCTGTGACGAGTTTAAACAGCTAAACTTGATATTTTTCTCTAGTAAACCATCTCAATCCAGTTACAATAATCATCGCGCTAATGACCAACTTCAGGATGTTCCTGAAGTTTTAGTAAGAAATCTTGAGTCATAGTGTTCAAATTTGTCTGGACTAATTATTTTCTATTATTATTATTATTATTATTATTATTATTATTATTATTGTTACTACAGTTTTAGGACCATCATGTAGAGCATTGTTTGATTTTGAAGCAGAAAATGACTCAGAGCTACCATTCTCTGAAGGTGATATCATTAGCTTAATATTAAGAGTTGATGAAAATTGGTATGAAGGTGAATTAAATGGTCGTAAAGGTTATTTCCCAGTTAATTACGTTGAAGTAATCAATCCATTATGATCATCTAAACACTAACAACAAATAAACCTAAATATTTAATCTATGACAGAAGGTAAAGGAAGTGTATTTTCATCATATACAAATCATTTGTACACATTTATATAGTATAACAAGAGTATAAAGATGTCTATTATATAACAAACTGTTACTTTATTCTAACGCACATTTACAAGCAGAGAGAGAGAAAGAGAGACTTGCACCACTGTTCAGTTATATGCTAGTTCCTCTAGTGACTTCTCAACGATATCACCATTCTGAATGATATTGACAATTCTGTTGTCTTATCTCTAATATTTAACTTTGTCACCATAGACACGCATATATATATACAAGACACAAGCCGGTAAATTATCTTTTATTCCCCCTACCTCTTATGCTTGATTTTTTTTTCTATGTCTTCTATAAACGATGTTTATTCTTATTGTTATCTCTATTCACATCAATATGAATTAACTTTCATAACTCTTTATCTATTCTAAACTCTAACGAGACTTACACATTCCTCATTTAGTTTGTTTTCTTAATATATAATGATAACAATAATTGATGAAGTTAACAAATTTCTTGTTTATTGTTTAAATTACTTCTGTATTTACTTATTAACTTACTTAAATGTGGTTTTTTTTTCCTCTTTCCAATTCTATTCATCATGCATATTATTATTGTGTATTATTCATTACAATGAATTGATGACAAGATAAATAGATCAAATCTTATATTTACAATATCAATCTATTTGATTTGTACTTGCTTATCATCATTCCATTTAGCTTGTTAATGTGTCTTTCTTTTCACTGTCTCCTTCTTCTTATTATTATTGTTCTGTTTTCTTTTTTAATTAATTTTTTCTTTCTAATATGTAATGATCAGTTATAGTATGATTAATTTCTTTTATTTTTTAATCTTTAATTCAATTCATTAATTTATGTTAATAATCATTTGTTCTTGACAACCAATGTAACAATGATAATGTTTTTAATTAGTGTTTATTAACACTATATAATTTAGTTATTATTATAATTATGTTAATTTCCTAAATTTACTTTTTGAAAACAAGAAAAACAAAAAACTACTATCACTTTTCTTATTTTGTTCTGAAATAAATAATGGGACGAAGTACAACTTCTTGTCACTTTTGTTAGATTGAAAAGAAAATAACTTTAAAGTTATAAGAATAACTATCACTGATGGCTTAATGGTGAAAGGTGTTTAATTTTCAGACATTAAAGATTGTATGTAGAAACACTAATGAAGCAAATAGTTTTGTGTTATTCAATGAATGGGAAACATCAGTTATGGAAGTATAAGTCATGCATAAGGCTAAGATTTTTGATCATAGGAGTCTATGGAACATTCTCCACTTGTTATGGAGTACCTTTTACTTCGTCGTGCAGTGTTATTTGGATTAGCAGTAAATTTGGTTGCTAAACCAAAGGTGGCAATAATTCATAAAGTTATTGCCTATCTGATTGGTATCAGTGCGCTATCCGTGGTCAGTGGTAACAGGGTGCAGTTACGTTTACTGTAAAGTTTCAGTGTTCCTTCGTACATACCGCCTTGTTTCTTCTCAAACAATATTCTCAACGTTTAGTCATCCTCGTTAGTGTTTGCTGCTACATTATTTCAACACCACTTTTCATCTAGTTGTCTTGATATGATACGGTAATATAGATTTGTATCAAGCTCTACCTATAACTGAGTCAGTGGTAATACTTTTTCTCTGATTTTAATGAGAAATATGGATAAAGACAGTGACTAAAAAATACTTATGTTATTACTTATACAAATTTTAGAATTAAACGTTTTATATGAGGTAAACGACGACAAGTGTGATAATGTGCTAATCATTAGATGTGCGTTTTATTTCGGTTGGGAAGTTCGTCGGTATTATATAATAGACATTTAATTATCAAGATAAATTCCCAAAGAATCAAAGTAATGGGAGCAGGGAGTTACGCCTGGTCTTTGGGATTTTAGAACGTGTTGTAATGGGTCACTAGATGTCACTTCTGAACATTAACCGACTACATCTCGGGTTTTATTTTATCTAGTATCATAGTTGGGAGAAGCGATCCTCCGTGCGAAAACCGCCGAGATGGCATTCATAAAATGTCTAAGCTACCTGAAGTTGACGTTTAATGGTAGTGACATTGAACTGAATTACTATCACTTGTACCCAAACACTGGATATAATCATGACATAAAGTCGCTGAACATCCTTAGCCTAAAGTGACGATGTATCAACAGCACATATTAAAACTACTCTCATCGACTTGTTGTAAACCTGACTTAAAGTCTGATTAGAATGGTGCCACTTTGAGTCCTACTATGCGTAGATTGATCATAGTTGTCACACTCAGCACTCACGCAACTGATGATACATAGACAGTTCGTCCCAATCTAAGTTCAAGCACAGGCTCTTGTTAGCGAAAAGGACGTGTTGTACGTACACCTATTACAAATTATTAAATCTGCGACCTAGACAGTCTATGTATCATCTAAAAGTGAATCCACCTGCTTCAAGTTTTTCTGTAAGTAATAACTATGCAACATACAATACTGGCTATCATCGATCGTGATTCACTTTCTGAACATTATTTAATATATTTTAACTGCATTCCTGTTGTTTCCACGTTTACTTCATCCTATCCGTCGATATGATCCATTGACTGTTATCATATCATTCTTCGATCATGAACTAAAAGTTAATTGCGTACCTACTATTCTGAATTTCTTTCAATCATGTCTTTGATTTTTGTTGATGATTTTACTCTATTTGATTTGGTGTGATCTGGGCTTGCATGTATACCCATATACGATTGTATGAAAAATAAATTCCGAATAATCATTGTTACTCAACTGTTGGCTCACTTAAGTGTTCTCCCTTCTCTGGCGACAGACTGACGATAGGTTAAGAGTACCTAGTGGTTACTAAAGCTTGTATATTATTCAGCTACTCACCAAGGTCACGTGTTCATTGGATAATCAAGATTTCTTCAACCAATCAAAATGCTTTAATTAGCGCAACCTTTACAGTGTTACTCAATTTTGAATAAAAGGATCCATATAAGTTGGATAAGCTAAATACTAATAATTAATTCTGACTCCATTTCCTAACTTGTAAGTATATTTATGACGTAATCAGTTAAATACTATATTTGAATTTAAACCACATATACTTATTTATGAAATTCAAGCAATAAATTCTTGCTGACAGCATTATACATGTTTTCATTCTAAATCCAACAGTAGCACGATAAAATCAGTATTTACAAATAATTAGAAAGGTAAATGCCCGTTATTGACAGAGTGACATTTAAGATTGTGGCCTTTCATAAGTGTGCATCTATTAGTGTATAAGAATATTGCAAATTGACTGGAATTATAGAAAGATTGAATTTCAACACATCAGTTAGAAGGTAAAATTATACTGGATGTAAAATCTGATTATTCAAGAATTAGTCCCATGAGAGATTATGACGACTGATCACTGAAGGATTTCAAACTAGGACATACTATCATTTTGTCTTCTAAGAAAAAAAAACTGTATATAAGAGGATACTAGAAAAAAGGTTAACGAGTCAAGTACCAATTATTTTTCATCTGAATATCAACAAATGAAATATTTTATCTCAACTCATTTTATGGTGATAGATTGAAAAGAATGTTAAGTTAACTGAGAGGACTTCATACCTTGAAATTTTCTAGCCTTCTATACTTAAAGTTAAGTCGTTGCCTAGTGTAATCTACATAGATTGATGATTTGTAACGAAACAATACGAAAAACAGAAGGAATCACAGAGTTAGTGTTGTGCCGGAATACAAAGAAGCGTAACAAACTTTCAGAACTGCGTTTCGCGAACATTATTTCATTCATTCGAACTACCTGTAATGCAAACATTTTGTTTCTATTATTGTTACGCTCCGCTTGCCCTATCCTCCCGGTTAGCATAATTACTGTTATTATATTATGGACTATAGTTAATTAGTTGTGTACAAGTTGTTTCTATTCACTACCACTATTTCCCTCGTTTTGTATTCATGTTAATTTTCTAATTGGTTTGTTGTGTGGTCTGACTTTATGTATATATAAAAGAATGCTTGAAATATAATATGATTCTGTCTGGCTGACTTATTCGCTCGCATTCTTCTTATTTCGGATTGGGACTAAGTGGTCACAGGGCAGGCGCGCTATAACCAACTACGCACCAATCATTGGCACTCGGCCATCCAATCACCCAATTTCTTGCGTCATAACAGTTAGTGAGTAGGAAAATTTATCATTTCAATAATACAGTTTTAGTACATGAAATACAACCATAAGTATATACAATAAGATACATAATTATAAACTGATTACAATGGACTAATGATTTTAGTTACATTTTTATCAGTTTGAACAATAATGCATTCTTCTATCCAATCATCTGTTACTTGTGACCAACATGAATTACGACAAGTAAATATTAATACTGTGACAATATTTAATAACCAATTAGAATTTACAGTTTCATCAAAATCTTTTTCATTTAATATAGTAGATAATTTAAGAGAATTATTAATAGTAGAAAAATATTTGTAGCTCAAATACTCGTTCTGTACCACATCGGTGACAGATGGAGGAATTAGTTAAATCACATGTAGAAAGTGAAGGAAGACCGTTGAAAATTGGCTGACCCGACCAACAATAGCGTATATCTTCACACCCATATTCACCTCTACTGACTATATGAGACAGTAAAGCATCACTAAATGAATCGGGACATGCATTATCATCCTCTTCAATAAATTCTTTGTCGATTACAGCTTTCTCTGACCATTTGGATATAAAGTATTTCATTGACGATGAATCGGATTTGATTTGATTATCATCAGTATCATGATTAGCTGTATCTATACCAGGTTCTGTAAAATTACTAGTAGTAGAATCTTCGTAGATGTCAATTGAATAACACTGGAAACGACCATTACATGAGGAGCTCTGTTCATTAGAATTTTCAACTTCACAGTGAATCTAGAAAAACAAGGAAATTTAAAGTTAGTCAGTCAGCAATCAGCAACAATGAACACTATACATATTCGTTCAAGTTTTGACACCACGTCAGCCCACCAAGATGAATATCAAAGCAGTAGTAAGAGAGACTGAACATAAAGAACTTGATCCCAGAAAATTATACTTCACGAAAAGGCGACAAGATTATCTTAAAGCTGAAAATATAAGAGTGAATGAACTCATGTCATTACTACCGATTTTAAGCCGTGCCACCCGAAGTCTCTGAAAGCTAACTACGAGTATCGCCCTGTTTCCAAGATGGTTCAGACCAACGAACAATCAATTTATAGACATGGTATATGTAGGTTTGACTGCTCTTAGCTGTCTTTCATTCTACTCCTATACCATTCAACAGCGAGCGTCAAAGTAGACGGTGGTTAGGTAGACATAGTAGCATAACTCCAGCCTCCTTAGCAGGAGATCCATAATCATCTTAACTGATCTATCATATTTCCTTTATACTCTGCGAACGTTATAATCCTGACAAACATGAGCAGTGCTCTGAAGACACATATAATCCAATACTATTACCTACTTTTAAAGGCCTAGTATAATAACCATATGATGAGACAGAGCAAACTGTTGAGTAATATACTCATCATTTAATTGAAAGACGGACATTTTGCCTAGGTCCATAATCGAGAGCTTTAAGAATCCGAGTCGAGATTTAAATCAACAAATCAGTGACTTTATGAAAAGAGGCTATATTTATTTATGGCAATACACAGCGAGAAACCCTAGACAGGTTTTATGGTAAGTGAGATTCATCAAAAAGACGTACATATTATTTCGACTCTGGTTGGCATAATTCTTCCATAATAAGAAGTCATTACATATGTATAAAATATGTTTCAAATACTTCAAGTGATGCAATCCAGACTATGAATCTACTCATTTTTAACATATTCAACTTTATTGAACTTACAAGTAGCAAAGTGTAATTCATCACTATTAATTGCTAATGGTTTGTACATTAGCTTTCTAAGAAAACGATAACATTTAACTAGAAACTAAACAATGTTGTACTCATAAACGATTAACAGTACTTCTATATTTCTACCTATATCTTGACCCCAGCTTTCTCCATCCAAATCATCATCATCTTCAGTACACCAATGTGTGCATAGGTTTCGATTGAGGATTTCGGTCAAACTCTGTAAAATGTTGTGAACGTAAGACCTTCCAGTTGTTTCCACTGGCTTGACAAGGAGCCTTTAGACACACAAAAATATAAAGGGCTCTGTGATATTTCGAATCGCCAATCGGACAATATAATTGCATAAGGAAATCCATGGAATTATGACATAATATGCACTGTATTTTGTCTAAAGACGGTGGTTTCACAGACGGAAAAGTGATGAGATTCCCACCAAAGAAGCTATCAAAAGAGTTTAAAACGTGTCTAGGCGTTTGAGAACTAATATAACCTATTAAGTGCCATTTAAACATTCAACGTGATTGAAGAAACCATAAATAAGACTGTGTTTAGCCCAATTCGTAGTGAAACGCTCAGCATAAAAATAAAATCGAAATATCGTGTGCAGCTATCAGGACATACGGGAGATGGTGAGCAAACTGTAACACAAAATAGAAAATAGCTTTATTATAAGCCTAAGATACAAAAATGATGACAATTTGAAGTCAGCCTTGTGACTTAAAACATTGAAATGAAATAGATGTTCGGTTATGATGAGAATTCAAAGTTTTCAAATATACATTTATTAGGAAAATCAACTCAAAGGAGTTGTACTGATTGATTTCTAGTAAACTTGATTTGCAAACTTTTAATTACATAAATTTATTCCAAAACGAGCTATACTCTAGAGTATATACTACAACATTTGATTCATATTAAATAAATTCAATAAAATGTTGCACTGTTTTGAACAAATAATCATTCATGTTGATTTTGTAAGTTATTGCAGTTGATTTCATTTAATTAACGATCACTGCAACTTAATTGGCATAGAAAAGAATGCACTCAAATAAATGTTGTTCGCATGTTCAGTTTATATTTCTTTAGAACAGTCATCCTATAAGTCTAGTCATTCTGAGATAGTTCTACGTTGGGAAAGGAACAAGCTATAGTATCCGACCTAAAGCACAATTATCAGGGATAAACGTTTGTAGTAGTCGTATCGTGTCGCAAGCACTAAGTATGTGATCGGGACACTAAATCTATTAGCTGCATAGTGTCGTGGACTATACTAAGCCTCAAGAATATGCGTTCTTACAAGAACATATTAGGTTTTCATCTGATTGACTGAATGAAACTAGACGAGACATGATTAACAATATACGAAGCCCCTGATTCACAGAGTGCAAGCAATCTATAGGATAGACAAACATAAACAAAAGTCGATAGAACTTGTAGATTCTCCTAACAGAAATCATATCAAGTAGAGCAGAACTGCATGGCGTTATGTTCCATACTGTTCTCAGATCCTATTTACCACCATAACACTTGAATGTATGGCTACATGCACTTACGGACTATCCCATCCCCTCAAAAACTTTATTCAGAAGGTAAGTGCGGACTTATGTCCCTCTAATCATATACAAAAAACTTTGCACCTAATGGTGCCACTCCAGAACAAGTACATATTAAAATGATATTGTACACAAATTGAAATCGAGAGTCATACTCTACAAAGACCCACACCATAACCATATAATTAGCCCAAAGTTGTTTTAGGGATGTCCAGCCCGGTTATACCGAAGAAACTATGGTCAGCCCTGATATTAAGAAATACAATTCTTAACCTGTAATATATGATTGTATCAAAGCGTCTGACCTACACATCAAGACCTGCTAGGTTTGCATAAGCAGGCTTTCAACGCGTCTTCAAATAATGTGCAATACGACAGCCAATACATAGGGTGTAACTGGAGCTGTATTGCTTTGATTTTCGATAGCTACACTTTAGTAAACTCTAGATATTTATTAACCACATAACATGTGTATTTCAACAGGACTCATCTTTTTCAGTCTTTCTTTTAGTAAACTTATTTTTCTGCACAACTTGTCTTTTAATTGACCGATTTTTAGTATGACTTTGTCAAAGTCCCTTTAAGTGGCTTAAGTTTATGCCATTTTAATCACAAGCATAACACTAAGTCGCCAATAGTTCTGCAAACTTCCTAACTAATTGACTGACTAGATAAGAGATAATCAAGTCTACGTTAAAATGCAGTGAAAACTGCATACATATGTGTTCTATAGATCCTTATATCTGAAGCGAACTATAAAAGGAGACATAAAATAGACATCTAGTAAATTATTACATAAACGCAAACATTGTCGCCTATGCATCGAATTTCCCTGTCGTCGAAATTTCTTTGTTGTAAACATTATCACTTGTTTATAGTACGAACTAAAACGCATGTGCCAACTAATATTAGTTATGTAATTATTGTAGATCACAACACCACCTATATTTCACCTTTCAATAACGTTCAAAACTACCACGTGTACTTACAGACTAGACGAAAAGTTGAATGGACGACACAAGAAAGATTATCCTATGCAACTAAACAATTAAGCGACCAATACTCACGCTAAATGTGACGAGATTTTTAATGTAAGCTCCAATATCAGGAGCCCTAACTTTTCAATGATAGTCCAATAGCCAATATCTTTGTGACGAGCACATTTAAATGAATTGATTTTTGTGGTCTCTCGTCTTTATTCTGAGGACAGCGTTCTTGTTATCTGATAGTATCTAGTGTGAGAGCTCTATCTACTAGACTATGCGATTCCCCTTTAGGTGTGGTAGTTGGTTTGATGGTTGATATCACTTGTAAGTAGATGAATGTATTTCTCAGAACAGGTGAATTTGACGCAAAATCAGCAGCTGCTAAACAGTCAGTTAAGTAATAAGGAAACAAAAAATAAAATAAAAAGGATAGATGCTTACTCTTTCCCTCATTATATTGTTTTTTCGATGAAGCATGCTAAGCTGACCACCTCTTTCGTCACTTGTCATTGCTTTTCCAATTCTCACTTCTTTTCAGCTATTTAAATTTGGGACATTTCTATCCCTACATGCAATATATATTCCTGGTAAGCTTCTTTATTGCCTATATTAATGTATAGCGTAATTAATGGTCCCTGAATTGCTGAGTGCTGACTCCTGAATGCCTATGATTTCTATTGCTGGTCATTACAATATAATCCTGCTACTATTGCTCCTAAGTTCTCAGTGTGTTATTACATGATTGTAATTCGTAATTCTAAGCGCCAAAAATAATATTATAAAAACTTTAGACTGAGTCTAGTAACCCACATCATTATCCCTCTCTCCATCCATTCCAACAGGTTCGCGTTTCATTTGAGGAGGTATTACGCGACTATAATGAATTATGCGACGTAGTATAGGTCATGTAAGCAACGAGAAGGAGTTTAAAAGCGAGCATCATAAACTGCATTTGAACGAAGTGGAGTGTAACGAGGGCTCTGATAGTGACCCCTCATGGCCATCATATGTATGGAGCTTGTTTGTCAAGGTGATGTCTCGATTTCTTCCTGTTGAGTTAACAAAGAGGCGATCTCTACCCAGATACGAGTAACGGCTCCACTGTGCTAGAGTGTAAAATTACATGACATTTCATCTTTTATATTAAATTACAGACCACTAACTTTAGACCAGAGTTAGAGCTGAAACACTTCCGGTTGTAGTACCTGCATGACATTATCGCAGCTCACAGCCTTCTACATTTTTACATAGTCTGCTCAAATCGGCGCTGATAACGTAAGTCTGTTGTGGAGATTGTTGGTGTAAGGTAAAAGAGCGGTGATTACAGTATGGCACCATGCGAAACTCTTGACTAAGGAGTTTGTACACTGTCCAGTATGTGAAGAATGACTGATCTTGTAAATATTTCTATAACCATGTAAATTGTGACTCAGCGGATATTATGCCTATGTTCTTTTCCAGTAGCACTTTGTTAGACGCTGTGTCAAATGCTTTAGTAAAATCTAGGAATACCGTGGTGATCCGGATTTTCTGATCCCAAAAATTTGTCCAACTATCCCATAATTTCGGGGCGTTCGTAGTGCAGGACCAACCCTTTCAACAGCCACACTACACCTTTTTACGTTTATTTTTCATATATTTTGGTTCTTGACTGGTGGAAATGATGGTTAATTGCTTCAAAACACAGTGGGCTGTGGGGCGAAATTTTCTTTCATTCTGTCCACAACTATTTGAATCTACAGTGACAACCTTAAACAATTATTAAAGTGACTCTAGATACCTTAACCGCACAAGTTAGTAGTTAAAATATTAGGATGTAACTTTGCACCGTTAAACAATAGCAATTATTCGTATTTATCCATCTAAATATCGCATACGAGTGCACGCACTATACCTCGTCTAAGCCTATCACTCTGTTTTGGGTCTTTTCATATGAAACCTAAACGAAGGGTTAGTTGTCAGTGTTCTTGTTAATTTGTTAGCGTAGCAACAGATTTCAAGGAGTAGCTACTCTAGGCTAGTATCATGTGCTGTCGGATGTAATTCTTTATATCCGCTTGTTTCAGATTTCAGTGGGAAGACTGAAAATTAGTACGGTATGTTTGGCTTGAATTGCGATGTTTAACTCTTTTTTCTATGCTAATTCAAAACATTGTTAGCCTAGGTTAGATACTGTCCTCAAGCAATCCTGCTGCGAAAAAATGTTCCATGTGCAACGTATGTATTCTAATGATGAATACACATGAAAAAAATCTGCATAAAAGTAAATGCTGTGAATTACTTGTTGGCTTACTTTAGATTTATATGATACTTATGCCTAACTCATATCATGTATTGCCATGGCCATTAATTGAGGGAATCTGATATTTGAGAGGTGTTAATTAGCTTACTCCTAGTTGATGAGATAGCCACTGTCATTGTTGTATGTCGTGAGTGTACAGCCTATCCAAGGTACCATTTTATAACTCCGGAATTCTGTGGTTAACCTCGGTAGTGGCCTCTAATTAACTCTTTGATCGTGTTTTTATTACATGCCACACTGACGACCGTTTGTCGTGGATAAATGTACCAAAAGCATAAGCATTTGTGCTTCAACATGAAATCATATTTTCGCATCGGTACTTCGACATCGTTTCCACCGTTAACCTATCTGCGACATAAGTTGCATTTAAATAAGAAGTTGCTTCTCCTTGCCACTGAGTCGCAAATATTATATTTGTCCTTGTCGTATTCATGCTTTCTGTGTTTGTGGTTGGCGACTGAGTGCTGCAAGCACAATGATCAGGAATATAACAGTTGGCTAAGTTAACTATCCTCACCTTATTTTGGAGTGCAGATAACGGGAATAATAATGCTCTCCGAAACTTCTGAGGAATTGGTGAATACTTGAGATTTCCGGTTGCTTAAGAGATGGCGGTAATATTCCCTCATTAATCGAGAAACGTGAGTACGATACTTGTATCTTTGCGCTCGCGTTGTGATGCTGTTATTAGGTTCCAGGTTCCTGGTAATTCCCACTTAGGAATTCTAACTACTTAACGTTACACTTTTCTCCGACTTTACTAGATAAGGGTGAATGTTTCGTAGTGAAGACTCTACTAAAGACAGTACTTACCATATTATTAGGTAAGTTGATTGTAAGGCAAGAGTTGCGAAAGTGTAATGCTAATTTATGAAGACACTGATACGATGATTTGGGTTGCTATGAATTATAAGATACGTAGATAAAATAAAAAGAGATAAAAATTATAAAATAGATTGATGGACAATGTATACTGAGGCTGGCATATTGATGGATAGTTTCATCGATCCGTGTAAAAGAAGTAACTATGGTTTTTATTTCATGGGTTCGTAACACGCCATGGCATTAATTAGTCAAGGGAGTGTTTCTCACCATGTTGGCAGCTCATTGATGGTAATGTCAAAGGTAGCTAATGACTGGTCATTTTTAGAACTTGGGGCCGGTCACATGATAGAATGTAGTCATACCTTGATGTTATGCAGTCATTGTCACACCTCGTGTTTCTTCTTGTACAATTGAATATGACGAGGTTATTTATCGTAGCCTCCAGGTGTTTATTAAACTACTACTACAGCTATAAACGCAGTAAGTGAGATATATCAATGGCCACCTGGGCATGCTTGATATGTAGAGATTTTGTTAGCACCCGGAATATTTACCGTTATGACGTTAAAAAGATTGTTGACCAAGTAGTTGATGCGACTATGTTTAGACGAAGTTACAATAACAAACGCCAATAAAAGTTCCAGGTCACATCTGCCTGATATCTTCTTAGTTCCAAGACGGGAATATGAGAAAATAAGATCAACAAACCAACCAGATAAGATCGTATTATATTCCAGACACTCTTTCACGGAACCTGACCATTCAGTCAACCAATTAGATGACATATATTAATACAACATAAGGGCAACAGTGACTGTGAACCATTGTGACGCGTACAAAATCATTTAACATATTTCGTAAATCAGAAGTGACATACTAGCAGTTGAAACGCTAAGCAGAGAGGCAGAGCAAGGCGAATGTAACAATAACAGGTATAAAATGTTCATCACATATACAACAAAATATAATTAAATAGTCTACAGAGAAACAGTTTTCATAGATTACGTACCTTTTTCGGGTGCTCGGTGTATCACTTACTTTCGGCTTTAGAATTGCCAGTGTAAGTTTCCTCTCAATCAAATATTTTTATGAATTCACTTTAAAACTGCACTAGGCGGAGTCTGGGAGGTTATAGGGAATGGGAAATGGAAGACTGGTGGGATAATATTAATTGCTGAAGTTTATTGCCACTTTGGTGCATGCAGTACGTATCATGTGATATCTAAATCGCGTCATGTTCTCAATCCAGAATTTTTCCCTGCAACTACTGATGATAACCATGTTTTCGTCTAAATTAATTTTTTAGGCTCCAGGCGGGTACACGTGCAAAGAATTCTGAATTCTTACCGCTTATAATTTTTACTCTGTTTAGTGATATTTATATATTCTCCTTTCCGCGCATGGTTGCTGTAGTTAGGCTAAATTTGTGTGGTCAAAATTGATGTGGTCTTTTCCATAGGAACCGACCTGATTAAGTTTTGGAATCCGAGCATGGTGTCGCTCATTCCTGGTGATCTAAGTTCACTAAATGTTCATTAGGGTTCCTGGTTAAAGAGTGCTGATATTAGGCTTGTTAGCACATTCCTCATTTGCCACTTGCACAGCTGTCTTGGTATGAAGCTCCAACAGCGGATGTTCTGTGGTAACGTCTTCTTGATTCCTTAAGACTTCAGTCATTAGCCGAGAGAAGTTGATATTTATGAGGCACTAGTGACTGACTGGCCTAGTCACAGTGATGGCTATTACGCTGTTGAATCCTATTTGACAGATACTGCTCCGTGACAGAACGCTTGACGCCAAACTTCTTGGGTTTAGGAGGACTCTAAGTCTAGAATAACCAACCTTTTCAAAGTTTCTGTTTTTGTACAAGCAGCATAACTTCGCTGGCATGATGGTCATATTGAGCTCGGCTCATTAACCATCACACTGTTGTTTGTCGGATAGGTTCTGTTTTCTCGAACAGAGGAGTTAAAGAGAATGAGTGAGTTTAGTCAACTTGCTGATGAGGCTACTCTATGGATTTTTAGAGCGACACTGTTGCTTTAGTACAATATTTCGCATGGGTTATTTGCTTTGGTGGACTCCAAGATAAAATCGTTTACATAGCCTTTTGTGTTTTTTTTCGAGTGGTGTCGTGAACTGGTAGGATGAGTCAGAGTTTCGCCGGTACCTAAAAGATCTTGTAACATTACAGTACTTTCCGCTTATTGGTGTTTTTCTCGCTTGAAATATCAATAATGGAAATGATGTTTTTATGATTGCTTTTGCATGCCATTTTTCTTTAAGCAGTGATTGGTATGGTTTTTTGTGTGACCGATCTGATCGAAGTTTTGACTTTACTTACTGGCTGATTATACTAGAACCATGACTAAAGATCTTTATTTGTAAAATCGACGTAGTGCTTAGTTAACGAGGCATCACCTCGTATCGGAAATTGAATTCAGAAGTCAAGTCATCTTTCTCTTCAATAGATTGGCAAATATTACGATCTTCATTTGAATCGTTTTGTCACATCGTTTATTTTTCCTGAAGTGGCAGCCTCCTTTTAGTATCTTAATGGATGTCTAGATCTGCTTCAAGGTGACATTTTTATTTCGAGGAGATGTGCGGTAGTTGAGTCTTCAATAGACAGTGATGACAACTGTTAAAACTTACAACTGATGCACCGGTCTCCCAACATATGAATACTGCCGAGAAGTAGGTAGTTTGTTATTGGAATATGAAACTTGATATTCGTACTAAGTTTAGAACCACTATGTGTCAATATAGTTGTGGCGTTGATCAGTTTAGGTTTAGAGTTATTACAGTATGCCTGTCTCCATATCCTAAGTAAGCTAGGTGAAGCGTCAATACTACCATCAACCTCATTATTATTGTTGATTATAGTGCCACTTGTATCACCCACGATACCAAGAGAATCAATGCTAATATAATGCCTAAAGCACGGATACTTAAGTAATACTTGGTATAAATAAAAGAAACGGATAGTAAAAATTTTGTTGCATAGTACGAGCATATCAAGTAAGAACTCGGAATTAGACGTGTGACTTCACCTTTAACTGTCAAATCAAAAGATTTTGCTTAATTCTAGCAGTCTCCACGTGTTGCATACTTGTTGTTGATTCGAAGGATAAATGTAGCACTTCGATAATTCCGAGTGTGTCAGTTGAAAGAATCCAGTAGATCTATCCCAATATAAAGTCTAGTCTAGATTAATATTTTTCCATATTGCAGTACCTAAGCAACACCTCAGGGTATTATGAATTAAACGAACAATAGATTTATTGAAGTAACTTAAATAGCACTGATAATGAATAAACACTGATTTAAGTACTTATGAAGTTTTACTAGAAATAAGGTTTGAGAGTAAAATAAATTAGGTGCATCAGTTCAAACTGTAATTAACTTTGAATCGTGTCAAAGATGAATGAATTTGTGTCAAAGCAGAAAATGTTGTGTTATATTACCAATCGTTTTCACCTATTTACAGCTATTATTTTATGGACATAGACTACAATTTCCACTTATACTGACATAAAATAGTCAAGTAACGAATAATTTTATTGCCAGGTAGCAGATCTTCATATGACGGACCATAGGCTTCTTTCAGCATATTCTAGTTGAAGCCAACACAAGACACCACGTTTTGTGTTTTTGAAGATGAGAGCAAAATAAGTAGAAGATTTGCATAGAGCACGACTGAATAACGGATAACCAACAAAACTGATTAGTGATGTTATAGGTGGATTCGAAGAGTTAATAATAGTCAGGAAACCCGAAGCTGTGAGGTGTTCTAGTGATGCTCCTGTGTGACTACCGACAATTTAGAGTTTACAGATAAGCGATATATGTTTTCCTTAGACTATGTATTCGATTGACTGTTCAGAATATGAATCATCAATACTTATTAATATTGGACTACGATAGTACTATGTTTAGTAATAATATAATTCCAAATTATCTACAAAGCACCGCATATTCGATTGACTAGAACATATGAATAAACAATCGAGTAGGTGTATATGTCAGAAACCAGTAACGATGAATTCATGAGAATTATGTTTGAACACAGTGTGAATTCAACAAGCACTGAATCGAGACAAGCACCAGTAGATAGTAACCTTTAAATTGAATTTAATCTCACAAGGAACATACATACAATAATGAAAGTACAATGTAAAAAATGTTATGTTCAAAGTAACATAAGCTTCTATAGTGATATGTTAGTTAGAAAAAAATCCCGAAGAACCCTTGATCGAACCGAGAATATTCCATCCAGTCACTGATAAGTCGAATTTTATGGGAGATGACATGACATCACAATACACCCCTACATGGTGATCGTCCAATTTCTTATTTGGATTTAATGTGTTGTTATAATATTTCTAGTCAGCTTAAAACTATAAATACACATATCTTTTAGTATATAATTAATACGTACTGCAGTAAAATCTTTCTTTTGTCTTTTGGCCTATGTTTTGCGATTAAGAATGTTTTGGTCATCCGAAATCTGAAAAACCAGTTCTCAGGTTATATATATCGGCTACTTCAAATTCATTGAATATTACACTTTAAGATGAGGTACTGACAGCATTCATATTGTAATAGTTCAAAATATTCTATATAAACAAATCTATACTCCAGAGTCTGAGTTATCTGGAGATATGATTCCATTAAGTAAAACAATTCACAAAAGTTAAATTGTCACGATATCCCAAACAACCTGTCGGCTAACTACTTAATTCAAAAATATGCTCTGTTAAAATAGTATTATTATTAATGCGAAGATATAGTGGAATATAAAGATCATTTATTCTGTGAATTGCATACTGTGACCATTTAATTCTTAACATCAAGAGAATATACTGGTTGTCAAAAGTCAAGTTTTTCATTAAAACAATTAATAGGCGAGTAATAAATCAGCCCATTGTGTTAATAAAGGATTTTTGGTAATTGTCACCCATCCATTAGATTCACAATCGAAAAAGAAGCATAGTCTGATATCTAGTTTACAGACATTTTATTTACAAATGAGATTCATCCATAGAAATGCTATAACAAATAGACAGCTGATGAATTTCAATAGCTTTATACCCTATGAACAGAAAAAGGAATCTGATTCAGCTACTTAATATATGAACAATAAAAATATATGTACTTAGGATAGCGTCAAGGAGGAATTTCAGTCACTTAAAGATAACTTTATAGACAATGGTTAACCTCCCAAGTTCAATAATGTAAATATAAAACTTCTCAAAATACTATTAAAAGTAACGAGTATACCAGTGAAACTTATTTATATTAATTTGGAATTCGGAGGTGACACTGCAGACAAAATTGTAAGGATTCGTTAACGAAGATTACTAAAAAGAACATCCTATGCAGCATCATTTCGAGCAACCTATACTTGCTGCTAAATACCAGTTTAGTGTGTATCTATTTTTCCATCAGCTCCTGTGAAACTAGGTACATAGGTCGTTCAGCGAGGAACATCTTGAGACGCGTAAAGGAGCATCTACAACTGTGGCTCAGTAAAGGACAGCTTAAAAGTATGAAGTCATCAATCTTATAGCATGGATTGATCATAACCATGGAGTAAGCAAAACTACCAAAAGATTTCCTCACATATCCCCTTTGTGTCGCACGAAGATTAGCTATACTCAATATAAACCGAGAATTATGGTGTACAGAAACAATTCGTCAGATCAGTTTCGTTACTATGGCACCATTAATTCCGAACTGCAAATGGAAAATACAACGAACTAGCAATTCCTTAAGATGATGTTTTGAAGTGCCCACATCACTGCTGATATCTGCAGTAACTTTGAAAAGCAATGTAAGCTTTGAACTTTTTTCTTTTAATGTATCTACTTTGGCATATACATTTCAATTTGTAAATATATTTGAAGTTACTGAGCACTATATCCTTTTCGTTTCATCATGGCTAATTTACTCCTTTTCTGCATATTTATTCATACTACTTATTAGTATCCAGTAGTTTATATTGTGCATTAAATTCGAATGCATTTGGATCTTACCGTTGGTTTGTAATGGGCTTGGATGCAGATATATACATCCAACAAATCCCAAATAGGACGAATCGTGTGTCCTAGATTCCGTTCGCCAGTAACAGTTCAGCTCAAACAATTATGCACTAAAGTTCTCTAATAAGTTTGTGTGTTCGTGTAATTACTGTCCGTTATGCTTGAACCGTTTTTGACACTTATTCTATTGTCGTAAATGTATTATGTGTGGTTCTTAACTGGGGACTGATTATTGCTTCACTTATTAGGTTTTCAGTCCATGGTATTCGTCACAGGTTAATTTTGGTTTAGTACCTGTTACACTATGCGATTCAGGAAGAACAACTAATCTCCAATACTGTATTTCAATCACTTCATTTATGTGTAACGTATACGGTTTATTTTTATCATCATCATGATTCTCTCACCCAATTCTCTTGTTTGACCTGTTGAACGTTAGTATGTCATTTTCCATTTTGGATCACAGTTACTTAATTGTGTGTGCGTAATCTAATTCACTACCACTGTCTCTCTTACTTTGTTTTGATGTAAATTGCCAGTTGATTGACTGCGTTGTTAGTTTCAATATATATATAAAGGAGTGCTGAAAATACAATAAAATTTGTCTGTTTCATTCATCAGCTGTTGTTCTCCCTATTCCGGTCCGGAATTGATTGACAATCAAGGAGACATGCAGAGGCCGACTAAGTACTCTCATCGATGTTTCTTACTGTAATTTTGTGAGGACAAGGTCATATCAATTAATTGGTTGTACCTTTCCGTCAACAGTTTTGTCATCATGACAGTACAACTGAAAGTTAAGGACTCTTCAGAGGTTCACACCCTCTTTTCCGACAGAGAATCAAACCCAAAGTCTTCGATTCCGACGGTGATTGTTTAGTTTAGTTTTCAGCGGTACCTGACCTATACTGATTTGTGACGAATACAAGCAACAAACATAATACCTATTTCCACAAAACCAACTAAATTCAATTTTGTATTTGTGCTTGTTTGTATTGATTTTGACGTTTTATTCTCGTTTTGCATCTTTTTGAATTTAGACCCTGTTTTAGTTACTTCGTTGGTGAACTCGAGTAAACCAATAAGAATCAAGGTAGTAAATTCAAAGTCACATGCTTAATATAATGCAAATTATTCATTATATTAGTTGATTGAAATTTTTAATGATGACATTTTTATTTATAATCTATGAGCTCTGGAATTAATTAGTACAATGCATATCTGTGTTTGTAGACTAAATCTGACTGTAGGACCATCAGAAGATACAAGTAATGGAATTATTCTACTTTAAAATGGGTGATGACTAAAGAAGTCAATCCTAATGGGAAACTTCTTTAACACTTATCGATTGGAATAAATGAACGACCTAAATATATTGGGCATCTTAAAGTATTATATTGTTCTTAATCTTTTTTTTGTTGATCTTTTGTCGATTTTTCATACCACTTAATCGTTAAAAATTACAACTGTGTTCTCGTCGGGTGCAGAATTTTCAAGGTTACATTATACCATTTATGTTCCCCGGCAAATTTAATTCACCCATTTGAATCTTGAGAAAGGTGAATATGTCAATTAATGTTGGCTTTTAAATATGCGTCATTTTATATAAAGTAATAGATCTTACAATTGGATAGGCATTATTCAATACAATCTGTTTTACTTAGATACAGTAAGCAAACCTTCTTATCAAGTTCGCTGTCCTTGAAAAATTCATAATATAGTTTAACATATTGATGAATTACACTGGATATTCATTGACAGTAGTTACTAATAATCACAGATAAACATTTTATTGATAAGCCAATCAGACCAAAGAAAACAGCTGTTTGATTATGGTGCAAAATTTAAAGTATAATAATAAACAGGAAAAGTCTATGTACTAGAGATCAGCTGATCGTTGTATTAAGGTCAAGTTAATCATTGTGATTCCAAGTTAATTTTAGTAATTTATGATATGACTACTAGAATGAATTCAGTAGTGTGTTCATATAAAGAGTAGCTGTAGTAATGAACTAGTTGTTTGTAATTATGGTTCTTCATGAAGGTGATTATTGAAATTTTTCACTCACTTGCAAGTCGATTCTTATTTTCTGTTTAGTAACCAGTAAATTTCAGAAGAATAGTGTTATATGACAAGATTCACAAAGATTATGATCTATTTCTAACACGTGACAAGTAGAACAATTATAGTGTAAAACACTTACCTTATCAAACACTTACTGATCAAAGAACTTATACTAATAAGTATCTAAATACATTGTATAACATTCATGCTATGCACCCTAAATTCACTGTATTTAAAAAATACATTACTGAGGTCAAGAAAACTTGAACTTTATGTGTAGGTTACTTTCCACTGTCATTAAAAAAATGTACAACTTGATCGAAGTAATATCTGTAACCACACACAGATGTGTTAATCCACTCATAAGAGTAAATTCATTGTCCTACGATTTTACATAAGTCTTTGTATGTAAAGGCTGCTTTGGTCAGGCATGGCAGACGACAAACCGATATTTGGATCACATATGGATACACATACGAATTCTTAAGTTACACTAATAATAACCTGTCATAAGAAGTCGAAATATGTGTATGGTATTCCTCAGCCAAACAAGTAGACTGTGGGCATGCCGCCTTAATATTGTATTATTGTAACAAATTTTTAACGTACAAACTATGAATCAGATGGAATACTAAGTAATCTACATTAACAATAAGCATAGTTTATAACTGAAAAGCCACCATCGGATTCAAATATTCATTTTTTTCAACCATTAAAAACAGAATGTAAATCAATAAAATTATGACATTTTCAAGTGTTTTCTAACTTTAATCAGGTTAATTAGAGGAAGTCTTACGTTAGAGCCATTGATTACATTCCATTGTCTGTTAGCAGATAACAAAGAGGTAATACACTGAAACGTATAAGATGCATTCATGGAGATAATATGTAGGTTATATGCAAGTCCCATAATGATCGAATCTGAATGGGTTGTTTGTTGTTGCATGTATTATGTTGAGAGAAATCTTTTAAAGTTTTCTGAACTATGAAGGCATTTTTCTATAACAATCTACATCTTTTTTAATCATAAGCTACATAAAATAGTATAGTACAAGATGGAAAAACAAGATTGGACAACAACTTTAAGTATTTCAACATCCATATCTGTACCTGGTAACATTTTCAATTTACAGGTAGTACAGAATATACGTGTTTATTCTTAAACAATAAGTATCTGTATTGCGTATTCTATCATGGGCAAAATAAAAGATTACATAACTGTATTTAACAGGTAGATGGTTGTTGTTCAGAGGCTTGTTACTAACGAAATAAAAGTTATTTTTTATTTCAGTTTCAGTAATTGACGACTGGGTGAAGCATGCAGGCATAGTGAACCGTGAGTATGAGCGGTTTAGACTCTCTATCTCACTGGAATGAAGTTCCTGTCTACCCGTCTTCTGTCTTCTGATTTTCGACCAGGAAGGTTCAAGCGTTCGGGGTGATAAGGTAGTCCGCGACTAGTCAAGCATCAAGTACGAGACGTAACAGTAATCTTCACTTATTTATTTACTTCTTCTAGTTTTCAACCTTACTGCAACCAACTATTCTCTTATTCTTGATTCTCACTATTTCATTATGTGTCAAACATAACTTATAGTTCTGATGAACGAACGTAAATTAGACAATTATGAATAAATATGGCAAAGAAAAGTAATTGATGTACAAATGCAAACAAATGAAATAACAGAATATTAAGAGTCTTAATTACACCGATGAATAGCTGTTAACTGCAAGTAACCATTGCCAAACCTAATGTTGATCTTTATCTATAGCCTAACATAACATTAACCTAAACCCAACCCTAGTACTTGTTCCTAACCTAATCCTAAATGATAATCTAATCCAGACCGTTTAGGGATAATTGCAGTATCGGATATTTCTAGACAGTTATTTTCTTTTCACCATCACAAATAATTATATCATACAATAACTTGACATCTTGTAAGCATTCCACAACTCTATAAAGATTAAGATTGCTTATCAAGCTTAACAACATCACTTACAGCGACTTCTATCCTTGGTTAAGTTGTGTACAATGACCTCAATAACAATGACTGGTCTATGATGGATCACACTTTGAATGTTCGTTCGTCGGAACTATAAGTCGTGTTAACCAGTTATACCAGTAATTACCAAAGAGACATCCTTTGCAAAATATTGTAGTAAGTTGGCAATATCTGACTACGTTTGCTGAGATGTTTGGCGGAAATGATTAGTTAAATATCGACCCGGCATATCTACTAAATAACCGTAGGAAAAGCTCTTTAACATGATAATACTAACTCGAAAATATATTGAATTTATAAATAAAATATAAAAAACAAATCAAATTGTAACCAGCGTACATAAAAATCAGGATTAAGTAGAAAAAAATGGTTCAGTCAGTTAGCCGATAGCTAAGAGGCTTCAGGCACACACACACACACACTATCGCGACTATTCACATATCTTGCTGTAGATAGATTGAACTATAACGAAACTAAAGAATGCGGAAAAACTATAAATCACCATCTTACTGCAATCATCTTTAAAGAAATTTAATATAATGAGTCTTATGTCAATTCCAGTTTTTTTATTGACTAATGTATCCTAAAGATGACCATTGGAATTCTTCAAGTTCATCAGTAAAACAATGTTCTGATGAATAAATTAATGAACTTATGTAATAAAAATGAATGTATGTGTTGATTAGTATTCGTGTCGTATTCAAATCTTTGGAAACATTTTGAAATTGAAATTATAATATTTTGTATAATGTAATAATACGGATGACTGAAGTAAGGATCAACAGATCAAATGTAAAGCTGACTAGGAAGAAAACGAACATCAGTTTGGTGGGATTGGACTATCTGAAGTGGTTGGTTCTAATGTGGAGGGCATCACTAACTCATACTTAAAATAGAAGTGAGAATTGTTGATTGTTCTACAAGTACATAGTTAGAATGTTATATTAACATCTTATCTCAGTGGTTATTCACTTATACTCACTTATTCCCTCCACTTTGATTTCATTAACTTATTCTCTTATCAAAATGGTTCGGTGATCTCTTCACCAATCTATTGTAGATTGAGTTCTTATCAATATATCTGTTGGTTGACAATCGAATTGAATACCATGTTTCAAGAAATTCTTTGACATTGTTGAAATTTCCTCGACCTAGAATTTTAATATTTTTTAATAACATATTATATTCATCATTGTCTGTTTACATTGATATAAGTGATAACGTAATGTATCTACTGATAATTAGGGTTAATGCATATGTAAGTAAAAGGAATGTCTAATTTGTTCAATACACCATTGTTATCTAAAATCAAATTTGAAAGGGATACTCAATTTACATCCC
Organism: Schistosoma japonicum; assembly: GCA_025215515.1. NCBI lineage: Eukaryota > Metazoa > Platyhelminthes > Trematoda > Strigeidida > Schistosomatidae > Schistosoma > Schistosoma japonicum. The sequence goes on along the minus strand of CM046064.1, from coordinate 39,482,455 downwards.
TTACCAATAATTAATACCGCAGTCGATAGATCACGTGGACAACATAAGGAACAACTCAGTAAATATCGTCATAAAAGAGATTCATCAAAATAAATAAAGACATCCAACTAAGTGAACAATAAATGATTGTATTTTTAATATATACACATAACTGTTATGCAGAACAAGACAGAATATTTATTCAACAATAGCTAAACTTCAGTGACAGGGATGTGTGTCAAAAAGTAAGATTCTTCATAACTTTTGAATGATCACTATAATCATGTGAATGAAACGTCAGAAAATCACCCAGAAATCAATCAATCAATGCCTATTACCCCATGTAAAGCATAGGCCGTCGACCAGTATTCTCCAACAAACTTTGTCCTGAGCTTACCTTTCCATTCCGTCTCAAGTGCACTTTAGTCTCTTCATGTCTGACTCCAGTTCCCGACGCCGTGTATTCTTGGGTCTCCCTATTTTCCTTTGACCTCTAGGGTTCCGTGTTAATGCTTGTCTTGTGACACAATTTGATGGTTTCCTCAGTGTGTGTGCCATCCACCTCCAGAGTCTTTTCCTAATTTTTTCCTCTAATGGAAGTTTATTTGTCCTCTTCCAAAGAAGGTTACTGTTGATGGTGACCGGCCAACGGATCTGAAGTATCCTACTTCAGACAACTGTTTATAAATACTTGTATCTTATGAAGGATGCTTTCCGTAGTTCTCCAAGTTTCAACCCCAAACAACAGAACTGTCTTCACATTTGTATTGAAAATTCTAACTTTAATGTTGGTTGACAGTTGGTTTGAGTTCCAAATGTTTTTAAGTTGTAGAAATGCTGCCCTTGCCTTTACGATCCGCGCCTTTACATCTGCATCAGACCCTCTTTGTTTATCGACGATGCTATCAAAGTATGTAAAGGTTTCTACATCTTCCAGAATTTCTCCGTCAAGTGAAATTGGATTAGTGTTGGTTGTTTTGTATGGAAGGATCTTGCTTTTACTGTTGTGAATGTTGAGGCCTACTGCTGACAAGGCTGCTGCTACCTTGTTCGTCTTCATCTTCAATTATTGCCGTGTGTGTGATAGAAGAGCTAGATCATCTGCAAAGTCTGTCATCTAGTTCCATCCATGTTATCCACTGTGTTCCGAGATTATCTTGAGATGTTGCGGTCTTTATGATCTAGTCAACTACCAGCAGGGAGAGGAAGGGCGACAGTAAACAGCCTTGTCTGAAACCGGTCTTCACTTCGAATGAATTCGCGAGTTGACCTACATGCACGATTTTGGAATGTAGTCCATCATAGGAGTTTTATATGATGATGACTACTTTCTTTAATAAACCATAATGTCGTAGAGAGTTCAGTGATATTATACTATTAACGCTATCAAATGCTTTCTCGTAGTCTAGGAAGTTGATGTAAAGTGGTGAATTCCATTCGATTGATTGTTAAACAATAAACCGTAGCGATTTGATCAATACACGATTGGTCTTTACGGAATCCGGCCTGTTGATCTCGAAGTTGGGCGTCGACTGGATCTTTCATTCAATTCAATAACACTCTAGCTAGACTTTTCATGGTATCGAAAGAAGAGTGATGCCTCTGTAGTTTTCGCAGTTGCTGGGATCTCATATCTTTGGTATCTTGATGAAGTATCCTTTTTTCCGAATTTGCCTGGCACTTACTCTTCCTCCCAAATCTTACTGAAGAGAATGTGAAGTATCTTTGCAGTTGCTTATACATCTGTCTTCAGCTGCATCGCTCAGTTGGTATGTTGTCTGGCCCTGTTGACTTGCCACTCATGATTTGTCGGATAGCAATTTTTATTTCTTTGATTGATGGTGGGTCTGTGACTATGGGGAAATCCGCGGCTACTACTTCGATGACTGGTGAGTTCAGAGGGGCTGATCTATTTAGGAATTCTTTGAAGTATTCTACCCACCTGTTTTGTTGTTCATTCAACTTCAGTGATTGGTGTGCCAGCCTTGCTCTTGATTAGCTGTTTTGGCTTACTGAATTTCCCAGCTATTTTCTTCATTGTATCGTATAGGTGGCTCATGTTTCTTTCCCTTGCAGCTTTTTCCATCCGTCATTGCTAGGTCCTCCACATATTTCCGTTTATCCGACCTAATGCCCCTCTTCACTTGCTTGTTGACTTCTGTGTACTCGGCCTGTGCCTTGGCTTTCTCTGTTCTTGTCCGGCTGTTATTAGTTAATATCTTCTTGCTCCTCATTTCTACGATCTTATCCAGAGTACCGACAGAAATCCATCGTGTATGGTTTTGTTTCTTGCTACCCAAAACCTCCCGATATGTTGGAGTTACCGTTTCTTGAATCTCTTTCCAATTATCCTCCATACTGGTTCCACCTTTTTCAGATGCATCAAGAAAGGCTTGAAACTTATTATTGGGAGTTATGTTGAATTCGTTATGTTTATTAGTATCCCAGAGAAGGTCTGTGTTTAACTTTCGTAATACTGCTGCTCCAGTTGTCCAGTGCTTCTTCAACTTCAGTTTCATTTTATCCATCACTAGATGATGATATGAAGCTATGTCAGTCTTTCTCCTTGCTCTTACGTCTTCCATGGTCCTTCTAAGCTTCTTATTGATGCAGATGTAGTTGATTTGGTTCTTCGTAATGTAGTCCGGTGAAACCCATCTAGTTTTGTGTATACGTTTGTGGGAGAATATGGTGCCACCTATAATTATTTTGTTGAAGGCACATAAGTTTGCAAACCTCTCACCGTTTTCGTTTCTTTCTCTCAGTCTATGTCATCCCATGATGTCGTCATATCTGGTGTTGTCCATTTCAACCTCGGTGTTTAGGTCTCCTATCAGAATGGTCAGGTCCTTGACTGATCATATATCGATGGTTGATTGCAGCCAGGCTGCATAGAACTGATTTTTGTCGTCGTCGTGGCTGTCGTTGGTAAGTGCATAGCATTGGATGACATTCTTTGTAATCCCTTCCTTCGTCGTCGTGAAGGATGCTTTAATGATCCTGGGTCCATGAGGTTCCCATCCAATAAGGGCTTTTTATGCTTCTTGAGACAACATTAGTGCTACTCCACATGAGTATGAGGCGTTTTTTTCTTGGTGACCGGAGTATGAAACCACTTCTCCTGAGGAAAATCTTTGTTGTCCAGATTGTGGTCAATAAGTTTTTCTTATTCCAAGTATCTTCAGGTCATATCTTTTCATTTCTTAGGCAATTTGCATGCTTCTCCCTGTCTCCCACATCGTGCGGACGTTCCACGTACCTATATTAATGGTTGCTCTGGTTGTTAGAAGCGATATCTGCCTCATGGCTTACGAAAAAACTTGGCTTCCACCATTAGGCTTCATAACGGATCTTCCAACTCCCAGAGCAGAGTTGAAGTGGTTATAAAGGTTTTTACTGGTTAGCGTATTTTTAGCAAGGTTGTTGTTTTAAGGGATGAGGGTGCTAAAACCATGCCTAACCCTCCTCCTTTATCCGGGCTTGGGACAGGCAGTAACCCTAGAGGGGCTCCAGGCGGAGTTCATCCAGAAATACGATTTACTTATTATTCCTTTAATTATATGAAGAAATGACCACTGTGAACTAATAACTCAGGAGCGAAATGTTCTGAAAATACTATTTAGTATGATAGAAAGTTGACTGGACCACCTGATGAACAATAGACAGCCATGGTTATGGATAGAAAATGTAAAGTAAAAATGATTAAGAACCTACTGAAAAACAACACTGCATACAAACTACAAACGACAAATTTTGTGAATCAATTAGCTAACAGTAATTTATGAGGACCCTCAGAGATGGAAAAATTACGATGAATAATGGAAGAAATTCAATGAAATATTTTTCCCTCGGTTAAAATTTCAATTACATTTATATGGTAGGCATGTAAACATTATCAAAATGTTGGATAGAATATTTGAAATATACGTATTATAAATGCAATAGAAGGTCCTAGATGCATCAAACAATTTAGTAGTCAGTTTTAGTGATTACATAATGAGAAAATGAAAAGAGATTAGTTAGTAACACTTGAGATGTTTAATAGCTATAACTTTAGCAAGTTTTAAACGATTTGAAGTTTTTGTCAGCTGAATACTTTGAAGGATTCCGAAATATCAATCTGATGTCCGTTAGTCAGTCAAAGGTTTGGCGATTATAAATGTTAAATGTCTTTATCATTGTATATTGTGAATTTTTTCGACACGTTATCATGAAATTGTAAAGTGGGCTCTCCTTTCCGTGCTATCAATGTAACCGATTTCGCTAGGGAGACTTACATTTATGAAAAGAGTTAGTGGCAACATAAGAAGAGTACTTATCGATTTTTGATTGTCTCATGGCACATGCTCTTCTATTAGATAATGATATACTTTGCAGTACATTGTATTTTCATTAGAACTGTATGGAATTATCATTCTGATTCTTTACGACGGTATATGTACCTGGCAAAAGCATTAACATAAACAGAATGGCCAAAAGAGCCTACCTGCGGATTTCATGATCATGTGTCGAAAAATCTGCGACTTAGAGGGATATAAACGTTTAATATTTTAACTGTCAAGCGCTTGATTGACACAGACCAACAAATTCATATCTTCGGATCTTTTAAACAGTTTAATAGACAGTGAACTTCAAACTATCTAGAATTTGCTGAAGCTGATGCTATTAAACGCTTTAAATCCAACTTGTGTTCAGTGGGAAAAGTTATCAGTCTTTCCTTGCCTTGGTAACTTAATTCAAATTTCATTACATTATTATTACAATAGTAACTTCTAATTCAGTGCAATTTTTTACATCGTCATCTTCTTTCTTCAGCTCAGATTTGATTTATTACATCACTGTTTATATTGTTAAGTTCAAGTCATATAATTGTGTAACCATATCGCATTTTAATGACTGGGCTTGATTCATGTCATTCTCAAGTATTACCAACTGATTTTTTAAATTGGGTATTGTGGTGATTGTTGAATTTCTAATTAAATATCATAAATTAGCGTAGTCACTAGGAAGTACTGGACGGCTGTTTTGTCCTAGCATGGGACTCTTCAGAATAGCGCATCGACGACTCGCTCGAGACATCTTGCAGTACACTTTACCATAAGACCACTGAGTCGGTTCCCAATGGTTAATATTTCTAATTTAATCAATTATTAAATGGTTAAGTTTGTTTAATCTGGTTAGCGTTTTTTTTTTAGCAAACTTGTGTTTTACGGGATACGGGTGCTAGCCCTATGCCCAACCCTCCTCCTTTACCCGGGCTTGGGACCGGCAACAACCCTAGAAGAGCTGCGGGCGGAGTTTCCCTGGCACTATTGTCAGTGCCAGAAAAAATTCAACAGAGTGTTGTTGAATAGAATGAAAGATTCAGTGGATGCTCAACTTCGAGACCAACAGGCTAGGTTTCCGTAAGGATCGGTCATGCACAGACCAAATTCGCAACACTACGCATCATCGTTGAACAATCAATTGAATGGAACTCGTCACTGTACATCAACTTCATCGACTATGAGAAGGCGTTTGACAGCGTAGACAGGAGACCACTATGGAAACTTCTTCGACACTACAGTATACCAGAGAAACTCGTTCATCATCATCCGGAATTCTTACGACGGACTACAGTGCAAAATTGTGCATGGAGGACAACTGACAAATGCATTCCCAGTAAGACCCGGTGTCAGACAGGGCTGTGAGCTCTTGCCCTTCCTCTTCCTCCTAGTGATTGATTGGATCATGAAAACCTCTATATCTGGGGAGAAGCATGGGATTCAATGGACAAGTAGGATGCAACTTCATGATCTGGACTTCGCGGATGATCTAGCACTTCTATCCCATACACACCAGCAAATGCAAGTGAAGACAACCAAAGTAGCAGCAACCTCAACATCAATAGGCCTGAACATACATAAGGGAAAGAGCAAGATCCTCAAATTCAACACAGAAAGCACCGACCTAATTGAACTTGATGGTGAAACTCTGGAAGAAGTGGATACCTTTACATACCTGGGGAGCACCATCGATTAACGAGGAGGATCCGATGCAAAAGTAAAGACAAGGATTGGCAAGACAAGGGCAGCATTTCTACAGCTAAAGAACATATGGGACTCAAAACAACTGTCTACTAACCCCAAAGTAAGACTATTCAACTCGAACGTCAAGACAGTTTATCTGTATGAAGCTGAAACGTAGAGAACTACTGCAAACATCCTCAAGAGAGTACAGGTATTTATCAACAACTGTCTACGCAGAATATTGAATGTCTGTTGGTCGGAAACCATCAGCAACAGCCTACTTTGGAAGAGAACAAACCAACTTCCAGCTGAAGAGGAAATCAGGAAACGACGTTGGAAATGGATAGGACATACATTGCGGAAATCACCAGACTGTATCACGCGACAAGCACTGAGTTGGAATCCTTTTGGAAAACGGAAAAGAGGAAGGCCAAAGAACACCCTACGTCGAGAACTGGAAGCAGACACAAAAAGGATGAACAGTAACTAGAGACGGTTGGAAAGGATTGGTGAGGACAGAGTTGAATGTAGAATACTGGTGAGCGGCCTATGCTCCTCCGAGAGGGGTAACAAGCGTAAGTAAGTAAGTAAGTAAGTAATTATTGATTCATTTGTGCAACTTCATCTATTGACATCAGTGGTTAACTGCCTGACACCAAACACGGTTGAACTATTCATTTCCACTTAATGTAATCACTTAAACTTTGATGACTATTTTGATTGATGTTCTTGGTGACTTCTCTTGCCTTTAAAATGTGTATATTTTCAATATTTAATTCAGTATTTTATTCATGTTTACATGTCTACCATATAGATGTAATCAACATTTTAACAGCGGAAAAATGGTCCAGTGAACTGCTTACGTTAATGGTAGTGATTTGTGATTCTTAGATAGATATTATTCTATGTTGTATGTAGCTGATGAGGAACTGTAGAAATATGTACTATTCATTGTAGTAGGATGAATTTGCATATTCCCATTGATTTGTTATAGACTGAAGCTGATCAGTCACTGTTGCTATATGTGCATCCTGATAGGATTGCCTCGATATAGCGAATATTCACAAGTTTCATTTAATTTGGATTGTGACTAGCAAGTGGAATCCAGGACGCGCATTTCGTCCTATTTGGGACTCGTCGTCCTGGAATCCCACTGTGAACATCAACATTAGAATACAGTCGCATCCAACCGTCAAGTCTCAAATACGACGAAACGCGCGTCCTAGATTCCAATCGCCAGTCACAATCGAAATTAAATCAAACATTATTCATAATTGTATTCTGAACAAATTAACTGTTTTCAATCCTTTATTTCTGCAAAATCTCATATAAATTAACTAAACTCACTGTAGATAATATAACCTTGATGAAATACAAGATCGTACTATTCAGTAAATATTCATCTTCTTACTTATTTTCACCTATTGAAGAAGTAAATGTAAAGACTGAAGCTTATCAAAACATAAGCTCATCAAAACATAAAATATGTTCAGTTTTGTTTGTTTGTTTGTTTGTTTCAATTTGCTATTACACTATTCGGATTGGTTCATCTAATCGTTATGTAATGTATATATAGTCTGTAATTCTCACTAAATTCAACAGTAATCCAATGATAAATCTATCAAACTATAATTACACCTATTAACATGCTTATTTAATAATCTATAGTATAAATATTATGAATATATATAGATCTAATTAGAACTTCATAAAATTCCTTTTACAATAGATTGATTACGTAACATAAATGATTTATATTAACATAATGAGAGAAGAATACAGAATCTACGATGTACAATGTATATAAATGATTCTATCTATCTAACTCTATTTATTCTTAATCTACGTGTTTAACACATATCCACATTTATTCTGTTTGTTTTGTCTTTGGAGAGAGAAAGAAAGTGAAAGCGAGAGGAGTGTCAATGGTTAAAATGAAAGAATGTTTAAAGTCTTTTCGTTATCCAAGAAAAACATGGAAATGGTAAGTTGAATAATCAATTTCTTCTATATGATTTATTAAAGTATGTTGAATACTTTATTAGTATATTCTTTAGGTAATTATTAATGGAATTCCAAGATGTTTAAGGGTAAAGGTATATGTAAGCAAGCAAGCAGTGGAATATGAAGAATGTGAGTAGAGTTAGTCCGTGAGATAAGAGAGATATGATGAGGTTGTAGAAAGGATTCGATTTTGTACTAATTTGGACTCTCGTTGCTTTTGCGGGTAGGAGGGCGGGTTGTCACTGCCCGGCTGCCCACACCGTGGAAGGTGGTTTCTTGAGGAACACTGAAAAAGAATGCAAGATTAGTGTCGGTCTCAGAGACCTGAGAGCGTGACCGCAGAGCCCAAGGGACAACTGCTTGAGGCCTGTCAAGCACGGCCTTTTCATGAAGAGTTTTTTGAGTATTAGCTCCGCACTTAAAAGCCCTTAGTGGGCACCCATACCGCCGGAGACGGAAATCCGTGAGGTAGGATGAAGTGTGACATTTTTAGGGTCGACCTTTTCTAACCCCTCCTTCCTTGTGAGAAGGCAGCATCGCTGCAGATGCTGGTTGTCCGAGGGAAACACCTTACTGCTGTCACACCCCTTTGCAGTCAGCAGTACGACTTCGCCCTCAGACCTTGAGTAGCTGCTTTTAGTCTCATCGTTCCCCAATCGACCTACCTAGCATGGTAGAACCTACAGGAACATATGTTCTAGCCAGTATAGCTCGGTTGGGTCATCACCATAGGCAAGCCCGACCACCACGACAAGGTAGCAGCTACGGTCGGGCAAAGGTATATGTATTCCAGTAAGATTATCATATTGAATATATAATCAACAAATAACAGTAAATCAATGGTAATACATTTATACCCGTTAAATAAATTGGTGTTTATATGAACTTAGTAGATTAGAGAATAACAGTGGTATGTACTTGACGAAACATTATAATGAGTATGAGTCTTGGTATGAACATCAGTATTGGAATATAAGTATATTTAGTTGACAGATTCAGTGTAAGTAGTAATATGCCTCTTGAATTTCACTGTTAGTTACATTAAATATGTAACAAAAGTCTGTGTAGAATCGAACTAATATGGGTAGTACATACAACAAATGAGATTAGTCAATTCGAGTAAAAAATATAATATTCTAGGAATACTTTATGATTTATAAATGTTGATAGATGATGAATTTATTGATGTAATAAAACAAAGGTTGAAATGATAGTGAACAATGATGCTCTAGAATGGTTCTAGGAAAACTGAATTCACTGAAATGAATGAATATATCATTATCTATTTTGATGATTTGATTATCATTAAGTTTCAATAGAAAAATGACTAGTAGTATGTTCTATTAACACTGAAAGTGATTAATTGGTGTCAGCATTTACTATGGTTTATACATTTATCCATAATACCTAGCTATGCAGATATTGACGATTTTGATGATTGTATGCTAATTTAAAAGACGGTTTCGTGTAAAATAAAAAAACCGCCAGATTCACGTACATTTAATGTCGCTAGTGCTTATTTCTCATGAATTCTAAACAGTCATAAAACAACTGGTATATTTCAAAGATTGAAAGTACTATATACACTATGCATTTAGAAACAAAATGTTGACAAGAAATGCAAAAGAGAAACAACGACCATAATCAATAGATAAAAAGCTAAGTAAATAACAAGTAAATGACAACCATGAAACACTTCATTCAATTCGCAAAGATTAACTTGATTCTATGAAGAGTTTAGCAGAAAATAGTTAACAGGAATATTAGTAGTTCGAATGTATTATAGGTCCTCTATGTTGATTTGTTATAAACTGCAAACTTGTCACTGTCTGTTGCTTTATGTGTATCCTGGGTGGATTGCCTCGATATAACGACAAATTACAAGTACTCGTTAAATTGGATTGTAACTGGCAAGCAAAATCTAGGACGCGCGATTCGTTCTATTACATCCAGCTGATGAGTTTTTTTATAGAACAAAGCGCGCGTCCTGATTTTCACTTACCAGCCACAATCTAACTGAAGGAATATTAATAATTCCTGTACTGAGCTACACCTGATGAAGTTTCAAACCATTGAGTTATACCATTTATAGGACCTAATCACGGAGTTATAATAAATTGATAGAGGGCAAACCTAGACACGTTACTTTCATTCCACCAAATCATGTGATACACAAACCACCTTCAAAGTTTTTCATTCTTGTTTTAGAGTCGACAAATATGGAGCCATACGGTGTGATGACATTCATGAAAGATAACCAAACCGATGGAGCCTAAAGCTCAAAAGAGTAACACACAATAAATTATCATTACTCTACTTAAATAAACATTTCTGAAACTCAGTATTACCTAACGTAATATTCCCACCGAATGGCGGTAATTATTTAAAGATAACAATCATTGTTTACTAAATGTCATCGAATATCCACAATCCAGAGAGACTAATTTTTAGAAGTATAGAAATGCACTGCTTTCATAAATGCATTGTAGACTTGACGTTACTAGTAACATGTTAAAATAAAGAACAATTAACTTCTGTAAGAATCTTAGAAGTATACATTTTAAATCTACATCAATCAACCTTTATTAGTGTATAGGTAAATATTTCATTCGTATTCATCTATATAGTTATCACTGGTTGCTACTGATATATAATAAGTAGTGTCTTACATTAAATTATATGGTCTACGTAGTTTCACATCATTGCACTCAGAATGATACGACAATAATAATAATAGTCATTAACGATTCCCTAGTTATTCTTGTTGAATAATGACAACTGAATACATCATAACTTCATAATTGAATCATAGAATATTAAAACAATATGGATAATATTTCATTTTTATTTGTTTATTTCAGGATATTTCATTTCATCTCATTTACATTATGCTTAATTTTACTTCTATATCGAACATTGGAATGGTTAAAAACGTATCATTTACTGGTTGGTGAATATCAAGATCCTCATTATCATCAACACCAACAAGAACAACGTTTCAATGGATTAATTGATTATTTTCAATATTCACATTTAGACAAATTAAAAATAAATCATGAAAGTCATTCTTCGACTTTCTATCATTATGATTATCATAAAGATCGTATAAAAACTAATAATAATATTGATGAAGCAGTAATGAAACGAAACACAACACTTATATTATGCAATATTAATCCAATAAGGTAAGCTAGATTACTGAAGAAGTTGTGGGGTTGGAGGTTGGATAGATGAATTAAGAAAGCTATGTTTCATTGTTTAATATCCATTTTTGTGCCAGTATTGTTTCGTCAATTAGATCTTCACTGGACTCCACTCTAACATACTGTAATAGTATTGAATAGCATGTGTATGAAAAATATTCAACTAAGTTAGGTTATTTGTGATTCAGTGATAAAAAGGTAATAAATGGATTACAGCACTACTGATCATGTAAGTAAAAAGTACACAATGGTATTAATTAATAAAAGGTAGTCTGTTAAGGGTAAGAATGGAAACAAACATGATGAATAAACATTTCAACACTGAAAGTAGGTTAACACGTGAAAAGAACTGTTAGGATGCCTGATAAAAGCTAAAATCAAAACCATTAATCTGAGTTATAATTCTTTACCCTCTTACATCATGTTCATTTTTATTCTTATCTTTCATAGTAGATCTATTGTCGTTTTATCGTTGTTGTGTAGTTATCCATTCCATTTATTACTTTGTTATCACTGAATCATAAATTACATGAATTAGTTGGATATGATTCGTACACATGCTATTAAATACTACCACAGTATGTTAGAATGTAGCCTGAAGATGATCCAATTAACGAAACAATATTACATAGTATGAATTTTACATAGTTTATACATTAATAATAACATGTAGTTAACTGAAACTACATTTACGGTAGTCAGGTTTTTCAGTCATTCCACTCTCTTTATTTATTATATAAGTACTGCATAGTATACTGTAGATGTTTTCGAAGATCCCATTTTAGGCTTTAACATTCACTCTGCATTGCTGTGATTTATCACACTGACAATATAGATAATTCCTTATATTTGATTACAATAATATAATTACCTGTTGTGTAAGTAACTTTTCTAGATAAAGTTTTGTCCTGATCACCTGTAAGGCTGAAATGGTTTACAACACTAGATAACTAGCCATCGAATACACTCTAATTAAATGTAAAGTAGTTTAGAGTTGGTCATCTTATGAATACTAATAAGCATAAAACATAGATCCATGGTTTCTTACAGACTATCATAGAAAACCACTTTAAATTACAACATATTGAACATTTAAACTAGTAATCATATATGACAACTTCATTAATAGAAATCAATCAGTACTAAAATAGATTAGATAAAATAATCATAGTAATATCACATTCATATGGATTACATAAGAAGATTTATTCTTATTACGAATTGTTTTTTATTGTAATGTACTGTCTGTTACTAAGACATTAAAGTGTAATGTTGCATATCTTATGCTTATTACTTTGTAGGTCAAGAAACGTCAACAAATGAATAAACCATGAAAGAAGCCTTTTATTAACAGCTAAGTAGCCAATTACAAGGAAAATATATTAGGCTTTAAATTATAATTTTATGTTATAGAACAAGTAGTACCGAATTGAGATCTAATGATGGGAAATTTAACTAATGCACCGCTCATTAGTTTGGTTCTAGAGAATCAAATCTAAACGGTATAAAGTTGATTATTAGTGTACTGAAGTTAATTGACTATATGTATTGAATAGGATTCATTCTATTAGTATTCTTTAATGTTAACAGAAGTTCTAGAAAGAAGCCTTAACCAACGTGATTCAGTCATATGCCACTATTAATGGATGGTGACAGATGTATAATATAGTGAGAATTGTAAACTGATGTATGTAAACTAAGTAATCAAATAGCTAATAATTTACGACTAGAACCAAAATCATGAATTCAACCCATCATGACGTCAATGATACATTGTGTTGAGGAAGTCAGGTGTTGAGACTAAACAGTTCTATGAAGCTTTCTGATTCATGCTCACCACTTTTATTACTATATATATAGTAACTAATTTGTAATGCTTCCTTACGCGTTTTAGCAGTTAGCATAATTAAACGTAGGCGAATGTGAATACAACCCATTTATTTTCTAGTACAAATACTTGTTCAGAATAATTATTACCTAGAACCTAGGATTCGCGCTATTACGCACTTATCAGAAAACTGTACCCACAGTCTTTGACTGAAAACTTACCGTCTCCTCTGCTGATTCGATCCAAGGTCACCCAGTTTCACAGTCTGTGACTCTTTATTGCCTGAGCTATTCGGACCTCGAAGGACTTCATGTAGGACTGTGATGCATATATTGGTTGATCACTGTTTAGTGATTAACTGGATGCAGTTACACTTTACTGGCAGGTGCCAAATAGCATGAAACCAAGGTTCATGATTTCCTCCCAACTACTCCCTAAACATCTTCTACCTCTACATAGTCCTAGTAAGTCGAGTCACTTAGACTGGTGGCCACATTGAAACTTAATCGATTGGATTCAATCAGAACAATAAAGGTACTTTCACGAACATTCAGCTGATCACTAGGACAGTGATTAAGCAATACATTGTCGTATATATGTATATTTATATTCGTAGATTTTGTAGCTAGTGACAGTGTACAATTAGGAATAATGTGAATTGGAACCTTCGGCTATCGTCATCTTATCTTATTAAACTAATTTCTAATCTTTGATAGTATAACATATACTTCTAACAAGAATGAAAATCAGATCGAAAAAATTGTTTAAAGATGAAATTGAAATATCCATAATATTCCTCTGATGCTATCCAAGACTATATAACATCAATCTTTGTTTGAATATTTTCACTCGTTAAACAAAATAAGATTTATATGGACGTATTAAAATTAAAAAAAATATTAAGTATGTATTCAAGTTACATGGATGAATTACAACACTAGAATGAAAGTAGATTTAACTGATGAGAATAAAATAGGACGAAATACACATCCTGAATTCTGTTGTTAACAGTTATTCCAATTATATTAAAGTAAAAGTAACTCATAGAACTCTAAGTAGATATTTTGTTGCTATATAAATGAATAAAGAATTTTTGGAGATTGTTTGAAAAGAAATTTCATTTTGTATCATCTTTAATTATTGATTTCCCTGATGGATTAGAATAGACAGGGGTACTGTTGAAAAATCGAGAGTATTTATTCTAAATTTTGGGGATGGGGGAAAATATATTATTCGTCCCCCACCTCACATCCACTTTGTATCACTTTTAACTTAAAAATCAATGATCTACATTTTTTATTTTAACCTCAATCAGTTAATGTTACTAAGTGATTATCACCTAGTACTATGCAAAATATGTATTTCACTTCATGTCTATTCACATTCTGTTTATCAGTAGACCTTTCAAAATTATCTTGGCTACTCAAATACTATCATTGTCAAGAAGCCTTGGAGAACTATGTACTTTGTATAATTAGTATGAATCATAATATGATTACATTCTCGAGCTTATGACGTAATAGCTAACTGATACGTCTTGGTTACTTAATTAAGGTGACTTCAAATCTTCTGACAGTCGCTAAACTTTGATATCATCGATTCAAAATTAATCACTTTGACTGTTCAACTTCAATCAATTTCGTCATGAACTGTGATTTACACTTAGTATCTTTTATTAATTACTGTCTTAGTTACATTAGTGAGAACTGTTCTCTTATTATAAATCTATCTTCTTTTTAGTTATATTGTGTACAATGGGACAATTACAGTAATCTTTTTATGATCTCCTAACAATAACATTATAGATTAAGCTCATATTCATTACGTAATAATCTTCATGTCCCGGACTTTATGGACAAAATATTTCAATCGTGTTTGCACATTGTTCAGTGTCCAATAAGTAAAATGAAAGATAATTGTCCTACAACTCACAATTATTCTGAATGTTTACTGAAGTTATTGCTGATAATGAAAAGTATTGCTATTATAATAATGAAATATATATTTGTAACTTTAATTAACAGGGTATATTGATGTTTTCACAAGTGCCAATTGAAGATTGCTTTAGGTATCGGATCTAAAACCTTGAGGTTAGGAAGTCTTTAGTTTAATCTTTGTTGCGAGTTGATCTTGAACGCAGAAGAAAATCTATAAGGTCTTTGTTTTTCATGTTGAATAATAACTAGCATTGAAATCTAGGAAGAGCATGCAGTCCTCTAAAGGACTGTTTAATTACATGTGCCTATATCTCTTTCAAAAGGGGCAAATTGAACATTTACTTATTGAAGTCACATCTATTTTACTAACTAAGCTATTGTAAGCATCTCATAGGTGATTGGTTATATGCATATTCCAAAGTCGTCCAAGCCTTATTTAAGTTGGATTGTTACTGGCAAGAGAAATCCAGGAATGGCATTTAGTCCTATTTGGGAATCGTTGCCTAAGACACTATTTAGTGCATTATGAAACTAGATGAATGATCTCAAGTGCATTTTTTGTATCACATAAATTATCAACTGACATGTTGTGTAAGTAAAACGCTAGATTATAATTTACAAATATTCAGTAGTTTATCAACAAACTTAGTTGAATTATAGATATCATGAAGATACTCCTACTAACTTGAACTAAGTGCTAGTTGGTACTTGCTAGCATAGTGTACTTAGAATCTTGAAGAAATAGATGTGTTCTATAAGATTTCAATCTAACTACTAACCAGCATCCCTGTTTGTACAGAGACTGCTAAACAACGTTTTGATTTCCTAATAAATATTGTCGCTTTGGCATAGTCAGATATAGTGATCAGATTCTTAATTTAGAGTTCACGCCTATTGTTCGAACATCAAAACATAGAACATCTCATCTAGTAGTTATATATTGCAAATTCTCCTATAGAAGACCAGTAAGTTAGTTATTCATTTATAACGTGGAATCCGATGTGTAGGCACATACGTCCAAGTTGCCACATTAGCGTGAAACAATCAAATTTACAAGAATAAAGTAACAATATAGTTCAACAAGAAGGAATGAAATAACCGTAAATACGAAAAATAACAAAACTTAAGATCTAGAAGAATATATACCTGGATAGAAGGACAGATAATGTTCTAGTTACTGTTAAGTGATAAATCGTTATACTGTGTACGAATATTCGGATGAAATTGGATCTTCCAGTTGATTTGTCATGGACCGATGCCATATGTGCATCCTGAGTGAATTGCCTCGATATAGCGATAAATCACAAATATTGTTTAAGTTGGATTATGACCGGAAAGCGGAATCCATGACCCGTATTTCGCCCTATTTAGGACTCATCAGCTGGATGTACCTGCATCCCAATATTGACGTGTACATAGACATTTGACAGGGAACAAACTGAGTTCGAATCCCGGTGTGAGCATCAACATTGGGTTGCAGATGCATCTAACCAACGATTCCCAGTTAGAACGGAACGTGCGTCCTGGATTCTACTTGCGAGTTACAAATCCAACTTAAGCAATATGTACAAATAAGACTATGACAGTAAATCTGATTTTAAAAAAATTCACTGTAGACTAAAAAATACACAGACGTAAGTATATCAAGACAAAACACATAAATTCTTTTCTCATTTACAGTTTATAAATACCGTTTGACTTATTGTCTACAGGTGACTGTGAATCATTTTCAACTTCACTGAACTATATGTTTTTCCCTTCTACATATGAAGAAAATTAACATTAGACTAGAAGTATAAACTTTTCATTATAATTGTCATCTCATTCACTCTTTTCAATGAATTATTGCAAATGATAACTAACTGTCTAACTACCTACCTACAACAACAACTACTACTACTGCTACTATCAATACTACTAACTACTATGCGTAATTATCTCATTTCGTTAAGTGAATAAGTAGTATAAACTTCAATTTTTAATCCATGCCTGAAATATATCAAGATAATTTCATGTGACAAATAAGTATCACCTTTATATCATAGATTAGGTTTTAACCATACAAAGAGGCAAGCATACCTGTATATATTATATACTTATGAAGAATTCATGAACACTCAAAATGATTACTGAGTTGAAGATGCAATGAAGTGTGTTTCAATAATGAGACATGTAGTTGATTAATCCGTTTTACTATATTCATTATAGTTTTAAGATAGTAACTATTACAATATAATCAATGACAAATCAGATCCATTCAATATTTCATTACTGTACGGCGAATATGCGTCTGTAAAAAAGATGACATAATCAATGATTTAGTTTGATTAACATGTATTCTGTTGAGATGCTTACATCAAGTTAAATAAAGATTATGTATGCGAAAATCAAGTAACAGTAATCATAATACATGGATGCTTATAGGTTGGTTGAATGACTTAGACGAAGATATTTGAGTAATGATTTTTGAAGCAGTAAACAATTCATCCATGCAGTCAGCCATTTACTTATATCCTAATCAGACAATATTCATCTAACTGAACAATCAAATATTGCTGGCCTTCTTAGATAAAATAAATTTTCTTCTTCGTTGGCCACTATAGTGACTGTCTGTACTTAATACTTACAAGTATGATGTGTTAGGTTTTGAGTATCAGCATTAGGTTTCGGCAGATACATTCAGATGGTGAGATTTGGCTGCTAGCTACAACTTATGTACTCTACAACTTGTCTCAAAATTCAGTCATGTATATCAAGAGATCTTTTGTCACTAAGTAAGCTGTAGGGCTTTGAAAATCTGTGTAATGTATCAAGATTTTACTCGGCATATCAGTAATCCTCAGTATATTAGAAATCTTTAGCTGATAGGTTATGTAGTGTAACCACTGGTCTCTACAAGAATAGCTTCACCTTGCTTGACATTGAATTTTTGACAGTCACGGAGGACATAATCTTCGAGTTTTGTCACAATCACAATAATAAAATAATATTATTTGCAGTAATTTGTTGGAGGCAAATATAAGATTTAGTTGTTTGAATTTATCAGAGATTGGCTTTGGTTGGGTACCAATGAAAACCAAGGAGCATTGAGATTCAGACATGTCAGGAGTGAGATAGTTATTACCAGTGTCAACAAATGGATGTCAAACTACATCAAAAATTAATGAAAGTGGGGATTCCGCCAATAAGTACCGGTTCAGTGGTGCAGAGGTTTAAGTACTCACCTTGGGGCCCGACGGTTCTGGTTTCGATTCCCTGGCAGAATCGGGGCTGTGCACCTCCATACTAGGACACAGCAACTTCCCAGTACTCCCCGGTTTTCAGTGATACTCAACTAACATCAGTCTATAACAAATACAAACTACTAAAAATAATGTTCCTTCATACTATTAAACAGGGCTACTCAACGTTTGATTCAAACAGCTTAACTTCGAGTTAATTCAGCTGTGAACGATCTCTACTGTGACCTATGAGTAGGTTCTTAAATCAGAAGAAGTATCTATTTTTGTCGCCTACCTAAAGGAACCAATCAAGTTAATAAAGATTCACAACAATAAAACCCAAATCAAAAGTGTTTTTCTAGGATTTAAAAAAGAAAGGAAACTTTGCGTTGTATTATCGACCTAGACATATGATCTTTAACAGACACTAAAGTAGTCTTGTTTCACAGGTCTTGTCATTAGCGTATAATGAACCTTGTCTATCCTAAGAGTAATTGATGTACCTATAGTTATAATTCGTAAAGCTAACTGTTAGTTGTCAAAGATTATGAATTTACCATATAAGAATAATAAAAATGCTTTGTTACTTGAGAGTAGGATTTTAAAAGCATCAGATTAATTTAGCTGAATAGGTCATTCATAAATCGTTAATTGTCTTTTTAGGCAACGATATTAATTGATATTTTTATAGGAAGTGAGTTATAAGGATTTCTCTACGACGTGTTCAATCAAATCCCATCTCAACGTAATAAGTTATTGATCAGTCGTGGGGAAATCACTAATTGCTAACTTCTTTTTGAAGATTGTCTAAAAAAGCAATAGGAACTTTATGGATGAAATGCTTAGCTCAAAGAAGTAACACCTGGAATTCACCATGTTTTGTATATGAGAACCTAATAGTTTGTTTAGAATAGTCTAAGACTGTACTGTGGTGACAGACTATAGTCAGATATAATTAAGAACCATTAGACCATAAGTTTAAAACTGTATGACAACTGTTACGAAATATTCAGCACTAAAAATATGACATTGATTCGAAAAAACCAGAACTTTAAAAAATGTTTTTCAAAGATTTTTATGTTACATGATGAGTTTGAAGCTTTAGATACTCCTTGAAAGCATCTTGGAAAGTTGATAAAATATTGAAGCTACTTTGACAAATGAGTGTTGTCTAAAAACTATTTTAAGAAGTCAAGGTAATGACAGGATTTGTTTCATTATGTGAATGAACAATTACTAAATGAGTTAATAATTTTAGAATGTTTCCCAACGTCGTCTTGGATACAAGAAAACGATAAACATCTGCGTTTTCATCATACAAACTATTCTTCCTACTATACTTAAAAGTATGGAAGCCTTTTGTTTTCTTCACTGAGTTTGCTGGTAAAAAAATTCTGAGAACAAGGAGATGGTGGGATGGTCGGTTCCAATTCATTCAAGAACATAAACATATGATTTCCATGTACTTAGAATATCAGAGTTTAAAAGCCAGGTCAATGTTATAAACTGTAATCAACAACATGACAG
Organism: Schistosoma japonicum; assembly: GCA_025215515.1. Taxonomy (NCBI): domain Eukaryota; kingdom Metazoa; phylum Platyhelminthes; class Trematoda; order Strigeidida; family Schistosomatidae; genus Schistosoma; species Schistosoma japonicum. The sequence goes on along the minus strand of CM046064.1, from coordinate 39,462,748 downwards.
TACTATGAATCTACTGAACAATAGATATTGTAGCTGCTTTTTGAAAACATAATAAAGAGATTGAGAATTAGTGATACTTATTCTTGGATCTATTCTCATCTCATGATCATTTACCGAGTTCCTAAGTTCCTTTATCAATATTTCATTTTAATTAATTTCGACTTAATTACTTCTAATAAACTTATACATTATGCAGATCAGTCCAATATTGAGTGAACTCTCTTCGTTGAATAAAGTCAGCATTTATTGAGTTTTTCACTAGGATTCCTTGACATGTTGCATCCACACTGATGTCAGAAATTAAACCTAGAATTTGTAAACCTATATGCAGTCGATTGATCAATTAACCATTGATTTAAAATCCTTTCATTCAATTCAGAAAATTATTCGATCATCATCCATTACCAACGATATTACCTATTCACTTTCAATTTGGTTAAAATTTATTAAGCCACAGCTTCTCAATTGAACTTCAGTTGTTTCTGCTTGAATAATAATTATTGTTAAAAATGTATTCGAACTCAAATAATCATGAAGTGCTCTATGCTTTTTGCTATTTGTTTAGCTGACGTTAATTTACGATGTAATGTAAAATCGTTTATTTATTAAAACAATATTCACTTCATTATCATTAAGTCAGTTCTTAGTTACAACTAGAGTTCTAGTGAGAGGACGTGTCAAGTAAGGTTTAACTGTATTCAGTGTGAGGCAATTATCCAACCGATGGCAATGAATTAGGTTGCTCAAGCGTATCACGAATTGTCTAAATTGAAAATATCAACCGTTGGATGTTAACAGACCACTTGTTTAGTCGTTAAGCGTTCTCCTCGAAGCCGGAAGGTATTGGACTCGATTCTCTGATGAGGTTGCAATTGTCCATTGCTAAAAAGTCCCATACTACAATAAAGAACAGATGTTCAATGCTTTCTAAGGATCAACGGTTGTCTAATTCAGACCAATTCGTGATATCAAATTAATATACAACTGACGTAGTTGGACATATCAAAATAACTTCATTTATTGATTCGGCTATTGTTTCTAATATCTATCTAAAGTGACATATAATAATAGTAATGCTAACAATGTTGAAAATTAAACTGTCAAGGTGTAAACATTTATTATTCTTGACATATTTTATGAATTATTTAATAATCTAAAAAGTTTGTTAGTAGTATGTTTATTTGATTAGGTGATATATTTATCCAAGATTAAAGTATATTATATGGACAAGTGACTGTAGTATAACATAAAAATAATCTTGAAGGATTCTTAAACTACTCGCTAAAAATAACAACTGTAACCATTCCTTAACGATCTAGAAAGGCTAGTACTATTTAAAAATCATCTATAGTAGTACTTATATGTGGGTTTTGTGAAGATAGTTGACTGTCAATTTTGATATCACGAATTGATCTGAACAAGACAACCATTGACCACCTGGAAGCACTGGACATCTGTTTTGCCCTAATATGGGACTCCTTAGAAGTGCACATCCACGACCCCATCGGGGTCGAATCAGGACCCTTTGGCTCTGCAAAGAGTGCCTTACCATCAGACCACTGAGTCGGTTCCTAACAGTTGTCTAGTTCAGATCAATTCGTGATATCGAAATCGGTAGTCAACTATCTCTACAACCCCCCAAATATAACTAATATCGGCACACTAGTGACTAACTCCTAGAGGTAATTCCTAAATTCCTAGTGTAAAGACGTGACCGGTTGCGTTCAACCATGTCGAGTGTGAAGCAGTTACCCACTGATGGCAAGGATGAGGTCACGCAAACGTATCACGGATGCATTGAATTTAAAATATCAACCGTTGGGATCTGACTCAATGGTCTGATGATAAATCGTTCGCCACGGATCTAGAGGGTCCTGGCATCGTGGATACGCACTGCCGAAGAATCCCATACTAGGACAAAACAGCTGTCTACTGCTTCTAGGTGATCAATGGTTGTCTAGTTCAGATCATTTCATGATATCAAAATATTATTTATGTTTAACCATAGAAAAATTAAAGAAAGCTTATTATGAAAACACATTTCCGACATCAAAGAGTAATATCATAGTGTTAAGTCTATCAACAGCTATGTTCTCACTAAATAAAGAATATAAATGTATATCACCTAAACCTAAACCAATGATCGTTAACCTAACCATCATCAAAACTAAATTGACCGTATATCTAATGTAATTTTATTTATGATATTAACCCTAGTCTAACCACAATCATGAACCATAATAAGAGTCAATTTAAAGGTATACAAACAATTATTTGGGTTCCTATGAAATGGTTTTAGAATACTTGTACTGTATAGGTATACTGGATGAATGATTATCGTTTTTCAAACGTCAAGGCAGAAAGAATTTAGATAATTACATTAATAATAAAGAATCCATGTATTGTACTAAATATATTCATTTTTCACAATGAAATATTCATTTACACTTACTGTCTTCTGGTTAGATAAAACCATTTGCGAGTAGGATCCTACGTACTTACTTACTTACGCCTGTTACCCCTCTCGGAGGAGCATAGGCCGCTCACCAGTATTCTCCATTCAACTCTGCCCTGAACAATCCTTTCCAGCTGTCTCCAGTTACTGTTCATCCTTTTTATGTCTGCTTCCAGTTCTCGACGTAGGGTGTTCTTTGGCCTTCCTCTTTTCCGTTTTCCAACAGGATTCGAAGTTAGTGCTTGTCTCGTGATACAGTCTGATGATTTCCGCAATGTATGTCCTATCCATTTCCAACGTCGTTTCTTGATTTCCTCTTCAGCTGGAAGTTGGTTTGTTGTCTTCCAAAGTAGGCTGTTGCTGATTTTTTCCGGCCAACAGACATTCCATGTTCTGCGTAGATAGTTGTTGATAAATACCTGTACTCTCCTGAGGATGTTTGCAGTAGCAAGTTTACTAAAAAACGCTAACCAGGATCCTATGTAAGCTTGCATTAAAAAAATGTGAACCCTAAAGACATAAAAATCAACTTCATGAACTAAATCTCCGTATTTTAGAAAGATTTAGTAGTCAATCTCTCTATCCTCCATAGTAGTATTATCTTTTCATGATTACATTATTTAGTTCTTTTCTCTAAAGCGTTTCACTCATTTCGATTACATCATCTTTACATACTTTAAGATTCGCGATTTCATTTCTTTCGAAAGAAAAATTGATCGATTTCAACTCACCGATCATTTGTATCCCAGCATTCTGTTACGTAATCAGTTAAAATATTTAATTACTTAATTTTTAGGACCTTTTTCTGTTATTCTTGGCATTTCGCTTACCAAGTGCACTCAGATGTAACAGTTATAGTTCAGTTCTACACACTGCCTAACACCTTTTTCAATTAATCATGATGACTAAGTTACACATCTATTTACTTCTGAATGATTTCACTTCATTAGTACATTAAATATCTATTTCACAGTTTTGATTTCAAAATATTACAAGTTATATACATCTGATGAAGACCAAACGAAACGAAACTTATTATCACGTTATTCTGTTTAAATATTTTTTCATCGTCTCTTCAAGTGTATATTGCGTAGCTAAAACGATTATGTATAATGGACATCTCTCAAGTTCACCCTTATCCTATACTCTAATTAGATGATCTTGGAGTTAAGCTATGGAGTTTTCCCAAACATTGTACTACATGTAATAACCCATGTATCTCCCCCCTTCTATGAGAGCGTTTATGAGTTCGCCTACTAATCGCCTTTATTACATTACAATGGTGTAGTTTACTAAACTGACCTTCATATTTCTAACATATCGCCAATTATTCTCTTATCACTCCTTATGTATATCTATATTTAATACATTAGTATTTTAATATGATTTACATTCTAAGTTAGATCCATTGATCCCTGGATAGCCTGATTGTGAACTTGACTGTTATTCCATCACTGGTGAACACAAAACTATTATTATTATTATTATTATTATTATTATTATTATTATTACTGCCACGAATTCCCAGTTCTTACTAGGTTACTTCGTAACTGCGATTCGGAATACTGAGTTCCAATAATCATCATAATGCGACAACTTGTCTCGCAAGCACGTTCCATAGTAGAATCAGTTCTGAAATCTAAGAGTAGTATGATCCAAGAATATAACAGATCAATATAAAAATAGATATCCTTGAAAAATGTACATGAATGTATTTCTTAATTGCTCCTAACTCTAGGATTAAGATTACCGTTAAAGATAAGGTTAGTTTAGCTTCAGAGTTTTAGGTTACTATTAGGATTACTTTGCATACTTTACATCAGTTTCTCAGTAGGAGGTTAGTATTTCATATCTTTATTCTGTATTATCATTTTGTATTCATTCTGTATTATCAAAAACGAATTTCTCTAGTTAACTTAATGTAGTCTGAACACTATACAGGCTTTTCAGTTCTGTAGATCATCGTTGACTGACTGTAGTCAACAAGCTAAAACCATTTAAGTCTTATTATAAACAGGAAGATTATAAACCCCAACTACTAATAATTAATAATAATCAAATATTCATTGTAGGTTAACTTTGAAATAGATTTCTCAATGACTTAAAATGTAACCATGTTTGATATAAACGTAAGTAATTGTATCACTTGCAGGGTCTAAAGGCTTATTTGTTTTAGTCCTATACGTAATGATAGATGTATATTCTCTATGAGTTTAGAATTAGAATGAATGATTGGTTCAGTGATTTCTATGATCTTTGGTTATACAATTGTTAAAATGTAATGTTGAAAATGAAATCCTTCGATTATTCAATAAGTATTTTGAAATAAAATAAAACATTATTTTCCCATAATTACCTGCATAATGAAAACTTCATAGGTAAACAATCTAACCAAAAGAATGTAATACACTTTGAATAGATTGAATGAGATAGGATTGATTTAGCTTGTTTTGTAGTGCTGTTGCTATCAGGCTGAACATTTTTGAGGTACTTAGTAGATTGATTTCAATTTTGCAACTTTTACATATAAACGTTTTGTCTATAGCTAACCGTACAGAGGTAAATATTATCCAGTAAACTGAATATAATTGTGTGTTGTTGTGATTGCTGAATTCTAATATTGTAATCAATATCAGCTTACTCGTGACAAAAATTTTGGAGGTAATTCTCGGAGTTCTACTAAAACAATTTGACCAGTGGAGTTCATCCATATAAAGTGTGATGCAGTTACCCATTAGTGACAGTGTATGACATCAAGCAAACATAGTGTTAATTGACTCAGTTAAAATAGCTAACTGTTAGATGCTGACCATTTCAATTATCTAATGTTTAAAATTTCGATTCAAAACCTGACGTTCAAGGACTAAATTTATCAGTGTGGTCGTGGATATGCACTACCAGACGGTCCTAAACTGGGATGAAAACAGTTACCTTCTTCCAGTTATAGGCTTTTAGTAATTATTTAACTCAGGCTAATTAGTGATGTCAAATTAAAACTGAATCTTTGTTCATCCTGTCGCTATATGTTTCATTCTACTTATACTGAGTTGAATCGTCCACTGCAAAGCGGAATCCATGACACGTATTTTGTTCCTTTGGGACTTGTCAGCTGGATATATTCGTATCCACGTGTTGATACTAAAGCAGGGAACTCGAACCCAGTTCATTTTGTGCCACCGCATTCATCACTGGAAAATGAGTCCAGATAGCCACACTTGTACAACGAGCATGAATATATAATTAAAATGTATTTGGTTATTGTAATCGACGAGTCATGCACTTACTAGACTAATAGCTGAACGCAGTGAAACTTGGTATGAAACGAATTAAGTCCGAGTCCCTGTGCAAACATCAGCACTTGGGATGCAGGTGCATCCAGGCGTACACGTTCTAAATAGAACGAAACGCTTGTCCTGGATTCTCTTTGTCATGACAAATCAACAGGAAGATTCAAATACAATTTTCTTCTGTCATTAAGATACCTCACGATCTATGTTTTCCTTTTTTTTCTTTTTCTTTATTTCTTCACAGACTATCTGCATTATTTTCATTAGTCAATGGAAGTGATATTTATAGTCATTTAATTAAAAAATATGGTAAAATTGATATGATCAATTTGTTAAATGATACATTTTTAACAAAAGATCAAATTAAACAAATGTCTCATCAACTTTCATCAACATTGAAAAGGTGAGTTGTTTAAGTTATATTATATTCTATCAATAAATTGAATGTAGATTGGGTACTAATGAAAACCATAGAGCACTGGACGGTTATTTGATCATAGTATGGAAGTGTTTGGGAATGAGCACCTTTAATTCTGTCTTAAAATCGAACACAGAACCTTTAGTTCTCAAGGCAAATGCCTGAACATCAGCACTATTAGACCGGTGTTCGATAGTAGAGTTCTCACTTCGTAAAATTCTCATATATCTGGTCGATTCATAAATTGTCACTGGTGATAATTGTCTCACTTCCAACAAGTCTGAACTCTACCAGTCACGAGTTCATACTAGAACTTTTCGAACATCCTGAAATTAATCTTTGCTGAACCTGCCCAGCAGGTTCACTTGGTTATGCATACACTGTGGGACCTTAAGGTTCATAGTTTAATTTCCTGACAGAATCAAGGGTGTGCACACTGCTGAAGAATGCCTACACTAGAACTAACAGCTGTTCGATGCTTCCTAGTTTTCAATAGTACCTAATTAATACAGATTTAGACGAATATGTGCAACTAAATTTAATACCTATCCTCTGCACAACCAGATAAATTCAAGGGTCAGTGTAAGTTTCAATTAAATGCAATTTATCATGTAATGGTTATTAATACCTAACCAACTACTACATATGGAAATAAATGATTCACACATTATGATCCTCACTGTTATCCATACACTCAGTATTCATGAGAAGTATTCCTTAAAATTAACAAGTTAGACTGAATAACAGATTGCAAACACATTAGACCAGAGCTTTATAAGAGGAAAATGACTAACATTTGATACGACTGTTATGACGTTATGACTGATTTCGATCCACTTCACCTGAAATCTTCCCACGTTTGAACATCTTTGGTCAATAAGCATTGGTCTCAGGAATTAATATTCTACTTTCATTCTTCCACTCTTTATTTTATTCCGGCCTGCTGTCATACCAACTAACTAATCAATATAAAATACGCAGGATAACTGTAATCCTCGTTTGTCATTACTACTGACATAAAGCAAAGTCAATAAAACTCCTTAAACAACAGCGTAAGCCTAAGTGGGATTTTATTTTTCTGAATGCAAAATTTTGCTTTCGGACTGTTCTGAGTTATAATCTAAGTGTCAGGTTTTTGAATGAACTGACCAATTAGTCACAAGTTGTTTTTGGACGCAATCTCAATATAAATTTCAACCAAAATTTTTCACTTATGAAATATGTAAGACATCTATCTCTGAACTGATGGTCAAATACACTGCGTATTAGTCCGTCCTGTATTATTCTATGGATATAAAATCTATGTTATGTAAGTAAAATATGTATTTTTAAGGCATCAGTGGCAAATCCTGGAACAGCTAAGTTACCATTTTTGAGGTTATAGGTAGTGTACTGGGGAAATTTGATGAACCGAGGAAAAAGATTATAAATCTTCATCAGTTTTAGTTAAAATGTATGTTACCAGTGCCAGTTCACCTTAACACACAATCAGTAGCCAGAGATATGACTAGGAATTTATCATATTGTTATTTCTTTCAGATCTATAACTCATTAATTTTTTCAGATATTCTTCATGATCTCATCCATTTTAAAATGTATTCGTATTGTTTATTCTACCATATTATCACTGGTACTACAGTTATTTAGATTCATTTGATATTTATCTTGCCAGTGTCGTTGCATTCTTTTGATGTAGTTAGCCAACATAAATTCATTCATATTTGCTGATGTTGATTTGATACAACTGAAAATCAGAAAGCACCGGATAGCTAATTTTTTTAGTATGAGACTACTCAGAAGCGAGTATCCTCGATTCAAACAAGGAATAGAATACAGGTTTCATGATGATTTCTTAGCTATCACTGGGCAAGTCGGTGTCCACTAATAGAATTCTCACTTGCATCAATTTGTGATATAGCTACATGATTATTTAATGTCATTGGTGATGACTGTATTACTACTAAAATGCCTGAACTCCATCAGTTACAACATTTTGCTAGAGTTTCAAGAACATCCTGATGTTAGTCACCAGTGAGTTGATTACTGTATCACTTAAAACCAGGTTGTGTTTAATCGTAAAACTTGAAAGTTTTGTAGTTAGGTTTTCTTGTCTCATACCAAAGGAGAAATCAGCCATCAAACGCCCCCTTGGTTTTCAGTATTACTCAACCAACATCAATTGGTAACGAATATAAGTAATTAAATATAATTAATTTAAGGTATATAAAAACAATGGAATAACATAAGTTATTTTCAACTACTTATATTATTTAGTAGTATATTACATAATTATTCAACTTATTAAAAAAATATCTGAATTTATTACTCACCAAATAGTAATTTATAACTTGATTTATGTAGTCAATTTAATTCTTTCAAGTATTATTTATAGATTATAATATAAAATAAACTTTTTTTCTATTAATAAAGTTATTTTATTTATTTTTCAAAAACAACGCCAAAGGTATAACACTTGATTTGTTTTAATATTTAAAACTTATTCAAGGCGAAATTTTTAATTTCTATAATGAAATATGAATTTGAAAAGAAGATTGTTTCTTTTTTTTCTTTTCTAGTTTCATTTACAAACTTGGAGACACACACACGCTGGTTTTTCGAATTTTGTTCAGTTTTTCAAATAAATAAAGAAATTTTTTTAGTTAAATATAAAAAAAACTCAAAAATAATGTTTATGACTATGAAAGTTTGTAGATCAACAGTTATATGTATGTGGATGTTGGATTAGGGGAATTGTGTGCTTATATGTTTGGTGTAGGTGGGTAGAAACGTCATAGTTACAAGTACTTGAATTCTATGTATTCAGCTTAAGTGATTTAATATTACTGAATGCATTATCCTCTTAATGTTAGATGATAACCATGTTTCACACTCTGTATTTGTTAATCCCTTAGTCGAAACTGACTTTTTTCCTGGATCTGAGATATTTAGATTGATTGATTCAGAAGTCAAAGGTAAACAATGAATAATAAGTGTGTTTACAGTAACCTAATTTATCCTAGTTGTTGTAATGACATTCTCATTGTTTATTACTAAACCGATTATCTTCAACTAACATGATACGATTATTCTCAAGTAAATTCTAATTTACTTGGTTCTCCATTTTTAAATACACAATAATCTACTACATAAGGATTTTAAAATGATGAAGATAATTTTCTGATCTTGGACGACTCAATTGTGGCACACTTTCGTATCTATCAGGTAATAATTAGTTCATTTAATTACAGATACTGTAGATGTGTAAAAAAAACAACCTCAGTAAATCAAGAGAAATAAATCAGTTTTAGAATGTAGAATATCTGTCGCGAATTGCTGTCACTACGACGATTTGTCTATTGTGTTCCATCTCTGTCTTTCAAGATACTTTATTAAAAACCTTCCACTATGAATAGTAATGCTCACTTATTGCATAACTAACTATTATCATGATGCAACTCACTCAAGCTTTAGTATCATGTTAATTGAAAAGTACTTTAATGTTACGTAACAAGTAACGATGTTTGACTAGAACATATTCTAATGTTTACACTGATTTCTTGGGGATATTTGTTATGCCATAATCACGTTTTCGTGTACCATTAAAGACAACAAGACACTGAAAAATTGTTTCATCATAGTAGAAAACACTTAAATGTTAAGATCACGAGCTAGTCTTTAAATGTTACACATTTTATAAATTCATAGTGCAATTCGATTGCGGATAATTATTTCACTTTATCACATATCTAAACTACACTTATTACAATATCCCACTGAACATCAAAGAACTCGTCAATGGTAAGCTAACTGTTGTAGTTTAGTTATGAATAAGTTTTGTAGAGATTAGATTCACGTTTGTTAGAAACTATATCGTTCTATTTGGTAATCCATCAAAAAGATAGGCATAGATACTAATGTTGTTTATGTTCACTAAGCACCCATTTATATTTTTTCAATAAATCGACATTCTACAACTTGATAGGAAGCGACAAAAATTTTTAAAGTATATTTGAGGCTGTTTGGTGAAGTAAAGTATTAAGTTTATTTATTTGAACCTATCACAGATCGATGTTGGTTAAGAACTGTTAAAAATCAGGAAGCACTGGACAACTGTATCGTCCTACACTGGGACTTCTTAGTGTTTGCACGATTTGGGACTCCGGGAAAAGTGCATAAGTAGCTGAGAAAAAACAACAATCTGGTGATACTTGTAGTAAGTGAAACGCACTGGCTACAAACTGGACAGCGAAGATTAGCCTCGGAAAAGACACTGTTGTACCCGGGTCATAAAGAAGAGAATGCTTCGTACACCCAAGGAATGGTACTAATATTGTCCAAAGAAGCACGTAAAGCACTTGTAGAATAAAAACTTCAAGTAACCCTGGCTGATAAACGATGGGGGGATCTAATATAGATGTGAAAGCACGGATTGGTAAGTGAAGAACATCTAGAACTCCAAACGACCAATAACCGACAACAATGTCACATTTTTCAATACTAGTGTCGAGATAGTACTGTTGTATGTATCTGAAGCATGGAGATCTACGAAAACTATTATTCAAAAGAAATAGGTGCTCATAAACAGTTTCTAAATAAAGTAATCTGGATCACCTGGGAAGATAGTGATAACAATGCTCTTGGAATTGGATATAGACATGAAAAAAATTAATAGCTCTTGCAAATAACTGAAAAAAAGCCTCAGACAGAGTTGGTCGGAGAATCCTGGTTGACAGCTTAAGTTCCACGAGGGGGTAACAGGCATTGATTTATTAATTAACATGAGCAACATTAATTTGTAACGAAGACAAACAACTAAACTACCCGAATTTATGTATAATAATCAGCACACTGGTGAGTGCCTTAAGAATGTTTTTGAAGTTCTAGTCAAAAGTCGTGACTGATGAGGTTCAGACATGTCGGAACTGAGACAGCCATTACCAATTGTAGTGTCTGATCTTAGGGATATATCATAAAATGATGTAAGTGAAAGTTCTATTAATTGACACCGGCCTACCTAGTGGAGAAGATGGTTAAGCAGTCACCATGAAACCTCTATTCATTCGCCAGACTGAATCGTGGAGGGGTGAAGGCGAAACTAGGACAAAACAGCTGTTCACTGTTGTCTCTTTTTCAACGATACCTAGTCAGTATCAATCTTTGACAAATATCAACAACCAGATATGTGTATTTATCTCTTTTAAATGTTAAATATGTATTCAAATATTTGTTTAACTGTATTCTTTCATTATTTCACATATCAAGGTCATATAAATAAATTCCTAACTAATGAAATATGAAGCTTATTCTATTCTTTACAGTTAATACGTTGTGTATAGGTTAATAAAATGAACGAAAAAAGAAATTGAAAATAAAAAAAAAGGAAAAAGAAATTGAAAGATTACAAAAAAAGAGAAAAAGAAAAGAAACTACTTGATATTAAATAGGTTTAAATTTTATAGAATCATAGAATATAAAACTATGGTGATGATCTAATTTATCACTATTTCGTTTCTTAGTTTTTATGAGGTCACTGATATAGACTTCATTCATTACAGGTAGTAATGAAAATGTGTTGATGAAGGTGGCAGTTAGAGGTGGAGAGAGAGAGAGGGGGGGAAGAGTGAGGTAGTAGATGAAGTAGAGTAGGGAGGAAAATATAAAGTTTGTACACTAAATCTTATGCATGTATTTTATGTAAATTTTTATGTAAATTGTTGATTTCTCTCCCTAGAGATATAACACTTAATATGTTCATGAATAAATTTTTTTATGCCTAATTTAGAAAAATATTTACACTTTCCTTCTTTTAACAAAAAAGATAAATGTTTGAAGTGGCTTAATGGTGATTGGATTGAATGTGTTGTTTGTTCTTGTGACTTGAATCATACAAAGGGGTCGAACACAAAAACTTAATGTTTAATGGCATGTAAGAGTAAGATTCAATTAGTTTAGGAATATAAAGTGTTAATATTCTACTACTGAGACTTTGTATATTAGAATGTTATAGCTTTCTAATGTTTCTTTAGTTTTGAATCTATGATGAATACAAATAGTAAAAATAAACTGTAATATAATTTAGATATTGTAAGACTTGTTTAATTTTAATTTTATATCACTAATGACAACCAGGAACTGACACTGGACAACTGTTTCGTTTTAGTATGGGATGCTTCAGTAGTGTGCATCTACAACTTCAGTAGTGAATCATTCCAAGAATCTCAGGATCGTTAATGAACATCTAACCATCGAAGAGCTGAGAAAGCTCGCGTCCAATGGTTGATCTTTTGAATTCAGTCGGTTCGTTATGTATTTACTTGACTTTATTTATCGATGGATAACTCACTCACACATCTACACTAGTAAACCACTTCAAGACTCTCTCTAAGTTCTAGTGGAAAGTTGTGACAAATAGGGTTTAGACAGTCCAAGAGTGAGATAGTTGCAATCATTGACATTAGAAGGAAGTGGTTATAGAGCCTTATTACGAATTGATTGAAGTGCGACTATTTCTACTGAACTCCGAATAGCACAGTGCCGTTGATAATTATGTATTCGCTGCTATACTAGAAGGATCCGACTTCAATCCATTGTGCGGTCGTATAAGTCTCATACGAGATGAAAATATTCATTCAGTGCATTATAAATTTCAATTCTACCTAACTTTGATTGTTCTGCAGAGAATACATGTAACGAATTCATGATATCCCCTATGATCAATGAAAAGTGTAATTTTTGTCAATCCTGATATCACGCATGGATATGAATCTGATTAGTTTTCAATATATCCCAATGGATTCTAATGTATTTTAATTAGTTTTCCATAGTTAATAAATAGATTGAACTTAGGTTATCCATAATAATTCAGTTATCGTTTTAGACATTTAGTTGATGACTACTTAATAGCAGATAGTATAACTTACATAATAGATTTTATTTCATGCATCTAAAGTTATCCATAACTTTGTTTTATGTACATGCCAGTGTAAATCACTGTGATATGCTGCATAGTAGAAATTATAGTCTGAAATGAGAAAAAAATCACTCCCTAATATCCATCTTTCATGGACTAAATGAACACAGTGATGATTGAAAATGTTCAATGCATAAGAAATAGTGAATTAGAGAACGTTACACATACCCTAAGACATAAATCGTGTTATTATCCTTTTTGTTTAGACATATGGTTTATCAAATTAAAGTTATCATTTATAAACAATTTTGTATAGTACTCATTATAACTAGTTCTTTCTGTGTTTACCAGTATACTAGTTGAATGATTATAGAGTTTTAATTTGATAATCTACTTACTAGTAACGAATGTCAAGACGTAATTCACGGAGTTTTAGTTAGATAATATTGACTAGTGGAGTTTATTCATGTCGGGAGGGAAACTGGTATCGCCAACATCAGTGAGTGATGGTCATGAATATATTATTAATTGATTAAAGTTAAAGAAGCATACTGTTTAATTTCGTATCATTGGTTTTGGAGGTAACTGATACTGAAATAGATCACAAGAGAGATCATAGGTATAAACCACTGATGAGTCTCACAATATGACGAAAATAGTTCGTTTTGTTTGTGATACAAAACTATTAAATTTCATTGGTAGCTATCATTAAACGTTTGAAAAATGTGTCTGTTTAACTAGTACATCATTGAATAGTTCATTCAGTCAGTGATCAGTCATTATAAAGAACTTCTAATCAGTGTAACCAAGTAGTTGTTTACTTTAACAGCTCTAGTACTTACCATAGTCTATAAATTCTTAATAAAACCGAAGCGCTTGATGCTTTTGTTGTCATTTGGATATATTGGGAAGCTAACAGATACATGCAGTGTGAATGCGGATAAAAAACGAATAATTCTGTTGCTAAAGACATATCTGTAATGCAAAATATATGTAAGTAAGAAAAAAGACAGCTAAATTCTTCAGAGACATCTAATATTTCAAGAAAAGATAAAGAAATAATCCACAACAGTATTTCAGATGACCGGAGAAATTACTACGTCACAATATTATAAAAATGAGAATGATTCCAATCTCACTACGTTGTAATAATGATCCAGGTTGACGATGATGGATGTTGCACTTGATCAATAAACTTTAGTCAGCTGAATATAACACTATTCACTTCTCAATGAGCATTCAGTATATGACAGTCATAAAGAAGGTCACTTGACTGTTGAGTAAATCAGTGGTGATGTAACGTGTGTTTTAATCTTTCAAGGGTATGTATCACTTCCTCCAATTTTTCTGATATATCTTGTTGACAAGTTGCAAGGACATTATTAAGCCAATATTTGTATTTTTCATAATTTGAATTTCTTCTAAATTTCTGTCACTTATTCAACAATTATCCTTTCTTATTGTCATTTCAGTTGTCAATATGGTGATGATCAATGTACAGTTAATGATTTCACTTCAGTATTTACAACGCATGGATGGTGTTATCAGTTTCAGTTAAATTTTTCTAGAAGTAAGTTGTTATCAGTTGGAAATTAACTTTTAGAAGTTTCTAGTTTTGAAAATTTAAGTATGAATGATTTAATTTTACTTGGGAACAATTCATTTTATTTCACATGGGTTCTGTATCATCAGCTGCTTATAACATTACAAAATATGGGCTGCAACTGATTAACTCAATAATTTGATATCAAGAAAAAGTTTAAAACAGGCAACTATTAAAACCCAGAAACTGGCCCTCGATAACCTAGTTAAAGACTTTTCAGAAGTGCTCATCTGCGACTCCGTTAGGAAATTCAGCTCAGGTACCTTTAGGCATCAAATAGTTGATATTTCTAACTCAGCTAATTTGTGATATATTTGTGCAATTTAATTAATTGTTATTAGCGGGTAATTGATTTGCATTTCACATAGTTGAACTCCACTAGTCATATCTTCTAACTATAAATCATGGTCTAACTGTTAGCATTTGTTACGAATGCTGAAAAACCTGGGCTCGGCTCATATATATATATATATATATATATATATATATATATATGAGGATTCTAATCTGATAACTTTTAATTCATTCAACAACAAGTTACTTACTGGACTACTAAGTCCAGAAAACTGTTTACTTTTGCAACGGTTGTAAATAGGATGAGCTAAACAGAAACCAACTACACTAAAACATATGACTAAGTGGCAATATTAAAATAATTCATACATGCGCATATACCTAAAGAGGCCGATTTCTCTTTTCTTATCATCAACAATAAAAAAAGTTGTCTTATACAAATGATACTGACAATCACTGTATAGGTGAATAGCTATCTGAACTCATTAACTGAACGGATAACTAGTTAAGTAGTTGAAAAGATAAATGTTGAGTTTGAATTTTAATGTGAACGTCTACACTTAAATTTAGGTACACAAAGTTGATGAGTCCCAAGTGGAATAAAACACGAGTTCTTGATTCTGTTGGCAACCATAAATTAATCGTATTAAAAACGTGACCAGTGGAGTTCACCCATTTCGAGTGTGGGGCAGTTACCCTTCGATGTTAATGGATGAAGTCATGCAAACGTATCATGAATTGGCTGAATTAAAAATATTAGCCGTTGGAAGCCGACTTAGTAGTCTGATTGTAAGGAGTTTATTGCAAAGCCAGATGGTCCTGTGTTCAACCCCCGATTAGATCATGGATACGTACTCCTGAATAGTCCCATACTAGAATGAAGTGGCTGTCCGGGTGACCAATAGGTGTCTAATTCCGACTGATTCGTGATCTCAAATTAGTAACCCTTGGTTGGAGAAAAGCATAAAGATATATCCCGTTAAATAATCAAGCAACCAAATTAATTTGAAAGGGCATCATTTTAATGATGCAACTATACACATAAAGTTTAAATGAAGCTTCTAGTACATTGATTAGGGTAGTAGAAAAATAACGCAGTGATTATACAATAAGTCAATAGAATACAACTTAATAGCAATTTCGATATTATGAATTTATCTGAATTAGGCAACCATTGATCGCCTAGAAACACTGGACAGCTGTTTCATCTTAGTATGGGACTCTTCAGCAGTGCGCATTCACGACCCTATCGAGGAGCGAACTCAGGGCCCCCTGGCTCCGCGGCGAACGCTGTACCATTGGACCACTGACTAGGCTTCTTACGGTCAATATTTTTAATTCAGTCAGTTCGTGATACGTTTGCGCGACGACATTCATTGTCATCGGTTGGTAACTGCCTTACACAGGATACGGTTGAACTCCACCCCTTCACGTCTTCACACTAAAACTCCAGGAATCAGCTCAAAGAGTTAGTCACTAGTGAGCTGATATTAGTTACAATTGTGAGGGGAGGGGGGGTTGTGTAGTTAGTTAAGTGCTAATTTTGATATCACGAATTGATCTGAATCAGAAAAGGACCATATTAGGACGAGACAGATGTCCATTGCTTCCAGGTGATCAGTGGTTGTCTTATTCAGAACAATTCGTGATATCGACATTAAAAGTTAACTATCTCCACAACCCCCTCTTCCCCAATCGTAACTTAATAAACGTTGAAAATGATATAAAGTTAAAAATAAGATAATAAACTAAACGAAATAATACGATGATGCAATTAAACTAGAAAGAATCAAAAGCGACTATTTACAGTGATGTAATTAAATAAGACAACCAAAGTAGCAGCGACCTCAGCATCAATAGGCCTGAACATGCATAAGGGAAAGAGCAAGATCCTCAAATTCAACACCGAGAGCACCGACCTAATTGAATTTGATGGTGAAACTCTGGAAAAAGTAGATGCCTTCACTTACCTGGGAAGTATCATCGATGAACAAGGAGGATCCGATGCAGATGTAAGGGCAAGGATCGGCAAAGCCAGGGCATCATTCCTACAGTTGAAAAGTATATGGGACTCAAAACAACTGTCTACCAACCTCAAAGTCAGACTCTTCAACTCGAACGTCAAGACAGTTTTTCTGTATGGAGCTGAAACGTGGAGAACTACAGCAAACATCCTCAGGAGGGTACAGGTATTTATCAACAACTGTCTACGCAGAATATTGAATGTCTGTTGGCCGGAAACCATCAGCAACAGCCTACTGTGTGAATGAACAAACCAACTTCCAGCTGAAGAGGAAATCAGGAAACGACGTTGGAAATGGATAGGACATACATTGCGCAAATCATCAGACTGTATCACGCGACAAGCACTGAGTTGGAATCCTTTTGGAAAACGGAAAAGAGGAAGGCCAAATAACACACTGCATCGAGAAGTGGAAGCAGACACCAAAAGGATGAACAGCAACTGGAGACAGCTGGAAAGGATTGCTCAGGACAGAGTTGAATGGAGAATACTGGTGAGCGGCCGATGCTCCTCCGAGAGGGGTAACAGGCGTAAGTAAGTAAATAAGTAATTAAATAAGAGACAGTTGCCGGCACAAAAAAGAAAGATAAGCAAACTATTTTGTTTTTAAAACCTAAACCATGTTCTAAGTGTTTTATGACAATAGTTTTCAGTTAATTTTAAAACAGTAGGTCCTTCTTTGTAACTTAAATTATTTGAAAAATTTCATTGTTACCATCGAATATTTTGTGTTATTAAAATACCTAATCATTAAAAATCATGAAGCAATAGATAAATAATTCAGTTTAGTATGCGATTTCACGCTACTGGACACTTACCTAGCCAGAAAGATTTGAAAATTGGACGTTTAAGCTTTACCACAAGTATAAAGCTTAAATTACTGAGTTACCTAACATACGACTTGGTCGAATTTGATTGGTGAAGTCATCTTACTAGAATCTCTGGAATAACATCCTATTATCAGTGATTAGTGATCTCATGTTGATAATGATTAGATGTTGTGAGGTTCGTAGAATGTGAATTTTGTGTTGTGAAGTGAAATGAAGTGATGTAAAGTTAGATGCAATCAGACAATCAACGGATAAAGTTGTGGATGCATTTTGACTATAGCTTAACTCAACACGCTAATAGTCTAAATGGAATCTAGTGACCTACAAACCAAAACGTAGCTTAAGTTTATGAAGTTGTTGACTGTTTGTTTGAGCTGTGTTAACAAGTACAGACTATCTGATTTGAATACACGTTGTTTTCATATTGACTGATTAATGAAGCTGAGTGATACGGTTAGGATTCCGTTAGAATGACGCAGATCTATTCACTTATTAAATTTCCTGATATCGCTAACGTTGAAATTATCTTATATCTTTCCTTCCGACAATTAATTTGTTTTTTATTTAATTAGAGGTGACCTACATCATATTTCTTCAGAAATACCAGGAGTCGAAACTACAAGAACAAACGAGTTAGTAGTAGTTCTTAACTGTCTTAGTAAATACATTAACAATAGATTTTAAATATTTCATGACAGCATATAAGTATGCTAAGTTGACAGATATAACTAGTTAGCTGAAATTAAGTCAGTGACAAAAAATTTTCTGTCAATAAATATATATTAATTTAATACAACAAGTCCGTATGAATTAGACGACCATTATTCACCAAGAAGCCCTGAATAGCTATTTGTCCCAGTACAGGACTCTTCAGCAGTATTTATTCACTACCCCACCAGGGACCGAACCCAGGACTAGCAACACTTAACCATTATACCAACAACGGTTAATATTTTTATTACCTGATTGAGACTAATACTTGATATCAAATTACATTCAACAATCTCCACAACACTGAATTACAGTATTATCAGCCACTAGTGAGTAACTTCTCCAAGTAATCCCCTGAGTTCTATTGGGATGATGTGACTAGTGGAGTTCAACCGTATCGGGCATGAAACAGTTATCCACTGATTTCGATGGATGTGGCCACGTGAACTTAACACGAATCGACTAAATTAGAAATGTTAACCATTAGGAGCGGGCTTATTGGTCTGATGATAAAGCGTTCCTGATCAGGTTGTGGATGAGCACTACTGAAGAATACTATGCTAGGATGAAAGGGGTGTGCAGTACTTCATTGTGATTAGTGGTTGTCTAATTCAAACCAATTCGTGATATTAAATTAACATTCAACAATCTCCACAATACCTAATAACAATAGATATATGCATGGATAAACGATAACTTACATATTTGTACGAACTGTCAATCAATCCAATAACCTGCTTACTGTGTGTTCCATTAATGTCGTTGAAATACTGACTAACAGCAATGACTATAACAGAAATCATTATAATTCTTAAAAACATTACTTTTTTTCTGCTTTTTACGCAATGTTGATTAGCTGCTGAATTACAATTGATTCTGGATCCACAAGAATATGATTACATCATACCAAATAAAGGATATATAGGATTTTATTTGTATGTACAAAATGAAAAGTGTTCTTCAACTGAACAATCATTGAACATAAACAATAATCCTGATCAGTCAGTTATTGTTGGACCAAAATTTCATTCATACATTAGTGTACAAGTAAGTTATTTAAAGTATTAATAATAGTGGTACATTGATTAACTCTATAAGATTTCCATACGTTGTAATTCTGTCATTAGATTGACCAACTATAAGTTAATTCCAGCTTAACTTCCTCTACTTATAATATAGCAGTCAAGCTAGGTAAGATAATATTGATAATCAAAGTGCAGTGGACAACTATTTTATTCTTATATGGGATTTCCCAGTCTCATTATGAATAGAATCTAAGATCTTCAGGTATCTGGGTGTTTACTTAATTTATATGATTATTAGGTTACTGATTGGTAATAAACATCTTTTTTTTCAACTTTCAGCTAGGACTTCACGTAACCACTTTAACATAATTCACGGATATTATTCTCCGCAAAGCCTCTTCATAAAAAATACCTTACTTTTGATCTTTAACTGCTTGTATTAAATAACGTTATCGCATGATTCTTCACTGCGCAAACATTAATTGATATACATTTAACAAGGAAATCAGTAGAAATTAAGGAGAATGGATGTCATGGATTCCAAGAAGCTTCTAAAAGCTGATTCATTAATTACTTATAAATAAATATCAGTCTGTCTAAACAGAAGTAAAGTAGGACTCAAACCAAGAACGTAATAATTCAAAACCAAGTGAGTTAATCAGTAGGCCACCACGCTTCTTGATATTACAAGCAGTAATTGATAAAGTAAGAAACTTTTACTACAATCAAAGCTGTTCAGACCTTATTTTGAAAATTTTCTGAATCTAACAGTTTGCATTAAAAGTAATCTCTCTGTATTCATCACTTCTATGTACATTTATTTGTTTAATTACCTGCTGGCCTTAGTGTGTTCTCCTTTAAAAATAGAAGAATTTCTTTTAAATTAATCTGAAATGACATAAGAAAATCATGTTTGTAACTTTAACTATTCTTATAAATGTCTCGCCTACAATTGTTAAGTATATGACAATAGTTAATAAGTAATACTGAAACTGTATTTCGATGATGATTTCTTTTATCTAGTTGCTTTGACCAATTACAAACAGCGACTTTGATAAAACCAAAACATTGACCGAGGACGGAAAAGAAATGACATTCTATACCTGTTGGTCTTCTCGATAACAGCTAGTCTCGAATTTTAACAAGATGAACAGACGATCGCTGATTCAAACCAACTCAGATTAAATTAATTATTTCTCAGGGACTCGGTTATAAATATTCGCAATTCCACATTATACAATAGACCAATTACAATAACAGTTTAGACACAAGCAATGATATTAAGGGTAGGAAAACGAAGTAATACGTACACATATTTCTACATTGGTTTATGAATTGAAGACAATATAATAACTGTTAATAAGCTAATCTGGAGGTCAGAATAAATGAAATACGAAAATAATCGTAATAAAATATATCATGCACATACTATCAATATGCAATCAAAGCTATCTATGGAATTCGAACTAGATTGGTAGAATTAAAATAAAAATATATCTTCCCCCTGATTTGTTATGGACTAAACTGATTATTCTCTGTTGGTATATGTACATTCTGAGTGAATTGCCTTTATACAGCTATCAATCGAAAGTATTATTTAAGTTGAATTGTGACTAGTAAGCGAAATCCAAAACGCGCGTTTTGTCTTATTTGGGACTCGTTGACAAGCGTCACCATCTGGACTCAGTAGTCTAGTAGTGAACGCAATGGTGTTCGGTACGAAACGAACTGACTTCAGATCCCAATGAGAACGTTAACATTGGGATGCAGGTACATTCAACCGACGAGTCCCACATAGGATGAAACACGCGTCCTGGATTTCGCTTAGCAGTCACATTCCAACTTAAATAATACTTTCGATTGATAAAATTTGATCATCATTAGGGACTAGACTAATATGACAGAAGTCAATACTCAATGATGTACTGCCATGAAACAGTTCTTATATCAATACGACAAAAATGAAATAAGGTGAAAAGAACTACACTGAAAAAGACAACAGTAATTAAATTCTTGTTTTTGTGGAGGTTCAGTTGATTAAATTCGTTACAGATTGATATTGGTAGGGTACCAGTAAAAACTATAGAGCACTAAACATCTGTTTCGTCCTAGCATGGGACACAGTAGGCATACTCGAGAGCACCATACTAGGACAAAAGAGATGTCTAGTGCTCTTTGGTTTTCACTGGTACCCTATACACAGCAATCTGTGATAAATTCAATCAGATATGTACATATTACTCGAATTATACGTCGAATATGCTAATAAATATCAAACAATCTGTTTGCAAAAGCTGGATAGCTTCACTGTTGTTACAGTTATAAATGATGTAAGTTAGATTAAATGTACCGTGTTTATAATGATCAAGTAGTGTAAAATCTTGTTCTTCAGCTTCACATAAGCTCCATTCTACTTATCATGCATCACGAAACATTTTCTTTAAGATTTTAAAAAAATCTTTTTTGGGCTAATTCATCGAATAGGTATACTTTATTCATATATTATCAAAATATTAAGAAGCATTAAAGTATGTAATTCGTCAGTTTGATAGTAAATAACCATACTCATAATGTGTTCATAACTTTAAAATAGAATTAAAATATATTTGAATCTTTCCTCTGATTTATAATGGACTGAAATTGATCAGTCTCTGTTTCCATATGTACATCCTAAGCGGATTGCGTAAACACAGCGATAGTTCCGAACTCAAACATTACAAATAAGATTTTTAAGCTTATACTATTGATAAGTCATTAACATTTAAGACTTTGAAATGTTGGAGATTTTCGGTTCAAGTGGATACTTTTGATAGTGTCCTATTCTCTAAACTAAATAATTTTATTGCAAACCATTTATAATCATTCTGGACAGCATCATTCATAGTGGCTGACACTGAGTACACAATATATCGATCTTATAACTCGAGTGATTGATTAGTGTGTAAATCAATTTCGTTGATGGGTAGAGATTTTCTTAACTGTCAGATTAATTGAAAATATCACTCTTCAGTGTCATCATATAATCTTCGAACAAATATTTGTTTAGGTTTGTATTCAGCTTTGATTCATTTAATCGACTTCTTACATTGATCATTTCAATTAATCTATAAATTTATTAAAGTTAACATTATACACATAGTAGTCATTATGTCACAAACAATTTTACATTGTTGACCAACCTAAAGTAACAGACTGTTGGTCTTCAAAATTCATCACTCCCTTGACAATAAGGTTCGATTTCTGAATCTATAACTTGGTTACAGTTTGTTGAAAAGAATGTTCCGTATTGCCTTGAATATGTGAGTTATTAAATTACCATTAAAATAAGGTTCATTTCGACTATATACAATAATGCAGTATCTACTGTCTCATTTCACTTATAGTTCTTCATCCATCTGATCTCTAAATAACAGTAGTGACAAATTACTTGATCATATAGACTACTGGCATATCTTTATAATTATCAGCTCTAAGGATTATGAAACATGACGATGATACGTGTGACGATCGTACACAATATACACTATTTAAAAAGTGTCACAATATTTTGTGAAAGAGTAAACCTACTTTGATTCTTTATAAACCATAATCCTATTTCATTTTAAACACTATGAACTGTTCATTGTTCTCTTTATCAATAAATTAACCACTAATATCAATTAATACTTTAAAACGTGTTAGTTGAGTTTACTTCACCCTAAGTTGGTTAATATGACCTAATGGGATTTATAGTTCAAGAAAGTTTTCCTAGTGGAAATGTAAGAAATGCAATATTTTTGTGATATTTTGAAACAAAACGACGTTTTATTTTTCTACTATAAGCATAGTTTCAGTTATTTATCACTAGAAGTCAATGATTACGCAATTAATGCTAACATACTCTGGAATAAGTTTTAAGATGAGGTAGCTACATGTGAACCGAATTCGATAAAATTGCCTTCATGATTATTACTGTTCGCCATTAGGAAAAGAAGTAATATTTTCCAGGATTGTATAATTTATATACCTTCCTGAAATCAGTGAACTGAATCGATATACTGTTTATTTCTCACTGAATAAACTGAGACAGGAAGGGATAGGGATAGGCTTAAAAAGTATGGTGGGAGTCAGAGGGTGAGAAAAAAGTTTTATTCAGATAAACGATTTGTTATTTTATTCGGATTATGGCTGATAAGTTAGTTCCAGGACGCATATTTTGTCCTATTTAGGACTCGTCAGCTGGATGTACCTGCATACTAGTGACGATGTTTACACAGGGACTCGAATTTAGCTTGTTACGTGCCAAACACCACAGCGCTTACTACTAGGTTACTGAGTTCAGGCAGCCACACTTATGCAACGAGCATTCATTTATAATTAGATAGTATTCGAATCTTCCTGTTGATTTGTTATGAACTGAAGTTGATTAATCTCTGTTGACATTTGTGCATCGTGAGCGCATTGTCTTAATATAGCAATAATTTACAAGTATTTCGTGATTTGTTGTGTACTATAAGGTTTTCATTTACACCTACATCATATAAAAGTAAATTCATAGATTACTCAACAAATAATAAATCGCCACTGTATATCACAAATATTAAATAAGTCTACTTTGGTAATTTGTTATATTTGCATTGTTTTATTTTTATATGCCTCTTGCGTATTTCCATGATGTTTCGTTTATTTAACTACCGACAACTGGAACAAAATTAATGTTTGTTGACTACAGAGATCAAATGGACAAATAGGAATAAAGGAATGCATGAAGATGATGAAACCTTCAGAGGTAACCAGTAGACAACAAGGTCAATAGAACAGACTTATTTAACACTTCATCTTGACATAGACGCCGATTATGTCATAAAAAATAACAATGAATGTTTCATAATTAAGCCATTCAACTCAGAGTTTGAAAAACTACCAATCAATCGAAGCTGGAATAGAGCTTTAGCGCAATTATCAGCATTGTAATACAAGGATGTATCTTACTGAAGAGTCCAAAAGATAAAATGACCCTACTAATACTCATGTAATATGATCATATTAATACTGAATGAATGACGTATCATTGAATAGTGTCCAGTATTACGTTTGTCTAGTTCTTGTCAAAATTTGAATTCTATCGATTGAATCGCCATAAGGCTACTGGTATAAGTGACTGCATTACATGTGCAGTATATATTAATGTAATGTTGTCGGGGTGAAACTTATATTTCATTTTCATTGGTACTTGCAAGTATGGTATAACTGTAATACTTGAAGGATTTGACATTGTAATTATTGTAATTATACTAGAGGGTTGTTGAAGACCTAATAACTCAATACAGAAATTTCAGACTGTGAAGTAAAGGTGACGCAGACAAAATTTCTATACATATCACCATTTAAAGTGCTTCTGGCTGAAGTGTACTGAGTGATACGAGACTTAAGTTCGTAGACGTTTCATGTCAATTAGTTCTAATCACCTGACATCAGGATAATAAGTCTTTTTAAAAAAACCAGAAAATCAAATACATCTATGTAATTTTCAGTAGTTATTAGTAGTATGTAATACATTAATAGCACACAATTAACTACACTTTACTGATTTATTTCTATTATTAACTTAGCAACAATATTTTATCAGGAGTGAAAATCATTTCGGAACAGATATCAAAGGTTAGTTACCCGTGAGATGTTTACTATGCATGTATATATGTAAATGTATTACATAACAGTGTATTGTTCATTAAATTTTTTAGTGAATACTAATCATAGTGAAACTTCCTTATTTTACACAAGAATTGTATAATTAACCTATAGAGGCGGTAGTTGTGAAGCCTGATTTGTGTCGTTACATACATCAAAGGCTGATTTTCGCTAGGTAACCAGAGAGAATCAGAAACAAATGAAGAGCTATTTCGTTTTACCATTTAACTTCTTAGTAGTGTTAATCTGCAATATTGACCACTGAAATCAGCTCTAACTAAAACAACTGTTTGAACTCCTTCATAATATGCACTAGATACAAGAATTCTAACATATTCATCAAAGAGACAAATAAAGGTAGTAATTAGTGTTTCCGTTTGGGTTTTCTAGTATTTAACATCATAATCACTTGTAAGCACAAGAATGTATACAAATGTATACCATAATAAGTAGTAGAAAGAAAAAGATTGCTTTGAATAACATCGTCTTCAATTGTTTATAGATGCGAATCCATAATTATTATACTACAGTAACCAAAATAAGGTATACACAAATAAACTGGTTGAATTTGTCGTATTCTATACTCAAAGGCCTTTGTCCTGGAATACTAGTGAACAGGTACCAGATACTTATACAAAGGAGTTGCAAAGTATCTTCTTATTACTATCCTGTCTGATCGATAGTGAATTTCAAATAATAATAAGAACATTTTCTGTTTTATATCAAATCTTGACTAACTTACCTATGGGAACATGATACCGAATTTTATACAAACTTAAGCCATCAGGATAATGTCAAGATAAACAAAATTACACATCACTATAACCCATGAGCATTAGTGCAACTTACTGACAAGATTTAAAGAATAATCATTAAAAATAAATAGGATCGATCACAAAAGTCTAAATGAACAGATCGACCGATCGGTCTCATTACAGTGACACGATTATAACACTTGCATTCTCAAACGTAGTTTGGTTACTGCCAAGTTACATTACCTATAGCGTAAGTGAGCCATCCGTCTGTCATTTACAGGGCGAGTTTACTGTAAAGCAGTTCGTTCCGACTTACTGAATATAAATCAAACGTGGCCAATAATAGTAGATGACATTCGTAGGTTATAGGTATTTGACCATCGGTGTCTTCAAAATAGTGCTCGCTTTTTCTGGGGTCATTTGGTCTAGAATCAGTCACAGTGGAGTAGGTACATTCACTTTTTGTTCTCTCTTAAATGGTGAGCATGAAATTACTTCATACATTTCTTATCATGAATTAAGTTAATCTCCCTGGGCCACATTCTATATGTCTTCTCTCTTATTATTATTATTATCAAAGTAACCATCACTTTCACCAATTTGGGGTAAGTCTTGTTGAACTGCTGAGGTATGATAACTTTGATCTATACATACATGTACCATGTTCTAAGTTGTACATACAAACAGATAAGACACGAAACGTATATAATATATTAACACTGATAGCTGCCTAGTAACACTAATGGTTAACAATTTCTATTTAGGTCTACTGATTAGTGATTCTATTTCTGATAGGAGATCATATACTACGACGACATGTTACTTCTTTAATTCACTTACAATTTATTTGTGTGCCTTATATTTACAGTTGTAATACAATATTCGTGGGTTTATTACTGTACTAGCGTGATGACAAAGTTAGTGTAAACAATTGTTTCTTCAACTTAAGTTGGATCGTGACTGGCAGGCGGAAAATACAAGTTTATCCTAATTGCTTCTCTGAATATATTTTTTATTTTGAAATACTTCGTAAAGATGTTTGAATTATTACATCAAAATCTAAAACAGAAAGATTGTTAGCAACTCGGAGACAGTTTCATAAGGGGTGTTTTATTCGTTTAACCAAACCACCAATTCAGTCTTTTGTTATTAATATATAAAATGATAAAAATGTTTAATCAGACAGGACATCTGCTAGAAGTTCCTTCTTAAAAGAATGAAGTTAACTAACAAAAGGTACATTTGATTGCGCATGTGATTATCTGAATTGATTATGGAAAATTGAAGAATACTGAACGTCTGCTTCATATTAGTGTGGGATTCTTCAGTACACTTCACTTATGATCCTTCTGGAGATTAAACCAAGATGAATATAAAACTTCACAAAGAACATGTTACCTATGGAAATCAAATACTCGTTAACATTTTGTCAATAATTATTTGGCTAAATGTAACCCACCACGCTCGTCGTAATTGCAAAATGTTACTACATTTCATGCCGGCTTCGCTACTTCTCATAACTGAATGCCTGTTACAAACATATTCAGTGTAGTGCAGCACTACATGATGGATTATGATGTGAATAACTATTTCTCTTCTTAATATGGTTGACATCTAAATTAACCAGTGTTATGTTCCATTCCTTATTGATGACATGGCATTATACACTATGACATACAGGTTACTCAGCTCTCATTAGTTTCTAAGTAGTTTTCTAACCAAGGTCATTCTGTATGATAAAATATCAAGTATTATCAGGTCATTTTAAATGTTTCTTCTACAACTATTTTTTTCTTTATATTCAATAGAAGTGTGTTCAACATATCATATTCAGTCGGTTGTACAATTAGTGAGGCTTCCTATTCAAATACACCTACTACAAAAATTCAATGTTAATTTGTTTAAACGAAATGGTACAGCAGTAAGTTTTTAATATACATAAATATGTACTTTTATTTTAGTTCATCAACAATAAGTTTTAAGCAAGTTAGGCAAATCAATTAATGTGTTCGAGAATTTTCTTCAACCGAGATAATCGCTACATGAATAACGTAATAATCACCATCACTTAACTTGATGTATATTACCGACCAAAAAAGAAATAAGTTAGAAGAAAGATATTGCTAATGAAGTCGAAGTAGAGTATCAATTCATGTCGACTGTTATATCATCGATAGTTGATTTGATCCGTGTCGATAGATATAAACTATCTTGTTGAAGTTCACATTTGATAACGATGGTTAATAGGTAGAGACGTAATGAATCTTTCAAATTATTTGCATTTATAATTCATTGAATTAAATCTTCTTCCATTAATGTCCTCTATATCCAATATATTAAGATTGTCACTAGTTTTTTTTAGTCAACTTGATAGTTTAATCTTGATGTACCGATGTAATGTGGTAACTTGAACCGACTGACAAATGTGTCAAATTTTGTATTACTTAAGTGTAACTGACTTACCATTACTAGACTTATATGCATATAATAAAGTCTCCTACTCTTGTTTCTTTTCTACATTTTTAATAAGCATCTGAATCTTTTAGACTTTTAAGGAACATCAAATAAAATGATTAAGTAAAATAATGAGTCAATTCGAGGTACATTTTAGCACTAAGTTTCTGATAAACTATTCTTTTCTTCTTATAATTGATAATAATGCTGAGTAGTGATTAATGTTATGTTTGTCTTAGAATGAATACTGATTAAATTCTTTTGGTCAAACTCCTGTATGTAGGCTCTGATACTGAATAACTTAACTTCACATACACTTTTTTACGATATCAGCTAGTTATACTTCAATAATTAATATCAAGTTTCCTTACAAACAAATGATCACACGATTATCTGTTTGTCATAATGAATGTTAGATCAAGCTAAATTGGAGGATTGATTTTCAGCATTGTTCCTTCGATAATCATTCAACTGGCATTCATGCTATTGATCAGACCACCAATGATTACATATACTGATATGCATAATACCTATCAAATGGAAATTCTTTATTTCCGGTTTTCCGAAAATAAAACATGCAAAATACAAAATTTTGTAAGTTTATAGTAAATTTGTATACGTGTCTCTGTTAGAAAACAACTTTATTTAATGCTAAAATAACTCAATGGATAATATGACAGCGTTTATAAGGAATGCACTTGATTCTAGACTGGGTTTCAGTATAAACACTGAGATAAAAATACATTTAACTGATGAATTCTACAAAAAAAATTTTGATTCAGTTTTAATAAAACTGTAACATAAATTCAAAGGAAACCATTTCGTTGTCGTAACTTAACAAGGTGTTTGTAACTGGTATAGACTTATGCTGATAAACTTACACAAGCTATGATTGAATGGACAGTACTGTTCCTTACCTGCCTGCCGTTGGGGACATAGGTGGACAATATTAAAAGGTCTTATACTAAGACTGTGCATTTCTTCTTCTTTGTTTTCAGTGGTTAATTAACTCATGTCGTTCGTGGTATAAAATGTAACTTGACTTCTATTTTTCGTAAATTTAAATGAATATACTCTACACACTATTTATAAAGCGATAATGTAAATTAGTTGAATACATTTCATTCTGAAAGATTAGAGATATCAACTGTTGGATGCCAGATTAGGAGCTTGTTAGTTATAGTACAATTGAAGGTCTTGAGCTGAAATCTCTGTTTGTGTCATGGATAATCACTTCTCAGAAGTCTAATACCAGGACAAAACACTTATCGACTGTCATTTTTAGATTTTTTGTTGGTTATCTACTCCAGGTTGATTCGTTGTTCCGAATTTCAAACGAAATGCTTGTTTGTAAACATTCCTTCGAATTCAAAGGAATAGTTTGACAAAAAAATTGAACCATAAGTATATAGAAGACATTAGTAGTAAACTATATTTGGAAAACCTTAGCGATTGAAAAATAAAGCAACAACTTCTAATGTTTCGTCCCACATACTGATCCAACCTTCTTCAGAGAGAAATAGTTAGAATCAATAATATCAAAGATATATTCAAGGTGAATCATGTAAAGACTTTTCTGGTTAGATTCCGTAGAAGAACTGTTTGTATATTTTTTAAAAAATTGTATCAGATATATTAGATACATATATGTTGACAAACAGTGAGATATTTGCATATTTTTGTATTCATTTTTAAAAGTATTAAGTGTAAGTTGAAGATATTTGTATCTCCCCATTGATTTGTTATGAACTGAAACTGATCCGCCTTTGTTGTCATATGTTCGTCTTAATTAGATTGTATTGATACGGCTGGCAGTTCACAAGTAAGAATTAAGTTAATTTTTACCTGGTAAATGAAATCCAGGGAGCACATTCTGTCCTATTTAAGACTACTTACATGGAGGTACCTGTAACCCAGTATTGGTGTTCATACTAGGACTTCAATTCATTTCATGTCACTGAGTTCTTCACTAGGCTAGTGAGTCCAGCAAATAAGAAGTAATGCGCGTCCAAGATTTCAGTTGTTGGGTACATTTCAACCTAATTCTTATTAATTATAATGACAAAATAAACATGAAGGTATAAATAAAGAAGATTAAAATGGAATCTATGGTGCGCATTGCTAATGGATCTCATACTAGGACAGAACAGTTATCCAGTGCTCTGTGGTTGTAGCTGGTATCCTATCAACATCAATCTGTGACGATTTAAATCAACTAAAGCTTAATACTAATCTCTACAAACCACCTCATTTCATAAATAAATTTACTCAGCTGTTAATCTTAAGTTGCAAGCACTAGAACTTTCTTGGAGAATTCTGGTGCCACCAAAGTTAATGTGATGCTCTGTCTCGAATGAATATAATGCTATCTCTGTTTTCAGACTAGATAATTATTGGCCTCCAAAAAGTACTGGATAGCTGCTTCGTCCTAGTACTGAACTCTTTAGCAGTCCATACTCACGACTCTACCAGGGATCAAACTTAGAACCCTCTTATTCAGCTGCGAAGTCTCATATCAACAATCAAGAATCTCCACAACACTCAGTTATAATCAGTATCAGCTAACTAACGTCTCTAGGTAATTTTTTGATTTCTATTGAGAAGATATGATTAGTCTAGTTCAACCAGAAGCAGTTACCAACCGATAACAACGAATGACGTAGCATAAACATATAACATATTGATTGAGATAAATCAACAAATAGGATCCAGCTTAGTGATCTAATGGTAAAACGCTCGCAGAGGAGCTAGCAGGTATTGCTTTCGATCCCTGATAGGGTTGTGGGTGTACAATGATGAAGAGTCCTATACCAGGACGAAACAATTGTCCAGTACTTCCTGGTAGTTATTGGTTGTCTAATTCAGACCAATTTGTGATATCGAATTAACGCTCAACATTCGCCATAACACCCAACTACGATTAACGAAAGATTAAGGTAGACAAAGTGATGACTAACGAAAAGTCATGAATTATAAGTGACTGGATAAAAATATGTCGATATGAAATTTATTGATTACATAATATGAAGCATAAGAATATACAAAATGTTTAGATAAGGGATACAGTATTAATATGAGGTTTGTAAGAGTAAAGAGAATGAATTACATCAGTAAAGAAGTGAACAAATTACAATAAAACTGTTTTATTGAAAAATTCAAGGAGAATAGTTAAGTCACAGAATTATCTTTTAGTAGACTTATTCATTTATGTTGAACTTAACAGTTCTTTACACTTATTGTCTACTTATGATGTAAGTAATTTGAAAAAAACAAGGTAGTTCTAAACATGAAATGAATTAATCTTGAAGAAACATTTGAAATGAAGTCATACTAAATGTCTACTTCATTCGAAGTTATTATTTCATGAAACTGTATTCAGTTAAGCTAATAATGCAAAATAATTAGCGAGGAAAATATTTTATCAACGATGTCATTTACATTAGCTATACAATCGTATATCTATAGTCTATACTAAAATATAAGTATTACGTCAAGATAAACAAGTTATCAAAGTCACATGAGAAGGAAGCAAAATGATTTCAAGTAACAATTAAGAATAGTCATAAAAAATGAGAAGACAGAAACACATTACGTAATAACCTGAATAACTGTTGAAAATTTCTTTGAAAGACAGAATTATAATAATTGACCAGGTGAGGAATATAACAGGAAGAATAACTGAATGATGCAGAACCTGACAATTAATGTTTGAGAGACAATCGAAAATCAATTATGGAGATCAAGAGAAGAATAGAGTCAATAAACGTTTATCAGGATACAAATTACTGGTTTCAATTGGTGAATGGCTGGCTGAGGCCTCCGCCGTACGGACTAAGGCCTGCCAGTTCATGTTGTTATATGTGCACCCTGAGCAAATTGCCTCGATATATATATTAATCACAAGTATTATTTAAGTTGGATTGTAACTGGCAAGCGGAATCCAGGTCGCGTTTCATTCTAATAACTTATGCTTTCGTTGCACAAGTCTAACTTCCGGGACTCAGTAGTCAAGTTGTGAACGCGATGGCGTTTGATGCAAAACACCTCCCCTAACTTGAGTGTTCAAAACAGTTTATACTTCCATTCAATCTACCCTGGTAGGGTGTGATTTACATTGTTTTTCTTTATTATCTTTGTTACTTTAGCTTATACTCTAATTTATCTAATGACTTTTATCTTTCGTAGATAAATCCTTTAACAAGTGTATGTGTGACCAGATTGTTCGAAATGTTTTGCGCAAAATACATTATATCGCCCTAATAAACTTCATCTTCTTATTGCATTATCCAAATTTCTATTATTTAATCGGGATGGTTATTTTTGTGAATATTGGTATTTTTAACTGATTGAATATATCACAGATTAATATTGGCAGATTACCATTGAAAACCAGAGAGTACTGAACAGCTGTTTCGTTCTAGTGTTCAACTCCTCAGCAGTATGCACCCCAGATTACACACCTAAGGGAGGGGGGAGGATTCAGGATGACTTTGATCACCTAACCCTCTTTACTATTGGGTCGTCATCCAATTGTAGAATTACCCTACTTTCATCAATTTGTGATATATAGCTTGATAATGATTCAGTACTCCCTGATTTCAACGATATCGCATTATCATCATTTAGTAACATAGTATTTAATTATTGACTTTGTTTAAAACAAAATTTTGTTTTTCTAAATTAATATTCAAGGTTCAACATGGTATTCAATATCAACAGAAAGCATTTTTACAAATTTTCAATTCTACTGCATATAATTTAATTAAAGATTTAACAAAAGAATTATATAAAGCAAAACAATTAGCAAAATATGCTTCATTACATATATGGAAAATGTATATTCATTTAAAGCATTCAATGAAATCAATAAACAGTAATTATTATTGTTCTAAGCAACTATATAAATTATTTCTATCTATTAGTAAAGATATTTTATCAAAACATACATTATTGATTAATGATGACAGTAATGACGATGATGATGATGGTGATGATGGTGACGGTGATGATCAACATGGAATAGAAGAAGAAGAAGAAGAAGAAGAAGATGGTAATGATGAAAATTCAATTCATCAATTAAATCAAACAATAGATTATACAGAATTACAATTAATAAATAGTTTCTTTGAAACAAAATTAATTGTATCACCAAGTTCTACATTATTACGTAAAATTTTAACAATAGTAAGTGAAAATTATTATTTAAGTGATATGATAGAATTAGAGAACATACATATAGAACAATTCAATAATGAATAATAACTTTAATGTTTATATTGTTTAAGTGGGATTGTGACTAGCAAGTGGAATCCAGGAAACGTGTTTGGTCCTTTCTGGGACTCATTGGTTGGATGTACCTTCATCCAAATGTTAATGTTCACACAAGGATTCGAACCCAGTCGGTTTTGTGTAAAACGCCACCAAGTTCACTACTAGACTGCTGATTTATGACAGTCGTGCATGTACAACGTGTACATATGCAACTAGGATGAGTTATCATCATCAGCCTATGATTAATCAGCCGGAAGATACAAATTTATCCTAATTTATTAATGTTTGGTATGTATAGATAACAAGGTTAAGGATTAATATGATAATTTGATATAGTTTTGTTGCTAGAATTCATTACAAATTGACGTTGGTTGTATACTACTGAATATTTATAGTTCTTGTTTAATAGCTATTTCATTCTATTATGAGATTAGGAATTCATCAAACTGTATCACAAGACATGCACTAACTTGGAATACTGATAGCCAAAAGAAATGAGGAAGATCAAAGAACACATGGCACTGGGAATCGAAGAATAACACAAGAAGAAGTGAAAAGAAGAATTCAGGACAGAATTGATTGGAGTAATCTAGTTAGCAACCTATGCTTCAAGACAGGTAATAGGCATCGATCGATTGATTAATATATATAAAATAGAAACGAAAGAAGTAATTGAAGTCATAATAGAATTTTAGAAAGGGATGTTAAGGTCTTTCTTGTATATAAGTAATTATATTTGTGAGGAGGTGTGGGGGGAAACATACTTTACTTAGACATAATATACTTGTATAATCTGTATTTATGAAAACGCTTTGATTTACGTCACTTATTTTGAGGTTAAATAAAGAAATCAAATAAACATAAGTTCAATTAATACAAAGGAACAAATAAAATATTAACTGAATGAAAATTGTTTTACAGAGATAGGTATCAAATTTGATTAATTGTATTTGTCTCATATTAATGTTGGTAGAGTACCATTAAAAACCAGAGAGCATTGTTAGATAGTTGTCTCATTTTAATACGTGATTCCTTAATAGTATGCACCTGCAATTCCCCCAGCGTATTGAACCATGAGCCTTCAGGTATGCGAACGCCTAGCACTTTGCAATACTAGGCCAACCCAGGTCACTCGATAGTGAACATTACTGTGCAATACGATACTGAGATGAAACAACTATGTACTGCTTCCTGGTACTTAGGGTTACTTAACGAACACCAATCTATTAAGAATACAAACAAGTAAATTCAAATATTAATTGTATATTTTATCTTAAAGACGGGGATAATTATGTTCATGTCGTGTATGTCAAGCCTGCAATTAATCTGTCTATAGTTATATAAAAACATAAGTGGAATGGAATAAATGGGTGATAAATATTTGTAATGTGTAAAGACAGAATTTATTTGTTTCAAGTGTAATAATAAAGGTATGGGTTAAATATGTTGTTGTTTTATTAACCTGCTAAAACTTAAGTGAATCATGAGGCATTTCTTTTGAATCTATGAGCAGCTGACTTAAGTAATATAAGGAAAGCCTCAACCTTCAGTCTTTCTTTTCAGTTGGAGAAATGTTGGTGGTTAGTTTTGCAATTAATATTTCATTTGATTTGTTCCTCTGTGAATTACCATACATCTAGATTATACAAGTACATTATATGTAAGTAAAGTATCTCTCCCCAGCGCCTCCTCACAAATATAATTACTCATATAAGAAAGACCTTAACATACCTTTCCTAAATTCTATTATGACTTCAATTACTTCTTCTGTTTCTATTTTATATATATTAATCAATCGATCGATGCCTATTACCTGTCTTAAAGCATAGGTTGCTAACTAGATTACTCCAACCAATTCTGTCCTGAATTCTTCCTTCCCATTTCTTCTTGTGTTATTCTTCGATTCCCAGTGCAATGTGTTCTTTGATCTTCCTCATTTCCTTTGGCTATCAGTATTCCAAGTTAGTGAATGTCTTGTGATACAGTTTGATGATTTTCTTAATTTGTGTTCTATTCACTGCCAGTGTCTCTTTACTAATTCCTTCCTCATCTGGATTGTGGTTGATGTATTTCTCTACCACAGATGGATTGTCGAATATAGTATCTGGCCAAAGAATTCTGAAATATTTTACACAAACAGCTGTTTATAAATATTTGTATCTTTTGAATGATTCTTTTCGTAGTTCCCCAAGTTCCAGCACTATACTATGTAGATATCTTGACGTTAGTATTGAGAATTGTGATTTCGATGTTGGTTGACAGTTATTTTAGGTTTTACATGTTCCCTTATTGTTCATCAAATATCTTCATGCTTTTAACCATCATGAAACTATATAGATAGTTTGAAAATGATCATGATTACTATTGAAAAGATACATAATGTATTCAATGTTTACTTATTGTATCCTACTAGGTTATATTTACTAAGTAGTATATATGAAAGTATAATTATTATTTAGAAGTTTGTCTTATCTTTTATTGGGGCTAGGCATTGAAATCACAATCTACAAAGTTTATTATTTGCGATATCCGGATACTTACTGCCACACTATTGAAGATTTAGAAAATATGCTATTTGTATTGCTTAAGTCGTAAGCTCTTTATAGACTCATTAACTATTATCACGT
Source organism: Schistosoma japonicum (assembly GCA_025215515.1). Classification (NCBI taxonomy): domain Eukaryota; kingdom Metazoa; phylum Platyhelminthes; class Trematoda; order Strigeidida; family Schistosomatidae; genus Schistosoma; species Schistosoma japonicum. The sequence continues at coordinate 39,426,415 of CM046064.1, read as the reverse complement.
CCGTTTTCCTAATGATTGTAATCTTATTATGATTTCATTATACTGACTATTGTGCATAACTCCCCTGGTCCTGTTCTTACTGTACTTTATTATTATTCTATTACTGTTTGGTCCAGTTAACATTATATAAAAGCCATTGTTTTCCATTCAATAAATGATTCGGGCTTAACTCTCATTCGTCGGTGCTTGTTCTCTCTATCCATACCTCTAAGATGGGCTATGATTGCACAGGTATTGTGCCAACCAAACACCGTGTCCCAAGTCTGTCAGGGCAGTCGTATTGTTAATCTTATTAACTAGTTTCCTTCAGGCAATCACTAGAAAGGTCATAACATTTTACTATACATTTGCTACGTAACGAGGGGGAAGTGGTTAACCTACAATGAACATTTTCATAATGGGTATTTGTGAATAACTCCAGATTGTTGTTGTAATTGTACGGTAAGACCAGATGGTTATGGGTTCAGTCTTGTCTAAATGTAGGCTCTGAAATAAAGTTCACTTATTTCTATTTGATAGGTCAGAATACTGGAAATACTAGATAACCACATTGTGTTTTTATCGGAACTATGTATATTCGAAAACTTGCTTATTAATATAAAATAATGATAAGCCTAGGTTTAGTGCAATTCGGTACTTGTCAGTAAGAGAACTTATAATTCATTCACATTCCACAGTCTTCTACTGTTACTTCTGAACTATACGAAACGTGAATGATATCCAGTAGAAGTGACTGATGTTGACAGTGGCTAATCACATTTGTCAATGTTAAGTGACCGATCAATCTCAACACACAAAAGTTTCTACTGAAACCAAATTTCAGTGGTTTAATATTATCGTTTCTTATCTCCGAATCAACAGGACGTATGTGCAAAGTATTCAGGAATCGTAAAGTAGCAGATAGTATCTGTCACTGTTTCACAGTGGTACCCTAAGTGGTCATCATTCATGAGCTTATGGTTATATGGTTATAACTGATTCATCTGACAGAGACTTAGTATGTAAAACCATTTGGAATGGAATGGGAGGAGGATAATCAATTGACTGTATACTTTTTTCTTTCAACGAGAACTCTATACTGTGCATGAAAGTTTTACATATATCTGCAAACTATATTGTGTATTCTTCAAGAAGCTGCTCTTTTACTATCTACATTCCTTCTTCTAAGATTTACGAAAAACACCTTTGTTAAGTACGAAGACGATTTTAGTATTTGTATGCTTGTTTCTTCGAAACTGTTTCCAAATAAACTAATTCTTAGCAATGATTACTGAATAATAATCTATTGTAAGCTGTCTTACAGTTAATTCTTGTAAATACTAAAGTGTTAATTTTCAACTCTCATGAAAAGACTGGAAAATTGATGTTAAATCTTAGAATGTATATACCACTAGAAGTTCCATACTGAATGTTTATGTAAATCGTCACTTATTACTGTGTAACTTTCACTTCAAATCTATCTTGATCTTCAAATGTAAACAGTCTATAAAGTCTTAAGCTTACTAGACACCTCCTATTACAGTTTGTACATTCTGAATACTATCCTCTAGTATTTGTTCATGAACTTTTGAGAAAGGATAATTGAATGTTGAATAAAGTATCAAAAAACTGTTAATAGATTATGTATTGAAACATTTAACACAATTCATGAATAGAGTAGTGGATAGAGCACTAAAATTATACAAACAACTAATGAATGATATTCTGTTACAATATGAATCGGTCATTGGATTCAGGTCTTTCTTTGTTCTCATCACTAGGTAGAATAAAGCATAGCTACATTCGAATTTAAGATTGTATGGAAAGTAAAAAAAAAGCTATACAATACATTATTTAGAGTATATATAATGCAGTGGAAATGTTGTAAGAGATAACCTGGTCGGAAATCGATGCAAGTCATTCTTTGATGTCATGTTTCCTTCTTTCTCATAGGAGTTTGTTTTTATTTGATACAGTAATAGGCAGACAAATTTGACTATCTTTTACACACATCCATTATTCATTCTTTTGTTATGTTGATGTAGATTTAAAAAAGAAACTTGTTGAAACTATCTATCTACAGTGTAGCAAACTATACATACTGCAACACAGACTACATCATCATCATTCCCTTTAAAACGAAAACATTCATGAAGGATTTTCTTAATGTCTGTTACTCTTTTTACTTTTACGAAATCTAGGTCATGAAATTTCGTTACCTTTTATCGAATTATAGCGATATGTCTACAGGACATGACAGAAATACATCATCATCTTTTCCTGGTGCCGATGGATTTGTTGCAAATGCTCAACACACATCAGGATTTACTACAATTAATTGTAGTCATTTAATTACATATTATGAAGAACAAATTAGTAGAAGTGGTGAAGTTGCTAGTGCTGCATTAACAAGATTAGATCATGTGAATTCAGAATTACATCATTTGATAAGAAATAATCATTTTGCTCGTTTGATATTTCCGAAAACTTCTTATCCATATACTGAACTATCTACATCCAGGTGAGTTTTATTTACTGTACAGTGAAAATATTGTAACTTTTTTTCAACTTACTGATTATCAAAAATGGAGGCAGTGAGGTAGATTTCAAAAGTGACATCATTTCGGTTGAAATCCTATTAATCATGCTATTTATCCTTTAATACAGTTTACGTAGTAGCATATATGAGATAGCAATTAGACTTTAGTAACTATTTGGCTATAATGTACACTCCTATCAGTGGTGAAAGGACTATACGAAAATCCTATTAGACAACATTGTCAATAATTCTATTATCTTTAATTTGACTTCTAGCAAAGTGAATGGTTCACTTCCTCTTTATTAGAGAATAAATGATCTACATAGACATATCAGTTGACTAGTAACTGAACTGAAATCCAGGTTTCTCAAAATTAGCCAGAATATTTGAAATTTTCATGATTCAGAATGTTGACACCACCGTCCTCTCACTCCTAAACACGTGATTGTCCAAAGTTATCTAAACATATTGATATAAGTGATAGCACATCATGCTTCCTCATTACTAGGTAATCATCACACATTTCTTCATGAAAGTGATTTCTTGTAGTCGACATTATATGTTCCGTTAAATAAAACCAAATCTGTCTTTTTTTGCTGTTGTTTAGAATAGAACGAAGTGATGATTATGTTGACTTAGTTTCTAAGGATCTTAAAGTCACTGTAGTAATTTCTGAAATGATTATTAGGTATTGGTGAATATACATCGTAGTAATTCAGTCAAAGGACCACTAGGCAGTAACTTACTATCACCAATTACTTAACGTTCATATACGTTTAAGATACAAACACCACCTTAGTCACTTTGAATTAGAATTATACTTAATGGAATACATATAGTCCTTTCTAACTGAGAATTGTGTAGTCATGACGATATTAATAATTGTTCGTCATATGTTATGCAATAAGTGTTGAATGTATTATTTTAGCTGTTTCTATGTCGTCAAACATTTTTCACTCTCGAATCTTAAAACGGATAGGGAAAAGTCTGAAAGTGACTGTAACTTCAGTATTTTCATTTTTTTTAAATAATAACAAGATTCACTATGCATATAATGACTATTTTAAATGTTCTATATAGAGGTGTATCATTACGTAACGTACAACATAGAAACAAACTATTGTATAAATAACATCATTAAAACTTTGAACTAAAGATTAAAATGAATTTCACTATCCTATAAATCATGTAATCAGTTAGTATTTTAATGGTACAACTAAACGTTAAATACATTCAGATCTCCTAGGAAGAATTAGTTCCATCTTGAGGAGGGAAGTACTTATTTCCCGTTGATGTAGATTAACAAAAATGTATCAGACTTGAATATAGAACCATTCTAGTAGTTAGAGGCAAGCAATAGAAATCTCTAAATCTAAGTCCAAATTCCTCATGAAGTAACATATTCAATGAAGACTAAAAATTCATTTTTGATAATCAAGTATCAACTAGAGCCGAAGTGAAGTTAAACAGGTCTTCCTATCATATGCTTTCAGCCACCTGACATCAAAAAATGTCCATCACAATGTTAGATCATTTAAACAGGTGGTAAAATGACAGTAGCTACTATTTAGTGGCCAATAAACGTAAATATCTCAGTTCTTTATAGGCGAGCAATGGGTACTTCAAGATTACGGATGCACATTTATGGCGGGTCCTAAGTGGTACTAGAACCATGTGATCCATGTAATTCGTACGTACTCGTTTCTTAAAGTTAATGTTATTGACAGGATGCATGTCCTTAATTCCACCTGTCAGCCTTGGCCCAAGTTGGCAAAAACAGATCATAACGCTTTGACCAACGATATTTCAGAACTTATTTTAGGGTCATGACAGCCTAGTAAAACATAAACGTTGGTTATAAACAATAAATCTACGATCTTCAGACAAAACAATTCACTAAAAATATGCATAGAAGAAGTTATTTGCCTAGTGACACAATTCTATCTTATGTCAGCTTATATTTCATTAAGCCAGTATTAGGTCATAGGTTTTGTAATTCAGAAGCTTAAGAGTTACGTCCAGATTATGGCTCGAATTACAGTCTAAGGATTTGGTCAACTTTAAGGATCTCTAGGATTAAGGGTTTTTCTTTGAATTTGAGAAAAAAAGCAACAGTTCAGGTATACAATAATAGTGTCTCCGAGTTATCTAATAGATGTGATTTTTGATTGACTAAACGTTTTCTTAGGATCTTATGGAATGTTTGTTCAGTTTCATACAGTATTTCTTAATTCTATCTTTAAATTAAATCATTTGCGAAGAATGACTTACGGTAGATTACTTTCAACGACTTAATAGTATATCATACCCTCCTAGAATATAGATGATACAAGAAAAACTTTACTTAAATATAATATAAACAAAAATTTAAGAGAAGAGGCTAATCTTCAGTTTTCTATAACAGAAACGACTTAACCTTTTGAACATCAAGATATTCGACTTTGTGATTATGAATTACCATTTACATTAAATGATAAATTACAAGTGACTACCTTGTAGTAGAAACTAACATTAGTATTATTATTGTTGTAACATTTTTATTTTTAGCATGGTCAGTTTAAGCATCAGAATTTCTAAATTGGATATTCCCAAATTCTACCCAACTTCAACATTGTACATAGATACTTATTTGAAAAGTAAGCATTTATTTTAAACTTAAAACAAAATCATACTGTATGCTCTGGACACAAGCTGGATGTACTTGTCAAAATTCAGTGTTATTGCTGACACTATAATTGGAACTTGATGGTATATATCATGAACGGATAGAGTTTTAAGTTTTAGTAGGAACGTTAGGATTGAGATATGGCAAATGCATCCAAGTGATAAGTTCTAAACAGGGTGAAAAATACACGAATTCTGGATTCTGCCTGCTAACTACAATTCAAATTTAATCATATTACTGCTGTATGACGTTAATCTACTTAGGATGCAGATATCTCAATTTCGTGTCTTTTACGATCCTATATGAGAGCATACCATCGACGAATACTTATACTTTGAGTGATGAATGTTTTCTCACTGATAAATATCAGTTCCTGATAGAAATCATCTTTGAATTATACAAAGTGCTTATAAAATCTACATATTGTACTATAATATTCATATGTTTCATTGAAGAAAAAACAATGAAATGTTGAAGTAATCTGCGTGTAAGAAAAGCATTACTTCATTAATTCTGTTTCAAAACTATGAAGTTACATTCTACAGATGATCTTAAGATCCTATGTTCCCTTCAATAAGAATTAATGAATAAGCTCTGTTATAAAATGGAAAGTTATAAAGAAATTATTGTTCAACGTTTCTTAGTTTATTCAATCGATATCTATTCATGATAGATTAGAAGAGGTCTCCAGATAGATACTATTTTCTTGAACGCTTAATTACTGAGTTCTTAATTATTTCATAGTCTATAGAAACTATTTACTGTTGAACTCCCAGTTGAGAAGTAAAAGAAGCGAAATACAAAAGAATCCTTATTTTTAAAAAGAGAAAACAAGGATATTTGTATGAGTATACAGGGGTTGAAGGCTTTTAGGAGCTTCTGAAAATCATTCTTAATTTGTTAGTAACACGGTAGTTGATAAATAATGACGAAGAATTAGGTAAGCTACTTTCATATGGTGATCATACTTATATATCATGAGTGTGTAAAAAGAAGCCTATATTGAATGGAACATTCGTTTATCTAGACCTTACTATGTCGATTACAAAGTTTTAGAATTATAAACAATAAGCTTGAGATTCCATTTCGAAGTCGTACTGCTGACTGTACCTACACACAACAACAGCAAAGAGTTTCTTCACACATAACCTATAATATACAGCAATACTACACTACCTTCTAGAAAGAAAATGTAGAGGATTAAAAATAATTTGCCTTAGAAATAGTACGCCTTAACTTTCCTCACAAATCTCCTTAGTAAACGTAAGACCATAAAGGTGTACAGCTAACAAATTAATAACTACTAACAGAAAGTTAGTGTGTGACCTGTCCTCAAGTAGTTCTTCCTTGAGCTCTGTTACCACACTCCCAGATCTTCAAGCTCACCTAGAAACTGGTTCTGATTTAAGTTTTCTCACAAGAAGTATCGTTCCACTGTCTGAAAACTCAGATAATGAGATTAGCTATCATAGAAGTAACAATCTATCAATCTTACCAGACCATTACACATACAGTTGTTTTTAAAATATGAAACAATTAACATGAAATCATGGTTAACACCACCTAGGTGGATACTTAATTTCAGTTACTTAATGTACTTCGTGAATATCATTTAAAAGAAAGCAATTAATAAACTAAAGAATAAATCGTCAGTAATTTTTCGTTGTTGAAACTCATAAGTGTAATAAATGGGACTCTGTTGCCATATATACATCATGAGCGTTTCCCGACAGTATAGCCTTTTGTCACATGTTTTTTTGGAAATTTGGATCCCGTCTAGTAATAAGATCAACGGTATGAGTTATCTTCTAATTGAACCTCAGCAGCTAATTGTTCTTGGAGTCGGATGTTGATATCCACACCAAGGCAAGATCCAATCATAATAAAATTTATGATGAAAGAGGTTAATAAGACAACCTGTTAAGGAAAAAACTTATCTAATTTTATCCTTAATTTTAACTGAGATAAATTACAAATTCTTATTAGCACTTTTCTACCCATTGAATATGCTACTGTCTATCTGTACTCACCAGCTTAGTGGATAACGTATCCGTGTTTGATACGATGGGTATTGGTTTAAAATCTCAATGTAAACATCAACACCTGGATAAAATGTAAATGTTCCAGCATGCGAAGTGTGAAGAAGACTATAAGAACATATGAATTAGACTGAGTTAACCCTTGGTGATTTCATGTTCAGTACGTAACTAACAGTTTTATCTAAAACTCTCTGTTACTTTTTTATCCATGTGATATGTTGAGTGTGCTATAGAATAAAGTATAATTCTCATCAAAGATTTAATCTCAAGTGAATAGTTATTTACAACTCTTTGTTAAGTATAACGAAAAACACATAACATAAGGATCCGATCAGTTTACAAATTAATAAGTAATTGTTATTATTAGGTGTTTGACAATTACTAAAAGTCAAGAAGAACTGGAAGGCTGCTTCGTCGCAAAACGAGACTTCTCAAAAGTGTACACTCATGAACCCATCAAAGGCTGGGATTCAGGATCTACATGAAACGCAATAAGGTCTTAACCATTTCACTCTGTAATGTAAAACTTTAAATTGAACAATAACCGTAACATTTATCAATAACAGCCATCATATACCTAGTTGTCACTAACTTCTAATGGTAATTTCAGGCTCTTCGTGCTTAAACGTTATCAGTGGAGTCTAACTTTATCACGTGTGAAGTAGGTACATACCTATGGCACTGCATGGGGTAACGTAATATCGAAAAATGACTGAAGTTAAAAATTCAAACTAATGGTTGTAAATTCAGTAGTTTGAAGCCCTTGTCACAAAATCTGAAAATATCGCATTTCATTACCGATGAGCACTTCGCTGAGACATTGTTTAATTTCTTATGTTTTTAGTAATTGCCTAACTAAGGTTATAACATGTTGTAAAAACTAGAAAAAATAAATGATCAATACGACAGTTTTGTAAAAAGTTGTCGTAATTTATCGTGTTTATTCGTCACAAATTGATATCGTCTGGCTACCACCGAAAGCCAAAGAGCACTGGAATAACTACTTCGCCGAAATACAGAGCTTTTCATCAGTGTACACCAACGACCACCACTTCGGAGATCAAACCAATGGTCTTTCAGATCCATTGAAATCTTAACTAATAACATCACTTTACAGACTTGCCTTCAGGGATACAATTCTAAATTCAATCAATCTGTAATCCACAATGTTAATCAACTCCAGATGAACTCGTGGTTGAGCACTACACACTAGTACAAAAAATTAGTTTAATATTCCTTAATTTCAAGTGATTTTCAATCAAGATCAAGGTTTGACAAATAAATAAACTACTAGAGAATAAAACACTTTGAACCTGAAGAAAAGATTGGGGGGGAGGGAATGTAACTTCAGTAGGATTTCGATAATTTCTCATTCTACAAATCATTCTTAGATCTCATACGATATTTAATTAGTCGATAAAAAGAATACTATACGATTGTATTTCTCCTTTACTTCTTTATTCACTTTAAGTTTTATTAATGAAAAAAAGTTTAAGAAGAGAAACATTTAGCACCAAGAATAAAAGTCATCAAATCTCATTGATTCTATTTAAATTAGTCTTCCTAGTTATACACTCTTTCTTTCTTTTTTTCCTTTCTATCCCATCGTATATTTTTTTTATTCAACAGAAACTCTATTACTCTTCATTTTTATTTCAGTAGTTTGATTTCGTCTCCTTCTTCTTCTTCTTCGACAGTAACAATTTCATTCTCATTAACTTTGTAATCTAGTCAATTGTACAGTGAACTATTATTATTATTATTACTATTGATTCTATTGTTGGCAGAAATTTGAAATGTATTCCTTCTTCTTTTTCCTTTATTTTTAATTTGTTTGCGAGGAAAAAAAATAGACAAAAATGAGAGTTTAAGGGAAAAAAAAGCTTCTGTCCACCACAGACACTAATTGTTTCTATACATTTTTATCTATTAGTGTATATTAAATACTTCACTTTATCTTTTTTTATATGAGCTTAACTGTTATGTAACAGCCTATACACTGTAAGTAATATGCTCTAGATAGTAGCTGTTAAGAGGTTGTTATGAGAAAATGTTAAATTGAATTGTCACTTATTAATAAAGCGTATCTAATAATGGTGTCGTTTCATATTCGAAACCCAGAATTGAGCAGTTACATAACAAACTATAATGAAATTGTAATGTGGTTATAAATCAGTGTAACTTATGATTGTATACAACCAGTTTTGATTTTTGGTGATAAGACAGTAATTAGGCAACAAACTGTAAATAATAAACTTGTAAAATTAAGCAATCTATGTTTGATGAACTATCTATAACTGAAAAGCATCTGTAGTTCATACTAACTGTCAGCCAATATTAAAGTCGGGTTTTTCAGTACAAATGTCAAAACACTAATACTGTGTGAAAATGAAACTTGTATTGTGAACTGGAAAAAGTATCATCCTGAAAGATACAAGTATTTATAAACAGCTGTCTGCATAAGATACTTCGGATCCGTTGTCAGACATTATCTACAACAACCATCTGTGGCAGAGAATACATCAAATTCTAGCTGAGGAAGGGATTTGTAAGAGACAGTGGAGGTGAACAGAACACACATTGAGGAAATCATTAAACTGCATCACAAGACATGTACTAACTTGAAGACCAAAGGAAAAGAGAAAGATCAAAAAACATATTGCTTCGAAAATTTGAGACAGACGTGAAAACGATGAACAACACTTGAAAAGAACTAGAAACAAATGCCTAGTACAGAGTTGATCGAAGAATGCTGATCGGCGGGTTTCGCTCAGCATGGGGTACTAAGTATTCATCGGTTAAGTGACTGATTGATTGTTTGATGTTCAATAAACCAATGAGTAGAAAAATGAGATGTCTGAAATTTCATGACTCGGTGTAAGTCACTTCTTCAGGGAATAATAAATAAGCGAATTACATGAATGTAAGTTTAAATAGTACAATGGAACAAATCAAAGTCAAGATAATTAGTACAATCAAACTGTCAGTCTAATAATGTTGAAGTTATGTTATTCTGGGTCAAAGTGTTACATAATCAACGATGTTTTTGTATACTTTTAAAAGTGCTGTTAATTGTATGTGCATTTGAAAAATGTGGTGTGAGGTGTAACACGTGTTTCCAGCAGTAATTTATGTTTTTAACCTATCAGAAATTTGACTCATTTAATTGTCATTGTTTAGATAGACAAGCCATATTAACTGAACAATGTGACCTTCCTATATGAGGAGTGCAATGGGGATTAAGAAAATATGATCTACTTTAATCATGTACCTTTATACTTCTAAAAACCTTTTGGAATGATTTGGATATTATTTATATCTATTATATGGCTGTTGCAAATAGCATAAACTGATATTGCCGACCTGATTTCAGCTTTCCGCTCCAGTAGATACGGTTCAGAAATGTGTTGACTTTGCCTTACTTATTTTATGTTTGATGGGTTGAAATAGCAAAACAATGATAGGCAACAGTACCAAACTATGACACTTCGTTTGATTTATTGTTATTAGTTAATAATAGATCAATCCGTTTTTTGTACGTGTTTAATAATATTCATGAGAAAATTGTAAAATTCCATGATGTCGATGACATTCATTAATTCCTGTTGTCCATCTTCATCTAATGTAATAATTTAAGTAGCTCTTCTGAAGAGATTTAGAGCAAATGTAATCTTTGCACTGAATAGATGTTCTGAATTAAAGTCAATATAACGATTAGAATATGTTGGCTTTCAATAGATAGTTAGATTAAGAGTTCTGTATGAATTTCATTTCATAAGGTGATCTAAGAAAATTACCATCCTTTTAATTTATGCAAAGAGAGCATTTATATCCAACTACAGGAAATACACTTATAAATCTCTTATCAATATCCTTATAATCAAAAATGATTTTGAGAAGATCCTATTGAACAAGAAATATGTTTAATTAAGGTGTAGCATAGAGATGAGTTTGAGCTATTCATGACGTTTATAGTAAGTTTTAACTAATGAAAAGACAACCATTGTTAATGAATACATTACCGATCGAACAAAGTGTATCACTGGGATTAGTACATAAATTTTACATAATCAATGTATTTGGTGAAGCTTTCTATGAGTTTTTCTGTCTGTAAAAAAGAAAAATTTTGCTAGATAAGCACTTTCACATAGTTATGTAACAACTAAATGCCAGAATCTATTACAGGAAGTCATATAATTCTTCAGACACACTTAAGTTGTTTCTAATCAGGCGATCCCAGTGAGAATTGGTGTCAGACAAGGCTGTTTGCTCTCGCCTTTCCTCTTCCTTCTAGTGGTTGATTGGATCATGAAAACATCTACATCTGAGGGAAGGCACGGAATTCAATGGACAAATAGGATGCAACTCGATGACCTGGACTTCGCGGATAATCTAGCACTTCTATCCCATACACACCAGCAAATGCAAGTGAAGACAACCAACGTAGCAGCAACCTCAGCATCAATAGGCCTGAACATACATAACGGAAAGAGCAAGATCCTCAAATTCAACACAGAGAGCACCGACCAAATTGAACTTAATGGTGAAACTCTGGAAGAAGTGGATACCTTTACATACCTGGGGAGCATCATCGATGAACAAGGAGGATCCGATGCAGTTGTAAGGGCAAGAATCGGCAAAACAAGGGCAGCATTCCTGCAGCTAAAAAATATATGGGACTCCAAACAACTGTCTACCAATCTCAAAGTCAGACTCTTCAACTCGAACGTCAAGTCAGTTTTTCTGTATGGAGCTGAAACGTGGAGAACTACTGCAAACATCCTCAGGAAAATACAAGTATTTGTCAACAACTGTCTACGCAGAATATTGAATGTCTGTTGGCCGGAAACCATCAGCAACAGCCTACTATGGGAGAGAACAAACCAACTTCTAGCTGAAGAGAAAATCAGGAAACCACGTTGGAAATGGATAGGACATACATTGCGAAAATCATCAGACTGCATCACGAGACAAGCACTAACTTGGAACCTTGTTGGGAAATGGAAATGATGAAGGCCAAGTAACACATTGCGTCGAGAGCTGGAAGCAGACATTAAAAGGATGAACAACAACTGGAAAGGATTGCTCAGGACAGAGTTGAATGGAGAATACTGGTGAGCGGCCTATGCTTCTCCGAGAGGGGTAACTGGCGCAAGTAAGTCAGGGTTTTAATGTTTAGGGTATAGATCAAGTTATATTTCGATCTAAGGTTGTGTATAAGGGACAACAGGTATCTAATATGTTTTAACTCCTTTATGTCAAACATTAATTTTCTACATTCTAAGTGTTATACATCGGTATGATGATAATAGACTTCTGATTAATTTCAGGTTTTCTATATCGTCGTTAATAGATAATAATGATTATTATAGGTGGATTATTTAACAATCATTTAAGCTCATCTCTATGATCTACTGTAACTAGAATTCCAATCATGCATGAAGTATTCATTCATTCATTCATTAATAATAGAAAAGAATAATCTGAAAAGAATACAGAAATAACGATTGTCGTACTATTGTGAATAACTTATGACATGAATGTTGGTACTCATACTTTGATAGATTAGCATAAATATACACTACGAATTATAAATCAAATTAAACTGATTGATTATGCCAATGATACAATGGGAAAGAAATTCATTTTAATTCAATTAGTAATTACGATATTGAAAAAAAAACAATAATAATAAACCAACAAATGAGATATCTTTGAATAGTCTTTTAATTTGTTACTAAGTACACATGTGAAGATAAAGAAGAGGGTGTCCTCTGTAAGTTGTCTACAAACACATTTGTCAAAATTCTGCAACAATATAACAAATGATTTTATTTATTATGCGTATATTTCATAATTGTAGTTATTATTATAAGTAGTATGTAGTGAAGGCAATTCATTTCATATATATATATATATATATATATATATATATATATATATATATGTTCCTGTTTGACCTAAGTTTCATATTAAAAAGTAATTGTTGACTGTAAGACATACGTTAAGTCTTGTGGGAATCGACGCCATTTTGATGCAGTCCAAGCCGAGTCACTCAGTTTCACAGATCTTAACTGTTACAATTCAGTTATCCTAGACCGTGATCGAGATGTATACATTGGTTGATCACTGAATAGTGATTATTAAAATGTTTGTCTTGTTTATTACAGTTAATCAAGTTATATTGTATCTATAAAACTTGATATATCGGATGATTCAAGAAGAGTAACTATCTTTCTCAACTATTTTCAAAAGACTATTTCATTTATTTAGAGTATATGCAAGTTGATTATTTTATTATATTATTGTTATGTTTCCATCCCCCTAACTTCCCATTAGACCCATGAACTGTGTCTTCTTATTTATCATTCAGGAACTATAATCACTGAACTATATATCATTACCTTCAGTCCCTAGATAATATTTCATTCGTTTTAAATAAAGGTCATTCTTCCTATTGGTGCCCATGTGGTCAGGTTTTGAATGTATATGAATGGATGAGTGAAATATAAACAGTCTGGTGGTTGGCTCAGTTTTCTTTTCTTCATTCCCACTCTGGGGATTAGTAATAACTGGCACACGTATAAGCACCCTGATTTGTCCCAACGAGATTACTGTTCTCTATATACTATAACTGGCTGCGCGTTCTCTAGATATAACAAAATTGTGTATACTGTGGAAGACGGTTTATGGGGGAGAAGGGGTTGGTAGTAAAATCTGGATCTAGGCTTCGTACTGATTGCATCATTGGCAACTAGAACATCTCACTTGTAATGGTCGCAAACTATAAAATTATAAAAATTGAAGTTAAGTAAAAATATCACGAAAGACAGGCCAGGCAGAGTATTTTTCCGATCATCCACAAACCGCCTAACATTACAAAATAGTGTAAGCTATATCGAGGTATTTAGACAAGTAAGAACCATACTTCAACTTGATCAACAGAATCCGACTATTTATAAAATAATAATCGCGAACTGACTAAATGAATGATAAAATGACAAACCACCAGAATTTAATCTAGTAAACTAAAAGTAAAGTATTCATTGTGAAGCATGAATACCCTCCATTGTAATCCTTAATGGATCTCGTGGGTGTCTAATATTAAGGAGTCCCTTACTAGCCAAACTCTAGATTTTAGAATCTGTCAAAAGTAAACGTTTGCTGTTAAACTTCGAATTAGATTCCCTACAAAAGACCATGATATGTATAATCAGGTCAAAATTATCTTGTGGAGATTGATCTCTACTTTGCGTTTGTATTCATCACAAGTCGGTTTTTGTTTGGTATCGCAGGCGACATTAAACACATTCCCCGTCTAATTATGCAGATCGATGATCTTCAATTTTCTCAGTCAGCGCTTAGCCATTCGTGCTACTTAAGAAACACCCAAATTTCAAATAACTTGGAATATGCTACGATGATCATTAACGCTATTGGGATCAAACCATATCACTTCTGCTTCGCGTAAACTCCAACAGTTACAACCGCTTACTAGAACCTCAAAACCTGAAGGTCCTGTTTTCAAATCCATGGTAAAGTCAGTTAACAAGTACTGTCACTAACAAGTCACTCGTTAGGGTGAAACAACTATCAATTTTTTCCTGCTTTTCAATATCACCCAACATAGATCAATTTGTGATGGGTGTATGATGATAAAAACCAAATCAACATCGAGACTCGCTTAAAGATATCTGAAACCACATCTATGAGATTGTTAATGTCTTGCCGACTGTTACATTTAATGTTTTATTTATTCACTGCCTTGATAAATACATTATGATTAAGTTATGTAGGCGATCGGTCTATTAAAAGTAATCTTCCTTCAATTTTAATAGATTGATAATATTACGAGCGCTCATATAAATGAAGCCTAACTCAACGTCAACTTTGTGAACCTACACACCTAGTGAATGAATCTAGTTATATTAAGATTGTTGTTAAGTATAAAAATTTGATAATTAAGATGAATTATCATTCTATTTGAATATTTTACATTATAGTTTACTTGAAATAATAATAAATCAAATCTTCATTCATCTTTTTTTTATTATTTTAGATTTACTACTAACAATATTTATAAGTATATTCACTTTATATTTAACATTATTTATCATTGTGGAATTTTGTACAGTTAAACAAACTAAATCAACCAATCACTGTTGTGTGCAAATGTCAATCAATTAATCAAAATCAAGCATATTGTAATCTTAAACATAATCATTATGATATATGCAATAAATTCTCAACTCAACATTGTAACCAATTGACCCTCTTTTGAAATGTTACCATCAAATAATAATAATAATAATAATAATAATAATAATAATAATAATAATAATAATAATAATAATAGTTATTACCGGACATGTATGCAGAAATATGACAATAATAATAATAAGAATAGTACTTATATGAAATATAATGAAATGTACAATTTTAACAAAATTACAAATGTTAACCAAACTACTGATAATCATGTTGATAGTAGTAATTATACAATGAAATATTTTACTAAATATGATCCAAATTCATTAATTCATACATCAAATATAGTTTATAAATGTGATGATACTTGTCGTACTAAAGCATTTTTACATGACAATATTAGTAATGATGTTGTTAATGATGATTATCGTGATACAATTCATGATCCAATGGGTAAGTTAATGTATAACTACATGATTATGTAATAAAACTTGTAAGTATGCCAAATCGTAGGTTAACATGATTTATAGTTCCAATGAACAAACGTTAAGGTTTTGGCCAGTCATAAGTAAGTTATTGGTTTCAGGGTCATTGTAAACGATTGTACGAAGGATAGACGTCATTCCAAGTAATATTGTCATTTCAGACCGTTTGGTGAGTCATTTTAATTCTGAAAGAACTATGGGATATCCCACTTATTTACAGTATGAGATATCATTACATAAGACACTTGTTTGTGGTCGTGGTAATGAATCGGCTAATCAAAAATCCTGGAAATCACAATATGGCTCCGTAATTATAATAAGAACAAAATAGTCTATTTACTGTTCTAAGTTAACATTCCGAAGATTAATCTTCCTGATGATGCATTAGGTCATAGAAGTGATTTATAACTTATAATTAAAATTATTTATTGTTTAGGGTTAGCAGTAAGTTAAGGGTTTTGAATACGTTAGCCATGAGGGTTAGGATTAGGAGTGCGTTAGGAGTTGTTTAGGATTTAGTTTGTAATACAGGTATGCATCGTGATGCAGCCATTACAATTTGTGCCTCTCTATTGGTATTTACAATTTATTGACTTCATGAAGGCATTATATATCTTACAATCTGATTTAGTTTTACATGATAACCAGTCACTTCTATTTGCCTTATTATCATTAGCTAATTGTTTTCAAGATCAGGTTTTTACGCTTGTTCGTGAGTCATGTTTGCCAAATCACGTTATTAGAAGTGATATTATCTGTTCCATCTTATTTAGAAGTAGATGTTGATCACCACAATTTGCAGTGATATAAATAATGAGTAATTCTTAGAGCCTGAAATTTTACTCACTTATAAATAATACGTTAATTAAGAATGTAATTATGATTGAGATGCGTTTCACTTCCACGAAGTGTAAAATGTTACTTCATGACTGATCTATAACTATCGTAGAAATTAAGTAAATGAATGTGATGGGTACTTTACTTGTCTTCAAAATTTCATTTGCCATCAACAAATTAGTGTGCAGAGTTGACATGCATTCATTAATATATTTGTTAGTTATATTAATACTCTGTATGTTCATGTATCCATTGATGAGCTAGTACTTCATACAGCCCAATATATAGTGTTTTATCTCTGTTGGCCCAATCTATTTTGTGGATAATGTTGTAATTGTCTCATATAGCTACTAAGTCTGTCAGTCTGTATAGAATGAAATAATGTGATCCTGGTAGCTTGAAAGTGATATATTTTCAGAAAAAAATTAAGAAATCTTGTGAGGATGCCTATAATGTTCAACAAATACAACAAAACGATTTGGTTTCGGTTTATGAGGATGATTTCCTGGTGGTGCCTTAATTTGATTACAAAAAAAACACAATCACTCCGTTTCACTCTATACAGACTAATAGACTTAACGCCAATGGAAGACAAAGTGAACGCTTGTATTAACTCGGACTGGTACTGAGAAGGCATGACAGAAAAATGTTACATCAAAGGAATATCAAGGGTAACCGAGAAATTTCAATAATTGTGGCGTTTAGATCATTCAACAGACACATCGATAGAGACTGAATAAACTCAGGCAAGAATGAGGCATACATGAGGATACTCATACATTTGAAAAAGAAACCGGTTGAGAACGTGGTCATCAAGAGGAACTGCTTTAATATTTATAGAATACTCAGAATGATCTCAGTCAATTTAAGGCAAGCTATTAAGACGTCGTCTAAAATGACAGCAAAGTCTTCACAAACAAAGTTGCTCCCTCAATCTATATTATCAGTAGTACGCACCTTGGCGTTCACTTTCGATTCAATTCGATGTTAGTTCATAACGAAAGGTGTGTGATAAACATACTGTCATTAAGTAATGACATCAAAATGAACTCCTGTTGTTCTGGTATTGGAAAGTCATGACCATAAATGTTCAAGTATGTCAGCTGACACCGATGAAACTGGGTTATATTCACACCATGATGTGGAAAGAAGTGAAGCTAAGATACTATGTCCTCAGACTCTAACAATAACAAGCCTAAATTCTTCATGATATTTACAGGTCCTGCGCATACTGCTAGACGAGCACCATCGAGTGTAAAGGAACTGATGGAGTTTTTGATTCACCAACTGATGTTAATATATTGCGAACTATTTTTAGACTAATTCGATTTCAAGTATATGGGCATGTATTCAACAAAGATTGATGCTCATAGGGTACCACTGAAAACCAGGTAGCATTGGAAAGCTGTTTCGATTCAGTCAGGGCAGCAGAACCATGGCCTTTAGAGTGATTGCCGCTTAACCCTCTGTACTACTAAAAACTAGACATCAGTGGAGTTAAGAATAATCAGGAGTGGAACAATAATCAGTAATCACAGTAGGTGATCATCGCGTTATATCACAAATTGGTGGAAGCGAGAATTCAGTCACTAGATAGCAGTTGGTTCATTGGTTCAGAAGATTTAGCGTTCGCCGACCTGAAGGCTACAGTTTTGATCCCTTTTTGAAGTCTAAGGTTCACTTTGTTGAGGAATCCCGTACTAAGACGAGACAGTCCTCCAATGCTGCTTTCTTTTCAGTGGCACTCTACCAATATCCATTTATGGTGAATACAAATAACTAAACTTAATAGTTATCACCATAAAATCATCTTAATTCAATAAGGTCATCTAGTTTATTTCATAAAATTTAAATCAACCTTCATTGACTACCTTCTTTATGAATAAGTTATTTCAGCAGTTTCATTAGTTTTTTTTTTTATCTAGTTGACTTCCATCATTAGTTCAGTTGAAGTTTCTCATAAGCATTAGTAGATATAATATTCATACCAATATGCCTATAGATTGAACTTAGTAACTCATTCTTCTATGAAAATGATCTAAGGACAACAGACAAGAAATCTCACTCTCACTCACTCTCTCTCTCTCAACGTTCTTTATTACAGTGTATCTTTAATTTCATAGAATTAATTCATATTTATATAATTAATATACATTTTATTAAATTTTAGAAATGAAAAATTTCTCTTTATCAAAAATTAATACATTGAATGATATTGACATAATTAAAACAACATCATTCACAATCAAAATTACCATACATTTCATATTATTCATGTACTACACCATCAATATCAACTTCTAAATATCATTTACATTCATCACAATTTAAATGGAACATTATTAATCATATTCAATAATCAATTGATATTTAAAACAAAAAAATAATTTTATTTATATTTATTCTTCTTTTTTTATTTGTTCTTCTTTTAATTGATATTTTAATTGATATTTATAACTCAGGTTACTAAGGTACTTATTGAATTTTGTTTACATTATCTCATATTGATGTGTTTTTTTCATGAAAATAAAATGATTTAAAAAAAATGTGAGAGAAAAAAAAACAAAATTCGAATTTTGTTACTGTATGAATCACAGACAATTGTTGCTATGGTACCCAATATTACTATTATTATTACTATTATCATTATTAGCAGTATTATTATGACTAATGTTTTTATTTTGTAATTCTAAAAAATATTCAATATATGGATTAATATTAAGTTAGTGGAGTTGAACTACTTATAAGTAATATATAGCGTTTATTAAAACTTGTATAATATTATTTTTTGGTATCGAAAGAGTAGGGTTTGGAAGCGGGGTGGGAGATTGATGAAACTTTGTTTACTAACATCATAATTTTGAAAATGTCCTGTGGATACTGATTCATCACGAATTAATAATACACCTACCTTTCCTAAGTGACCAATGGATAACACAGTGAGATGATTATTTGAGTTGGATTGTAACAAGCAAACGGAATCCAGAACGCATGTTTCAGTTTATGATAGATCAACGGGGAAATTCAAGCATATTCTAATTACATATATACGTACCCGTCTCACAAATGGCCCTGTCTGGACTCAGTAACCTAGTGGTAAACGCGGTGGTGTTTGACACAAAACAAACTGAGTTCAAGTTCCGATGTGAATATCAACACTAAGATGCAGATACATCCAGCCGATAAGTCACGAATAGGATGAAACGCGCGTCCTGAATTCTGCTTGCTAGTCACAATTCAACTTAAATAATATTTGTGAATCATCGCCATATCAAGGCATTCCACTCAGGGACGCAAGTATGATAAGAGAGACTCATCAATTTTAGTCCACGACAAATCAAGCGTGAAGATTCAAGCATATCCTAATTACAGTCAAATGAGTATTAATGCTATGAAATTATGAAACCACGATACATAAATAGTTCTAGCTCATAAAATACAATTTATGTGATAACAATTAGTAGTTTCAACAACAGTTTACTACAAGAACAGTATGATGAAAATACAAACAAGAAGTTCGAAAAAAATGCTAAATTAAAAGAAAGTTCTAGAAGTTCAACTATTCTTTATAGTACATCATCAAATGTAATGTGATGTTATCAATGAAATTCTCTTAAGGCCCCCTATATGTTCAATTTAAATATGATTATTTATAACTAAAAAGTTAACCCGACAAAAGGTACTAAATTAGAAAGATGATATTATGTAATGAACAAATTGTTAGTGAAAAAGATGAAGCACAGTTAAGCAGGAAAAACAATAATCGTTGTAGTAGTGGCTAATTAACAGTAGTCGTAAAGAAGAAAAGAACAACGGAGTAAATATAATCAACTATTGAGATATGGAAGAGTGTTAAGGTCATAGTAAAATAACAGACTAAACGTAATGCTTTTGTACACAAAACTCAGCCTTGAAAATGGGAATTGCAAAAGCCTCAATAGTACGTAGCTTATTGATTTATGATCGATTCAAGTCATCTCATCTGACTCATTAGATAACTGTAAAAGAGGACCATTGTAGAGCAACAAGATCAGAATTAACCAGGTGTTCTAGGATTGAGCTATTGATAAGCTTACATGATTCCTTAGATGGCTAAATAGGTCAATGCTTAGACATGCATTTCGGTATATTCCGTCTTATATGGTTACTAAATCCGTTACCGTAAGAGCAGGTAACTTGCAAATACAGAGTAAATTGACCCTAAAGTGGAAATTTATCTTTGACATATACCCGAATCATAGGTTGGCTGGAGAAAGTAATGCAGAGTACGGCTGAGCAGAAGGCATTCTTTAAATATCTGAAGAGTTTGTCTACAAAATCTCTATAGTAGTATCTTCTTTAAACTAAGCATCCATTAAAATTGCTTCTTTAACACGTCCGACTTTTTCCATGGTTACTTTATTTCTACATTTCCATCAATGAATCTAGGCAGATATTCATTAACAACAAATATTCTTCTAAGTTTCTCCATAGATTATAAATTTTAAGCAACTACAGTTTTTGATACCCGAACTATTTTAGGGTCTTTAATACTAACAGGAATAACATTTTGTCGCACTGAGTACTTTATACCACTAACATCATAATGCTGAAACTTGTTTACTATCTATGTTCATAAACAATAAAAACAATAATATGACTTTATGCCGAAGTAAACCAATCATTTTCAAAACATCTAACGAGTACAAATGCCTTTATCTAAAAGTTTATGTAAATTCAGTTGTACTTGTGTGAAACTGAGTGCTGTAAGAGGTATGAGAGCGGTTACCACTTCCCGATTGTCCATATTGAGGTGTTATTCTTCCTGAGGTACCTATAATAGGTTGACTAAATGTAGCTTTAGTGACCCAAGAGTGTGACCGTAGTGCCCAAGTGATAACTGTCTAAGGTTGGTCACATTCTATTTTTTCACGAGTTGTTTTTGGTGAGTTAGCTCCGTACTTGTTAAGGCCTCACTACCGAAGAGAGAAATTCGCGCAGTAAGGTGTGCACTTTTTGAACTGACTATTATTAATCTCGCTCTTTGTTTGTAGGAAGGCAGCATAACTTTCATGCAGATTGTGTGAAAAAACCTTATTACCGTTACACCTCTGTACAGTCGGCAGTAAAACTTCACCGCACGGACTTTAGATTTGCTGCTGTTAATCCTTCCTGCTCTTTAACTTACTTGGGTAGCATGGTAGAACCTTAAGGGACGATTGTTACAGCCAGCATAACTAGACCGCTTCATCACAATAGGCAAGCTCGACCATCCCGTCAAGGTAGTATTAACGGTTAGATAGTACATGAAGTTCGTCTTTGGAACTGTGTTGAAAATTGTACCTAATTCATGTTCTATTCCGTTGTAACAAGTTTGACTTTAATTAGGAATAAAACACAGGAAACAAATTAATGTTAAGTACTATGGAAGGTTAAAGATAGGAGACATTTTTCAAATCGAGTAAATATCACTGACAAATAAAAAGGTTGATATTATTGATAAATTAAACCATAACTTCAAAGAAATAGACAAGGATGATATTAGTCACTTGTCAGTTATCAGTCAATAGTAAATATCTCAGTCTTAAAAGATGCCGAAATCACTCAGTGATAACGTTCGTATATTCTGAATCTGGGTAACTTAGATTTCAATCTAACAGGGACCGTCAGTTACATGTAGATTGTAAGTAAAGGTTATAGACAAGTGTAAGCTAGCACAAAACCTAGACCCAGGGTTTTCTTCTGACTACCTCTAATTACTCGATATTAATTAAAGGGACATTATGACATTTCAAATTTAATTATTACAGGAGATCAGTGCATCTGCATTATTGTAACCAGTTTCAAATAATTTCAAGCAGTATTTCAAACCATACATTATGGATGTTTCGCGGATCCAAACTAGTAAGCCGACATCAATCGATGTAGTTTAGGCAAAGCAAATTATTGCATAGATTTATGCTATTACTTGATCCACTAAGATCTAGATTTTTCCTAAGCATTTAGCTCAACTCGTCAAGAAGATACTTGGTAGCGATCCAACAAACAAGTCCTAATCACCACAATCCATGAAGGTACATACTTTTATCAACTGACCTATCGTTTCTCCGGCAAGATCCTCAAATTCAGCACAGAGAGCACCGACCCTATTGAACTTGATGGAAAAACTCTAGAAGTGGATACCTTCAAGTACCTGGGAAGTATCATCGATGAACAAGGAGAATCCGATGCAGATGTAAGGGCAAGGATTGGCAAGACAAGGGCATTATTTCTACAGCTAAAGAACATATGGGACTAAAAACAACTGTCAACCAACATCAAAGTCAGACTCTTTAATTCGAACGTCAAGACATTTTTCTGTATGGAGCTGAAACGAGGAGAACTACTGCAAACATCCTAGGGAGGGTACAGATATTTATAAACAACTGTCTTCGCAAGATACTGAATGTCCACTGGCCAGAAACCATCAGCAACAGCCTACTATGGGAGAGAACGAACCAACTTCCAGCTGAAGAGGAAATCAGGAAACGACGTTGGAAATGGATAGGACATACATTGCGGAAATCATCAGACTGCATCACGAGACAAGCACTAACTTGGAATCCTGTTGGGAAATGGAAATGAGGAAGACCAAAGAACACACTGCGTCGAGAGCTGAAAGCAGACAATAAAGGGATGAACAGTAACTGGAGACAGCTGGGAAGGATTTCTCAGGACAGAGTTGAATGGAGAATACTAGTGAGCGGCCTATGCTCTTCTGGGAGGGGTAACGGGCGTAAGTAAGTATCGTTTCTCCGGGTCTCCCTAATATCTAACTCAGATATTACTCGCTTATGAGCTACACTATATTTCCAAAACAAAGACGATCAATTACTCAAAAACTATACATCATAAACTTTAACTAGCTACATTCCAAAGCCATAAAACAATTGATAGTAAACTGTTATGCAATACACTTTTCTCCTGATTAGTAGACTGACAACTTACCTGTGTTTCATGCCAAGAAAATTAATAAGATCTGAGCAGTTTATAGTATTTATGTCTAAATCTCGACAGTCATATACTTAATACAGTTGAAGAGACTTCAAGGACAAGTGTAACTGACTGAATCGTCAAAACAGTAGATGAAAATATCTCCACCTCTACAAAAATACCAATGATAAAGCCGAAGAACGAAGAAAACTGACAATTATTTTGCGGTAGAGAAAATTTAACTTTTAAAGAGTTGTAGTTTCTCTGTGTTAATATTAAGTAGTACTATAACCAGTGTCTTTACTAAAGAGGTTAATGTAACATAATGTTTATTCACACGTATTCGTAAAGTTGGACTTCGACTTACAAGTAAAATCCAAAATACGCACTTCGTCTTATTTGAGATTCATCAGATGGAGGCACTTGAACTACGCTGTTGATGTTTACATCATGATTCAAATTTAGAAGTGTTTTTTAAATGAAAAAAACGTGACTCAGAAGTTCACAAACCTGATAATTGTTAGCCTTACATGGTATTCATAATTGTTACCTATTATCTCCCTTTTTACTTCATTATATCAAGTGTCTTAAAATTTGCACTGACTTCATCTAACTTTTCAGGAACAGATCTTCCACCAATCGGCTCACTTATCAACTTAAAATGTGAACGTGATTTAGCCTTATTCCTCTGAAAGCATGCTGAGTTCCCAGAAGGATTTGAGCAACAGTTCAATTATGTTTAAAATACATTCTTCTCCCTCTAAATGTGAAGTACTATTTCAGAGCTGATCTGCATTATCTCCTAGAATAATAACCCACAGGGAAGGAATTGACTGCGTTGACAACATCACTGATCATAGGAGTCTCATAAGCCCTAGCGAGAAAATGACTAACGAAACCACAGCATGAATTCAGAAGGCATCACTTGTGGAGGTGAGACATTTTTCGGTAAACACAGGAACTAGTATACTGTGCTACAGTTCGTTCTGTATTAACCTGTATCTGTCAAACATGTGATATGAAAATAGAAGGTAAGATTAGGTTGCAGATCTTTGATTATAGGTATTTTTCCTTTATTGCTATTGTATCAGAGAATGATGGAGTAAACAATGGCGACAGTCAACACAGAATACAAGGCGAAGATAACAAATCAACTGAAGAGGTTGTGAACGTCCATTGGCAGAGGTGGTTAGGACATGTAATACTTATGTCCAACAATCTCTTATATTGACTTAGGATATTGCTTGGTGTGGGTGTTAGAGTGGACGAGATCAAGGGTTATCTGAAATGACATTGACTACTTGTTTGAGAAGTGATGTTGTGTACGGACTACTTGGTTATGGTTTGCATGATAATTGTGACCAATAGTTGAAAAATTTAGGTAATATCATAGTTAAGAGTCAGTCCCAGTGCCACAGGTTCATTCACTCTTAACATACTTCTAGACCACAATTTCAGTAACTCCGCAGCGAATATTTTCATTTTTTTACTTCATGCGAAATAAATTCTGGTACTTATCATGTTAAATTGATCTCGTTGGACATAGTATGACACGAATATGTCAACTTCAACGATGTTTACAACTAACTAATTGACATGAATTCATCATATTTCCTTTAAATCTCAAAGTGTTTCTTATTGGACTGTTTATTGAAAATATACTACATGTAATCAAATTTCTACTAAAAAAATAACAAGATCTCTATAACAACAAAACATGTTAACATGATTTAAAACTAATGCCAACCTACTAAGAGTGAGTCAGAATGAAGGAAAATATGAAAAACTTTAGTTTCTAGGTATAATTCGATGATACCTTTACTTATTGACTTGGATGCATATATTCATAATACAAATACCACTAAGTATAAACAATCCAAGATTGATTTAGGTTTTTGTTTTCGAATTATTAGACTGATAGTAAAACTTAGTGACTATACATCATGTATTGACACTATGAAGATATTCAGTGAACAAACACATCGTCTCAGTATGAAACTCATCAGTTATAATGAGTACCTACGATCTTATTAGGTATGTAACTTAACATATTTCGGTTTGATAGCGAACTTTTAAATTAAAAATTACTAAATTGATCACCAATACTTCACAGGTCTAACTTCAATCATTTCATGAATTGTTACAACTATCTTCTATTACTATTAACGATACATTTATTTTACACCCAGTATATATGAATTCAACTATTCACAACTTCTCATTAAGACTACGAGAATCACCATCTGAAATTAACCACTATTTAATAAATGTTTTATTTTGTTATAGTGTTGGGAACAATGTTAAATTTTACATCACAAAATGGCCTACTTGGCTATCAATGATTGTCTAACGGAAGTCAGTGCATGATACAATGATACGACAACTTTGACAGTCTCCATAATTTTCTAGAGTATACTAAAAAAAACATCTACGTTGAGTGAAATTAAATATGACATTCATAAACTCCACCCCCTCCCTCTCCTTTAGGTTAGTGCTAGAAATTAGAAAAGCGTTATTTTAATTAAGTTAAGAATCCTGTCCAAGTTACAGCTTTGTCACCGTTTAAATCAATATCTTTGTAAAGTGTGTTCCTTGGCATGAAGGTTATTGTCACTTAGTATTTTGAGCTCTATATTCCTGTCAACGAATCTTGGTGAATACTCTATGCATTAATAGATACACTTTATAGATTCTCAGTTAGCTTAACGTCTTTATGCTTTAGTTGTTACTATGTCCACCTAATTAATATCAACTGATCATTATTATGAAATATAATGTATACAATCTCAATCTTATAACTTTGATATAATGGATCGACTGAAAAAGGAACACATCAAAATCTCAGACAAATCTACAATTCTGCGAAAATGTATTTACCAAGTTCAATATATCAGACATATGCATATTAACATTCAAAATAAATCTAGTAAATACCTTCTAATTTAAAGTGATTCATTAAACAACGGAATTTAATAAATGAATGAACTGGACAACTTTTTACGCATAGCTTACTACTCTTCAACGTAACATGTGATGTTGATTAGTGCAGAAATGGGTTGGAAGTAAATTAGGAGTGGTTTTACGAAGTATGTTGCATCAAGCAATGAAGTCATTAACTGTTGACCATGAAGCTCCACACTAAGAACAAACCTTAGATAACCAGAGAAGACAAGGATAAACTTGATAGCTGTTACTTTGTCAGTTGGGACGTTAGCAGTGAGGATCGTCTGTCTCATCACTAAAGCCAATCTATAGTGTGAAACATCATGTTCAACAATCACCATAATACATAGTAGTAACGAATAAACTAGTGAACAATATACGATGTGAAACTCACTCACAATGCCTTGATGATTTCGATGTAAATTCTACTTTTACTATATGGATATGCATCTCACAGAGCACTAAAGAATGTGCCATCTAAGAAAGACGACACTTAAGAGCCTGGTTGTAGTGACCAGATACGTTCTTTAAAATGT
This sequence comes from Schistosoma japonicum, assembly GCA_025215515.1. NCBI lineage: Eukaryota > Metazoa > Platyhelminthes > Trematoda > Strigeidida > Schistosomatidae > Schistosoma > Schistosoma japonicum. Next base: position 39,399,233 of record CM046064.1, on the reverse strand, counting down.
GATAAATAAGCATCAAGTAAATATGTAGCTATTATCAATTCTTAACAATCTGTAATATTTAAAAATTAAAATTACAAATAAAGACTAGTATACGTATAGAAGTAAAATAGTTGGAACTTAGATAAAAATATAACAGAATACTAAACATCCAAATGAAACTGGAAAGATTAAATGGAATACTGTGTATGTATATTTACTGTAAATGTAGCTTCTAGAACAATTAGAGCAGCAACAAAATATCCGATGAAATATAGCATAAGCTAGTGATACACGTCAGTCATGAACACCATAGGACCCAGTACTTATATACATCAGCACAAGTTGTGATATCGTTTTAGCACATCAAGAAGATATCAATTTCGATATTTTAGTAATAACAGTAACCGTAAAAAAGACGAGACATAGACAATACAACAAAAGAGAAGAAGATTTAGTGGAACAATATGAGGTAATTTTATAGCCCAACACCAAAAAGAAGTGGGTCCATCTGGGTCACTACTACTAAATTTTCAACAGCTCCAACTGGTGATTATGCTAATCATCTGAATCTACCTACATGGTGCCACGTTTCGGTTAAATTACATTCAGCTGTCTTTTATCCTACTCTTACGCCAGTCATCTCTGCACATCGAGACAGGAAACTGAGAATGACATTAATGAAGCTCAATCACGTAAAAACGAGATTATGAACTAAAACATGCTATGGTGGTACACTCAAATTTAAATAATCTGGAAATAAAACTATGGAATTACGTAATGAAATAGAAGTTAAGCTGACAGGGTAAATGAAACTTGAAAACAGTTAACTTTGAGATGCATGTTTCAGGCGTTTGACATCAATAACTTAGGACGAAATTTCTCACCTTTATTTGTATGTTTACGTCACTGATGTTTTATTTTTACAATAAAATATAACCAACGTTACCCCTATAAGGAGGTTAAAATTTGAAAGGTTACAGGTTGTTTCCATATAATCACGAGTTCATAGATATTGTCAGACGAGCCCTTACCCATTGACTTCAAGTAGCTTGGGTGCTTATACAGAAGTGACAAGACGAACTGTAGATGCCCAGCATTTAAACCGGATTAGTGAATACTGAAGAAGTTTACAAATTCCGACTCCATACACAGGCCCCAGTATCCTGAGGGAATGACATATGGAATATGCGGTTGTATATCCTGAAAACGATTCAGTGCCTTGAGGATTAGACCACCATGTCAAATATTCGTGTGGTCTTTTATTCCTAAGCTAACTCAGTATTTCATTTCTGTAGAAAGTTCTGTCCTGTTCAACCTAGCTTAGAAACGTAACCTTTTTGAAATAACTTAATAACATTATACACGTACTGGATTTTCCTTGTACACTTGTTAACATGTGTTTAATCGATGTTTAAACACTAATAATAACATTATACAATGTACCACTACTACTTCGCTCTGTACACCTCTCTTTTCTATTGTGGCTCAAAAATACACGTATCTGCGACACTCCTTATTTTCAATTGAGTCTATAGTGCAAATATTGTGAATTGACAATCAACTTCTTTTACAATCTGTCCGGTGGGACTATTCTAACTTTGTCTGCTGTCGACCGCTGAGTTACGCGCTTCTGGATACAACATTTTTAGTCTTGTCATTTGTATTTGGATATCGTGTCCACAGATTCTGTGATGTGGTATAACCGTTAAAGTACAACCTCCTGATTCAAGTCTGCTGCTCCTCTAAGTAGTGTACTAATATAAACTATCCACTTGTCTAATGTATCTATACCAACTGTTAATATAGATTGCTACGATTGATGTTTGAATGTTTACTTTTGTGTGCTAACTTATCGTATTCCACAGTTGTCAGGGTTTTACCTAAACCGTCTCAGGTCTCTAAACTGTTAATTACTTGAATCCTATCTGATGTAGTTTTTTTTTCCGTAGCCATTCGCACCACCACTTTAGTTATCCCTTTCTCTGAGTCAATATCTGCCATTAGTGTTGAGATTCAATTGAGAGTACTAACTTGCACCGTACATTAGAAAACGGTACAATAGTATCTAAACGAATGAACAGAAACGACAACCAAAATTTATTTAGCATCCAACTAATGTCGGCTAAACATTTTATAGTTGATGAATCCTTAATAATTTCAAATTTTTCAACTGACTTAGAGAACACAATTCAAATGCCAACCAAAAGGAAATGTCATGAAATGAGAGAAATAAAAAGATGCAATGTTTAACACTATATAGGTGGGCTTTTAAACTCACCTCCTTGCTCTTACTAACAAAAAATCAATCTACTGAGTATACGTTTATGTAATCGATTTCCCGTCATTTTATTAATATGAAGCGAAGGTGACAGTATCTGAATAAGCAAACTAAAGTAAGTGAAGAGTAGTCTCCAAACATGACTTCGGTTAAAAGCATGATTATGTGAATGGCTTACAGAAATGATGCCATTCTAATGACCGTATAACGATTACGTTGGAAATCTGACAGTAAAACTTACAGACGACTTAAAGAAGCTATTGCTTCCGTGACAACAATACTAAAGGGATGGTAGTCGGCAGAAAACCTGGACCTAAGTTTCGAACTAGTTGGGTATCAGAAATAAGGCACAACTGCAATCTTTATGGAAGTGATGCTTCATGTGAGAATCTGATCTGTATCACTTGACTCCATATTTAAAGCTTTGCTGTTAGAGTTGAGATTGGCGTTCTGAAGGACAATGATATTCAAATTAATTCACTACTGTACAGTTGTTAGTATCATGTTTGTCTGTTAACTAGCATTTTATAAAACCTCACAGTAAGCATCAATTCACTCAAGATTGTAAATACGATTTACTAATAAGTTTCAACTAGCATTAAACCTAAGTAGAGCAGGATCACAACTACCTTGCATCAGCAAAATAATGTGAGCGTTACTTTATTATATAACAACTTTATCGACAGGACTTAATCAGTACTAAGGAATAGATAAATATGGAAGTGGTCACTATATAATTATCAATCAATGAATAGAGTAAATTCCTAGTTGAAGAATCAGTAGAGCTTATAGGTGGAAAAATCTACCTATTTAAAGAGTTACAGCCTACAAAAATAAGATTCACGAAAGTATTTATTTAATCATATTCTTAGCAAGGTGAAACGGATGGACTATTATTATGTTTAGACATTGTAGGAAAGTAAATAGTGAAAGTAGCTAAATCCATATGTTTAAATTTTCAACTGCCATCAGCCACTGAATATGATTGTCTCGTGAATCTTAACTACGAATCATATCTGTTTACATCGCTTGAAATCTAAATCAGCAACCAATAGTATTAGTAGCATCCTGATCTGTTAATTCAAGACTATTTTAAAGTAACATTTGCGTGATCCAAAAACACTAATGAAGGTTAGTGTAAATATAAGCGAAAAATAGAATATTTATTAAAAGTATATAAAAAAAATGTACAAAACTTAATGAAAAAGATTACAGCCAGTTGACCAGTACAAAGTTACAGGTCGAGATAAACATACTAAATCCGAAATATGATGGGATAGGTCTTTGGAAGAAATATCTACGTTATCCAAATATACAACCGTTGAAGGTGCACACAAGTTAGATAAGATACAATCAAGTTCTATCATGGAACAAGAAGCACACATATGAACAGTTATCAACGAAGAAATATTTAGCCGTTTCTGAATTGTATTGATGTTATTTAAGAAGTTATTGTCTTCATCCATTAAGTCATTATTTGTCATAAGTAGCACGACAGCATTGCCGGTGAACAGAGTACAAAGTACCAATCTCAAAATTAACGTACAATTTTCGGAGTTGGATAACAGCTTACAGTTCACCACAAGAACGATTGGTCCAGTTGGTTTCAAGCACTGATGAGCTACTGGAACAAGAAGCGTATCCTGCCTTTTTCCAATGAGAAAAAATTTTCCTTGACCTCCTAGAACTCTGCAACTATTATGCATAAAGTATTTGAAAGCATCCTTTTCAAGTGGAATACCAGGTAATACTTCACCTTTTAATAATTCACAATGAACTAATTCATAACCTTTGCTAACTGAATTAGCTTGGGCAGCACGAGCGGTGGAGATAATGGTACTTAGTGCCTTGTATAATGTTTCCTTCACTATTTATCTTTGACACCTCGCTTGGAAAACATGGTAATCCATTAACTTCGAAAAGCCTTGTATACATTGTGGCAGCTAATTGTCGATTAGAAGTATTTACAAATATATTGTCCACACCTGACAATAGTAACATCTGAAAAAGTTGCCATATGATATTAGAATCTGTTTGCCATATGTTTAACGTTATTTCGTAGCTCATCCGATTAATTCTATTAAGCCTGGGATTATTGAAATGATCGATAAAATACATCAGTAAAGATGCACTTTCTTTAACAGTACGAAACGATAAAACAAAGGCAACTGGACCACTGGTTTTAGTGATTCTAACGGATGACGGAGTAATGTCATGAACAATAACTGGGGAGTGTGATATTTTTTTATTACGACAAAGAATTTTCGCACCAACAGAGTCTGCATAAGATATAACTTCATGAAGATCTTTAGAGCAAAATGATGGATAGTTCGATATTCCGAAATTTTCCGATTCTATATTAGGAGCTGCATTTAAAGTCATAACATATTCCATACGATCGACAAAGCGTTTGTATACAGACTCTTCAACTAAAATGAGTGATGAGTGGCCGATTCCAGTACCCATGGCACTCTGTAATGAAGAAACGCAGTACCTAGCGGCTGAATCTATGTCAGACGATTGATATATTACTGCTATGCTTCGACTTCGACAAAAATTCTCTGTGTTTTTGCAAAAGATAGGTAAAAAACTAAACAATTGCCTTAGTGGAATAGACTCATGAATAATACGGGTGAGTGTAGAAAAAAATACCATCAGTCGTAATGACTTACACGTAACGACTAAACCGTGAGATTTACCACGAAAAACGGGATAGCATAAATAGCGGAGAATGAATGTGAAATGAAAAATAAAATCACAAGTCGTCTTCTTCAATCTCATGTATGGGATTATAAAAGTAATCACTATCAATAAGCGGAAACTGGACGACACACTTCATTTTTTTAATGACTTCTTGAATGACTTCAGTAAAAAAGCCTCTGGATTCAAATTCAAGTGCGGCAGAGATGCATTCAAGTAAGAGGGGCATGTGGGATTCAAGAGAACTTAAAAGCCTTTGCAAGAAGCTTTCCAAAGATTTTGAATCATATTCAAAACTTTCAGCGAGTTTTATTGCTTCAGAGTTTACTGACTGACAGCTGAATACAGAGAAATCCAGTGAACCAATTTGGGTTTTTTCTACACTTTCTCCATCTCCTGGTTCTATAAAAATTCCATTCACGTATGGGAGAACGTTTTCATTTATGTTTTTAAATGCTTTGTCTGAAGACATTGTGAGGAAGCAACGTGAAGGTAATGTAGAGTAAGGTGAAAAATCTTTAGTCATTACTCAAAGGACTGCGAATAATGCGCCAAGGTCGAAGTTTAACCTTTCCAAAGCTATTGTGACTGGTTGGCATAAACCTGGCACTTTCTTAGTACTGGTCCGGTTCCAGGTCTTTGGTAGTGTCTTGAGGTAGTTATTCAGCTGCTCGGTCGCACTGGCCTTAGTGAAGTAGGCAAGAAAGAAAATACGGACTTTTCTCTTTTTTTTATTCGTATCTAGTCACATGCGCCCTTTAGAGTTTAAGTGTTGTCCTTCTTTTTATATTTACTTTTTATAATTTAATTTGACTTTAAATTTTCATTTTATCCCTTTTCTTCTCACTGGGTAGCTGCAATTTCAGACACTCCGGAGGTTAGAAGGGTTATACTTAGAGAAGCGAGAGGAGTGGATTACAGCAAATGAGTTATGAGGGGATCCAGAATAAGTAATGGAAGTGGAAGAAGGCAGATCAGTGATTGCTGGCAGCAGGGTTGTAGGGAATGGCGTTACTAATAATAAAAGTAGTAGTAATAATAACAATTATGAATTTGGTAATAATAACAATAACAATAGCAACAATAATAATAGAAATAACAGTAATAAGAGTAACGAAGTGGTAAGAGTTAATAAGTTGCCAGCTAGGGTGATAACAAGCTACTTAGTAGAGAGTAGGTGATTAAACAGCGGGATGCAGCTCAAGACCGTGGCAAATGGCCAGTTAAGACGCACATGGTTTTCTAGCCCCGTTTCAGGGCTCCCTACTGAGGTGTCTTGAGAAGTGTTAGCATGGAGAGCATTCCAAGCCAAATAGACCCGATCTCACTTATGTCGTTCTCTATGAGAGAGTGTGAATGTATAGGGAGTGGCATATTTCTAGGCTAACCTCAAGCTCAGTTCTGACCAGCTTCCAACAGTTTTGGATTTTGTCTTGCTTCTCATGAACTTCTGCACCACATGCGATAGGTTTCCACAATTTGTATCATCGGCGTAGATAAGCATGAGTGAACCTATATTTTCTGAGAGATCACTAATAAAGATAAGAAATAATAGAGCGCCGATTACTGTATTATGTGACACCCTAGAAGGCGGTGCCCTTCAGGTGGAAAGAACTCTGTTCAAATAAGAGCAGAACTCTCTTTAGCGCTGATAGTGCCTCAATCAGGAAAGTAGTGAGTTTACGAACATCTGAAGGGTCACTTTTTAGGAGAGGATTTTGTGCGATTTTGTATTAGATGCATTGGCGAAGTCTAAGTAGGTAGTGTGCACAGGTGTCCTTTTGTCCCAGCATGCTTTTCAACTAGTTCTGAGGTCTCATAGTTTACGAAGGATCCTTTATTCGTATTGTTATTTTGTGCCATGAACCTATATACTTTCTTCGGATTGGTCTGCATCCTTGTTATGAGAGCGGCTTGGTAACTAGTGTTGTCATACTGAACACTGGAGTCGCATTTGTTATGCAAATTAAGGTAAATCTTATGGTAGAAGGCCTTTAGTGAAATTCTCTACTTGCTTCGCTTGGAATTTAGGTGACCCTTGACGATTCTTCACATCCATGTTATTCTATTGTGTGGCTTGTGCAGCATCAGCGGATTTTTCCTCTGCGTTGTATTGAGAAAAAGTTCCTTGGAGGTAGATCAACGTCAGTCTATAGATGACTTACTTCAGTTTAAGTGTCATTGAACTTGCTATAGGCACTCTCTCATTAAATAGTAATTATTCCTGGTTGTCACTCCAATATTCAATATCTTCAGCAAAACTAATACAAACCAATTGATTTCTTTACACTCATATCTTATAGTTGAGGTGGGGTTCCAGGTCTAGTGTAGGAGTTTGTGCAGATTAATCTAAATACATCACATCTCATTAAAATATATCAGTATTACGTCTCTCGTAGGTTTTTCATATTAATGCGTCACTAATGCAAGGTTGTTTTGACAATGTTTAGGTGCATCATTGATACGATTTTACTACACACACTGTGATGCTGGAACCTTGTACCTTTTCTGTTGGTGCTGAAATTAAACGTCACTGCACTAATTTTTTTAAACTAAGCTTCTTTCGTTGACTGTGTGCATTATTACTTGATTTCTGTTACATAATCAGGAATGAACATAAATATTTAGTTTTGGCGTTAATCTGAGTTAAACTCATCATAGAGTCATTATCTACCCAATTTACTTGATTTTGCCGGATAGCTGAATTAAAACACTCCATTTAATGATCGTCCATCATATGAGTCGCTGTTAATTCTATTGTCAATCGACACCGAAAGAAAGAAAGTTGTTTTTATCGACTGTTTAGAACCATCTTCCATAGCTTCATCAAAAATTACAGCAGTAGGGAAAACAATTTCCGACCACTGTCAAAGCAACATTAAACCCGGGCAATGCTTCCTTATAGACCTATTCCCTTCATAGGACCACTGGTATTTCCACTAATATCGTCGTCTCGCACTACTCTGCTTGGCAGAAACATCAATGAACCTGTTCCTTTTTTTTTCATTTTGACAGTCGAATTCCTTCTTTCACGTACATCTTCGCATGTACATTAAGTTTGGTTCTGAAATCACTTCAATTTATAATCGATACAAAATGTTGCATAGTAATTATTGTGATTTATGTGTCCTAATAACTTCGCCAAAGTCGATCTTATCAATGACTCTTACCTGTTTCTTATGAACAACATGGCTATTGTTGATAATGTGAAGTATGTTGGATCTGGCAGGGTTTAGTGCTATTTCAACAGTTCTACACAACTGGGGATCATGGACTCACAAACCCAGGGATTTGTGTCTTCACCAACAAAAATGTTCTACATGCATATTCTATAACTAGTGATCCTCAATACAGATGGGTACACGTTATCATAGTGTTTTGACTCGTTTGGAAACCCTACCGACTCTATTTGGCTTTTACGGTTACCATTGATTCGCGTGCTAAGGTGTAACAGATTTTAAAGGAGGGAATCTTAATCGAGCCAAGAATTGCAGCCGACAATAATGTGAAGTGCGAGTTGGTAATTTTTGGCTGAAAAACTTTACATACATTTAATAATAGTGCGTTACAAAAAATCACTCTTGAATTTTTTTAGCCCATCTTTAGAACATAAATGTATTGTTGTTAGCTGGTGAGAGTTCTATCCATAATTATCTGTCTACGTTTTGTTTTTATCGTTAAAGATATTTTGTTTTCAAAATTACTCCTGATCACTATACGGGATCGAAAGAACGAGTGGCGACATCAGTTTGTAGCGACTTAAGTTGACTAGTTAGGAGTTGACTTCATAACTTATGTATACACGAAAATAAGAAAGCTTAAGTAATCATTTACTTCCTTATTCTTTATAGCGATTATGTTTCCTATTATCTTATATTGAATGTTGAGAGACATTGTGTGTTTGAATGATTAGCATCCCGCTCGAAATGTCACCTGCCCACGATACGAAATAAAGACCTATTACTAAAGATTATTGTTTCTTCTGTTAAATAGAACGGAAGTACCTAAACGCCAAAAGTTTATGCCTCACGTTTAGATCTTATTTCAAATATACGAGTATGCAAAACATACATCATTCGGGATACGAGATAAATAGGGGTAACCAGGCGAACAGTCGTGGCATTACACCTAGTCTCTCAGCGCCCACTAATTTGTAGTGTTACCACTAGCCTCTAAGAGGTTTCAACCTAAACCGAAGAGCATCTGATTTACACAAAAGGCTGCCTGATAATCCCGTAGATCTTTAAAAACTACGAATAAAATCAGCAATAGTGGTATACGCTATGACTGAACCGATATTAGAAGCATAAGGGTAGTTAAAAAGGTCACTGAGATTACAAAGAAAGAAAAGTGGACTGAGGAATTTCACATATCGCTAAACCCAACAGCAATAAACACAGAAGACTTTATAATTCATTGAAGTCGAACGATTTTTCTAATCAATCACACATCTAACCCATACGTTCAATCACACACTAGAAACACACTGACAAACTAAAACTACCTCCTTGTATTACTAATTGCTATCATTCACTTGATTTGCTGCAATTTTATTTACTCAGATTCATATGCACTGATTATTCTTTTAACACGCATGATATTTACATGTTCAGACCAGTCTTTGTGCTTAGTGTGATATTATTTGTTGTGATTTTATTTGTTTCACTGTCCCATTTAAACTAATGTTAATTTATTTCAGTCATTCATTCTCTTAAAAAGCAACTTAAATCAAAGCTACGTATATCAAAAATTTATATCACCGTATTCACTAGATTTGTATGGATATATTATTAATTACAAACTACTGAAACCAATAATAAATTTATTTCGAATTGTCCAGTTTACTATTAGTAATCGCAACTACCAACCTTAAAAGAAAGATTCATCAACTATAAATTCAACATATCATACTTTCGTGATTCTATCTGCATGTTCATAAAAGCTGACATTCTTTCGGACCAGGAAACTGCCATGTAACTCATGAATATGTCATCTGATTCAGCTAGTTACTAGAGATTTACTTGTGTGACTGCCTCTCAACCATTATTTTTACACCAACTCTCTGGTTTACAAAGTCGAGTTCTCTTGAGAACGCCATGTTTTAGACGAAGAGTAGAAGCTAGGATAATACTGAACTGAAAGTACACTATTCCAAAACAACCGTTTGGAGAAAAACATATTGTAAGGTTGAAGCTGGTAACTTCACTAATGTCAAAAAAGATGTAATAATACATAAATAGCTAAATAACTTATATATCAATGGAAAAACTAAACGGTTTTGCGTCCATTTGTGGAATAAACACTTCAATAAGCTGGTTTCTAAATTATGTTTGCCACTACAAATCAATTTACCCAAACTATGTTTAAACAGTATTAACACAACAATTTTATTAACAGATGCATTATATGGGTATCTACTAATATGTTTGCATGATCAACATATAGGATTTTTCTACCACGGGCTTGACTACTGGTTTTATTTCTGTCGCATGATAAATGACGCATTTAAACTGTTTGATTTATGTAAAGTTACTTGTTAACTAAGCAGTTTGATTAACCCACTACATTAACCCACCCTAACCTTGTTGACCACCCTCTTTGACCGATACTAGGTTGACTACGAGTTAGGTCGCATTTAGGAATAGTATTTACAAACCGTACATAAGGATACAAAGAGCTTACTGATAAAATTTTTGTTTCATGACGTGGATTAATTACTGTATTGATATCCTCGCTACGATTTTCTTAACGCTTTTACCAAAAATCCCTTAATACTGAAACATACTAGGCAAGTTATGCTTATCGTCTGCTTATCGTCTATGTTTAGGGGAACTGGCTGTGAAGTTTGTTTGATTTCAAATAGTAGGTTAAGAATCAAATGGGTATATATCAATACAGGTTGACCAAAATGAAGAGTCATTACCAACTCTCCTGAATCCATTAAGCGTGTATTTGGCTAAATTTGAAGATGGTTGCCTCTGTAAATGGTTTCATGTGCACTTCACTTCTAAAGATTGCACTGATGCGATCTGTAACATATTTTTTAGCTTTCACAAGCAAATTAGTGTCATTAAACTACTAAGAATTACAATTTGATGGCATTTGTTTCACACTTTTTGGCATGTGTCATCATATGCACCTTACAACAGAAACATGAACTCCTCATAATAATGTCAGTGGTATATTTTATATAACTCTGTAACAACTGCAGGAGATAAGCGGTGAACTTGAGCATTTAAAATTTCTTGACTAAATATTATCTGTCATTAATCGTGGTTAGTTGGTGTTTCTTGTACAAGGATCCTCATTTCAAGTATTGAAGAACCCTCCTGCCAAATGACTTAAAAAATTCCTTTGTAAGTTCTGAATCTATATACAATATAGCCAAACAGCTTAAGTGTTTATTTGTACAATTTCAAACATTAATCAAGATAAAGGCGATTTATATAGGAATACTAGTGTCCTTATATCTAGTCCCATAAATAAACACAATCAATATAGCCTATTTCGTAACAAAACCATTACGATCATAAAGTTTCGTGCTTAGACTGGTAATCTCCCTGTACGCGATTTGGTGAGATTCGTCATTTAACAATTAAACGAACGAAACCTCATGAATATATGGGCCTACTTTTACATATCCACGAGGTCACCAGTCTGCAATGTAATTCAAGTGGCTAAACCAATGTGAATCTTCTTTAAAGCATTTATTTATTTATAGAAGTAAATTTAAGACGTGCCCCTTTTTAAAGAATCCTAAATGGATTTTCGAAAAAACAACTTTTTTGAAGACCTCTTAGATGTTTCAATGATTTCACCAAAAAAATTTAGTAATCGCATGTTTTCAACAATAATCACCACGACTATGCCTGTGAACTAGTTTGAATTTTGCGAAAAATTTCAGAATATGAAAATAATCTTTTTTACTCGGGTAACTGAATGACCAAAAACTCACTACTTCGCTTTTAAATATCTGAAGTGGATCAATTAGTTTCTCTTAGGTATATTTGGGCATGAAAATGCTCGCTGTCACGTCATTGAAATGTTTAATGGATTGTCGCATCTTACCAAAAAGTGAAAAACGCAAACGTGCAGACGCTTACTGATGTATCTAAAAGTTAAGGTTAAAATATTTCTAAGAGTAAAAGGTGCATTAATGAAGGCAAGTGCTAATGTAATTGTAAATGTAAAGTGTTGATAATTAAAAATCCAGGTTCTGTCCGTTCTTTCGGTACTTGTCCTCAACAAGCGTAGTCAGTAGGATTATAAGTTGTCCATGTTAAATGACAATAATACATGTATATATACCAGATTATAAAATTGTTCGGGATGTTATTATAAATTCAGGGTGCATTATTCACACAAACGATTGTCTTAACAATTTTATTGAAATATTAAATTCATGATTGTCAAAAACTGCGAGGGATGAGAGTACTGGGAAAGTAAGCACACGTCAGATATTATAATCGTTTCGTAATCATTACCATCAATAATATCATGTAAATTCAATGTTGTTCATAATAAAAGAAGTGCATAAATACTAACGTTCACATTTAGGGGAGTTGAAAAGTTGAACAGTATCAATTTTCGACGGCAAGAAAATCCCTCAGAAACGTCTTTATTCTTATAATGGAAAACTAGCATCTGAGACCCTATATATCTGGGCGGATCCTAATAGTACATACCGACGAGATGTGGTGCTATTAGCTGCACTATGACAACTAAGAATTGGTAAATGAAGTCAGATATTGTGTAGTGCAACATTCAAACACATTCTCATTAGGTTTTTGTTTAATGACTCTGTTTAGATTTATTTAGTCCAGTTACACGGTTAAACTTGTTACCAGTCTCAAACATACGTCTATTCTTTGGCCTATAATTATCACCCCGTCCACCTACCATTACTCAAATGTATATAGCTCACAACAATATGTGTGTACAAATGATTGTAATAAGTAACAACACCCATAATGTACACCTTCTTTCATCTACACCATTTAAATATTAGTTCACCTATAATGATTCATGTAATATTTGCATACTCTACATACAATGGGACGTCCGTACTGACATTTGCCCTCTTGTTTGCATTCGACAATTTTTGATTTCGGTTATTTCTCTGGAAAAGCTCGGACCAGTATTCCGGGCAAAATGTTGATATTTCGTTAATTTTACTCGCCGAGATAATTTTCGAATACATATTCTATTCACATGTATGAACAAATCCTAATTGCATTACATGTGAATGCATCCAAACTTGAAGTCATATAGGCTTTTATGGGTACAGTAAGTGAAACTTGTGCTTAATTATAACGAAAATGACAAGACATGCCACGTATCACTGACTGTTTACCAGGATAATATGGCTGATTAAAAATGGGACTTGTAAATAGTTTGTCTATATAATTAGTTGCACGGGACAAAAATACTTCACAATTTACCAAAAGCGTATTGTTCGAACTCTATCTTCATTTAGTTTTAATGTAATTTTAGCTTTCCTTATCTAATATCTTTGCGATACGATAGTTTGAATCAGCGGGTTTCTTTTCAGTCTGCATCTTGAAAATGTTGTAACGTCATCAGTTTTGACAGTTAGTTGCGTGAAAGTTTGTTATACTCTGGTCATATAAGTTAAGCTATGGGACAATGTTACATGAAAGTAATTGATTATGTACGCCTCATAGCGGTGCATTCGCAGTAGCCATAACCTATTACATTTTCTGACATCCGGTTAGTTTGTAGTCAGGCAAAGACCGGATTATCACGAGTCATGTCGCATCATTTTGTTGCAAATAGTCTAAAAACAACCGTTTAAAATAAAACTAACTCGTTTCAGGGCTCTTAGCCTATTGAAATTCATAGTGCTTGCTGGTATCAGCAAATTAGTTTCCAATATCCGTTGTATGTAGTGAGAACTTGACAACTGAGATTCCAAGCATATGGGAAATACAACAATCGAGGCAGCTTACCCACTAAACATTCTACATCACTTTCATTTTATAACCGACATTTTTCAACATCACCAAGGGATTACTACTTTTCTTGCTTATTTATGATGGATCATAAAGAAGGTTAATCTGACGCAGGTTAATTAGTCCTTTAATGAGTTAACATTTTCACTTTTTTCTTAAAAAGACAATAATTTCAAGGCAAATTATCTCATAATTAAAATACTCATCAAGCATTCACGACCTGTGGGAACTAACAGTGGTGTGCCTTGGTGTTTCGTCTTGGGATCACGACTAAGTTTAATTTGCATAAACGTTAAATTTAGGAGGAACGTCAGCATTTAGTATGTAGGCAAATATTACTGGATAACCTGACTCGACTTCAGTGTTGAAGGGAAAAAAGTGAGCTTACCGTCAACTTAACAATATTCATGGTTGTTCCTCTTAGATAAAAGTTTATCACATATACACTAAATAAGTTCCCGAAAGCGGGTAGTTAGTGGAAAAATGTTTCAGTGTTTTTGTTTTATGTGACCGCAAGTCGACTGTATATGGTGATTAAAGTGCTTTTAGTGAAAACGTCGTGTTTTTAATTCTGAGGCGCATTTTCGGACAGTTGTATAATGGGGTTTGTCACGTAATTTTCAAGTCTTATTCGCCCTCATTGAGAGTATAGAAATATATTCTTCCTCGCCACAAAAAGAAAAATCCTCAGGAACAAAGTCTAAAGACTGTTACGACTTTCACTAATCAATGCAAGTTAAAATCATATAAGGACCACCAGTAAACACTGGGCTTGCCTCCATTGAATTACAGCTGGATAAAGATCCTAAACACTCCTGGGCATACACCATGACACATAATTAAGATGAATCCCAACACTGATCCTAGAAAGAGTGATGAAAATCTTGAGATACAATATATCAGATTAAACTGACAGCAACATTTCTTGTCTATAAGGACAGCCGATTCCGTAATTCCCAACCGGTCAAAAAAGTTCATAAAAATTCTATCATGAACTACGGAAAGCATAATTTATTTAAATTGTACGCTGTATATTACCAAGTTCAGCTTGTCATGTAGTTAAAGCAACTCCCAACAATTAAACGTAGGTACGAATAAGAACAAATCAAAAGGCGGTGAGGGTTTAAGAGGAAGATATATTTGATCGTAAGTAGAGAGATAACGAGACAGCAAAGTCTGTACTGGCTAAATAGAAAAGTTACGGTATGTCGCATTATGTTCCCAAAATAATCTTTGACCAAGCATCTTCAGTTATTCGTGTCCATTGAAACAAACATGACCAGTATAAATCATTAGTGGCATTATTTACGGTTAACTATTCTCAAGTACTCAAACCAAATTCTCTTGCTATTCTATCATCACATTTTTGACCTACACGTGCTTCATCTTCACTGGTCCCAGCCTGGTGGAATAAGGGAGTAATCGCTACCAAACACGAAAGTCAAGAAAGAGCAAAAGAATATCCATTCCAATCAAAACTATTCAGACTATTCCAATTTAGGGACAAACCAGCCAAAGCAAATGTGAACCGGATTCCATAACTGACCATTGAAGAAAGAAGGAGAAAGACAAATTTCAAAATTTTTTCCCCGATATCTACGTTGGTGTTCTTATACACTAAAAGTTTAGTTGTGGAATAGGCGGGTTTTCAAATTGTACGTCAAACTTGTACGACTCTTTTGGTTAAAAATATAGATTTGCACTTGAATGATTTTAAATGATCTTACTTTTTTTTTCATTTTTCTAACTTATAGTCTATTAAATTCTGGTCTCGAGATTGCTTCCTACAGGTTCTGGCATATATACGGACGACACTGAACTTATCATCCTAAATTAAAATGGACAGAGTTTCGACTTTGGCTGAACCCCTGGTCCGTTTCTCCAAAGACTCTGTACATTTTATCAACAGATGTACGAAACCAGATCGTAAAGGTTAGTAACACTACTAAAAATTATTTATCGCTAGAGTTCAAGAAGAACGCTATTGCTACCGCAGTCGGCTTTCTGGCCATGGGTGTATTGGGATTCATTATCAAATTAATTTTTGTTCCTATCAATAGCATCATTGTTGGAAACTGATGAAATGCTTATCTACACAATTGTTTACTTTAGTGATATTCTGACATTTGTATTTCATATGCTTCTACTGAATAAATAATATACTATTTTGTCATCTTGTAGTTCGTCGCATTAATGCAATTTATCTCCGAGGTATTTAGCTTACATAATTTTAAAGGCTTTTTGAATCTATCCCTATTTCGGTTAACCTTGTCTAACAAGATTTTTAAGATTATTCCGATGGTCTGCACAGAAACATTTTCATCCTTCTTAATTTTTTAGGACATTTTTGCACTTAACAGGGAAACAGCACTGAACGCCAGTTTTTTTACTTCGACGACCTAGATTAGTACATTTTATCAGCGTCATCGTAAATTATTTTACACATAAGACATCAGTGAGAGACCAGTTTCTTATATCACCGGTTTATAGCTGGAAACGGTATTAGGGTTGTAGTTTTCGTAAACGAGTAATGATGCACAACGTTATTGACGTTCCTATCTACGAAATTATGATAAACTACTATGCGGTTTTCGAACATCTAGTTACTCGTAATATTATTTTCGAATTCTTGCAATCAGCACTCTTCTGTTCATCTAAATGAATTTATAGCTGTGTAGTTTAACTGAGTTAGTAAATCCAGAAACACAAATTACGTCTATGGGACACTAAAGAGTTGATTTCGTTTGTCCTAAGTCGTAGTGGTGGTTTACAAATAACGTAAGAGAATACTATCAATTGGATGATACCAGTAAAGCCAGTTGTGGTGAATATTTACATTAATAGAATCTAGGGTGCCATTATTAAACCTATTACTATGTAGATACTTGCAGTTTTTTATATATTATGAACATTCATGTCCATTTGGTCGATTAGGAAGTTTTTTGGATTATCTAAGGGATCTCATCTCACAATACTAATCCGGCTCGCTTGTCAGGCACTTTTTCAGGTTCTTGGCGGTCAAAACGGGAACAGGCGGTGCTATATTACACACTAACACATTGTATGAACTAGCGATTTCTTCTTTATGCATGAATTCATGATCTGCCATTCAAAACGCTATTGTATCTCTACTCCATTTAAGGAAACGTGTAATCGCTAGGTGTACCTAATTTTAATCAGTGTAAGCGTACTATTTTTTTTTGTGGAAAAATAGTACTGTAATAGGAACTCTGTTTTATAGATGTGGCTTAGTTTGGACATTTTAGTTGACATATATTCTGAGTCGACGTAAGAGCACATGCCTTCTGAAATATTGATAATCGGAACCATGAGTTAGGAAAAAGTTCTCATAAATTCCATTCAGACTCGTATTGACAACCTCCTAACACTATTCTATACACATCACCGAGCTGATTTATTATTTTTTAACTCTGGGATTTGGTCCGACAATTTAATCTTTATCTGCTAATTGAGGCATGGCAACTTGAACTGATGTACGCATGTACCAAGTTCTACGTTGTAACTGACTGACTAACTGACTTTTCAACATATTCCCTGACTAATCATTTTGACTCCTATGGTATTATCATCTCGTTGATTTTTTGCTGCCGAGTAGGAACTATGGTAATTTGTGTTGATTCATATCTGTACCAGATCCTACGTCTGCTTACGACTCGGCTTCATTTGACAAGATATTTTCAAACATGATGCGAAATTATAAATACAGTTAAAACTTAAGGCTTGTTAATAATAATGCCGGTCAACCTAAAAATACATATTTAAGGTTTATTCAACCTATGATGTTAGGTGAGTTGAAAGGAAACCCTGAATCTCATTGTTGTCCTTCATGGCGTTCGTCAATAAGGTGTATCTACAATCTTGAGGGAATTAATATTCCCTATAAGAATCGAACCTAAGTCACTCAGCTTCATAGTTAACGGCCGTTACCACTGAGCTATTTGGGCTGTGACTGACCTCACACTGTAAACGTTTTAACTTTCGTATAATTGTAACGTAGGTATTTATAGAAATGTCAGTGAGTTCAAACTTTATTGATTAGATAGATTAATCAAATTATATTATCTGAAATAAACAAAGTCTTTATTAAACATCTGTATTTAATACTTGAAAGAAATAATATTTATTACATACACAAATGCATCTCCCCTATAAAATATCAACAACAAAACGGTTGGAGGATGCATTTTTAAAACCAAAATGTTCACATAACATGTGGAATGCTTTAGACACTTCATTTCGTTTCACATATTCATTCATTGAGTTCAATGCTACTGCCTAAAATGAGGAGGGATATCATCCGTTAGCGAAAATAATTTTAAACAATTTTTCAATGAGCTCGGTTCTTTACTCTTACGGAAGTATAGTTGAAAAAAAGCTGAGAATCAAAAAGTCATGATATTGCGTTGATCCGCGGATTCACTGACTATTGGTATGAATCATATCTGTAGGCAGACTACTTGGTTGAAGTTCGAACGATCAATGATTGAAAGCGTCGAGTGAAAGCTCAAGATTGACTGCAGTGGTGCAAATGTATCAATCCTCTATCATTCTTCATACCCTTAGCTTCAATATTAGTTAGTAATTTCTACCTAATAAATTCATTCTTTTAGAATCATACCGTTTATTGTTTGCTCTTTTCTGACTATATTATTGCCACTGTTATTTCCAATTTATGTTGTTAATTCCACTTAGCTGTGTCGATACGAAGCGGCAACCTAAATCGAAATACGTTTGTGATGAGTCATGCATTGATTGACTTTACGTTTACCAACCATTATTGAATTAATCAGGATTATGTTTTTCAGTTAAAAGCTCGGAAATATGCGTGGTCAATTAACAAAACCACTTCCAATCCGGGTATCGCGGACGGTATAAGAGCCATCACACTATATAATGTGGTTAAAACTCATTTTAAAGTCACAGATTAGAGATGCTCCTCACCTACTTTGGCCTAGACAGTTGGATCACATTCCTACTTGTCACAGTATGATTAAAACCCGAGTAGCTTTGATCCGTTTAGCAAGTACAGATTCACATACTTGGGTTCAAACCACAACTTCAACATAAGAGCGAACAATAGTACCGGATCTCTAAAACCGACGTGAGGTGGCTTAGTAGTTAGAAATCATATTACATTAAGAATTAACTCTTACGGTACATAATATTTTTAAAATGTAGTTAGACATACCATTAATACTAAAATATCAAGTACACGTTTCCTGTCATCCAATTGACGATAATAATTGAATGCTTTTAATAGTTCAGCCATATGCATTTGAAGAACTACAAGAAGTAAAGGTGGAAAAAAAATATATGAAAGTAGTTGATACTTCACGGTTCTCTAAACAGCAGAGAGAGGTTTCTTATAAAAGAACCTACAGAAAAAGAACGGAATCGGCAATAACGTTCTTGTTGGTATACAAGATGGTGGCAAACGCCGAAGGATAATTGCTTGGAGTCGGTCATATAACCTTTATGTCAATAATTAGTAATTCATTCGCTCTAAACTTTCCAAACCTCACTATGGGAATTGTAAATCAAATATTACGTTACTACAAAGATCAATCTCTTCTAATCTTTCCATGTGTAAGAAGGCTGTTTTACAGGGAATGCTGATAGTTAACTACGCTTCCCAGCATAACTGACAATACCTACGAGGATGTTCGACTTGCATTTTCTACTCACCCCCCCCTTGCCAACCAGTACATCGTATAATGGTGCTTAGTAATTGTACATTCTTCGGTAGTTCTGTGGACGCTTTTAGTAGATTATCGATCGGCTACAATATTAATTCTATAATATGGCTAAGAATAATATATTGGAACTCTTCAGGAGCCTGTTTTTGGTTGTAGTGTATTTTTTGCAACTGGGTACTTTAATTATGAAGTTTCCAATGCCGTTCTGGTCAACATTATTAAGTAAAAGTAAATGAACATCAAATTTTTTCGTACATTGAGAAGCCATTTAGTTTGCTTCATTATATGAGATCATGTTTGCTACATTTGTTTAACTGCTCCGAATTCAAACGTGTTACAACAAAGATTACAGGTGAAGCAAACTGTGAAACGCACATATGTAAATTTAGAGTATAAAACACCTTAACAAACCCACTCACTACTACCATATTTAGCTATATAACGAATTATAACTCAGTTCGCTAATATCAGAAAAGCTATTAGGAACCAATATTATGAACCATCTAAGATAAGTCGATAACACAGCTGATGACAAAAGCTACAGACCTAGGATTCATACTGCTAGGTACTTATCAGAGGTCATTTTAGCGAGAGCTTATTTTCCCCACACGCTCTTACTAACAAGAATTACCCAGTGCTGCTGGGTTATTTAGTACACAACTGACTTTGTAAAAGAAACGGAAATATTTAGACTAAATGATTTAAAGAGTTGCTTGTCTATTGTTGCTCTTTGATCAACAGAATTTAGGAACTAAAATCTTGACAGATATGCTGTTGATTACTACTCCAATAATCAATCAGTCTGAAATGATCCAAGATTACTGATTCATTAGAAAAATGTGGCCACTTATACGTTGAGTTCTATACTTTCTACTTATCTATCAGTAAGATGATCTCAAGTGCTTTTAAAACAGTTGGTAGTTATCACTTCTTCGTTGGTTACTCACACAATGGAAAGGTATTTGAAAAGGGGCTTAGATTAGTAGTGATCTTTTTGATCTGGTAGCATTGCCACAGAGCCAAAGGACCATTTGCTTGAGGACTGTTGCTTATTTATGATTGATTTTGAATGTATCGACGTCGTACACTCAAAGCTTTACCGCCGGTGATGAAAGCTTGTGAGGTGAAGTGGGTCAGTTTAAAGGTTAACTCCTCATGACTCCCCCCTTGTTTTATGAAAAAGGTAGCATCATTTGTAAAAGCTGTTTGTCTAAGGGAAACACCTTATTCCCATCATATTGTAATATGGTCAAAAGTATGACTTTCCCCCCCCCTCTCACTCTATCAAACATTCACACAGAAAGAAACATTAAAACTATACTACTTACATGATCGATTATTCTCATTGGATGTAATTAAAAGTCTTAAACGACTTAGAAATATTCGACAACGATATTTTATTAACTGATCTGTACGGTGTAGTATCTCTTCTAAACAATTATTCAATTCAAGGGTTATATTAGAATTTTCTATCTTCAATTTGTTTATCCACATAGAGGTTGCATCATTGACATCATCGTTGTCATAAATAGGGTCATGTTTAGTATTAGATGGAGTAAATGTTAATTTGTTATTCATTGATAAATGTATAGCACATTGTAATAGTTTAATCATCTCCATGCCTAAACTTAGTCGATATTGTTTACATAATTTCAATGTAACATCTATCTCATTGAAAGCATAAACATAAAGTTTTAATGTGATCAACAATTCAATCTGTAAAGTAAAAGAGGTGGAATACCTGAGTGATATTACATTTCAACAACACACATAGTATTAATTATGATATCTAAAAAGGAGTTTAAAACTCCTTTCCAGTGATATTAACATTCCCAACTCCACTACGTCACTGTGTTACAAGACTCGAACCCTGTATCACCTACTTCAGTTTGGGTAAATGGGTAAACTAACCATTACACATACGGTGCTGAAAGCCAAGTGTATGAATGTTTACGTGAGAAGTGGATGACCTTCATATAAAAAACGCTCGTTGTGCTTGTTGCTATAGATCAAGGATGTGATTCCCCGAGTCACAATCGAGAGCGAAGCAGCTAACCAGTGTACTCTATTATCATCGATTGTATTTCGATGTAGCTACAAGCGACACTGTGATTATAAGGTCACCTTTCAGATGATGATTAGAGAGTCTATACAAATTAAATGTATTTCGCAACGGAAATAATGAAACCTGTTGTAGTAGAATGGTTCTAGAAATGTCCTTCATAAATCTTCATAGCTATACATAATTTTACAAAAAGGTTATCACCATCTACAGAGTCTTCGATTAAAAATTGGTCAAATAGTTAGCAACATGGAATTATAAAACAACAATATATGATATGTGGTTATGTGATATATAGAAATAGTTACGTGTCTAAAGATTTCTACTTCACAATCACACCTACTATCCAGTTATCCATTAACAAAGTAGTTTTCTTAGGAGTTCACTATGTTGTGAACAATCTACTTAGAAGGGATCAAGGATTTGACATGTTTTATCATTTTCATTTTATGACAAAAAAATAATTATGAAAAAAGTGATGCCCAGTATTATTAGAGGTATAAGGGTAGTTACTGACTGATAGCTGCCTATACCGTGAACGGTTTCTTATTCTTGAGGTACTTGAAAAAGCAGCTGTGTTAGGGGTGACCTTGACAACCTGGGAGTGTGACTGCAGATTATGAGAGTGATCACACACGACCAATACGTCAACGGTTTTTGATGTATTGCTTATAAATTTATAAAGTCCTTACTGTCGAAGATAGAAACCAATGCAGTGTACATTTTTAAGACCGATATTTTCTAGCTCTACCCTTTCGTTATAAAATGACAGTATCGCTGAAATGCTGGTTGTCCGAGGAAAACACCTCACTGTCGCCACAACGATATAGTCACCGGCATGATTTTGTCCTCGGACTTTAAGCTTACTGCTTTTAATCTTACCATTCTTTTTAGCCGATCTGGCTAACATGATACAACCTAAAGAAACAAATATTTCAATCAACATGGTTCTATTAGCTTACCACAACAGTCGACCCTGACGACGAAGACTACGTAGCAGCAACAGTCAAACGTTGTGAAGCCATGACACAGCTATTTTTGTGTTTTTCACATGATGTAAGATAAAATGCATTCATTTTCGAGAAACTTCAAAATTTATTCTCTCAACTATGAAGGGTTCAGTACTGTATTATAGTTTTATAGTATTATAGGTTTCCCAGCTTAATATTAGTATATACCTTCCGTTTTCAGTAGGTAGAATTACTGGAGGTGCGAGGGTAACACACTACTGTCAGCGCAGTATGGTTTTTCTGCTATTAGCCTTAACACACTCCAACCGACTTATCTGGCATGACAGCACCTAAAGGAACAAGTGTTACAGACAGTATAGTTGAACTGGTTCAATACGATAAGTGAACTAATCACCACATCAAGATAATAACAATGTTCGGCTTATAATGCTTTTTGATCATCTGATTCACTACCTAAGTGAATGCTTATGAATCAGATGAGATAGTTTCTGTATACGATTTCAAGAAAATATTTATTAAACAAACTATATATATATATATATATATATATATATATATATATATATATATATATATATACTTACCAAAGCAAGGTGTGCACGCAATTCGATCAGAGCTAGTTTACACAATCCACCTACAGGTGTATGTTCAGGAAATGTAGGGAACACTAAATGTGAAAATGGTATAGTCGTTTGACTCGAGAATTCATTTGACTGTAGTAACTTGCCGTTACTAATCGGTTGTTGTAATGGTCCATCACAATCATGATCACGTCTTACAATGATGCTGTCAATGATATAACGTAGAATATCATGAGTATAAGATACATTGCCACGTTTAAGTTCAACTTCAGCTTGCCTGCAGACAGAAAATAAACGAAAACACAGTGAACCAAATTAACATGTCAAAATCTTTTCTTTTCCTTGTGGTACAAATTAATTACATGTATGTTTCAAATCAACTACATATGTACTATTTAGACATCCTTGATAATCCTCTGAAAAAAAAATTCAAAAGTCAGGGGGAATACCAAAAACAATACGTCTGCAAATCAACGCTTTTTGGAAACCTTCTGGAGAATTCTACAAAACGATGAATTATGACTAATTTGAAAACTATTGACATTTTTATCAATTTAAGCAAGCAAGTCATATATAATCCTATAAAATATCTTTGTTTTCTGTGGACAAATCGCTTGCTTTTTTTTTAAATTTGAAATTCAACAGTAGATTTCTAGACGACTAGGAAGAGCTTATGAAATTGGTGCATAAGCGTTCAACTATAAAATGTATCGTATACATACGCAAATCTAAATGATTAGTCGGTTAGTAGGATCTGCTGCATCAATGTGTATCAAATCGCATCAACAAACCAACAGGAAATTAACAAAGTGACAATTGATCAAATGTTGTTATAAATGAAATATGAAACTGAACATGCATACTACAGTCAGTTATGGGCAATAAAGAACCATGAAAATATGTGGGTCAATGCAAGTAGCTTCACTTTAATAGAAGTTGCAAGAACATCAGTTGTAGTAAAAAAATGTCTAGGTATAAATAATATGATCAGTGAAAGTAAGAATTAATCTGTGGGAAAGCTCGAATGCGATGGATTTAAAGTCATACCCCTGGTTACAAAAAACATGTAAAACCAAATCAGGTAGCCTTTAACTACTGACACGGTTCAGATCAATAAACTAAAGTTTTCAAACGAATCTCAGAATGTTTTTATCAGAGATTACCTAATTTTAAGTAAGTTCTATCTACAAAGTGACATCATTTGGAGAACTACCGTCAAAGTTCTGTCGGAGTGCTGGATAGTTATTTATTTTTTGTACTCATTTATGACTCTTCATATGAGATGAAACTACTGGACAATACCCATTGAGTTTCAACGGTAGAAGTCTTCTAAATGATGTTAGTCCATGATAATAGACAAATTAGTTACATTAACATTCACTTACCTTATAGCAGCTTCCCATGGACAATAAAGTCTTAAGGAATTCACTAAACGATCACATTGATCTAAATCATAACCAGATCGTAAATGCTGTTCTAATTCCACTTCCATAGTAGCTTGTAGTAAAGGTGACTGATTTAGAAAACGACACAATGTAGATCGACATATTTTGGACAATTTTAATGATATCTCAGTTAACCCCTTTAGAACAGAGAAAAGGAAGAGAATGACATTTTCATAAAGTCTATATATAAATCCAAAACGAGGAAACATTCAAATCCTGAAAACTGGTAAGAATGCAAAATATCAATCTAGAGATTTGAAAGTACATACAATTAGTCAGAAACCTAGCTTTAGCTCAATGTCGAAGAACAAATTTTCAATTTAATTTAAGAAGGGCTCCTCTTCTACGCTGACATTGTAAGTTCATCAATAGTGTATTTAGCACCGAGCCACACTTCAGTTTTGTGAGGGCTACTGATAATACCTGGCTGTTCAAATTGAGGAAGGTAGGGTGAAACACGGACCTATAACTTAGCGACCGAGAGTCAAACGCTTCAACCAATAAGCCACAATCAAAGTACGAGGGTAAATATCAGAGACCAGAAACTACTACTGTCAAAAAAAAGAAACGTGATTACTTTCATCGGAATGCTTCTAACTATTCAGCATCAAGATATACCCAACATTTAACTAAATATTAAAACTACACCAAAAATTAAACCTTTTATATACATCATTAATGATGAGTACAACACCTCTATACAAGTTGATCTCCTTCCTCGAGACCTACTAATTAACGTAAAGTACAGAGACGAGTTCTGAAGACATTGGAAAAAGTAGTCTCATGATCAGATTGAGCAAAAACAAAGGCATGTTGTGAATATGTTTTACCCTTCTAAACGTAAAGTGCTCCTCCAAGATTAGTCTGCGTTACCCTATTAACTATTAATACTTTGTGTATGAACTACTTCGCTGATCTTGGAAATCTCAGCAACCATGTCGTCTAACGAAATCTCGGTATAGATTCAAAGAGAACTGGTTTTTACTAACATGAGAGATATCTGTCTGTCAACTAAAGGGCGAGTAGACCGTTCAACAGTTACCTGTGAAACGTATTCTCTAAAAATAAGGAATACTAATATGTTGCTGGTGTTTAATCATTGTTCGTGTTTTCCAGGAGTAATACTGAGGATACTAAGAATAAATAGCAAATCAGTTAATACGATTGTAAACTTCTATCGATTAAGATGATAGGGTAATATTTTAAATATGATGAATGACCGCTTACCTGGATGCATGATGATGACTAAAGTAGTAGGTTGGATAATCAAAACATGTCACCAATCCATTAAGTCGTTGACTGTCAACTTGTGCTATGTATGTATGTGTAAACTACTTAACTGTGGTTCGGGAGAAAACCGTGTTCAGTGTTTATAGGTATTGGATGAAATGGTTTAGAATAGGTTTCCATTAGATCACGAGTTTCAGTATTTCCTAGTACATCCGCTTTTACTTCTGCTCGAAACAATATTCTCAACGTATAGTCTTTATCACTATCATTGTTACTATGATCACTTCAACTTTTCTAGTTAGTTAGTTAGTTAATTTCATCTCACTGGGCTATAAGATAATGACAAATTGAGCCAATACATATTTGTGCCATGTTCTGTAATGATTAAGACTAACATTAGTAAAAAAAACAACGGCAACAACCGATGTTTGACTCTAGTATGAGACGCCTAACTCAGCAATGAGAATCTATGGCAATTAAACCGCATAAAACAAGCAAATAAAATGCAAAAATCAAGAATGAGATTAACAACATGTAAACTCACTACAGAATTAAACTCTTTGATAATGTTTGCAAAAGCATTAGCCAGTACAGTATCCGAATAAAGACATGGCTCTAAGCAATCGGCATTGATTATACACTGCATTAATACAGTGGCTATATTTCTAAGTTCATTTTTGTATCAGAAGAAAAAGAAAATACAGAATGTTATCAATAAACATAGGAAGGTGAAGTAAACATTGAGTGTATGGTGTTGAAGGATGAAATTCATAAAATGGTATACACTAAGTAGGATGCTCATCGAGAAAGATATGAAGGTTGTGTGCTTGAGGTCCGACAGATGTGGTAACACGTGCATACTGTAGAGAAATTCTCAACGTAAAACAAAAAAACTGCTTTGTGTTTCACAATACTCTGGATGACTTCAGTCCGCTGTTCTTGAGACAACATATAGCTAAACTAGCTTCTCAGAAACATGTGGCCTATCTGAAATCGCCCAGCCTATTACCTTTTCTTTCTAGAAACTTGTAATATATTTAACCAAAGATACATCACAATTGCTTTCCGGTTGCTTCAATCATGGAAGGATACTTCTTCTTGAGAGACCTGGAGAAATGTTATGGGTGGTTTCGACAATTTAGGCCCAATAGACAAATGTTTGAGACTGATCACACATTTATGTGATTATTTTGACGTATTAGTTCCATAACTATCAGGGCTTACTATCAACGGTGAAAATTCGTGGGGTATGAAAAGTCACGCTGTTATTAAAGTCAACCTTCTCTTACTCTCTCTTGTCATTGTGAGGAGACATCACAATAGATGCTGGTTGATTGAAGGAAACAACTTATTGCATTATAATCTAGTGTAGTCAATAATAAAATATTCCATAGGATATATCAACATTTCTGCTCTTAATTTTACCCCTCTCTCTAACAGACCTTCCATGCAGAGGTCCATAAAGTTGCTAAGAAAGGCGGAACTAGTTATTTTCCTTGTGAATATTCTTGTTTTTCCTATTTTTTATTAATTGTAAAGTTGGTGGTAACCAGTACAATTGTTCATTCTTTCCGAATTGACCCTGCTGTTTCTGATTGGTCATTGTGATCCAGTGTGCCAATTATTCTAATTGTTACAAGGTCGTTATTGCAACTTTATATACAGCGTTAGAATAAAATAGGATCGAGCCCTCTGAGTGCTGCGTTCGTGCATTATTGATTTAGTCTTAGGAGGAGTAGTCCAGTTGTTGAATTGTTGGCCACTGGTTGCTGGTATCTGTTTCGTTTATGTAGATCAGTTTGCGAATTAGAGAGTTGGGGTTAATGCTTCCGTGTATAAGGTAGGCGGCAAGATGTATCAGAGGTCTTTGATGTTAGTCTAGGTCATGTTGGTAAATACAGAACAACGTGGTTGGGATCCACGTGACAGTCGCAATCAACGGCTGGAGACACAGGGTCACATAGCTCAGAATCGGTCACAGTGGTGCAAGTATTCACTCCTTATCTCAAGTTCTACTATTATTGCATACACACCTTTACTTTATTCATTCCTATTGTATTCTATTGTCGTGTTAATTTTGTAAATTCGACCTCGTCGTGTTAAAGTGGTATGAGAACTTGAACCTATGCGCGTATATGCTAGGTTCTAAGTTGTTAAAAACTGACCGACCTGCCTAACATGATAGAGAACAAAAAAAATCGAATGTTCCAGACAATATGGTTCGATTAAGTAATTACGATATGAAACTTCAACCACTACAACTATGTCAATGAAGTCGCTCAAGTTAAGAATATGGTTGAAGAATTTTATTCAGTTTACAAACCGACTATTCGAGTCTAGAATAAACTCGGAGCTGAATCTTAACAATAATTCATAAATATACTTTTGAATAAAAAATTTATCTTACCATCAAGACGAAAGTACGCTATGAAATAGTAACAGTTT
Organism: Schistosoma japonicum; assembly: GCA_025215515.1. Classification (NCBI taxonomy): domain Eukaryota; kingdom Metazoa; phylum Platyhelminthes; class Trematoda; order Strigeidida; family Schistosomatidae; genus Schistosoma; species Schistosoma japonicum. The sequence goes on along the minus strand of CM046064.1, from coordinate 39,370,853 downwards.
AAAACCAATTTTATTCAATCTTCTTACTTACGGATAACCATAAAATTGCCACATTGTAGCCAAATCTAATTGACAAATAGCAAAATACGATTGAGATATAGTGTTTGCTGAATTGAAGTACATTGTTAATAATCTAAACATGAATAAAAATTAGATTAATATGGAAAAGTTTATCATGTAGAAATGAATTATTTACAATAATGTAATTTCTTTTGTATATGCGAGTTTACATAGTCCGGTTTGAGTTATATAGTTTCGAAATGATGGAAAAAGCTAGCAATTTAACTGGACACTATTAGTGTTGTTGAATTTTTTTAAAATAGATGGTCGTTTAAATACACAGCATACTTTATTTGAACTACTACATGGAATTGGGCTAAATATCCGATGCACCTTTATCCATAGGAACAGATGAATTGATTAATACACACTGATGGGATGGAATAAAGTAATTTATCTCTTATGGTTGATAAACCACCACTAATCAACTATATAATGATAAAGATGGATTAAATTTAGTTGTCTAGACTCGTCATAGATAGATGTTAATAGGGCAGCACTGAAAACCAGGGAGTTCCAGAGAGAATTTGTGACTGGTGAAATTCTGATTTGTTGAGAATGAGACAATTATCCCTAATGACAATAGATAATTGTCTTGTTATATCAAAAATTAATGAAAGTGAGAATTTTACTACTGGAGGTTAGCCCAGTAGGTAAGGCGTTTACCAACCTCAATGTCCCTGGTTCGATTCCATAGCACAATCAAGGGTGCGTACTGATAACTAGAAGTCCCATACGAAACAGTTCTTCAATGTTCCCTGTTTTTCAGTGTAACCCTACCAACACTAATCTGTGAAAAATGCGGACAACTGAACTTAATACCTATCTCTACGAAACTATCTCACTTTAAAGATGGATTAGCTGAATAAGTTCATTTTACTGTTCTAAACAGACCTGATTCGTAAACTTTTGTAGATTAAAATATTGTTGTGTTCAATCAAACAGATTGCCCAAGTTACCCAGCACCATTCATAAAGGGTTTGACAAAATTATTAGCGTTCTCTTCTATCATACTTAGTTGATACTGGGCATGTAGCAGGTTGCACAGAAGCGGAAGCTGTAGGGAATCAAGTTAACAACTTTATTCTTTGTACTCATTAGAAAACTGTAACACCTATATATCTTGCTTGGTCAAATAAGATTTAATAAACCGGTTTAACTAAATTCGTACGCTCCCTCTTAGTTTGTATTCCATTTTATTACCTAAATATGTAAACTGATCATATTTTTAGACTTCCTTTTCTTCGGTTTTAATCTACTTGTGTTGTTGAGACATTTATACTAATAAAGACCTAACTGAAATATTCCACCAACAAAACAGAGGTTCTATAAAAATTATGTAAAACGATTATTGTAAATGTTTGCCTTTTTCTCTCTCACGGTTGATCACCTCTCAATGTGTGACCGTAGTGAAGTGTTGATGGAATACATTTATTTGTCTAACTGTGTAAATCAGTTATAACTCATTTATCAAGTACAAATTAGTGAATTCGGTTTTGAACTACACTTCATGTATCGGGACTGATTATACTACTACCTGAAGTTGATATAACTGAAGTAGGTGGAGTGGGGAAGGGAAGTTGGATAATTAAAAAAAATGAAACAGCTGGAGCGAGGCTTTTGTGTTTTTGTTGGTGGTTTGCGAACATAGGGAGCTATGTGAGTTGTCGTTCGTTTGAAAAATACAATGGCGAAGTCAGTGGAATTTTTGTAAGAGATGTAATCCAAAGCAACAAAGTTTAAAGGTCTTGGGTTGGGTCACAGCTAGAAATGGTGGATGTGCATCGTTGAGAAGCTGCATACCAAGGCGAAACTGCTGTGTTACTGGTTGTATAACTAACTGTATTGCGAAACTTTAACATAATAATAAAAATGTGACCAACAGTGGCTAAGTAAGAGAAATAATTCTGGGAGTTACAGTAAGAAGGTGTTAGTAATAGTATTCAAATATTTAAGGTGTAAACCAAATATCACTAATGGTAATGGATGATGGTAGTGCAATACTACAAACTGACTGAAGTCAAAAACATAAACAATTGGATCTTAATTCAGTGGTCGGAAGGTGAAACACCTACAGTTAAGCGTTAAGGTTCAGGGTTTTATCCTTGGTGAGATGGTAGATATTTCCTGTTGACAACTCATACTAGAACAAAACGCCTGTTAAGTGCTTCTTGGTTTCCACTGGTTCTTTAAACAAAATAAGACCTTAGAGTAAAAATCTACAATCGCTGAGTTGAATAATACACAAACATACAAAGTCTTCATTAAAAGAGTAGTGAGTTATAAATTAAAACTGTTAGATAACCGAATTATAGCATTTATAAGATTTTTGTCCATTACAAAGAAACTCACTCATATGGTTCTGATCCGGCATCTAATGTACTCCAAAATTTTGTACGAAATTCAGTTAACGTAACATCCTTTTTGTGTTTAAATCGAATAAACAATTATATAAAAAATTTAAACTTTAAATTTTATATAAAACTGATTAAAAACACTCAATAAAATATGTCTGATATGTTAAGAAAACTACTGCTTCCTGTCGGATTTGAATACATGTCATGATTTAGTATTATAATTACTAGTGAGTTACTTAGATCTGACCTGATCTGATCTACTCTATAGGACTGCAAATTTGGCTTGGACTAAGTCAAAAATTGATTAAACTTTATTAATCATGTTTATTCAAACAACTAACTTCAAAACATAGTGTAATGCGATGTCAAGTCGATTAGTTGGAAATTGATTAGCATCAAAGACTGAACACGTACAACATTGGTTATAGCTTAAAAATAAATTGATGTTAGAATAATAAATAATCGCTTCAAAGAAAAGTTAATTATGTTTTCCGAGGAAACAATAATTGTTCAAATAAATAATTTGTACGTGGCATTTCAGAACATTATGAAGTTCCACAACAAAAAACGAAGCTCATTTGGATTACAAAAGAAATCTGGGTTAAAGTATCGATACTCAGTTGTCTGTCAGTCATAAACAACATAGAACTAAACATATATCCGCATAGGCCCAAGTTACCAAATCACATCAGAAGACGAAACAAAGTTAACACAACAATGAAATACAACAGGAAAGAATGAGGGAAACGTAAGTACGAAAGAATAATGGAGCTTAGGATCTAGAAAAACACGAAAACTGAATATACTTCCACCACTATAATCGATTAAAAGCTACATCACTGAATGTTTTCAATAATGGATCACGATTACCACGTGGACCCCAACCAAATCGTCAGCTTCTACTAACATGCCTTAAACCATGAATGAATACCATATTTTGGTTTGGCCATCCAAACCTTACTTTTACCCTAATGCTACCCCAGCTAACATCGAGCGACGAAGCAAACGATGGTCGGGCATACGAAACACGTCCTAATAATCTCAGTTGGTGAAGATTTATGATCTATTTGACTGGTTTATTATGATTTACTAGTACTCTGTATGTAACACTAATATTGCTTATTTTGTTCATTTCATGATATACGGGCGATATTTTGAAGACTTCTATGATCAAAGGACTTAAGCCTACATATATCTTCTATTTTCATGACCCATGTTTTGCATCCATAGGTTAAAATAGAGTGGATCGCTGCACAGTACAGTCAGCCAACCATTGAGAGACGGATAATGGTAATGCTTACCACCAGGTAAAATAGTCATTTACTATTACTGTCTTCTGATTGACTAATAGCCAGTAAAAACATGTGGCACTGACTGGTTCATTGATTCATACCTACATCAATCCTATTTGAATATAATGATTATTAATCCCAGGCAGTTTATGAATCACTAGACGCTAGTGACGAAATTGAACTTTTACCGAAATGATTTGTAAAAATGAATTCACAGAACAAAAGGTAAAAATTAATTCTGAAACTCGGGATCTAAGAAAAGACATATAGTGCAGTAACCAGCATTGTGCGCTTTATCTTCCCCTGAAAATATAAGCATAACCATGGCATTGTTCTCTTTGTGGTCCCAAAATATGTGAATGGTGCCTTGAAAGCATGATCTCTAATTTTAAGGATCATGAGACAAATTATCATTAAAGAATAAACCTATCAAAATCTTAAAAATATACTTGCATTTAATTTGAATGATTGTTTCATAGGTACTTGATCATCATAACGAAACGGATCACAACTTGAATTCAATAAAGTATGCGTGACCTACAACAATGAACAGTAAGGAAACATAATACTAGACATATAGAACAGGAAATATTGGGCTAAGAAGAAAAATGAATCATTATTATTATCATGTTAGACTAAGCATATCAAATTAATTTACCTAGTACAAATTCTCGTATGTATACTGTTTTATGTTATACTTTAAGTGTGAGAATGAGTAAGAATACTCAGTTACTTAAACTAAATTGAACAGTTTAAGATTCGAACCTGAGACCTAGTGTGTGAGAATGAAAATCTTCAAATTACTGCGTCATCGAGTTCGAAAGCATAAGTAAAAGAGAGAGAAACAGCCAGAAGTAACGAAAAAGCATAAATATCACAGTGCTGGATAAAGTGAACATGACCAAAATAACTACAAATATCATCTATACAATGAAATTGCCAATCTTCTATGAAGGCATAACAGTATACCATGTATAACTAATTAAAAATTTTCAATTTGAACTAAAGAGAACACACTTTGTTCCTCTGTTGAAATAAGCTTCCCAACTTCAATGTTATAAATCAGGTCTTCGGTAAAAAGACCAAATATTAACTCAGTACTCCTAAAATAACTTGTGATATGCCCTGATAACTCATGACCTAAGAGCTGTTCATCCTAAAAAATAATAGTGTTGAAAAGGCAGAAGAAACTTGAAGGTTTACTCCCAATCTTAACTGATGATTACATATGGGAGAACATTGACCTATGTTACAGCGACCTTTAAAATTATCCACCATCGAAAAATCAACATCAGAAACCAGTAACAAAAAAAAATATTTGTAAAGTACCTAAGAGTTATCGTAGGTATTTTGAATGAAAATCGCTTGTAAGCAAACAGAATCACTTCATTTTATTTTATGTAAATCAAAGGACAAAACAACGAAAGAGTACAAATAAGACATCATCTACATAAACCTATGTAGTCCAAAAAACAATTTTACTATGTTATTTTCATGTTAGGATCATCAGGTAATCAATACTGTCGCTCGGCCCAAACCGGGTAATCAGTTTATTAACTTTTGCCATCTTTGATGGCTAGAACATCTAATACGTATTGACACTTATCTTCTACGACAATGTATGATGATAATTGGTGTAGGCATAGAATAGAAGAAAACTAGGGTCGTAAACTTTAGTTTGCAAAATAATCTAGTTCATTAGCCAGTGACTCTATGAACTGATCACTGTGCTATGTTTCCTCTCAATTTTCTGATTTCCTTGCCATTTTTGTTTATATTACTTCAAATGCAAGTATGCAATCAATCAATCAATCAAGTATGAATAAAGTTAGATTAAGAATGGCAAGTCAGTCAATGAGTCCCCTTAGATAACCTAGAATCTGGCATACATGCTCAAAACTTCAAGTTGCCATACCATATTAGCACGACCAGATCAAGCTTACAAGATTAACACGACAATAGAATGACACAGGAAGAAGTGAAACAAACGTGAATACAAAATAATAATAGAGCTTAGCATCTACAAAAACATAAAGAGTGGATATACTCCCACCACTGTAACCAATTCCATTCTATGTCACTCAGAGTCTCCAACCATGTAGCCAGCACCTAACGACATGACTTAAACCAACAGTTACAGATTTCATGAACTGATGCCATGTTTTGGTTTGACCACTCCTACCTTTCTTCCATCCCACTTTCATAATAGACATTATCGAGCGACGAGGTTGGCAGTGGTCGGGCATACACAATCGATGTTCCAACTGTTTCAGTTAATGAAGGTTTACGACCTCTTCGACTAATCTGCTACGTTGCGCACGTTCCGTCCTATTTGGTGTTTGACATAAATGGACTGGGCCCGAGTCCTGTGTGAACATCAACACAGATGCACGTACATCTATTCGAATAGTCCCAAATGGGACGAAACGTGTTCCTGGAATACACTTGCCAACCACGATTCAACTTTAATCATGCTTGTAACTTGCCGTTCGACAGAGGCAATTCGTCCAGCACGCACATACAGCAACAAGAACCGACTAGTTTTGGCCTATAGTAATATCATAATAATACTATGTATGAAGTGAAAGTTTACAGAGTACAGAATAATAGCAATAAAACACTCACTTTAACATGACCAAGTGAATCTTTTGATTCACTTTCCAAAGATTTCTGTAGTGCTTCCTTAATTAGACATTTTCCTCGATACCTAGAAAACATTTACAAGACAAGAAAAACGATATGTAGCTAAGAGGCATAAAGTTACATGAATTAGTTATTAGGAAAGTAGTGAACAATACACAATCCAATACAAGCAATGCAGATGTAAAATCGACTCCGTTTTAAACTAAACTCATTTTTATATGACTAAACTAATTAAAGATTGCTTCGATGGGTCTAAAAGAATGTAAGTGAAGCAGGGTTCAAATATTAAGATCCAGTAATTCAAACGGTTAACTTATACTTAGTGAATAATAAGCAAACCGATAGACGTGAGTGGTGGATTGCAGTCAGATAGTATCGAACACATATTAGATTAAGTAATCTTCGAAAGTTCCACCAAGTCGCAATCAGCTTACGTATGCATTCACCATTTAACTTTGAAATATAAGACAAATGTAACTTGGGGGATCATAATTATAGTTTTTGAAGAAATAGTATTTTTTATAACAGATAGTTCAAATGTGAAGAACTACTGGAAAATTGTCCTTTGACAGCGAAAAAGATGCCATTAGTTACGGGATCACGTGCATTTACGGTGAAAAACCTATACATCAAAAAGACACTGTATGACTAGACGAAAACTACGTAGAGCATGTCGCTATTTATATCATATTAGTACGATATCAAACAAACAAGACTAATACCACTATACAGTTCGACCAGAAGAAAGGGAAAGGTATAATATATAAAGAAATAATGAAACTCAACACGGAAAATAAAGATTGAAGGTACGGACTGTACTGTGAACGATTCTGGATAATGACACCCAATGTATCCAACAATTAATCAAGACTGTCATGTGGAGACAATAAGGCTTACACTAACAGTCAACGACTTCATAGACATATTTTAGTTTGGCAAATCATAGTTTTCTTTTGTCCTATTCCTACATCTACTAAAAGCCATCCAGTCAACAGAAATTTACAGCCTCTTCAACCGACTTGGTATATTTAACTAGTACTTAGTGTTTATCAGCTGACATGGGGCTTCATCAACTACATTAGTTCTACTGCCAACTGGAAAACATCTCTATCTTAAAGGCTTGGAGAATAACCGAATGCATCACTAATCACGATAATTGGTAGTTATGAAGAAAGTGATCTAATTGCACTGTCCCATTTATTAGGCTCACTTTTAATACCTCTTTGTTTCAGAATTTAAGTGGTGTATACAAAGATAGTTTGGCTATTGTACAAGGCATTGAGTGACACTCCCGTGTTTGAGATCTAAAGATATGTCACTTGGCAACTTAAATGTGGGAAGATGAAATTGATGTGAACAGACAAACATGAACATGATGCAGTTGAGATACAATTTCTTCCATCTAAATAATTATTACCAGTAAAATGAAGTTTGAAAAAAAATTATAAAGCAGCGAGCTCGAGTAACTTTCAAATTAATTGAGCTAAGAACACAAAAGAACTAATAAATTTCATAAAAGTTTACTAGCTTTAGGCCAATCAGAAGATATTAATTGCAAATTAATATTTGATAGTAAACAGAGTGGTCTCGAGTAGAATATTGACGGCAGATGCTATGGGAAAATGGTAAATCAGTAGATGAGGTTGTAAATCTTCATTAACTGAAACAGTTGGAACATCGATTGTGTATGCCCGACCACTGCCAACCTCGTCGCTCGATAATGTCTATTATGAAAGTGGGATGGAAGAAAGGTAGGAGTGGTCAAACCAAAACATAGCATCAGTTCATGAAATCTGTAACTGTTGGTTTAAATCATGTCAGTTAGGTGCTGACTACATGGTTGGAGTCTGTACGATTATCGTAACTAATGGTTGGAGACTCTGAGTGACATAGAATGGAATTGGTTACAGTGGTGGGAGTATATCCACTCTTTATGTTTTTCGTAGATGCTAAGCTCTATTATTATTTTGTATTCACGTTTGTTTCACTTCTTCCTGTGTCATTCTATTGTCGTGTTAATCTTGTAAGCTTGATCTGGTCGTGCTAATATGGTATGGCAACTTGAAGTTATGAGCATATATGCCATATTCTAGGTTATCCAAAGTGACTATCACTGACTGATTGACAAAGAATATACGACTTGACAAAAAAGGGTGTTATTACGTAAGGCACATCTACTAAAACATTGCTAGTGAATGTATTGGGGTTTTCTAAAGGTTTTTCTGTTTGAAGATAGAAAGAATGACACAAAAACTCATGTGGTAACGTGGCATTCATCTCGAGCAGTTTACAGGGAAGCAAGTAGTTACTTAAGCGACTTCAGATTGTTTCCAAATACTGATATGGAGTTAAGGTTAAGGCATTGGGGTTGGATCTAAGATTAAAGGTTTAGGGTTTTAGTTCAGGAAAATAGTTGGTTTTTGTGCTGTATACCATTTGTTTAGGGAAAATATAATTCTTGACACAAAGGCATTCCAATTATCTATTTCTGATCGACTAAAATGAGGCTTTCTAGATTATCACAGAATATCTATAATCATTGTTTATCGTGGACATCATACGGGTAGCTAAAACTCATCCCTATACAACACTATGGCCTATATTGTTTTCACACAAAAATCAAAAGATGTATAACATTTGAGTGGTAGACAATATAATTAACGACTTACCAATGACCGAAATTTAAATGCATTGCAGCACCAGTCACAGCCATATGAGCACAAATATTACTTGAATTAATAGACGGGACTGATGTCAATGATGTTGTAACCGTTCCTGATACTGATGTTGTTGTGGTAGTGGTTGTCGACACTGTAGCAGCTCCAGATGACGTTGATGCTGTCAAAGATGACATTTCTGGATTTTCTACAGAGCCCATACATGTTTCAAAATATGAATGTAATTCATTCTCAGCTACTGTAAAATTTCGCCTATGCAAAGCATATACATGTGATGCATAATGCTATTTATTCGGAAAAGAAGGAAATAAGGAATGCATAAAAATACAAAAGTATTTGGCAAACCTGGAGTTATCCTCAATAGTATATTATGAACACCGTCCAGGTATGACCGAGTCTGATATGCCAGATGAAAAAAGATAGAAATAGTGAGTATTGACGCCTGGGATGAAATCTACACCGAGATAAGCAATGTTCACACATTAAGTGAACAGAAAAATGGGTAAAAAAGCTGAATTAGAGAACTTGACAACCAGGGAGTGTGACCCCAGTGTCCAATTGACAGCTATCTAAGGCCAGTTACACACTACCATTTTACAAGTGGTTTTTGGTGTTAGCGCCGTGTTTAGAAAGGCATTACCGTTTGAGATAGAAATCCATAGAGTAAGATGAGGTGTGTAATTTTAGGGCCGATCTTTTATAACTCCGCTCTTTCTTTATGAGAGGGCAGTATCACTGCCATGCTGATTGTCTTAAGGAGATACTCTACTACCGTCACACCTCTGTGCGCTCTTGAACCTTAGGTTTGCTGCTTTAAATAATACCGCTGTTCAACCGACCTGCCTGGTATGGTAGGGCCTTAAGGAACGATTATTTTAGCCAGCATAGTCCGATTAGTCAATCATGATAGTCAAACCTGGTCAGCAAGTCAAGGTAGTGGTGACTGTAGGGTTCGAAATAAACTTCTAACGAATGGTTCCACTCTATAAAATTCGATTAATTTCTGTATCAATTTTACCCCAATATATGTGAACTACGACTAAATGAGAGAACTTTCATAAGTGTTTGCATTTCAAGTTATCACAAAACGCTTAAATACTACTTCTACCTATCAGCACTGGAGAACTTCGATTCCCTTCCTATAGATATGGGTGGTTCAAGTAGATAAAGATCCATCATTTTGATTCTCGCAGCGCCTACAGTTTATATATTGGATGCTTAATTGAGCTTCTGAACATCTGTCATACAATTTTGCAACCCAATGTTACATCTAGAGAGGTGAATAGCTGCCCTAGGTCACCTTTGTCTTCATTTACATTTATACCAATCTCAATCATATAGTCTGCTAAGCCGTGTTCAAGCAAAATGAACTCGATCAGAGTGACAATCCTTTAATGCTTGATTCTAACGTCGGTGTTTTACAGAGGAAGTTAGATGGATTACACGAACTGCCAGGATTCTCTAGGTTAAAGATCAACACCTGGAAGGCTAGAACTCTTGATCGATAAACCAATGGCTAAAGTAAGCTAAGAGCTATTGCATCAACTGAATCGGAACGGAGTCCCAAGCACTAGTCCTAGCACTAGTTAGTACACTCAACCGAACTTCTTTAACAGTGTGTATTAACGACATCACAAGGTATAGAAATTAGGAGTTTGAAGCCTCACAGAGAACACAATTCTTACAAGCAACCTAGTTATTATTGATAAACTTGAATTGAGAAAGAATCACATGCTTACCGCATATGGTAGTTCAGGATACATTTTCTTTGCTAATGACAAAAGTTCATTATATCTTTGAAGATTAAGGTTTGGACGTCCACCAATTTTACCAATAGAATTAATTATTTCTGAGCATACTTGTAGAGCCTGATTACGACTGAAAGATAATGTTAGAAAAAAGAAAATAATAAATTCACCAGAAATATACAAATCCAATTCTGATATTTGGCAAAAGTTTTTTTTAATCCTGTAAGAGTATACAGTAAGCATCATGAGTGGACAGTTAAATGGTGGGAATTGGCTCGCCGCTTCATAACCATCCACTGATATATGTATATGTGTACTAAGATACTCTCTAAAAGCACAGACCAAAGTTGATGATTTTTTTAAGGACACACTTTTTAAACCTTCGACGTATTGGCCTAATCCATAAGACAATTAATCTGTATCAAGAGATGCAGTCCCATTAGAGCCAGTGATCAAAATAGGTAAGTTAATCTTGGTTGTCATTTGGAACCCAACTAGGTAGCTTGCGTCTAATAGCATAAGTGAGACCGTTAATCAAAGACCACATGGACTGATAGGATGTGTGAATTCGGCCAATTTTTATGTCAAAATCAATTTTTGGTGTAAAATCCATACAGACATTATAAACTTACGTTGATATCAAATATTGATCTCTAGTGAATGAATGAGCAAAATTTTGTACGATCATATCGTTAGCAGTAAAATCAGACGAAGAGAATTTGATTAATTCATTTTTAGAATCACATTTTTGGCCATAATAATCATTATTACAATCATTATTATACATTGCATTATCAAAAGCATCAAAAAATGAGTCTAGAAATTGTATCATTTTTTCGAAACTCTGTGAATAGAATCCAAGTGAGAATTTTCTTAAAAATAAACCTAAAAAGAAAAGTAATAAGTTTACGGATTTTATCTTAAAATGTTTATAAGACTGCATTGTGGATAGATTGATTATGGGGAATTAAGTAGTTGGATCCGTTGACCACTTATTCATTTATCTTAAAGAACTCATTAGACCTACTTGGTCGATACCTGACGAAATATCGGTACACGTTCAAAAAATACTTTCAACTTTTGCCAACTTGAGTCACTTGTGGTATAGACGAGGTATCTGTCTCTTAACCAAAAGACAACTATACTGTACAGTAGTCCGTTTAGTACTAAAGTATGACTGTGAAACAGGAGCTATGAAAATAGAAACATGTCTTTGGTTATAACTGCCTTCCAAGCACCTCTTGCGTGTTATGAAGTAGTCGAGTATGTAATGGTGGAAATCAGCACAGAGTACCAATTAAATATGGCAAATCAATTCAAGAGGCTGTGAAATTCGATCGATTGAGGCGCTTGATATATGTACTATGTATTCTCAATCACCTTTCACCTACCTCGACGCTGATATGGGGGTGACAGAAGAAAACTACGATCGGCCAAACAAAAAAGCGACATCAGTTTATAAATCCGCTAAATGTTGGTAAAGTATATGGTTGGACTCCGTGAGAAAATCGCGATCGATGGTTTAAGACATAAGGTGATATCATGGCTGAGAATTGTTAGGCATGTTGTACGTGCATTCACTTAATTTTCTAGATGTTAAGTTACACTTCTTTAATAGATACATTCGTTTCTTCCCTTCTTGTTAAACTATATCCTGGCACTCACCGTGTTAGTTCAACCACATAGGATAAATGTGATATAGTGACTTAAGTTAACTTGTATATATATGCCGGGCTCTAGATTCTTTATGACTGACTGAAACAATTAAAATGATAAAAAGCAAACACCGATCATTAAAAAAATAGCTTCTTAAGATTCGATCAATAAGACATGCGGCTACCGTAGATGGAAGTTCTGAGCGTAAAAATACAACAGAAATTCGAATTCAGAAACACAAATACAGAGAAAAGATCAGTGGAAACGTTTCCATGTTTTTTTTCGTGTTTTCATAAGTTTTCAAGAAGCGAATCATTCCGTACTTTGGGTGAAATCAAATTTTGTATAATAAAGGCATATGAATGATGTATGGCATTGAAAAATGAGATAATGTTGTTTGAAAATGAAAGATAGAAGATATAATTGGTAGTGTTCCACATGAAAATCTACCAAAGAAAGATTTATTTAAATTAAGAAATATTATCTCACTTTTGTGAAGTGCAACAAAACATTACAAGACTATCACCACTTCTATTCCGAGTTATATCTGGTAACATCTAAAAAAGGATTGCACAACCTGTAGGAACCTAAATGTGAAGTTATGATGGACCAATAGATGATAATCTATATCATAAGGTATATCACAAACTGGCTACCTCCAGTTTCCTACCCAGTCTCAGCATCTGCAAATAAAGTGAATCGGAAGATGTAGGAATAACATTCGAAAAAACTGACAGAACCACCAAAGTTGATGTTTCAAGGTGATGACACTAACTGAATCTATCGCCACTACGCTCGAACACTTTCAAATATCTGTATTATTAATGTGACTTATCTATCTGATGTAAGCAACCCTTCTAAGAAAATAATGGTCAAACACAAGAAATCTCTGAATATTTTTAGCTCAGAGTCCGTTTCAATAACCCTAGAACACAACTGCCGTCAACGACTGGTGGCAAATATGCTCTTTATAATCACACTAACATCATGACAATACCAAAAATAGTGCAGATTGGTACAAGCCACTGTGACTTTGACTGTGTGTAGATTTATTTCATTTGCCATGCTAACACTAACACTAACGCAACAACCCAAATACACAAGATGTTCAATTAGGTAACAAAAGTTAGAATAGGATATGTCAATATACATCACCTCTGATCTCATTGTTATGTTGAAAAATTTAAACAATTCCCAGACTGAACAGCCTAATGGATTTTACGTCGTGCAGAAAAGGTAAAGGATAGTGAAAATATGACATGTTAATAAATCAAAGGTGCAAGCCCATTACAACTCATCAAAACTAGATGGTAGCTAACCGATATCTGAGACTATCATATATGGCACAACAAGGAGGTCAATGATAGTCCTGTTTTATTTTTTAATCTATACATAAAATAAGGGAAAAAAAATTGCATTTTATTGACTATCGTAGTACTGAAGAAAATGATGTATATCCTTTAAAACATCGATTTGAATTTGATATTCAACACATTTAAAGAAAAATGAACAATAAAAAAACATCATGTCAACTTACCAAAAACACTGTCTTTTGTCAACAGAAATTTTCTCCTACTATTATTTTCACCATCAATATCACTATCAATACTATTTTCATCATCTAGGATCTCGTTTCCAGTACTCGAGGGTTTTACAAAGATTTTATTTACAAACGTGGATAAGTTTGTATACGCAACAGCTTCGTAATAATTGCGCAGCCTTTCGATTCTAGTCAATTAGACATTTTCATCAGAAAAACATAATTATTATTTATGAACTTACCGGCCTTGAATCAGTGGTTTTAAATGTGCAGGGATATGTACCCCTTTAGAGTCGTCTTTTAATATATCAAATGGATTACCAATATTCTCCTCAAAAACCTATTAAATAAAAATGCAACCAACCTTCAACATTTCATACATCAACTTATACAAAGTAATTGTGTCTTCTGAGTTAGTACATTGTATTTGATCCATAGAGTTATCGAATATCATTAATGAACAGACATATTCACGTAGAATAATGAATAACATAAAGCTGTTATGTGTGACACTATCGATAAAATAGCTCTCGCTACCGATTCGCTGGTGAAATATCATCGTCTCCCCAAAACGTAATTCTACGGTTTTGTCTAAAAATAGAATAAAATTTCGCATGGTGAGTTCAAAGAACGTATGGAGGAAAAACCGCCTTGTAAAGAATACAATATGAAAAACATGTTAAGTCTATGGGCGGAGACATTAGGTAAGTACTGCTGTTGAAATTCATTTCCTAAATTTCGGTAAATATTGCTACATAGGGTCCAGTTACTCTCATAAAAGACACTCGCAGAGCAGAAATCAGTGACTGTAATCTGCAAGTTAAAAGCTAGTATCCTACCGACAAATCATGAGCAAAACATGAAAACATCACATCGCTACTTACAATCACTGAAATTCTAACATGTTACAAGCCTAACTAATTATGTAATTGATCAGTAGGTTAAATAGTCCCACGAAAACAGTTAAGCTTCATTTCTGATTAATCACACAGATGTTCCACAGTTATATAACTACACTAACAATTTCATATAGCAATGCATAGCCTTAATCACAAAGAATATACCTCTAAAGATTCAATATGAAACCTTTAGAATGTCATGAGTGAAAAGCTGTATATTACTTAAGCAAACACGTCAACGGAAACAGTTTTTATAAGGTGCCATACATATTTCCCAACCCCTAAGTTTGAAATTTGAACCTTTGAAATATAGATTTACTGTTGACAGAACGAAAGTTTTCAACAAAGTCCAACATATGAGTTAATAAGCAGTAGAGTTTCGAAACAAAGTGTCTAGGTACGGGAAAGCACCAAGCGTCCAAGCGCTAGCTATTGCGCTTTTGAAACATACCTTGCCCCAAACTTAATGTAGCTAACCATCGGATATAATTATGTCTGGTTTAAACCAGTTAATATCACAGTAGAGTGGGACGTGCAACAAATGTTGTGGACGTAATTAACGTGATAAAAAAACCTATTACAAGCATATTTTGGTCAGTTTTAAGGTATTTTATGTACTGGAGGGGGAAAAAGTGCATAATGCGACAAAATGAAAAGGGAAAACAAACGAGTTGACCCAATAAGTACACCAGATTAACTTGTATCAATAATGAAAACAGCCTATTAGATTATCGGGTAGCAAAAGCGTAAAACAAGAGCGATTTTGTGAACGAAACAAAAAGTAGACACAGATCTCATTAGAATGAGTTATATTATTTTCAGAAGCGTCAATACGAAATGACCCGCCTTTGAATATGCTCAATATGCATTATTATTTAAAATATCACCTCTGTATCGGCATATTTCTCTCCATCCATTATAGCAATAATATGGCCCTTATCCTGACAAACAATGACAACGATTACACCACACATCAAATCCTCATAGTAGTTCAACGATCTTTAAAGTCGATGTATCAAAATATTTTACGATAATCAGCAGTAAAAAACGGCTATTTTGCTGAAATATCAGAAAGCGATTTAATTCAAATGCTTTGTATCAGACCCTTGAGCATCAAAATACTCAGTTGTAATCTTTTCTTATTTCTGAAACCTCTGTTTAAGTACTTTGTCACGACGCTGCTATTCTCCCCCCCCCCTATTTGAGCCTCACTCATTTATCAAATGTCCTTGTTGCGGTAAATAATATATTAAATAAGCAGTCGCACAAGCTCTCGTTATTGGTTATGATCGTTTGTTTTAGTGGACACGAATAGTTGAAGGCACTCGGTCAAGCATTTCCATCAGATTACGACACGGTGTGGGAAGTAACTCATCCTCTAGTTAGCCACTTTAGACATTGCCATTCTATCAGCGCTTCACTCACAATCAAATACGTCTTCTTCTCCACTCTTTACAGACTTCTTATTCATACATGTTGGATCAATCATTCGAAGCTGCTCTGGTTATACGATAAACGTAACTCGGTAATATACCTTGTAAATTTCATCCTCATAACTATGACGCTTTATTTACTGTTGGCTTTTATAAAATATTACTTTATCCATAGTCATCAAGGTATTTTCCTTCCAGAATATTCACATATTTCTTCGATAAAGAAGCAATAAAGTGAGTATAGTTTAAAATGATACACCATAGTCCCAGTTCAAGAACTCAGTGAATGATGTAACTGACAGCGATCGCATAACAAAATGTTAAGAAACTCTCTATTAAAAACACTAACTGATAAAACTGCGGATAATGAGCTGAAACTTTACTGACTAAGACTATCTTCTTTAAGTTGTGCTTCCGTAAATTTTTCATATTTCTACTATTAACGGGCAACGTTTAAAATAACTTAAATCCCTCCATTGAGACAAACTTCCATTAATTCATGTTTATTTTAAATATGGTAACACGCCTGATGAAACGTATGCATACCTGTTTTCATAGGTCAATATGACTTGTTTCTTGGTTCTAAAATACTTGAAGGGTATCCACGAAATGTACGAGTTTGCTTTGTTCTATTGTTGTTCTTTTCTTGTCCAAATTGTTTAGTTGCAATCTATTATATTTTGTTGTTTTTCTGTAATTCAGCTTACTTGTCTTTTAGAATTGCTGCGATAATCTTATGTTCTACTACTTAACGTTATGTAAATAACATTATTACTTCTCTGAACGACAATACTTAATTTCAATTTAGGCCAACTACTTCACTTCGTTCTATATCAGCCGTTTTCACTGATGTCACAGTAAGTAATACATTATGACTAGATCTTTAGAACTAAAAAATTGTTTGTGAAATATCCTCTGTAATACTGACATCCGAAACAAAAGTAGACATCCGTCGGTCACCAAAACAATCTTTGGCGGCTGTGTTTTCGATTCTAATTCTCACTTATACATTCTGGGGCTAAAAAATTAACTCAAACATTCCAAAGACTTGTTACGCGCATATAAAACTCTGTAATGAATAGATGAATAAAGATGCATTTTATGCTTGCGTGAAACCAGTAAGTTGCTTTAGACAAAACAAGCATTTAAACGAATTCCCATGACCAGAATACTCTTCCATTTGAATATGTTATTCTGATTATTGCAGTTTTATAAAGCGCTGTCGTTTCTGCTCTCAGCTGTTTGTTGCTCTTCTCCTGATCAGCCTACTGCTGCGGTTGTACAACTTTCTTCCCACCAGCAAAATTTATAAATACCAGTTTAACCCTTTTGATTCTTACAGTATCACTTTTCTCGCCTATTTTACTGTGACTGTTGCGCTGTTTCTGCCTAGAACTTTAAAAAGAGTCATGTGAATGTCACAGTAGTTTAAGCTCACCATCAATTTTTTTGAAATCATTAGTAAATTCTAAGAGGTTTCAAGGTACACAAGTAAAATGTTCTATTTCTTAAAAGGTATTTAATAGTTCTTCATTATATCTTTCTTAATAGTTGTGTGCAGCTGGCTAAATCTTTAGAATTCTCCGTTTCTAGATTGTAATTAAACGCTTGGTAATTACAAATTAAGTCCTCCAAACGAAATTTGCCCGAACAGCAGCCTGAATTATGTCTGACAGTCGAGCAAAGCTGAATTGATTCGTTCTACTTATCGTCATTTGTATGATCTACAGCATGGACGTTTGGGCTACATGCCTTGAACCCAAATGACATCTATAAAAGTGAGTTGCGAATTGTAAGTTATTAAACCTTATTTGATCGTGTCGAGTTTTACTGCGGACAGTCATTAAATCCAGAAACGACTGGTAAACCATCTTGTTACTTTGAAAGTCAATGTTGTTGAGAAAACCTTTTTTATTTATGATGTATATTCACTGAACTACTTCAGATTCCGTATATTTCTGTCAACACTAATTAAGTGAATAGTCGTTCTGAAACGAAGTGTTATTATTTTAATTTGGGTCATGGGAATATTAGTCATTACTGACTCGTGATTAGAGAAAGGTTCATGTTTGACGACGGAGGAATCATAGTATTTTACCAAAGCCTCAACATGTATGGAAGTTTTGACAGCAATCAAAAGTTATAACATTATTCATAAAATTTTGTAAAACCTAAAGGGCTTAGTAATAACAGTTTATAACATATTTTTCACGTTGACAGGCAGATGGTAATATACCTTACTAAGTTGACTTTTGAAATAATGCTAGTGCTAGGTGCAAAATCTTATTTTGAAGTTTTGCGTGTAGAAATACCTTCAAGTAAACATTTTTCTATTGCACTTCGTTGCTTTACTTCCAAAGTGAGTCCTTCTTTATTTATAGTTTTCAGCCGTACATTCTGTTGATTTTTTACCTCTAGATGAGATTATTGTTTTTCATTTTTATTGTAATATTTGTTCTTTTAAAGCTTTTTTTTAATATCTATGATTTTTGCTAGCTTCATTTACCTTGTTTCACTTAACACTTTGGTTCGGGGGCTACTGAATTGGTTTGTTAGCCTCTTCAATTGTGTTGCGCGAAGTGATTAGGCTTGTGCATTTTATGATTGAGTTAAAGCACACTTTCAAAATTTGAAACACCGTGTCATAATGAATTTCACCATTTCCTTGTGATCAAACAGTACGTAAAAAATAGGTTATCTAAGTTCATTTCTCGAAATTGAACTGATTATTCAAATTTGTGGAGTACAATTTGATTGAATAAATGGTGGTGATCCAAACTTCTCAACACTGCATCACATTAATCCTAGGTTCACAATACTACTAAACTTAGGTTTAGCGATACGGCTGAGGCTCATGGCTGAAATTCCACTTAAGGTACTCGCTAATATAAGCAATTTAAAATTGTTTGTTTTAAGACCAGCATTTAATGTTACAGTTGGAGTTAAAGACTGATGCATACAAAGATGTTAGTTTTGACGCTTTTTGCTATTTGGAATAGATTCTATAGTCGTTAGTGAAGTAAGACTAGCTTTATGATAAACTCAATCTCCATATAAGTCTTTAGCAAAGTGAGATTTACACAATTATGGTTTTTGGTTAAAACCACTGTAACGTACATTTATACGTGGATACTTCTTTATCTTTTTCTAAAGAATCTTGGTGGTTTGGAGAGGAAGGCATAGTATTATATGCCATTGCTTAAAATTCTATGAAAAATGACATGAACTCTCTGCGAAGTTTTCCTATAGTCCTTTGCTGTGTTATTGTTGGATTGTTCGGAATTAGGCAAAAAATGAACAAGAGCTAAAAGGGGAGAATCAGTATATGCTAATACCTGTTGAATCTGAACGTAATTTCAGCCACATAAATAAGTCACTTTATTTTTGTTTCTATAGCTTATAAAAGGAAACGTCACTACAAAGTTACCTATCCGATTATTCAGTATTTGAAATCTTCCTATCTTTAGCAATATACCTGCTATTATTTACTTGACGACTTATTCATAACTGGATGTCTTATCGCTGATTTAAAACAGACGACGTGCCCAAACGTCTACCCATTCGTAAACTAAGCTCAGATATTTTGAAAGTCTTGTCTACTCATTTTTATGCTGTACCTATGTCAATTACATGTTACTGAAATAACTTGCCAGACCTTTCTTTAGCTGCAACCAAACTTTTGAGATCCACTTCTTTGGGAGTGTAAAAGCGAGTGAATGGTGAGTCTAGATGTGATTATAGGCGTTATGATTAAGACCATGTCATTGTTAAGTAGCTTGGCATAAAGTAGGGAATAGGTACAATAATTACCTGAATGAATAGTCGTGTTCGTGGGAGGCAGCAACAAGAATCAACAAAGTGATATCAATTTTGATGTCTTTTATATATGTTACTTAAAGGACAAATTAACTTACAAGTTTAATATTTACAATTAGCTCGTACAATCTCAAGAAATCGATGCTGATAATTAGGACCAGCATATATACGATTACAAAGCCACAGGTGAAAATAACGTTGTAGGCGTTTTCTACTACAAGTTCAGACTGTGGATATGTCAGCCACCTGATGAGTAACTTTATGGTCAGGTTTTCCTAAGTCATTCTTTGTGGACGGAACTACGATAACCTCAACATTAGTATCTTCTAAAACCTGCTTTTTGTTAATATAACCGAAAGGCAAAATAACCGACCGTTACTGGTGCTTAGGCAGGCAACAGAAACCGCGACAGACGATTTTCTTTATAAGTTTTTTTTATATTTATGTTAGAAATAGCAGGGCGTAAGTTTCAGCGTATTCCGTCATATGGATGTCTTTCTGATCACGGACAACTTCTGGGACGTATTTAAATCAATGCTTTTTGTGTCGTGAGAATGATTTAATAGTTAGTTAATGCGTTAAATTGATCGCTTGACTAATCATTAATTTGTGACACGGAAGGAGTGCGTGCGTGTATAAATTCTATCAGCTTTATCCGCTAATTTACCTAATTCTACCTCGATATCTACTAGCGTAGAAATCTGTTGAGTAGCATTTGATAGACTAATTAACCATAATCTGTAAAGGAAACGACTGAGTGCTCATGGCATAATTCATTCCTTTTTCATTTAAATGGGGTTTAGTCGTATAGCTGAGCAGCTACAAGTAATCGATCTATCGCTTGACGATCGGGCTGGGCTGTAACTTTAATAAGCATATACTCGAAATTTCATATGCATTTTCTAAATTTTGAATAAGTTATAGCTTCCTTTAGTTCATCAAGTTCTAGTGCTTGACGACTTTCTCGGTGTCAAGTTTCAGAGGTATTGTAGGAAAATTCGCAATATAAGGTTTACTATTTAGATAAGCTGTATTGCGGCTATCAATGCTGATGTTCTCTTTGTGGGTGACAGTCGGTTGTTCAGAAGTACGTGTTTCCAAGGATTTTGGCCAAAGAGTAAAACAATCCATATTCAAATTGAATTCCACGCTCTGTCGTCATTGTAGATGGACGACCAAAGTTTGTTATCCATCGTACAACGGAAGAGCGAGCAATCGTTTTACCAATGATGCCTTTAAATAGACCTGCTACTAGTTAGCGTGCAGATTGGTCTACGCATGTTAGAAGGTAAAATAATCCGTTTGATTCTGGTAAAAGTCCAACCAGGTCATACAAAACGTAGTCGAATCGAGTACCAAAAGGGGCATTTATTATGCTGAATTACCTTGATCTTTTGTAGGACACACTGAAGTTTGTACTTTATTATTCTTTGATGTTATTGATCACCTTAGGCCAACAAAATCTATAGGTAATCAGATTGGTCGTAGCATGAACTTTAGGACGAAAGAGGTTGTACAGAGTGTCGAAGATGATGCATCAATAATTCTTTAAGACGATTGAACCGGTTGTACCTGTAAAAGAATCACAAATTAAAGCGTTTTTACCTTTTACAATAGCTTTTTTGGGATTTGAACGTTGCTATGGATAATTTGAAATAGAGATCGTAGTCTTTATTTTGAAATCGAGCTGCTTCAACAACGTCGATTCCTTGGGTACGAGCCTAGTAACAAATTCGCGTTAAGACATCGAGAAGTGCATTGTTAGCTCCAGAACTATGTTGTACACCAGTAGGGAACTGGGAAATTTAGTCTATATGATACGACTTTCGTGGGGAGCATGTTGCAGCTCAGGTTGACAAGTTAAGAGTTGACTTCAAACTTTAAGTATGAGCCAAAATAATCAAGCTCAAGAGTTTATTTACTTTAATATCATGCATAGTTATTATATTTACTATTATCTTATACTGAATGTCAGTAATGTTTGCGAACTTGAATGATTAGATCGCGCAACAATGTTTCCTACTCACGATATAAAAATAAAGACTGTTTCTTTTGTCAATAGGACGATACGTAGCAAGGTTTCAAAAGTGCTTATCTGAAAATGATAATAAATTTTCTTATGAAGTCGAGTGTTTTACTACTTTTATTGGTGTTGTTCATTCCATTTTAGATTTATTATGTTCTATTCACTTGTTAATTATATTCCATTTTAAAATGTGATGGACGCAGAATTTCGAATAGAATATATTTAATAGGAATAAAGGTGTCGATTTTAAAATCACATTTTGACAAAAACCAGTTATTCACTCATTAACATGATCCAACCCAAAACGAAAACACCCCAACCTATCTGTTTTATCATGCCCTCTCTCATCCACAACTACGCTAACTAAAGTTCTCATTACAGTCACATTTACCATATCCCATACTATTATGCTTTAGTATTCAGCTGCAACATTTTCGTCTCTTCTACGCTCAACCTCCTTTTTGGACCATTTCATTATCTTCTTTATCCTCCTCATAACTAGGCAATAGGAATAAGATGATTAAAGCAAATATAAATCAATAAATTAACTAACTAACTAGCTAATCAGTCAACTGACAGACAAGTAATTAAGAAATGCCTCATTGAATGAATAAGCGTAAAAATAATCACACAGGCAGACAGGCACTAAAAAGCACAACTATACCAAAGTAATTAACACTCTTAAGTTGTTCATTCTGCTTCGTGTGTAATTACGTGTACCATAGTCACCCGCATCAAAACTAGGTTTCTACGTAGAAGGACCAATCTTCTGTGTTTTCTATCCAATAAATTAAGCTGAAAGGTTGGAAACGTGGAAGTCTTTATACTAATAAGTATAAGATTCTGATTAGACATCAATAAGGTAATAATATATGCTAATACAAAGTACCGTGATAAATATGAGATAAAAATGATTATGCCAAAAATACTCTGATAAAACTATAAACAGGAACGAACTCACTGTTACGATCGTGTCCAGATCCCATTGTGCTCACCATTGAAGTGTACTCGGTGTATGACCAAGTTACATTTGTAGTATAACGAGAGCAGCTTATAGTAATTGAACCCAATCGTACGAATGAAAACAAATCAGATGGCAGTAAGGGATGTAGGATAAGTTATATTTTAATCATGCTTAAAGTAACAATGGGACAGCATCGTTTAGGCTGGCTAACTAAAAACTGTTACTTTCCATAACGTGTAGTATCGTTTCTTGATCTGGTGACGACGCGTGACCGAGCGCCTCCAATTAGTCGTGTCAGCTAAAATAAACATGGTCAGCATTAATGTCGAGAGCCTATGCAACTATTTAATTAAAGGATTATGTACCGATACAGACTTCACCATACCGTTAGCACTGCCTTATAACCAAATGATTCAGAAACCAGTCACCATTGTTTTCACTGATTTACATCGTCATTGTTTCTCTTTAGTCTAGGAATGAATGCCAACATGTCGAAGAGGGTACAGAGATAGGCTAAAAAGTGACTGACGGAACTCAGTAACAAACATTACATTGGGGTTGCTTACTTTGACTTAAAGTCGTTTGCGAGGTGACTTAATCTTCTGATTATAGCTTATTAGGAGGCTAAGACGTATGCGAGATTCATTATTTATCATTTGTCGTTTGCCTTCCCGGAACTGGAAAATTACAAGAAAGAATTCGATGACTGTGCGCACTGTTATGGCACGAAAAAAGTCACCTGCAACAGAAATTAAACATTTTTCGCTATTTCTATTGTTCGCTCCAATTTCTGGCTTAATCTCACTTTACAAATATTTTCGTTATTGAATGCTAGCCCCATTCTACCCTAATCTTCTTAGCTTTGTTCACGCAATAGACTGTCTAGGACTGCAAATGAAAGGGCTGATGCTGATTTATACATATGTATAGATAAATAAAGGAAAAAGAGATGCATCAAATAAAATGAAATTCAAAATCATAAATAACAAGCTGAAGTTGCCAGTATGTTATTAGGAGAAACCGAAAATCTTGGACCAGAGCCAAGACACTAAAGGGGAAAGTGCTAATAAAATAGCCCATTTGTCAAAATGATATTGGATAATGGAGGTGGGCTTCTTGGAAATGGAAGTACGCTGGAAATTGTAAATGAAAAATTTAACTGAGCCGAGAGGCGATAAAGAGGAGGATGGTAACCACCATAGCATTCAAATGCCATTGGAGTTACTTACACTAAGAAACTCGGGACACAATTGAGAAAAAATTAATCGGTTTACAACGGTCGGTCAAGGAGATATTGAATTTCGGATTTGGGCATAGTTTTTAAGATTTCAGTCGGGGACTTTGTTATGTTTTCAGCATCTGTCTTATGGTGAATTTGGCTATGTATTTTTCTTAAGTTTTATTGTAATCTTAAATATCTGGCAATAAAAGATACTGAAAGCTCGATATCGTAGATACGATGCCGCGATATAGTATTACGGATGAGGTCATGGGACTCCGAATACCATCTTTCAAAACTCGACTAATGATGAAGAGTTCTCCAGACGTAGATTGTGTTTCATCTGATTCTGTTGTATGTCTCTCTAAAGCTACCGTAATTATTATTTTATTTTATCTCAAAAGTTTAGGAGATGTTTGTAAGTGAACTAGTATCCAGTGCGGTCCGTGGCAGTCGATCTGAATTGACTTACAAGGATCTTGCTCGTCTTCAGTGTCAGTTGGATCGCTACAATTTCTTGGCAGATGTTATACCTCAAAAGATTACTGGTAGGGAGTGGATAGAAAAATATAAAGCGGAATTCGATGAATCCTGCCTATAAAATTATCATATTCTGTATAGTTTTCCTTATTGCATTCTTTTTTCACTATGAACTTAGAGACAAATATTCTTGAATTCAGTTTATTTACAACACTAAATAAATTCGACTATTGTTGCATAATTAGTTTTATTGGCCGACCATTCTAGGGAGAATGCGTTATTGAAGCTCCTTTTTCTAAGTTGCCTTGGAGAACAGTTTCTGTATGTCAGAGTTCCTCCCGATATTTCCGTAATCTCTTATATGTACTATTCTCTTCTCACTTAAGAACGTTTACCTACAATTAATATGCTACCTCATGTACAACTTTTCATGACGCATAGGGAAATACCATAGTATCTATGGGAAGGCTTATTGTCAATTGTAAGAGAGTATCTGTGGCTGTATACAGTGTAGAATATCGGGGATGTTCATTTAATGATAACCTTATTCAATAGTATATTTAGTACAACAGGAGTTTTTAGCATTCGGTGTCTCAGCAAGTTACTTGTTTTCAGTATGCATCTAATAAACAAAATATATATATGATATCAACAAAAATATAATGAAGGCAATATGTGTTTGTGTAGAATTTAGATTACGGCAACATAAGAAACGGGTCTTTACATTACATAATAACCGTATTTTAAGAACACGGATCTCTAATTAGATTAGTTTTTACAAATTTTTCATCATACAAAACATGTGTTAAATACAGAATAGTGGAGCATTGATACCCTTTCTTACGTGAATTGAATTCTAATGTAGCAGCATCGAGTTCTGCCAGATGATATGCATGGTGAAAGATGTAAACGAAAGAGAATGGTGTATATCAGATAGTATAGCACTAGATAGCTGTCTGCAGGATATTGTCTCAAAACTACTCAATCTCTTCACATAATATATTAAACGAAAAATCCTCTTTGATATTAGCAAGACGTGCAAAGACCAAAATAGATCAGAAGTCAAAGTTACAGCAAAATAAGAAGCGTTCAACGTAGTCTTAATCATAGAATCTCTAATTTTACAAACATGCGAATTCACAAGTGTTCAAGTCTTTTACATGTCTTATGCTGAAACTAACTGTTTGATATTTGGAAGGATTAATTTGAAGACTTTTCGAACTAGACCATCGTTCAACATTCGCTAAGAAACTGTTCATATCACAACAATTTAAGGAGGATGAAACAGGCCTACAACTAGTATGATCATCTTCGTGCTTAAGAAAGGTATTTTTCATGGAAGAGGGTAAGCCATTCAAGAAAAATGAAAAAAGAAAAGGGGAAAAATCAGCACCATGAAGTACACTAACTTTCGTTAATAGATGAATGGATCACTTTCATTTGTACGCAGTAGATCGTTATCTTGAGGAGACGTAGGAATATATCCAGCTGATTGTCGAGCTTTCTATGTTCATATCCTCGTTTATTCAGTAACAAATAATCTAGAAACGTAATTAAAGGTGGAAGTGTAACCGGGGAACGTACTTCGGAAATACTTCTCACCCTTTGCTAAGCCAAACATTATTGTAGTGTAAGACGAGTGCCGCGTCGATTGTACTTCTATTGTATCTATATGTAGACCGATATGGGTCGATTCGCCCTTTCAATGCTAACTGTTGCTTACGTAGTAGAAAGTTTTCCACAGTTCTGAGAAAAGGAAAAGTTATATCTATGGGTTAAGACTTAACATCACCACTAGTAGTTGTTTTTTTCAGTATAGGTGTTATTTTTATCTTCTAAGCTTTTGGTATCGCGTTTGTAGACGAAGACCCATTAAAGATACTAGTCAGTGACTGATACAAAACATTAGCACACTTCTTAAAGAGAATGTTCGGAATCTCATCAGATCCTGAACATCGCGATGGTTTGAGTACCTCCAGACATTCTAGAACCTCTATTTCAGTTAATATGAAACCGCAGTATTCATTCGATTTACAGTGATCATAGAGCATCTGATCAGATCCATACCGTAAGGAAGACTCATTTAATTGTGTATTGTCTTTGATCTGTTTAGTGAATGTATGCTTTTTGAATAATTTTCAAACATTTAATAGAATTCTTTACAAGAAAAAACTCTTTAACATGCAATCACTTCAAACGTTTTATTCCTTATATATGGGGCTTTTTAACTTCAGTATGATCCTTGTCCTTGTAATGACTTTCTTTTTCTCCTAAGTAGTTTAAGATATGGAGAAATCAGTCAGTCAAATCTAATAAAAATTGTTTTACTTGGACAGTAAACGTCAAGACAAAACTTGACATTAGAAGTGTTAATATCTACAGTGGTTTGTAACGATCCATTTGTAAAAAGATCCCAGTTAGTTAATTTCAGCATGTTATTCAACTTGTAAATGTTTTCATTTGAGTAATTTCTATGTTTTATTTTCCTGATTAGATAAAAAGTTGTATTTTATACCGATTTCCCATAAATTTTTGCAAAACACGAATGATGCATTTGAAAGAGGAGCCCGTTTACAAGTCTCGTGTATTCCAACCTCATTTACAGAAACTAAATTAAGTGAAGCATTGCTGCGAGTTGGGAAGTGTACTAGGTTTTGGTGGCCAAAGTGAAGGGAAAGTGCATTCTGATGAGTTAAAGTCGCCACATACAACTGAAGGAGACCCACTGAGAGTAGTTGCAGCAAACTCAGTGAACTCATCAGCAAAGTCGGAAAGGACAGATGATGTGCAGTCCGGAGTCACATAAGTATTGGTAATATATATTTATTCAGATGTTTTGAACAGCATCTTAATTACTTTTTTATTGGAGGTTTTCAGCCTACAAGCTAATCCTATGACTTCATTTCACTGAGTGAACCTTTGAGTTCGCCCATTACATAAGAAGTTATATAAACTAAACTCTGTCGTGATAGCTAGGTATCTTATAAATAAACATTATCACTATGGACTTTTGGCAGCTCTACGAGTCTTGTTATTCGTAAGGGAATAACGGGTCAGTAAACAATCAGCCTACATGACAGAAGGGATCTTATGATACTTAGGCTATATGGAAGCGAGGAAACTTGTAAAGAATCTATTTTTTTAACTACAGGCTATCAGTTTGGAGTCTATGTAAAAATTCTGAAAAAAGTGTAAAATTGGTCCATATAAGTCAAATACTCACCATTTATGTAATAATTCTATTAGTGAGAATTTATGTTTCAATAACGTCTAGTCAATGTAAATAAAAAAATAACTGGATATTTACATAGTATAATTGGCTATGGTAATAACTTAACATTTAGGTAAGTTGTTCAGCATATCAAAATGTGTAGCACAATGTAAATATACAATCGTTATAGAACCAAGAAGAAACATCTGTTTCTCGAAAGATCATCGTGTACAGTGAACAACAAACATGTAAAAGTGCAACCAGTAACAACATTAAAAAGATATCCAAGACTTTAGAGATTTCAACTTAGATTTGACTTGAAGACTGTTAAGAAAATTAATGAAGGAAATTCAAGTTTGCAAAGTCATTAAATTTGTATAAGCTTTTGACACGACTGCTAATGTTTTCTAAAGTAAGTAAGTCACTGTTAAATTAAGCAACTAACTAATAATGTTTACGGTTTCAATCGTTTTATCTATTATTCGATAACACAATCCTGAGATCGATTCTTTGCACACCATTCTACGTAGTTATTACTCTATTGTTGGATTTCTAATTTTTTACACAGCCTAACGTAAATGCAATGTCATGATACGATATTGGATATCCCTAGGGCATTTCACCTACTACCAGTTTTGTAGACCATGCACAATCCATTATAAACGTTCAAGTTTTTGCTGTACTAAACTTTGAATTCCAATTTGGCTTGAACGAAAACTTTAAAACCACGTTCATATTTCGATTTAATTTTCCAGAATAGTCTTCCTCTCTGGTGTACCCACAAGAACTTGAAACCACAACAAAAAAACTGCAAGAAGTACTTGTGTACTGAGAGGAATTCTGCTCATGAACATTAATTTCAAGTGGCATATGGTAACAGAAATCTCATAAAAAACACATAGTCGAGATCATTTTTAAATGAACCAATATCTCATTATAAACCATTATACCTAATAACTACAGATGAGATCGTACAGCTTTAGTAAGTAATATCATTGACTTCAGTTTCTGTTTCAGATTGACAAATAATATAAGTAAATGCTTATACATTGATTTCATGCAGGTATTCTAACCCCAGACTGCAATCAGCCAGTCTTAAGCAACGTAAGAATTGGTGGAACAAGTAGTTAGATTGTGTAATAGGAGACTTACTGTCTTTCTAGTTACATCTCCCTCTATATATTGCAATACATCACTTATTAATATACAGTTGATTATATTGTAATTAATCATGTTGGGGTTTATAGCTTACTGCTCATTAGTTGTGATAGTTGGGCATTTTTAAGTAACTGCGTATATTTATAACATTTATTATTGTGCGGCTTCCAGCTCTTAAAAGTTTATTGTTATACACAAACACTCCTTGAGCGTTTGCTTATTTTTATCCCTTCTTATGCTCCTCATACTTTCCAATTACGTTTCATTATTAAGTTGTCATTTTGTTTACTGCACATAGCATTGCATTACATTCACGAAGAAGTACAAAGTGATTTATAGAACTGATTTTGATTATACCTTAGGAATAATAAGGTATGATCGTAATTTTTGAATATTTGTTAAATCGTTTCAAGCTTTACTTAGAATTAGGATGAAATTACCATGTTATTAATGTTCATCTAATGAAAGTGTGAACTAATAGTACACTTCGTAGATACCTGGTCACCATGAAACAAAAAAAGTGGAATGTCTATATCATTGTGCTAATTGTTGAGGAATTACGGAAATGGGGATGAACGTCAAATGTTTATAATTTAAGTTGATGGAAATATTAACTTTATAAACCTTAAACAGAGAAATAGAGGAAATTTGTTTATCTCGTGATATCTCAATTTACTGAGACACCGTGTTGAAATATTTTGTACTACTTATTAATAGGCAAAATCATCAGTAACTTTTTGCATTTCGATAACGTGAAGTTGACTAGAATTCGTTGAGTATCATCCCAACAATCGTCCCGAGCCATTAACTGTGAGCATTGTATGTGCCCCAACACTGACAAGATACACAGTCTACTAATCTTGAGTACCAATGCTCGAGATGCATTTCTACCCACTAAATAAATACATGATGATAATTCAAGATACATCTAAGTCAATATGTAAATTAATAATATGAAGTAAGTTGGAAGAGTGGATCCACCACTCCACTTATCTCGTAAATCTCAATAGTGGATGTCTATTAAAACGTCAGTGCGTATTAAAAACGCTTGCTAGGTTTTGTCAACTTGAGGCACGGGCGATATGTTTATTTTCAATATTGAACGCTGTATTTTACCATATGTGTGTAAAACGTGGAATTTTAAAGAAGATGATATTCATAGGTTACTAATAGTCATTGAAAAATTACTGACTTTTGTTTGGACAATTGAGTAAACAGTACTGAGGTTATACAGAGGATACTAACAGTTACTATAAGTCGATTGGTGAGGTGGTGTTTTGAACATAAATATAATGGGTGTCCAAATTCTGCCCATCTAGATACACGATAATAATTAGAGTAGAAGAACGCTCAAAGGTTAGGTAAATCCTGATATGTCACTAGTCCTTAAGTCGTTAAATGTCCTTGTGAGCCATCTAGACAAATGCACACTACCTAGTTGTTTGTGCGGCTTACATGATTTATAGCATGAGTTTATATTTCACCAGAAAATTCTCCAATATAGAAGGCATCACAATCGATACAACCTAATTTGTAAACACAATTTTGTAGGCATTTTAAAAGAAGACAGTTTATAACTTCCTATTCATTGTCACAGTCAATCATTAATTCAGTTAACATGGACTGTCCTTTCAAAGTTAAATGATCTTTGATGAAATTCCATGGAAGTTTAACCATCACAAACTGCTACTTCAGTTCCTTCACAATGAACAACACAAATTGCATTCTTCTTACTCACTAAGAGTTTTACAAATATGTACTTATATGTTTCGCTTGGAATCATCACAGGGATCCAACTAAGATGTTTTTATCATTACCAGACTTTCCTTTGTTTCGTTCCTCAGTATTGTTATTGTTTAAATCCTTTAATATATCACAATTAGTACGTAGTCAATTTCTATAAACAATCTGCTCAATGATCAATTAATTTGACTGTAACTGAGTATTGTAGAGATTATCGAGTCTTAATTTGATTTCAGAAATTGTTAATAAGGCGTGACAAGTGAAGTCCAACCATGTCGGATGTGAGGCAGTTACCAACCGACGGCAGTTGATGAGATCTCATAAATATGTCGCGAACTGACTGAGTTAAGAATATCAACCATTGGAAACAGACTCAATTCAGTAGTTTGATATTTAATTGTTCGTTGCAAATCCTGAGAGTTTTGGGCTGGATTACTTGGTGTGGTCTTGTATGCACATAACTACAACGTCTTATGCTAGCACGAAACAATTGTCTAAAGCCAGTCCCTGGTTTCCAATGGTTGTCAAACTGCGACAAATTCGTAATATAAAATAACAATAAATTTGAAGTTATCATGTTATACCTTGGTGACGACAGGGTGATCTCTCTATTTCGCGTAGTTAATCATCAAAACTTACCAGAAGTAGCTCCTAAAAAATAGAATCATTGATTCACTGTTTGAAAATTAATCATTTTGTAGTGAAGATATTACAATGTTGAGTCCCTGTGAATTTGGATAACTAGAAAATTTGACTTTCAAAATATTTTAACTTGAACCATAATAATGAGAAAAACTGGAAGACTAAATAACACATGAATAGTACCTGGAAACAACTGGAAATGAAAGTCCAGGACAGAGATGGCTGGAGAATCCTGGTCAGAGGTCTATGCTCCACGAGAGATAACAGACATCGATTAACTGATCATCGTTGTTTTAAAAATTGGTGATTCTCAATACATTTTAACAGTCTTAGATTTTGATGTACACTGTCCCTAGATGATGCGTTTCTAAAAATGTATATGAATAGATCTTGGCTAAAATGGAATTCATGTTAGAAGACTGCCTCTTTTCTCACTAAATTTGTTAATACGGTTGTCAGACTTGGGAGAGGGCAACGAATACACAAGTATGGTAAATCACCTACCTTGTTGCCAAATGTTGGTTGGAAAAGGATACACTAACGACTACAAGCTGTTAAACCTTAATGTGATATCGGCTTATGTAGTCATTGGCTGTTAGTATAAGAAATCTAGCTAGATGAGGGAAACATGATTATTGTCACTGACAGTTACCGATGTTGGGTGATACGACTCAGAATCGGTCACAATGTCACAGATACATTCACTATTTATTTATTTATAGTTTATGAGTTTTAAATGTATTCTTTCTTTTTTTATCATACTCTTTATCAGATATCAAAAATAGATCTATATTCGACAACCAAAAACCACTATTAAACAGTTGACTTGTCTGAATTTCGGTCTTTTCGATAGTGTTCATTAATACTCCAATTAAGGAGTCGAGCTTAGGACACTCGCGTCTTGTGGTAAACGCCAAACGATTAGACTCTCAAACTAGACTCTAACGGTTGATATTTCTAATTTCATTCAATTCGCGATGTATTTGAGCTACCTTATTTATTATTAATGGTGGGTAATTGTCTCAAACCTGATTTGATTGAACTCTACTGGTCATATATTTTCTCCTGAACTTTAGAAATAACTTCTTGCATTTAGCCATTAGTGAGTTAATATTGATTGCAACTGCATTGGATTAGAAAATTATACTCTTTTTTTTCTCTGTTGTATTTTCAACCTCATATGATCCATTGTCATGTACAGGTTTAAAATAAACATAAATATTGTTCTCATCTACTATGCTAAATATTTATTTTTAAGAAATAAAGAACAAACGTATGAGCGGAATAGGACTGATGGACACTCCTGACTATATTACAAAGATGTAATGAATTCTAGATGACCAAGTGAGATTCAAGACCGATAGATGTAGTAAAGACTAAAACAAAATTAGAGAACTTCTGAAGAAGAGGACGATCGAGAACGATAATTCCAAAACCCTAAGTATCTTGTTTGCCTCATAAGCACAGTTTACCAATGATTCACAGACAGGTTGTCCTATGTAGGCTTATTTTGTCAATGATCAATCCACCCTATCACAAAGTTTCACTCTGCTCGGTAGAGAAATTTAACTTTAACAGCTCGTCAAAGATTAGGTAAACTTGCATCAAAAGGTTCATTCCAGTTTACTGATACGCTTTCCCATATCAACATTACTTGTAAGTTGATGTTAATTCCTTATCCATCAAAGTACCACTGCAGGCATAATCTACCAGTACTCCGACCTTTTACTTATACCAACATCGGACTTCAAACGACTCCTGCTCATGTTTACGAAGGACGTTTATTTTGACAGCACCATATACAGACAAACTGATGGCGTAGCGATCAGAAGACTACTACGACCTATACTTTCTGATATCTTCATAGCGAATCTTGAAAAGATCAAGCTTAAAGAAGATATCAGATAAATAATACGTTATTCAAGGTATATTGATGACACCTTTATAGTATATAATAACCGAAAATCATGCATCTCACCTTCTGGTGTGGGGGAGGGGTGGGGTTTTCAAAATGGAGATTAGAAATATAATTTTACTATGGAGCATAAAAGTGATGACAAATTCAATTTTCTAGATGTTCCAATATCATGGAAGGAGGATGTGTTTGAACAACGTCCAGTTTATCATTAGAATATATGGAATAGAGTTTAAGTGAATTTCAGTAGTTTCTATCTGGTCAGCTACAAAACTGTACTGGTGATGACACTGATTCATAGAACAGAAAGAATATATTGAGTATATATGTTGTGTACTGATGATAAACTGGAAGAAGTACTAATGAATGTTTAAAATATTCATGAGATTCTATAAATATTTGCAGAAGTTCATCGACAAATATGGGGAAAATGAAGGAAAAATGGCAAAAGGAACTACTGAGAACAAAATATCTATTTTTATTCAACTTTAGTTAACAGATTATGATAATTCAATAACAATCAACAGAAGACTAAGATGTGTATTAACCAGAATGCATCCTGCTGCTAACCTTGTAATCTTGCACAAAACTGCATGCTTTTTAATATCAGCCAACATTTGATAGGTATCCATTTCACATTACAGTTGACTGCCTTTATTAATTTACATGTATCTCCTAAAGTAATTACATCAGTAAAACGGAAAGAAAAACCTACGCCTGATCTCAATAGAATATCCCGAAAGTCTTCGTTCTAATTAATCAAAACTATATCAAGACGTCTCGATAACACAGGACTATGTATCTGGTACCATGAAAATCATTCAAAGTAACCAATAGATAGTCCAAGTGGAGTCTTTTTAAATTTGTCTAAGTAATAGCAATCAAATTATTCAAGACAAACTTATGCATTGAAAACGAAATATTAATAAATCTCTTCATACTGTAATAATAGGATGAATTTGTTTATTCCCATTGATTTGTTATAGACTGAAGCTGATCAGTCTCTATTGCTATCAACATTGGGATGCAGGTACATCCAGCCGATTAGTCCCGAATAGGACGAAACGCGCATCCTGGATTCCACTTGCCAGTCACAATCCAAATTAAATGTTACTGTAATAATGTTTCACTTACCTCATTGCATAATCTTTTTCAATCTTCTAATTGTTCTGGTAACCTTTCACTCATTACATTATTTTTAATCCTACTCTTATTTTGATTACATCATCTTAATTCTTGCAACTTATTAATTGTTGTTTTGTTAACTAACTAATTTCAATTCATTCTATTTTCATTATTGTTAAGAATTGTAGATTACTCGTAATTTATTCTGATATTAGATATTCGATTATGTAATCGTTTAGTTCTTTGGTTATTTAACTCTTTGTTACTAACTTGATGTTCTAGAATCTTTCACTTACATATACACTTATATACATTATTTTCAGTCATATTAACTGTAAGCAAATCTTTATCCGATTATAATTCATCATTATAACCTTTAGTCAATGTCACTTATAGAGTTGGCTACATTTCCTGGTTGTACAACTTACGTAGCATTTCCCACAAGAGTAACCTATCCTGCCCTTAAATGGACACCGTTAGTTATCTAGAAAATGATAAAGTTTTATTAGTTACAAAATCCTTCCAACTGCTCTCTCAATTCTATCATATAGTATTTCACCAGTAACATCTCCGATGAATTGTGGTTTATAGATGAAGCTCTTCTTACACACGGTTCATATCTGTGATTTTGTATTAACTGTATTCAAATTATTCTTCAATAAACCTTTCACGTAACCTAGTTTAGTCAGTGTATTGTTGTAAAACTCTAATTTGTGCTCTATGTATTGTCATCTAAGTAGATATTTCATGCTTCGTTGATAAAAAATTAAATCACATTTCTTTCGTAGCGATAAAATGAATGTATTGACTTACATTAGAATGCTTCCTGAATACATTTCTTCTTATCAACTGATCTTCTATTGAGTGAGGTCTTAAACAAATGTAATTTGTAATTCCGATTAATTTCTAACAGTTAAATGTGATTGACAAGTAGTTACGACTTATACTTGAAAAACTCGACTAGCCGCAGACAACTTTAAGCACTCGAACTCCATGAACCCTCCTTGTCACAAATTCAGAAGACAAAAGACGAGTATAAAGGAATCTTTATTCCAGTAAAGATATAGTGTAATATGCAAAATATGCGTACATTTATAGTGATTATTCATCAAACTGAAATTATCAACTATTATTTAAGTTGGATTGTGACTGCCAAGTGAAATCCAGGAAGCATGTTCCGTCCTATTTGGGATGCGTTGGCTGGATGTACCTGCATCTCAATGTTGATGTTCATACTGAGATTCGAACTTCGGTTCGTTCCGTGCCAAACGCCACCGCGTTAATCACTAGAGTACTGAGTCCAGACAGTCACACTTTTGCAACGGGCACATAGGTTATTTAGATGAACCTGTATCTTCTCGTTGATTTGTTATGGGCTGAAGCTAGTCAGTCTTTGTTGCTATATGTGCACCCTGAGCGGATCGCCTCGATGAAATATCCAATATATTCTGTGAATATAACTTACATTGATTCACATTAATGTGATTATAGTTCACAAATTAAACTTACAAAAAGTCAATACAACTCCTTTCAATTGATTAAATGAACACTTGTCTTTTTGAGGATTTCCAGTCCCCAATACCTCCCTTATTTAAGGTTTCGTGTGTATGATTTTGTACTTGTAACCTGGTTACCGTGTAACGCCTGCAAGTCATTACTCGTGGTGGCTGGATTACTTTGGTCTTGAACCTTCTGTGTATTTTTTCACTAGGGCTCCGTTGAAATGTGTTTACCAGTATTTGAAATGGAAGTCGGCAGTGTATTGTCACTGTTCCTCCATTCTTTCGCATTTGATTAATATGTCTCATGTTAGTGCCTAAACTTCCTATAACTAGGTATAATACTTTCCCAATCCGCCTTTCGACAATGCACAGTTCCCATTTTCTACTACCTTGATGCGACTAATTGAATACCTATTCGCCCGCTTGGAAGCTAAGAATAATCGTCCGTTGCTTTTCACATTTGGATTTATCAGCTCTTCCGAGTGGCAACATGCTGCTAAAGACGGTTCGACCCTTTCTTATGAACAGGCACTCTGTAAGTGACTTCCCGTCTGGTACGACAGGGTTCGGAGTAACTCGATTAGACATTAGAAATTTGTCAATAACTTGCGTCGGCACACTATCTTCTTCTCCTTCAATCAGAGCTCTTTTTAATGTATCAACGAATCTCTTCGCTTGACCATTAGACTATGGGCGGTATGGTGGAGACAGCTTGTGCATAATTTCGTTTTCACTGAAGTAACGTCTAAATGCCGACGACGCAAGCCGGAATTACGTTATCGGTCACTAGAATCT
Source organism: Schistosoma japonicum (assembly GCA_025215515.1). NCBI lineage: Eukaryota > Metazoa > Platyhelminthes > Trematoda > Strigeidida > Schistosomatidae > Schistosoma > Schistosoma japonicum. The sequence continues at coordinate 39,333,951 of CM046064.1, read as the reverse complement.
CTGGGATGCCAAAACAGGCAAATAGCCTTAACAGTTTACAAACTGTGACCGCTGACGTTAAATTTGGCACAGGGTACACTTCCGACAACTTTGTGAAGCGTCCACAAAGACTAAGTAATTTTTACCTTGTATTGAACCAGTGAAATCAGCATGTATTTTCTCCCAGAGGTCGTCTAATTTTAACCAAGGTTGCGGTTTGGCTTTGGTCATACTCGTTTAAGCTTGTAGATAGGACCGGCAGCTGTGACACTTTGTTTCTGTGTTACGATCCATTGACATCCAGTACGCATAACTTAGAGCTAGTGACTTCATATTACTAATTCCTGGATGCCCGCTGGGAAATTGATTTAAGACTTGGCGTTGGGGAATTGGGGGGGAGATAACAATACAGTGATCAAATATGATACATGGATCGACAATTGTCAAGGCATCTTATGTAAAAGTTCAACCTGGAGTCAAGATGTTGGCCAGTTATCGGGTATATAACGGCGAACGATTTGTATTGTAATATCTCTTTCACTAGCTTCCTTGATGGTTTGAAAAGTTACCGGGAGTCTAAAAGCTGCGTATATCAACACTGTGTACACTTCTGTCTTAGCTCCTATGCTAGGCACCAGTACCTCTTTTTCTTGTACGTGGCGGCCCATCGTTGCAGCCGATTAGCTGTGTAAACGGGAATGCCCTTTTTGAATCCAAAAACTGTTAATAGTGGTTTGTGGTCTGTCAATAATGCATATATATATATATATATATATATATATATATATATATATATATATATATATATATATATGCTAAAGTGATGTTTAATTATAGTTCATTTCTCCACTATTCACTTGGGATACTGTAACCGCCTAGCTTATATGGAGTTATGCTTAAGTAGTATTCGATCATAGATGTATCCGAAGCATTCCTCGTGTTTAATAGGACCACCGAATAAGTAATACTTGATTTAGGATTAAAGTGCTAAGTAAATATGGTAAATTGATTGATGAAGTAGTGAATCTTCATCAGCTGAAGTAGTTAGGACATAAGTTACGTATGCCAAACCACCGCCTACCTCGATGTACAGTACTTTATAGTGTAGGAGTAGGCTGTAAAAAAGCTAGGGGCGGCTAAATCAAAACATGGCACTAGTCTATGAAGTTATTAACGATTGGGATGAGCCATGTTGATAGGTGCGAACTACCTGGCTGGGGTCAGTGTGATGATGGTTAGATACTTAACGTGACATGGCTCGAAATCATTAGGAATGGTTCAAATGCATCCATCCCTTGTCCTCCTTTAAAATCTAAGCTTCTAAATTTTTCATAATCTTTCATCTATCGAATTATATATATATATATATATATATATATATATATATATATATATATATATATATATTTATATATATATTAAAATCTTAACTTCAACATGTAATCCTTTCCATTAATACTATCTTTGTTACTACCTTCAGTACTCTGGGATTTGATTCGGTAATTTCATCTCTATCTGCTAATCAAAGCATGACGATTCAAACTGATGTACACAAGTACCAAGTTTTACGTTGTAATTGACTGAATACACTTAAGTGATATTATTATAATGGCCAGGCTCTCCTGTTTCTTTAATACTTGCTATATAATAACTAGTGTTATCAGCTAAGAATGTATTCAAGCAAAGACAATAGAGAAGTAACATAAAATGGATTGCCATCATATCGTCAATCAATCAAACAATCAATTCTTGTTACTGAATGTGGAGCATAGTTCATCGACCAGCATTCTCCTACCAACTCTGTTCTAGGCTTTCATTTCCAGTTCTTCCCAAGTGATGTTCATTCTCTTCATATCTGTCTCCGATTCTAGGCACAATGTGTTTTGGGCCTTCAGAATTCCAAGTTAGTGCTTGTCTTGTGACGCAGTTTGATGATTTCCTCAATGTGTGTCTCATTCACTTCGGCATCTTTTCCTAATTTCTTCCTTAGCTGGATTTTTGTTGATTTGTTCTTTGCCATAGTGGGTTGTCGATGATAATGTGTGGTCAATGGATCAAGGGTATTTCACACAAACAACCGTTTATAAAATACTTGTATCTCCTGAAAGATGCTTTACGTAGTTCTTAATACAAGTGTCAGTTCCATACGATAGAACTGTCTTCAGATTTGTATTGATGTTGACTGACAGTTGGTTTGAGTTCCAGACGTCCTTCAGTTGTAGGAATGTTGCCCTTGCCTTTTCATTCCGTGACTTTACATCTGCATCAGATCCTCCATGTTGTAAATGTTACTCCCCGTGTATGTAAAAGTTTCCATATCTCTCAGATCTTCTCCGTCAAATGTACTTGTGTCGGTGCTCGTCATTTCGTATTGAAGATTTTTGCTTTGTGTATGCTGAGGCCTACTGACGCCAAGGCTGCTGCTACACTGTCCATCTTCACCTGCATTTGTTACTGTGTGTGGGATAGAAGAGCTTGGTCATCTAAAAAGTTCAAGTCATCTAGTTGCATCTATGTTATCCAATGTATTCCGAGCTTACCTTGAGATGTTGCAGTCTTCATGATCTAGTCAACCCCCAGCAAGAAGAGGAAGGACAAAAACAAGCAACCTTGTCTGACACCTGTCTTTAATTTGAAAGAACCCGTGAGTTGACCACTATGCACGACTTTGCAGTGTAATCCGTCGTAAGAATTCTGTATGATGTTGATCATCTTTTCATGTACGCTATAATATTGAAGAAGGTTCCATAATGTTTTCCTATCCACGCTGTCGGATGTTTTATTGTTGTCGAGGAGATTGATGCTAAGTGGTGAATTCCATTTAATCGATTGTTCAACAATGAATTTTACCAGAAAAAACTTCCAACCATCATATCGTACCAAACTGTTGTGTTGGACGCCTAAAAAAATGTAACGGACTTCGAGAACTGTGTTTTAGAATACTATTTCAATTATTCTAGTTATGGGTAGTGTAAACATTTCATTTCTATCAATGTTACGCCCCTCTAACCCTTTCATCCAGTTCAGTACATTTACTGTTAGTATATTGTCTCATATTATGAAATGAAGTTAATTAGTTGTGTACAAGTCACCACTTTCTCCTTCGATTCGTATTAATTTTAATATGGTAGACGGTGTGGTCTTGTTTTGTGCATATATAAGGGAGTGTTTTAAATATAGTCTGATTTCGTCTGGTTGTTTTATTGACTTGTGTTCTTTCTATTCTAGCTCGGGATCTAGTGGGCATTGAGAAGACACTTGCCAGTCAATCGCTGGCGTTTGCTATTGTTACTATGTGCGTACAAGACCGTATCCATTTGTTAATCTCATACATCCAACCAACATAAATTTATTTTTTACGTCATTACACGAACCTTTTGTGCACTTCACTTATGTACATGAATGATGTTGGCCTTAAAAATAGAAATAATCCATTATGTGTTCAGTGATCAACATATACAGTATAACTTTGTTAAAGTTATGTATATTCATACTAAACCGTACAATACTTCTTGTAGACAAAATAATATATTCACTACAATAACATAAACCAGAATATATAATTATTGCATGATTTTATTAGAATTTATTTTTATTTTGTTTTAAATAACCTGAATTCATTATGATTGTGATAGTTTAAAAATTCTCTCAATTATTGTAAATAACATTCTAAATTTTGCGGATGATTTATTAATTTGTTTATTTAACTGTTTATCTAATACTCCCCCCGTTTCCAGTCATTATTGTCCTTGTTTTGTATGTATGTTATTTTCCTTAGTGATTAGCTGTGTGATCATGTTTTGTATATTTATAAATGGATATGTGAAATATAGTTTCTTTCAGTCTCTCTGTCTTCATGATCGTTAGCTCAACTATTTTGTTGTTCAATTCAGATCGAAGACTAGAAATATCACAGCAAGCATATGGCATGAAAAAGTCTTTTGTTCCTAGTTTCAGTATTAATTTATAGCAGAGCAATTATTTGTTGTATAGCGTGAATTTAGTAGTTTACAACATATCAAACCTAAGGATCATTTTACATCTAAATAATTTGGTTTATTGTGATAAGTAGTGTAATGGAATCAGTTAAATTCATTCAAAAAGTACTAATCAAAGAAATCAGATAATCTTATTTCTACAAAATGTGGAGTATAATGAATTTTCCTTTACTAAAAACTTTTCAAACAGTTCGATTATATGTGTTAACACTGTACTATGTTATCATTGGTGATGATTATTAATTGATTTAGATTATTTTATGAAGTGAAAGTTAAATATTTCAATAGGCTAATCAGTTAGATAATTTTCTTCACAGACTAACATCGGACACAAACGGTTATTACTATTTAATGATAGCGCTGAATAAATAATTATAGGAAGTTCAGAAATCTAAACCAACTCATTGGTCTGAAAGTCGTATGTTTAATCCTCAGGTAGGAGTTCAGATACGAATTAAAATAGAGGAGTTAGTCGATATAGACACTCAGGCATTTGGGACTCAGACAATATCTGACCATACTATCTTCAATACTGATCTTATTTAACTTCACTTACCATTCATGATAAAATCGTATCCATAGAGATGAATGTGTATCAAGCAAAACACCTGACTATTACATGTAATAACTGAGTGAAGACAATTGTTTTTTCACAAAATTTACTGTTATGTAAATATAACAAACCTATATCACACAACAAAACAACACATACAAAATGAAATAAAATAAATAAATAAGCTATTTGTGTTAAAATGCGTTGATTAATACTTTAAGTTGATAGGCTCATCTACTTATTAAGGAATATAAGTAGTTTATCTCTCATAACAAAAATAATGAATGAAACATTATAAATATGTGAGAACTGACATCTGAAAATATACAGTAGGACTATAATAAACAGACGTATGAAAGAAAGAGAAATATTTAAGTCTCTAGGAGAGAATCACGAAAAAGGGTAAAAACGCCATAAATTAAAATGTAAATTAACATAACAACACAGAATGAAATAGTTAATTTCTACGCAACCAACAATCACTCCCTCCCCCACCCCACCCCCCACTCAATCCAACCCTATCTATTCCTTTCAACAGTTTACAATAAAATTCAGTTGATCAGAACAAATGCTGTTAATGTATGGGGAATAGTAAACATGTAAAGTGACTACAGTTTTATATTCAATATAATTGAGAAAAAAAGAAACAAATTTTCACTGAAATGAAAATAAAATTATCAATTTTTAACAAAAATAAAATTATTTTTTTCGAAAAAATGAAACATTCATAATAAGTTTGTTCATGAGATGATGTATAGTTTGAAAGGATAGTTTTAGTTAGAATGAATGGTTCAATTTACAAAGCTTTCAACTTCATTCTAAATGATGATGAGGATGGGAAAGTTTACTGGGAGTGTATGTGTGTGATAGTGACAATGAAATCATTTAAAATAAGAATGAAAGCTTTACGAAAAACTATCCAGATTGGAGGACATAATTTAACTAAAATGTTTATTGATTATTTCAAGTTTATTAATCTGTTGAAATTCAGGTTGCTTTTTCATTGTTATAAGCATATCTGATAAGTAGAATAATAAAGTGGGGAGGGGAAAAGGTCGACTATAGGCAGAAAGTATACTTGAAGAAAAATTGATTACAGCTTTTTATTATTTCATAGAATTACGTATTCATATGACATCTTTTGTGTATTACGTAACATATGTCATTTAGTGGGAACAAGAATATTAGAACTCTATATTGTAAGTAGTCATATGATGATGCGAATAAATTTTATGGAGGGACGAATATTTATTTAGAAATGACAACTGAATACGATGATAAGCATAAAAGATAATGTTTAAATAAACATAAATGCATAACAATAGGACATGTTTATATGTCATTAGTTAATCATATCAATAATATCAGTTATAGCATTTAAGTAATATAAACAAACATTGGAGTAGTAAAGCTATTTATGACGAAATTTATGTACTACTAATAATGATATTAGTAATAACACTAATATGAGATAAATGATTACATATTCTGTGCATTTTTCAAGTTGCTTGCTCTAAAGCATCTACATATTTAAATCAGTTAAAACAAATGCAAAAGTATGCTTTCTCATTAACTTAACGTAACCATATGAAGGAATGCAACTAGTTTCAGAAAGAATAACAAGGAGAACAAATTATAAGAAGTTCACAAAGATTAGTATTCACAATAAACACACGAATTTTCTTGAATACTGTATAATCAAAGGCATTTTCAAATTGAAAAATACACAATTAATCTACTTGATATAGTAGTCTAGCTTGATATCTTGTCAATATAAATGACAAATATTATTTATTAATCATAATAAAAGTAGTATAGTATTAATTATAAACTATGAGGACTGGGTAGGTAAGTGAAATAAAAAATAGTATCCAACTGAAAATTGAATTAGTTGAATTTAAAAGGTTGGCATAATACAGAAAGTACATTCAAATTACAGTGATCAAGCAAATAGGACTAAACATATTGACAGTTGTTAATGTGGTGAAACAGTTTGAAATAATATTCACATTACACAATGATGATAATAGTAACGAATTGTATTCTGTCTTATATATTGTTGTATTGGTCAGAAAATGTATAAAGACCCTTAAACAGTCTATTTTCTTCCTTAGCACTTCAAAGAATTAGACCATATTCACTGCTAGATATAGATCTGATGGAGTTTTACTTAAATAAAAAACAACGAATCGTAGTGCTTTTTGTCATAGTTGTGAGCTAAATGGTAGTTTCTACTGCCGGAGTTTCTTCTGAATCTAATTCATTAAAACAACCCAAAAAGAAATCATGAGGGATATCATTATATGTGAATTGATAGAGCTAGGTGTTAAATATATATAATTCTAATTCAGTATTCATCAACGATATCAAAATACATCTTATAAGATACTTAGAGACCTAGTGTCAAACGATTAACTTTAAGACCATTGAGGTAAACTCCAGTAGTTAACATTTCTATGAACATCCAGTTATAAACTCATATTGATGAGTTGAAGTAATTTTCTAGAGATTGGCTTTAATGTGTTGTTTATTTTCGTTATAGACTGATCTCAGTTGAGTACCACTGAAAGTCAGAGTAAGACACCTCAGCCATAAGCATTACATCAAATCGATTGAGGTTGAAATTCTGCCATTGCGTAATGCTTTAGTGGTGCTGTAAGTTAAATAATCTCCTTTGAAACCTAAATATTCAGGGTTTGAATTTTGGTGTAGCCAATAGTTTGCACAACCATTGAGGAGTCCCACACTAGGAAGAAACAGCTTTTCAGTGCTTTTTGGCACCAAATAGCACATAACAACTTTCAGTCTGTGATGAATACAAACAACAAATTCAAATAGCGTCAAACTGATTGATAAGTGCATAATTTGTATAGAAGATTATGCTAAAAAAATTGATGATAATTAGAAAATTAAGGCACTTAGGTAAATATTAAGATGATTTAGCAGAGATGAACTTCTCACTTCCTATCCTCAAATTCAAGTCCTGAAGAAAAACACCTGTGTGTAGCTAACTTAATAGTTTTAGAAATTGCAGTCCCGACTACTATTCACTGTGGAGAAGATACTATACATGCGGAAAACCTCAACGCGAACACAAACAAATGTATATAAAGATAAGTAATCCTGTAAAGACAACCAGCCAGAAATAGGATTACCATCAGAACAGATTAACTTGACACATATCAAATAACCGACAGTTCACATCTCAACACTTGAAGTAAATGTCAATCGTGCTTGTCAAGAAAAATAACAAAACCTTTGCAATCAAACTACTCAAGTGAAATAATCAGGCAATATTACATACTTGAAATTTGAACTAAGTTGGAATGTGGTTGGCAAATGGAATCAAAGACCTGCGTTCTGTCCTATTTGAACCTCATCAAATGAATGTACCTACACATCAGTATTGATGTTCACAACGAAACTCGAATTCAGTTTGTTTCGAGTCAAAATCCACCCTGTTCACCACTAAGTTAATCAATTCAGTCAGCCACAATTGTGCGGCAGGTATGTATATAATTTTAAGACATTTGTATCTTCATGTTGATTTGTAATGGACTAAAAATAATCAGTAAACGCAGTTGGGGTTCGACTACAAAACAAACTGAGTTCGAGTCCTAGTGGGAACATCAACAAAGATATAGGTACATCCAATTAATAAATCCCAAATACGATGAAACACACGTCCTGGATTCCATTGACAGTTTTAATCCAACTTAATTCATACTTGTAAGCCATCACTGAATCGAGGCAATCAGCTTAGGACGCATATATGACAATAGAAACTGTTTAGTTTCATTCCATAACAAGTAAACGGGAAGATACAAATACCTTTAATCTTGCATTTTTATTTTTTGTATGTCAGTTATTAACCTATAAATTTAGAACTATTAAGGCTTAATTATGGACTACAAATTCATAATCTCTCACGAAATACTATAGGAACCTAGTCAACGAAAACTAATAAGTCTTCAGAATTCAAAAGAGTTTATTCATTGAACTTCACATTCTACCAATGCACTACGTTCGCAGTTTTTCCAAATGACTGTATAAATGTTTTGTGACCAGTGATTCTTCATTATGCTTTGTCCTCTCCTTTTACTGAGTGTCGATGCCTGCAGTGCTTTGAGGTATTTGTATATTGTTATTTACACTATGTTTAGGTTGAATTCAGCTAACTCTGAGTAGATTAAGCTAATATTCATTAGATTTATTCCTTAGATTTTCTGTCTTTCTCTGACCCTGTACTATGATAATATATGTGCATTTAAACATGGGTTTCGGTTAGTGAATTCTATTCCTAATGAAGTTAATGAATAAATCAAAGTCAATTACTTCGTTCCTTAATTCATTGTCTGAAGATGTTTCTCTATAATACTCCCTGATATGCTTTTTCATTATGCATCCACTTTTCTTTATTTTAGAACAAAATGGTTCATTGACATCTTTAATATAATTTATGACTTGAAAGCTTGATTTAAAATAAGTAAACAGTACAATATCAAGAAAAATGAACAACTATTGGGACTCTAAGTAAACTCGTCAAGGAAGAACGAATTACAAATACAAGTTCAATTGTGAATAGAATCCAATTGACATATTCTCCTTTGATTCTAGGGCAGATAGAAATTGTATAAACCAATTATCTCATTGTGACTAATCATGTTACTACAAGAGTTAACGAATTAAAATATGCCTAATAACCCCACTGTATAATGAAATAAATGACTGATCCATGTAACCATTTTGTCAATTTCTCGACATACTTATTAGACAACATTAAAAAGATTGAAAAACTCACTCCTACATAAAGTAGGCATTGATAATGTTATCTAGAATGACTATTAAAGCTTTGTAACCAAATCAACTAGCTTAAAGAACCCAATAACACCGAATATATATATATATATATATGAACACACTTTTAATGATGTAAATTGGGAAACTTACGTGACTGACTACTATCAATAGAATCAGTTTTTCTACTGTTGATGTATACAATATCATTAATATTTTTATTACTACGATATTGTTGAATCTCTTCCCAGATAAGAATTTTTAATTTTTCTTTAGGAAAATTATCTGGCTGTTGAATAAAGGGATGTTCAAAGATAGGCTACAGAAAATTTTTAAAGAAAACAGTAGAAAATTATAAAAAATTAAATATGAAAGCGTATATATCTTTTTGCTAGTGTTGTTATAGACTGAAATTGATCAGTCTATATGATCATACTGAACTGATGAACTCGATGCTGGGGTACGAGTCAATATGTGGATATGAGCACTGCGGTAACTATGAACAGGTCAATAAATTCGAACTTGCTTCGACTGAAAAGTAATGTATATATCATAGGGCTAGTACGTTATAGGTTTTATTCATTACGAAGTGGAGGAATACACAATGTGTGTGTCATAATGACTTATTCTAACTCATGTAACCCATAGTCTCCAAATATTGATTACGACAATTGTGCGTACGCGATCCGGTAGTCATCAACATTCGACACGACTCACACAAACAGTCGAAAACGTGGTGAACTGATGCCATCATTTAGTTTGAACAAACTTTCTTTTCTTATATTCAGCTTTTATGGCATTTTTCGTCCCACATGAAAGTAAACAATCGTTGGGAATGCATAAAATATGTCACAACCATTAAAATCTGCGAAGTCCTGCAACTTGGTTGAGTGATTCGGCATTTTTTCCTAACATCCTTTGTTTAACCTAAACATATTTTGTCAACGCTCCTAACAAATGTGAACAATATTTCAAAGACATCTGTGATAAAATTCCAGTAACTTATGAATGTTATCTACACATATAAGTATAACATGATAGAAAGTTGGACAGCATAATCGGTTTGCGATCTATAAAAGGACATTTCTCACTCGTCATGAGTGGCGCAAGTTTAAAAAAGTCAAACGAGCTTCCTAAATGCTTGTCAAAATTCTTTCAGACACCATACCACCATAGCTGACGAGACTTGCAATATAAGTATAGTGGACAACGAGCCCAACAACTTTGTTTCCTACTATTAGCCCAAGTGTTGACACAGGTCAATCCTGAAGCAATAATTTGCATTCGAATGAAGAGAAATTTGTTTCTAAAATACTTGCCACTAATTAATCAGTAATACTTTAAGCTTCAAACCAACTTATTTATCATAATTTTTCAAAAAATAGCTGCAAAACTCCAATTATTCCTATTTACTCATCCTTTATAACATCCAGTACTTTCTGGTTTTCAATGGTTGTCAAACTAACGATGATCCATATTGTACAACTTTAAAAAATAGCGTTGATTTGAATTATTTTGTTTTATAAGTTACTACGGTTCAGTAGGTCTAACGAGAAAAACAACATTTGATTGGAGTAGACATAGTTGAACAATAGAAGTTTGATAAACAGTTGAATTAAGGGGGTTTAGTGAAGTTTGGTATTTAATTTTTTGTTTGCACTTTTCACGAATTTCTTTCAGTTGGGTACCATTGGAAAGAAGGAAAAGACTGCCTTGTCACATCACGGAACTCCACAGCAATGTGTTGTATCACAAACCGGTTGATATATAAACACTGCCATTGTACACTGACTCAGTAGTACCCACAATTAGGCGTTCTATGCTAAACCAACTCATGAGCGTTAATCCTTAGTAGATGGAGGATGTGCATTGCATTGTTAAGTCTCATACTAGAACAAAACTGCTAAATAAGTAGTGTGATTATATAACACCGTGAAAGCTACAATAAATATTGAATAAAAAACTTTAATTAAACTGGAATTCGGACATGCATAACCAATTATTATTATTATTAATGTGAATTAACACGCAATTGATGGGGAAATATAGTTCAGGAAAAAGTTGACTTTGGCTCTCTAATATGTTATCAAGTGATTTGAACATAATGAGAATCCACTCGAACTAGAATTCAGACATTCTTTTACCAATACAGTAAAATGGCTCAGCGACATGCCAAATAACCAAAGACAAAAGTACATACAACCAACTCAGAAGTTCTAGTGTGAAATTCCTCAGTAGTGTTCACCCCAGATCCCACCCCAAGGACAAAATAGCTGTCCAGTGCTCCCTGGTTTTCAATGGTACACTGTCAACATCAGTCTGTGACGCATTCAATCAATTGAAAATATCAATCTTTACCAAAAAAAAACATCTCAATTCAAACAGTGTATAATTTTAAAGTAGGGTTCCCACTAGTGGACCATGTAAATTATGATTTTTAAATTCATTCAAGTGACTAAAAAGCTATCGACCATTGGGACTGTTTTAGGGATACAGGAACTTTTATAAGCACCGTTAAAACGACTAGACGAATCATTCTACATAAAATTCGAATTATTTTCCAGAGAATTTTAAGTAAGAACTCAGTTAGTCAATCACAGCATAGAACGTACTCCATATGTACCTTAGTTCAAATTACCATGTCTCAATTAGCATAAAAAGATAACATTATCAGACTAAATCTCAGAGAAGTGGTGGAAGTATCAGCACTAGTAGAAATGGAGCGAAGTAAGGGTCAAAGATAAGATTCCAGAAAGACCAATGATAAAAATTATGATTAATTCTGTTTGTGACTGTTTAATTATAAGAAATATTAGTAAAGCATTTTAAAAACTATCATTCTAATTCAGTAAGTAACCGATGCTTACTTACAATAATTTGCCTGGATCTGTGCCACCCATACATTAGATAACTGTTATCAGAGTATGTGAACTGATTGACGTTGAAATAAAGTGTTCTCATTGAATTCGCTTACTCTATCAAGAACTCAAAGACCCACAAGTCTTTTAGTCAATAAAATATTATTGAGCGTAAAATCAATATTCAATCAAAAGAGATAAATTCTTTCCAATATAACAAAGTAATCCGTTGTTTTTTATGATCATTGAATTGGTTGCTTTATCTACTTTATCGATTAGATTTTCGAGTGATTATCTAATTAGAGAGTTAGGAATAATTAGATAAACTCTCAACAGAACGATCATTAATACTGTTTTTTTTATTCTATTATTGAAAAATCTTCATGGTTATAACTATGGTTATACACTACTGAATAGTTTCATTGTAGGATGAAATAAGTTTTCAGTGCTCTATGGTTTATCTAACCGGGATCAATCTTTAGTGTATACAACATAGAATCAATTTTAACAAAAGAACCATATCGAAAAAATGTTCTACTTTGTTTGGTTTTTGTTCTTTTTCGGGTAAAATTATGTGAAATAAATTCACCTGTTTCTAGTGTATTTGGCTTTGATTATCAGACATGTTGTCAAGTAAGTTAAACATGAGAAATCATTTAAACACGAATATAGACACTCACGATTGATTATAGTCAAATGGCTTACCAACATACTTTAATAACGAAAGCCCAATATTGCATTTTTTATTTTCATATATACCTATTTACTTAGTCATGTGACACAAAAAAGATTTACCTGGATATTTGTATTACTTTATTTATTTACCTACTTATGTATCCCTTGATGTATACTTCATATAGTTCAGTGCCTCAATTCAAAATTATCCTAAATGATGGGATTTCTGTCTCTAGTAGATGGGATGGATATTATGGATGTATATTACAGACAAAATAAAATTATCTTGAATGGTAAATTACTCACTTTGTTTTTTTGATAAAAATTTTAATAGGGTAACAGTTATGTTTTTTAAAAAAAATGGATAAGAACTCTGTTCCTGTTTCAGTAAATATTCTGCTAGTTTGTTGATATCATTGTTGTGATATTGCTTAAATAAAAACGATTGGTGAAAGATACTTGTTAAAGTTGATACTAGAACGTTAGAAAATTGTTATCGGTAATCAATTTATAGAAGTTGCTAGGTGAGAGGTGGAGAACCAATTAATATACGTATATTTCATTCCTAGTTTGTCAATCATAAGCACTGATATATATTAACATAAAGAATACGATGAGCCTAATAGATATTTGCGTCTGACATCACAGACTGAACTTAGATAGCACCAGAAACTAGAAATTGCAGGGCAGATGTTTCGCATTAGTGTTGAGTGCCTTAATGACAGAAAGTATCAGTAATTCCATTGGGATTCTAAACTGTAACCTTCTGGCTTAGCAGCGAGCACCTTACCTTTAGACCCTTAAGCCACGACCGCATGATTGACTAAAGTCAGAAATGTAAATTAGTGAATGGCTACCAAGTGGTCTGAAGGCTAAATACTAGCTGATTAGACTGAATATTCCCGGTTCAACGCTTGGGTTTCATCGCCTAACTGTGTTCAGTCTGCATGGTTTTAAATTTTACTTATGTTTGTTACTCTTGATTCTCCTAGCCAAAGTTTCCTATAATTAAGTGGATTAGTGTTGTATATTACTGTGTAACCTTATTAAACGTTTCATTTTATTCCCTAACTTTTGTCATATTTGTGTTTTTTTGTCCATCACGTAGGACTGCTCTACACTGGACATATCTACTACAGTGAAGTATCGATAATTCAAGTTATTCAAAATGAAATCTTTAATGCAAATTACACTTGAATACGCAGTACTATTCAACAAAATAGAAGGAAAAATGACCGAAAGTTTTGAGCAAAGAACACGGTTAATAAATATTGAAAACTTGCCAATAGTCTCAGCCTTCAATTCAGACACAGAATATGTCTCAGTGATCAGATTGTTATCTGTGATAAAGTGAGTGACGTCAGTTTGAAATACTTAAAATCCTTATTTCGAATTTTAGTTGCCAGATGCATCTTTCTGATTATGATGATGCGTTCAAATCAACATAAAACTTGAGTAGTGGGGTATCCTGTTAATTGCTACACCCACCTTAACATCATGTGACCACATAGCAACAAAAATGTTATAATATTGAGAAAACAAACACTTACTTCATCTGTTGGATCATAATATTGTTCTAGATATGGATGTGCTAAAGCATCCTCAACTGTTATACGTCTTGATGGAACAAAGCATAATAATTTGTCCAATAAATCCAAAGCTAAGAAAGACAAATTAAACAAAATAAAAATGTTTCATAATCACTGAATGAATTGTTTCAGTAGAAAATTAATATCCATTGCATTTCTGGCTGGATGTAACTTATTACTTAAAAACAAATATCGTCTTGAAGTTGTATGACTAGAGTCGATCAACAGCCCCTCTTCATGAAGATTTACTTTGATAGTTGACTAGTGGGATTTGTATGTTGATTCTCACACGTCAACTAATGTTACAACTACATACGTTACCACTGAACTTTTCGGGTTCCAACTGAGTTATAATTGTAAAACTGAGATACTTACACTGATGCTTAACTAAAGTTAAGCTGTTGGAGGCTTTTCAACATGATCAATAAAATTCGATCAGCAGGAGTCACTTGAACATAAAATAGCCAAGCGAGAATGAAAAGGTGAAAATAGGTATCAGAGCCATATTTGGGCCGAATATCATCATCAGGACAAACTTCAGTCATGAATGAGCCATTAGAATCTTTTCACAAATTACTGACAGCTTGTTTTGTCAACCGGAATATCTCTAGTTGTTATCTAGATCAACAGGACAATTTAATAGTCAATTATAAAAGATTATAATAACTTACTGTCATCCGAAGTTTGTCCTGACGATGTTGCCCAGAAAGACAACAAAAGATACAAGATTGAAGTATCCAGTTCTAAGAGCGTAACTTAACTAAAAACATCCTCGAAAGTTAAAGATATTCTTTACTATCTTATTCTCAATAATCTTGTTGTTATATCCAATATATCTTTTATATATGTGAAACTGTTGTTAAATGCTTTTACCCCCCACCCCGCCTGTTGATTATAAATGATTGTCTATCGGAAGTCAATCGATAATGCAGATGATGACAATAGAAATCAATATGAACAATCTTCATAAAACTAGGCTGTAAACCTTCTCCCAATTATCTTTATAGTGATACCGACAGCAGTTGGTGAGAAAAATCGCTAAAAAGGGTAAAAAGCATAGAGAAATCGACGGGTTTTTTTGTCATAAATAACTTATTTTCATAGTTTTCACTTAATTGTTTAACTAACTTGGTGATTTATGTATGAATGGATGAAAAACTTCACATAGACATGTATGCTAGATAAATGCGTTGGTTGATTCTAAACTGTTTGGTCACCTAATGACCACTTGTTAACAGATCCACATTGTTGTATACTCTCATCGTGACCACTTACAAACAAAGCTAAGCTTCTCATCATTTGAATGATTATTCTGTATGTTCGTGTTTGCGTGTTTCGGCACGTCTAATGAATATTGAATGCATTATTTATTTACAAACTGGTTAAGTATGATTTATGTATATCGGAGGCGTATGCCATAATGCAATGTTTTCTAATATTGATTTGCATAATTCCTCAAACTCACTATAATAGTGTTCTTTCACTATATTTTTCGCAGCAACTTTGTACTTGATCAAGATGTATAACAGAGATGAGATGAAGTTAGATGGTTGCAGTTATTCAGCGAAAAACCTGATTGATCTAAGTTTCGTTCTAGTTGGGAATCAACATGACATACTGATAAACTTGAGACGGAATCATTCTTAGATATTCATACCCACTTTACCCAACTTCCCAGTCTTAGGTATTACAACTATATTTAGTCCCTTAGTGCAGACCGAATACAATTAATGAAGTTGAAGTAGATCTGTACCATGGAATTCCTCGACAATATGCAGCCTAGTTCGCTTTCGCGCGTTAGAAGCCAGACTAATGTATCATATCACGCATATCCGACCCCTAAAAAACGAAGTCACAATACAGTTATGCATAGTGCAACATTATATAATTCCACTCTTAGGTAAAAACTGGTTCACTGCAGAAACATGGTTATAGATATCTTTATTAAGCCTTTAAATTAAATCGTAATTTTATTTTGAAGCCAAATACTTATGAGTTCGTGAATGTTTCTATTACTAAATTGTACAATACAATAGTACAAACTGGATTTATAAAACTTGAATGACTATATAAAAGTAATTTCAAGATAATCCTATTTGAATTTTGTGTATAGAAACCCTATCTCAAAACCGAATTTCAACTAATCAAACTAGGTTAGGCATACTTTCACTTGAAATTCGACATTTTCGATATAACTTTGACATTGCGAATTGATCAGAGTTAGACAACTATTAAAAATCCAAAACTACTAGGCAACCAATACATTTTACTATGAGGTTCTTCAGTGACACTAAACAGCCATAACCCTCGACTGAGAATCTAGTCAAAGAGCACTAAGCTTTGCGGAGAACTCTGAACCTCCTTTTTCTATTTCATACAGTTAAAAATACATCTTTTATGTACAAGGTCGATAACTGGGTCCAAACTAATTAATAACTAAGGGAGACCTTTGATAGTAGTTAGATTAATTACACTTCACAAAGTATGATACCCCTGTTAAAATGTGAATAAGTATCCAAAATGCATACTATTAAATCCATATTGATTGCTCAGTCTAAAAACCAGTAATCAATCTTCACTTACTTCTGATTGTTTTATAATCATGCATCTACCTTTTAGTAAATATGAATAACAATGAAATTCATGACAAACGTCTCATCCTAGTTTAACCTTATTAGATGGAGACACCTTCATCTCGATATTGATGTTTAAGGCGAAACAAGAATTTAGTGCATTTGCCAAAGTAAAAACCTGGTGGAAGACTAAGTCTATATAGCTATCAAGAAGTGCAAAGGTATTATTAATGGGTTAAAAAAATTTTTCGTTTTTGATATTTAGAATTGCAATCTGTTGACAGATAATGAGTCCTAGATGGACAGAAATGCACATCTTCTATTTTACTGCTAGTCGCATACTAAATGTACTAAATCCTACGAATGCATAATATGTACGGGCAATCCTCTCATGATACCTATGTCTACAGGGACTGATCGATTGTAGCCCCAAAACATAAACCATAAAATATTGTAAACCTTCGCTAAGACACTTATCCATCCATCAATCACAGTAGTAGTTTTAACAAACATCCATAGATGTTAATGTTCTACAATATCAAAAGTGAGTGTCAGTTATCACTGATAGCAATGTATCATCGTCGCATAATATCTTGAACAGACCGATATTAGAATCGCTAAATTTCAACTTTAATCTTAACGTTTAACGAAATCTTCACGAGATTTGTAGATTCTAGGTCCAATTACTCACAGGCTGATAGATACATATTGCTTCAACAGAAACAAAGGACAATCAAAACATAGTGTTGAAAGCTCTTTGTATTTTGATTACTGTCTAAAAAGAATTCAGTCCACGATGAGCATACTTCAAGATAATTTAACTATACATCAAGGATTCCTACCTGAATCACTAGCGTACGGATATAACTGTTTCCATGGTACTTTTGTGCGGTGAGGCAACTGATTCTAGATAGGCACGAGCCTAAAATAAAATTACAAATAATAGTAAGAATATAAAATGAAAGTGAATGTTTCCCCTTCACAGTGATTATAGATAGTTGTCAACTGTAGTATATATCGATAAAAATAACTCACCGTAAAGTGCAAGTCTATATAGTCACGTTAAACAACGACTGCGAACCATGAGGCAATGAACAACCGTTTCTTCTTAGTATGTATCTTCTCAGCAGTGCATGCCAACTGGTGCTGAACCCATTTGTTGAGGTTTGTTTTGTAGTCTTCAGTCAAATTTTATAAAGTCAGTTACTAGATTAATAGTGAGATCTTTGGTGGGGATTTTCGAAAAATCCCATACAAGGGTGGGATATCTGGCCCCTTTCGCCAGTTCATAGTGTAAAACTACAAGATTTAATAGTCGCTGAAAGGTTTATGATAATATCCAGTTACGTTAACTGAAGTGGAAGAGATGAAATTCAAATCACGGATTTCGTATATAAAAACCTAGTACTAAGAAACACAAAACACTGTCTTTATCTTTGTATATACTTGACTGAAATTATAAATGTACACCATTGAGTATCAACCAAATAAAGTAAATGATTAACAATTATACCTAAGTATGAAGTTTGTAAGTTCTTATTCGTATTGTGTGAACGATATAAGATTGGTGATGTGTAAAGAGGAGAGAGGAAGAATCTCGTCGGTTCAATATATTAACAAACAGCCAATATATTCGAAAGCTACACAATGATCTATGTAATAAATACAAACATGAGACTAAAAACACGAGTATGTGATGATAAGAAGGCAAGTTACATACATCCCATTTGAATGTATCACATACGCTTTGGAAAACATGAAAAAAGGCAAATATACGGATATTTTTGACATAAGTGAATTAAGTCATCTGCAAACACTTTCTATCTTGTTGAGAATGACAAAGATATTCAAGAAAAAAAACCGTTCTTTTTTGACTGATGTATTCATACTGCATACCGTCTCATGCATGATCTGATTAGATATATCGTACTATGACATGCTATACCTGAAGATCTGATGTTACTGGAAATAAGGGCAGCGTTAAATAAATTCTTTTTTATTATTAAGTATGAAATTAGTTGACCACTTAGTGGTAGCAGCAGTAATCAACATTATTTCTGCTTAGTTCTTCACTTGTGATTTCATATTATCAATCTAAGGAGCTGAGATTATCTGTAATCATTTCAATATTTATCGAACGTTCCACATACGACAATAATGGTCAGCTTTCCGTTTATTTAGTAGGTAAGTGCTGAGTGTTATAATATAGTCACTTTTAAATACTTGTGTATTTTGAACCCAGTATGCTACATTGATATGCTCATAATAGATGATCGTGCATAACCTTGAATTATTAGTTAAAATTATCGATATAAATCACACTTCAACACAATTACTAAATGAAAAAAAGTGCTCAAAACAGGTTGGCGTTGAAAACATGAAAGATAACACCGTCTATCCAAGAAAAGAGTTAAAATCAGTTATTACCGAGTGACTCGATGAAAGATTTAACTCAGAAACTTCATGTGCAAGTTTTGATACTACCCTGCCTCAGGTTTCCTGTATGCTTATATTCAGAAGGTTTATGTCAATTATCTTTTCAACCAACCATGACCGATTCGTTAGTTTCTCCTTCTCATCACAAGTCACAAATTCTCAATATGAATTCGATAATTTATCTTAAATTTAATCGCTTCTAATAAGTGTATATATGTGCTAAGGTTTCGCGAGTTTATGGTGACACCTAGATAACCGCTAACGAACGTAAGACCAGCGACACAGTAACAGGAAGCTAAGCTATGCCGCAGCGCCTCAGCCCAGCTAACTAGAGTAAGAAGTCCAAAGACAGCAAGAAGCGTTTATTCCAAAGGCAGCCTATCAGACGACATCATCACACACAACTCATGCGTGTATATACAAAAATAGAGAGCGTCCTTGGAATGTTACAAAAAGCGTACTAAAATAAAAAAACGAACCAATAAGATTTAGTGTCTTACCAAGTGGGAAAACACGAACTGAAGATGAGAAAGGGACTTTTTGGCGCGAAAACAGGAAATTCAAATTTACACAATAAAATCACAAAAATCACAGGTTCGCCAAGTGAGTTTTGGGGATCTAACATCCCCAACAATATGCTGTTTAGCTAAACAGTTTGGGGATCATTATTCGTCTCAGACTATTATCAAAGACAATGTAATATATTCTGGAGTATTTTGATGGTAACGAAAATTGCGAATCAAATTTTGAATATCTTGCAATAGAATTCAGAGTCAGAGTCGGTCTATTAAAAGCATACTGTCTCAATCTCCTGAATTATGATATTTACATAAGTTGTCAGAAGTGCAAAGTGCTTGGAAGCTGAACACCATTAAAATGAAAACAATAACCGATGATCTTCTCCCTAGTTATTAGCTGATCAGAATGAAGTTTACATTCGCAAATGAAAGCCAATTTTTAATATCTGCTGTGGCCTGCAAGTCCGATCGTGTGGTGAATCAATATAGTTTACAAAATTTACAAACCAGCCCCTACGCAGTGTTAGCAGACTGTTTAAACAAGGAGAAAAACTTAATGACGGCCTACAGTTGGATATATACAAGCATATAATGTCTATATTCGCATATTAGTTCATTTTAGATTATTGACCATGAGTTGTGTTAAGAAGGTTCACAATATTGCCGAAAAGCTTGTAGAAGTATTGAGGTGGCTGAAAACATCCCTTTCAATCACCACTCAATAGAAATTCTAGAATTGGTTAGATGCTTAATTTCTTTTTCTCAGATTGGATGAATTATAATAGTGTTGTCATGTCAGCTCGAAACTGTCAAAACACATAAATTTACGCATATATATGACATTTAATTAAGTAAAAGTTCACTTCTGTTCCTCTATCTCTTGACTTACAACTTGATAGGTTTTGAGGATTTAAAATTACAAAACTAGTATACAGATTTACAAGAGGTAGTCAAGCTTACACTACTGACTAGAAATCTAAGTACTAATCTTAGTGGAGTACAATCCTTTCGATTCTTTGTCCTCTTGCTGTAGAAACCTTGGTACATCAAAGTCATGATGTACGAGGGACTTTCAGAGAACTCATTAAAGCTCTTAGTTAACACCCGAATTATATTCAATCTGATTCATGAGCAGATGTTCCTTGTAACTTAGCTTTCACATTACGTCATATTTAAAGTATATTAACACAACAGACACTATTAATCAATTTTAAACTTCGTAAAAAAATAAACACTCAGAAGTTCTATTTAAGTCCTACTAAAATGCAAGCTACCTCTCCTCTCTTCATACATTGAATATCATGCTAAATATTTAAGAAATCATTATCTGATTGCTTCCTCACTAAAATATGGTTTTACCAAACTATCAAACAGTCCAATCAACTAAAAAAAAGCTCAATAAGATGGATTTTATTCAAGCTGAAATGATGTAAATGAAAGAGGACTCACTTTAAGATTGACAATTGTTTCAAAATCTTCTTTTGATGGAGAACCTAAAACTTGTAATATTAAATTCAACTGATCAATGTCTATTGTTGTTTCAAAAAAATGAAAACGTATGGGATTTAAATCAAGGTAAATAGAATAATGAATCAATCATTTTGAAGTTATGGTCATAGGCAACAGTTTTGATGTTTAGTAAAAACACTGGCTAAAACATTTTTGATGACACATCCATGTAAATGCTATAATTCTGTTAGAGGTCATTCACAGCCTGATTTGCCATATGACTGTGTAGCTGGATGACAAAAGTTTAAATCCCACAGAATGTACCGATCCTATTAAGGCTGAAGATACAAGTAACTGATGACTATTAAATAATATGGATTCCTGGTCAGGTAGGGTTTCTTTTCCAATACTTTAAACCACTTTGCACTAATAATTAGAATTTATGAGTGTTTACTTAATACTGCATGGAATAAAAAAATGCCCTAAGAGCATATAAGCTTTGAAATGGAAACATTTTATTCAGATGTGGAATTACATTTAAGCTAATCTTTATTTAGTTTATTTTGTTAAAGTAGTTTTGTAGAGATTGGTTTTAATTTATTGTTTGTATTCATCACGGATTTATCTCAATTTAGCACCACCGAAAATAAGGAAACACTGAGAGGATGATTGTCCTAGTATGGGGCTCCAATCTAAAATTGGATTCATGACATCTGGGATTCGTAGTGGATGTCTAACCACAAGCAAGACTGGGTGGAAGGGCAATTGTAGGATTCCTACCTCAATGACTATGTGATATATCGTGATGATTATCTAATGGCAATAACCGTCTTACTTTCGAATTGTTGACTTTTCTGTAACGATGACACAATTCAGACACCCATAATAATACGTAAAATAATGAGAAGTTTCCAAAACGTCATAAAATGTATGAAAATTAATTCAGCCTAAACGACAGATCTATAGCTTTCTGCAGAAAATGCTATTATTGGATTAAAAAGAGTTATGTATGTAATGATAGATCTGAATTTGAATGAAGTAACATGAACAAACAAGTTGATAAGTATTTATTAACGGAAAGTAGCTGTAGAGATTGCTAATTTTTTACAAATGTTTCGTCGTAAATTGACTTCACTTAGATAGCCATTATAGACTAGAAAATACTAAGAAGCCTTTTAGCCCTACAATAGGATTCCTTAATAATGTATGACCCTATCAGGAATCGTAGCCAGAAACTATATGAGTGTGCGGTGGTCGCTTGACTATTAGACGACTACATTGACTTCCAACGATTTATATTTTCAAGTCATGCTAAGCCAGGACACTGTGCAATAATGATGCATTATCTCATGCCTGATATAATATAAATGCAATAATCACAATCTCCCACTTTAACTCCGTCAATTACCTCTAGAAGTTAGACACGAGTAAGTATATTATAATTTGTCAAATATCAACAATGCAAGAAGATAGTCAGTATCATACGAAATTCTTACGACGGACTACATTGTAAAATTGTGCACGAAGAGCAGATCACAGATTCGTTTGAAGTAAAGACCAGTGTCAGACAGAACTGCTTACTCTAGTCCCTTTTCATTCTTCTCGTGGCTGATTGGATTATGAAAATTTCAACATCACAAGGGAAGAACAGAATACAGTGGACAACATGGTTTCAGCTAGACGATCTGGGTTACACAGAAGACTCAGCTGTAATTTCCTACACTCAGCAACAAACGTGGGTGCAGACGGCCATTGCAGCAGTAACCTCTACAGCAATAGGTCTCAACATACATAAAAAAAAAGCAATAGCCTTAGATACAACACAATGAGTACCAACCACGTCACACTTGATGGAAAAGCTCTAGAGAATGTGAAAACTTTTACATACTTGAGCAGCATCATCAGCAAACGATGAGGATCTGATTCAGATGTAACAAGCACATACCGTGTTCTTTTCATACACGTAAGACAGTAACATCACATAGAGCTGGAATAGAGCTTTCAAAAATAGGTTTAAAAAATTTTTGACGCAAACTGATCAGATACCATCATGACATCACGTTACAGACAAATTCAACTGTGTTGTGAACAAAAACGGAGTTTTTTGGGAACTATTCATTACTCGTAAAAAACTAACACTTATTTTGCTTTAGTTTTCACTAATCTTAACTTCGTTGATGTATGACCATCGTCATACCATTTGTTCCGAAGTTATTGTTAAAGTAGCCTTCTGATCATTCCCCGCCTTTCCCTGTTCGGACATATTGTATTGCAAATGTTCTACTGGTCCTGATATCTATAATATTCATGCATTTTTGTACAACCAATCGACAATGCATGGCTATGCAATTGGCAGTGGTATTAGCAGGTGAATAACGTGTTCCAGCAACTCGTTTTTCTCTCGCGCGCGATAGAAAACCAATCAGGTGACACGAATAGTTTCGTCTCTCTCTCTCTACCCCTAAGTATTTAGTCAACCCGGAACTCACGCGAATCATCCTCCAGGTTAGTCATTCGACCTATCACTGTCAAGGTCTTGACCTACTTATTGACAAGTCGCTTAATCGCACATCATATTAGTGGGTGGATAGAACTAAAGGACACAACAAACTGAGAAAGTAATGAAGAATATAATGATGGAGGTGGATAGGATACACACCGCAGTAAACACCGAAGTGTATTACGAGACAAGCTCTAAGTCGGAATCCTCAAGGCCGACGGAAAAAAGGAAGACCAGAGAACGCATTGCGTCCGGAATGAGAGACAGACATAAAAGAATGAATAGCACTTGAAAATAACTGAAAAAATGTCTTGGATAAAGTTGATTAGAGAATTCTGGTCATCAGCCTATGCACTACAGGGGTAAATAAACTGAGGTATATATATAGTAATCAAATAAAGGATACAATGTTTTCCAGGAAATAGAACACGATTACTAAGCATTTCGGCCATAATGCAATCCAATTGACCAGATATCAATTGCCTTGGTATACAATTTCGACGTAAGCATTATTTCTGGAGCACGATACCAGCGAGTGGCTACATATTCTGTCAGCGTACCAGATTGTTCTGATTCCGGATCTGCTACACGAGCTAAACCGAAATCACATATCTATCAAGAAGAAAAGTTGGATAAATAACTTTAATAATGACCGGAAAGTTTGCTTTCAAAAACTGCTTGTTATTATTTTAATAACTTGAACTAGTGACTAATTATAATAAGTAAATTGCAAAATTCTGGTGAGATGCGACCGATTAGAGTTTGACTATGCTCGGGATTAATGTAGTTTCTACCCTAATGAGATTGAAAGACAGTTTCACAGTAATAATAATTAATTGAATCTAGAAATATAGAGTACTAGATTTTAACACAGTGGTCTTAAGGCTGTGTTTACAAGGCGCCTTTACTTCCTGAGTCTGATTCCTGAAAGGGTTGTGGATGAACACTTTATAGAAATTTCATATTATAGCGAAGCAGTAGTTTAGTGTTGCATTTTTTAAGTTTGCTTGTAATGTAAAATCACGAAGTTTGTAGATCCTTGCGATTCCACTTTGTTTTCAAAACGCAAGATACAGTGTCAGACACTAACACAATATGGAGATAAACAATCAGAAACAGTGATAGCGTTCAGTGTATTGTTACAAATGCAAAGAGTTTCTGTCAATTCGACGGATACCATTGATTCATCTTAAGTTTTTCGATGTTCTGACAACATTAGTTCACGCATTTGTTGGATATTAAAGCATATCAACGACCTTAGCCTACTAAAAGCAGTAGCTAAAGTTATGCAACGTTGAATCACGTTAGTAAGTGTATGGATAAAGAAATGATAAATCGCATGTTACTAGTTTTTGGATAAAGTAGAGCGACGGTTTAGTTCTCAAGGCACTTAACTATCAATAACTAGGTTGTATATTCGTAAATTTCTTTTCCTACTTCGGCTTGAGCAATTCGATTTGGGTATTACTAGGCTTCACAAATCGGAATACACAAATCTGTAATTGGTATATGAATTATATCAGTAGTATCTCATCCCATTAAAATGAGTAGTATAATAAACTGAACATGTATGTTCACATAATCATTAGTCTTTCTAAATAGCATTGATTGTTCAAACTAATTGTTCAACCTGATTCATAGTATATTTCAGTTATTATTCATATAACACATGCATATAATACATAGCCTGATATCATCACAATTAACATATTTATCAGCAATCACCATAGAAAAACAAATATATCCCTGATTTATTACAATTAATGTTTTGATCACAGACATACAAACTGCATTCTACTTTATTTTATTTGAAGCCTTATTTAATGATAGTTAAATAAAAAGTAAACATAATCATCCTACATTATTTTACATTCTGTAAATACAAAGAATAATATGAAAATGTAAAACAAAAACCATCGTAAGTGAACATTGAACCGATGCGAAAAAGGCACTAGTAGATTCAATCAGATCACTGCATTAAATGAATACATATTCGTACTTTGTTTTCTATTGTATAGATTGGCAAATGAAAGACATGAATCATTATGAATGAAAATATCTTTGTATTTTGGTATTACACTGAAAGAGTTAAGATTGTATAGGATTGATAGAAGGTATTCATATCACGTACAAAATAATAATAATAATAATCAATCTACGTAGTGCATTTATACTAATTACATGAAACTTTACTTTCGCTCGCTTCTCATATTACTGATTATAGTTATAATAGTAGTAATAATTGGATTGACAACAGCCAGAACAATGATTCCTCCGGCATTATATATATATTTTATATATGATATAACAAGTAATGTATACAGTTTTGATGATTATCAGTATATATGAATCAAATAGTTAATAATAAGTCGAAATAGGAGGGAGAGAAATAGACAGAAAAAAAGCCCAAAAGGTATATAGCCCAGTATTATCATGTAAATATATGTATTTGTTAATTGTATCCCCTTAGGAGTTTTGAATTAGTATCCTATTGTTAATAGATAAGACTGTAATTCTGGTCAATTTTCGTCAAGATATGTGTATCTTAAGTGGATTACCTCGACGTACTAATTTTGCATCAAACTATTGTTTTAGAATATATGGATTGTTGATGACAGTGGAATCTAGAAGAAACTTTAATCTTATTTGGCACTTGCCGATCGGAAGCACTTGAACAAAAATTGCTGTAAAAATTCATTCTTGATTATCAATTAAGAAACGATGCAAGATATTCAGTAATAAATATCATGTAAGTTGAGCAAGATAGTATCTAGCTTGTCCTAATCGTTTCATGGATAACTTGACATTATAGCTACTGGCTGGAAAGACATGCTTTACACCACAAGATTTGGAAGTCCTACAACTGGAAGCTGATGACTCGATAAGTAAGGAATGTCTAGGAATTCTGTCCAAATTCAAAACATATGCCGATACTCTTATTTATTAATGATTTTGTAAATAAAGGGATTTTGAAATGTAACCTATCTTCAAATTGAATAATCTCGACAAATATTTAGGTTGATAATCGGAAATCAACTTATTTACCAGGTCCAGATTCGTGTGCATAACTTACGATCACAATCTAAGTGCAATGTTTAGTTTTATTACACAATCCCTCAAACCGATGTACATACAGTGGTATTCAGAAATAAAACTTAATGGCTGAAATTTGAACACGCTATCCACTTAACAACAATTCCAAGCTACCATACTGTAATAAAACTAACAATATTAATAGTAAAGAAGTTAGAAGAATAATGGTTGTCAATCATACTAAACACTGGTCAAACAAACAATCAACAAAATCATGGATCGATACTATGTTTTTATTTAGTCATCCGTAACACTAAATTAAAAAGAATTACTAATGAATTTATGGTTATAATACAACATCGCGAATTCGTCGAACATCAGACACATACTGACATGAAAACCCAAATGTTCCATGGTTTGACTTTCAATTAGGTCGTAAGTGCACTTTTTGTAACGGGCGAACATACTGGCCAAATGGCTTATCTTTTCTACTTATCACTCCGTCAGCTGGAATTACGGTTTTTAGTAAGAAATACTAACAGAAAACCCCTATTCAATCCTCTTAAAAGTCTTAAGAAGTTGGGAAAAAAAGGATTGCATTACATGAATCAATTTGTGTGATTATGATTATGCTTTCATTGCTTTGATTGAATTATTATCAGAAATGTTACCGGTTTCGGCATGTTTCCCAGAAGCTTCTAGATTCTTGGTATCAAATAGTGTTCTATAAATACCCATGTTTTTCTGAATATAAATAAAAGTTAGAGGCCAACATTAACATCAACAGTTTTATTTTTTTTCAACAATTAATCGCTACCCAACATTTTCATTTATTTTTCTGTTCATTTAGTTTATAAATACTGAATATTAGAATGTAATTTTCGTTGACGATTTTATGTACCTGAAGCTGTCTATAATTGTCAATTACGGACATGTCCAAAGTAACACAGCCTGACATACCGAATGTAAAAACAAAAACCTAACAAAAGTAAAAGTTTGAAATGAAAATGCCACTTAAATATACACTTGTTGAAGATTGATAACATCATGGATAACCGGAACCACCTTTAAAGTATAGATTCTTTTATACTCCTCGCCTACTAATTTTCAGTTCAGAGACTAATTGTAGAAGAACTTTAAAGAATGGAAAAAGATTAGGAAGTTGGTGTCTAAGTTGTCAAATACGAGATGTATCAACTAATTTTATATATATGTATATCTATGTACACTGGACAGATTTTTAAAATAAGCACATTTTTGAGTCAATCGTTTGGCTGTATGGTTGCTAGTAACCTAGTTGAAATTTGTGGGATAGAAAAAAAGAGAGTTAGAATAACAGTAACTGTTATCTCCTAAAGTCATCATGAAAATATTAAGTATTTACTAAAATAAGTTATAAGTAAAAGTATCCAGCAACTATCGATAAAATTCATTTTACAGTCAGGCGACAGTGTCAGAATGCTTGTATAAACTTCTGACTGAATGTTATTTATTAAGTATACATAACTTTGCCTTATTCGATTATTAAAAGTATCATTTGTATGAATGCCGCCAATGTTAACATTTAAGATGCATAAATACTTGATGGTTGGGTGATTTTTATTTCACCGGCTCATTCTATAAAAACAATGTCGGTTTAAGAATGTAATGAACAAAGTGAATGTCTACTCAATTTCACCTAAGTATACACCAACACAAATTAATAGTAAAAAAAGCAAACATAAAAACATTCTGAATGGAGAAATTTTCCTAACAAAGATCCAGTCTATCAGCCTATAAAGTAAAAGTGAGTTAATTACATCAGTAGAAAATAGTGATTGAGGAAGCGTCGAGATTCTGGTTTACATGAGCAATAGGAATACTAAGCGAATATTATAGGGTATTTTAGATTGTTGAATTCGAGAATTCATATCATAGATCGAATATGGCTTGAAAACCCACAAGTACTAAACAACTGTCTCGTGCTAATACGGGATTCTTCAGCACTGTGCGTTCACAATATTAAAAACTATAGGCCAAGCAGCGAAAGCTTAACCCTCAGACAACTAAGTCGGACTTTAATTATTTACATTTTCAGCCTCAGTTAATTCATGAAATTTCTTGTCCACCATTTTTGCCAAGTGGAACAGGTAGTCCAGTGCTTCCTGGTTTTCGCTGGCCTTATAACCAAAATCAGTGTATGATGTGAAATTTCAAACTTGTAATAACAAAACACCAATTCTGATCTGGAATCTACAAAAACATGTCGACATCGACCAATGAATCGAACTATAGAACGAATGATCATCAATTAACTCCATAAAGTACTGACCAATAGCCAAACAAAACAACGGTTTTCAGAACGGATATACTTGTAAACTACAGATGCATTCTTGAACGCTGATGATGGGTTTCAAACTAATTCAGAAATTCATCAAAAATAATTTTAAACTAGTTTATTCTGAGCAATTTAATTGCAAGCACTTCTCAGTTTATATTCAGATAATGACATAAAAAGAGCGTATCTGCCCAAAATGTACTTTGTGATTAACCAGACTATTAGTTATGCTCGTCTAAAATTCAACAAGTAACCAATTGCGTTTCACCCTAAACAGCAACTGGAGGACAAATTTCACCTAATTTATGATTATATCTTTACAAAGATTTTTAGTAGGTATTTTACCAACAATCTAAATGTGCACTAAGTACATGTTACACTAAGAGTCGTTTAACTGTAAAGTTCTGACTGTAAACTAAAGGACTTCAATCTTTCCTAGTATATAATTATGTCTAACAAGATATCTTGTAAAAGTACTGTTTGTGTCGCTTTTAAGTCCCCAGAGGATTAATCGTGTTTAGAAATTCTATAAAGTGGGTCGAGCTAGATTTATATTCAGCTTCTTAGCTTTCATAGTTTAACCAAGTTGTAAACATTGTCGTCATGGTAGTAATGAGAGGCTATTAAACTCAGTTCGAATTACGTAGACAGCACCAGCCTACTGAACGTTTTACGGTCGAATAGATCAGTGTTAGTGGTCATAGACTATGAAACTTGGGGATTTCAAATAAAATTGGCCAGATCGCATTCGTTTTTGAAGACTGCAAGCACACTCTGTTGACGATGAGTCTTAAATAGTATGAAACCTAAGTCTAGCGTTTCCTGTCAACTATTTCAAATGACCTTCCATCTCATAATACTCCCAGCGATATGGAGTTACTTAGACAATTGGCCACATTACAACGCGATCAATAGAATT
Source organism: Schistosoma japonicum (assembly GCA_025215515.1). NCBI lineage: Eukaryota > Metazoa > Platyhelminthes > Trematoda > Strigeidida > Schistosomatidae > Schistosoma > Schistosoma japonicum. The sequence goes on along the minus strand of CM046064.1, from coordinate 39,303,757 downwards.
CGATAAGCATTATAAAGGACTTGGCAAACATGACATTAGTGACCGCCCAGTGTCCCATCAATCTATATATATATGAAAATTCAGAAATTTCACAGTACTATTTCTTATTGTGTAATATGGAGTTTTATCTTATATTTAAAAGTTGATTTTGTTATAAATAAATAAAACTAATTCGACAGTAACTAACTGGAATGATACCTGAAGTAATCAAATTTATAACTTGCACAAAAACTGATTCATCGAATGCTTTCGAAATCTGAATAGATCCTAGTAAACAGAAATATTGTTGACCGACTATTTGGATAGATATTGTCAAGGGGAATTAAAAGCTGTCACTTTTATGTATTCAAATTATCCAACCATGCAAAAAATTAATCATGAATGAAATTTCGAATGTTGTTTAAAAAGAACCAAAACTTATGCTCTTCAAATCAGATATACAGAGTGTTTACAAAGTAAAAATGAATTATTAATGACAAAATAGCCTATAACTATTAAGTAGTAGATATAAAAACTGTTTAGTAATCATGCTATTTAATGTAAACTTGGTATTGATTGCATATTGAGTGGTGACCGATATCATTTTTAACTGGTTTTATAAGTGCTGGTCGATTTCTACATTACAAGTTGAAATACAGTCACTTGTTGGAGTGATTTGATATCGCCTGCAAAATGTTTGTATGTTAGGTGGTTGTAAACAACTTGTAAGCAACCATGTTGGCTTAACCTATGTTTTGTGCTAGTTGGGGCTTGTCAGCAAGGCGTACTTTAAATACTTAGAGAACTGATGCTATATATCTGATTCACGTCATCGAACTTCAAAATACGTGACGTCACCATTTAGCTTTCACGGTGACGAATGATTATGAAAAGATTGTGCTTTTAAAAGAACAAATTAAAAACCGTGGTTATTGTTATACAGCAGCATCAACTTTTCATTATAGTGACGAAGTGGTTCCCTATTGTGATCTACAATATAGTTTACGTCACATATGATAAGTTTACGGTAAATGATTTACCATATCCATCATGTTGCCAGTGTACTTAAATACAGTTGGAATTCATTCGAATGAGAATTCAGAGTTTCTTGACAAAACACATTAATATAGCTTAGGAATATGTCGGATAACCAAAGCAATGATCGAAGATTGTATTTTAACCTTCATATGCTATTTTTCACACACATAAAGTGGCAAAAAGCAAACTATTTCCCCAGCATAATCTACAGATGGGTTTGATCATCCTACAAACGGATAACCAATTCAAATTTATTGGGTTAAAAGTGTCTACCTTTTGGTTTAGGTGAATTCCGATGATATTTAAATTGCTCGATAATATGCTGGCTAACAAAAGGTTGCACAGACTAAGCTTATCTTATAAATACATATACATACTGAAAAAAATTGATTGAACAACTACCATGTTACATTAAATGAATTCTAGGTAATTTTATCATGATTTCTGCTGATAAGCGCATACATATGACATGTATATTGGAAGGATGTTAATGTAACATAAATGTATCTTGTTTTCATGAGTTCCTATTGGCCATTCAAGGTCATTCGATTGTTTGTTTTTTTTGAACTCCTCAATTCCGGTCAATTAATTATCTTCGGAACAATAGGGGAAAATTATATATATATATATATATATATATATATATATATATATGTCCTTAAATTAAACTTAATTAAATAAACAGTATGATGGTTAAAAAACAGAAATTGAAAAAGATAACCCTGCAAAATGATCGATTATCAACTGGTTTCATTTTTAGGATGATGTTTTAGTGTAGGAAAGTTCAATGAAACATTGAAACAACATTGAATAATGTGTTAATTTTAAAATGAACAGCTGGACATTTCGGATGTAGGCTATTTGCTGTATAGTTCTTTGTCCCGTTGATGTTTTAGTGTTGTATTCTTACAATGTCATTGAAAGGGGTTGAAATTATTCAAAACTCCAAATTATTAATAAATCAGATCAATTAATTTTGAAATGTTGGATGAAAGACATATTGGAGCTTAAAATGAAAACCTTAATGAAATTCGTATTCTAATATGCCCAGTTCATCTAATAAAACAATGAAACAAACAGGGGGAGGGAAGTGACACATTTATTGAATACTGAATATAAATATGCATTCATGTTGATATGACCGAACTCATCAACAACTAGTGACTATTGTTAAAAGTGAACATCTGTATCATCTTAGTTTAAGGTTTTAAAATATAAACGTGAACATTAGACTTTCAGGTCGTATAGACTATTGAATCCAATACTATTGGTTTGGATATATCATGTTACGTTGAAACTCTTAGGGGGATTAGGAGCTTCCATTAGAAGTTACAGACTAAGACAAAACACCGTTTAGTTTAACTGTTATACAAATGATATTTGAAACTACCATTGGAAAGCACCAGCCTGAAAATCATTTCAAATAATATAAATAAATGTTATTAGATAATATATGTCATAGTATTAAGTAGCTGACGATTATTAGATAGAAGTTTAGTTCCATTATGCTTCCGAATTAATTCATAAAGTACAACTTCTAATTCAATAGTCTGCAAAATACCCAATTATAATCATCATGCTCATATTAGTGATTAGTCTCAGGAAGTATTTACGAAGACATGACTAGTGGAGTTCACTTGTACTCGGGGCGTAGCAGTTAACCAATCATGATATTAAATAAAGCTGAACAATATGCCACAAAATTCAACGAAGTTAGAAACGTACACCAGAGCTAAGAATTAAAGTGTTAAGCCTATCAAATGCTAAGTCATTGTCAAGTAAACTGTATGCAACTCCATATCTTTAATCTTAAGTCTAAACTCCCCTCTAAAATCTAACCCATAACCTTAACTCAATTTTTCAACACTTAATCCGAACCAGAAACTTCCCTTAGATAAAAATTTACATCAACATAGTTTAGAAAATGAAGATGCCATAAATACGTCATTATGGAAAGAGATATGTGATTATTCTTTCCACTTTCAAACAGTAAGACTTTAGTAAATATATTTAGTGCATAAAATCGGTAAACCCTGTGTAATATTATCACTTATTACTGATAAAATTGTCGTTTACATCTACCCTTTTCTGATTGGTTAATAATCAACGGAAATATGTGACATTTATTAACTTACTGATCCATTCGTCTTTCCTAGATCGACCCTGATTAGTTATGATGATTATTTTATTCATCATGACCAGCGAAAGAATAGCTGTACCTCGTCAATAAATTGTACTTGTACTTCTAATACTAGGACAAAACAGGATAAAACAAAGTTTGTCTAACAAAGCGCAGTCCGTCATGTTTAGCACCCTTAAACGATTAAAACCCATCATCTAGCGCCGTTCATGATATATTATGGATATCATTATTCAATAATTGGGTTACTACTAAAGCATTTGAACCACGTCAGTGACGCGGATACCTATTAAAACTTTTGGAGTTCCTTGCATCAGCTAGTCACTGAAGAACACAAAATTATTGTTTACAAGAGGGTTTTGCTGTGACTGAACTAAGTTTGATATCAGTTAGGTTAAAGTTACGAATCATTTTTATTTAATTTAAATAAATCAGCGTGTCATTAACCTTTACGTCATTTGTACTTTATTCTTTTAATTTTCATGCTACACCTAAGACATATTTACGTCATCTGATGATATTCTTGATAATTGTCTTTTCAGTAATACTGTTCACTGTATTAAACCTATCGCACCGGTTAAGTAGAATATTTTTGTAATGATTATTTAGTTCAAAGATAGCATCACGAACTAACTGACCATTAGTTAGAGAGTCACTAAAAATGCGAGAGCACTGGGCACACATTTCATCCTGTTGTACGACTCCTAGGCGTTACTTATCTCTAACTTGGCCAGGAAAGGCATGCATGGTCTTCACAACACACTACACTATCAAGCTCCGAACAGTACCGCCAATAAGTTGTGCTGATCGCCAAAGACCTCAACAAAGTAATAAATCACTGGACAAAAGAAATCAATGTTATGAATGTCAGATAAATAATAACATATGTAATGGAAAAATAAACGAAATTATTACTAAGTAAAATAGCTCCCAACCGTCTATTAAAGCATGAAATTAGTTAAACGCTAGTAAATTTGGTAGTAATGTTTTAATTAAACAAGCTAAGGTAAACCACAAAATACAATTTCTGTGAATCGTTCACATACAGCCCATTATGTAAGTAATGTTTATATGTTATCGCCAGATTTCTTAGATATTACTTCCGGTAACAGAAATCTGCGAGGGAAAGTTAGGTGTACTGCTTTAAGGGTCGACCTTTACTAACCACTCTCTATCTGTTGTTCAAAGACAGCATTGCAACATATGCTGGTTTTCTAAGAGAAACACTTTGCCTTCGTCGCACATTAGTACAGTCAACAACATGACTTCGTCTACGTACCTTAAATTTGGTGTTCCAGTTGTGCAATCCTCCAGCCTATCTACTCAATGCTTTAGTGCCTAAAGAAGTATTCCAGTGAACATAGATGGATTCGGTAATCATGATATGGTGATTCGACTTCCCATATCATAATTCTGACTAGATAAATGGAATAACTCTAGTCTACTTATATGGCAAAGTGAATATTTTCAACAAATTGTTTTGCAATATTTCGAAAAATTTTATCTAATTATTTTCATTATCGTTTTAGATAATCTCACAAAAATGTCGAAATCACTTTTCCCTCAAATTTTAAACGAACACTAGTATGATTAAATTTTAGGTTGTGATTAGTAAGGGAAATCCAGGACATACGTATCACCTATCAGCTGGATGCATTGCTGATGTTTGGATTAGTGCTCGGGCTCAACCCATTTGTGTCGAACGGCACCGCGTTTACCATTAATCTGCTGAGTCCAAATGGTTATGCTTTCACGAAGAAATTCTATGTATATATAATTTGAGAGTATTAGTATTCTTCTGTTTATTACTACTACCACTACTTATCCGCTTACTGTCTACTAATCTTTTTCAGGAAAAAGTGACCCATAGTCGGTAAACCAAATTATTAAAAGTCTAGTTTAAATCTTCTTGAAAAACAAACTATTTTGTTTTTTTCAGTCTACTATTATTATTATTACTATTATTATTACTTCCTTACTGTTGATTGTAGTTGCCATCAACCAACCAACTACTCCCAATTACATTTTATCTTAAAATGTTTACTGTATGACCTTCATGGAGAAAATATTTTACACAAAAATAATAATTCAATTGAGAGGGTTATTTGTGTAGATACTGGTATTTTTATTTAATTGAATATGTCACAGATTGATGTTGGACAGGGTATTATTGAAAACCGGTAAGTACTGGACAGTTGTTTCGTTCTAGTATGTAACGCGGTGGTGGTCAACACAAATGGGTTGAGCCCGAGCACTAATCCAAACATCATCAATGCATCCAGCTGATAGGTGATACGTATGTCCTGGATTTCCCTTACTAATCACAACCTAAAATTTAATCATACTAGTGTTCGTTTAAAATTTGAGGGAAAAGTGATTTCGACATTTTTTGTGAGATTATCTAAAACGATAATGAAAATAATTAGATAAAATTTTTCGAAATATTGCAAAACAATTTGTTGAAAATATTCACTTTGCCATATAAGTAGACTAGAGTTATTCCATTTATCTAGTCAGAATTATGATATGGGAAGTCGAATCACCATATCATGATTACCGAATCCATCTATGTTCACTGGAATACTTCTTTAGGCACTAAAGCATTGAGTAGATAGGCTGGAGGATTGCACAACTGGAACACCAAATTTAAGGTACGTAGACGAAGTCATGTTGTTGACTGTACTAATGTGCGACGAAGGCAAAGTGTTTCTCTTAGAAAACCAGCATATGTTGCAATGCTGTCTCTGAACAACAGATAGAGAGTGGTTAGTAAAGGTCGACCCTTAAAGCAGTACACCTAACTTTCCCTAGCAGATTTCTGTTTCAAGTTTAACTTCACTAGTCACGTCTTCATAAATATATTATGAGATCAGTAACTAGTTTGAGCATGATTATTATTATTGAGTATTGTGGAAACTATTGAATTGGTAGTATTACCTTAGAGACGAATTAGGAAGAATTATGGAAATAAACATCTTTATAGTGATTGGCTAAGTTTATCCATAATGTGAAACCTTAAAGTTAACCATCTCTGCAACAGTCAACAAACAAAATGATTACTTCTCCGTCTCTCTCCTCTTCTTTACGGTTTTCAATGGTTCTCCTCTATCCTTACATCAGTTGTTGACAAAATTCAACTGTAGTCTAAATTCATTAAATCTTCCTTCATATATGAAATTCATAAATATAATTTTTACGTATATAGACGTAACTACTCTAAACATGTAATTAATGTATTAGCGATGACATAATTGTCATTTTCACAAGTATGAACAATAAACAATGAAATTTACATCAATAAAACAGATAATGTAAAAATACTTAACTCTGATACACTTTTACACGCACAAATAAATATACAGAATACACCTTATAGGTATTCTGAATTGAGATACACAAACAGACATACATACAATACATGAACCTAGTTACATACAAACTAGTAAGGAGCATATACATATACAATCACACATATGCAATCAATACATTCATGCACACATTTGTTACATAATAATTTCCGACACATTAAATTAATGATAAAAAATATTGTCTGTCTGCTAATCACTCATTTCCTAAAGAAAACACTGATTAATTGAATTATCAATATAATTAATTCAATTAGTGGGAGTGAGTGAGTAGATGAATTAGTTAGATACATAAAATTAGGGTGAGGGGGAAAGCTAGAGAAAAATGAAGTAGGGTTACTAATTCTCCAAAAGTACATATAGGAATTTTTATGGTACTCCGATATAGTAAGCATATAATATCGTTTATTTGGACTAGATGTAGGACATTGTCACGGTAATTACTTTTGGTTATGTAACTCAGATGATTGCGCAAATCACTGTCATGGTAATTAATTTGTTTATTCAAAATAATGTTAACGAAATTATTGATTGATGACTTCATCAAGTATTGGACAAAGTGAATGGTGGTGAAGAAAATGACAATAAAGAATTACAGAAATAAAAACTCTACTCCCTACACCATGAGTAGAATCAGTATAGGTGGATATGAGTTCTAATGTTCATTTGTTATTTTTATGCATCTTCAAAAAAATCATAATAACTCTCATCACAACCATTTTGAAAATGTTAACCACCATTGTATTCTACCGTACTTACTTATTTAAAAGTACTATATTTACACTATGAAGAAGGTGTAAGTCTCCACTGTTCCAAGAAGTCCCAAATTATACAACACGACAGTTGCCCAGTTGCCGATTCCTTTCAGAGATAGCAATGTTAACATCTAACATGTTTAACGTTAATATAAACTTGTTACTTAAACTCCTATTTGCTGTCAAATGTGGAAAAAATGTGAAGTAAATCATCATGAGAAAAACATGACCCGTTTTGTTAACAGATTGAGTTTTGTTAGTTTTCGTTAGGTTGTGTTCAAAGAGTTTGATAGTTTGATTGATAAGCCTGCATTGTCAATTTAGACAACTTCATCGATGAAAACTAAAATGACTAGTGTTTTGTTTCGTCGGCTTTGAAATTAAATGGCTGTTTTTCACATTTGTCACTCAGTTTCGCACATTCATTTTGATTCCCTACTTCCTTGACTTGATTTATTGACTTGTAACTGTTTATGACTTTTCGAATCCGTTGATAAATTGGATGTATTTCAATATTTATACTGATTTTTAATTGACTTGAGTGCTATGCTTTTGAAAATTCTCTAATCTACAGTGCGCTTCCTCTACCTAAAATCTCAACGCTTTCCAAATCAAACGTGTGTACCACAATTATTTGCGAAGATATATCGTAAAGTTCGACAGATAATCGAAATACACGTTCAAAAAGAACGACAAGGTAATTGTGAACAACAACCAATAAAATCCAAGGCCAACAGAGCAAACCATTAGTCATTTTCGTCGAAATCATCGAAACTCACTTCTATCAGAAGTCCACATCGATGAATTCTTTACGACTTAATCATCCAGCTTAGGGAACACAACCTAATCAAAACCATCTTCTTGAACTACATGTCTTTCCGACCAGTTTTGTTAGTATTTTAATTTAAAAAGTCGATTATTATTATTACTATTAACTTTGAAAATCTTTAGCCAAATGTTGAAGTTAACTCCACTGAACTGTTGGAAGAGCTATATGAAAAATATTAGTCAGTAATATATTCTTTTGTGCTACACTTTGATAATTTATGTATTTGACAGAAAACTCTATACAAATTTTTACTTACAGGAAAGTAAAACAATCACTCAAATTAGGCTTTGGTTACATGAAATTCTTCAGAGATAATCAACTCTGCCTGGAATCCCCCTAGGGTTGCTGCCAGCCCCAAACTTTAAAAAAGTGGAGGACGGAAGAAGATTATGGAGTGTTCTACGACACTGTGGTGTAACCGAAAATATAGTCAATATCATACGAAACTGTTACAATGGACTACATTGTAAAGTCTTGCATGGAGAGCAGTTCACAGATTCATTCGAAGTGAAGACCGGTGTTAGACAAGGCTCCTTGCTCTTGCCCTTCCTCTTCCTGCTCGTGGTTGACTGGATCATGAAGACTGCAACATCTCAAGGTAAGCTCGGAATACAGTGGATAACATAGATGCAACTAGATGACTTTTTAGATGACCAAGCTCTTCTATCCACACACACAGTAACAAATGCAGATGAAGATGGACAGTGTAGCAGCAGCCGCTGCAGCCAGTAGCAGACCTTAACACACAAAGCAAAAATCAAGAATCTTCGAAACAAAATGACGAGCACCGACACAATTACACTTGACGGAGAAGCTCTGGAAGATATGGAAACTTTTACATATTTGGGCAGTATCATTGACAACAAGGAGGATTTGATGTAGATATAAAGTCACGTATTGGAATAGGCAAGGGCAGACATTCCGCAAGTGCAAGACATCTGGAAATCAAGCCAACTGTCAGTTAACATTAATACAAATATAAAGACAGTTCTATTGTATGGAGCTGACATGTATTGAGAACTACGAAAAGCATCCTTCAAAAGATACAAGTATTTATCAACAACTTTCTGCATAAAATACCTTGGGTCCGTTGACCACACATCATGAGCAACAACCTTCTGTGGCAGAGAACAAATCAGCAGAAATCCAGCTAAGGAAGGAATCAGGAGAAGATGCTGAAGTGGATAGGATAGACATAGAGGAAATCATCAAACTGCATCACAAGATAAGCACTAACTTGGAATTTTCAAGGCCAAAGGAAAAGAGGAAGATCAAATAACACGCTGCGCTGGGAATTGGTAGCAAACATGAAAAAAATGAACATCACTTGGGAAGAACAGGAAATGAAAGCCAATGACAGAGTTGGTAGGAAAATGCTGGTTGGTGGCCTATACTCTAAGTGGGAGTAACAGGTATTGATTAATTGATTCTAAGATATTTAAATTGATTAAGTCGTGAATGTATATATTTTAGTCCAGATGAATTTACACTAAGTTTAAATTACTTGACAATATGCCATATAACTAAAGCTATCCAATTCATTAACCTGGATATTGATTTCTGATCAGTTATTTCTTTTAAGAAAAAACCTGTTACTTAATGGTTCACACATGTTTCTCATTCGCTGAGAGAGATACAAATTTATTCAAATAGTGTGCATGTATATGTATGTGTGTGAATACGTAGACAGCTTGTCATGTATGATTTAAAATCACGTGGTTAATGAATTTTCCATCCCCCACCCCCCACACACACATACATTATCCAACATTTTATTTAATTGATAGAAGTGAACTTAGAATCCAGTTTGTTCAGATTGACTTGTATAGTCACAATCAATCACATGGTTGGAGATGAATCAAGTAAAACAAAACACAAAATAACATTTAATGTGCGAGTAGATATAACAAAACATTTGGAGAGAACTAACCACAATTACCTAAGTTATATAAACCTGTATTATGTATGTGACTTACACCAATTAATTAATCATGGTTAATGTCATTTTGTGGAGAATGGTCTATGATTTGTTGTTTTTATCAGTCGAAAAATGGTTTCAGTCAGGTATCATTGAAATCTCTACAAAACCACCTTAACTTGATTAAATCAACTTACTAATTGTATACTTCAAAACTCTCTCAAGTTTCTAGTGTGAAGCATTGACTGGTGGAGTTCAGGGAAGTAAGGAATGAAATAGTTATCACTAGTGGCATTGAATGATTGTCACATTATATCATAAAATGATTAAAGCGTGAATCCTACCATTTGACACTAACTTAATGGTGTTAATGGTTAGATATTTACCACGAGAGCTGGAAGACCTAGGGTTCGATAATTTGTAGGTTCATGAGTGTCATTAACAAGGAGTTATATGCCGGGGCGAAACAGCCATCTAGTGATTCCTGGTTTTCATTCATACCCAAAGGAGATCAATCTGTGATGAATCTAAACAGCAATTATACAAGTAAAAAATTTTCAGTGAGATAACCATTGCAAATTAGAAAGTAATGAACAGACAACACTACCCGAGTAATGATTAAATCCATGACTATCAAGCTCTACATAAACGCTTAAACCTCAGATCAATGAGTTGATATCTATTGGTTCACATGTGATATTGCGTAACCATAATCCATTGTCATCTGTGCTTATCACACGTCTTAAACGAATGAGAACTATAAGAATTACAGCTTCTAGCTGGGATTCACTTCTTATTCTTAGTCCCTGCTAAATACATAAAGATTTGTTAATATTACGATTTGATTGAAATGTTAACCATGGGATATCAGCTCAGTGGTCAGAAGGTAAAGTTCACTCTACGAAACCTAAAGGTTATTTAACTCTATCCATGGTAGAATTATAGATTCATACTGGTACTGAGGAATACCATACTAGAACAAAACAGCTGTTTACTGTTTCCTGTTTAAGAATAAATGTCTAATTAAGGTCAGTCAAAAATGTTAAGTCACGTAATTAATTACAATAATTTAGCATCAAATATTGTACACTACAATTATATGTATAGCGCATTATATTATCTAATTTGTCATAAGTGAATTATAGTCTGAAGACCAATTTGTATACAGTAATGATACAAAATAATTTAAGTAGAACAATGTGTCACTGGTTAAAACTTTAATCTTTCAATCAATTAGTCTACCAAGTACAAATTAATGTACTCGATCCGAAGTCTCACTTTTAGTTGTATGATAATGTCTGTGTAAACTGATGTCTATGATGGTAAGTTCAAACTAGCTAAAAATAATTTCTTCTCGGTATTCAATAATTCTTCTTCAATGGATGCTATGAAAGTAACATCTAAAATGTATTATCTTTCTTTCTTTCTTTCTTTTTAATTTATGACTTGATGATCTAACTATTAGACAATTTATTTTTATATCAAAATTATTCACATTCTATGTTTTATAATTCAATTGTTATGTATACATGTTTATGGAAAAAACATTTACCGACTTTTATTATTACTATATCAATTCTTAGTTGAACATGATTATTTCGGATTTTTTAAGTAACAATAAAAAATTATATCACTACATTATACGTTCATCCATTTTTTTTTCTTTCTTTAATCTTGAAAGTATTTGTAAATATTTTACATTGTAAGTAGTATAATACAAATGATAAATTATTGAATTACATCATGTTATTTTGTGTTATTAGTATTATCTATAAAGTAATTATTGCATTATTATTATTATTATTGAACGATTCAAAGTTCAATTTGGAATTTCTTGTCAAATATCTATTTATACGTAGTGAAAATAAGTAATTTTTGTGTGAGTATGAATTGGTAATAATCACTGTTGGTTAACGTAAATCATGGAAGAATTGGCTTGACATAAAATTTATAAGTTATAAGTTTCTAGCATATTTGATATGTGTGTTAAACTGAGAACCATTATTCGAGTGCTATGTTTAGTCTAACATTAATCAAATGGATATACTTACTCCTCATACTGTTTATGTGCTGAATGACTCTTGAACTAAATACATAAATGCTTATAGGCTTAGTGGCTGACAGCAGCTCATTTAATAATATCTGAGTTGGAAGGTACTGATTGTTCAAGTTTTGTTGTGAACAACATCACTGAGATGCAGAATAATGCAGTTTATCTAATACAGTATAAAAACTTACTTACCTCCATCAAACTGGCCTAACCAAAGTTAAATGTAAGTCAGGCCTTAAAAATGAAATGAAAAGATTTCATTAAATGCAAACGCTTGGTAGGATAAAGGTTGCTGTAGGATAAGATAGTTAAAATTGTGTATTACAATTTGACTAAAGTTATATCAGTTAAATTGAGGTGATTGCAGATATTGACGTTAAATTTTATTTGATTAAATTCGTCAAAGATTGATGTTGATAGGCTATCATTGAAAATCATGGAGCACTGGACATCTGTTTCGTCATAGTGTGGGACCTATCAGTAGTGCTCACTCTAGACTTTGCCCCAAAGGCTATATCACAAATTGATGGAAGTGGGAATTCTACCGATGGATGCTGGCCTAGTAGTGAAAAGGGTTAGGTGTTCGCCAACCTGAAGCTTCTGGAGTAGAATCCAGAGTGCGCGCCGCCTAGGAATTTCATACAAGAACAAAACAGCTGTCCAATACTCCCTGATATCCAGTTGCACTCAACCAACACTAATCTGTGACGAGTTCAACCAACTAAAGTTGCATTCAATTAGTGAGTTGAATGACAGCATTATGTTAAGCTCCCTGTAGGATCTGAGAACTGTTGTTTCAATCTAACACTATGTTGTGTTATTGGAAATACATAGAAATACAAAGTATGAGACTTTACGTCAGTGTTAGACCGTAACCCTTACCAGGTACTGAACATAAGACCTTCAGGTCTTGTGACGAACATTTAGTCATCAGAAAAAAATAGATTGGTGTACAGTAGTACACATTTCTAACTTTGATCAATTCGTGATACTAACAGTATTGTGATCACACGATATCCGTGGTGATAACAGCTTCATTTCGAATATATCTGATCATCATTAATCACGACTCATCACTTATATAGGTCACTGAGATCAATTTATGACTAATGTCCTCTAGGAATTAAAAAAAATTTCTGAAAAACCCCGTCATCTAACATATTTGTTTCATCAATGTTAGTAATATTTATTATGATACTACAATGATCAGAAGTAATGTCGACGAGTTGATTGCTGAAGTGATATCAAATACAAACTCTTCAAGAGCCTTCCTTGCGAATTCAATCCTGTCGCTACACAGAACAAATAATAACCTTAGTTAATTAGTAAAAAAATCCCACAATTCTAACTGTCCATTATTAGGTAAACATATAATCTTATGGTTCAAAAGCAATATATAAATGACCATTCTATCAAGGGCTATGCCTTAATCTTCTGAACATTATCTAAGTGGTGCATACCCAGCATTTTTAACCATTTTAAAGTACATTTAACCTATGGTTATTACATATAAAAATATCATTTCAAGTCCCAACATTTATTACATTTGCGTTTTTAGTTCGCCAAGTTGAACTGTGTCACATAAGACACTTCCATAGCAAGCAGTTTAGGATACTTAAGTTTAAGATGGTTAAACTGAAATCCCTAATGAAAATTACACTGATATACTACACCCTATCACCAAATGAACAAAAAAAAAACAACAGAAAGAGCTTAGTAAAATATACTCAATAAACTATTAGAACATTGAGTATTACCTCAGTAGAATTCACATATGCTCATGAACTGTGGCAGATAAAATTCATTTGAAAGCACAGATATTTCTAACTTAAAAAATTTTCGTTTATAAACATCAGACTTTAGAGATACCAACTTTTTAACCGACTTAAAAACCTTAGCGATCTTCGTAATGGAAGTAGAACCATAAAAGACCTACTTCGAAGATGAGTTAAATTGCGACAAAGATATATTCATAGTTGCACATGACCCCAGAGTCCTACAAATATCTTTAAAAGACATTAATATTAATAGTATATGACTAATCAGTTTAGGAAAGAGTACAAACCAATCGACTTATAGAATTCTACAGGAATTATGCAAAGAACACTGATTGACTGAAATGATTAAAACTATGGTTACAAAATCTTTAAATCTTTACAAACTTTGTCATACTAAGTGATTGTCCATTTATTTATTGAGTACTGTTTATCAGAGTGTCTAAACTTTTAAAATATTTGTGTTCTTATATCTGGCTTATTGATGATTTAAGCTAAACTAAACATGATCACAGCAGACAGTTGAGAATAACTTCAGCTGATTTAAATGAAATCTTAAATGAAAATTATTCTTTAATATATAGAATAGAAAAATAACAGAAAGGGCTGAATAAGTTGCAGATAATCTCAGCTGGTTTAATTGAGATTTTAAACTTTCATGATACTGATAATTTCTTACATGTAAATTTTACATTAAGAATTCACTAAAAAGTTAAACATACAATAATAAATGCTTTAACTAATGCTTCTCCAGTGTCCATGAACTTTCCCATACCTCTTCAGATTTCATCTACACAATCGAATTTATAATTATTTTACACAAATTATTCGATTGTAAAATACTTATAAAAACTCACATTCAACTTGTATTTATTAACGGTAACCTGAAGCTAAAATGCTAAATGGAAAGAATCCCTAAAGTACAGAAGATTTTATTAATGACTATTGAATTAGAAGGATATGATTGCAAAAATCTTTAAAAACAAAACAACAGAATGTTGAAATAGTCGAGATAAGCATGTTACTGAATTGTATTGTAAATTGTATTCTCTAGCAGATACCTGATTTAAGAATTTTCTAAGGATAAACTAAAGTTTTGAGTCATCTTATTGTGCTTCTATTAGTTCACTTCGATTGGTAGAACACTTTATACTGGCCATACAAAATGTGCCCTTTACAAATGCTTGACAGAACACTAAAAGTCAATGCAAATCAAGAAATAGCTCTATTGCTGAATATCTAGCCAATTCTAATCATCTGTAACCAGTAAAATCTTTATTCAGTATTATTCACAAAGTTAGATAAAATAGACTTTAAAGTAGTTGGATAGGAAATTCGTGAATAGAAAAGGTCAGTCAGTTCATAAATTCAAGCCTTTAGAGAAAGAACAACGATTCGAGCAGAAGAACATGATAAATCATTTCATTTCATTAAGTTTCTCACCAGCTGCCATTTACACTCTGTAGTAGCTCACAATCAAAGTTTCAAATAAAGTTAAACATATTTATATAAAACATTCAAATAAAGTTGCAAAGTTGAGTAGTGTGTTGAAAACATGTCCATCTTCTGGAATATCGATCAGGGCAAAAGTAAAGGATTGTCGAATGACCGAAATTTCGTGATTACGCAATGATAATGAACGAATTAAGCTTAGTCAGTTTAAAAATAAGGCAAACTAGACGAAGAATTGATGAACACTAAGATTTCCCTAAGATGCAGTAGTTATCCAGAAATATTCATTGTTAAATACTTAAAAGATTCTAAAGAAACCACAGCTGGAAAAAAGTTCAATTTTATTAATCTCAATTTTAACATTATGATACTGCAGTAACAATCAACAGAACGTTACGAAGCATTTCATGCATCGGGAAATAATGCACGTCATAGAAGCTACTGGGATGATATTCGTATAACATGACAGAACAACCAGAGCTAGTGTTTCAGGATAATGGCGATAGTTGAATTCTCGCCACTCTACCCGATCACACATGGGGCTTCCATTAAAAGTCAGCAATGCTTAGGGTATAACGATAATAGACCATAGTGAGTTGATGAGCAACAATTGAAAAACGCCAGGTTTTACAGGCGAATAGTAGAAACGGTTTCATGGACGTATTACGAACCCCTTCATTTAACAGACAGGCTTATATCATGACTACGTTAAAGATGGGCCTGTATAAGTTTCTATGGATTTCAGTAATTGTAGATTGACCTCACCTGTCATTTTACCAATATCACCCACACAACTAGCCAGATATACGAACGCTTCAATTGCTTCTAGCGATCCATAACAAAACGTCGGAGAGAGGACAAGATTCTGTAGATCTTGCATGAAGAAATATTACACCTCATATTTACAAATACTGGTTGTCAGCTGATTAATTGCAATATCATCCATGGACACAGTGTTAAAATATCTTCATCTAAATAATACGGATTCACATTATCATATACTTTCTTTAGAAAAAATCACATATTCCTATTAGCCGATTGATAATCCAATGATGATGCATATAAATAAAATGTATGAATGCATGAATGTATGAATGACTCCGAAAAATACACTTGCTGAAAAAACGTCCTTACTTTATTCATAAACCTTGATGTTTACAAGCCACTACATTCATTGTACAACTAAGCATTGATAAACGGCTTATAATAATCGGATTATTTATAAATAGTTGAAGAGCACAAAACATGATAAAAAAACATTCCCTGTTTCGATAATAGACACTTGAAAGTTAAGTATCATTATATTGTAATCTCTAAAGAGTGAAGTAAAGCACGAATATTCCCCTATTCAACAAATAACAATGACTTAGACCTATTTGCTTCATGCAGTTTCTTCTTCATTGCAATCAAGCGAAATGAAATTTAACTAAACATTCATTATTTCAGATTTATTGTATATTAAGATGAATAGAAATGAATGGAGCATTGGTTACAACATTTGTGATTATTCATTTTCGGTTTTTACTTAATAAATAGTAAATACTTTATGAAAATAATTGCTAACTAAATCCCCTATTACCTACATACACATATATACTACTCAACTATTCTCGTAAGAAGCCCTATATTCTAAAATCAGTACCTATTATTCCAAAAATCAAAAGTATTACCTCCTAAGCTGTTCGGAGCTCAAATGTTACTAAGCTGTTCAACAAACATAAATTTATTTATAAGGGTTTGCATTTTGTTACTTTCAATATTGAGGATTTTAAGTGATTTATCACTTACGGTACTCTTAACGAAGTGTCTCGATATTGTTATTTTTCCATAAGTTATGGTTAAATTTGATTATTGTAGCTACCATTGAAATCTCATTATGAACAACAACACTGGGATGTAGGTTAATCTATATGACAAGTCCTAAATAGCAAGAGACAGGTTACAAGAAATTTTACCACAAGCCATAGTTAAACATTATAATTACTTGTAGTCATATTTAATCCCATATAAAATATTTGGCATATATCTGTATAATTTTACTATCAATATTCCTTTATTTAGGTTAGCACATTGGTATGATATCCTTTCATCAATAACATATATCAACTAAACGTACAACACACTTATTTACCAGGTACAGAACAGGAAATCTTTCTTCGAGTCACATTCTCAGTGTGATGACTACTCGTACTGTACTGTTTCCAAGTTGAAGTGGGTGAAGCTAGATTGGAACCTTGGCCTTAACCATCGAGTCACTGCACCATTAACTCACAATTACAAAAACATCCCGAAACAGAACTACACTGGGTGTGAGGACATCTTTCAGGTACTTTACAGAGTAAGCATCATTGAGTGATCGTAATACACGACAACATAGATGTCGAAAATCTTAACTAGGCACATAGACCTACAGTTTTTTTAGCGTTACAGCAAGTGAAGATCGTAAATTCTGGAACTCATAGAAAGACTGCAGATGAACACTACTGACTTATATGTTCAGTCTGGTACTATATATTATGCATTTCCTTTATACCATTTATTAATTACATACAGTGGATTGATCTCAGTCATAAAATCACTTAAAACAAGTAAGCACTAAATAATTGTTTCCCTTTAATATGAGGACTTCAACATTAAACATCTTAGACCCTATCAGAAGTTAAACCCAAAACTTTGTCCTTCAAATCATTGAGTTAAAAGCAAATAATTTGCATTCCTAACTTCATGTAACTCAGAGTACTAGCCACAAATTTCACATTTAACTATAACTGTGTATATTTCCGAAATCGGTTTTCTTTCTTTTACGCTGTATCTAACATCTCAAGTCCTCATCTACAACAAGAAATATTATTTATGGTCACTAGGCAACGTCGTTAAATTCAGATGATAGATTTAACCATAACAGTTTTCTTCTTTTTATTAAGTTCAATAAACTTATGTAAAAACAAACGATCATGATCAAGATACTGCTAATTTCTAGAAAAACAGGATTTCTTTCAGCGTGATTTATTTTTGAATAGAAATATCGTTCTGTGAATGAGATTGGTTGATTGTGGCCTTTTTATTGATATATGTTTTAATATTTAACAATAAACATCATTGTAATTTATTTGGAAAGATTATAGAGATTTAATTCAGTTTGAACAGAATATTATAGCACGAACTAATATCACTTTCAAAATAAACTATTTATCAAGCAGCATGTACTAAACAGTTAATTTGTCCTTAGTTCATGACTTCTCAGCAAGATGCATTCATGATTCTTTTAGAGATCGGACAAAGTATCTTTAAAATAGACGTCTTTCTAAGAAATTTTTAGTCAATATCCACGTTTGTACAACCATGATCGACGATGTTGTCAGTGATACGCCTCTCATGCCTAACATGGTTGAATTTCACTGGTTAAGATTTTTTACTAGAATTGTTTCGGGGCTAATTATATAGAAGGTTTCTGGAAATTATTCAACATTACATACCAATCGCAGTTGGAAATAAGGACCACTGAATTATATTTCAATGCTCTCTAAAGTCTTGGGTTCGATTACCGATGGGGCTATGGATACAAATTGAAAAGATATTATATACGACAGTAAAGTATTGACTTAATATGCACCTAGATTTACAATAGTTTTATAGTTAAAGTTAGTTTGTGTAATAAAATGTTTATGAACAGAACAATTTTCACGGATTTCTAATACAATGATGCAACTCATTTATCAGGTACACGTTCTTATACTCGATTTCGAGACCTAATTCATATATGAAGGCTAATGATCTTAACCAACTGATCAAACCCTAAGTAGGTGGAGCAAGACTTAAAAATGAGGTCTATTAATTGTGAAAATTGAATACTTTAACTGCAAAGTCACCGCTCCATCACTCTAAAGTAAATAAATTATTATCATCTAAATAAGTTTACGTAGAACTATCAAATTATTAAAAGCTATTTAATAAAAGTAGGAAAAGTCTTGAAGTGCTTAGTATGAACAAAACTGTACATATGTGCGCTTTTCAAAAGAGCACAAATGACTTATTTTTAACTTATAAAAATGAAATACTAACTTTTAGTCTATTCTAGAAGTATTTGTATTATCGATCTGCTTAACAATAAAGTATTATTTCTCTTCTGTATAGATTAATCGAATGTTATTAAAATTATCCCAAACCAATGGGTGATTGAAAATTGTACACAAATACCCATTTTTGTATGTGAACATGTCTGTTACATGAAATAGAAGAATGTTGTGTAATTTGACATAAATGGTCAGTAATTGTTGGGTTAAATAGATATATCGAATCTAAACTTTATAACAATGTAATTATACCGATAGTGTACTAAACACAGAATTAACAAAAAAATTGCAAGTTACTAAGGAGCGAATTTTAACACATGATATAACAAGAAATATCTCAGTCATTTAACTTGTTTACCAGACACAGTTTCGTCAACTCAGTTATAGGCCACTACTCAGGCTCTCAATTCGAAGTAGCTGGAGCTGACTTTGGACTTGCTTCTTGATGGTTGGTAATCTTAACCAATAAGATATACAGCTACGCTATATCAACCATAAGATTGTAACGAAGAATAATGTAGTTAGTTAATGATTGTTACTACTCCTGACAGGTGACAAGTTAAAAAGAAGGTATGAAATCATTAATAAGTAATAAACATTTTGCACCATATACTGACTTCAGTTAAAGACCTGCTTGAAACTAGGAAGTAATGGACAGCCGTTTCGTTCCAGCATAATACTTCATAGGAGTGTATTTCCACAATCACTCCAGCGGTTGAACTCAGGACCTACTAGCGAGCTCTTAACCAATGATTTAACATCTTCAATTTCGGGTAATTTGTGGCACTGCTAAACCGTCATATAATGCCAATGTTGCATAAATGCTTCATGCATATCCCAACGCTCTATTAGTGTTTGAATAAAAGCATTTTGCTTGACTTCAAGTATATTTTACAAGTTTGTGTAATTGTAACATAAAGTTGAACCAACGGACGTGTTAAAACGACCTTGTGGGAACTGAACCTGCCTTAACAAGCTTCATGAACCGAAACGTAAGTCGTAAGCTACTTACTTTCTAACTAACCTTGTGTAGAACTAAGATATCTATCCCGAATGCACATATTGTAACTTGGTAGATGAATTTTAGTCAACACTAAATACCATATAAACGTGATATTGGTTTCTACTTAGTGATCAGTCAGTATTAATAAAGACACTAAGTATGTCCTACCAAACCAATTCGACCATATTCCCATTTATTTACTGTATGGTTGCTGCGGGTATTAGTAATTCCTATATAAGTTAGAAAAGAAAAATTTGCACTGGAAAAAGTTTCAATATCTCGTCAAAAATGAGATAAAATTAACAAGATCAATAGCAAAGAAGTTGAAATAATTGTAACATCATTGATAAAGTGAAACAACAACAACTTTAGAAAATATGGTCACAGTGGAAGGTACGTATGAGCAAATATTGTAGCTTATAACATTGTAGTTGATACGGTGGGTTTATTTGGACCACTGCGATCAATTCTGAGTTATGTTGCACAGTGTGTCAAGTCCCTAATACCAATTATAGCAAGTTTGCCGAGCAATAATTTAAGTCCAAAAACTACAATCTCTTGTATGAAGTGAGCAGTATTGGGAAGGCTGAGCTATCATATTTAATCAAATTAACCGGTATTCTATTCTCTCTACTACTAAATAAAGGTCTTAGTCATCGTATAGCATCTGTATTATTAAAAATTGTTAACTCCAAGCCAGTTAATTTATACTAATTAAAATCACTGATCATTCCTATACATGGAGTGTTTCTGATAAAAGAGTGTGCAAATGACTCACTAAACGCTATACAGATCCCCATAGTTACTAGTCATTTTATTTTTGACTTATTAGTATCCGCCAAGCTAATAATTACATTTTACATCCCTTGTATCATATTTTAAAGAAAATCATTTTGACCTGCTACATCAGATACTTAGAAAGTGTAATTAATTAATTTTTGACAACTTTATTATATGGCGCAACAACTCCTTAGATGATTACTTGAATACATTATAGCCCCAACTCCACTTAATTGGATTCTTCAGAATGTAAACAAATTTTGAATGCTACGATAAATAATATAATATCTCTTTATATTATAAGAGACAACTATTTACTAAATTTTTTAGAAGTACGAATGAACAGCGAATGAGTCCGTCGAAATGATAAAGTCATCACTTTGATTAGAAAACAATTTGTAGTTTATGTACAAATGCAAAGCCTTAAGTATAAAAGGTGTGCCCGATGCCAAGTTCACCACCTTAAACCACTGAGTAAACTGATATGGATGTAAAACTCATAAAAAATGGTGGATTCAATCAAGCGAAATTAATTGTATTGACTTTTGTAAACTTGATTTGTAAACTTTTATCTCATAATTTTAATTTCAATGTAAGTTCAACTCCTAAATACAGTTTAAAAACATTAATTGTATTAATAAAATGTTAATAAATTTACCTAATGAATTATCACTGTAAACAAACCTATATAAAAATCGATGCATTTAAGCAAAAGCTGTTCGTTAATTGAGTCTCAGATTTCGCTCCACAATACAATCTTCCTACAAGTCTAGTCTTTTGAAATATCTATGGGCTGGAAAGGAACAAGTTGTGGTATCCGACTGAAGTACAAGTATCAGAGATAGCGTTTCCATCAATCGTATCGATCGTTGAGGAAATCAGACATATAATCCCGCTTCCCTAGAGATCGTATCGCGAACCGTACTATGACAGTAATAACCCACGCGTTTGTCTCATCTGAACAAAAACATCATTAACTTTTAGTTGTATTCATTTATGACTTGTATTAACGCTCAAATCATAGTTAAAAGTAGTATAAACACTTTACTAATTATATTGTCTTACAAATTGTATCGAATTCAGAGTCAAATATAAAAGACATAATATTATGTCATTTTAAATGCTAACATATAAATAAATAGTCAAACAGGTTGGATACAAATCGAAAACATTTTAAACACTTTAATGTCAAAATAATTAAAAAACAATTTTTGTGAGACAGAAAGTGTAAATCTTTATATACTTGGTAAACTCATACTTAGTAAACGTAACAAGGAGACAATTCAAAGTACTGCAGATTAACATATACTGTAAAAAGTCTGAATTCTATGTGACTCTCGTTCGCTTCATTGGAGCGCTGCTCATATGTTGAGAAACCGCGGAACGGACCGGGAGAAAATGATAAATCAATTGATAAGGTTATAAATCTACAATTCACGTGGTTGCGACATAAGCTGCATATACCTGCCACATCTACACAATTGCTTGTAATGCTAACTGATTTAGGCAGAAAACGATTAGTAAGTAGACCGAAAGATGACATTACCTCATAGAGTCAATACATGCTGACTTTAGTCATGTCAACTTCCTAATCTGTACTAGTGTGGTAGTCAAAATTAAAGGTTGAAGACGTTGTGTAAAGTGAAATTAGTCATACTGGCACAACTGAATTCAGTCGTCATTTTTCTATGAATATTAGGCTACATGTTATTTTTAACGTTTTTATAGCTTAGTCTCATTTATTTAATGTTGGTTTGACGTGAAACAACTTGCAGTGATAAACATTTATGCTATTTACTTTACTTTTAATGGATAATTGAAGTCCTACTTTACTTTAAATTAAATTAATTAGCAATTTTGAAATTGAATACAAGTAAACTATCAAAAATGCATTTATATTGTCTCACTGAAAACAAAGTTGGGAAAATATCTGTCAATGATGTCTTTGTTATCTTCACCACTACGAATAGGCTTATGATCGTATTATAAATTTGCATTTTTTAATTATTCTGATTAATTATGCAATCTAATTATTTCATTGTTATTGTTTACCTAAAATTACCTTAAGTAGTTTGGTCCTGTTCATATTTTCACGTAAATACTAGTATATGTTCTAGTGAGGCTTGACCGAGATTTAAATGGAAACAATATTGTTTGTTAATATATGTTCGTTAATATGTCGTTCTAACATATTAAAAACATCACATCACATAATATCATACAGGTTTCTCCATAATGGGAGGAGATTTAATACAAAACATGAATTCCTACTATTCTATGTACCAAACGAAAGATACTCGATGTTAACATGATTTGTATTTTTTTATTGTAGATTGTAGTCCATATTTAAATTTTTTTTTCGCTGTTAATCATGTTGAACTACTACTCCTAACTGTCATACTCTAATGTTTGGCTTAAAATCCAGTGTATAAAATGTACATGGTAAATGAGTATTACATTAATAATGGTAAATTGTGATAGGTTATTGTATGAAATTAGTGTTCAACACTATTGCTGCAACAAAATATAAAAGGCTAAAACATAGATAAACACCTATGTATATGTCGAACTTCATAAAAATCCTATGAGATAACCTCATTTAACGATCGATAAGTAAAAATGAGTTCTGCAAATTCATATATATTTTGCTCATTTTTCCTAAAGGTTGGCTTAAAGCTAAATGTAGTACAACCACTCAGTATATTTATGTGAAATAAAAACCATAAATACTAGCGAGTTGCTTCACTTTACATCATTACAGTGTGAAAAAATTAATTTGATAGAAACCAACTGAATCATTATAATAGAGGTAAAAACGGAAATATTGCTGTAAAGTACATACAAATATTAAAAACAGGGTGTACGAAATGTTAGCAAGACTCTAAAAATGAGGAAAAAGTACTTTTGTGCAATGACAACAACAACAACCGTGTTTAAGCATGTCAAAGAATGTCATCAACCACAAATTACAATTAACGAAAGGACTCTAACCTGGAAAAACATAAAGAACACGGTGATTTCATGGTCCTTAAAGCTTTATTTCTAAGAAATGTTAAAAAAATGAATTTCACTACGTTGAGATTACAAAACATATTACTGGAGATGCAAAAGTTTTATGCACACCAAATTAATTAGCATAAGGAAAAACTCAAAATCAACAGACAGACTTACTCTTAAGTCACACGCAGCATTAAGCAAAATGTTGCATGGTTTGAGATCCCTGTGAAGAACATTCGCAGAATGTATATACTTAAGACCTAGAAATTAAACATAAATAAAAACATTTTAAATAACCTCTAAGCATCTGGTATAAAAAATAACAGGTATGATCATTGCTCAGTTTCTGAGTCTTCAACAAGCGGCAAAGGTCAGTCTCCATAAAACATTCCACAATATATCTTAACAGTATGCATTAACTGATAAACACATAAGGCTTACACATCTTTCATTTCTTCAAAAGTGCTTGACGTTATAATGTCATGAATTTTTACTATCTAAAAATTAATTCGAAAGTTGGCTTCAATTATTTTAGTAACAAACGTTTTCGTGATCCATCCTACTAAGTATCCAGATTTCTCTATAGGTTCTCTGACTATATGTTTGATGTTCAAATGGCGAAACTTTCTTAAGCGCCACCTTTTCGTTACGCTGACGATCAAATGCCGATCTGAATTGTAAATCATGTAATAGTCAAGCATACACAACAATTCCATATGCACCTTCTCCAACATACTGCACGTTGTCAAATCGCGGTCCTAACTCAAATAGTTGACCTTTGACAGTTTGTATTGGAGATTTTGACATTTCAAGTCAGCAAATTAACTGAAACTTTTCTCTTGTTCCTTCCAAATTCTCAAGCTAACACAAAATTGAAATCATTTTAAAAACAAGTCATGAAGAAACGACTGACGTGATGAAGTACCGCAAAATAAATAATAGTTACTGGCTTACGAAAACAATGTGCATGTTTGGAAATACACAAGCAATCCAAGGTCAACATCCAATATTCAATATCGTTGTTTCAAGTGGTTTCTCAGTACTTGCGTCGTGATCCTACCGGTTTGGTTCCAGATTTTCAGTGACGTCCTCCGGTAGTTATCTAGCTAATCGATTGCACTGGACTAGTGAAGTTAACAGTGGAAATAATGCAAACAGTTTTTCTCTCATTTCATTTATCCATGTTTGATTACAATGTGCTCATTTCAAAGTTAGACATTCTTAATTTATACACATTATTTTTTTCACTCTGTTTGATTTTTTTTCAGCATCCAACACCTTTATGACGAGCTAGTACAAGCCAGTATCCAGTATCTTTTTGGACCAGCCTAAACCAACTGATTTATTTACTCGAGCACCTTGATGTTGAGGTGAGGTTCCGAGTCTTTAGCAGTATCATTGTGGAGGTTCTAGCTACTTCATTGTTAAATTTTCTTTAATTTTAGTGGTTGATTTGTGGACTAGTGTCGTTTGAAGATGGATGAATATATTTTGGAGCCGTGAGTTGGCAAAACCAACAGTTATCAGGTTGTTGGAATTTCGGTTGGAAGGCAAGGGAAGGAATAGTAATAGAAACAATGGAGGTTGATGTATGTATTTTAGAATAGGAAAATTAGTGCATTTTTTATATTCTTGGTAGCATAGTGGAGTCTATGCTGTGTGGTAGATGTTCGAATCGGCTTGAGTCGACATGAGGGCAGAATATTTCTTCATAATTAGTGGGCTTCCATTATCGTTGTCTTTTTGATACGGCCACGCGTAAGTTTCAAACAGTGTTCGCGGTATTTTCGGAGTCAGTCGCCTAATTCTTCATCACCTGAAAAGTAGAGTAGTTTTGGCTTTCGTCATACTGCTCTTGTAATTCACCACTCTGTCCAAGGTTTGTGCGAATTTTAGGTGTAGGCTTCACACAGTTAATGTGCTTGCATCGTGATTGTCATATAGAGTTCGTATCTCCTGTTATTTATTTTCTTGGTGAGCACTCACTACACAAATATATAGTTGACTGAACCCACTGGAAAAGACAATCCATCTGTAACGGTAAACCAAACGTTCAGACACTGGGTGATGAAGATACAACTAGACAGGTTTTCGAACAGGGCTTATTTAAACCAAAAACAAAAGAAATGAAGTCTAAATAATGTATTTATTCACATGCCAAGAAAATATTGTTCTGTGCAATAAATTATAAATGTATCATTACAAACCTTTGATATTGTAGGCACCCAGTCAAGAACAAATGGTCGAACAGCCCAAAATAATGTCTCATGCCAAGAGAGCCAAGGCGAAGGTAAACAAAACAAACACAAAATTAAATACAACAAATAGCCAACTAAGTTGAAAGGAATTTAATGTGAACAATCCACAAATTTACCAAATTATTAAATTTACAGCGAAACCAACAGTGACAGTGATGGTTTGATGTCTGCTAAAATCTCTGCTTGTATACATAAGGCTAGATTGGCTATTTTTAGTTTGCGTCACTTGTGGCATAAGCATGACAGCTGTCTACTGACGAATAGACGGGTTTACAACTCAGATGTATGATTCGCTTCACTTTATGAATGTGAAACATGAGCATTAACGATATGGAATATTCGTAAGCCTTTAGTATTCGATCATAAATAACTTCGAAGCATTGCTTGTGTTTGTTGAAACACCTGAGTGAGCATTACATGGGTTAGGAATAAGGTTATAAGTAAATACGGTAACTCAATTGATAAAGTACTAAATCCTCACTAGCTGAGGAGGTTAGGACATGAGTAATGTTGGCAGGATCACCACAAAAAGTGACCAGCATAGTGAGAAGAATGAGTAGATAGATATATGGGTTGATGAATGGATGGATGAATGGATGGATGGATGGATGGATGGATGGATGGATGGATGAATGGATGGATGGATGGATGAATGGATGGATGGATGGATGGATGGATGGATGGATGGATGGATGGATGGATGGATGGATGGATGGATGGATGGATGGATGGATGGATGGATGGATGGATGGATGGATGGATGGATGGATGGATGGATGGATGGATGGATGGATGGATGGATGGGTATATAGATGGTGTATTGGATATAGTAAGTGTGACTGTGATGGAAACGTTTATAAGTGTGGTTTGGGATAAGAGAGGATATGATAAAACAGATGGGTTGGGGTGTTTTTCGTTTAGGGTCGGATCATGTTAATGTGTGATCGATTGGATTCTGTAGATTTCACGTAATAGTGCATAGGCTGACCTGCTACACAACTCGTTGATGCATGCATATAATTAGCAAATTAAGCCTAGTGAAATGCACGGACAGCGTAAACGTTGAATAAATTGATGTCAACGTAGTTAATAAGTGCGATGAATCGATAAATATTGTTAGACGAAATAACATGTCTCTAATTACAATTAACCACATGGAGGACTTTGTCTTCGGCACATTTCATAGTTTCTGGACTGAGCATCCAGCTTCTAATCTCCATATGTTTATTAACGAAGTAAAAGCTAATAATGTTTGGCGAATTCTGTCATGACACCAACAGCTGATCAATTAATGCGACGACGGTATTGCCATGCAAAAACAGTGATTGATGATAATGATGCAAACAGTGTGTATCGATGTGTGTAAACTCATCCCTGATGCTTGCCAGTCGCAGGCGAGAACAAGAAGTACACGAATTGATACACGACCAATCAGTTAAGCTAAATATGTATTTCTGTCTTTCCTACATCCAAGTAGGTTGATACAGAGGATTCAGCCGAATCTGTAACGCATAAATGAACAGAGAGGTACACATATCACAACTTTCTATTCACTCATTCATGATACGCAGCTTGTCTGTCTATGCTAACATTAACAAATTTTAGCTCACAATGTTTAAATGCATCACGTAGACTCGTTCTGTAAAAACACTTTTCAGTGAGAGGTAACTGTCGAGAGTGATGCTTGTTAGGAGGGGCTGGGTGTATTAATACATGCTAATAATGCTTACATTGTTGCTTAGAAGACGGGAAGACTCTACACCTTGTCAGTGTATTCAGCAAAATTTTCTGTATCATCTGCGTACTCGAAGTCAATAATTGAATCCCAATAAAGTGCATTGTGTGCGGTGAGTCAGTAGTTAGGCATTTCAACCTGTAGGCAGTAAATCACAAATTCGAACTCCACCCAACTTTAATTTGGACGGCTCTGACACCTAATGTCACTCAAAGACAGATACGAGAATTTGTTCAGGAAGAGTTTACTATACTCGCGAAATGTTATTTCACATTTTATCCTCTAGCATTTACGTACCTGAAACAAACACATTTAGATGATTGTTCAGATTGCCTATATAGATGGATGATTACATCAAGTGTTCAGCTCTATACGTGAAATAATGTTGGCCAGTGTCAAATAGGACAAGAGCTAAGCCTGCGACTTAATATTGAGTTTCTCCGAATATTTATCACCAGCAGAAATAACACACTTCGGAATAACATATCGCTATTGCCAATATTGTAATGGTTTTGATAATTAAGAATACATTGCATTATATCTAACATGTCAGATGTTCTCTCCACTGTCCAACTGTATTAACCTGAAGAGTGATGGTATTCATTGTATGTCTAGACGAAGTGTATGAATACGATATCAAAATGAGTCAAATCTCTACAAGTACGTTATCAAAATACCAGTACTTAAAATCATCATTGATCCTTCACTTTTATAAAATATACAAAAGCACTAAGTAAGAACGGTACTCTATGCGACAATAATACACGCACACCCTAAACACCTCATTTTCATAAAAACCACAAGCAAACAAAATTATGACATACTACGTTTACACAATGTACAGAAGTATATGAAACACAGCTCAGTTTTGAATTATTGCTCATTGTTGCTCAGTTTTTGCTCCACAATACAATCTTCCTTCAAGTCTAGGCTTCTGGAATAGCTATGAGCTGGGAAGGAACAGGCTGCTGCTCTTCCTCGCTTTAAGTTCCCTATAACCTTTTCAACCTTACTATGACTTGAGAGACCAATATTAATTTGCATTTAGATTGCTTTGGGATGGACGGCGACTGGGATGAGGTCAAGGGTCAATTGAATTGTTCCTTAAAGTGTTCTACCGATCGGTCTGATCTTCTGGGTCGACGGCAACTGACTCCCTACTTAAAAGCTTCTACACAATAGAGGTTGAACTCACCTTGTTCAAGATATGTAGAAGACCTACACTAAACTATTGTTAACTTAACTTTTCAAGCATCAATAACATAGATAGAATAAGAGTTTAATATGTCCAAAGGCGTTTGACACGTCAAGTTTCGGGGTATAGCTGTAGAATGGATCTAAACTTCGCTGGTGAATTTAAGACGGACAATGAGAATCGAGGTAATTATTTCAAAGTTGTGCGCTTTTTCTAATTCAAAATATTTACATTGTGTCGACTGATTAGAAGTGTTTATGAGAACGTTATTATTACTAATCTACAGACTGTCGGATTACTGTACGGAGAAATGACTTTTATTTTTAGATTGAATATGACCCAAGCAGCAACTACAGATAGGTGAAATGGAGTCGTCTTCCGATGCAATAATTATTGGCGAAATAAATAAATAAATAAGAATAGGCAGATTTTTTAACCAGTCTAGATTGACAGTTAGACAAACTTGCATGTGAGTTGTATTGTGGGTGATGCAGTTGCCGGTTTCATTGGCATCATCACTCATTAACATAAGCGAATTATTTGTAGTGCAATGGCATCGTCACTGCGGAGAAATTCTCAGAACTGATGTTACATTTAAATCTGTCGCTAGGACATATCGGAAAAATTGTTGAAATAGATGAAACAGCTATTGAAAAGAGAAAATATAATAAAGACAGATGTCTGAAAACTGAATGGGTAAGTAATAATTGTTGTTATCTTGATGGTACGTTCTTTGTATTTACCACCGAACATTACGAGATGTGAATACTAAGATTAAGCGTCACGCTGCAGCTAATTTGGTTGAATAGGCTCTTCGTCCGTAAGTTATCTGTATTGTGGTAATACTCGCTGGATGTTGGTGTTGTAACTATTGTGATTATAATTGCATCCCAAATTTTTTAGGTGACAGGTAGAAACTGGTGGTTTATGAGCAACGGAAGATATAAAAATGGAGATGTCACAGTTCTATACTGAGTTGTTTGAAACTTTACAAATTAATAATCGTTTAAGTATGGCGGTGGAAGTTTATACATGGTAAAATCCGCAAACATTTGCTGACAAAAACTGATATGAATTCTTCCACTTGACACTATTTTTGTCTAACTTTTATGAACATGCAACGAATCTCAAGAGTAAGACCGTATTCACTATGGTATAATGCATGCCTTAATAACATTTTAATGCTGTAATCATTATTGTTGGTAATTTCTATTTAGTTGATATCATACTCTCCCCAACCCCTGGACAAAATCAGCTTAATAAAATCCGCGTCCTTTAACTAATGCTCATTCGCTTTTAAACAAGCTGCTTATCCAACCATTATGTCCCTTTTCAGAAATACTACAATCCGTGTGTATGGTGTTATCGCTCCTTGCAGTCTGAAATTCCGAATTCGGTGACGCTGAATAACTATAACTAAATGTGCATAAACCGCTTCATTTCCGGTCATTATTCACATAATCGAATGTCTCACTACGTCACTATGCACTTTAATGTCAGATGTTTATTTGTAGTAGTAATACTTGTTTGTGTAACCATTTAGCCCTGTTACGGTTTGATTTACTTTTGTTGACCTTGCCTGTAAAAATAGGTTGACCTTGATATCTAGAAATAAATTGCGATTACTATTGGCTCTTTAATAAAAACTGCCTGCAACTAAAGCAATATCACCTTCATCGTGCATGTAAACCTGTGTGCTGTTATGTACAAAATGTTACTTTAGAGTACAATTTATTTATAATTAACAATCAGGTGTTGTCGACGTACTGAGACTGATTCCCTGACTTATGTCGTTTTTAGCGTTGCTTTATCCTGAGTTGCACAATTCCATTACATCTGCTAACCGATCATTTCAGAGGTCGCCGTCCGGCTTTCACAGTTCAATCAGACTCACAAGCTATCTGCAAGCAAGTAACAGCAGTGCTAGCACTAGCCCCAATATTGTTTGTCATAATAACACGAATTCTTAGCATTTCGTCAATTTATAAACCGAAGCGCCACCTTATTAAGACAACTGTTCGGAAGTGCGATTGAGTACCTCTCGACCAACTCAGAATTAGTAGCTGGACATAAACGGAAGTCATCCGATGCTTACCCCAAATATACCATACACAGTAGAGACCGAAGTTGATTGAATCAATCTGTACATAATAACCAAGCAATATCCTTGAACAAATCCAACTAAATGTGAATGGATAATGGAATACCGAGTGCTGTTACTCGCCACAACTCGCCTACTAACGGAGGTGCCTTGCAATTTTGCCGTGGTTAAAGATGACCTATTGATTGTTATTTAGTATCCCCCAACCCTGATTTAGTAATTGTGAACGTATATTCAATGTTTTGATCTCCTATGAAGAACATTTACCCAGTCAGTTAGTCATCCACAAACAACAGAGCAGCCAAAGCGTCTGCTCACATGATCAGTGAGCTATACAATATTGGCATGATGAGATCATACAAGATTTACGCGACAGAATACTTCAACGGGAAGAAGTGCAACAAACGCAAGTATGAAAGAACCTAGGAACGTGGGGAATATAAAGGGATAGTTCACTTGCGCCACTGTGACCGATTCTCAGGTATATCACCCAGTGCCTCTAGCTACTCACTACGGTTGTCCGGCTGACCCCAACTATGCAGTCTACACATATCAACATGGCTTAGACCAACAATTAAAGACTTCGTGGACTGACACCATGGTTTGGTCACCTCTCACTCCTTTTCCTTCATCCTGCAACTACTATCCCAGCCACCCCAGACATCATGCTACGAGGCAAATGGCAGATGAGCACGCGCAACTCGCATCCCAACTATTGACTGTCATGCTCAATTAATCGTCCATGTTTTCTTAGTGCTTTGTGCTTAACATAAGCCACACTCATTCGCTCATTCCATGATATACAGGTGATACTACAAAGACATGGAGCCTAAACATATCTTGTTTTCATCGCCACTGTTTTGCATTCATAAGTTAAAATAGAGCAAACTGCTATTCAATACACTCGGCCTTTCGTTAAGAGTCGGATATCTTATCTACGCCACAGAGGGAGCATAGGACTACGACACGTAACTAAAAAGTAGTACATTTTAGCTGTACCCGAACAGATTACGGGACTCCAAACGAGCACCTGATTCAGGCCACTTGATCCAATGACTGGAAAAGTCTATCCATAAACCAACATTTGTTCACCATTAGATGTACTATCAGTGAAGCAATCTCAAGATATACTCTCGTTGTGAAGGGGCAAACCAGCCGAAATGGATTCGTGGTCAGGACAAGGGACTGTAATACAAGAAATAATTTAAACGTGCAAGTACAACCAATCGCTTGCAAGGTAAATGATGCTTCACTGATTTGCTAACTGGCCAACTAGCCATGCTGATTTTTTTTATCTGGTCTAATAACTGAAAACAACTCCACTTTGAAATGCGTGGGCTTGATTCGCACTATGCTGATTTGCTATTTTTAATGTGATCACCCAGTCACTCATTGTTATGTTCTACGAATTATGACGAATGACTGTGTAAGCTGGATCCATTTTAAGCCCTGTCGCCAGTTGATATGTACTGAAAAAGAACAGTACCCTTGATAATCGCCAATCGGTGAACGAAAACGTCTACCCCGCGACTATCAGCACCTAAGCCAGAATAGAGGAAAAACAGCGATTGATGAGCCTACGTTCCTGTACGTGAAATCTACATAATTCAATCAACCACTCAATAACATGATCTGACCCTAAATGAAGAACACCCCAACCCATCTGTTTTAGTATGCCCCCTCTTATCCCAAACCATACTTACAAACGTTTTCATCACAGTCATATTTACGATATCCCATACACTATCTATATACCCACACATCCATCCACCCATCCCCTTATCTACCTGTGAAACAATCGAGAAGACAAATATCAATAACCTAAAGGCACTATATTTACTTTCATCAGTTTATACTCAGGATAATCAATCAATAATTTAATTAATAAATTGAATGACTCCAATCACAGTGTTCCTAACAATCAAATAGAATGATCTATTGCCTTCAATTATTCTATGATGATTCATTCACTGAATCCAGTTTTTTTGACATCACTAAATATATTCTATTCAATATTCTGCGTCAATCACATTCTAAAATATAGTATAATTAACAAGTGAATAAACACAATAAATGCGAAGTGTAATGTTCAATAATATTATAAGTATTAGGATGCCCGCCTCTTTAAGAATTTCATTTCAATCTCGTATGCAGAATTCACTCATTGTATCATTGAAATAATTCTTAATAATCTCATTTAGATGATAGTTCAGATATTCAACATCATAGAGATAATTAGGATTCCTGGTATCATCATGACTACTACTGATACTACTACTACTACTACCACCACTGTTACCATTATTATTATTACTATCACTATCATTAACGTCGATACGATCATTTCTATCCTCAATGTAATCATCAGTGTTAACATCATCAACTTCATCATCACAAACAACAACATAGGCAGTTTATCGTTCTCTCGCTTCTGATTCTGTTTTCACTTCATCATCCAGTTTATCTGCCCCTTCCTCCTCCTTAGCTGCTTCCGTTCTTTCTTCACTCGCTTCTTCCTAGTCTTCTCCATCAGTATTTTTTTAATTTCCTTCAATATAATCGACCTCATTCAGTATTATTAATATCAACAATGTTCTTACCATTAATTGCATCCTCATCAGCTACGTGAGTAATGTATTCAGTTTCAACATTTTCTTCTCTTCTATGCTCAACCTTCTTCCTGAACGATTTCATCATCTCTTTCATCCTCCCCTTAATTTTACTTAAAATATGGTGACAGATTACTTCTCGTCTAATTCCCAGATTGTCCAGTTGACAAGTGAATATCACCGCTATAAATTAATCATATATACACGCCTGTAGAAAATTCAAATACTAAAAGATCAGTACGATTCACGTGATTGTCAGTCAGACAAGCATAACTAGGCCATATCACTTAAATGAATAGCACATAAAGAAAATCAATCAACTGTTTCAGCGTTACTTAGATACTTTAACTATATCTCTCAAACTTATTTACTGCGATCATTCCTATCAATATTTGTTTATCTAGTCCATAATGTTCGGAATTAAATGATGGTACTGCATTTAATAATTTAGAAAATAATTTTGAAACGTCTGCCTTTATCATCGAAGGGTTAGAGCAAGAGCATAACGGATTTATTTAATAGTCCCTCAGGTAGTAGCAACATTGCTGGAGCTTGATATTAATAAATCATCGTGTGGACAAGCTGCTAGTTCATGTTGGAAAACTGTGGTATTCGGTGCTCATAAAATTCTGTTAAGAGTTAGAAGAACTATGGGTTGATTACCTCAAGCACTTCAAAGACAATACTAACTAAATCAATTTTTCAAAATGCTACTGCAGCTGAATAGGAACCTGGATGGCGTTATAATATCAACTCTATGGTTGATGAGAGTAGGGGTTATGGTAATATGAGATGGGCAGAAAACATATAGTATTAGGTAGCGATTTCTTTGTTATTACAAAGAGATTCTTTGATTATTCTTGGAGGAGAATGCTAGTAGATTCTGTTTGCTTAGATAATTTGTAACTGATGATCCTTTAATTTTATTTTGAGTAATTTTGTAGTTGTGCATGATCACACTCAAATGCACTATACCTTATCATTATTTCTTTTTCGAAAAATAGGTGTCGTTTTAAGAGATTAAACGATAATAACTATTTAAACTGTCTTTTGGTAAACTATTTGAATTAATTTAGTTGTGTGTAAAGCTAACATTTTAATTTTACCATTATGATGTATCTCGGGTCTTATTTTTTTGCTAAACACATTTATTGTTAACATATCATATCTCTTCCATGAACTACAGTTAATTGATTATGTACACCTTATTTCAATCTATTACTACTGTCTCCCTCGTTTTGTATTGATGTAAATTTCTTAACTGACTCAATGTGTGGTTCGGTGTATCCATATATAACGGAATGCTTAAAACGTAATATAATTTGTCCGGTTGGTTCTTTGGCTCGTGTTTTTCTTATTTCGGCCGGGGACCGAATAGGCATCGAGCAGACATAGGGATACCGACTAAACACACATTCACGCTTGTTATTGTATTTCTTGCGCTCAGAGGTCAAGTATTATTTGTCGGTGCCAACCACTGTTTCAATAGCCTTCCAGCAAAAGTTAAATAAAACAAACTGGATCGACAGAAACCCTATTAACGTAAATTGGGATCTTAATTTATGTTCACTAAGTAATCCTAAAACTTCGGTTTCCTCCATCATAGAAAATGTTCAAAGACTGTGTAACTTCCCTCAGGTTGAATTTCGTGAATTGAAATCAGTATCAATGTTCAAATTCGGTTTTTACTAAGGCTGAGTTAAGACGTTAAGACAACGCCAAGAATGAAATTTGCAAAATGCATTAAGTAACGGTGAACCGACGAGAGTCATTTTGAAAATAAGGACTTCAAATTTATCCCCAGATTTATTCATAGAAATATCCTACATCAATTTTAGTTTATGTATGTTATTTATTTTAGGAGAGTAACTCTATGATGGAGGACAATAGTACTATCCGTATCTGTAACAACATTTTTGCATATGTTGGGAGCACATTTATGACGTGGCAAGAACATGATAATGTTGTTACCTCATTAGAGGATGCTTTTCTTAAAACTCCACTTGCTGCCGCATCTACTAAAAATGAAGACATAGATGTTGTTCTTGTTAGGATCTCTTTAAAGCGTGCTGAAGCATCCAGAGCTAGTAGTAAAGTTGTTAGAGCTAAAGCATCTCCTGTAATGAAACAAATGATTTGTCATAAAGATGATTTATAACCGGTAAATATTGACAATGAATGTCTAGAACCTCTAAAATACTCGTATTTTGTTGATGACGATATGATTGAGGTTATTCGTAATGATATGGATTACACTTACCTTAGCCAATGTTGTTAAGATGATTTAGATGAAATACCTAGAACCATGATCCAAACTCTATGGTGTTTATTGTTGACGAAATATAGATCTAGCAACCTAGTGTCACAACACATTATCAAACTGATCTTTTTTGAGTCTAAATGCCTACTTGGCCTAGTGATTCGGCAAAGTTTGGAACCCTGTTAGCCAAACAAATGAGTTAAGCTGGGTAAGTTTAAATGTAACTTGGTCAAAACTGCCTACAAGGCATTGATACATTCGACTGTTATGATCACTGTCCTTGACCTTCATTTCGGTACCCGCTATATTAACCGTAAATGTTTGGAAATCATGAAGTGATTTTCAAGATGGCTGCTGATGCGTTGATAATGTAGATATTGAGAATAATGACAGGTGGCTTTTTAAAGTGCTCCAGTGTATTATTTAAAGACGAAAATTTGTGATTTTCTTATTTGACGAAATTTATGGAAAGTATTGATGAAACACACACATGTGGTATGGAGAATTTAGACGCTTTATCTAATGTGCTTTGGAATGCATGGTGAGTGTTGTATGTCTTCACAGAAGTTGTTGAATTCTCGTTCGTGAACAGGCTCCTATACGTATCTTTTTACTATATGTTGTTACCCATCGGTGTCTCTGGTTTTGCTTTTCTGAACGTCAAGGTCTAGCTGCAAGTTACATTTGCTAATTATTTCGACAGCCACTGCCTGAGTAGTCGACTCACCTTGTTGTAGACATAGTCTGGTTCCTTCATTCGTTCGGGGACATATTTCATCTTGGACAAATAATTGCTCTTTCTGTTGTGGATTTCTCTTACTAATTGTTTCAGTCCCTTTGATTGGGTTAAGACAGAGAACTGTTGAGATGCGCATATAAATTTTAGATAACTGTTAGATAACGTATGACTTTTTGCACTGGTAACTTGTGTCGTTAAGAATCCTCTTTTAGACTTGTGCGTGACCCAAGAACCTATCGGCTCTATACAGAAACAACGTTGATTTTCGAACGCGGATGGGATATTGTCTTTACAAAAGGTTAACATTATATGATAACCTGTATTCTAAGAGCACAAATCTGTAGTTAGATCGGCTCTTACAATTTTTTATCGCATAGAGCATGTGCTAAATACGGAACAGTGGAGCTCTCATGCTCCTCTTTACGTTCATGAATTCTAATGTAGCTGTGTCTTGTTTTGCCAAAAAGTATACAATCAGTAAGATGTGAATACAGAAGGTGGTTTATATCCCATAGGATGGTACTTAATCGTGGTTTGCATGATTTTAGATGTCCGTCTACAATCGTGTTCATAATGATATAGAATTTCTCATCTCACGCTTTACTAACAGCTTTTTCACAAGTTTGTGAAAATGCTAAGAAACGGTGTAAAATAATAAGTAATGTGCAAGAACTGACAAATCGTAATTATAAGTGTTTAGTAATACTAAAAAATGCATAATTGCTTTACATAATATTAATAACGAGAAACTTTCTTTGGTATTAACAAAACATGCTAAGACTAAGATAAATCTGGGGTTAAAGTTGAAGCAAGATGCGTGACATTCAGTATAACCTTGATTACCAAACCCCCTATTTCGCAAGCCTAGTGTGAATTCAGAAGGATGCTCAAGTCTTTTACACGCCTTAGACTAAAACTAACTATTTAATTTGTGGAAGAATTAGCTAAAGACCATTCAAACTAGACAAAATTACAACACTTGCTGGTAAACTTCTCATTTTAGAACAGTTTAAGAATGATGAGATAGATATACAATTACTTAGATCCTCTTCATACTTGATAAAACTACTGCTCGTAGAAGAGGAAAGTTCATTCAGGGAAAATGCGAAAAAAAGGAAAAGAGCGAAACAATTGGGCACAGCAACTTATGTTAATAGAGGGATGGAGCACTTCCCATTATTCACAGTATACTGTTCTTTTCCGGAAATATAGGAATACAACCAGTCAATTATGCACCTTTCTATGTTAATATTATCACATTAGTCTTGCAATATAAGTCCTGGAATATAAGTGTAATTAAGAAGTGCACTTCAATATAATTTTTCCTTTTCTCTAGGCTGGGCACCATATAATGCTTTAAGACAACTACCAGATTGAATGTGCTTCTACTGCAGCTGGACCCAAAGTAACATGTGTCGATGTGCTCCTTAATGCTAGTTGCACCTTACTTAGTAAATATTTCCATAGTTTTGAGAAAGGAAGAAATTATAGTTGTGAGTCTAAGCTTAACATTTTTACCAGGGAACATATGTTGGTGTAGACGTCATTCTTATTTTCCTCAATACTTGGGTATAAAATTTGTGTAAAAAGACTCAATAAAGATATCAGTCAGTGATTAATGCAGGACATTAGTACATTTCAAGAAAAGGTTTCAAAGTCCATCGAGTTTTGAATGTCGAGTAAGCCTTCGTGCCTCCAGGCATTTAAAAACGTTAATCTGTGTGAGCATAGGACCAAAAAGTGCACTTGAATTCTGGTAATCAGTGAGCAACTAATCAGATCCATGAAGTAGGAAGGACTTATTTAATGGGCAAAAATACATATGTCTTCTTTCATAAATACACTAAGTGCCTGTAAGCTCTCTAATAATTTCCGTACAGAAAAGGAATTTTTCACAGAATAAGTTTTTCAATATCCATATACTTTGAGAGCTTAGTTTTAAGACATGTGAAGCCACTAAAATAAATAAATTTATTCTGAAACTGTATACATTTCACGCTAGTTTACAGGGATGGTCTTGGTGATATTTAAGGAAAGGTACTTAGAAGAGCAAATATAATATAGATATACATATAATATACAACGATTAAAAGCAAGTTTACAACATACAAGTTTCACGTACTAAAAGTTCAAATGTTGATAACAGTAGTTGTTTGAAAATTGTTATATGTGGCGCGTGGTACATGATATGACCTTGTGGCGTTAACCTTTGTGGTGCTAAAATGTGGCACAGAAGATGGTTTGTCACAGCATATTAGTAATTTCTTTCAACGGCGAATATACCCTTTGCCACCGGGTGGTGATATCTGGCGTTATACTCCGTGCATTGTAACATTACTGAAAAGAGACAATATAAGCAAAACGAAGGAGCATAAATAATTGACTATACAAAACTGTTTTAGTTTCAATAAATAATGTGTGTCACTACTGCTATTTAGGGTGTTTCTCATTTTTTACAGGTAGACTAACCTTGAGTTCACTCGGTACGTGACGAAACCACGTTCATCGTATAACCAAAGCAACCTCTAACGGGTTGGTCTTAATAAAACTAAGCCAGTTAAATCTAACAAGTTGCCGAGCTGCGAAAACATGAAGCCGGTGGAAGTAAGCCGATGCATGCAAAAATTAAGTCACTGCTGATATCAAAGCTCTAAATACTATCTGGGGTTTTCAAAAGTAATGTGTGTGATGCACCAGGCATGCGACTAGGTTACGCTTGTCGTATAACAGAGCAACTTCAAACGATTGATCTCACACGTACAAATAAGAACAAATCAGGATGCAGTGAGGAATAGAAGTTATGTTTGATCGTAAGTAGATAGTTAATGGGATAGCAACGTCTAAGATAACTAGAGAGCAAGTTGCTTTTCACGTATTATCGTAATATAGTGGTGATTGATTGAGGGCTTCCAACTAGTTATGTTCGCTAAAACAAACATGATCAGTATCAATGACGAAAGATTATGCAACTATTAATTCGAGAAGTTATTTATTGCTACAGGACTATTGTGAGAGTTTTTAACATGGTTAACTGTGAAGAGTAAAGATTTCCATGGGTTTATTCGAATGCTAAAGAAGTCGTCGTTAGTAATCCAGTAAAAAATACGAAAGTATCTGAATGAGAACATAGCATAGTAAATTCTTACGTATAAATAAACGTCGTTGTTGTTGTTTACTGTGTATTAGCATCATAGGCAGCGGTTAAGTAGTCTGGTTATCTTTGTAGAAAGATGTCTTGATAAATAAGTATGGATGTTATGTACACAACACCACAGTGACATATGTAGAAGCAAATCATGCTTTATTTCCGTTTGATTGCTTTGATTGAAACCAATGTACATTACCGTAAACATAAAACTGGTTCCATCCTACATACAAAGGGGGTTTGAAGTTATCACCCACGCTATCATGTCTACGTGCTAGAATCTTCACAATTCCTCCTTTTATAGCATTAGGTTCATGCATTGGGTGGTTTGAAGGTATTTTCAGAAATGCCCTCGCTACACACGTCTTTAACTCTGTGTACACTAACCTTATCTAAGCAAGTATCTTATTAC
This sequence comes from Schistosoma japonicum, assembly GCA_025215515.1. NCBI lineage: Eukaryota > Metazoa > Platyhelminthes > Trematoda > Strigeidida > Schistosomatidae > Schistosoma > Schistosoma japonicum. Next base: position 39,263,149 of record CM046064.1, on the reverse strand, counting down.
TGGTCACACAAACTACTGGAACCGAGACCTAGAAATAAAATACTTATATGTTATTGCCATAGTTTAGAGAGGTTAAATCATGGAAGGTGTGTAGTGATAAGGTGTAGGTAGAAAGTTATGTGGAATGATTAGATCGAGCAGATGTTTTTTAAACTAATAAAACGACAATTGTGCTGTGATTAATAAAGTAATAGTAGGTAAGTTAAATGACAGACAAATTAATTGAGAGAGTAATTATTTGGAACTCCACAGAACGGGAGCAGCTTTATATGAACGAAAAGAACAGACAAAATCAAACGGAGAGTTTTGCCAAGGTTAAAACAGATACTGTCACTGTTTATGTATATTATAAACAAGAGCGATCCTAGTACGATCCTAGTACGATCCTTTGTATAACCCCAATTATTTCTCTATTAGGAGATTATTGTACTGAGTTTACTTTAGCCATCTGATATCAATTACCTGAAAATAATTTAAGTCAGCTTAGAGAAAGGTTACAAATCCCCATAAAGTATATTAATGCGTAGAGTATGTGTGTGACACTTCGCGGGAGGTTTTAGACATATCGAAGCATAGGACAATGGCTATTTCGCATAATTTATGGCAAGCTGCAATGCAACAGGTCAAACACTATCAACTTTCTTATAATGATGCTGTGATTGGCGGTAATATTTATAGGCCTATAATTATCTGCACATGCTTAATCACAGGCTTTGTGCTCGGGGATGATGTAATCAGTTTTCCGTATATATGAGTATTCTCCTTTGTCTAGCGACAAAGTGAATAAATTAAGGAGTGAAGTAGCCTGTCCTCGCCGCATCATCAGCCTTTACACCTTCGTATGTCTCATTCTTGCTGTGACATCTTTTTTGCCTTTCTCATTCTTTTAAAATACGGAGAGGTCAGCCGGTCACATCCCATAAAAATTGTTTAACTGGGATGACAAACGCCAGGACAAAACTACAGATAACATGTGTCAACATTTATAGTGATTTATAATAATTTATTTGTAAGTAGGTCCCAGTTAGACAAGTGAAGCACGTTATTCAATTCATCGAACTTTTCTTTCAAGCAATTTCTATATTTTATTTTTCGGTCGTATAAGATGCAATCGTTTTTTCAGGTTTGCCATATACTTTTGGTAGATCCTTTTTCTTCTAAGCCACACTGAATACCTCTTTAGACAAAGTGTAACAAATGCTAGATAGCTGATTGTAGTTATTGACCAGCTAAAGCAATACACCATGTGTATAGCGTTTGTTAGATAGCTTTGTAGAAAGAATGATGAGTGACATCGGATATCATTAGTAACTAAAATAAGGCGTATGCGCAAAAGTGGACGGACAAGGTGGATTAGCAGTTATGGTCACGTATGTACAATTCGCGCAGACCATGATCTCGCACACTGACACTTTTGTGCCCTGTAATAAAACTAACATATAAATTAATATTACTGCAGTCCTATGCAATTTCAATAGCGTTACAAAGGTTGGTGGTGTGAACTCTATCAGCGGTCTTTTTGGATATACTATAATCTGTTGGCACAATTTCACCCAATCAATAAATGCCTGTTACCCAATGTGGAGTGAAGGCCGCCGACCAGTATTCTCCAACCAACTCTGTCCTGAGCTTTCATTTGCAGTCCTTCAAAATATCTCTTCAGTCTCTTCATGTCTGTCTCTGATTTCCGAAGCAGTGTATTCTTGGGTCACCCTCTTTTCCTTTGACCTTCAGAATTCCATGTTAACGCTTGTCTTGTGACACAATTTGGTGGTTTATACAGTGTGTGAACTATTCACCTTCAGCGTCTTTTCCTAATTTCTTCTTGCACTAGAAGTTGATTTGTTTTTGCCATAGAAGGTTGTTGTTGATGATATCCGGCAAACGGATCCGAAGTGTCTCACGCAGATAGTTGTTTATAAATACTTGTTTCTTATGAAGGATGCTTTCGTAGTTCCCTAAGTTTCAGCTCCATACAACAAAACTGTCTGCACATTTGTATTGAAAATTCTAACTTTAATGTTGACTGACAGTTGGTCTGAGTTGCAGACGTCCCTCAGTTGTAAAAATGCTGCTCTCGTCTTTCCAATCCGCGCCTTCACATCTGCATCAGACCCTCTTTGTTTATCGATGATGCTGCCCAAATATGTAAAGGATTCTACATCTTCCAGAATTTCTCCGTCAAGTGAAATTGGGTTAGTGTTTGTTGCTTTGTAACGAGGGATCTTGCTTTTCCCTTTGTGTATTTTGAGGCCTACTGCTGCCGGGGCTGCTGCTTCCTTGTCTGTCTTTATCTGCGTTTGTTGCTGTGTCTGGAATAGAAGAGCTAGATCATCTGCAAAGTCTAAGTCACCTAGTTCCATCGATGTTGTCCACTGTATTCCGAGATTGTCTTTAGATGTTGCAGTCTTTATGATCCAGTCAACCACCAGCAGGAGGGGGGAGGGCGACAGTAAGCAGCCTTGTCTAATACCGGTCTTCACTTTGAATGAATCTGTGAGTTGACTTCCATGAACTATTTTACAATGTAATCCGTCGTAGGAGTTCCTTACGATGTTGACTATATTCTCGAGTTTGCCATAATGTCGTAAAAGGCTTCTTAATACTTTCTTATCTACGCTAACGAATGCATTTTGTAGTTGAGGAAGTAACGTAAAGTAGTGAATTCCATTCAGTTGACTGCTCAGCAATGAACCTTAGGGTAGCGATTTAGTCGATACACAATCGGTCTTTACTAAATCCGGACTGTTGATCTCAAAGTTTGGCGTCGACTTGGTTTTTCATTCGGTTCAATAACACTCTGTTTAAGACTTTCACTGGTATCAAGAGAAGAGTGATGCCTCCGTAGTTCTCGCAATTCTTAAGATCTCCTTTCTTTGGTATCTTGATGAGTTACCCTTCTTTCCAGTCTGCTGGCACTTATTCTTCCTCCCAAATCTTTCTGAGGAGAATATGGAGTATCTTTGCAGTTGTTTCTATATCTGTCTTCAGTTGCTTGCTCAGCTGGTATGTTGTCTGGCCCTGCTGACTTGCGATTCTTGATTTGTCGGATGGCCATTTTGATTTATTTGACTGTTGGTGGGTCGGTGTTAGTAGAGAGATCCATGGCTGCTTCTTCGATGACTGGCGGGATCAGTGGGGCTTGTCTATTCAAAAGCTCTTCGAAGTGTTCTACCTACCTATTTTGTTGTTCATTCATTTCAGTGATTGGTGTGCCAGCCTTGCTCTTGATTGGCCGTTCTGGCTTACTGAATCTCCCAGCTAGCTTCTTCGTTGTATCGTATAGGTGCCTCATGTTTCTTTCTCTTGCAGCTTCTTTCACCGTCATTGCTAGGTCCTCAACATATTTCTATTTATCCGACCTGATGCTACTCTTTATTCGCTCTTTGACTTCTGCGTATTCGGCCTGTGCCTTGGCTTTCTCTGCTTTTGTCCGACTGTTATTAGTTGCTAACTTTATGCTTCCCCTTTCATGGATCTTGTCTAGAGTACGAACAGAAATTCATTCTTTATGGTGTTGTTTCATGCTGAAGTTATTGTTATCTTAATCTCTTTCCAACTGTCCTCCATATTAGTTCCACCATTTTCTGGTAGATCATGAAACGCTTGGAAATTATTGTTAAGAATTATCTTGAATTCATTGCGTTTGCTAGTATTTCGAAGAAGAGCAGTGTTAAACTTTTGTAATACTGCTGCTCCAATTGTTCAGTGCTTCTTTAGCTTCAGTTTGCTTTCAGCCACCACCAGATGATGAACTGAAGCTATATCAGCTCCTTTCCTTGCTCATACGTCTTCCATGGTCCTTCCAAACTTCTTATTGATGCAGATGTGATCGAGGTGGTTCTTCGTAATGTGGTCCAGTGAAACCCATCTAGTCTTGTGTATGCGTTTGTGGGAGAATACGGTGCCACCTATAATCATTTTGTTGAAGGTACATAGGTTTGCAAACCTCTCACCGTTTTTCGTTTCTTTCTCGCAGACCATGTCCGATGTTGTCCATTTCAACCATGGCGTTAAAATCTCCCATCAAAATGGTCAGGTCGTTGGCTGAACATTTATCGATAGTTGATTGCAGCCTCGCATAGAACTGGTCTTTGGTGTCTTAGTCGCTGACGTTGGTGGGTGCAGTGCATTGGATGACATTCATTGTAGTCCCCTCCTTCTTCATTTTGAACGATGCCTTAATGATCCTAGATCCATGAGGTTCTCATCTTGTAGGGCTCTTCCATGCTTCTGGGGACAGCATTAGTGCTACTTCTCATGTGTGTGTGGCGTTTTCTTTCTCGTGACCGGAGTATAAAAGCGCTTCTCCTAAGAATAATCTTTGCCGTCCAGCTTTTAACCAATAGTTACACTTATTCCGAGTATCTTCAAGTTGTGGCTTTTTATTTCTTCAGCTATTTACATGCTTCTCCCTGTCCCCCACATTGTGTGGACATTCCATTTACTATGTTAATTGTCGGTGTTGTTGTCAAAAGGGAAATCGGCCTTGTGACTTCCGAAGAAACTCAGCTTTCATTATGAAGCGTCATATTAGGCCTTACAACTCCCAGAGTAGAGTGAAAGTGGTTATAAGGGTTTATACATGTTAGCGTGTTTTTAGCAAGGTTGTTGTTTTATTGTATGGGGTTGCTAACCTCATGCTAAACCCTCCCCTTTTATCCAGGCTTGGGACCGATAGTAATCCTAGAGAGGCTCCAGGTGGAGTTTCACAATTTCACTGTTTCACTCAATTTTAAATCTTGTATCCAGCAATATTTGATTACTTTATCTGTATGTATTCACATGTTTATTTCTGACTATCATCCACGCCTTTGGATGTCTTATCACATTGTTATTCATTTTAACCTTAAATGGTTGTTCATTTCAGTCTAATTAGTTTATGTAATAACTCAATATTGTTATGTCCAATTGTGTTTCAGCTAAATTTTGCTTGTAAAATAGCTTGGCGCTGATATCGGGAAATAAGATATTATTACAATCAGTCCTGTAACCGGTGAAGCTTATACATGATATTTCTGTAAACAAAACACTGGATTTTTATGATCAAATGAGAGAGGTAATAACAGTAAGTAAGCTTTCCAAGAAGTAAACCATTGATTCAGGAGATAAATGTCTTGCTCTATAAAAACATTGTTAAAGTGGGGGTACCTAAAATGTTGTATAGGATTGAAAAGTGCTTATGGACATATTATTTATCGATCAAACTTACTCATTTAACATACTATCGCACAGTTCTATATTCACAGATATAGAGAATAGGATAAGGATTTTAGTGGCTGAAATTTTATCTTAATAACACGAAATTCTATATCAAGGTCAAAATGATGAATGAAAGGTAACTGAAAACTCTTGTGGATAAATCGACTTTTAGCTGGTAGAAAGCAAAGGAGGGAGTCAGTGAAGAAGCAGAACCTTCTTAAGCCCAGGAAGGGAGCATGTGGCAGGTAGAGAACTCCACAAAAGCCGTCAGTCATGACCTGTACTCCCACCTGAGGAAGAGGTGGAACGCGAATGTTAGAAGCAACAAAAGAGATTTATAATACTTCAGGAGAGCCCGCAACCAATGCACCAATTTTTGGTTTAAAACTAGACTGGGAATCCGGGAACCTAATCTGTAATAAAGTTTCAAAGTACTACCCTAACTAATTCTGAGGTAGCTGATGTTAACACACGTTTCGACATGCAGTTAAAATGTTCACAAGCCATGACAGATCAATAGACAACAGCATCTTTGAAAAATAGAATTGGAATATATCGAGACAATGTTCGGTTTCGCACTTCGGAAGCTATTATGTTCAAACACAACAAGTCTCCACGCTGTGATAACATGCGTGCGTAATACCAAGACAATGGCTGAAGTATTGTGGCACCCTGTTTGATATCTGCTAGCCATTCATCACAACCCATGCAGTCCTAAATTGAGTAGAAACGGGCTTTAATTTCTCAAATCTACAAATAGGAGGGAAAAAGAGATCCGGTGACATTACTCCCAGTACTATCCTGAGCTTTGGAAAGTATTGTAGATGACTAGGTGTGGAGGTTCAGTGACAAACGAAAGCTATTTTGTCAAAAACAGCACAATTTTAAGCAGAAAAGACCTTGAAATACTAAAATTCTTTCTGCGTAGAACGATTGGATAGTTTGTCGGAACAAAAATATCCTCCATTTGTAGATCATTTGATAGAGTACATCGCGAAATCGACCTTCATAAAGCTGCTACTCTAGGTCTAATCAAACCACCGACATCCCGATTGTGGAACTACTTACTGCAAATGCTCTGTAACTAGGTAATCAGATCACATTCACACTAGAGGTCGTTGGCACCAAGATTTTCACCCCACCTGAGTTCGTCTATTTTTATTTATGCTGGTGTAAAACTGTGAAGAGACATCAGAGGCGATGGTGATTCACAGGAACTCCAAAAAAACCAGTAATGGATTTGGAAGTGGATGGGCATTAGTGGCCAAAATCTTAACCTACAAAAAAGTCATGTGATTTACCATCGTATTCCAGATTAATTTCAGATGCTTATCAAATAAACTATCTAGGCAGATTACGTATGACAGGCACCCTGAAAGGGCGAGATCTAAGTCACTTACTCATTAACAATCTGGATTCCAGGACAAACTATGAAGTGGAGGGGTTCACTGCTAAAAGATACTCAAAACTATACTGAGGTCGTCGGCAGCTGTGTGCGGGCACTGTAACTCTTTCTGACAATAGCTAAGACACACCTGATCACACTTAAATACACACAACGTCGTTGCACATTAGAAGAGATTCAGGTCTCCTAGAAAATATTCAGAGGTAGGCAATAGATGATTCATCGAGTTCAAGAACCAACCGTAAACAGACCATCTCTTTCAGCTGAGGCTGTTCTTATCAACCTACACGCAAGCGAGGGTAATTTAATTATTATCTAGAAACTATTAGCACACACAGACACCTAAATAAGAAACAAATCTCATATAATCCGACTCCACGAAAAATTCCCTAGGGCTCGTCATACCGCAGGTACACAGGAAAGAGCAAACACTTAGTCACTAACGGCTTGCGATGCACTTTCTAATGACTAAATGACAACCTTTGATGCGTTTTAAGAGAAGGATGGATGACTATGCATTCCATAGTTATTTATCGAAAGTCTCACTGAACAAGGGTTCATCACCGAAACCAGACTTGTTAGCTCTAATATTTTGCCACATAACAACAAGACTGATATCCCACATAACTTACCTTGTTTCGTCTTTGAACATAGGTACCTTCACAGTTCACCCATACTTTAGAGATCTTTTGAAACTTTTCCATAAAGTCGGCCGTCCATGGAGGTAAATGGATGGATGTTAATAAAAACAAGAAGAAATAGGCAATCGAAAGCATTATTGGCAAATATAAACTAAAGAATTAAAACAGGAATTGTAGCAGTAGTAAAAAACCTAAACAATAACAAAACAACCAATAAAATGAAGCAAAAATAACATTAAGAAATATAAAGTCATTTTAATTCAGTTTGACTGAACCTCCTAAGACTAGAGCAGTTATGTAACTGGCTTGCTATCACCAGATGATAACATAAGACTGAAACCAGAGGTTAAATATTGAAGACGAAAGCGTATGGAAATAAAATAATTTACACTTGCCACGGAGGTATTGTATATATTGAAGACTGAAAACTTGCTCGCGCCTGGTTTTAATCTTCTGAAAGTTATGGCAGCTACCAGTTCAGGTGACAGTTATTACTGTCATGTTTGTGAGACTGAGGTTGTTCCAAATTTGCAGGTTATTTCAAAGTGGTAACATTCACTAATTTTTTGTTCAGGATTTTACATGTTCAGCATGTCATTCAGGTTTCATTGAGGCAGTTAGCCCAGGGTAATTTCCTTTTTGCATCTTTCCTATTGTTTTCAGAAGTGGTTTATCATCGAATCAAACAGAAGTATATGTCTTCTATTACGACTCTTATTTATAATAGTTAGATGCGTGGCAGATAGTACGTCAGCTGTGGGAGGGTTCACTCAGCGATGAGTTTGTTCGCTATCTTTCAACATCTAGAGAAGACCTAAGTTCAACAGATGACGAGTCGTTAGAAAGAGAAAGTTTAGCAAGAAGATCACGTCGCTCGACGAGGGCTTCAAATCAAAGGTCAACGCGGGAGCGCGTGTATACCCGTGTGCCTGACGGTCGTCGTGGTTTTTCTACCCGTATCCAGTTATCAAGTATGGATCATCCATTTAGATTGCCTTTTTTATCGACTTTTGGGTCGGCTGATGGTGATATGCAAAATTTTGTTTTTAATCGAGGTGAGTATTCTACTAGTCAACTTTACACTTGTCGTATGTGCAATGTAAAAGCTGTACGTTTGGCTTAAGGTAGTGCTTCGTGTTTCGTCTAAGTGCCTGCTCAGTATATTTGAAGTCATATACTTGTATTACTCCGTTGTTACGAAATTATTTTTGAGATACTGTGGTAATTAGATCATGGGTTAACTTTCAAGCAGTCTCATACTTCTGAATTATCGAGTTATCTCTATATTAAAGTCTTAAATGAGCATGTCTTTTCACCGATTGCTCAGTGCAAAGTGTATTTAATGCTTACTTATTAATTTAATTATACTTCTTTATTATTTCACAAGAATTATAATTCGGAATATTTTAAAGCAGGTGATGGCTTCCTACAAATTTGTTACCTGACATTTACTTTCTGTATACCATGTTTGGTCCGGATTTGTTAATCAGTGTTGGGATCCAAAAGATCACATCTATACTAGTTGTTTTAGCAAAATTATAGTAATTTATCCATCTTGTCGAACTGCTTACTAATGTGTGATTATTGAAATAGGACTAATTCTACTTCTGTCCTTTTACATGGCTCAATAATTATTTGTTAATTCTCTTATAATTCACAGGTTTTTATACTCGATGTCGCCTCACATTTGATGTAAGATCGATTATTACTACCTAACTACCTAAATTAGAGTGCATTAGTTTGAAATGTAGTGGCCAAGCTAAACCATGGCATCATTCTATGGAGTCATTCATTTTTTTGACTGTCTACAGTGCGAGCAACCGGGATGTAGTAGACACTAACATGACACTGAAGATCATCCATTCTGTTATCAAACTTCTTGTTCGCACTATAAATTCGTAGCTTCTGTCTTCGACTTCTTATATACCACCAATTTCAACGACTTGGATCTTATAAATGCTATTCCAAGTCTACTGAAATCACTTTTATGATTATCTTGGGGCCTTCACTACTGAAGTCCTATCAAACCTGGTGGCAGGTCTAACTACCTAAGACTGGGAAATCTACCGAAAGGTTCTGTGACAGTTTGTCATCGGAAAGCGCAGTACAAGGTAAATATACCTCACGAGGGCTCTTTGGTCGTACACAATTGGTTAGGTTAAATTTCATGATGATCTGCCAGTTGAACTTTCATTCTCAAGTGGTACTTATCAGAACTGTCTGCTATCCCCATTTTGTTTAGTCTCGTTATCAACATCACTAGAAATAGCACTTCCTGCTTCCGAATTTTCAGTGACTGCTCTTCTATCAGGACGCTGGCTTATAGACTTAGAATAAGCAGTTGAGATAATTCCATTTGGTTAAGATCCTTACAATCTGAAGTTCACTCTTTTAATAAGCGAATACGAAACGCAGTCTTAAAGGGTATGTGAGACTCATTAGTCTTCAGTCAATTTGGTAATGTAGGACAGTTCATTCTGTCTAGACATGTCGTGTTAGAGCTTATGGCAGATTGTCTTCGGAATTGACCACTTCTATTGGTGTTCGTCAGGGTTGTCCGCTATCTCCATTTTTATTTAATTTTATCATTGACATACTTTTAGAGTTAACATTGTCATCGTCTGATTTCCCTGGGGTTGACCTCTTTCCAGGAGATAAACTTACTGACTTAGAATATGCCGATGATATAGTTCTACTGAGTGAAGATGCTGATAAAATGCAGGATTTTTTGACCACCTTAAACATGAATGTAAGCATGTTTGGGATGCGATTCTCCCCATCCAAATGTAAAATGTTACTTCAGGACTGGCTTAATTCGGCACCAAAGTTAGTGATAGGGCATGAAACTATTGAATGCGTTAACCGCTTTACTTATCTAGGGAGCCTCATCAGTCCTAACGGTCTGGTGTCCGATGAAATCTCGGCCCGTATACATAAGGCCCGATCTGCTTTTGCCAACCTGCGTCACTTGTGGCGTAGGCGAGACATTCGTTTAATGACAAAAGGACGCGTTTATTGTGCAGCAGTCAGATCCGTTTTACTTTATGGATGTGAAACATGGCCTTTAAGAGTAGAGGATATTCGTAGGATCCTAGTATTCGATCATAGATGTCTCCGAAACATTGCTCGTGTTTGCTGGGACAACCGAGTAAGCAATGCATGGGTTAGGAATAGAATACTAGGGAAATACGGTAAGTCTATTGATGAAGTAGTGAATCTTCACCGGCTGAGGTGGTTAGGACATGTGTTGCGTATGCCTGACCACCGTCTACCTCGACGAGCAATGTTGTCTGGTGTAGGAGTAGGCTGGAAGAAAGCTAGGGGTGGCCGAACGAAAACATGGCACCAATCCATGAAGTCATTGACGATTGGACTGAGCCATGTTAATAGATGTAGACTACCTGGTTGGGGCCCACACGATGATCGTAACAAATGGTTAGAGACTTTAGGTGATATGGCTCAAAATCGATTGCAATGGCGCAGGTGCATCCACTCCTTGTCTTCCTCCAAATTCTAATTTTTGAGCTTATTATAATTTTCTCTTTACTGAATCACTTTTTATCTCAAATCTTATCTCTGATCTCTATGCCTTCCCGTTAGTACTTACTCTGTTACTACCTCCCCTACTTTGGGATTTGGTCCGACAATTTAATCTTTATCTGCTAATTGAGGCATGGCAACTTGAACTGATGTACGCATGTACAAAGTTCTATGTTGTAACTGACTGACTGACTGTCTAGACATCTATTTCTTGTGGTCTTGCTATTGTAAGTGCATTTGAATCCAGATCAAGGACTCTGAATATATTCTTGAGTTACTTTTACACTGTCAAAATAAATGGAAAAATTAAAACAGTAAAATTATGGTACATGATTGCCTCTTCGTTATTTTTTTCATAAACCCGCGCAGATCGGAGCTCGGCTTGAGTGAGTGAAGTGAAAAAATACTGGCGCTCAGAGGTACCCTAGCTGAAAAAATGCTTGGTATCCCAGCCTAACAAACATAACAGAGACCGTCTGCTACGCTTATGCTCAGGTAACTTTGTGGTCCTAACATGTACCAGTCTCAAGCATAAAAAGGATTGTTTTACTTCAAGGCTGTCAACGTGGACACAAATTGACTATCACACCAGTTATTGCTGGAGTGTCTTGTTCAAAGACTCCATTCTTTTAAAACATATGTTCGAACTTTAATAGTTTTCCCATAAAAACACGTCTTATTGCGCTTCACTATACAATTAGATTTTGAAAAGTTTAATTTGGAAATCTTAAGGACAAAACTGCATTAGTGTAAGAATTTACGCTTAGTTGATGGTAAAGATAATGCTCACCTTTATGTATCTGCTTTCAAGTGAAATCAAGAAGTCTAGATGGATAACACTGATTCACTTTTGGCTCAGCGACAGGCATTAAGAAGTCGGTTGTTAATAAGATTACGGTCAATCACTTATGAACAATGTAGAACCCGGCACATACCGCGTTAGCACGATGAGATCAAGATTGGCACGAAAGTATAATACAATAGGAGGGAATAAAGCAAGTTCACTTTCTATAAAAACGAACAATGGAAAATATTTGAAGGAACAGTTCAAATGATCACCACTTATCAACTACTTTCGAATACACTTGCTGGGAAATTGATACAATCTCCTAGATTATAACTACGTTGAATAGCCTATATCTGATCTGAAGCGAGATAGCAACAGGACCTCATAGGTTGGCCGGTTTCACAAATATCTAACGCTTATCTGGAACTTGGAAACAACAGACTTAAAACTAGTTTTGGATCTCGGCATGGACACCTTTCGGTTTTAAAACATACAGAAGCCCGACTTGAATCTAGTTTCTCAATCTGAAGACATCACTCTACCCAGTTAGTGGCGACGTTTTGTAGTGGTGTCTGACTTCAAAGCATTGCTTCCATATGGTAGAGCAAGTAAGTGAACGTTATTAAGGTCTTAAATAGGGTGCTGAACAATCGTGACAAATAAGTTGGTAAAGCTGTGATTCCCCATCTATCAAAGCGGCCAAAACATGTTTTATAGATGCTTGTTCACCATAATCTCGATGGACAATGTTGACTGGAGTAGGAATATGTTGGGGAAAGTAAGGTGTGGCTAAATCAAAACCTGACACCAGTCCATTAAGTCATGGACTGTTGGACTTCGCTGTGTTGGTAGATGCAGACCACTTAGTTATTTGGTGAAGAAGTATGCATACATGTATTTTAACAATAATGTTTCTTCGTTTCTAGCCATGTTTGACCAGTTTATCACTGTGTTAATGAATGAATTACAAGTGGGTCCGCCACCTGCTCCCGAAGCAGCCATTGCAGATTTACCAATAAATGTATTAACTGAAGAACAAGCATTAAAACTTGGTATCTGTTCCATTTGTTTCGATGATTTCAAAGAATCTGAATCAGTAATCAAGCTGCCATGTGCCCACATTTATCATCAAAATTGTGTTACAACATGGCTTAAGCAGGTTAGTAATTTCAATGTGCTTTACATATAGCTTTTAACAATGACAAATCTACCTTTGCTTATTCTTAAACATCTTTGATCAAATTTTTAATTGATCTGCAAATCACCTGTCTATTACCCAAACTGTAGTCACAAATTTGGACCTTGGTTCATACCTACACAACCTTGAGAAACAAGGTAGGAACCTTTCGTTTGAACATACCCCCCATAGCCTGAGTATGTATGTAGTTGTTGGTTCTTACTTTCATTTACTCTGAGATAAATCTATTTCAGTTCGTAGTTTAATTATTAAATGTAGACTTTATCGCTGTCTTCATTGTTTCATATCCTTAATTCATACTGATCTAATTTCGAAAAATTGACCTTCCGAGTGCATTTTTACGCTACCACTAGAGTTGTCTACGTTGACCTTAAAAGCGTATTCACGAATTTTGATTCAACAGTTGTTTGAAAAGACTACCTGAGTGCTTAACGTTGAATTAGAAATTATTAAGATATTCATTGAAGTCATTCAATTACTCAGAATAATTCCACCAAGTCGTCCACTTCCCTCATATTATGTTCGGCTAAATGATGGAGCAGGATTTGAAATTGGGACTTAATGTCGTAAAATTGAACACCTTAACCATCAAACTACAACTCCACATATTCGATTATGTAAATGCATTTACTAAGTTCTATTCTATAAAATAAATTATGAAAAAAGTAAGTCTGTTGAATTTTATTAATTTACCGACTAGTACAATTGTTAAGATGCATCTTTAATTATCTTTTGGCTTCTGTGTTGTCGTTATTTTGACGTTGGTCGTGATATTACCGAAGTAATCACTTAACAACGTATTTTCCACATCACCCATGTTTGAAAAACACGAATACAAAATAATGCTTTTAGTACCAGAGTATAACAGTCGTTTTATAGGAATTTTTTCGTTGAAAGAAGGACGAATAGATTTACAACACTTGGGCGCTGGGTATATGTAAGGCATATAAATAGGATATATATTTGTAAATAATCTCAGCGAATTAAATTAAAGAAAATTCGAACGTTTTTATTGGCAACCTGGTCCAAGCTTTACGGAAATAGCCAAAATGAAAAATTATCGAATATACGTGTAAATAGAAGATAAATGTCACTATAAATGACCATTCATACGGAGAGTACGAACATACTTTACGTAAGTCATTATAAGTGAACTAGTGATGGTATGTTGTGGATGAAGCTCGAATTTATATGATTTGACAAGCCAATCTTCAGATTGTCTATCTCTTTCCGTGAACATAGCTCAGAACAATATATGTACACAAATGACTGCAACATGTAACTACACACAAAATGCACACCTTTCTTCATCCACAGCATTTGAACATTTGTTCACTTTTAATGACTCGTGTAAAATATGTTCATACTCTGCATACAATTTGACATTCATAGTGACATTTAATCTACTTACATTTATATTCGAAAGTTTTTGATTTTGACTATTTCCTTGAAGAAGCTTGAACTAGGTTGTCAGTTTGGAATTTTCCTTAATTCCATTCGCTAAGATTATTTACAAATATATTCTACTCATATATAACAGTAGTTGATATTATTTCTCATTTTGTTGGTTACCTTACTGTTCTGATTTGATGTGTCACGACATGGGTCGATGCAGACTGGTGCCGAGCCCTACTTTCACTATAATTTGCTGATAAAGTTAGATCTTTTGTATTTATTTACGGGTCCTTCTACCATTCAGATATGATAATACCTCCTAAATTTCAAACCAATCGATGGTCTAATCTTAGTGAAATTACTAGTATGGAATCCTCCTCCGAACTCAAGCTGAATAGTTTTCAGGCGGTAGCAATATAATTTATTCCTGGGAACTTAAATGTTACTTAGTTACAAACGTCTAACTTAGATAATATGATTAAATTAATTACCGCATTAAAATGATCAGTTAAAGATGTAAGTGAAAAGGAAACAATAACCTTTAATTTTCCACTTCCGTTTATCGTATCTTAAATCATATAATCATTACGCAACATTGATAAATTCATGAAATACTCTATTTTGTTGTTGTTGAGGAAATAAAGGCGATTGAAGTTATTTCAAAGAGACACAGTTCAATGTTTAAAGTGCTCGAATTTCTACACGTTTGAGCATCCACTTTACTTTGGTTGGAGAAACCTCATTTTAGACTGAAGCGCAAAAGGCAAGTACATGAATCTCTACGCGTTGTAAATGAGTTAATTGTAGTAATAATACAGAGATTGCGCCTACAAAGTTTGTTATTGTTTTTATATCATTAAACAACTTTCAGCAAAAGAATATTTTGTACTGTTTATTTCACAATTTAGCATGGAACTTGTCCAGTTTGTCGGAAAGATTTGGCCGGACATGATACATCGCGATTCGAAGATCCCACTCCAAACATGACGGGAAATAATGATGGCTCAAGTTCTTCCACTTCCTAGTCCTTATTTTCCGCTCGATCATATTAGTATCTAAAACCACAAGATATATTCATTATGTGTGTTTATTTCCACAGACACGTTTTAAATGGGCACAAAACAATTCAGTTATATATATAATATGCTTCCTCCATCAGGAACTTTCTTTTTTGAAGTGTATCTCAGCAAAATGCTGTATAGTTCCATCATTTCTTCACATTGTGTAGTATATTTTTCTGTGTCCCTTTGTATGTATGTTTGTGGACCCAACCATGCCTGTGCTTGATATCTTTTTTCTGAAGCTCAAGATTTTTGCCCTTCACCCAAGATTGCATCATCTGTCCAACCGCCTTCACTAACTATTGAATACATTCATTGTACTTTATTGTTCTTGTTCTTGCATTCACTAGTGTCGTGGTCATGATTAATTGCTTTCTAATTGGCCTTTTGTGAATAAAGTGAGTAATCAGTAGAATGCTTTTACTTTTTACTTATCTCCCTACTTGTTCTGTAGTCAGATTGCCACTTAGAATAAGCTAGTAGGAACAAAATAACAAACCGATATTTCCTGTGGTTTAAGTATTGATTCCGTCCATTTACCGAATTTTCAATTGTTATTCTCACCCCGTTTATGCGCTTCATTTAAGATCTCTTTCCATCCTGACCGTACCTACTGGCTTAACGTGACAACTTAATCAAGTTATACTGGCTGTATCGCCCACTCGTTTCGGTTTTATTGTGGCATCCATGTCGGTGAGGGGGAAACAGGACTAGTGGCAGTAAACTAAGGACTGAGAGCAAAATACCATCGACTGTGACTACAGTACAGTATTCTTTCAAACTACCAGGATTGTAACTCTGATGCTTTTTCACTACAGAAGAAATGAGTTAGAAAAAGCTGACTAAAAATCATGGGTTCCCTTAGTTAGCCGTAAAACCTTCAAAACTACTGTGCCAAAACTATCTACAAAACGTGACACATTTAGCAGCTGCCTCTCTAGCCCTGCAATTGCGCTCCTGAGTCATTAGAACCAATACTGATGCAAATATCTTTCCGAATACTTCATGAGGAAGAACTTGAGTTTAATTCTGGTCTGTTTTCTTCGTGTGATCGTTTTGTACATGAGCGAACTAGGAAAGTATGTGTGGCTTAAGCTGTTTGTTACATTATGTTTACAGCCCAAATTCATATTCTCTCTTTATCAGGAAAATGCTCTTCATATAATGGGTTGTTTCTAGGATAATGTTTAAAGGAAATGATGTATGTAGTTGGTATTTATTAATTGTTATAACTTGATCTAATTGCATTTTCGTGGTGTTACGGGCGGTCGATATTGTTTTTTCAAGTTTTCGTTATCGACCTTTGTTTTTTTACATAACACTTTCCTCGTCACTATTCGTGGTTTTCTGGCTTAGGAGCAGGTTAAAAGCGGCTAAAATAAAACGATATCAGCAAACTATTGATCCGTTTTGGTATTTGCAGACCGGGTTGGGGTACGAATGATAACAGATACCCTCACTCTTTACATTGCTCTAAATGTTGGGTTCCAACATTCTTTCTTACCTTCTTAATTGTGTCTTCTCAAATCATGTTTACAATATCTAGTTATCCCAATTATTATTGCTGCTACAATTATTTCGACTCTTGCTATTCACCTTATTTCACTGATGTGATACAGCAGCTTAACCTAACACACCTTTGTTTCACACCCTACTCTGATTCCCTGTGATGTAATCTATTTACGTAGTTCTTTTGCAAAATAAAACTTATATTAATTGCCTATCAGTCTAGTTTGTATAAATCGTTCCATACTGGAGGAATCTTTCAAATGTGCTTTTTTAAAAACCTATTACTTCAGTTATAATACTGGAAACCCATGTAAGCAGTAGGACTGTCCAATAAGAAAAATTAAATTCCTAAGTTTCGTAAATATTCTTCCTTTAATTTCATTGAGTTTCCGTACATACTTCGAATAACCAACATAAAGTACTCATTTACGAGCTAAAATGCAGTTCAGATTCCCAATCGTGAGCAGTTGAGTTACTTTGCGTACCACTCATCCTCCACCTATGGATTCAATACACGTCAATCATAATCTAGGTAGTGCATGGTACAAATATATGTTAACTGAAGTTTCCATGCCACATTAACACAACCAGATAAATATCTATGAAGTTAAAATTTTGTTAGTATTGGTCATAGAATGCCTTTACGTAGAGTTGAGTTGTCTTTATTGCCCCAATAATACTATTTATTAATGCCGTTTAGTATTCTACGGTTTGACATTGACTTGATCCCAAATCAGAACAAGAGTAGAGCGGGTAGCGGGATGTATTGAGAAAATAACAGCAAAGACAAAAGCGAAGCAAATAATTACACTAGAGTTTGTATAAACATCAATATAAGAATATTGCAGAAAACTTCCCGATTGTTTGTTGGCTCTGATTGGCTAAGGGTGAAACAATCACAACGCAGCTTCATGAGCTTGCTTTAATCAGGGATCGTTTCGTGCTAACACGTTGAGAATGCTTAATTAAGGTGCGTGAAATGATAATGAAACTCAAGATCCATGGGCAGATAAGGAATCAATTTATTTGCATCACAATAGTCGATTTTGAGCCATATCATCCAACGTCTCAGACCATAAATCATGGTTATCACGTGGATCCCAACTAAGTGGTCTGCAACTACCAACACAGCGAAGCCCAACGGTCAATGACTGGATGCCATGTTTCGGTTTATCTACCCCTAACTTTCGCCAACATATTCCTACTCCAGTCAATAGTGGCCGTTGAGATGGTGGTGAATGATGTGTAACATGTCTCAGCTATTTCGATGAATTTAAGTCTCAACTTTTTTGTCATACTTGTCCAGGACTGCACATTACACACAATACATGAGCAACACTTCAAAAATGCTTGGAATCCAAGACTTTTAGTTCACGCTGGTTTTGTATCCTCATGGACCACATTTTACATTCAATCATTGCCTGTTACCCAGAAGAGCGCATAGGCCTCCAGCATTCTCTAACCAACTCTGTTCTGGGCTCCCCTTTATGGTTTTTTTCAAACCCAATTCCCGGCGCAGTGTGCTCTTTGGATTTCCTGTTTCTCCATTTGCCTTGAGGATTCCAGGTTAACACCTTGTGACGCAGTTGAGTGATTTCCTCAATCCGTGTCATATCCACTCCTCAGCATCTTTTCCTAATTTCCTCCGCTGGAATTTGCTTTGTTCTCTTCCACAGTAGGTTGTTGCTGTTATATTCTAGGAATTACGGATAATCAGTGACCTCGATATGATCAATCAGTATTCACACACATCCGCCCTGTATCCACTAGTTCCGAAAGCTGGAAGAAGACAAGACAACTGAGCCAACCACCAAACGGTCGGATTATATCCCACTCATCCATATATGTGCATGCAAAACCTGACCGCGCAGGGCACCAATAGGAAGAATAACGTTTACACAAAACAAAAAATAATGACTAGGAACTGTGGGTACAGATGCATAATTAGCTGATAATAGTTTCTCAATGACAAATGAGATGACACAGTTCATGAGTCTAGCGGGAGGTTAGGGCGATGGGAACATGAAAATAGTAATAAAATAATCGACATACGTATACTGGGAATAAATTAAATAGTCATCTGGAAAACAGATTAGAAAGTTAGGTTCTACTCGTGAATCGCCCGATATAACAGTTACTGATGGTGTCTTTTGCCAATGGATCCGATGTATTATGCATAAGCAAATGCTTATATATTCCTGTCGCCTCTGAATTATAATTTTGTCAGTTCTCCAAGTTTCAGCTCCATACAACACAAGTCTTTACATTTGTAATGAAAATTCTGACTTTGATATTGGCTGGTAGCTATTTTGAGTTCCAGATGTTCTTTAATTGTCGAAGTGCTACCGTTTCCTTGCCATCCGGGATTTCACATCTGCATCAGATCTCCTTTATACATGTTACTGCCCAGGTATGCAAAAGTCTCCACGTCTTTCAGAGCTTCGCCGTCAAGTGTGATTTGGTTAGTGCTCGTTGTTTTGTATCTAAGGATCTTTCTTTTCCCGTTTTGCATATTAAAGACTATTGTTGGCTATAGAGACTGCCACTGCACTGACAGTTTTCATCTGTATTTGTTACTGTGTGTGAGATAGAAGAGCTATGTCATTAGCAAAGTCCTGATCGTTTAGCTGCATCCAAGTTGTCCACTGTATTCCGATAGACCAACCAGATAGAATCATATTGTATTTCGAATAATCCTTTATATATATATATATAAAATCAGACTACACCGTTAACCAGTTAGGAAACTGACATTTATACAAAATTGGAGTAATAATGAATGTGAACTGGAGAACGAATACAAAATTAATTAACCCCAGTTCATAAATAAGAAATGATATACTAACAATTACTGTGTCAAATGGGAGGATAGGGCAAAAGTAATATAATAACAATAGGAATAAAATGCTCACTTTATATACAGCCAGAAATGAAGAAATAGTCTATAGATAAATAGCTCTCGAAAATAATAAAATCTATGGGTGTCCAGCATATCACCTCTCCTTTTGAAAATGACAAGTTGATAAGTTTCTCCAATCCAATTCAAGTTTTTCTTGATACGGTAACGTAAAACTACAATTTAATCAAGAAAAGAAAAAAAACATGATTAGTTACATCGAAAACTGAGAAATTACAATCTACCACTAGGTTCCTCCTCCACGGAATCTTCATGTGGTGACAGGAACAACGTTGCATTAAATTGAACATCTGCTGTTGCTGACGCAACCCGTTTACGTCTTGACTTGCTGCACTCATGAATAAGAGGGTCAATCATGCGAACACGTCTGGAGTATCCATTGGTGACTGTAATGTTTTGACTCAACTTAATCCTTCTCTTAACTGAATACTGTTGCTTCCTGTGCTCAGCAGACGTTCTAAACACGGATCTCAAAATGACTTTCTGACTCGGAGTGGCTGGTATGCTGCGCACACGTTGAGAGACCATGATTAGCTTATCACTCAGAGGTTGTTTCACATCTGAAATGATTTAGTAAATGTCTCCAGTGCATCATCTTGTTTCCCTGAAGTAGTGTTACTAGGCACGAAGGACAGAGACACTTCTGCCGGACATTCCAATTGAATTAAGGAATCGATTTCAGGCACTGCCTCGTCGACTACCGGCTAGCTGATGCTGCTGATTTGGACACCAGTACGCTCTAATGCTAACTCAACATCTGGTTAGCAAGAAGAAGCTCATACATCAATAAGTTTCAGGTTCACTAAGTGCTAACATGCTAATTCGTTGGAAATATTGATTCGTCTAAAGGCCAATGCAATACTAGGTCAGTGATGGGAACTCTAGATGCTGACTGGTCTTCGATGGGACGTAAATTTTGGACCAATGACCATACGACCTTGATTTTCCTGAGAATAGTGAGTCTGCTCTGATTCGTTGATTCTCAATCCCGCCACCAACTCTTATGGTATAGAAAAAAATGATCGTAATATCGAACTGCCAATCGGGTGTGTAAGAACTTCGTATGGGTACGCCATAGTATCGAAGAAGACTCCATGATACTTTCCTGTCTACATCGTCATATGCTTTCTCATAATCAAGGAAGTTGATGTAGAGTGATGTGTTTCATTCAATTGATTGTTCAGCGATGATCCTTAGTATCATGATTTGATCGGTACACCATCGATCCTTAAGGAATCCAGCCTGTCGATCTCGAGGCTGGGCGTCTACTGTGTCTGTCACTCTGTTCAACAACACTTGGTTGAAGAATTTTTCTGGTACTGAAAGTAGAATGATGCCTCTATAGTTCTCACATTTCATGAGATCTCCTTTCTTAAGTAACTTGATGAGGTATCCTTCTCTCCAGTCTGTTAGTACTTTTTTTCCTTCTAAATCTTTTCGAAAATAGCATCAAGCATCTTTGAAGTTACTTCTCAAATGTATAACTCCTACTTTAATTTCAAGTTGATAATTTCATGCGAGCAAACATCTACAACCGGAAGTTAGTTCAGTAGTTTTCAGTTTTAAATTTCTTGTAAAATCAACAAATATCCATCTTAATTTAGGTGATTGCTACTTAGCTAAATGTAGTTAATAAGTTATGTTCATTGATTTGTCTTATGATATAAAACTAAAATTAGTTCAATGGGTTATTAAAATTTCTGGAAACAGCAGGATCAATTAACTACTTATTTGTGATTTTAGCACAGGAAATCCATTTACTTGTTCTTATTAGTATACAGTAAATATGTTCAGTGAATATGTTAGAATTAAATTTGTCATATGCTCTTCAGATTTAGGTCTATTTTTAATTGAGGTTTATTTGAATAATTATGACGCTTGAATTTCTATATAAGTGTCATTGATACATCTAATTAATATAATTAATAGTCACCAGACAAAATCAATTTATAGAATCATTATACAATCACCGTGTAATGTGATATTTTCGTTGCAGCTCACACAACTGTCATAACCAGTGATTGAATACACTGTGATTTGGTTTGGAATCGATCACAGTGGTGTAAATGTATTCACCCTTTCTCTAGATCTTAGATTTCACCTTTATTTCCTTCTAGTTGAGCTATACAGTGGTATTATTCTTTCTGATTTTATCTTTTTGTGCAAATGTGGCATGACAAGTTGGACCTATGTGAATATATACCAGGATCTAAATTGTACATAACTGACTAACTGTGACAGTTCTTGTATTTAAGAACTTAGAATACCGATTGTTAACTTCTGAGCAGAAAACATCAAACTTTCCAAGACGCCGATTAGAAGATTGAAATGGAGAAAGAGTGTTAATTAATATGTACAATAAATCACGTGTAATTATAATATTACATAAAACAAGGATCATCATAATAGTTCATTAAGTTTACTAACAGAGAGTTATGCTATTGACCAATTGGAAGCTGCTACATCAAAACTTTCAAATATTTACTTGAGTGAAATTGGATGAAATATCTTTATTTCTTTCGAAGCTTCGTTGAGTTATCTCCAGGCTATCCCAATAATGTGATTACATATTCATACACAAAGCCTTATCAAATATAGAACAACATGAGGAGTCGGATGGCGATCCTTATTTAGTTTTTTACTAAAATCTACACTAAAGTGTAGTGACTTTCTCGATAAAATGGATTACTTCTTAATCATATTTCTATTTTAACTGTATCTCTTATCGTGTAGTCCTCTCGTTTTATTGAGTTTTACCTCTCTAATTACGTTCCATGTTTGTTTCTTCACAATATTATTTTTTGATTGCTTGGCGCATATATTTTTGGTATCGTTACTCCTTTTTATTTAATTTCATCATAGATATTCTCCTAGGAGCCTCACCTTCTACATTTGACTATTCAGGAACCAATATTCCGTTCCCAGGAGGCCTAATTATCGGGTTAGAGTACGCGGACGACATAGTCTTATTTGGTGAAAACGCTGGCAATGTAGAGAGTCTCCTGAATACCTTGAGTAACAATACAGGCATATTCGGTATTCGTTTCTCTTTATGTAAATACGAAATTTTACTCTAGGACTGTTCCTACATCTTTACTGGGATTGGTCATAGAGAGTAAAGCAGTTGAGTGCTGTTATGTCGCTAAACTGTTATGCGAGAACGTACGACCTATTGTTTGGTATGACCTTGTGCTCACGAAAATTACAGCAACTAATGATAAAAACGATAGTTTAGTCGATGCTTAACGTTTGCTCGATGCCTACTTAGTCTCAGGTTGAAAAATGAAGAATACAAGCCGGTGAACCAATTAGACAAATCCAATTGAATCTCGAGCACTCCTTTATATATATATATAAACCTGACCACGCAGTCAGCCGATTAAAAAATTAGCATGAATACAAAAAAGGGAGACAGTGGTAGTGAACTAGAGTAACGTATACACAATCAAGTAACTGTAGTTCGCGAATAAGGAATCACATGCTAATAACTGACAGGTGAAACGGGAGGATAGGGCGAGAGGGACATAATAATGATAAAAATGAAATATTTACTTTACACAGAACTAGTTAAGTGAAATAGTCTCCTAAAACATAGTTTCAGAAGTTAGTCGTTCTTTCTAAATACCCTCCCCCCACCCAATATAACGATTGCGTTGACCACTTTACTTACCTCGAAAGTCTCATCATCCCTAGTGGGTCAGCGTGCGACAGAATTTCTGCACGGATTCAGAAAGCTCTCTTGACTTTCACAAGCTTATATCACTCACGCTAAATATTTGGTACTAGTATAACAAGGTAAATTAGTTGATGTGGTTGTGAATATTTACTGACAAAGATGATTAGGACTTGTACTAAGTGTGCTTAACCACTGCTTACCTTGTTGTGTGAGGCTGTCAGTCAGATGGAAAAAAGTCAAGAGCTACCAAAATACAACATCAATTAACAATAATTGTTTTTGTCATGATATTTAATAATAAGTTAATCCAATTTGAAAAAAAAATGACAGAATGATTGACTTCTGTTAATTGATTGTGCAAAACTTATATTCTCTCATTTTTTCTCCGAAGAAAAATATTCTGATTCATTTCTTTCTTATTTATTGATTATTCACTTGTTTGAAAATTCCTACAATGTATATGTAAGTACACACACATATATATAAATATATACTACTATTTTTAAACTGCACGCTGATTGGTTAAAAAAAATATTTGTTAATCAATACTGAAATTTATTATTTGATCATACAATTAACTAATAAATTCATGAAATTCTTGTTAGATGTACCTGAAGTGTTGTTGCATAGAGGATGATATTTGGTGTATGACTAAGTTAAATGAACCAATTTTCCGAAAACTATTTTTGTCTATGTAATTTACTGATGTAATAAACATTTTCTTTCTATTATCTTTATATTCCCCACGTCTAGACGTTTATTTTGATGTATTAACAGTTATTAAATCATTTCCCACTCATGAACTATGATTAATTAACAATGTACATGTTAGTTCGTTTCCTATTATTTTTATCCTTGTTTGGTATCGATATCGTTATTCTAATTGGCCTAATATGTGGTCTGCATTTCGATATATATGGAAATGAATAAATGAAATGTACGTGTCATTTGAGATTTGGCCTATCAATTTGATGTCCATTCCTATTCATCTT
Organism: Schistosoma japonicum; assembly: GCA_025215515.1. Lineage (NCBI taxonomy): Eukaryota > Metazoa > Platyhelminthes > Trematoda > Strigeidida > Schistosomatidae > Schistosoma > Schistosoma japonicum. The sequence continues at coordinate 39,238,826 of CM046064.1, read as the reverse complement.
AGGGACTATCAGTATTGGGTAGACAGACATAAGAGTATGAGATAACAATCTTGTATCATCCATTATTCACATTACTGGTTATCGCTAGGTCATTACTCAGTATTAATCAGAGTTCGGGACGCAACATAATGTTACGATGGTAATAATAATGATTATTCACTTTATTTTTTAAGTATAATTGAATTATTATTCAAAGAAATCTCTCCTTCCATCTTTCTGAGTGAAGATTTTCAAACTCATAACAAACCTAGATTGTGTTTGGCGAGTAGGAAGTACATTTAGCTGATGCATTTTGAATAAGATGAAGCACTCGCCAGCCAAAATTCGACTTTAATCATACTTGTGAACTGTCTCTATATCAAGGCAATCAATTCAGGATGCACCAATGGCAAAACAGACTGGTTAATTTCAGTCTATAAAAAGATTAATAGGAGGATACACATATTTCAAATTATGTCATAACTACTATTGATTATTTTGGCGAATGTTGGATTTGATGCTTTAATTTCATATATATACATTAGTTAGAAAACTATTGAAAATGAACTGTTAAGGATGGCTCCTTCGTAGTGGACATTGACGATTTCGATATGGATCATATCTGGGTCTATTTTTGTTGAACAATTAACACGTAGACCTTCCACAGTGAGTTCAAATTATTACATGACCGAAAATAGGTAACTGTGGTGAACTAAAGGTCTTCGGTTCAATGCCTGGTAAGATGATTCATTCACACTGCTAGGGAGTTTAGTAGTTTTTAATTTGTCGTGTAAATATTATAACTGTCGCAAAAATTTAGGTTAGTCAAGATTTCTTTTACAAAATAGGGTTATTTTGGCAAGATGTTGCAAACTTGAGATTTATTTTTCGTACAGGCTCATACAAGCTAAAGGTGAATGTCAAAAACTCTAGGATATATTGAAAGGCTAGAAGTCTTGTTCTATTCTTGTATTATTCTTTCCAGTATTCTCAGATCATATGCCTTTTAAATTAACTGAAATACTGATAGAGAAATTCAGAAAATATAAGCAAAGAAACTTTCCATTTCAATAACACTATTCACATAAACTGAACATTCGTACTAATAGTTGATTTTATCCATAGTATTCTATTGTAAAATATAACGCTACTGAAATAACAGAATAGCTAAGTATAAAATATGGTTTACATATTACTCTCAAAAGTATTATGAATATCCAGTTGAAGATAATAAAAAAAATTTTCAGCTGATGAAGAGAATTATTGACACTGACAATTTAAAAAGATTAGAAAGGATATTGAAACAATAGCAAATTAATTGATCCAGACAGATTTATTTTATGAATATTAATTACCATGGTGGCAAGTGAGCAGAATATGTTCAACGATGGAGCTGTTGGCTAACTACGAACTGAAAATATTTTACTCACTATATGCTTCAAAATGATTTGTCATAAAAGTCAACTACATAATGATTTGGTAGTTTTGATACGTTTTGTCATGTTTAAAATTGTTATTTTTTTAAAGTATCAACTGTTATCTCTCGCAAAGTGTAATAGCATTTTTAGGATAGTATCCGATTATCTAAGGGCACAGATTGGCAAGACAAGAGCAGCATTTCTACAATTTAAAAATATTTGGAAATCAAACTAACTGACAGCAAACATTCAAGTCAAAATTCTTAATACAAATGTAAAAATAGTTCTATTATATAAACCTGGAACTTGTATTGAGAATTACTAAAAGTATCATTCCAAAGATACAAGTATTTGTGAACAGTTGTTTGCTCAAAATTCCTCAGATCCATTGGTCGGACATCATAAGTAAAAACTTTCTGTAGCAGTGAACAAACTGACCAAAATTCAACCGAGAAAGAAACTAAGAAAAGACGCTAGAAGTGGGTAGGACACACATTGAGGAAATCGCTAAACTGCGTCACAAGACAGACACTAAACGAAATTCTCAAGGCAAAAAAAAGAGAAAGATCAAATAATACACTACGCCGTGAATTGGCGGCAGACGTTGAAAGAATAAATTGTGTTATATCAGGGAGATTAGAGTAGAGTAATGAACTCTTAGAACTGTGTTTTAGAATATTATTTCAATTATTTTAACTGTGGGTAGCGTAGAACATTTGATATTTATCATTGTTACGTCCCTCTTACCTTATCATTCCGTTTACGTATATTAACTATTCGTATATTGTCTCTTATTATGAACTACAGTTAATTAGTTGAGTACAGGTTACTTCTATTCACTGCCACAATCTCCTTTGTTTTGTATTAATATAAAATTCCCAATTGGTTTGATGTGTGGTTTGACTTTGTGTGTATATAAAGGAATGTTTGAAATATAATATGATTCTGACTCTGATTTCTCTTTAAATGGCTAATTCATCTTGTGTTCTTCATGCTGGTTTGGGGAGTGGTATTCACGGGGCAGATGTATACGGGCATTGATTAGTAATCATCAAGGTCACCCACCATACTTGCCATACGTTGAAATTAATCCGAACATAATTTGAATATAATAATTGGCGACATGGTAGACAATATAATCAAAATATAACAAAAAGCACTTATAAAGAACTAGAAGGGAGAGCCCAGGAGAGAGTTGGTTGGATAATACTGGTTGATGGCTTATGCTCCACTTGGGGAATTAAGGCATTGATCGATTGACTGAGATGCTCGTCTATAAAGTTTCAAAAACTATAGGTTGTTATCAGTACAGAAACAGATATTTCTCTGTTCTTTTTCTAACAGTAAAACTTAAAAGGTTTCAATGAATTGATTATGTAAGTAAAACTTTTATAGCCAAATGTGAACATTATCGTTCTCCACCGATAATAATATATCCCAGATTGATAGAAGTGTGAATTCTATAATTGTATACCGACCTCAATACTGTAGTGGGTTAGGTGTTCGCCAACCTGAAGCCACTTAAAGCGGAATCTGGTGTGTGTACTTTTGAGGAGTCGCCCATACTACAACGAAACAGCTATCCACTGCTCCCTTGTTCTCAATGGTACCCCACAATCATTAATCTGTAACGTATTCAATCAATTAATAATATATTCATTTCATTTCTTCTATCCATTTAATTGGTTAATAGTGAAGAAAAATGTACGACACTTATAGGCTCTTTAGTTCATTTAGTCTTTTTAAATCGATCTTGATTGGTTATAATGATTATTTATCTCGGGTACATTAAGAATAGTTAGATTTCGTCAGTAAGTTGTACTTTTGTCTGACATGTCAATAGTGATGATTGATTCATTTTAACTGTTTCTATATTGATCAAACTAACATATTTTGAATAATTAACTATAAATATCGATCACCTTGTAGAGTACAGCTAATATTGATTTATCTAAACAATTTAATTTTTAACGTATTAGGAATTGGGAAATGTGCCAATTAAGTATTCAACAGATTGTCATTACATGTTGATTAGTGAATATAACAAATATTGTATTGATTCAGCTGATCTCATCTTCTTGCACAATCTGCTTCGAAGTTTATGCTGATAATATTGTCTAAGAAGATAGTGAACGACTCCACGATCAAACTGTTCAGGTCGGAGAATGCAATTTCACTAAAAACAATTAGGCATGTAATAGTACTGATTTACTGGATAGTTTTACTAATATTATTAATTTGATGTATAGTTCATGTAAAGATATATTAATTCAGACAAAAAGCTGTCATATATATCACATTACAGAGGGGAGTGCATCGATCGATCTACTATTTATCTTAGTACAAAATAACGCCAAATATATATGCGCTACACAAATATAAGACTAACGTTGTGGAGAAAATAGAGAAAAACAGTAATCAAAGGGAAAATTTAAAGTTTAATAGGAAAAGTAGAGAATTGCAAGGTTGGAGATAGAGTTCGGATAGAAGTACAAACAACATGATTTCATTCCCACTAAGAAGAGTCATCATCATAGTGATATGAAGATAGTAATAGGAAACTACTATCAAAATCGCCAGTGGTTTCTTTTCTGTACCATACCTGATAACAGTCTGGAACTTGTGATTTGAGATATCTCTAGAACTCCAACTAGAAAATCGAAATGGACCGGACAGATGCCAGTCCTATATAACTTTCTTTCATTCCAAGACTCCTTGTTGTGAATTGACCTAACTCTCCGCCTTTCCCACCCAGTCCCGACGTCGATAAATTATATACTATAAGGAAAACACCTGCAATGACCAATTCCATTGTAATAGCTTCTAAATAGATTTGGCTGACGATTTGCTTAACAACTTTGAAGTGAGGTTTCTGAAACTATAAATACAGGAATGGAGAAAATGATGATTATGTCCAGTCTTATATTGACGAGAATTATAGCTTATAGGTAAGCATTTTAAATGGCTTCAAAGCAAATCCGATGATTGAGGTTATCCATGACGTTTTGATTGTTCACTGTGTTACACCTTAAATTTCAGGTCATTTTTGTATTCCATTAGTAAGTATTTACTACGAATTAGAAATATAGATGTTTCTCTCTTACTATCATCGTATTTTTGATCTCCTGATATGTCATCTACTAACATATTCACGAAAGACGCTTGTAGATAGTTCGGGATGGATGAAGTGACATTTTTATTGAAATTACACTTTAATATAAAGCACTCACCCGCTTAATGAACAGATATGAACATTCTGAACAGCATGTACTCATTAAATATGGAAAACTATTATAGTTGGTCTTAGCTTCATGTCATTCAAGTGAACTATAAATCTTAATGACTTTCAATCAATTTGTATCATTTAAATGTCAAATAATACAATAGATCACTGAAATAAAGTTGTCTTCCAAGTTTGTCATAATACAGTTAGTATTTATTAAATCGGTTGAGAATTCTGAATTCACTGTATATCAAACATCATTTTAAATATCTAGTGAATAAAAGAATGAACTAATCCAAAGCATCTCTTCAAGGTCGTCTATTTCAAGAAATATTATATTTGGAAGGTAGTTAGAAAGTAATCTCCATTAAGTTCATGGTTTCATCTTATCTAGTATTTGTATGAGTTAACTTCTGAAGTATTTGACCACCCAGTTTTACTTCCGTAACACCTTTTCACTACAGCTAACATAGGATTACTAAAGAAAAGAACATCCCTCTTATACTTAATGAAGATGATGTTCCATTGAGGATCCTCTATTTAAGATGGCCATAGATTGATATTTATGCAGAAGTTGAATATTCTCTGGTTGTATGTTCTTATTTATCTATCTTGATGGAAAAGCATTTTTCTAAAATGTATTACCTTATTTGAATATAAATTCTTTAGTTTTGTATGATAAGTTACAAACTATTACAAAATCTACATCGAATAGTGTTTTCTTCCATCTACCTATAACTAATCAACATTAAAACATGATTAGAATGAGTTTGTATCATTCCCGTTGATTAAACATGAACTGAAACTGGTCAGCCTCTGTTGCCATATGGGCATCCTGAGCGAGAGCTTTGATATAAATATATGTCACAAGTCATGTTTAAGTTGGATTGTAACTGGACAAGCTTCTTGGATTTCGTTTACCAGTCCCAATTCAACTTAAACATCAAAACAAGATGTTAAATTATTCAGATTAGTGGTCAATTTGGAACTTGATCGATAGAATTCTATAAGCTCTATAAACAAATGATAAACATCACATTGGTCACTACTTAGTAACCAATTAATAATACTCTTTAATCATAGTAATATTACATTATATTACATTACAGTTTGTATTTTAGTCACTTGTAATGCATTATTGATTTTGAAAAGAGTGCATGTTTTACTATAAAGTACAGATTTATTGACAAAATCATTAAAATACTGATTATAATAAGTAGTATGAGAACTTTAATATCTATTAGATTTAATTAAATCAAAGTGAGTACAACATTGATAGATTATTTTAGTCTTGATCTATAATTAACTTTGAATACATCAGTAATATGAACTTTCATATTCAAGAACCTTCATATGATCTAATAATAACATACATAATTCTACTGAAACGACGTAAACGGTAGAATTCAACCATATCTAACGTAAGACAGTTACACATCAATGCATGAATGATGCTTAGTTAAATTTATATTACCTATTGAGTAAATTGTAAAATATAAATTACTGAATACTGAGTAAGTAATCTAATTGTTAAATGTTCACTGTGACGGTATATTGTTCAATCTTTGATTGGGTCTTGGATAAACAATTCTATACTAGGATGAAATACGTGACTATTGCTTTCTGATTTTTAATAATCTAATCAAGGTTAATTCGTAGTATGAAATTATAGTAATGCTGAGCTTAAACTCCTAAAATATGAATTTTTATTCGTTTGATATCATTGGTGATAGTTTCTAGTCAGAGTGGCTCATCTGTAAGTGTTCACAGTATTCATAAATAAGCTAAAATGAGTTTCCAAACTCATATGTTGCTCTGCGTGTTTTATCCACCTCGCCTATAGTTATAAACTATCCTGGCCATACTGGGTAAAACAATAATTCCTTAAGATTCTAGTATACCAGGTAGGTTGGTTAAGGAGCGGTAAGACTAAAAACAGAAAACCGAAGATGAGGTTTTACTGGCGACTGTACAGAGGCTTGACTGCAGTAAGCTGTTTCTCTCAGATAACCACCATTGCTCTTACACTATCGTGCCACAAATAAAGGATGGGGTTAGAAAAGTTCGACCATAAAAAGGCACACCTCCCCTTACTTCACTTGTTTCTGTCTCTGTTAAGACAAGGCACTGATAAATATTGAATCAACATATTTAAAACTATTCACAAAAAGTCCATCTACAACCCACCTGGAGCATTTGTTCCTTGAGCACTACTGCCACGGTCTTAGGTTATCAAGACGAAACTTATCTCAACTCTTTTCACTGTTAGGAAATAGAGCATGTATGCGTATGTAAATTTTAATAAAACAAATATCTTGGATTTCATTTTTCAGCTACCATCCGACTTTAAGTATACTTGTAAACTGCCAATGTATCATGGTAATCCTTCCAGAATAGTGACAGAGATTGACCACCACATAACATCAATGAAAGATAAAAACACTTTTAAGTTACACTTACAAATTATTAAATGACGAATACATTTGAAGATATATACGTAGATAGTTTTAATTATGATGTATGCGAATCATAAATATTAATACATTTAGTCACCTTGGCCTAGACAAAGACATCCAATCGAATACGTTTTGTGAAATCAACCTTGATAAATCAAATCTCTGATGTATCACTATGAATAAAATACTATAAAGATTCAGCCTTAGTTATCCATCTTGTTATCAAGTAATTCAACTGTTACAACAATTGATTTGGGTTAAAATGTCATTACTCTCAACTCAATATATTCGAAAATATAAACAACATATAGGAGAATGTGTAACAGCCTCTAATGACAGGATGTTTTACTTATTGTACATTTTTATCTTGGTATACATGTTACAGTATAACTGAATAGAGGCACTTCCTTCATCCGCGATCTTGGATTTTACTTGTTCAGTTTTGCCTCGCTGAAATAAATTATCATGTATCAATCGCTCTTCCGGCTCATAAAACTCAGTTGAGTACCAGAATGTTGATTGAAGTTAGATGTTAAGTTATACAGGTATATTTTATTTAAAGAATCAGATCGATGCCAGGCATTAGATAGGTCTTAGTGGAGAAGAAGCATTTAAACAAAACCTAATCTCTCATCATATCTGCTGCATTATCTATACGCTCCTTCCCATTTACTGGAAACTAAAATTGTATTGCATAGAAAAAATATGTAATTATTTGTAGAATTCATTTTACTTGTTTTAGAAGTATTCTAGTGTAAGACCAAGCTTTCACAAATTAGTATGAGGTAAACATTTACATTCTATGCAACCTTCATTCTTCTAATTACTTCAACACTGAGTTGAGACTCCACTAGAACTATCCCTGTTAAATTGCATACACTAGAAATAAGGTTTTTTTTATCATTATATTCATCCATATTCACTATCATTCACTTCCAATCATTTTCGATACATGAATCTCTGTATTGGCAATTATATATAGTTAAAATGTGAAGGTATTTGTGGTTTAATCTGAAGGTTATTCGAACCAAATTTATAAGCTTGTTGAAAACTTAGCCATATAAATGGTCACTTATTCTGTGTGTATCAAATAACAAATTGCTCTTACGTTAAATCATTCTTGAATATGAATTGGATATTGGAAAGTTGATTTGAGTCAGTTGGAATAAATAATTCGCGAATTAACTGATATTACTAATTCTTCAGACAATAGATGAATTGTTTAATAGTTGGCATTATTCCCTCCTTTTTGATTAATTTTATTAGAATAACTTTTGGGTAACATACAAATTTCCTTTACTTTCATAACTTGTACTTTTCATAATGTTAAATAATTAATGATTAATCTGTATCAATGTGTATGTCACTTTTATGTCGGACCACTAAAAAAGAGAGAAAAAGCTTCTAGAGCTGTGTTTTACAGGATTAATTCATTTATTCTGGTCCTAAGTAATATAAACTTTACGTTTCTATTATTGTTACCCCCCTTTTACCCTATCATCCCGTTTAATATTTTTGCTGTAATTATATTGTCTCTTATAATGGCCTACAGTTAATTAGTTGTGTACAAGTTACCCCCATTCACTGCCACAACCTCTTCTGTTTTGTATTAATGTAAAACCCCTAATTGACTCGCTGTGGGGTCTGATTTTGGTGTATATATAAAGGGATGATTGAAATACAATACGATTTTGTCTGTTGGCTCATCAATCGTTGTTTTTCTCTATTCTGGCTTGGGGAGTGGTAGTCGCGGGCCAAACGTATCCGTACACTGATTAGCTATTATCAAGGGCATTGTTACTATTTCCGTAATACATAATAGCTGCATAATATGTCTCGATTGTATTATTAATTCTTATGAAATGTGTATTTATTTGATCATATGATAAAGAAGATTTCTATGATTAAATTGTTTTGGTTGTGTTGTGTACTATGGAGACTATTATTTTGCTCCACACCCCCTTACACTGAATTTAATAACTTTAACATTCTACTTTTCTCTGTAGTGTGTCTGTTCAAAGTGTTATTGAACTACTTCTTTACTTCCAGGGTGTTTGAACTTTAGTCGCGTGCTGGGTTCAATCAATTCTAAATATACTCCTACTTAATTTATCATACTCGCGTTTTATTTTACATGCGTCCCGTCTACCGTATATAAGCGTAGATTTAATTGATAAGCAAGAATTTTATGTACAAAGGAATCTAACGCAACTACGAATCGTCACTAAAAGTCTTTGTAACTAATCATTGTAATTAATCATCTTAACGCACACGCTCCCCCAACAATTCTGTAAGCTTGGTAATTTAATTCGGAAGATTTTACTGTTGTTATGAACAATATTAGCTTCCGATTCATGTATAAATATGCCTCTGAGTTATTTAGCAAGTGTTAAATTAGTTAATTTTAATGATTTTATTTGTGGTTGAATGTCTTCATGAGTTTTGTATTTAGTTTTTTATTTTTGTATACGTCGGAATGTTTAAATAATTGCACCAGTAAGTGTACATGCCAATCCTCTTAGCTATTTACTGAATAACCAGGTACAGGTTTTCGTGCCCGTGGGAATTTTACCAGAGGACACTGCCCAGCGATGTATTAAGTTAGGCGCTTAATAACTTAAAAACCTTAGGTTCAATTTCTCTGGCGGAATCGGCGATGAGCACTGCTGAAGAGTCCCATACTAAGACGAAACAGCTATCTAATACTCCCTGATTTTCAATGGCACTTACCTACATTAATCTGTGACGAATCTAATAAACTAAGCAAAATATTAATCTCCATAAAATCACCTCAATGGAATAATGGGATTTGTCCGAGCTCGATTTACGGATAAGCCAGTCGTCGACTCATTTCATTCACTACTATATGTCAATGAAAATGTAGTAGTTATAAATGAATAGTTTATCGAAAGGATATAAGTGTGGCAAATAAATAAATTGTAGGTTTATATTGGATTTCAGATGTTAAGTCGAAGAAATAACCATAAAGATATTCATGTATGTGCTTCAAAATCTGTTGGATTTAGTCAGTGTTAGTACTTACCTATCACTATTTCACACTTAATAGTGACAAAGTTGGCATTAACGTTAGTATCAAATTATAAAGTTCATGAATTTCGTAGATAACATAACTGACTATTTTATATACGCAAGCATTAATTAATTGTTTAAACAATAAATGTTATTGAGTCAACTGTAAATTGATATAATAGGATCTCTAGGAACTCTCAAATACACATTCGTTACTTGTCACATAAACGATCCACATACACTTTATTATAACTTAAAATACACATTGAATGTTATCTGTGCTTTGTCAATGTTGGTCAAGTATATAATGAAGTGAATAACGTGGAATATATTAGTCTGTGGCAGTAACGTTTGGATGCTTTTTTTGTATAATACAGGAACAATTAATAGACTATTTTCTACGCATAAAATATTAGACACTGTTTAGTCATTGTATAATGAATACATACTGATAACCGTTTAACTTTCAAATTTACATTCGTTAGTTATTACATTAATAAATATTTCATATACCCTCTGTTATAACTTTTACTATGGGTTGATTGTTGTACGTGCTTTATTGATGTTAATCATTTAACTAACGAATAACACTTGGGAAGAACCGGAAAGGAAAGCCTACGATAGAGTTGGTTGCAGAATGCTAGTCAGTGGCCTATGATCTACGTAGGGTAACTGACACTGATGGATTGATTGACTGACTTAAATAACGTAGTGAATAGTACTTGGAATATATTAATCAAATACTAGGCTTACTTCATCACTTCAAAAATACTATGCACATTTCCATTCAAACTACAAAAACTGATGAGCCTTTGTTTTAAATTATAAATTTAATGGTGTTACGACGCGAGAAATTGGGTGATTGGGTGACCGAGTGCCAAATTTACTAGTACCTAGTCGGTAACTGTGCGTCTGCCCTGTGCCCACTTAGTCCCAATCCGAAATACGAAGAATGCGAGACAATAGATCAGCCAGACAGAATCATATTATATTTCAAGTACTCTTTTATATATACATAAAATCAGACCACACAGCAAACCAATTAGAAAATTAACATGAATACAGAACGAGGGAATTAGTGGTAGTGAATAGGAACAACTTGTACACAACTAATTGACTGTAGTCCATAACAAGAGACAATATAATAACAGTAATTATGCTAAACGGGAGGATAGGATAAGAGGAACGTAACAATAATAGAAACAAAATGTTTACATTACAGACAGTTAGAATAAATGAAATAGTGTTCTCAAAACACATTTCTGAAAGTTTGTTACACTTCTTTGTGGTCCGGCCTAACAAATGGATATAGATAAACAATAAGATTCGACAAATTTGAATTTATGCTTCAATTTATGCAATCATGAACATTCTTGAACAACACGTTGGAATATCTACATACATGTACAAAATTCCATGTAATCAGTTTATCTATTTTAATTATGAATCGTTTTAATCTTATTAGCATTAAATGTGAATAAAAGTTCATCGTTAAAATCGAATACACATCTTATTTCACTTGAAAATTTTCATTCATTTCAGTTAGAGTCAATTTCTTTTTAGTTTTATTGGTTCAGTGGTTATTGTTGCATTTTATATAAATAAGTATGTGTCACTATATTATTCCTAACAGGATTTATGCATCATGTGACCCTGTGTTTTGGTTTGCACGTTCAGAGCACTATTTTATAGCATGTGACATAGCATCTCACAATGTAAAATTTATATGTACCATCTGCATTTTGAAAGTAGCGATAGAAGAACAAGTAAGAGAAACATCAAGTGAATGTAATCCTGTATCACCTGATGATGTGTTAAAACGAATAGTAATACAGGCTACATTTTTTCTCAGATCAGAACACCATATAATATTGATGCACTACACGTGATGACGAAACTCGAGCATGTATATTTAGTTTGAATAATGATAATCTAGTAGCTAGTAGTATAATCCAGAGTACTGCTCTTCTATCTATCTCGTACTCAGAGCTACCTAACTACATTCTCATCTCAAATTTTTAAGAATACTAGGGAAGAAAAGCCTCAGTAACAGCAACAGCTGTAGATTGTTTCTATTTCACCTCTGGTTACAACCTATGTACACCTAAGTCAGTCTAATTATATTACTGAAAAACATATCTACAACAAATTTGGTAACTGAAACCGGAAGATTTGATGTGTTACATGATAGAGACATTTAAAGTTTTAATGACATTTCAGCATCACAGCCGTCAGATAAATCGCTTAAATCCTCCACCTTATTTAGTAATCTTTCTTAATCTCAGTCTTCTAGCAGCCGATGTAAGTCTGGATATAATATTTTACATATTGTACTTTTTTACTGTTGCTTGCATGCTCAGTGCGTGATTGAACTCAGTTTGAAACTTACTTCCCTCCTGCGTTTGTCTGGATTCTGTACTTGTTGAATTTACACTGTGTTCAAATATAATCCTTATAAAATCATCGCTACTAACTTCTAATACATACAATTGCCTGATTGTTTGGGGATGTATATTGGTCAATAGGATGTACAATGATTTATGGATAGCTTTACTAAACATAGTGTTGAGGTATTCCAGTCTTAACAAGTGATATCGATTTATATAACAAACAGTCAGTTGATTTCACTTAAGTCTATATCTAAGGATTCATACTGATATGCCGGGCACCTATAAAGGATTGGTTTTCCTGGAGAACAGTTTTTCTGTAGACTATTTCGAATATTTTTGCTGCATAAAAATTGGACACTTTATTTCTATTAGTATTCAGTTTCCCTTTAACACATTAACTGTTAGTATATTATTTCTCATTTATAAACTACAGTTTATTGATTGTGTTTACAGCGCTCCAGTTCACAGCCTTTATTACTCCTACTTGGCATTAATGTTAGTTTTAAAATTGGCTGACTGTGTGGTCAGGTTTTGTGTGTATATAAACGAATGTTTGAAATGTAATTCCAATTTGTCTGGTTGAATTCATCAGTCTGCATTCTTCTTATTTTAGCTTGGGATAGAGTTGGCATTGTGCAGACGTACAGCGACAGGCTAGGTACTGATTGGCATTGTTATCGTGACCCCTAGCGCACAAGATCATAATCTTCAATCGGTTGCATACATTCAACCATAGCAGTATCTTTTTCACGTCATCACAATATACATCATCCGGTTTATAAAATAATCCTGCGAATTTTTCATGAAAATGTATTATCTGCTAAGATTTTGACTACAGTTGATCCAAATATGAACATTAATACTATGCGTATGCGTAGTTTGTAAAATACCAGTTCTAATCAACCCCATTTTCGAATTAGTTCCCACTTTAATGTTGTTCTAAGTGTTTCAACACACAATAATACTAACAAGCAAACGTCAAGTATTTCTCGTGAGAAAGATGATTATTGTACTGAATTCTCAATTCATATAAATAGTATCAATATAATTAAAGAATAAAACAGAATTCTATTATGTATGATCTACCTAGATACACAATTACATTTCAGTAGATAGCATTCATTTATAGGTAAATCATATAGAAATGTTAATTTCCATTAGAAAACCTATTAACATTGTTATTGTACTAGACCTTCAGTAATACGTTTTTGGTATTTATATATTTTCAGTCTTTTTTATACATCAACAATATCTTTCTGTCTATGTATTTTTCTGCCGCACTGTCTGCTGTTTGTTTCATCTCTCAGCCAGTTCCAAATAAACACTATTTTAATACAATCGTTGTGTCGTCTACATTTGTCTCATGCATTAATAAATGATTTATGTTCTAGTCCCAATCAACAGCTCATTATTACTAATCGTTTGTGATTGCCTGCTGAACCTCTCTACATGCTACTTCAGTGTCAGTCACTAAATCAACTCTGGTTTTAGTTGCTAAGTTGACAGATGATAAAAATGTAGTGCGCCTTTAGGAATACAACCTACTGAATAAAGTTAGCTACACTTTCAAGCAAACTATTTCATAACTTTGAACACGATTAATATACTTATTTTAATGGTTAATAAGTTTCATTCTATCTAATTTTTTGACTATTTATTTTAGTTTATAAACGTTGTATTCCACTGTCAACGCACATTAAATTCTTATCATTATGCTAACAAATCATTGACATAGATCTTTCATTAGACATCCGATAAGTTGCGGATAACTAAGTCATAGAATACACTATTAAACTATCTAATAACCTTTATTGAGAAGAAAGAAAACATTCAGATAGATATGTTTATTATTATGTAAGCTCATTCAAACTACTCAAAACAAAGATCGATCAGTTAGTGTGAAGTGGACGCATTATATAATCATGTTAATAGGAATACAAAAATATATTGAAAATAATGCTGTATTAGTGTTTCACTTTAGTTAAAAATATACGAGAAAATTAATATCCGTAAAGTGTCAGTAACATTTACATGAATTTTATTAAATTGCCATGTTATTTATATATGGGCGCTCAGTGAGTGAGAGCATGTATTTAAAAAGCTACAGTTACTATTCGGCTGATTGATTCAAATAATATATTTTAATAAATGTACATATTTTACTCAACTGGCTGGCATTGATATAATACAAACAATAATCAGTGCATATTAAAAGTTGAAACAAACGGTATAATAAATGTACAGTATTTTCCAATAGCTAACTCAGACAAACCTAGGCAATAAGGTGATCTATTTATACTTGTACTCTTGATGCTTCTATGAACGTGTTACTGTGTGTTACAATTCATCTATTCTCACCTGTATGTGTATGCCTACTGTTTGCTTACTATAGTGTTTACGTATAGTGTGCTAGGTTGTGTTTTATATTCACTACTTGCCATTAGTCGCCTTATTCTCTCTCCTTTGTGCTTATCCATATTCAGGGCACTAGTATTACTAAATATATATTCCAAGTTATTCCATTGATTGATTGATTACTTGCCATTCAGTGGCTGAGTACTGATTATCGACTGCTTGTGATTCCACAACCGATTATTTCAGTTCAATTCTACTACTAATACTACCGCTCCCCACGGTGTTACTTCGTGACTTTAATTGGAAATACTAAGTATTAGTAAGAATAATACTGAATGTTTATTATTACTAAAACTACGAATAGCAATTTTAAAGTCAGACCATTACGAAGTTATCAGTGTTCAATATAAATATAAATGCGGTGTTTCAACAATAACTTAGTGTTTATACTTTCAAAATAGCCTTTTCGATGACTGTTACCATTCTACCAAAAACGAAACAATCCTGTTACAATACTTTTGTCTTTCATTAACAGTAGATATACATTTCAACTGTATGGGTTAGTATCAAACCCAGTTTACATTGCATCTCGAAATACGGCATGTCATATTTTGTAACTTATCACGGTAGGTTGCTCAGGAGTGAGTAAGTGACAAGATGGAGATGATTGATCGACAGCGGTATATTTTTCTCATTTTCTCATTTGTTCAAAAGTTTTTTTGTATAATTAATCAATGGGATTACCATTATTTTAGGTTTAATCTTTAAGCAACATTTTTATGGTTCTTAGTCTCACTATTTGATTTACTGTTTATGGATAACTATTTCAGCAATAATGAGTGACAAGATGAAAGGATATCATTATCTATAAAAGTTTGTTAATTTGTATTTGAAGCTAAACTTTGAGCAAAGACATGTCACTACTACCCAGTATCTAATATCTATATGACAATCTAGTATAAACCAAGTGGTTTCTCTGTGCTCATTTCTTGGTATTTCGGTAGCAGTTTTTAGTTAAATTGGAGAGAGATCCTAAGATTATTGTTATTCACATTTTGTGCATATAATAGTCACTCTTGTTTTTTCTCTTTTGAAACTATGGGTATTAACGCGGCAAACAGTAATTCAACTCCAGCTAGTTGGTCACCTGCTCAATAACGAGGGTACATATATAGAACGTAGATAACCTAAATCAAACAGAATCGTGAAAATATGGTAGGGTTTTATTATATAGGCAAGAAACACAAGTGTATGTGTGCGTGTGGTTGGGGGGGAGGGGAACTATGATACTCTATATAACACTCTGAATTACGAATTACAGTCACGTAGTAACACAGTGAGAACTTAAATGTATTATATTATTATTATTATTATTATTATTATTATTATTAATATTAGTGGTAGAAGTTTATCACAATCACCAGTAATGGGAATAGCGAGCAGTCAGAAGTCAACATCCAGCAATCCAAGGACCAGTAATCACGCAGTAATACCGTCTATAAGGAACCTAACCAAGAATATATATTTATCGTATATATATATTATTTATAAATATACAATATATTTATATGTAATATATGTATTATATATAATATATATATGCATGTAGGAATAACAATTTCCCAAATATGGATAGTCACAAAGGGGTGAAAGCTGGACAGTCAGTGACAAGTAAGGAATGAAAGCAGCTTAACATGCGTTACCTAAACAATATAACATAGAAATGAGCAAGCAGGCACATGCAAGGGGAATAAGTGAAGTATAACACATAGTAACGGATTTATAAGAACATAAGGAATAAAAGTACACGTAGTGACATTATTGTCTGGATTCACCTGAACTAGATATCGGAGATCACCTGAGGAACTATGAGGAAACCAATGAGATTATCAAACGCTTTACGTGGCAAATGGTATTTCAAGCCGTAACAGGTTTCTGGCCTTTGTTAGAAGCGCCCCACGAATGGGACCGTCGTTATGGGGGCAGGTAGGAAGATCTTTGCGTCGCATGCTCTATGCATAAAAGTGGGTACTCTAATGAAGTTGCTGCATAATGAGCAATTTTTAGTAGCTTTCATCTCTGCTGTTTATGTTTTTCTCAAGATATTTTCTCTTTTCGAAGAAATACGGGACTTTGAGTGTGTTATAGGGCCAAATAAAGTCGACTCTTACACTTGATGGTGGAAGTACAAAATGCCTAACCTTTGAAGACACTCCTTATATGATATAAATCTTTGATACGTTACTTATCTAGTTATTCGGCACTGGACTCTCTAAGGGAATCACATAATTTCCCGGCCTTGGTAGGGCCTCTACTGTGTGATTTTCTTTAATGGGTCCAGTTAAAAGCTTTAAACAAGTTGCAGGATAGTTCCAAAGCAAAAACACCAAGTTGTCTTTGACTTTGGCAACACTACACTTGTGGTTTTCTCTAATGTTTAAGGTTTTTGTAAATACCAAACCTAAATTCTGCTCTACTAGGGTATTCTAGAAGCAGGATTACAGTACATGATGTACTGCACCTAGTGTGAGTTTTGAGACCAGATGTGCATCCGTGGCATTCTAAAAGGTTGAGCTTGACGTCGTTTGATGTGGCCCTATTGTTTTGATGACGATGTAACGTTTGGAGAGTTTGGGTATTCTCATCAGTGATTGTAGCTCTTCAAATCTTAATGTACTTGACATGAATTAAGATAAGTGGGCCTATTTATTCTAAAGCAAGTTTATATATAGTGGAAACAGGGAGGCCCAAGGAATATGCTCCGTGTTACTCTCAATATCCAGTTCTGTTAAATTCTGTTGACTTAAAATGAAGCACTCGGTGTTCTGGTTAATTATTCACCCATGTATGTAAGGTGTAATTAAATCCTCTACCTTCTACTTCCCTCATGATGGCTGTTCTTAGTGCAACGTTAGACGCTTTTTTTCGAAGTTTTTGGATATGGAATGTATTGATACCTCCTATTCTCCGAATATCGTTCAACTATCCGTGCTAAGAAGAGGTTGGAGTATTATACTGGGCCCTTAAGAAGCTGATGCTGAGTATTTTGTGATTGTATACGTGCTATTATATTCTGGAATCGATTGCAGAATTTACACTAGTTCATATCTACGACTATGGTGATATATGGCAGTTGCACGAATACATGTACATAATATATTTAATATCCTTTACAAGAAAATATGACTAATTCAGAAAGACCTTGATATCCTAACTGCCTGGAGTCAAAAATGGCAATTACCACTTAACTACAGTAAATGTGGAGTCATGCACACGGGCAACTATAACCCCCAGTTTGCGTTTTATTTAAAGGGGTCCGTGCTTCAAATGCTCTAACCAACAAGCAATTTAGATATTAAATATTCTGGTAACTTAAAGTTTGCCGAACACACCTCTTCTATAATTTCCAAAGCTAAAAAGGTAATAGGCTTTCTTCTTAAAAACTTCTATGCAACGCAGACAAGACTTACTTTGTTTAAGATATGTGTAAGACCTGCACTAGAGTACTGATCATTTATCATTGCAAGCACGAGTAGCATAGATAGAATACGAGTAGAAAGTGTACAAAGGAGTTTCACACATCGAATTCTGGGAACTAGCAGTAACATGAACAATACGACTAGATGTAGAACACTCTCTTTAGAACCCCTGTGTAGTCGCCGACTACAATATAACTTAATATAACTTAATAAACTCAGAAGCAACCTGAGGAACATTGGTAAGGAGTGTGTCATTTTCTCACTCTGCTTTCTCGGAAACTATGTTAGGTACTTCAACGGTTTCTTGCATCACTTCTTCGACGAAAGTAGATTCTAGTCATTCATTCTCTGGATTTTTCGAGGCAGTAATGTTTAATTCTGAATCTTTTATTGACTGGACCAAAATATTTTGACAGCACTGATTTCAACATTTGAGCTTGAGCACCTAAACACTGTCTGCTGCTGTTGAAACCATAACTTCATCTGTGCAAATATAGCGGACATAGTGAACGTTTTTGACTCCTATTTAATGCGGTACAGCTCTAAGGGAAAAAAACCAACAAACAATGTCTTGCAAGGTCAATGATATTTCATTAGTTTACTGACTGGGCAACTAACCGAGCTGATTTTTATTATTTGGCCCAAATACTTAAAACAACTCCACTTTGGGGCTTGATTGGAGCTATGCTGATTCGCTGTTTTCAATGTAACCACCTCGACGCTAGTTGTTGTGTATTGTGAGAATACACAGTGCCCTAGATGATTGCTATCCGGTAAACAGACACGTCTGCCTTGCTACTGTCAGTCCCCAAGCCGGAAAAAAAAACAACGACTGAAGAGCCAACAGACAGGATAGAATCACATTTCAATCATACCTAACATAGAAGTTAGTGCTTGTCGCGTGATACAGTCTGACGATTTCCGCAATGTATGTCCTATCCATTTCCAACGTCGTTTCCTGATTTTCTCTTCAGCTGGAAGTTGGTTTGTTCTCTTCCGAAGTAGGCTGTTGCTGATGGTTTCCGGCCAACAGACATTCAATATTCTACGTAGACAGTTGTTGATAAATACCTGTACTCTCCTGAGGATGTTTGCAATAGTTCTCCACGTTTCAGCTCCATACAGAAGAACTGACTTGACGTTCGAGTTGAAGAGTCTAACTTTGAGGTTGGTAGACAGTTGTTTGGAGTCCCATATAGTTTTCAACTGTAGGAATGCTTCCCTTGCTTTGCCGATCCTTGCCCTTACATCTGCATCGGATCCTCCTTGTTCATCGATGATGCTCCTCAGGTATGTAAAGGTATCCACTTCTTCCAGAGTTTCACCATCAAGTTCAATAGAGTCGGTGCTCTCGGTGTTGAATTTAAGTATCTTGCTGTTTCCCTTATGTATGTTCAGGCCTATTGATGCTGAGGTTGCTGCTACTTTGGTTGTTTTCACTTGCATTTGCTGTTGTGTATGGGATAGAAGTGCTAGATCATCCGCAAAGTCCAGATCATCGAGTTGCATCCTACTTGTCCATTGGATCCCGTGCTTCTCCCCAGATGTAGAGGTTTCCATGATCCAATTGACCACTAGGAGGGAGAGGAAGGGCGAGAGCAGACAGCCTTGTCTGACACCAGTTCTCACTGGGAATGCATCTGTCAGCTGTCCTCCATGCACAATTTCGCACTGTAGTCCGTCGTAAGAATTCTGGATGATGTTGACGAGTTTCTCTGGTATACCGTAGTGTCGAAAAAGTTTCCATAGCGATCTCCCGTCTACGCTGTCAAACGCCTTCTCATATTCAATGAAGTTGATGTACAGTGACGAGTTTCATTCAATTGATTGCTATCTGGGTGATCTTCCCTGTCTCCACATTGTTCGAACATTCCATGCACCTATAAAAAGTTTTGCTCTGGTCGTTAGAAGGGGTGGCATCGGCCTCATGACTTCCGAAGAATCTCGGCTTTCATCATGAAGCGTCACATAGATTCCTTCCACTTCCAGGGCAGAGTTTAGATGGTCAAGTTTGTTTAATCTGGTTAGCGTTTTTTTTTAGCAAACTTGTTTTTTACGGGATAGGGGTGCTAGTCCTATGCCCAACCCTCCTCCTTTACCCGGGCTTGGGACCCGCAACAACCCTAGAAGAGCTGCGGGTGGAGTTAACAAATTCTGATAAACACAAAACTTGAAAGTAAATGGAAGTGAAAGTCAAGTGTTCAATTAGAAAGTTTAGTTTGTGATAGTATAGGTTGTTCCCATAATAATTTGTTCTGATAATAATGATAACATTTTATTCCTTGATATCAGGAGCAAGCCATTTCTACAGACAAAATCACCAATGACGAATTTATATAATAAAAATGATATATTCGAAATTTAACTACAGTATACACGCCAGTATGCAGGTTTGATCAGGATGTCAAAGCGAATTCGTTGCGCATAATCCACACAGATGAATATATTTAACAATTTCATTGGACCGCATAATTCATTGCTGTTTAAAACGACCAAGGATAAGGGTGCTAGTCGATCAAATTAGCGTCATAGATGATAGTAAAATAGACACATAATCCGTTCGACAGATAGTATGACCCTTGTTGTGGAAGCATACATTTCCGACGCTTCTGGCTACCGTTAGGTTACAGGCCTGAAGGTTGGGTAACGTGTGCTTACAATTTTATCATACATTGACATATGCTGGTTTTACTCTATCGCCAGTAATCGTATCTGCTTTTCTGTGCTTTTCAGTCACAATAAATAAATCATTTCTATGAAGAACTTTAAAGAGACACATTAGTTGCAGTGTCATTGTATCTCTTTTCTTTAAACAAATATATATTTGGCTCCATTAATCTGGTTGTAACATATACTTGTCTTTACCGTTCTATGGAAAAAGATGCTCTCGATTCTTTAATGTGTTTTCTGAGACGTCGCACGTAATCGACTTACTAATTCGAAACCGTGCTATCCAAGGTAAAACATTCTCCCAGTAATTGTAGTGTAGATCCTTTGACTAACTTGATGAGCAATACCTCATATCCTGCTTACTTATTGATTGCATCCCTAACATGGCAATACGGGAATTCGTAATCCAGTAGTTACTTGTCGTGCATGTAAGTGTGGCATCTAGCTAACTTTATAAGCGTTATGGCACTCCACTGGAAAGTAGGTGACAAAGGTCGTACATATCACCTTCGCGCCAAAAAGCATAAAAGTCTGCCAAAAGAGTAAACCTTAGTGTCAGGCTTCTTGATCGATAGTGATGGCATTTGAGAGGTTAAAATGGGAATCGGATTTTTAACAATGGTAATTTTTGCTGAAATCTTTCTTAGCTGCACTTCTATCACCCGAAAGGCAAACATATGGCTGAATCTATTGAAAGAAATCAATATATACTGATTATGTCGGCATCTATTTACTTGGATAGATATTATTATTATAGTCAAAGTGGTAAAATTACTGTTTGCTGAAGAGGGATTGCGTTAAATTGTAACTGTTTGTGAAATTCCGCATGAATGTATCTAGCTGTGTATATCACGATTTATATCATGTAAAATAAAATATTTCTCTAATTACTTTTGATCCCGGAGAGTTACATATTATAGATACGATCAAAAACACTGCGTTTCGTAAGTCTTGACAAACGGGGCTGAAACTCAGCTGTCGAATTATAGCATGTTACTTCTCATCACCAGTTTGATTTTTTTCGGGTACTAGGGAAGTTGTACATGAAGACTGTAATCAAACCAATTTATCGTCCGCTTATTGTTATTGAGATAATCTCTTGTAATTAGCATTCGCACGTGTAATTGTGGCTGTTCTTTAAAGGACATCCACGACATCTTTACGATTTAATTCCTTGTATACACCATATCTTATGTGAGCTATGAGATAAAATATCTAATTTACTGACTGGCAACTGAATGTATCATAACATGTTTGCATAGCTTCCAGTCTTTTAGAGAAAAAGACAGAGATTTCTGCCATCTGTTAGTGGTTTCTCTGGAGTACAGCTTCAGTTTCTGTGTTCAAGTGCATCGATCATTAAGCTAAGAGTGTCTTATGCTCTTGACGAGAAGGTAAAGTTGCTTTTAAACTGCTTATAAGCTCTAATACCCAACTCAATGATGTTTAAGGATTTGAAGCGTCCTTTCGAAATATTTGTCAGAGGTTGGGCTCTGTGAGGATAGTAAGGTAAACATTTTCCATAGAAATTTATCAAGCCGAGATTTCGGTGAGGCTACTGAATGTGTCATGTATAGCATATATTTTAAAGAATTCTACTGCCTGAGGTATGTGTAATTTCTAGGTGGTTAAAGATATGGCTCATGAACTGACGTGATTACTAAGCTGAAGTTGTGGATGTTATAATCTATTGCCACACCGGATTCGTTCAGTCGCTATTATAACTGTTTGTGATGTTCTTCGTGGTTTTTAATGAAGAAATGGTCAATAGCCAATCATCAGTATACGTGTGCACAGAGACAAAACGCTAATAAGCATATCGTCCAATCCGTTGAAAGCTTGTGCAACACTCACAATTCCTGAAGACTAACAAAGTAACTCGTATAAACCAAATGGGATCGTATTACCTATCTTCGTAACGTCAGTTGGAGTGACTAAAATGTAGCACTACGCCCTGATCAGACAGATTTTTTGACAGTGAAGTACCAAACTTACTGTAGATAAACCCTGCATGTTAGGATATTGCTATCTGCCCGAAATGGTCTACGGACTGTCTCCAAATGGGTGGTACTTGTCAAATTTGGCTTTAGAGACAGCAAATCACTGGGTTTTAACTGTGTGGTCGGAGGTAAACATGTAGAATTTTTTGTCAGTGTGATAAATTATTTCAGACAAAACCAAAATACAAGTAAGCCTCGCAAAACCGATCATCACAACACTAACAAATTTATTCATAAAAGCCAAATTGTGGTGTAATGAGTGAACAATTTGATTTGTCTTATTATTTGTTATGTTGATCCCAACCGTAAGTCAATTTCATATAATAATTAGGTATATGGTGGCCAATAGTGCTTTGTAATAAAGGTGACAAATAAAGCACAAAGTAAATATATTTGTTAGCAGTAATATATTGATGCATACGAAATGATGTCATTTAGCCTGAAACACAGTAACCTGCGTCACGATTGTTGTATCCCATTATCTACCATCACAGTACAGTATAGTAATCAATAAGTTTTCCTGCTAAGTGAAGTGATTCCCAAACGTATATTAAAATCCAAGAGTTGATGGACTTCGGGAAATGGAGTTCATGCTTATACTGTTGGTTGAATCAGATTATATGTGCATAACTTATGATATTGTTGTGCAGATACTAAAAATATCCTAAACGTTGTGATTAGGGTTTGTAGGTAGCAGAATAAAACAGCTGACGATAACTGTAACAACTTGTTTTACAGGACTGTCCAGATAAAACCCTAATAATCCGTAACAATCACACTGTGGTTATATTCAAAATAACCATTTGGGTAACATCATAAGATACAATGACCATTTGTAACTGCTACAGTAGGGCAGATTAACCTACCACGGAAGAGTACTTAAAAAAGGCTTGCTGGTTCGGTGATTAGGGTATGGTATTGATGGTTGATGAGCTCTGGGAGATCACACGATCTACAACACCATATTTAACTGAGCTTCTTGACTGACGAAACAACCTAAGCTAAGAATATCTTGGGGAAAACGAAGTAATGAAGGATTACGTCAGCCTTACGAAGAGCTCGGTGTAAAATGAAAGCTCCCAAGAAAAGAGATAGATCACAACTTCTAAGTGAGACTAAGAAACAATTAGGCAATCTGTTAGGAATAAGAGGTTTCAGGATATACTATGTTCTAAGACAATGTAAGAGACTTCGACGCTTTGACGTACATGATATTAAGTGTAAAGACGGGTGCAGGATTTACGAACCCTTTATCTTTGTGGCTCAGTAATCAGCTAGAAAAACAATCATTTTGTACCAAGGTTAAAAGAGTCCCAAGAAACTGGACAGGTTTTAGCTCAGGGGGACTGAACAAGACATAATACTTGGGCTATTATTATTTCCCCAGCATAAGTTAAATTCCTCAGTACTCACGTATAAAAACAGTGGTAAGCTATGAAGAGCCATAATAAAAGATTATTCTCAAGCTCTTTAACGTGACACGTTGACGCTTAAAATGTAGACCATGGAAATCGTGTCAAATCTAACGTAACGAAACGCCGTTCTGTGAATATTCACCTGCAAAATAGATACTGAGAAACGAATACACTGTATAGCGACCCCCTCCCAAGCACATTATTTAAGTACGACCTAGGTCTGATATTTATGAATAACTTGAATACACAGACGATTCAAAAATAATGTTATCAAAGCACACACTACTACGCACGTTATGCTGTAAACAGTTTGTAGCACTGACTCCTGAACCACTTCTATAGTTTTTTTCAAACTTACGTCCAGCCTAATTTAGAAAAATGTCAATGTTTCAACCCTACAACCAAAAGTAAAGGATTTTAATCATGCACAAAACGTTGAGTGCCAGCCTACTTAGTGGGTAGTATGCCAGAGACACATAATATACAAAGATCGTCATCGAAATATAGGCCTCTTTTCTCTTATTTTCAGAAAAGTAAAAGCTTGACTGACTAACAAAATATTCTAAGGTCTATAGAACCTACAACAGAGGGATTTGTCTATGAAAAAACTAGAGTAAATCATGAAGTAATCTTTGAAAAATTCCCCAACAGGGTAATTTCACAAATGCGAAAGACACTTTTTCATTAAGAATGTGCTTCATACAGATTTATTTACTAGTCTTCATTACGGCAATCCAGTCAATGAATAGCTTCAAGCAGAGATTATTAGCCTATGGAATACAACATATGGTGTCATGGCCAACTTATGGTGGGGGAAAAACCTACTAGCCGTCCTAGACAAACAAACACATCAATTACATCTTACATTTCTTTTCTTTATTTATGCATATGTATACACTACTACCTAGTAAAAGAGCAACTTACTTCCCGGTGTCAGACTACCACTAGCGAATGCAACTTCTATAGTCCCAAAAAAATCAAAGATAATAATAGAAACAGTGACTATCCCAGTTTCATGACAAAACTCACTTTCTTCATTAAACAGAACAAGAGTCAACGCCAAAACACCAAGCAGTGGGCTTCAAGAAAGTAAATGGTTTATACAAGCTCGTTATCAAGATATTAGAGGTAGTGAAATTACAACTGCTAACCGGGTTTTCCAACACATGCGTTGCGGCTATGGAAGGTGTCGTAACTTCAGTTTACAATTCTTGGCGTGATGTTGAATTCAGTGACTTACAAGTATCTCATAGTCGTTGTCTAAGCAATATTTTAGAAAACATTGGAATCGGTAGCATGTGAGTTGACTGCGAATCACGAAAAGAACGATATTTCAAGAAATAATCTAGTAAACCAAACGAAAGAATTTCGGAAATCTGCCCCGGAGGTATAAAAAATATCATAGCAGATTCAGGTTCAGGATGTGCGAAAATCTTCCTCGACAGTTATTAAGTGTTATCAAGCGGAGTTTGATGCTCTTCAGAAAAGATGTAAATATGCTGAAGATGCTTATCTTTCTCTGTACAAAAGACTTATTGAACTTCCAGGTATTATGTTTATAATAATATATTGCCTTCCTTAGACCCCTCTTTCGCACTGGGCGAGCTTCATTCCTTACAGAAACGCGCTGACAAGGCTACAGAATTCGAATTTGAATCGCGTAAATTCAAGGAAACTTGTGACGAATTGAAGGCAAAAGTTCAAGAACTGAAAAGTCATGGTATTATAGATATTTTGAACTTATTTCAGAACGCGAAAATAAGCGTCTGCAGAAACGCCTAGATGAGTTGACGACTTCCTTAAATTCTCAAATCCAGTTGAACACTTCGAGAATAGTCGATGAATATCAGAGAAAGTTGGAGTCGAGGGAGCAAGAGCTTGCTGTTTTCAGAGTTGAAGCAGAAGGAAAAACTAAGCAACTTTGAATCTAAAAATTTGGCTATTTCTAAAGGTATATTTTCATAAATATAATTCACCGTTAACTAGACTGCTTAATCGTGTTTATATCCAGCGATATACAGGATATTTTTTTGTCGTACAAACTGTCATTTCTTCAACTTTAATGTCCATTATTTTTCATATTCCGAATCAAGTTATATCTTTAGGCACTGTTACCAGCACCTATTGGTCGTTGAAATGTATAAACTTCAGGATTCATTAGAGCTGCTCATTTTATTTATTTTGATTTACCGTCGTCGGTAGATAACCTCCATGATACCACGCATTCTTCATTTGCATTTTCAGGGCTCATCTCTCTAAAGACTGACTATTGTACTTGAGCAGTATAGATAATTCTGCTGATATGATATACAAATACACGTTAATGCCGAATCCTACTTATAATCGATTAAATAAAAGTAGTTCTCTCAAGTCCCTTAGTGCTACTAGTTACTTATAGAAGCTGATACGCTAGATCCTTTATTTGTTTAATTAGTAAGTTTTATCCTTAGTAGTAGAATTTCTTAACAAACCAACTAAAGACTAATAATGTTTACGTATTAAAGATTACTAAATAGTACTCGTTTGCGCATCCTAGTATACCCATTGAGAAAGCTCTTTACTCTGACTACCAGTTACCCTTTTACGTCACAAACTAGTATGTCAAACTATCACTCTATTACAGTGTTGTATATTTGTAGGACATAAAGTGTTTAGTTAACGCTTTGTACGCTTTTTTAGTTGCTGTATTTGTTTATTTGTTTGAAACTCCTAATACCACGAAAATTAAGCTAAATGCATCACAATTGTAGTATAATATGAGGAAATGGTCTGAAAAATAGAGAGTATATCATATACACCATAAGGCCAAGCAAATTACGTACACTAGCCAGAAAATTACTATAGGACGATAGAGCTCAGAGTGTAAATTGACTGTTCAAACTGAAGTTGTGTGTACCTATCAGTTTCACGTTAATTAGCTAAGCAATTTTACAGTACTTTACAATATCTTTTTGACAGCCCTAACTACCAACATAAACATTCACAAACGCTTCATCTCCAAATTACTATATATTATTTGCCAATTTCAGCACTAGAAATGGCACAGTCTGAATTATTTAGGCTCAAAACAGAAGTAAATACTGCTGAAACCGGCAGGTTAGTTTAGTTTTTAGTATTCAAGCACTGTATTTCCTTAACATATAGATCTTCTGAACTTGAATTACTTATGGATGATCTTGAAAAATCTAATGTAGTAAGTATTACACCTCATCTTTTTCCTATATTTAACAGTCTTTTTATTGACATTTTCATGGGTTTTCGGCGTAAGTTCTGGAATGTCTTTTTAAAGAACATAAGAAATGTCCCTAACAACTTTGTTCACCGGGAAAAAGATCTTACTAAAATAATAAGAACCTTGTAAAGTAATGCCAAATACACAATTATTATTCTCATACTCTATTTAGATCTTACTAATATGATACTATAGTTTGTTATCTAATTATTTCAAAGGAGCCTAACCCCATTGTTCTGATTATCCATAATAATCTTTGTGTAACTCTACTGAATGTCACCCGCATTCATGTGGAATATGTGCACGATGGATCATGTGTTGTTTCATATGCTTAGTTCGTCTTTCTGCATTTATTAAAAGCTCGTGATTTTTCGTTGTTTTCTTATAGTGCCTCCCCAAACTTTATTCACGTCATCGTACTGTGTCTGTATCACCTATCACTCATAATCTTAATGTTCTCCTACTTCTCATAGTTTGTAAAATCTGTAGACATATAGTTCGGTTAGTACTTGAATTTCTTCATAAATGTAAACGTTCTAGCAGTATTATTAGTTTAGTTAGCTATGGTATACTTAAAATTTAGTAATCCAGTGATTTAGGATGTTTTATTTTAATCACCTTTTAGAGGCTTGCTTCCGCTGAAGCAGAGTTAGCTAAATTGCGTGAAGATCGTACTTACGTTCCACACTTACCTGACGTTGATGTTAGTGGACTTCAGAGTCGTATTGAAGAGCTTGAGTTTGAGCTATCTAATTGCTCTCAGCAGGTTAGTTTAGAATACACATTTGTCAATAATGGGTATGCACTTATATAGACTGTTTGTTTTTACTGATTATAGCCTTTTATGATCATTACAGTATATGTAGATATTTCTTCCTATGAACTTCATCTGATATTTAACAGAAACATCATTAATTAAGCTCATCCACTAACTCCAAACCAAGATAAGTTCATGTTATTGAATGTGGTGCTGAAATCGAGACTGAATATTGAAGTCACTACACCATGATATTTTGTCTGTGAGCTCCAGGTTGTTTGATAACTTGTGTATAGTGATACATCAGCCTATGTCTCGTATTCAGTTACTATCCTTTGATTTAAATGTCGGGCTCTCAACTATTGGTTGAATCCTTTTCCATCTACTGCTATCAGGACGCCATAATGCGACTGGAGGGTGGTGTGTATGCTCTCCCTATCAAAATCCTCCCATGTGATCAATCTGTTTATTGTCCTTGCCGTGGAGCTCCTGATTATTACCTTTGCGCTAGGGGGAATTTTGCTTAAGAAAGTAAACGTCCTGAACTTGAACTGGATTGGTTGATACGATGAATCCAGTCTAGAGAATTTTGTGAACTTTAGTTCAAAACCACTGGCGTATATGACTTCCAGGACTCGGAGGTAACTATTAGATTATCAACCTGTATTAGTAATCAGCTAGTATGGAATATCATCTCCCAATATCTCTCCTGCTTTTCTGGATTAAACCCTTCAGTTTAGACACTTGTAAAATAGCTCCTTGAAGGAACTGACTGCTCCAGTTTAGGTTGCCACGAAGTGTCCGAGCTCTTACACAGATATAATTATTCAGTCGATGAAAATGTTCCTTTCTCTTCGTTATTCCTACGAATGATATTCTTAGTCACTAGATTCTACCTACCTTTGAGCAGTTGGATAGATATCTCTAGTTTTCCTGAAATAAGTAATATTCATGACGAAGTATAAGTCAGCGTCTAGTGGGTGATTCTTTTACTTCAAAATAGTTTAATTCAAATATTGTCATGCATTTGAAATTTATGTTGGAAAAAACATTTGTAGGTTATTAGAAACTTTCTACGCTTACCTTTTATTCGTATCATACGAAATTTTATCTTTCGATTAAATTGCACAAAGCGGATATCACGAAAGCGAAATCGCTAATGTACTAGGGACATTTGTAGTTTTTAAGCACGATAAGAAATGGTATGTGACATGACCGTTAGTTGTTCAAAGTATAAGATTCTGGTAGTTGTAGAGGTATGAACGGAAGATATTGATACTTTCTTAACAACCAAGTCATATAGTGTATACTGATTCTTGTCTGATTAGATGAGTGGTTTAGTCTGAGCCATGTTGATAGGTGCGTGATATTTGGTTGTTGCTCTTGCCACAATCTCGACCACTGGTGGGGGGGAGGGAGGACTTTGACATCTAACTGATCAGAATAGGCAGATTATAGGTATCAGGATGCATTCAGGTTTTAGTTTCCGCTAAATCATGAGTTCCAGTATTTCTTCGTACATAACTTTTCATTGCCTCTGCTCGAGTCATGTCCTTATTGTTTAGGTCGTTTTCACTATCGTTTATAGTACATTGTTTCAACTCATATGTTCTCATCTTATAATGGTGTAGTGTAGCAACTTGAGGTAAAGCAGATTTATACCAGACTCCAAGCTCTATATGACTTGTTCTAGAAGACGTCATATGCTATGCGAGTAGATAATATTACTCACCTGTTATTCTACATCTCTAGAAATCATCACTACTTGACCAGTTGGAATCTCTTAAATTATCGAAGTCATCTAACGAAGCAACCCTAGAAAATCGTGTTCAAGAGCTGGAAAACGCAATTCTTCAAACCAAAAAGTCCTTGGAAGAAGCTTATAATAAACTTGAAAGTCAATCAGATTATGAAGAAATAAAGCGTGAATTATCTCTTTTACATTCAATAGAATTTCCTGAAGATTTTCCACAACATACGTTTGATAATTCTAACAGAGAATCATCTGGTCGCGCCCCGTTGGAAGTGCTTCTATTAAGAAAGAATAAGTCGCTGGAGAATCAGTTGGCTGAAGTAAATGGTTTACGTGATAAGTTACAAAGTAATTACTATAGAATGACTAAATCTAAGTTGTTAACATTTGTTTCATAAATTAATTAAGTGTAACTTATTTACTAGATACATCTTGTTGAACTTGGCCTTAGAGCCGTACTCTGATTGTGGTGTCTGCTAAAGTGAGCTAAGTCGTGATTTAAACCTATAATCTGGTAGCTGAAGCTCGATAACCTTAGTCACTAAAACATCATTTGATTATTCACAATCATGAATATACCATATAAAGAGGTAACTTAAATTGGCTTTTAGGAGACTATCCAAGCTATCTGCAACTTAAACAGCACAGCTCAATCCTGTGGCACAATCACACACGTACTTAAAACCCTAGTGCAAAATGTACAGAACCAAATATAGGTTTGCGTGCTCGGTTTAATTATGAACTTTTCAAGTGAGAACTACCATTTACTTACTCAAGCCAAAATTACTGGGATAGTATTCTTACCTGCTACTCAGTAGTTAGTAGTTGAGGGCCTCAACATTTTTAGCTCTTGTTTTACAATATTTATATTTTCATTTTCGTAGCATATATTTTTGTAAATAAATTATAGTGACTTTATAAATTTTGTGTAGTTCACTCATTTCTGAGAAAGTTGTTCACAATTACTTGCCATATAACTTATGTTGTAAAAGTGTACTGACGACGTGGATTGACTTTATCACGTAGTCAGAATGCTGGATGTGAAACATGGTCTTTAAGGATAGAGGATATTCGTAGGCTCCAAGTATTTGATCATAGATGTCTCCGAAACATTGCTCGTGTTTGCTGGGACCACCGAGTAAGCAATGCGTGGGTCACGAATAGAAATTTTGATGAATGATCATTTGATGAGATATTTTCAACTTATTTGAAGCATTCTTAGGCTTCCCCGGTATCTATGCTGGTCATCCTAATTCAAACAACTACAAATAACCCTGGCTAATTGAAACAAAGCCTTTAAATGAATATCATACTTTAATATGCAACACTTACTAAGTGTACCGAAAATGACTGAAGCTACTGATATTTGGACGATTAGTGAGCCCGGTTAACGTCAACTGGAAGTTCTGTTTCACTATATAAAGAGATATATGGATTTTTACTTACAGAATTTCTCTTTATCCTTGTGCTGGTTTTTTTCCTCTTTAACTTTCTTTCGGACAACAACAGTTGAACTTACTCAAGTCAAATCAAATGAAGCTGAATCAAAACAACGAATTGAAGAGCAGACAGAATTGATAAAATTATTAGAATCTGATCTATATCGTTTGCAGACAAGTTTTGACGAATCATTAAAGTCAAATAATGACTCAACAAGTCGATTAGAAAGTCACTTTCTTGCAGAAGTTATCGGGGAGCAGAAAACAAATCAATGTGAGTAACAATCTAATAATAATTGTTCCTTGGAAGAAAGTTGCACTCTTTTTTTATGTTATCTGGGGTATCTTTCTTAATACGACCTAATATTAGTAACTAATAATCATTTGTATTTTAATTTTAGTAGCTACTGATGAATGGATTCGTTGTTTTTTAATTACTTGTTGGAAATTACCTACATAAAATGTCATAGGAAATAAGTCATTTGACTATTAACCGATATCAATCGATTTCCGCTGCACCTAATTCGGTTTAAGTATTCGGGTAATATAATCAGGTCTCACATATGCAATGTAAATCGATACCAAATACATAAATCTATACTTAATGAATGAGTTAATAATTAAATGTCAGTTGGAGAAACAACTCGAGACCTATCTGTTGAATATCTAAGTGACTAATCAATCTCTGTGTACTAAACTGATTATGATAAAGATATTGTACATTTCATTTAATATTTCGTGATACTCAATACCTGTCAGTTTTTATTGCTTACTGGTTTAGCATAAATACAAATCGTTAATATAGAAAGTGGGTATTCAATCTAATTTCAGGACTTATGTAA
Source organism: Schistosoma japonicum (assembly GCA_025215515.1). Lineage (NCBI taxonomy): Eukaryota > Metazoa > Platyhelminthes > Trematoda > Strigeidida > Schistosomatidae > Schistosoma > Schistosoma japonicum. Next base: position 39,206,388 of record CM046064.1, on the reverse strand, counting down.
GAAATAAGTCGATGAATCAATGGTTCTTAAATTCAAGAGGCGGATTTGATAGTATTCAATTTGTGAGGTATCTAAGGCGCTTTAGATAAATCAAACTATTATTAGAGTGGAGGTACTTTAAAATACAAATGACAGCACACAGCTGTGTATAAAATGAAAATGGTTAGACTGTGAATGGGACATACATCTATTGTGATGTGGTGATTCACCAGTATAATTTAGTCCATTAGATGTGTTTGCTTTAAAGCAACTGGGTTGTAATGAGTATATAGTTTAGCGAAATCCTCTCGTTTAAGCACCTTAGATACCTCACAAATTGAATACTATCAAATCCGCCTCTTGAATTTAAGAACCATTGATTCATCGACTTATTTCTTACATAAGTCCTGAAATTAGATTGAATACCCACTTTCTATATTAACGATTTGTATTTATGCTAAACCAGTAAGCAATAAAAACTGACAGGTATTGAGTATCACGAAATATTAAATGAAATGTACAATATCTTTATCATAATCAGTTTAGTACACAGAGATTGATTAGTCACTTAGATATTCAACAGATAGGTCTCGAGTTGTTTCTCCAACTGACATTTAATTATTAACTCATTCATTAAGTATAGATTTATGTATTTGGTATCGATTTACATTACATATGTGAAGCTTGGTGACACTACCAACTTCATAGAAGTTTGTGCCACTTACATTTTCAATTATTATTAATATCTGAGAATGAAACTTTATTTTATACTCAATATCAGGATCTTGTATGCATTTGTTTGCATATTACTTTATGAAATGTAACAGAAACTATATTAACTTTCTTTCCCATACTACCGACATTCTTCAAACAATGAAGTTTATATAACACAATAATTGATTTTTTTTCACCAATTTTTTGTGTACATATAGACGATCAATCACTGTTAAACATTGTGCAAAACCAACGTGACCGGTTTCGTTCTCGAGCTGAAGAATTAGAACAAGTTAGTCTGCGATAAGAAATTGTCGTTTTTAAGTAAATTTTCTGTGTAATTTGCATCGCTGATAAACTGTAGCTAGACATTTATTGTGAATCTGGAAGCCATGGACAGTTACTTTATCTTAACGTAAGAGCCTTGTTTCATGATCTTGCTAAGGGTCAAACCCAGAATTCTCAGGCCTCTTGACAAGCGCTTGGCTTTTCGTGTGTTTTTATCACACGAATAGCTGTAATATACTGTCAGATAATAAGGGACAACATAAAGTCTGTATAAGCTGTGCAAATTGTATTATTGAGATGCGTAAAATGATAAATCAGTGAACTAAAGTGAAATAACCCAGTGTTAAACACGTTAGAGTTTTATACATTATGTTAGTCATACAGAAGTTTGATAATTTGTGCTTTGACTCAGTGATTATTATCCTACTGGTCTCACTAGTGAATTCCATGTTGTGGATTATTTACCCACACGTTAAGTTCAAATTTACATAAATAAATATAAAAAAATTAGGATTTTACAGTTTAGTTTGGCGGATCTAGTATCTACAACCATAAAAAATCTTGAAAGTACTGCAAAGAGTACTCACACACTAAGCATACATTTTATTTTTCAATATTTAAACTGACTCTTTTTGACTAGATACAGATTTATATAATTGGCTTCATGGCACATTCGACTTGTAAGAGTTTGTGATACTATCTGATTGTGAAAAACTGAAGTAGATGAAACTTAGTCCGAACCTGAAACTTATTATCTGAAAGTCCATTTACCGCTTCACGATAGATTGAAATAAACTACTGAAAATATTTTTCTTTAAATAGTGCATTTATATTTCCCTTCCGTTATCAGAATGAAATTAATTTACGCCAACAGTTGGCATCACTTCAACGTGAAGTTGAATCAGTACGAGCTGATAATGTTAAACTATATGAAAAGATACGTTTCTTGCACTCTTATGGAAGTCCTTCAATACAAACTCGAAGTAATAATTCTTCATCATTTAATCATCAACCTTCATCACCACTGGTGACATCACATCAAAATCCTGAGTCAAATGATGCAACTATTATCAAATATTCACAAGTTTATGAGGCTCAATTAAATCCTTTTAATCAATTCAGTCGATATGAAAAACAACGAGTTTATAAAAAGTTACAACCTCATGAGAAATTGATGTTGCACTTGGTACGTGGATTTATTTGGTTTTTTTAATCCTCATATTGATTTTCTTTAAAGCAGGGTATAGTTTCAAGCCAATAGGAATCCAGGAAACCTATAACTTTTTGTACGGAATTCATTAGCAAATGATATTTACTATACACGACAAAATGAACAAAGAAAAGAAACATTTGTAAATCGCTCACGAGATTCATTTTTATCATTATAGAGTAAAAGTGATAGTATTATGCATATCGAAATACTTAGTTTTTCAAATGTGAATTGTAGATCACGTGAATCACTCGGGTTTTCAATCAAGTACCCATTCCAAGCCTAATCTTAACTTTTATATCTCTAGCCCTAAACCCTCACTCACACCATATACCATGATTTCTCCTTTTATCTCGATATCAGTTTACAACTAGTATAACTTTCAATTTGCCAATATCGTCAATGCTCATCAAACAACGACCGACTAGAGCAGCGCTTACTGTTCTCGCCAATTTCTTTTACGTATGATTTCTAGTAGGTATATTAGAAGATCAGCCAACTCATCCTCCACTCACTTACTCATCAATTACTCGACCACAAAGTACCATTGTTAGTAAAACACATTTTATACAAAACCACGATATTGGTGGTATGAAACTGAGTTGCATTGTACAAAACTAGTTGACTGTAATTTATGAACAGTAAAAGATATATCAACAGTTAAAAAGCCTGAATGGTAGCTTACAATTATAAGAATATAACAGTTTCGTAGGCTTAATGTTTGATTGCTCTTACTACATCCTCCGACGTCTCACTATGCAAATTATCAGGCATATTACTGATAAGTCATGGTAGAACGGGAACGTATATTATGACGAATAACTGATAGTTATATATATATATATATATATATATATATATATATATATATAGTTTGGATCCAGGTACCCTTGACTGACTGCCCCGAAAAGGGATGAAACGTACGTTCTTGACTCCACTGTTAAATACCTTTAATAAAAGTCATGTTTCATCAAATGTTTAAATCTTGTGTACTTAACACTAAAATTTTGAAATGTGAAGTAACCACAGTAGTTCAAGAGAAATGAGGGTGGTAGTAATAGTTGAGTACTGTGACCTATCACTTATAAGAAGCCATTAAAGATTAATGCCTATGACTTGTAATCGAAGCATTCTCAGGCTGATCGGCTGACAGGGTAAATGTTTAACTGAAGCTCCTTCAATGAGAGAGAGAAAACAGAACATACCTAGTATACATCATTACCAAGGTTAATTTTGATAATTTCAAATAAATTGAGCATTGGATAGGTTGTTTATAAAATGAATTCGGTTATTCATTTCTCTGAAGAAGCGACTTACACTAAGCCGCGAAACGTCAGAAATTTTAATTTCTACTCATTGGAATTTTACAAATATATATAACTCATTTTATAAAGAACATACCTAGGTTTTGAGTCATTTTCCTAGTAAGGACAACCGCTCTTGTATATCACATTATAAGCCATTCTATAAGTAAAAATACAAAACGTGAGCAATACTAATTGATTTACTGTTTGAGATGTACTGTGATTGACAGTCGGAATCCAGGATGCACTTGTGTACCATTACTTTATTCAGGCAATCCACTCAGAATGCACATACAGCAACAGAGACAGACCATAACAAATCAGCGGGGAGATCCTAATACACTTAAATTATAATTGATTTAAATCCAGAAACGAGTGTAATTGGCTTAAGGTAAGATTAAAGTATCCCGTGAACAGAAAAAAGTATGGTGATGGAGGATACAAAACTATTATTGTTTCACGCTCGTCGTTATTCTTCTTGCTTACCTTTTTCCAACAGGGGCGTTTCATTATATCTGATCGTAGACTTCGTCTGGGTCTCTTTTTATACGCAATATTCCTACATTTATTCATATTTGTTGCATTGTATAAAGCAGCCCATTTCCAGCACAGTGCCTTAGAAACCGAAGCCAACTGTCATTCTCGGTAAGTATACTGTGAGAGCTTAACAAACTGAACGTTTTAAAATAGTATAGCATAACACAGTATAGTCTAGTGTAGTTTAAAAATAAAATATTCTTTTTACCAATACTTATTTTTTGCATGCATTAAGTGACGCTCTAGCAGCTACGTTATACGCTTTCTACATTCATCTTTTCAGGGATTGATTATCCACAAGCAAATTCATTTACCAATTTTATATTAGCAAATTAAATGATCACTTCGTGAAGATGCTTTGAGCAATACTGAAAGTATTGTTTTCTATACTTTTCTCTCCGTGTAAGTGTAAAATGTTGCTTCAAGACCGGCCTTAACTAGTGATATGGAGTAAAGTAGCTGAGTACATCGACCTCTGTCCTTATGTTAAGTTTCATCAATCGTGGTGGGTTATTGTCTGATGAAATCTCATATCACTTTTGGCGTAGACAGAAACACACGTTTAGTGCGGTTGATGTTAACTGGTAATCAAAATTATTTTCGGTCTTCCATATGGTCGAGTAACTTCTCCATTTAGTGTTGCTTACATGTGAACATACTAGCCTGAATAGTGTCGATGTAAATAAATAAATCATGCCCAATGATATTTATTTATTCAAACTATATTACTTATGAGTAACTAGTTTATTATTGCACTACAAATTACTGATATCTCATGGGTTGTTTATACATTAATTCTTTCGTGTCAGTCGATGTACTTTCATTTTCAAATAGTCACATTTTCCGCTGTCTTTAATTGTTGTTGTTCTTACTGGTTTTGTCGCCTTAAATTTAAGTTGTGTTATGATCGATAGGTTTAACGCGTTTTTCGGTGACTCGACCACCACAAAAATACAAAGTCTAAATACATAGTAACGTAATTATATGGTGTATAAATTCTAGGCACTTTTGCATTTGTTCACAGTGACCCTGACTTTGACCTTGGTGAGGACCTAGTTCAATTCTTTTAGTGAAATTTCTCTTTAGTGATTGATTACCTACCGTCTCATCTCATTGTTCTGCTGATCTTCTCTCTGACTCAGTCAATCAGTTACAACGTAGAACTTGGTACATGCGTACATCAATTCAAGTTGCCATTGCCTCAATTAGCAGATAAAGATTAAATTGTCGGACCGAATCCCGGAGTAGAGGAGGTAGTAACAGAGTAAGTACAAATGGAAAGGTATAGAGATCGGAGATAAGATTTGAAAAAATATGATTCAGTAAAGAGAAAATTATGATAAGCTTTCATTCGCGTTGGCTTTGTTCTGCTTATCTATGACCATGCAATTGATAGACCTCTTCTATACTAGTCGATGTTTGTTGGTTTTATATTAGATGAAACCATGCTTCTAGGAATTCTCTGTCATTTTTAAAGTTTCTTTAGTGTAGAAATCTAGCATTTCATTTAAATCGTATCAACGGCAAAATGCAGTGTATTAAACAAAGAAGATGCTCCTTTCCTCACTTAGGTATACATGAATACAAGCTAGTATTCAGTTGACACTACATATTATCATTTGTATCCTTGCTAATCCTACAGAATTTTTAGTAAAATAGCATTCAGGTTAATCAGCGCTTAATAGATACATAAACATCAATCCAATTTGTAGACCTCTGCAGAGTAGGTCAGCCAATCGCATTGTCAGCGATCAATGGTAACCAAATGATACATGATGACAGTAAAATACATGAAGACAAGATGACAAAAACAAGGTTATTATAATAACCTGATTGAATACTTATGCAATCTAATCGAAATGGGTATTCCTACTTTTGAAGTAAGAGGTGATAATGTTATCCAAAATGAACATGAATTCTTTACATTATCATCATCATCTACCTTAGAATATCCAACATTACTAAAGGCATAGAATTTATTTACTATTGACTTTTCTCTATTCTATTGTTTTCCTACATTTATTTCAGTTTTGAAAAGCATATGCTTGAAGCACATAAACAAGATAGTGGAAATCTCTAAATTCTTCAAGAAAATACTCCATTCTTTTTTTTTTCTTCACTGTTTTCTTCTATTATCTTCAAATGTAACTCTGTGAATAAGATTGTAAACAATAAAACTGTTACTATGTGATAATGATTTATTTTCGATTGAAAATATTTAAATGTGTGTATATTATTGTTTTTTTTTTTAAGTTTTGAAATGTTTACTTCTTTTTTTGTCTCGGTTTTTGAACATATAACTTATTTGACAGTAAAAGTTATTTATATTTAATTTCTATTCATATGATTTTTTTTTGAACATTTCAATATGTTTTTCTTCTTGATTTCAAAAGAAGAGAAATGTTGTCTTCAACTATTTGATAGGGTTTATAATGATAACTGTGGTTATCTACAATGTTAATTGATCATTTAATAATTGATTACAGTGAATTAGAGTACAATACTTAAACATAACTAATGCAGCCTAACATATCCAATGAAAGGTTAAAACTTTTAAATGGGAATGTTGAATGAGAATTATATGATTATGTAATGAACTGACCTATTGATAGATTGAAAATGCTGTTGTTATATCTCTAGTCAGAATAGCGGCTTCTATAGATTCTGATTTACAAGCAGTGCAATATCTAATGCTACTCCCTAGCCTTGCGTTAATCTATCATTCAGGCACAATAATCCAACTGATTGATTAAGAAGCCAATTATTCACTCACATGCATGTATTATTATAATATTGACCGATAATGTACAAGATATATATTTAAGATCTAGTACTCAACGTTAATATGCCTGTCACACAATGTTGATTAGTCACATACTTGCTTCCAGACAGTTGTGAATAACCAAAGTGTTGCTAAGTTTATCACCAAGTACCCTATTCTACTGATTTTACTAGCTCCAGCTACTCCGATTTATAATGTTTATAACTGTTTATCAGTTTAATAATTTATAGAAACTGAATAAATTCCACATAAAGTTAAAACGAATGAATGAATGTAAATCAAGTTTGAATAAAAAGCACATCTACCTACGATTTCATTCTTCTTGATAAAGTGTATATGGAAATTTAACATCTCTAACACTTGTCAATTAATAACGATCTGGTTTAATAATTACCTGGAAATTTTACTATGTTCTAGCGACGTGTATTAAATCACTTCTTTTCTTGTAAGTCTAATTTATCTGAAAAGTTGATAAGCTGAATGTGTCCAACAAGATATCTAAGTGTATGGTTGTAGTTGGTTAGAAAGTAGTTCTCTTGCTTTTTTGACTAGAATGTCTGATCCACTTGTCCATTTTCTACTACTACTTTGTACAATGCACTTCAGTTTGTCATGAAAAAAGAAAAGTTTCTCATTTTTGAAACTTGAGTGGTGAGGATTTACTTGATTTCCAGGGCAAACTGTAATTCCAACCCTATCGTCACTGTTATGGGTTGAGATTTGTTAACCCCAATGAATTTTTAAATGTAGATTGCAATACTCGTCAGCAAGACGTACCTACAGTCGTTAAGGGAACTTATACTTCTCTGCGAATCCGACCGCGGGTCATCCATTTTCACAGTTTAATGCCATTACCGCAGCTACTCGGGTCTGAATTAAACCGTATACACTCGTCGATCACTGTGTAGTGACTCATTCGTTGCTTGTCAAGTTCTTTAAAGTGGTAGCCGGGGATCGAGTATCAAATGGCCTAGGTTTAGGCTTTTATACCGATTACCCTCCAAACTACCTTCCATCTCTACATAGTGTCAGTGATGCATAATCACCTAAACTAGTGCCTACATTACAATTCCATTGTTAGGATCCAGTCTGCGCTATAACTAACTTGATAAGCATCAAGTCAGTTACTACACACCGATCAACTAATGTATTTAAAATTACATTTTAGTGTGATAGATATAATCTTGGGTCACGATTTCGGTTCGGGAAAAGAATTTGTTGAAATTGACACTAAATTCAGCTATGCAACTAGAACTTTGGCCTGGGAATAACATTTATAGAATAGATTAATATTAATAACAACATTTAGAAATTTCAATTAGGATTATGATTTGGTTTTAGGAGTTTGGTGTGAGATTAATATTTAGGGTTAGGAATTAGTTGTAAGGTTGGGATTTAAAGTTACAATTAGGACTATAATCTAATTCGCATGGAAATAGTATTTGCAGTTAGGTGTATAGTTGTTTTGGGATAAGTCCTTTCATCTTTAGTGAAATAATACCTTAGTCATGGAAATAGTAAAACGAGATCTATAGTGAGGATTATATATATAAGGTTACGGTTGGAAATGTGGTGTGTATCCATCTTTGCCTCTTATTCTAGAGATTTTCATAATGAGTTTACTTGAAATTCTTTGAAAAACAACCTGCTACTAAACTCGGAGTTATTTATTGGCCATGTAAAATCATTATATCTTTTGAAATATTTTTGGTTCCCACTCTTGAAACATATCCGACAAATGCTTATCTAATTGTCTATTAGTAGTTACTGAGTCCAGACGCTAATCAGCTGTTTCTTAAACTTAGAACAGACAGTCTGAGCATCCTCATTCTTTGTTTCTATTCTAAACTGTAGTCAAATTTTACAAAGTGTTTGAAGAAAAATAACTCCGTCAGATGCACAATCAAATAGAGAGAAATTATTGTTTCTTATTAAATTGTTAAGAATAGAATTATAAATCCAAGTCAAACAAACAGGTATAAGTTAATCGAAGAAAAAAATAAGTAAGCTTTACTTTGTTAATGATATAATTTTAGACTGTTTTTTTTTAGCCGATGAAAAGTAATGAAGTATATTTAATTTATATTAATCTGTAAATCGTATATTCTTCCATTTTATAAATGAAACCCCGACCGTAGCTGCTACCTTGTCGTGGTGGTCGGGCTTGCCTATCGTGATGACCCAATCGAGCTATACTGGCTGGAACATATGTTCCTGTAGGTTCTACCATGCTAGGTAGGTCGAGTGGAGAACGATGAGACTAAAAGCAGCTACTCAAGGTCTGAGGGCGAAGTCGTACTGCTGACTGCAATGGGGTGTGACAGCAGTAAGGTGTTTCCCTCGGACAACCAGCATCTGCAGCGATGCTGCCTTCTCACAAGGAAGGAGGGGTTAGAAAAGGTCGGCCCTAAAAATGTCACACCTCACCCTACCTCACGGATTTCCGTCTCCGGCGGTATGGGTGCCCACTAAGGGCTTTTAAGTGCGGAGCTAATACTCAAAAAACTTTTCATAAAAAGGCCGTGCGTGACAGGCCTCAAGCAGTTGTCCCTTGGGCTCTGCGGTCACGCTCTCGGGTCTCTGAGACCGACACTAATCTGCCTTCTTTTTCAGGTTCCTCAAGAAACACCCTTCCACGGTGTGGGCAGCCGGGAAGTGACAACCGCCCTCATACCCGCAAAAGCACGAGAGTCCAAATTGGTTAAAATCAAATCCTTTCTACACCCCATAATATCTCTCTTATCTCTACGACTAACTCTACTCACATTCCTTCATCTCACTGCACCGCTAATGCAAACGATGCGAGCTCACGAAAAATCATTCCTGGTCTCTTGAAACCCCGTTCTAGACTATATGTTGGAGCTTTTAATGTACGGACATTAAGTCAAATAGGGCAACAGGCTTCCTTAGTTAAGACTTTAGAATCTCACTCAATCGATGTATGCTGCGTCTCGGAAACGCGCATACAGGATCCTAGTAAAATCATTAACCTGATTTCACCGTATCAAAACAAAGAAGCAGCCCGATTTACTCTTCGTGTATCCGGTAGCCCTGATGCTGCTTCCCGGGGTCTCGCTGGTGTAGGTATAGCATTGAGTCGTAGGGCAGAACTAGCTCTCCTAGACTGGATCCCTGTAGATAGTCGCTTGTGCGCTGTCCGACTGAACGGGACAGTTAGGACTCGGAAAGATAGGGACACTCATCGTTGCCTCTTTGTCGTATCTGCCTATGCCCCCACTGACTGCAGTTCAGACGAGGTGAAAGATGAGTTTTACAGCAAGCTTACGGACCTCCTCCAAAAAGCTAGGCGCTCTGATATAGTTATAATGGCTGGTGACCTTAATGCTCAAGTAGGTAGACTAAGTGAAAATGAGAGACACTTGGGTGGATGTTATGGTGTCACGGCTCACAGAACAGATAATGGCGATCGTCTGTTGCAACTATGCTCAGATAACCGCCTATTTCTAGCGAATACTAACTTTAGGCATAAAGAAAAGCATCTTTTGACCTGGCGACCCCCAAAATCGTCTCAACGTTGGACCCAACTAGATCACATCGCCATCAGCCACCGATGGAGGGGTTCGATAGAGGACTGTCGCTCGTTCTGGGGCACATGTTTAGATTCAGATCATGCCTTAGTGGGAGCGCGTATTTGTTTGAGGCTTACTGGACGTAGGAAAGACATAGCAATGAAGCCTCTTAGGGTTTTACTTAATGATAATAAAGCTAAGAATATATTTCAGGAACAACTAGAAAAACAGTTAGGCGACCGTGTAAGCGATTGCCATCCGGAAGCAGGTTGGAATGATATCAAAAATGCTGTGGAAACAGCAATGATATCTGCTAGTAAGGTAAATCATAAGGCTAGGATGAAGCCGTGGATTTCAGTAGCATCCACCGAACTGATGGATGCTCGTAAACTCATCCCACCTGGCTCTGAACATGATGAAGAGCGAAGTGAGCTTAGGCGCAGGCTGATAAAAAGCCTACGCAACGACCGTGAACAGTGGTGGGTGGCGAAAGCAAAAACGATGGAAAAGGCAGCGGCGATAGGCAACAGTAGGCAACTATTTCGACTTATCAAGGAAACTGGTATTAGGGATCCGTACGTGAGTGAGACTATCTCGGAAAAGGATGGGATTATAATTCATTCTCAGTCCAGGAGATTGGACCGATGGGCGAAACATTTTAGGGATCAGTTCAACTGGCCTTCAGCCACACTTCGGTTACCCACGATCCCCGGTCTTCCTGAATGGCAAATCGACTTAACTCCTCCTAGTCTTTATGAAATTGAGAAGGCTATAGGAAATCTGAAGCGAGGTAGAGCAGCAGGTCCTGATAGGCTTACCCCTGAAATTTTTAAGGATGGTGGTCCAGTTTTAGCAGCTAGATTGACTGAAATCTTAGGTAGAATCTGGGAACTGGGCGTAATACCATCTGACTGGTCTCAATCCGTGATTGTCCCAATTTATAAGAAAGGACAAAAGTCTTCTTGTGACAATCACAGGGGAATCAGTCTGACTAATATAGTTTCTAAGCTGTTAGCATCGATTATACTTAGACGCCTAACTAGAGCTCGTGAAGAGCAGACTAGAGAAAACCAGGCTGGATTCAGACCTGGACGTGGCTGTATAGACCACATCTTCACACTGCGACAGGTCCTGGAACACAGACACACATTTAGGCGTCCTACAATAGTTGTCTTCCTGGACCTAAAGGCGGCATTCGACTCTGTTGATCGTGAGGTTCTGTGGCAGTGTCTGTCATTGAAAGGTGTACCAAAGAAGTACATTAACCTTATACAAGCTCTCTACTCTAAAACTACAGGTCGAGTGAGAGCTTATGGCGAACTGTCATCGGAATTCCTCACTTCAAGTGGTGTCCGTCAAGGATGTCCACTTTCCCCATTCTTGTTTAATTTTGTCATAGACATGCTCCTAGAAATAACCATGTCTTCGTCTGACTTTTCAGGAATTAACTTACTACCAGGAGCCTCGCTTACTGACTTAGAGTATGCTGATGACATAGTCCTATTTGGTGAAGACGCTGACAAAATGCAGAGTCTTCTGACTACCCTGAGCAACAATGCAAGCATGTTCGGGATGCGGTTTTCCCCCTCGAAATGCAAAATGTTGCTTCAGGATTGGGTTGCATCGGCACCTGAACTAGTGATAGGGAGTGAAGTAGTCGAGCGTGTAGACCGCTTCACGTATCTGGGGAGTCTCATCAGTGCTGATGGCCTGGTGACTGACGAAATCTCAGCACGGATACAGAAAGCTCGATTGGCTTTTGCCAAGTTGCATCACTTATGGCGCAGGCGAGATATCCGCTTGCTAACCAAAGGACGAGTGTACCGTGCAGCAGTTCGCTCTGTCCTACTATACGGTAGCGAAACATGGCCGTTAAGAGTAGAGGACATTCGTAGGTTACTGGTCTTCGATCATAGGTGTCTCCGAAGCATTGCTCATGTATCATGGGACAACCGAGTGAGCAATGCTGTCGTTAGGAAACGGGTTCTAGGAAAGGAGGGCAAATCAATAGATGAAGTATTGAAACTTCATCAGTTGAGGTGGCTGGGACATGTGTTACGCATGTCCAACTACCGTCTGCCTCGACGAGCTATGTTTTGCGGCGTAGGAATAGGTTGGAAGAAAGCTAGGGGCGGCCAAACCAAAACATGGCAGAAATCGATGAAGTCACTGACAAGTGGACTAAGTCATGTTGGTAGATGTAGGCTGCGTGGTTGGGGTCCGCGAGACGAAAGTCACCAATGGTTAGAGACCTTGAACGACATGGCTCAGAATCGTTCGCAATGGCGCAGGTGCATCCACTCTTTGTGTTCTCTCAAAATCTAACCTTCCGAATTCTCTATCTTTCTCCTTTCAAATTTATCTCACTGAATTATACTTTTCGAATCATATCTTCGCTCCCTAATTTTCTGCATTACTGCTAATACTTCTACTATCGCTATCACTCTTGGATTTGAACTGACAGTTGCGTCTCTGTGCTGATGTGGTATGGCAACCTGGACTGATGTACGTACGTACGAAGTTCTACGTTGTATCTGTCTTGTCTTGTCTATAAATGAAACACTGGAAAATCCACAAATTCTCTTAATCAGATAGTGATCTTTAAAATGCAGAATATCGATTGAGTTAACCTGAGTATTTCATAATGAAGTATTATTCTATTTGATTGAATCCGTCACAGATTAGTGTTAGTAGGGTACTAATGTAAACTATGGAGCACTGAATAGCTGTCTCGTTCTAGTATGAGACTCCTCAACAATGCGTACTCTAAGTCCCAACCAAGGGGCTTCAAGTAAATTATTTCTGCTAACGACGTCTGCACGTGTTAAGATATATAAACACTTCACGAATCCAAGTTTCTATAAATATATCTATTTATTTTATTCAAAGAAAACATTCACTTTTGTATACGACAAATTGATCTTGTTAATTTTGGAAGAGATCGTCTTTCAATAATGTGCTGTAAATCTGTAGAAGAGATTCAACATGTTATTTTTGATTACATTACTTTAGAAGTTTGCGTAAATCAAGTAGTGCAGAATGACAACAAAATCTCCTCCAATTAAACTGCTCAGTTCAGAGAACACAATCTGATCAATATTCTTTTTCTAAGTTAAAAATTTCCACTTTACATGTTGTTTACCGGATTTTGACGGAATAGTTGAACAGTATCATTTACTTTCTAGGAGTCAATGAAGTCACTGACGTTTATTACTTGTTCACTATAAATATTTGCATGCTTTTGAAAAAAATGACTCCTTGTCTCATGCATTGCGATTCCTGATACTGGAACCAGTATATTCGAGAAAAAAGACACTTTATGGTGAAGATGAACATTGTATTGGTATACCTCACCATATTTCTTAATCGTTTATCACTTCAAATTAACTGTTTTATGTCTCTAGCATGATAATCAAAAAAAGATTCCTACCGAAAATGAATAAACCCCTTCCTCAATGAAGCAGTCGATATCACACTGATGATCAACAACACGTAGATAATGACTGTAGAATTATTATTCGGCAAAAATACTACTTATCATAGAGGGCAATATAAAGCTAAAAGAGTATAACCTTTCAGAACTATTTTTGCAAGCTGATTATAAATATCTTCATTGTTTAGTGTTTTCATATCTCCATCCCCGTAAGCTATCAATTAAATTATTGGGTGCTAGGATGTCATTTTGGCTTAAAAAATAAATGTACCCACCACCGCTACTTTGTTCCATGATGACAATATTGCCCTAATTGTAGTTGATACCTGTTCTCGGGAAGTATGTATGTATTTAAAGAATTGTTTGATATAAACGATTTCTGTTCTGTTTGAACATTTACTTCAAGTGTTTTTCATCTACCTTCCAAAACTAGATAAGATTCGAAGTAGACTTATAAACATGAATAACTGGTGAATGTTAAGGGCCGATTGATCAGTTGGTTACCTACATTACGCAAGCTATTACCTATAATTATTCAACTAAAGGTCATAATATTACTTTATATATACATTTTTAACTAACGTAAAGCTAAAATACACTATTTTTTGATGATCTACAATTTGATACATTCACACTACACACTGCTTGAGTTCGATTCATCTACTAAGTTAACTAGAAAGACTGGATATTATTCAAGCACATTTTGGCTTAAATTAGCACCAGAAATGTATGTAACACATAATCAGATGCATAACATTGTATTGAAACGAAAGAGGAAAGGTGATCATAATCAACAAGGTAAAATCTATTAAGGTAACAAAGAAATTTCAAGATAAGGGATGAAGTTCCGATAGAAACATAATCTTAAAAAGTCCACCCTATTAAGGAAAATAGTAACACTTATAAGCAGTCTGATATAAAATTGCAGTAGAATCAACAATGGTTTATATTTCGGGCCATATCTGATAAGGTCTTAAATTGCTGAATTGTACTATTTTTTAGGACCTAAGCCAAGAAGCTAGGGTGGCACGATAGAGGATAGTCCTATAGTTTTCTTTCATTCCACCGCATTATGTTGTAAAATGACCATCACTTGGCTCTTCCACTCAATCCTAGGATCGGGATATAATGCACGATATGTAGGCCATTGTGATTGCATTTGTAAAAAATAAACAAGCCATCGAATTCAGTGTTTCAATATAGTGTGTAGAAAGGCTTATTTGCGAAAGTAAAATTAATGTTTAAACATAATATACATATTTTTACACGACAATATATATTCTACGTAAAACCTTGATTGGAAAGATAATTCACTTTCCATAATTGCATGGTTTCGTTGTGACTCCCCGTTTACTAGTTAACCTACAGGTAGCTATAATGTATCTAACCTCTAGCTTGTCATGTTCACACTACGTAATACTGTGAATTAAAACCTGGAATAAATACATTTTTACCTAGAGGTTAAGATATCGATCCTTAGTTTATTCCGTTAGTATCAATTTTATCAAGAGATCAGGTGAATAACTGGTCTATGTAGAAATAGCTGTTGTCGATATGGAAATATAAGATTGGCTAATAAATGTAATTCGAATATACAAGTGCAAATATATGTATAATGGATGGGAAAACTGTTATATAAGGGGGAAGAGATTAGACGTCACAATCTACCGACTTTATTCTTTGGGCTATTGAGGCCCTTACTGTTAAGCTACGTTTGGTTAAATATTCAGTTAGCAGGATATTTGTATTGCTCAAATTGTAAGCTTTTCACAGATCAATTAACGATTATCATGTTTTTTCCTTCTCGAAATAATGTAACCTTATTATGACCCTACTATCCCGAACCCTGTACACAACTCCCTCAATTAAGCCATGATTGTATTTTATATTTTCCGCTGATCTGATTGGTCTATTATACTATACGTAACAGCCTTTGTTTTTGCTCAGTAACGCTAACCCTCATTCGCTGGAGTTTGTTCCATATATCCATACCTTCAGTCATTCAGGCATCGTGACAAACAATCATCGTTTTCAAGTATATTAGATCATAGTCACAGAACAAGTTCCATTGGCTCGTTCCCCTCGCCACGGTATCTGCAAAGTCATTTTAAAAACAGTTTAATACTTTTTGTATATTTTATGGTAATTTAAAACCTCTAGCAACTAAATAAATCTCAGATGATTCTTTCCGACTAGCTGCTGGTTTAATGAAACGTGTAAATGAAGAATATTTTGAGGAATTGAATGTATAAAATTGTGAAACTGTTTGTTTAAATTCTTCAGCTTCTGGACTTTCAAATAATTTAATCACAAAACTGGCACCTTGTTTTGAAACACTAATTGTTACCTACAGTTTATAAAATTAAAAATAAAACTGACTTTTAATACAAAAAATTAAAACTACAGATTCGAACGATCACCACAATATTCAGGATAAATAATAATTTGCTGGCTTCAGTTTTAGTAAAAAGGAAAGTTCAACCATATACGGTAAAAGGCAATTACCTACAAGTGGCATTGGGTGAAATGGCGTAGTATTGTAGGTTTGATGCCTGGTGAGATCAGAAATGTATACCTGCCGAGGAGATCTATTCTAGGATGAAGTAAATGTTCAATCTTTTCTAGTTTTCAATAACTATCAGTTTGCAATGTGACACTGGTAATATTGAATAGTTTTTTTTTTCACAAATTTTCAAATATTTAAGTACAGTAAATAGATTAATTTACAAACCCCTATAGGTAGAAATGAATTATTAAGTAAGCAATCTAGCCATCAGTCTGTGTAATCAAAACAGAGAGATAACAAAGCTATGGAATCTCTTACTTATAGTAACAACAACAGATCATAAATTGCTTATGATGTCTTAACTTGGTTGATTGATGAATGGTTACACTTAAAATCTTTAAGCATAGCAAATGCATCCAAAACGCTACTTGTATAATATCAAAGGTTGATGAGTGTATTACCTGTTAAAGTGATTCACGAGTCGAATGTAAAATAAATTTAATTATGTATAAAAATATCTCAGATTCAAACAACATAATCTGTCATTTGTATTGCAATAATAAATGAGTTGTATGCTTAATACAATAATATACTCGAACGGATTAGATTATAAACGTTACCATAGCTGGTACCTTGACGTCGTGATTAGATTTGAATATTGTAATGACCAAATAAAGTTGTTCTATCGGGAGTATGTATCCCAATAGATCGTGTCATATCAGATAGCTCGATTACAACAGAAAACTTATAATTCCATCAATAAAGTTGTATTGTTGACTGTACAAAGGTGTGATGGCAGTCAAGCGCTATCACCAATCAATAGGCTTCTTTAATAAAACTACCGACAAACATTTTTATTTCGATCATGCGTTGATTATAACTGATTACCAACGGATAGACTAATATAAACTATTTCTGGGCATTTTGTATATGAAATAAACTAATTTATTGAAAAAAAATTAGTAAATATATATAGTCTCTAAGTATTACATAAATATTAGTCAATCAGTCAGTTACAACGTAGAACTTAGTACATGCGTACACCAGTTCAAGTTGCCATACCTCAATTAGCAGATAAAGATTAAATTGTCGGACCAAATCCCAGAGTAGGGGAGGTAGTAACAGAGTAAGTACTAATGGAAAGGCATACAGATCAGAGATGAGATTTGAGAACATAAATATGAACTTACTCGTAAAATATTATAAGCTAATTTCATCATAGCCGGTATATCAATATCACGTATTCCTGTAACATTTGGTGCTATATCACTCAAAACAACATCAACAGCAGGTAGTAATTTCTGTATATCTTGTAATTGTCTATTATTATTATTAATAAAATGATTGGAAATTGATTGATTAATCAAATTTATGCATTCAGACCAATTATTTAAATCAATACCAGAATGTATAATGACACCAGGTAATTGTGCGAAATTCAATAAATCAAAAGCAATAATTAGACCTTGATTATTACTATTATTATGATTGGAATTGATTAAAGATGAAGCAACTTGACACCATGATCCTGGTGCAGCACCACAATCAATAACAATATCACCAGGTTTAAATAATCCACCATAAATTTTCTCATTTAACTGTAATAATTTGAATGCACTACGACATCGATAACTTTCAAGGCGTGCATGTTTTACATATGGATCTGAACGTTGACGTGCAATCCATCTCTGATGAAAAATAAACAAAAATTAAATCTATAAAAGTAACATATTCATATTCTTTCTTATTACTGATTTCTTGTGAACATATTAGTGAACTTGCCTATGAGACATAATCTAAGTGTAAGGGTTAGTGGTACTACTTATTACTCGATTGCTCAGAAATGGAGTAGATAGGTCTAGAAGCTGAACGTTTTAATCACTCTGTGATTACTCTTAATCAATACATAACGATAAGACTACGGCGAAAAAGTGCTTCGACAAAAATAATATATGTTTATAAATCGAGGATTAAAATGACTGTTTCTATTTTGTCAGTATGGAACTAGACATACCACAATACCTAAAGAACCTGTCTTCAATTGTATGTAGAGTATATGGTGCAATGTATCGTCTATTTTTGTTACCATATGGCGATAAAGTTTCATATATATATAATCATTAATAGGTTGGAAGTTAGACATATCATGATCTTTTCAAGGCGAGATTTCACGTTTACTACAGTGTAAAAGTGATTGGTGGAAAGTCACAAAGAAAGCTAATGACTAAAGAAAGCGAAATATGCTTATTTCAACGTCACAGTCTACTTGAAACCCATAATTTCTACATAAAACAATAGAAACCTACAGCGGTACATTAGAAACTGGTGCAGTTTGGATTTACTCATGAATCTAGTATAGATTTATGTAATCACCTTCGAGTCAAACTTTAGTTGTTGTAATACTAGTAATAATACCCAATTGCACAAACTTAGGCAGGTGAGGTAGGGTACGAACATATAGCCTACTAGTTGAAAGCCTTTTATTTTTACCACTAGGATACTAGGTTTACAGAAAGCAATTGTAAACAAAATCTATCCACAATGCAATAAACTAACTTGTGAACTTCCATGGTTTGAACGAACGTTAGTAATTAAACAGGATAATCCCTGATTGAAAGTACAATAAGGCAGACTCCTTCTTGAATTCAATCGATATAATGAATGCTGAATAAACAAAGATATTCATCATAGATTAATACTTTATTATCTAATTATAACAAATA
Source organism: Schistosoma japonicum (assembly GCA_025215515.1). Lineage (NCBI taxonomy): Eukaryota > Metazoa > Platyhelminthes > Trematoda > Strigeidida > Schistosomatidae > Schistosoma > Schistosoma japonicum. Next base: position 39,187,382 of record CM046064.1, on the reverse strand, counting down.
TAAACAGTGAAGTCTGGCAAAAAAATTCATTTACACTAAGAGGGATAAATTAGTGATTAAGTCATTCAACTTTTCAAATACTAAATCGCAAGCTCTAGTCCCGCTTTACTTAATTGGGTTGGAGTAGTCGGGTAATGTAACTAGCCCATATACAACTGAAAGTGTGGCTAAAAGCCAAATTCGCACATAGTAAATGAGTTACTTCATACTAGGATGAAACTTATGATAATATCTCCAGGTGACCTGTGCATAGTACAATTCGTACAAGTAACCATTTATATTTCTTGAGATCTGAATACTAATCAATACGTTGATGTATCAGTTAGTCAGTCAGTAATCCGATAATATCATTAGGAATTATATTCTTCAGAGCACAAAATCGGTAGTGAAAAAGAACAGAATTCGAAAAAAATTCAACCAGTGAGAAAGGTAAAAATGTAAAGCTTAAGAAGACTGATTCTAAACGCTGTCACAAAATCTACAACCATTAAAACAGATATTCGAATAGACTCCAACTGGATACTTTACATCTACCAACACAGCTCACACCAACAGTCAACAGCTTCGTGGAATGATACAAAATTCTAGTTTAGTTAGTTCTAACTACTTGCATACGTTTAGTTGCTAGTCAGAATTACAGTTCATTAAAAAAATAAGATGTTTTAAAAATCATATAAAAGCTTTAGCTATGTTGAATGTATAAGCAGATTACAAAGGATTCCCACTCACATTGAGTGAACTTTCCAAGTAGTCTCTTAATTTGTACGATTTATACAGTCTGAAGTCATTAGTTAGTCATAGGTTACCTCAAGTTTAATTACAGAAACACAATATATATACATATTTCAACGTCTAAAGAATGCACAAAGGATTAAGCTCTGTATTATACATCGATAATCTTTTAGATATTTATTTACACCTTCCTAACTTTTATTTCGACGAAGTATTGATTATTTATTATAAGGACTTTACGATGCTTTCACTTTTATTGATATAATGGAGAAAATATTTGGAATATAGTCTTTTGCACTGATGCAATTCAGGGTTTGATCTCTGGTGAGGAAGTAAATGTACACTGGTGAGCTGAACACTAGAAAGAATTAGATTCCTGGTATTTCTTGGTTTCTAAAAGTTGTCTAAGGTCAACAGATGATGCACAATAAAAACTGTTGTTACCTGTCGTGATAATCACTGAAACAACAACTGCTGTAAATGGATGGCAAGATTTCAAAATTCATGTAACTGCAAAACATAAGTGAATTTAGATCTACCGAGTAGCATCAAAACAGAAAATATTCAAGACATTTTGAGCAAGATGTAAGTGAATCGTAGAGCTTAAAATAGTCGTTAGATACTTTATTCCTTAATTTCATAATCAAAAATAGATAGTAAAAGATTGCAAATATCTTGCAGATAAGTAAATAATAACTATGTGCTCATTAGTGACTAATGTTGGAGACCTCAAGTAGTTTTCGTGAGAGGACGAGACTTATAGAATCAAACGGCTTAATAAAGGGATAGATGCAAACATATAGTGAGCAAAGATTAAGCTGTACTTAGAAATATAACCGCATTAGCAAGTGTAATGTATTGGGCTTCGAGCAACACTTTATGCCACAGGCCTAAAGATACTATTTGGCACCAAATCAGAAGTCAAGTTGAAATTTGAACTACAGCCGATATTTTACTACTCCCTCTTCCTGCTACCGAAAGGCATCGCTGCAGATGCCTGTTTTTTAGAAGGAAATGCCTTAAAGTAATGGGACGTCATTACATCTAGTGGTATGACTTCGTCTCTAAACCCAAAGTCTGTTATTTTTGGTCTTACTTCTTTACAAGCGACTAATCTGACATAATAAAGTCAAAAAATCGACTAATTCCCCACGGTACACAAGCCTGTCGAAAGCAATAAGGTAACAGACATAAAAGAGACTCAGTCAATTGAACAAAGCTGTACTTGATTGCAGAGTTAAGCTTACGGAAATTCAAATAATGAACCACTTCCTTCCACTTGAATAATATACGAAATCTTTATATAGTATCCTCTCTAATAAAGAAACGGTAGTGAAATTCGAAGATATAAACTAGTATGTCCTATAATTGATCAAGAAATGAAGACAATCATATTTGACATACCATATATGTTGACTAATTGTATTCTATGAATTCCACCACTTATTCCACTCTTGATCTTCATTGATTGCACTATTGACTACTTTGCATTCATGAAAATAAACTCATGTTCTGATTTTTATCCTAGTTCTCATACGAATTTATGTGACTGAATAATCAGTGCATCACATAATCCAGTGTCATTATTTTTGGAAATCCCGTCATAACACAAAGAGAAAACCATTTACAAGGATTATATAGCATAAGTAATTGCAAATGTACAAAATCGAAAAATCAAACAATTTAGTACTTCAGAAATTCGATTTGGTTATCTAAATCAACGGGAGACTACTTTGAACTGTGGTCACCTACAACATTTCTCAACATGTGTGTTGTGTAGAGCACATTAAGACATTTCGTTTACGTAATAATTTCTGCTTAATGGACTGTTTTTTAAATAAAGATTTCATATCAATAGTCTGAGATTATCTGCAACGGACTACTATAAATATGAAAGTGTAGTGACCGACATTTCAAATGGAAAACATAATAATAGTAGAAGCTACAGCTTGGAACGAAATCTTTAGTGAAAATTACACCCTGATATGCAATACTTATCCACTAAATGGACGGAAAATTGACTAAAGTCGGGTACAACATAACATCCATGATGATGAGATAGAAATGAACAGATCATAAAGCCATTAGCTATTTTTGAGTTTCGTGGGAGAGTATAAGTTCCGCAGTTTGCGTAAGAAAATTTTCAAACAGATATTTACGTTGTTTTCATGTAGTCCATCATGTTGTGTATAGCGTATATAGTGAATTCTTTAATCAACAGGCGACTGTCAGTCAGACAGTTACAACATAGAACTTTGTACATGCGTAAATCAGTTCAAGTTGCCATTGCCTCGATTAGCAGATAGAGACTAAATTGTCGGACCGAATCCCAGAGTAGGGAAGGTAGTAACAGAGTAAGTACTTATGGAAAGGTATAGAGATCGGAGATAAGATTTGAGAAAATATGATTCAATAAGAAAATTATGATAAGATCAAAAACCTAGAATTTTGAGGGGGACAAGGAGTGGATACACCTATGCCATTGCCGACGATTTTGAGCCATATCACCCACAGTCTCCAACCATTTATTACGATCATCACGTGGACCTCAAAGAGGCAGTTTGCATTTATTAACATGGCTCAGCCTAATTGCCAATGACTTCATGGACTAGTGCCATGTTTTCGTTTGGTCTCCCCCCTAGCTTTCCCCCAGCCAACTCCCACACCAGACAACATTGCTCGTCAAGGTAGGCGGTGGTCAGGTATACGTAACACACGCTCTAACCACTTCAGCTTGTGTTGATATACTACATCATTAATAAACTTACCGTATTTACCTAATACTCAATTCCTAACCCAAGACACGGAGGACCTGTCCATCTTTTGAACATAATGCTATACCTACACGAGCAGCGCCTCGGGTGGAAGCGGTGGGGTCTCCGGAAACACGAAGGGTGAGCAGAGTCGGTTCTTTATTTTCACAAGGTGAAGTCAAACAAATGATTGTACTTGGATCTTGTACACGCATTTCAGAGACGCAGCAGACATCGATAGAGCAGGATTCTAGAGTCATAGCTAAGGAAACTTGTTTTCCTAATTGGCATAAGGTTCGAACATTAAAAGAGACGATATATATTTTAGTGCGAGGTTTCAGGAAACCAGGAATAAAGTTTCGTGGATTTCAAACCACTAGCATTACAGACGCATGGTGACAAAGTTATGCTAGAAGGACTAGACATGGGGATAAGAGAGTTGTTAGTTGATGGTGGGATTTGACCTCGAACAAGATGATCTCGCGTGCTGTTAGAGGTATGAGGACGGTTATCACTTCCTTGCTGCCCATACCATGAAAGGACATTACTTCTTGTGGTACGTGAAAAAGAAACTGGGTTAGTGTTGGTCATAATGACCTGGGAGCGCAATCGCAGAGCCCAAGGGACAACTGCTTGAGGCCGGTCACGAACGGTCTTGTTATGGGAAGTTTTGAAGTGTTAGCTCCGGCCTTACTGCCGGGGACGGAAATTCGTGGAGTAAGGTAAGGTTTGATATTTTTAAGGTTGATCTTTTCTAACCCTTTCAGTTAAGAAGGCAGCACCGCTGCAGATGCTAGTTATTCGAGGGAAACATTTTACTGCTGTCACACCTCGATGCAGTCACCAGTACGACTTCGCCCTCAAATCTTAGGTTGCTGCCTTTAGTTTTATCGATCTCCAACAGACTTGCTTAGCATGGTAAAACCGAGAGGAATATGCGTTCCAGGTAATATAGCTCAGTTAGGTCATCACGATAGGCAAACCCGACCACCATATCAAGGTAGCAGCTACGGTCGATGGTGACTGTCAGTAAATAAGAATGGACAAACTTATTTGTGGCTCGGTCGTCTTGCTAGATGTTATCAGAAGCAATGTTTATGATCATGTCAATGAATATTTTATAAAAATGAAAGATGAATAACTTTCTTCCTACTCGAATCATATTATTTATATGTAGTCATTGACACTACTACTGATATTACTACTTGTACTACTTAAGTTTTAACCATGTTGTAATGATGTAATGTAACATTTTGGACCGGTGCATAAGTGTGCCATATTTTGCATTTTGTTTGACTGACAAATGACGGCACAAATTTAGAAAATCATAAGAGCACGAAGCTAACGAACAATGGCGTAACTCCGGTACCCAACCAACATACATCTGTGAAGAATTTATCAACTAAAACTTAATACCAATCTCCACAAGCCACTTCGATTCAATGATGTCACTCACTTACCAAGAACAAATTCATGTACTCAGCTTTCATTTACACTTTGTGTGTGAGGCCTAATGATACTAGTACTAGGACTTAGTAACCGTAAGTCGAACCACTTAACTACTGTGCTATCACTACACTAAAGCTAACTAAACCAACACAACAAAACGACATACATATTGCCTTTATATATATATAACATATAATAATGTTCACATTAATCAGACAAACAAAACGAAAGAAAACAACTTAAAACCGGATACAATAATGTATCAAGGGGTTAAGTTGTCATTAAAATGAAAATGAAATCAACAGACTAAGGGACAATAGAAAATCATCTTTCTTTATTAGAGTAGTCAAGTATGTACAAAAATATATCACACATAATCTTATATTACTTCGACAATATGTTCAATGATATGCTAAGTAAAATACACGTTTAGATAGTCAGTGTTTTCAGAAGTAAAGTAAGATGTAAGAGGTGCGAAATTGGATACATTCCAGTGCAAATAATGTGCATAACAACGAAATAGTAAAACAACAAAACATAAAGTAACTATGTAAAATAAAGGTATTCTAATTGCAGTGATTATTCCCAAATTATTATCAAGTGTTACGCTATACATAAAATTGGATGTACTCATCCAGGTATGAATGTCCGGTGGTGGCCATAACCAAAATCCACGTTTATTTGCATCACGTGTAATATGACTTACAAACGGAATGAATATTAAACACCAAAATATAGCCCAAAATTTATTCAATGTTATGCAACAAGAAGGATAAGATAATAAAAATAGACTGATGGTTAGGATTGCATAAATCAGTGCATATAAACCAGCCCAGTGTAAAAATGGTCTACCAGGAAGTTGAAGAGCAAGCTGTAAAAGAAATATAAGAGCAACGGAAAATAACCTGCTAAAAATTCAGAGATTAAGTAAATACAAGGATTGTTGTCACTGGTATTATTATTATTACCATTATTATTACTATTATCATTATTATTATCATAACCTGATTATTATTCAATAATTCAAGTGTATGTGTTGTAGTAACTGACGGTAATAGAGTATGTATATTGAAATTGATCTCACGAATCATCAGAAACTAAGGGGTGCTGGACGGCATTTTTTATCTTAGTATAGGACTTTTTAGAAATGTGAATCTATATCTCTGCCAAAACAAAAGAAGAGAAAACTTAGGGCCTAGAAGCAAATGTTTAGTCCTTGAACTACTGAGCCGATATATTGCGAATTGACTGAAGTTTAAAATGCTAGTGCGACCTCAACGGTATGAGTATTCGTTGAGGATACTGAAAGTCCTGAAACCAGTCTTCGTTGGATATAGAAAGTACTTGCTGCTGAGTCCTATACTAGGATGAAAGAGCTATCCAGTGCTTCTTGGTCTTTGATGACCGTCTTATTAAATACTTATTTAGTTACATAAAATTTGGCACTAATTCAGTAACAACAATGTATGCGTAGCACAATTAGAAGAAATAAAAGACTAAAGGGGAGCATGATTAAAACTTAATGCGAACAAGAAAATCGCATAGTATGAACACAGCTCGGATATGAATATAGTCAGGAGAAACTTTCGATTGACGAAGAGCATATCTTCTTATGAAAAACCCTGGTAAAAATCTTCCGGAGAATCACTATTTCTTTCAATTTTGGTGAGATCACATGCCACTGAGTAGCACTAACTTTAGAATCTCAAACACAGAATTATGATGAACTGACAAACGCCAGTTTGACACAGTTCGCTTTAACACCACTGCACCGTATCTCATACTGACTACATTTGACTTTTTCACCCAATATCAGCATCGGAAAACAATATACGATAGTGGAAATTGGTAAGATGACGTTCGTAAAACATGATCAAGCAACCGGAGTCAGTCATTCAAAATGCTGAGTGGAACTGTTTCATGTACTTAAACACACATTGTCGAACCTCAATAATGTTAATACATAGCTGCCACTAAATGTCAGTAATCCTATGGGCATCGATAGTCGAACACAGTGTTACCGAATATCGCTGGTTCAGAGATAAATTTTTAGAAGAATAGGCCGGAACTGGAATGCAAACCCGACGTTCTTAAGCCAGACTTATCACGACGGTAATAAAGGTAATTCATGATGATATAAACCTCTCTGGCATTCATTATGCGTGGACTGATTTTATCTGTCACACCACCGTCAGTATTCATGCGACTACATTGACTTTTTGACTACATCTAACGGTTCACAACATAGTGACGGCAGACATAGACTCATACCAGTCTCTTAGAAGTACTTTGTATTTACAAAATACAAAACGACCCAAATCGATTTGTGACATCAGTTTAAATTCAGTAATCTTTACAACACAATCATAAGTGTACTGAGTAACGGGGAAATAAGCTACAGTGATGTAAACTTGGTAATCAAGACAAGTTAGTCTATTCAACCTTAAGTTATATTACTTAGTGTAGACAAGATAAGTGACAATGGCTGGACATCTGGACCGATTCAGTGTAGTAAGAACTTCGCCACCACTGGTCAAAGGTTAGCTGATTAAGTAATTCTGACAGAGATGAAAATAAGAATGAGTGTTACTTCTTAAGATATTATGAATATATATTTATACGACACCCAGTGATACGATGTGGCCAGGTGATGAATTTTTATGTGATCGAGTTATTCATGGAAACCTACCTACCACTAAACCAACAAACAGTCCTTCCTAGTTTTCAATGGTTGTCTAACTCAGATCAATCCATGAAGTCAAATTAATAAAAAAAGGGGAGTGATATTTCGAATAAATTTGTGACTAAATAACAATAAACAATGAAATGTCATCTACTCTTAATGGTCATGTTTAACATTCAAACAGTAAAACAGAATATGGAGTGCCGTGTAGTATACTCACCCTTTTGTTGAGTGATGGATATCTCAAACGAGCTTTTGAATCTGTGCTTAGGTTTAGTCAGACACCAACTCACTAAGGCTGATGAGACTACTGAGATGAGTGAAGTGATCAACAAGCTTAACTACTTTACTCCCTATCTTTAGCTCAGGTGTTTGCGCAGACCAGTCCCTGAAGCAACGGTTTGCATTTAGAGGCAAAGAAACGTATCCCGAACGCGCCTGCAATGCTGTTCAATGCCACCGAAAGTCTGCATTCTACCAGTCATCAGAACTATGCCATCTGCATGTTCTAACTTAATAAGCGGTGGTTGGGTTTGCTTATCGTGATGACTCAGTCGGGTTATACAGGTTGGAACAATCGTTCCTCAAGGTCCTACCAGGCCAAGCAGATCAGTTGAAGAGCGTTGAGACCGAAAGCGGCAAATATAAGGTTCAATGATAAAATTGTACTGCCGGTTGTAAAGATGTGCGACAGTAGTAAAGTGTTTTCCTCAGACAACCAGCGTAACAGGGTTGCTGCCTTCTCACAAAAGAAGGATGGGATTAGAAAAGGTCGACCCTAAAAATGCACAGATCACCTTACTCCATGGATTTCTATTTCAGGCGGTAAGGCCCTAACAAGTACGGAGTTATAACAACAAAAACCTCTCAAAGAAGACCCGCGTGACCGGCCTTAAAGCAATTTTTCCTTATGCTCTGTGGTTACGCTCCCAGGTCTTTCAGACCAACCCTAACCTAATTCGTTTATCAGGTACAGTGTAGGCGACCGGGAAGAGATAAGCGCTCTCATACCTCTAACAACACACAAGATCACAGTCATTTCAATAAAATTCCTTTTTCTATTCCTACTATCAATCACCCATAGCCTATTGCTTTATTCCGTTGTTTTCCGGGTTCATAGGCCCCTGGATCGAGTACCAGGTGTCATATCACTTTTAGTCAAATATATCCAGCTATTCCTTCATGTCTTATCCTCATAAATTAGTTAAGACTAAAAACATCTGCATTTCCTTAAAATTTATTGCCATCTTAAAAACCAGTTAGCCTACATCCCTTACTTTTATCATTCAGTAGGCATGGTCTCTATTAAACACACGATGAACCATCTCTAATCCACTGTTGTATGTATTCACTTATTTGCAGTGAGTTTGAGAAGATATAAGCAAGAGCTTATGGTTGTTGGTTGTAGGTGGTGCTAATACTTAACCAGGTGACTTCCAGTTATTTACATCTGCATACATGAAGTTAGATACTTGGGCATACAAGTTCATTATATGATGTCATTTCATAGACGAAGATAGAAAACTAAACTAAAGTTAATCACTAAGTAAACAGGTTACTATTATCAGTTACCCATAGCCTATTGCTTTAGTCCGTTGTTTACCGGCTCCATAGGCCTCTGGCTCGAGTACAAGCTGTCACATCCTACCCCCACGTTGAAGCCTAGATCCCGATCTTCATCTTCTTCCTTTGACATCGGTGCCAACGATTCTAGCTCACGAAATAAAGTCCTGAGTCTAATGAGACCACGCTCCAAACTTCACAATGAGTGCATTCAATGTATGAACACTATGTCAAATAGGGCAGCAAGCCTTCCTAGCTAAGACATAAGAATCCCGCGCCCTTGATGTATAATGTGTCTCCAGAACACGCATACAGGATTCTAGCGTGATCATTCACTTGACCTCATCTAGTCAGGATGAAGAACCTATGCGATACACTCTTTGTTTGTCTAGCGACTCGGCAGTAACTTCTCGTCGGCTAGTCGGTGTGGGTATTGCGTTAAGTATGAGGGCAGAACAGGCACTTCTCGAATGGATTCATGTCGACAGTCTCCTATGTGCCGTTCGATTAAACGGTTCAGTCAGAACTCGAAAGGATAGGGACACAAGCTGTTTTTTTTTCATTGTTTCTGCCTAAGCTCCCACTGACTGCAGCCCAGATGAAGTGAAAGATGAGTTTTACAGAAAACTCTTTGAAGTTCTTTCACTCAGATTTGGTACTCATGGCTGGTGACTTTAACGCCCAAATAGGTAGCTCGAATGATTTTGAAAGACGTTTGGGTATATGCTTTGGTGTTCCGGCTCAGAGAACGGATAACGGCGATTGTTTGGTGCAACAATGCTCAAACAATCGTCTGTTTCTAACAAACACGAACTTTAAGCATTAGGAGCGATATCATCTAACATGGTGACCTAAATAGACCATATAGTCATCAGTCACCATTGGTGGTACCACTTTAACGATTAGGCTGATTAATATCTTGACTAAAGTTTGAGAACTTGACATAATTTTGTCTGGCTGGTGTCGGTAGTTAATCGTTTTAGTATATAAAAAAGGGTCAAAGTCATCCTGCGATAACCATTCAGGAATCAGTTTGACTAATATAGTGTCCAAAATACTAGCTCCTATAATTATCAGATATTTAACTACAACTCGTAATCTTCAAATGCGAGAAAACCAGGCTAGTTTCAGACCTGGTCGCCGTTGAGTAGACCAGATATTCACGATACGTCAGGTTTTATGGCATAGACATACTTTTAGGTGTTCGATAATGGTGGTTTTTTTTGACTTGAAAGCGGCATGTGACTCTGTAGACCCGAGAAGTTCAATAGCAGTGTCTCCCACTGAAAGGTGTACTTCAGAAGTACATCAATCTTGTTAAGGCTCTTTATTCAAACACTACTTGTCCTGTTAGAGCCTATGGTGAACTGTCATCCGAACTCGTAACCTCACGTGGTGCCCATCAAGGTTGTCAGCTGTCTCCATTTTTATTTAATTTTACAGTCGATTTATTGATGAAAAATTACACTCTAATCATCTGATTTTTCAGGAATTGATCTCCTACCAGGAGATCCACTTAATAACTTAGAATATTCTGATGATATAGTCCTGTTTGGCGATTATGCTGATCAGATGCAAAATCTTTTAACAATAATATGCCTCCAATGCAACCATGTTCAGAATGCATTTCTCCCCCTCTAGATGCAAACTATCGCTCTAGGACTGGTCTTCGTCAACACTTGAGCTAAAGATAGGGAGTGGAGCAGTTGAACACGTCGACCACTTCAATTATCTTCGAAGTCTAATTAGCCCTAATAGGTTGGTCTCTGACGAAATCTCAGTACGAATTCAAAAAGCCCGTTTAGCTTTATCAACTTATGTCACCTGTGGCGGAGACGAGATATTCGTCTCTCAGCGAAAGAACGAGTGTACTGCGCAACAGTTTGCTTTGTCTTACTGTAAGAATGTATGATGTGGCCATTTAAGGTAGACGACACTCGAAGGTTATTAGCTTTTGACCATCGACGTCTTCGAAATATTGCTCGCAACAGCTGGAATCATCGAGTAAGTAATAACGAGGTTAGACGACGAGTGTTGGGCAAAGGTGGTAAATCAATCGACGAGGTTATGAATCTTCATCGACCGTGGCAGTTGGGACATGTGCTACGTTTGCCTAACCACCATCTGCCTCAACGGGTGATGATGGTTGATATAGAAACAAGATGGGAGTAAGAGGCGGGTAAACCAAAGTACGGCATCAGTCCATGAAGTCACTGACTGCTGGTTCGAGTTGTGTCTGTAGATGCAGACTACCTGGTTGGGGTCATCGCGAATACCGTAACCAGTGGCTGGAAACGCTTGGTGACATGGCTCAGAATCTGTCACAGTGGCGCAGATGTATCCATTCATTGTCCTCCCTTAAATCGTGAGCTTAAAATTATTTCATAGCTTTTTTTCCACGATCCATTGCTTTCTCCCTGAACCATATTCTGTATGTTCATACTTCATTGTTTTTTATTATCATTTAGGTAACTTCTACTTCTACTGTGATGCTAATCTTGGTGTGCTTTAGAGGTATGACAACTTGAACGGACACACACAAAAGTCATATAGTGTTACTTATCGCCACTGCCTTTTTCATCTCTTTTGCTGTAGTTACCCAACACTGCTTACGATCGTTCCGATGATTTTTGTCAGCCTACATCTGATTTATCCTCAATCCTCATCGTGTTCGGAGCTTGATGGGATGAATCTACTGGAGTCCATCAACTCAAAATACGTCGCTGAAATTCGCTGATTTCCTCTAACCCTTTAGTTCAAGTTGCTGATAGGTGCTACTGCTGATTTAATAGCTGCTTGGACATCTTGCCAAGTTGCATTTAGGTGAACCCTATAATTACAATTGTCTAAGTGAGCCTTCTGGTTTTCACATCCTTGAACTGAATTCCAATGAGTCTTACTGTTGTGGCTTTTTTGCGTCCAATAAGATGCAAGAAAACGTGTGCTCATACCGGAGCATACACAGAATCTAGGCATCTACTGCAAAACAAGTGTTAGTCTCTTATCGAGCTTGATGATGAACTAGTCTACTTAAATTCATCGTTAGTTAGGTGTCAGTGATCGTTATGTTAGACGGCACCTTTACATATGCTTAAAATTGAAGCCTGCTAGAAATAAACGATTGTCTGAGCACAGTTGCAGCAGACGGCCATCATTATATGGTCTCTGAGCTGAAACACTGAAACATCTACCTAAATATTTTTCAGTCTTATTTAAGCTAACTATTTGGGCATTAAAATCACTTGATATGAGTACAAAATCTAAGAGTTTAACCTTATGAATTTTGAAAAAGTTTTCTTTAAAATTCATTTTTCACTTCGTCCAGGCTGCAGTTAGTGGCAGTATAGGCAGAAACAGTAAAAGAACAACGGTGTGTGCCCCTAGTGTTCCCAGTTTTTACCGAACCATTTAACCAAACAGCATATAAGAATCCATCCAACGAGTGTTTGTTATGCCCTCATACTTAATGTAATACCTACACCTAAGAGAAGTTACTGTCGAGTCGCTACATAAACGAGGGGTACGTCTCGTAGGCTCTCCATATTTACTAAGTGAGGTCAAGTGGATAGGATCCCGTATGGGTGTTTTAGAGACACAGAACACATATGTAGCATGAGAGACCTTATGACTCATTTGACACGTTGACGGCTCTAATGTGCAACTTAGAGCGTGATTTCGGTAGGCCCAAAACAGTATTTCGCGTACTAGAGTCGTTGGCACCAGTGGCACATGAGAAGGAAATTGAAGACAGGAATTTAGAGTTACTAGAGAAAGTTGAAAAAAATATTAGGAAATGAAGGAATTTTATTACGAAGATGATAATCTCGAGTACTGTTAGAGGTATAATGTCAATCATCACACACCGGTTGCCCACACTATAGAGGGGTTCTTCGTCTTGAGGTAGTTGAAAGAGACTGGATTAGAGTTAGTCATGATGGACTTGATAGTGTAACCGCAATATCCAAGAAACAACTGCTTTGGACCGGTCACATATGACCTTTATACAAGCGGTTTTTGGTATCCAAAAATCTGTAGAGTACGTTGAGATGAGCATTTTAAGGCAGCTGTTGAGGAGCCACGAACTAGAACAAAACCGCTGTTCAGTGTTCTCTGGTTTTCAACAGTACCCTATCAAAATCAATATGTGATGAATTCAATCAACTAATATTAACTCGATTCATTATTCATTTTGGTATTTATGCTCCGCGTTAAATTCAGAAGTACGTAAAGCAGTGAAACTCATTACTGATCTCTTCATCTGACCTAGAATCAATTCCGATATGTAAACATTGACCTTTTCTGCTATCGAAAAATTCCCACATAAAGTTAAACATTAAATACAACTAACTCACTTTGATACTTATACTTCTTGCAGCTATAAAATGGTCAATATCCGGTAGTACTGCACCGAATGCTGCCCAAAAACACGACTCAAGAATCATCACATTTTTTCGGTATCCTGTAGACAGATCCAATTTACCATTTATACTTGTTAAACAAAAAATCCAAAACATAGAACCAGTTAATCCATGAGCAAGAGTTTCCAAAAATAAATGTACATGAGAACCCGAGTTGACGGATCTGCATAATCTAAGTTATAATTAGATCAATGCATTAGATAATACACTTATACATACATTTCCAGTAACCATAATGAAGGGTAAAAAGATCAATATTACAAGTACTTCATAGTTCATTTCTATAATCTACAAAGAATGTATGTACGGATTTAAAACTATTATGCATAGGCTTACAGAAAAAGAAATATAATAAAATGTAAACGATTTATTCTTGATGTTTATGTACAAAGATATTAACAATATCTATCCAGAATTTCGTGAAGTATCATCATCACCATCATTTTCACCTTGATATCTAGCTAATTCTTCTTCCGCATCGTCAAAAGCTCGATTGGAAGGATCAACTTCTTCATCGTACTGTAAGCAATGATCAATCTGAACTAATAGATCGGTTATAGTATCTTCTTTCTCCCTGTTCAGTGGCATAAAGTGAACTATACTGTAACGTTCGATCAGACCAGCCAACGCATGTGTTAGTTTATTAAACGGAGTTTCCTGTTCATGATGCTTGTTATCTTCGTCAAGCACTTGATCCAGATCGAAAAAATAATCCATATCAGGATTTAAATAACGAGCTATGACATATTTCTGTTTCTGTTCGGACAATAAATCAAGTTTAGTCATAACATTAATATGGGCAGTTGATAAGGAGACCATAGCAGATAGTGCAGATAAAACACCAGCTAGAAAATGTGATGAATCGACAAGAAATCTAGCATCCAGAATGAATACTGTAACAAAACGAAAATCCCATTTCCTTTGCATATATTCAATCACTCTTGGCATAATTGGCAAATGAGAATATAATTCAATTTGTCCAGGGCAATCAAACAACAAATAATCACCATCTATATCACCAAGTGCTGTATCTAACCAATTCAAATTTTGTTGAAGATATTCTAAGCAAAAAACAAGTCCACCATTTGGACCTAAATGTATATCTTCGTCTTCCATTACATCATCCAACTAAAATATCTTAGAAAAAATTTAGTGTAGGTACTCACATGAATGAGATCTCTTATATCGGCTAATGGAGTATACTCGAAAAACTCAGCTGCAGGATCTAGATTAATTACATCAACCTTCCTTCGTAAAGTTTCACAATGGGCTTGCATTGTAGTACAGTAGGTTGATTTACCACAGCCAGCCGGACCTATTACTAACTGCGCAAATCTAGGCATTATCTTGAAATATTCTAAAAAAAATCTTTATATGTTAGCAACGATGAAGAATATGGCACAAGTAAAAAGATCTAGGCGTGAAACTTAGAAAAACGAAACTAAATTTTAAAAAACGTACACAAAAGTAGTGCTTTCTAATGCCAAACTTAAGAAATATTTCTGTCACAAATAAAAACAGCAAGTCACTAACGAAGTATGATATGGCACTAGGAGCGCATTGGTATAGGTCACCGTATCTTATATTAGCAGAAGACTAGGAATATAAGAGAAACAATACCGAAAGCAGTGGAAAATTAAACAAAAAGAGAGGACGTAGCCAAAAAAATAGAAATGTAAGAATGACCAATAATTTGGATTAGCTGACAGGCGAAACTGGGAAAGCTAGCAAAATCAAGAATAATTGATAGGAACCCCGATTGGACTCCTTTTGAGTCAACAGCATTAAAAGTAAGTTTGGTGGTCTTCTGTAAATTAGGTGTTTCGACAGATGGATGTTATGCTGATGACGGACTTCATATAGATATGATGGGAATTGAGACTATATTTTTAAGGTATCAAATAATCCAGATAAAACTCATGACATTCGACGTAAAGTCAAAAGACCTCAGTCAACACTTAACTATTACTTATTATCACATTCAAAAAATAGGCTAGAGTATTAGTAACTAGTGTTTCGATTACACAACTACTCATAAAATTCAGTTCATATCACGTACCTGAAATCACCCACTAATGTTAAGAACAAAACTAAAAGGTTGACTAAAATATCAAAGTGCTATGCGAGGCTTTCGGTATCACATGTATCATTTGTAGAATGGCGAAGACCAAACGGATAGGGACGTTAAAATATAAATTCACCGACTGCTATTTTATTTTTGAGCAACTAACTTTGAAATATATGAATATTTAACTACTGACAACTCTACATTCTTGAAGAAATGAAAGACGGTATTAGGATTTATAAAGGAAAGTTTTCAGTTCTTGGAGCTTCCAAAATATTTGAGGATAAGACGTACTCTGAAACAGATGGTCTCTTTTACGATATGTTTAACATTTCAACTGAAGACGAGATAGTTGTTTTTGATCCATTCATTTGTCAACAACGTAGAACCTAGCACACACGTCCAGAGGTTCAAGTTGCCATACCACATTAGCACTATGTAATTACTGAGGTAAATCAACAACAGGAATAAAAGAGGGAAGAGTAAAGTAAAGGTGTGCAGAAAAGAATAATAGAATTCAAGATCTAGATGAAGGTAATGAGAGAATACATTTGCACAACTTCGACCAATTCTGAGCCATGTCGACAATGTCTCCTGGCCACTCATTGTGATTATCACGCAGACCCAAACCAGGTAATCTGCATCTACCAACATGGCTTAGACCTAACTGTCGAAGACTTCGTGGACTGATGCCATGTTTTGGCATGGTCGCTCCTTTTCTTCTTCCATCCTACTTCAAACCTAACCAACATCTCGCGACGAGGCAGGCGGTGGTCAGGCATATGCAATACATGTTTCAACTATCTCAGTCGATGAAGGTGAATGACCTCTTCAACTGATTTATCAAATTTCTCAAGAACCTTTCGTCTAACCTCAATATTACTTGTTCCACTGTTCCATGATATACGAGCGATGCTACGAAGATTTTTATGGTCAAATACCTGAAGTCGACGCATATCCTAGGTTACCATGACCCACGTTTCGCAGCCACATGTTAAAACGACGCGAACTGCTGCACAGTACACCCGGTCTCTCATTGCCACAAGAGACGTTAATTAGCAAATGGGCTTTGTGAATCCATACTGAAACTTCATAAGACACCGTGCCATCAACAGTGATGAGACTTCCGAAATAAGGTGAGTGGCCAACGCATTCAATTACTTCATTCTCTATAACTAATCTAGGTGAAGAAGCAGACCAATCCTGGAGTAACAGTTCGCATTTAGAAGGGAAGAAGTGCATCCTAAATATGCTCGTATTGTTACTCAAAGTGCTTAGGAGACTGTACATTGTCAGCGTTTTCACCGAATAGGACCATATCGTCTGCATATTCTAAGTCGACGAGAGGACCTCCTGGAACAAGTTCAATTCCTGAAGATTTAAAAGAAGTGAGCGAGACTTCTAAGAGTACACCCATGACGAAATCAAATATAAAAAAATAAGGGGCAACCCTAACTAACCCCACTTGACGATGATATTTTTCGTGACCACTCGCCATAGGCTCTGACTGAGTAGAGAACCTTGATAAGGTTTATGTACTTTTGAGGTATGCCTTTTAATGACAAACTCTGTCACAAGACTTCGCGGTCTACCGAGTCAAAATCTGCTTTCAAGTCAAGAAATACAACTATAGTCGGACGTTGGTACATATGTCTATGTTCGAGAAACTGACACGGTGAATATTTAATTAATGCAACCTCGTTCAGGTTTGAAACCAGCCTAGTTTTCCCGAATCTGCTGTTCTCAAGTGCTGATTATAAAGGATAATAGTTTAGATACCATATTAGTCAAACTGATTCCCCTGTAGTTATCACAAGAGGATTTCTGTCCCTTTTTGCAAACCCGAACAATCAGCGAACGAAACCAGTCACATATAATGATGTTCAGTATCCTACGAAAAATACGACTACTATGCCAGGAATCCTGATTCCCGACATAAGATGACAAACCTGGTGGTAACGCCATAAGGCTACTATTTACGAAAACTAAACAACCAAATGTCAAAACTCATGAGCAAGGATTCAAGCCACACTTCAAGTATGAGAACTGATAATACTGTCAGAGTACTCAAAGTAAAAGAACGATGTTTGAGCCCGCTAGTTAGTGACTCCAAGTCAAAACCCTCAACAATTTAAATTTCGTTCAGTTGCTTTATAATACTAGACCAGAGAACTATCAAGATGGGCAAGGTTGATACATAGCACCAGTCTATGAAATTGCTGAGTAGTGGTTTGAGTAATTCAGCAAGTTATAGAGGCCGTAGTTAGGTTTTACTAGATAACAGCAATCAATCGTTACATATCACGTGATATGCTCCGAAATTGTTTGGAGTGATGATGCACTAACTGCCCATTTCTCTACAAATCCCCAGCAGTTATTTCACGTCTTATTTTCGAATATCATCTACTGCTTATGATTCGCTAGATACATTCAAAATAATTTGCATTTTTACACTACTATTGATGGTAATCATAGTTATTTCCATTTATATTTTACGTTCTTACTTTCTCTGTGGGTTCCGACCCGATCTCCCTCGCTAACTGTTAGGAATTAAAGATTAGGTGGATGTACATGACATCGCGAAATGAATGTAGTGATAGTCGATGGGTGAAATGCAGATGATACAACGTAGTCGAGTGGAAACGACGTAACAGATGAGATTATGAATTTAAACTCTGGAACGAATCGATATCAAAACAAACCAAGTGATGCTTTTAACTAAAAGTGCGCGTATATACAAAACAACTCAAAAACATTAGGCTCCATGAATGACTGAACGGTACGGACAGTGTTTCGGTGAATAAATAAAAACTCCTCTAATCAACGTAGTGGTGACTTGAAAGAATGTCCTTTCTAGGCTAGACGCTATTCTCGTTTCCCACAGTAGAAAAGTCGCTGATTCTATAAAACAACTTTAAGAACAATTTTATTGTCCTAGCAAAAGCTAGTCATATCTTACTCACCCATCAACAGACAAATCAAGAAAGCTAGACGATTGTGTACCACTAAGTCATACCTAAAGTCTCCTGGAACAGGGGCTGAAAACATATTAGTCCCTAACTTTGAATCTTGGTACTCTCGATTCTTATCTATTCAACAGGATTATTTTAAACGCTACTCACGAACCAGACTACCTAGGATGGAATGAGGGGATGAAGACTAGTGCAATAAACTGCAAGGATCGATAAAGAAAATTTACATAAAAAAGCGAAAAGGGGACAAATACAAAGGGAAAGGAGACAAGAAATAAAAACAGCCAGCTGGAACTGCCAGGGTTGAAGTGGCCGCGAGAGAAACCGAGGACCCGAAACGGAAACTGTGACTATTCAAGGTGCGAGCACAAAGAAATAAGTCGGTTTGCAATAGCTCGTCATACAGATATCGGATTATTAATTAACTTGCGTGTTGTCTAGTAAATCGCTGTTGTGGACATTTTAGTCATTGCGCAGTTTAGTCAATAATGCTGATGACTTATTACATGCTTATGTAATTTCGACGAGAAGTTTATCGTCAGCCATTTGCAGGAGAAGTTTACTATGTAGAACATGTTTATGTGACTGCAGTGAAATTAATACACCTGAACGAATGCTTGGAGAAGCGTGACAAGCTGATATTTCGATGTCACAAATGTTGACTAAAGAAATCTCTTAAATTTTGTTTATTTTTAACGCGTTCCGAAATTTCTCTCCAACAGATAATGGTTCTGGTAATGCAGAGGTTGTTGGAGACACCAAGAACTGCTGCTGTGGCTATGATAAATGTCGGTAAAGTTACATATGTCTAGTAGTATTAGTACTGTAGAGATGCATAGTCGGAGATACTAATGAAAAGACCTGATGTCTATGAGAGGTGTTGGTAAGATTTTCGAGACTGATGAAATGGTTCACAGAAAGCGCAAATATAATCGGGGACGCAGCATAATTACAATATGGGTGAGTAGTTTTTATGTCAAAACCTACATTAGATGTTTGGCATTCGGAATCGACATCTAGGCAAAGGCCACTTTGAACGGATTTCTGACCGGAAGAAACCTACCTTAATTCCAATTATTAGGAAGTATGTTGAACGAGGAAAAACAATCTACACAGATGAAGTCATACAAGTTCCTATCTAGACTCAGGATGCAATCATCATGCCGTCGTTCACTGCCAGCACTTTGTAGATCCCTTAACAGGAATTCATACAAATAGCACAAATAGCCATGTGGTCTAGATTAAAAAATTATCTTAAAAAATATAAAGGAAATAGTGGAGAAATGTTTTATAGCCACATGGATGTGTTTAAAGTTGCTTTGATTTTAAATGTTTGCAACTCCTAGATAATACTGCGAAAATTGACTAGTCATATGAAATTATTGTACACAACTGAGTAATACTTTATTTTGGAGGTTTTTTCTAATATATTCCTACGAAATAAACTCTTCTGCTGTAAACAGCAAACGATAACCTAGTCTAAATTAACTAGCATAAGATAAGTCGTCAGCACTGTCAACTAAACTGTGCGCGAAGACTTTGAGGAAGGTTCATCCGTATTCGTCAGCTCTGTAGAGAGAGAAGTAACTAATCCTAACTTTTCACTTCGGTGGAAACGGTGATCCCAATGACTGAATAAACACAGGTGTACTTATGCTTAATGATAAAAGCGATATATCAAAATAGCTAACAACACACTTAATAGTCAGAATTAGATAAACTGTTATAATCCGTAACGACATACCGATGACAGTTATATGGAAATTTGATTTTTACGCAGCGTCAAGTGTTCAATTCTTCCAATAAATACTTTTATGTTTGAGACGAGCTAGTATAAGCAACTTGACTTCTCTACTCATTCATCTCAATTTTTCGGGTCTGGTACCTAATATATAGTGGTTTTCAGCAACAGAACTTCAGTTACTTACTGCACTGATCATAGCAAACTCGACCAAATGAAATTATTTTGTTAGTAGACACCACTCGATGATTCTTTATTTTCCTTTGAATAAACTGCCTGTCTTTATCATATTTCAATATTTTTTGTTACTACTGTTAACATCAGTTATAATAATAATGTTTTCTGCTAATTATTATATTATTATTGCTTGTATTGAAATCATTTAGTTGAAATTTCTAGCGTATCAGGTGTGTTGAAAAAGTTTACAAAGTTAACCATAGTATGAGTAAAAGGACTAAGTTCAAAACATGACGAGTGGCTAGGCATAGTAAGTAAAATGTCAGGTGTTGAAGGTGCTTGGTCAAACATCACCAACAGATCACGACACGACATTTAGTGGGAGGCAACTCTTTGTTTCTAGTTCGCCAGCCTAGACGTCGCTATCCGATTGACGCCCTACTTACAATAAAATATTACTTCTCCTCCATACCTCACTGTTTTCTAATTTATTCTTATTCGTACGTGTAGGTTTGATTGTTAGAAGTTGTTCTGATTATACGATAAACGTAACTTGGTCGTATACAAATCCTTTTTACGCTTGGGGCCTGAGTGTACTTTATTTAGCTTGATAAGAATTTCAGATCTTTCTATCTCGTTTTTGCAAACGATGAATATGTCGTCCGTATATCAGTGGTAAAATGTAAGGTTTGACATGTAAATGATTGCTTATTTTGATTCAGGATTCAGCTCTATCGTTAAAAATTTGCGCCTATAAGGTAAATGCCGATTGTGTACTATCCTAAAGAATGGATAAGAGTGTACACAGGACAGACATGATGTACCGAGGATTTCATTTTATGTTTGCAAAAATATTGGAGCACGATTTGCTTGAAAAACTTAATTAATATGATCAGAACGACAGTTTTACACATAACAGAAGATGACTGCTAATATTAGTATTCCGTTTGGCATTTAAGTCCACAAATACTATTCATGAGAAATAAACAGTAAGATAAATACACTGATGAACTAGGTAGAAAAAATGTTTATTACTGCCGTTTGTCTGTCTGTTGTGAGAAAGCTCAGTGATAAATGTTTCAGTAGACTAAATTTGACTTGTATGTTTGCTTCCTGCCTAACCACGTGATTAAGCCGAATTTATTATTTGGAGGAGTACGTTGTTGCAATTGTACAGACTGTAGAAATATAAAACATTTATTTACAGAAATATCATCTCAGGAGTGAGTTTGTAGCAACGTAGGTTGGCTAGTTAAGAGTAGAATTCAAACCCTCAGCATACGCCAAAACAATAATGTCTAAGTACCAAATTGCTTTTCTATTCTGCATAGAGATTATATTTCCTATTACCTTATTTTGAATGTTGGTAATGTTTATGTGTTTAAATGATTAGTATCGCGCTCCACTGTCTCCTACCTACGATAATAAAATAAAGATTTATTTCCTGATAATCTAGTTTCTTTTATCAACAGAACAGGAATGTACCAAGGCATTAAAAGTTCACCATCAAGATAAGTATAATTTCCTTAGAATAAAAACAACTAATGCTAGGAAATAACAACTTTCCAACCTCGGTTTGCTGTTGTTCTTTTCGCTTGCTAGTGATTCTTTTAAAACCTACTTTCCAGGGAAACATCAGAAATGATAATGGTCTACGGAAACTTGAAAATAACCTAGTGCTGTTGGAGAATTCAGTATGAAATGACAATTTGGCATTTATCATTCAGAAACGCTGTGTGACACACTTCAGTTACTATGAACGGCACCACCTGCTGCAAGGCCAACTTGCTTACGACTACCTAAAGGAAGGTGATCTAACCTCCTGTTAACTGGTAGCCTAAACGCTAGTCATAATTATCAGATGGATTACTCCAAGGCATATACCGAATTTTTCCACAATTGAAAACAACTACATTCACTAGTGTTTTTGGATTTTCCTGGTCAGATTTAGAACTTAGAGCCGATTCCACTTCAGGATGCATAACATGATTTTCATTCCTATTTCTCGCAACAGCATCAGTCACTTTACTCCTAGTTAACGAAAACATCACTATGTGTCACCCTTTCAAGGACAGCTAAGGCCACCATAAAGTTATCATGAAGAGCTGCTCCACTAGAAGGAACCTCTTAAGTGAACAGTAGGTTTAGATAGTAAGGGATACATATGACGATTGCAACATGAATTATTCTCTAACAGGAAAAGGCGACTGTGAATTCAAATGAAATTCCTGCAGCAGATCAATCTAATGTAGTTACCAAAGTAACAAAGCAACATCATGACTTTTATTGTGGAACACTCAAGCTTGTGATTTTATATATATTATTATACATATTCCCAGAATGAAGAGTCTGTACTCTGATCAGAGCAGCTATATGAAAAAGCACAACATTACCTTCTGGTTTGGGAAAATAGTATATAAAAGTTTCCATATAGCTCAATGCGTATCACCAGTATTTAGTACAAGTAGTTTGTTCTTACAAGCAGCATCTAGTATTGTAACCCCACCAGCATCTTGATGCATTGAAGCACTGATGTCTTCAACCCGCCATATAGAAACAACTAACGAGGAAAAAGCTCAACAGATCTGTGAGAATAGCTCGTCCCCACCATAGTACTGACTTGCACAAACAAACCTAGGAGTATATTAGACTGAAGGTAATTTGTTCTTCTAGGAATCTCGGTATTGGTTTTTTTCAGGTTGTACACTAAGTTCTGTCAGTCTCTCTGATGTATAGGTCTTCAGTGACAGCTTATTTAAAGTAAAAACTTATCCACTAAACAATAAGCTATTCGACTGCCTAATGTCATTCTACTGTATATTTTACTTAGGGACTGAAGTCACTTGAGAATAAATGAATGTATTTTACACAGTGGGTGGCTGGCAAATCCAGTAGTTATCACGTCGCTGGACACTCAGTTACATAACGAAGCGTCAAAAAGAGGGATTGCGAAAGCTGAAAGAATAAAATGAGAAGAAGGATGTGAATGATAACAAAAGGATGGATAGATGGGTCACGTGAACTGATGGTGGTAGTGGATGTGATGGTAATAAATATTAGGTATGTTTCATGACGAGCTGACATAAACGTGGCTAGTCTATGTTAAAAGAGGTAGACGGGATTCCATGTTTACATAAATAGTCGTTCAATCGCTTCCTCAATGTCATTAATAAGTTGACCGAGGTAGCGTCAGTGGAGAGAGCGTTTCAAGTCATGCAGACTCTTGATGAGGTGAGGTACAACCTAGTCCGAGTGTTCACTACTTGACGTGTGATTCTGTGGAAATTGACCAGTTTTAGACTAAAAGGGATTCGAGGTAGCAGCGCTGTAGACGTATGGACTGGGCTGCGTAAAATTTCGTAGACTGTTATTAAGTGGCCAGTCATAATTTTGTAGCTAAGTGTGAACAAACTTAAGGGAAGAGGATATTCTTCGTACTGTCCTAAGCTTAGTCCTGTGATCTACTACGTAGCACTACGCGGCACTATTCCCGGTAGGTTTGTTTCCGTTTGAGGAGAGGGGAGAAACTACGCTGCGTGTTTTGAGATATGATTGTATACAGGTGTAAAAAACATTTTGCTTGTATAAAAATCCCTTCATTTTACTGTATTGAGAAATTCCTTTTAACTTGTGTTTGGTATCACTTTAATGTACTTTATCTGTATAGCAAATCTTGCCTCTTTTTGTTTGCTCCATTATCGTACAGTTCATAATCAAGTCCTAATATGTATTTTTGTTGGCGTATGTTACTTATTATTAATGTCCTTAGATTTTGTTTTACTTGGCTTCAAGATCTTGTTACGAGCCATACTAGGGTTGATATTTTGCCTGTCTGACATAAATGATTTGGCTCAGTTGTTTGGTTGTAGACATAATTCTGTTCTTTCATTTGTTAGGATCCCTCCTTCTTGAATAATTAACTAAATTGATGTCTCGTTACTACCTATTTGTTGTATTTTTGATTAATTTTGCAAACTGCCACAATTTTTCTGGCTGTGTAGGAAAAGGGAACCGCAGAAGGTTTGTGTACTAAATTTATTTTTATTGTTAGATATAGTACCGCGTTTATACCAATAAATTGTGTTGTTGGTTATTATATTGTGAGTTTGTAAGTAACTCAAAACCCCTTTAAAAAAGAATGGTGATTTTTGGACGTTAACAGGATTTTTGGATTTTACAATAGGTCTTGTACTCAATATGGAAGAATTCAGATATCGTCACCTCTAACTGCTTTATGTTAAAATAGTGTGGCATGGGCTTTGGAAGTGTCTTTCTGATAAATGTTACTGGGTTCGGGTTTACTAATCAGAGTAAGACCTAGGTCTCTTTGTGCTAAACTGGAGGAGAAGTGGTTTCCACAAAAATGTAGTAGAGCTTTCTTTCCTTTGGGTTGCGGAAGTATATGGTGTGTCATTTCTTTGTGTTGAACTGTAGACTGTTGACTTCCGACCGGCAATGGAGTGGAAACAGCTCTTGTCAAAGTGCCTGTACGTCTCTATTGCGGTGTACCACCTTTTATATCTTCACTCTGTGTCTTCAAATCAAGCCGGAGATGTAAGTTACGTAGGGAAGATCTTCGATAAAAAGTAAGAAGAGAGGTGATCCCTTAATGGCAAAAGCTTCCTGATTCTTCGGTTTATGTTATGCCATAAGCCCGTAAAGTTTATCAGATTCTTCTGCATTTTCCTGAGATGATGACTTGGTAACCATGATATTACATTTGTTACGTAAACTAGGTAAGTCCTCGTTACGATTTTTTGAGGAATATCTACCACTCGAGTCAAACATTTCTTTTTTTCTGGAGCAGCCGTCTTGCTATTGCTTGCTACAATGAAGCTTTCTTGGCTGGCTTGCTTGTCAGTGGGTACGGAGGGTTGTTAAAATGACTCCTAAGAAAATCTCGTAATAGCTTTTGGACGGTTTTCAGTACACAGATGCAACCGTTCCTGTGACCACGGAGCAAGTTTTAGTTACTTATCCATGGCCGTATAGTTTGCTTTGCTGTAACAGACATCAAGAAGGCTTTAGCCCCATAGTAGCCACTTGTAAGTGTCGATGTCGAAGTGACTGTCTAGTGATCACTACCTTCTAGAGAAGCGTGTACATAAATATTTTTGATAAAAGGTTGGTCGTTTGTTATTAGGTAGCCCAACTCACTTTATGTCCCGTCCTTAACTCCACCCCGTGCCTCTTTCTATGTGATCATAAAAGCCTTTGCTGTTTACAATTAACGTGATTTGTTTAGCAAACTGTCTGTTCGGGGTTATTTCCAGTAATGGCGTGTTAAAATTGCTTGCTACAATTATTTGGTTATACGAAAGGATTTTTGGGGGAAAGAATGGTGAAGGAGGCACATAAGGAATATGCTTTTAGCTTTTACGGTGGTTCATAAGGGGCTGATATGTGCCCCAGTGTAGGTATTTCATGGAATTTAATTCAGGGCAGCACTGAATGGGCTCTGGGAGTTCGGTAAAAATGGGGCAAGAGGGAATGGATGCATTGAGTCAGTCATTGATATATATCCCCATTCCACCTCACTGGGTGCACTACTCATCCCATGTGGATGGTGATATGACCTTCAGGCGAAATCCTTTATCTGCAACCATGTTTTTGACATAAACAGAATGTGAAGTCTGAGGTGAGCGCACACGTGACGGAGTTCGGCTATCTTATCACTCAGTTCAATTAAGTTGCTGTGAAGACATCTAGATGTACAGCTAGCTAAATATGGCTGCAACATGATAATCTCGGTCGTATACTTAGGATGGGTTAGAAAATGTTGTGGCCAGTTGAACAATTTTGAAAACATACAGACTATGAGAAAACATTGAGAAACAGTTAAAAAAATATATCGCTAACTTTCATTTTACCCTAGGACTAAAAACATTTAAGAAATATCTGATTCCCTTCGTTCACGATGACTTTTCGGAAAGTTTTATCAGTGAAGCATGACGCAGACGCTATTTAAGTTTAAACAGAATAACGTTATATAACAATTAATCAACAGTTACAGTTTCATTAGAAGTATCGGAAATACTGGATGTAAGGTGATTCCAGTTTTCTGTGAAGCTTATTCACTTTGCTAGATAGTCGTTTTTTATTCTTGTATCTGGTATTGCTTCATCAGTACAACACGAAAACTCAAGTTCAAAACGATTCTTTGGGGATATTCAATCTGCTACAACAACCATGAGCATGAAGTTGTATTTCAAACACTATATACAATCAACTATCACCACTATACACAATATACATCGGTGTTAGTCAGGTCGAGCTATATGTCGTACTGTCTTGGCTGTCAATACAACTAAACTATATTGGTTGCCACTGTTAACTTCTATCCCCAGTTACCCTTATAAGCCAATATGCAGGGGCCCATTATTGAAATTCAAGTTTTAGCCGCTTTCCGGAACAGTTAAGGCATAATATATTTTAGCCATACCATTCAAAGGTACTCTTGTTATCTCATTCTTTTTCATATATTTCACCGCCCATTAGTTTCATCTGCCTTTAAGGATAATCATTGTTAATTATTATGGTTAACTGCATCTCCGAGGTGATAGGGACTAAAGCGGAATTTATAAATTTAGTTTTCTCGGGGAAGTGGTGACTATAGGTACCACTTCCCGACATCCTCCCAGCCGATTTCTTTGGAAACATTCACCACTTTTACATGAGCCGGTAAAATAGCATGGAACCCTAGGTAGAAAGCCAACTGAAGGAGAATATGGTAGCTTGATAACTAGCTGGATGCCATTGCAGTAATGTACAGGGTCTGAAAGGTAAGATGGCGGAAGTTCTATCGCCTAGGATACTTATACTCGATGAGACGTGTTTCTCATCTAAAGTTCCCAGACGGCTAAGTGAATGTCCATGGCATATGTTTGTTAAGAAAAAACAAAACGAGGAAAAGAAGACGGAGTCGCAATATGCGTAAGTAGCATACTTGAAACGATACTCATCAACAATATCGTAATGCCAAGTTCACTGGGTACCACTGTAAGTCCTCCATTGGAAACGTTAATCACTTGTTCCGTTCCCCCCCCCCCCGATTAAGTTCAGCTACTTGCAGGGAGCATATTTAAATTCATTAGCTATTACGTGTAATAAATTCAGGAAAAATATCAGTAGACACATTTCGCAGTTCACTAAACATTTTATTTTATTAGAATTTGTTGCTGACCAGCTAGCTGCTGACATTTGTAATTGTTGCACAAATATACGTGTATAACGACGATTGGGTTATTTCTATTGACATACAAGTTGCGTGGACGATCAAGTTGCGACTATTCCAAACAACCAGATTGTGCATAATCACTCAAGGGCCACTGGTAACATAGTATTCCAACACAAGAGACCTGGTCAAGCAACACAATTTTAGTCAACTTCGACACCAGGACCTATCCAGTTGCTGCTTTAGCATTCACGGTAATAAATTTCTAACTGGCTGGGCCTACTGCCCTTCCACAAGCTATCACAGGCACAACAAAAGCATGCACCAGGCAATTTTATCATTCCTTAGGGATCATAGCATTCTATGACTGGACCTGGCTAACGTGGAGGTCCCATTAATGGGAGGCTTTTTTGTGAGAAGTGTGGTTGCCATAAAGAAAGTGGGTTTCATAAAATGGGTAGGCTGTGATAACCGATGGAGAACAGATGACAAGTCCTACCTACTGTCCAATGATAGGCTTCCACTGACATCATAAAGAACATTTATCACACCATGATGATGTTTAACATGGTCACCAGCGAAACTCTCGCACGAAACAAAGGCAACCTATATTTTTATCATGACTGACATAATTCCTTTCCCTAATCAAGTACCTTACCCAGGCTACTTGGTCAAATGACTGGGAGAACCCATCTATTTACTAGCATTGATGCCCTGTCAAAAGTATCATCAATGAAGTAATCTCAAGATATGCTCTCGTCATGAAAGATAAACCAGCTAGTGTGGACTTGTAGTTGAGAAGGAGGACCGCTCTCCTTTTTAAAGTAAAAAGGAAAGCTCTACGTAGATGGAAAGCCGCATATAAGGCCTTCGACAACGACTCGTATGTACATTTAATGAATACGCATAACATGTATGTCAGAAATGGTCGAAGAGAAGTGTAAGCCGCTCTGGCTGGAAATTTTTAGGAAAATCTCAAACACTTGTGTAGATTTATGGCACGGGAGTCGATTACCAAATCAATCGTCTTAAATTTCCCAAGCTTTATGATAGAGCCCGTCATTAATTCCAAGGCAGCCAAAGATTTTTAACACCCACGTCAACAGACAAGTAAAACATCCTTCAGCAGTGATCAGCGATTCGGCAATCAAATATCTGAAAGCAGGAATCGGGCACATTGAGACTAAGCCTGGCCAATTGTATTTTCAATCTATAAGATGTGTTGGACAGAAATGATCCCGCCGATATCAATGCTCCCAATACTATCAATAGTTTCGCAATACATTATGAATGCTCATGTAGGGTAATTCATCGACACACTCAGCCTGCTACATGTAGTACGTCATGATTTTGTAGAAACAGGTCAACTTATACAAACATCCTAGAATGATCGGATAGCCTGTTGTGAAACCGAACACTTATGTTTATGCAGTATTCCTAGATTTCACAAAATCGTTTAACAGCCTTGCCCCACAACTTTCTAATAAGCAGCACTGGGCTTCTCAGAACCACTCTTATCCTGCTTACAGAACAATTTACTGGGACAGGAGTTATGTTACTAAGGCGAGCACGGTACACTTGAACTGAAGGCTGGCTATGTCTGGAGTGTCACAGGACTTGGTTCTCTGTCCATTGCTCCTTTTCTGCATCTACGGCTTTTCATTAAATATTAGCTCGTCAACCCTTATATATGCAAACTATGTAAATCTGTAGAGATCTGGGAGAGATAATGGAAGAGGGGGGTACACAAAACTCCTATAACAGGACCTGGATAGGATAGAGGAGTTGGCAAGCCACAACGACTCAACCATAAACATACATAAATGTTACGTGGTGTGCAGCCGCACTTCAGACTATACACATCTGGACTGTCACTTTCGTGGGTAACAAATAACTACCACTTCTAGGGAACGAAAACTTAGGTCCAGGGAAATTTATCAAGCGGACGTCATGAAGGCATGAGCCACGTAGTACCGAGTTCGATGTTAGCTGAGAATGCTGACACTAGACCTGTTCCTTAACAATATTTGCGACGTACACTAGAGTGCATTTGGAAAATCACAATATTATAGGCCATTCCTTACCTTCCTAAATGGACGCCGACCTTCAGGAGAGGATGCAGAGGTAGGCAACAAAACGAGTAACCAAACTCAGGGACTAATCAATACACCAATCGACTACACCAGTTGAAGCTCTTAACCTTGAGCACTAGATATCTGAGGGAAGATCTAATTACCGTATACAACATTCTGAGCGCGCGTATACACCCAAATTCAACAATATTGACCACGCCACATGTTCATACATCCCGGAAGAAACCCACGAATCTATTGACCATCAGAGCGTGCTAACAACGGTAAAGACTAATCTCACGTCACTAAAAGTATGCTTTTCCTGAAACACACTGCTAATGCTGTAAAAGCAACCCTACTTTGCTAAATTTTTAAGGAAAGGTTATTGACTGTGTACCAATACGACACATTTGAAACCTCATGATACAGGGGATAGAAACTTGCTACTGGTTCAAAGGATCAGAATGTCCTTCGAACTATATTTCCATATTACTTCCCTAATCCCAACCTTGAACTATAGCTTCCCTCTTTTTTTATTTACTCTGCGGTAATCTCTTAACTTTACACGTAGACCATCTTAACTATGAGGGAATAGAGGGATGGATAGTAGTTTATGTTTATGCACAAATCTATAGGAGTAGAAAATAATGAAAGATTACAACGAATATTAGAATTCTGAAGCGGCTGAAGTCAGTTATCGTGCACTAAAGTGTTTAGTTAAGTGGCACACTAGTCCTGACATACCAGACTACTTATCATATCTTGGGAAACGGGACACGGATTCACAGAAATGGTTCCTACTGGAGCTTATAGGTCAGTAAATACATGATCCCACCATAAGTTATGCTTGAAAGACAACAAGCGCAGCTGTACGTAAGTCAGTTAGTTGCACACGGCTACTTGTCAAGCAATAATTAACGGGTTTCCAGAAGAGGATAAATGATTGCATATACCATAATGGTTAACCGAAAGTCTCTTAAATCATGGTGTTGAACGCCAATTAGACCTGAAGTACACCCGGTATATGACCAAGTTACGTTTATCGTATAATCAGAACAACTTCTAGCAATCAAACCTACACGTACGAATAAGAATAAATTAGAAAACAGTGAGGTATGGAGGAGAAGTAATATTTGATTGTGAGTAGGGCGTCAATCCCGATAGCAACGTCTAGGCTGGCAAACTAGAAACAAAGAGTTGCCTCCCACTAGATGTCGTGTCGTGATCTGTTAGTGATGCCTGACCAAGCGCTTTCAACTAGTCGTGTCCGCTAACACAAACATGGTCAGCATCAGTGACGAGAGCCTATGCACTTATTTATTTAGGGGATTATTTACATCTACAAACGTAGCGATCGGATAGCTTTTGTGGATGGTTTACTAACAAAACATTTAACAAATCGGTACTAACGAATTTAAACGAATAAATCATATAAACAGAGCAGTATTTACATTTTCTCAGATTTTTTCCTGTGCGACCCACAAGAAACTTGATAATGTTGCTTAGCTACGAAATATTATCCGCAAGATTTATGATAATATCGAAAAAAAGACTCTTTGAGTGAAAATCATGATGAAAATAATTATTCTGAAATGTTTCTAAGTAGGTGCATTGCCGCGGCAGTTAGCAGTTAGCAGCAGTTAGCCTAAACTGTCGGGCATAAAATTTTCAAGACTTTAGAACCTAACCTTAGCTATACAGGCTTGGTACGAAATCAAGCTTGTCGTGCATGGACCTGTCCACTTTTGTGAATGAAGACCCAGATTAGTGATGCACAGATCAGCTGCAAAGGTGGCTTTTCCATCCGTTTCATAAACCTTGGAAAAACTAACCCTACTACTTAGTTTTTCCCTCGAGGAAAGACTGATTATGGTGACTACTTACTTCAACGTCAAAACCTCTTCCAGGCCAGTTCCAGGGGATCTTAATATAAACACTACCTTTATATAAACGAGACTAATATCACTAAACCACAGGTAACAAGCCAATCGAGGGAAGACACATCAACCAGGCAACTAGCGCTGACGAGCTTACCAGAAATCATCTGGGGCCGCTTTATTGTTTCCGGCATTAAGTATACTTAGAAGGATATTCCGCACTTCTAAAACGCCCACGTGCACAATGAAAGCTTATTCCGAGCGTTTCATTGCTTTTGGTCGAAAAGGCTGATAATGTGATGATCGCGAGGGACTTCAACATCCCGGCGCTAAACCTAGCTTAGGTGGTTTAATTAAAGAGACATTTTTCTAATAGGCTTCTAGCTGCCATCAAATGGGTGGGATTCAGAATGGGTAAGCTATGATACAAGATGAATGAACGAAAGGTAAACCTTCGGAGTCAAACTACATATTTTCCAGGTGATAGACTCCTACTGGAAAGTATTTAAATTTACGTCCAGATAGAGAATAGCGATCATGCCCTGATAACATTCGAAACGGTCATAAGTAAAACTCTACCATGGAATAAGAGCACTACATGTTTCCATTACGCTAGCACAGACTTTCGGGCCCTAAACGAACATCTAACTTAGGTTATAATGCCTAGTGAGTAATAAAAAATTGTCCATAGACCAACATCGGTATAATGTTAATGAAACAACTCTACGACAGTAACCCCTGTCATGGAAAATAAACCAACATAAACAACTTTGCGGTTAGGAAGAGTAACCGTTTGCCTTCTTGTGGCAAAAGTAAAAACCTGGCAGAGATGGAGAATTACATGGAAGGCCACCGACTAGAATTCGTACGTAAGCCTTCGAAACAGGTACAACGTGCACATCGGACACGACAAACGAAAACTCTGAGCACTTTTGACTAAAAGGCTCAATGAGAATCCGAAATAACTATACAGGTTTATGGCCCGGGTCATCTACCAACACGAACCTTCTATCGATTGCAGGCCCCGACGGAGAGCATATCTCCAACACTGAGGCAGCCGAAGTTTTCACCTCCCACTTCGGTAGACAACTAAACTGTCCTTCAGCAGTGGTCACCAAATGCGAGAAATCCGCCTATCGATAAAACGCAGGAAGTTAAATCTTAACAAATCACCGGGCTATGACAACATGAAGCCGGTGGTACTAAAACGGTGCTTCGATGTACTGAGCCAACCAGTCACAAATCTCTTTCAGCAATCGTTACAGTCTAAGCGTTACCAGAAAAAATGGTAGTGGGCGATTGTATCCCAGATCTACAAGGGGGTGGACAGGAGAGACTCCACTTGTTATAGACCCTTAGTGAAGCTCCGAATACTATCAAAGGTTTTTTAAAGTTCTGTAAATGTTCAACTTCGAGAGTACCTTGTCAATTAAGGTCTGCTTCATGTAACACAACACGGCTTTTAGCAAAACATGTCCTGCAACACAAATATTCTTCTGGCCTGGGATGACTAGATAACCTATTAAGATACCAACATCCATGTTTACACTATATTCCTGCACTTCGCAAAACCATTTGACACTGCATTCAATAGCCTAATCATCAATAAGGCAGTAGTAATGGGCTTTACGGAACCGTTACACTGGTGGTTATAAAATTACCTGCTGGAGCGGAAGTTCTATAATAAAGTGGGCGGTATACTCAGACTGGAGGCCTGCCATGTCTGGAGTATAACATGGCTTAATTATCGGTTCACTTTCTTTTTAATTTTCATTGATGACTTTCCACTAAATATCAGCTCGTCCATTCTTACATACACGGATGGCGTAAAACTGTGAAGAGCTATGAGGAATGACTGGGACACTAAAGTCTCATAACAGGACCTGGCTAGGATAGAGAAGTGGACAGCGACAACAGTCTGACTCCTGATATACAAAAATGCCATGTAATGTACTACCGCAATCCAGGTGGTAATAAACCAGACTACTACCTAGGCGATCAACAAATAATTAGTACCTCCAAAGAGCGAGACCTAGGTTTAGCCTTCACTGACAGATTAGGGGCTAGGAAAAACCCCTAATCGGATATCACGAAAGCATACAACAATTTGCACCGAGTCCGTAGGCAGCTGGGCATGCTGACACCAGACCCGTCCCTCACAATATTCAAGACATACACAAGACGGTATATGGAAAACCACAACATAGTCACGGCCCCCAACGCTCAAAATGGATGCCGACATTCTAGAGACAGTCCAGAGACATGCAACGAAATGCGTAACCGGACTTTGGAACAAGCAATACTTTGACCGGCTACGAGAACTAGGGCTGTTCACCCTGAGCTACAGACGGTTGGGTGGGGACCTAATCAGCGTAAAGCACATATTCAGTACAACTAAACGTCAGAATACAAGCATACTGGCCGCCCTACATGTTCATTCACTCCGAAGAAACTCATCATCTAGTGCCCATCAAAAAGCATGAAGACAGGTGAGGGCAAATTTATTGTCATTAAAATTTCGCTTTACTTGGAACGCGCTTCCGAAAGAAGTAACCACAACCTCCACTTTGGTTCATTTCAAAAGGAAGTTGAATGACTGTTTACCCCAATGGTTTAACTAGAGCCTCCTGGAATAAATGATAAAAGCTTAATATTGGTTTTAGACTTTAAAGCTTAGTACTCTCAACATTTATTTATTACATGATATTCTTTTAAGCCTTACTCATCAACCTGACTACCAATGATGGGACGAAGGGACAGAGACTGGTGCATTACAGGGGTTTTAAAGAAGAAAAATGAAAAAAAGAGAAGAAAAGGACGAAAACAAATAAAAAGAAAAAGACAGTAAATGAAAAAAATAAAAGAAAGGGTAAAAAAAGGAAAAAATAAGGAAAAGAAATAATAATAACAAAACAGCTGAAACTGCCAGGCCATGATCGGCCGTGTAGCCACCCAACTTCAGCAAAAAACCGAAAACCTGAAACCGTAAAAGCAACATTCAGGATTTGAACACAAAGAAATCAATCAGTTTAAAACTAGCTTGTCATCGGGTACTGGATATTGAAAAGTTAGAGCAGGAATGATCTAAATCACTTATGTGTAACTTATGTGATACATAAAATATCTCTCCCGATTGAAATTCGTCAGCTAATGTAATCTATTCTGTTTTTAATTTCCACTATGGAACTTTAGGAATTTCAAATCTACAATTATCAGCTAATGTTTTCTACTGAAAATATAAAAGGTACAAAGACGGTTACTTTACCGTCACAGTTTTATTAACTTAGGTGGAGGGTTAATCATTTCAAGGTCGTCTTTTTTTCAACCAAATGGCAGATATTGCGTTCGATCATATAACTCAAGAGGTTCGAGGCACTGTATACCCAGGAAAGCTCCGACTTAAAGAAGATGAGTTTATGTATAAAAATGAAAAGACTGGAAAGGTGGATCACTTTTCTAGATCAGATATAGAGTCAGCCCAATGGATAGTTCGTGCAACTGGACTGGGACTTAGTATTAAGTTGAAAAATAACTCATTGCATCGATATGATGGCTTTGGTGAAATAGAAGCAGAAAAGGTCGGAAGTTTCTTCAAGAAGTATTTTGATGTTGAAGTCGTAAAGCGTGAATTATCCTACAAAGGTTACAATTGGGGAGATGTAGATTTTGATGGTAATTCTAACTTTGATTATCTACTGATTAAGGTGATGTCCTCGAGTTTTCAGTTAAAAATGCTATGGCTTTTGAAGTTCCCTTAAGCAATGTCGCAAATGCCACTTTGAATAAAAACGAGATTATTTTTGAATTCCATCTGAATGATGAAGCTGAAATTTGCTTATCTGAGATGCGTCTCTATACACCTGGAACTGAGGCTGATAGGGAAGGTAAAGCACCCATTATATATTCTAAAGTTACACAAAAGGCGGATATCATTCAGGTAGGCTAATTATTTATTTTATCTCAACAATTCAGGTTACGGGTGATTTCTTGATTGAATTCAAACAGTTACAATGTCTTCAGCCTCGTGGACGCTATGATGTGAAATTATACCCAAGTTTTATCCACTTACATGGGAAGTCCTTTGATTTCAAGGTTCCGAAAAATACTATAACCCGGCTAATGATGCTTCCTCATCCAGACAACCGTCAGATATTCTTTACTGTCCAACTTGATCCTCCGATCAAACATGGTCAGACCAGATATCACTTTGTGATTTTCCTCTTCGACAAAGATTCACACGTAGACTTGGAGATGGCTGCGACAGAGGAGTGGCTTCAGGAACAATTTAATGGAAAACTGGCTCGTAATATATCAGGACCCGAATATGAAGTTGTGGCTCGAGTGTTCAAAGTGAGTTTGTTATTAAGTATTCAGTACATAAAAAACTCTTTGAAGGTTCCCATGGTACCTACAAGTCTACTGAAGTGTTCTTTTTCGGTACTATGTAAGCAGCTTTCAGATACCGCTTGTAAGTTATGTGATCACTGGGAAGTTATCAAGTAGTTGACGCTGTTTTCATCCCTTCTCTTTTATCCTAAACGTAATTAGAAAATATGATACATAAGTAGTTTGTACCAATAAAAGTTGTCTGCAACTACATTGAATAAACATAAGTTCCATCATTAGACTTACTAACTGCTTTTTTAAACGACACCCTTTCGAATCATTTTACGATCTTCATTTGTTTCGAGTTCCCAAGTACTCCTTGCTGATCAGTGCCTGTAAACGCAAATTATCGGTCTGTAACATATTTTATATGAAATCCAGATATTATGACTGCTAGCCGGTGAAGAACACACCTTAAGGTGCAACAGATTTTCACACATTAAAGATAGATATTTCAGCTTTCATTTTGCTGAATGTCATCCCGTAGTTTATCACTATGGAGTATTGTACTATACCAGCGTGAACATTACAATAGAAACTGTTCTCAAGAATATTGGAATTCACAAATGCTATTACTCTAAGATCACAATAACTTCTTGAAGTGGTTCTGTGTTAAATTTGTATTGCTAGATACCATCTGTTACTTCTCTGTTGTGGAAAATTTGCTTGATGTCTAAAACTGAGTTCCCCTAGTCATGGCAGTATAAGTGCAATTTTGCAGGGAAAGTTTACTGCATGTTTATTTAATGAGATCTAATTAGTATTCGAATTAACGTCTGCGTTTATGCTGTGAAGTCCGTTGTATGGTTGTTGTCAGTGTATCATGTGTGAATCGCAACTTAGGGCTCGAATCTTTTCTAGTAGTTTGATTTGAACTTCTCAACTTTGCACTTTTGTGAGGCAATATATGTGGTTGGTCAATCTGTAAAATCTAAAAGAGTCATGAATTCTAGGCAGAACAACTCGAGAGGCAATCTAACTGGCTCATTATTTCACTGACACTAATGTTACTATCCACTTAACAAAGTGACTATTTTCTAAGCACTCCAATTTTTTAAACGTTTCAAGTCACCAAACCCAAAAGACCTACCTCCAGTTCTTTTAATGACGGCAAAAAACGTCTGGTTATCTTATCCCGTAGTCAGCTGTTGTGACCTAGGTTTTGGTGACCGAAGTACATGCGACTGTCAGTGCATCCAGGTATTCTCAGTCTGTGACCAGTCTGCTCTTATCTATAGCCTCAAGCCGATGAAAGGAAGAATACTTGAATGATGAACTAGACAGTCCAGCAATACGAAACAACGTTTATTTAGGTTCATTCACTTAAATATCGATTTAACTACAGTGGTCGTTAGTTAATAAGAAATGATCAACCAATAAGCGGTATAAAAGTACTAAATCACAATTGAATTAGTTAATATAATTAAATGTCATCATATACTCTTGAGTACAACTCACATTAGATTAATATAATGTGATGCAAGATAACAAATGAAGTATACTAAAATCATCTCTAAAGCGGGCTGAGTAGTTTATGTTACACTTACTGAGTTGCGAGTCTACACTTTGTCCATGCCAAACGTTTGGCTTAGGCCACTCCGTGGTTTGTGCAAAATCAGTTGAAAACTGACTCGCTATAGGTAGGCTCGTTTTCGTCCTAACCGTTGATCATTTCTTCACGCTCCTCTGAATTCTGGAACACTACCACACTCGTTTCTTGATATCGAGTTATGCAATCTCTCTCTAGGAAGTTGATACTATTTTTGTCTCCATCACAGCGAAGTAAATGGCAATCGGGTCACATGGTCAGAAATAGAAATGTGCTGATAGATATAACGAAGAAGTTGTTCAGTTAATAATATTTGTAGTAAATGAATGTGCTAGTTAATCCAGCATTGTACAGATTCTCATACCTTAGAAATTTGTCAGCATTACAATTTAAAGTAGTAAGGCTTTTATTTAATACATTTTCAATAAGTTTAACGGAGCGTTTGGCACATTTCTCACACAGTGCACACACTTTTTAATAATTATAAATTTTTGGTTTTTACATTTTATCACATCTTTGTCTTTTAATTATTTTATTATATAGATTCTTTATGATCAGAAAGTCACAGTCCCTGGCAGTTTCTCTGCAAAAGGCGGTGGTTGTGCAGTTGCATGCAGTTATAAGGCATCTGTTGGTTTGTTGTATCCATTAGAAAGAGGTTTTACATTCGTTCCTCGTCCTCCTATCTCTATACGTTTCGATGAAATAGTAACTGTGCAATTTTCTCGTGGGACAGGCGCTCAAAGGTCTTTTGACTTCGAGGTAAGTGGTTACTTATCTTTCATTTCACACTTCTTCGAAACTAAGGTTACTAATTTCTTTTTACTATCTGTTTGTCAAGTACGTGTTCATTCATTAGATTTTAAACCACATTTTTTAGCGGATGTTGGTGATGCTACAGTGCTATCCAAGTCAAAGTAAGTGGTTGTTACAAAGAATTTTCCACTCAATACGCTTGCGTAATCTGTAACTGTTGACGTTATCATTTATTATCGAGTGTATATCACCATAAATTTTGTAGTTAAACGCTTTAATATTGCATTTAAATTAAATTCCAGTTGTATAACCAGGTAATAAACAAGTCCTTTAATACTCATTATATATTATTTCTCATGTTAGGGCTTCGGTCTACCACTCATACTTGACTTTGTATACAAATTGTTGTGTACATATATAGTGACAGTGAAAGTGCAGAGATTATGTTATACTTAGTAAATGTTTTCTCGTGCAATTGGTTGGATAGACTTATGAAATCTGCTTGTCGTCATTGTTGTTTAATCTGCAGAAAAATGCGCAGATAATGAATCGGTAATAATTTATTTATTGTTGTGCAAAATGAGATATTGTCCACAGGCATTAAAATATAACTAACTAATCCGGTCATCTTTTCCATATCATGTCACCCCACTACTTTTCGAAGACAAATAATATGATCATATTTTCTTTATTCTAATTGGAGGAGAGTTTGGTAATAAACAAAGAACTCAAGCAATTTTTTGTTGAATATAGAGCATATTTGTATAACTTCATCGTAAATAAGTTTTGTATTGTTCCATACCGTCGGAGTAAATATAAATAACTGATGAGTGTCACTTATCTCTGTCATTACTACCTTTGTGTACAGTGTCAACACCTAAGCTACTTAATGCTACATTATGAAATTCTAATTTGGGTTGCTATTTACTGTTGTATTCTACTGTATTGCTGTCTCAGAAAATATTCTATTTATCCATGACTGATAAATTTTAGTGTGTTATTTGGTCGAAATAACTGTTCTCTGGTGGAGAATCGTTTACGAAAATGGTACATACCATCAATCAAGTAGTTTGTTCGAAAGTTGATTTTGATCTATTCCTCAAATCAAGAGGCATTATAATATTTATTTTAACAAGCCTTTCACTAGAACTTACATATTTATTCTATTTTGCTTTTATTTCTATTTTTCCCTCTGTACCCATTCATATAGGTAGAGACTCGTAACGGTTTAACACACACATTTACCTCCATCGAAAGAGATGAGTATCATCATCTGTACGATTTCGTAACTGCTAAAAAGTTACGTGTTAAAAATATTAGTTCAGAAAACAAAACTATTACTAATCCTGGTGATGATGTTTGGTCATCGTCGGATGAATCACATGATGCTTATATGGAAAAGGTTAAAACAGAAGCTCGGGAACGGACGGCTGAAATGGATGATGATGACGATGACGATGAAGATGACGAAGATTTCAAACCTCCAGAATCTGATGGTTCAGAACTTGCAGAAGAATATGATAGTAATGTACAAACAACTACAAGTGAAGAGGATTCTGAAGACAATGACGAGGATGATGATGATGGTGACGCAGATGGTAATGGTAATAAGAATAATGCACGTAAGAAAGATAAAAGAGACGATAGTAGTGATTTAGATGAGGAAGAGGCAGATAGTTTATCCAGTGATGTTGAACCGAAACCAAAACAAAAGAAACTAAAAGAAGAACCGAAAACATCAAATAGGCCTCGTAAAGATGAAACAAAGTCATCAAAACGACAAACAAAGAAACAGAAAAAACCCAAAGATCCGAATGCACCTACTCGTCCTCTTTCTGCCTATTTCTTATGGTTTAATGAGAATAGAGAGAAAATTGCTAAAAGTTTAAGCGGACAAAATTCTGTGGCTGAAGTAGCTAAAGCTGGTGGAGAACTGTGGCGAAATATGGATAGTGAGACTAAGTCCACTTATCAGTCGAGGGTTGATGAATTAAAAAAGAAATACCAAGAAGATTTACGTGTATATCAGTCAAATTTATCGTCTAAAGAACGAGAACTATCTTCAGATTCTAGTTAAATATCATAGATAATTCCCCTATTTTTTGTAAAATATGGCATGATTATTGTCTAATAAACTATGTAGTATATTAACAACTAATTGTCTTGTTTTCAGATAGAATTAATCTTTTTCCTGTAATGTATTTGATGTTTCTCGTGATTATCATAACCATTGGTTGAAGACTTTCGTTGGCATAGCTTGAAATCAGTCGTAACAGTATAGTTGTATTCACTCTTTATCTCTCCCCGTCGATCCTGAACTACACAATTACCTAGACCTTTCGACGAATTAGTTTTCCTCTCTCGAGTCATGTTCTCTACGTCTAATCTCTGTTGTGCTAATGTTATGTAGCAACTTGAGGCGATGTACATATTCATCAAGTCCTACTTTGCTCATGACTAACTAAATATATGTTTTATATGGATTTCGCGGCACTATCACTCATAATTTCATTGTTTATAGTAGTTTAGAGCCAGTTCTTCTTAACCATCACAGAGTCTTACACATGTACGTCATTCAAAGTTCCTCTACCACTTAAGAACGGCAAGATTAAAATAAGACTAGCAAAAAGATACCAGTAACATTAGTGATAGTGACAAAATATTAACGAATACGGTTAGAAGAGGTGGATTTGAAGAGTGAGATGTATGAAATAATCTTAAAGCAAGATTACGAGTGAATGCAGGTAAACCACTGATCACTTATCACATGAATCCCCACTACGTGGTCTATGTTTATCTACACAACTCATCCTAATAGGTAATATTTTCATTGACTGATACCATGTCTTCGTTTGATCGCCCCTAACTTCCTAACATGCACATGGAACTAGGCTCAGCATATGTAACAGACGCCTCAGATGATGAAATCTCCCTACTTCGCTAGCTTATTTGCGCTAGTGGGCGAATCAAGATATTATGGATTTCTCGTGTAGACTCCATATCAATTCTTGTGTTTTCGTTTTTGTAAGTAGTTATTCGAGGTTTATTTGAAACTTGTCTTGTTTCTAATCTGTGCGGTCTGTAGTTAGAAACCTCTGGATAATACAACTTGTGATCAGTTGCAGTAACAGATAGATTCACTACTCAACTTTCTTTATACTCTAAACTCCAATTTTCATTCATATATACTTTTCCAAATCTTATTTTTGTGCATTTGATCTTTCTAATTACCTCATACTGTGTATACTTGGAATCTTTTTTAGTAAATCACATTTCATTGTGTTAATGTATAATGACACCTTGGGCTGAAGCATAATAATTTCAAGCTTTG
The DNA here is from genome assembly GCA_025215515.1 of Schistosoma japonicum. Lineage (NCBI taxonomy): Eukaryota > Metazoa > Platyhelminthes > Trematoda > Strigeidida > Schistosomatidae > Schistosoma > Schistosoma japonicum. The sequence continues at coordinate 39,145,684 of CM046064.1, read as the reverse complement.
CTTTGATTACGACAGACTGTAATCCATGGGAATAGAGATGCAGGCATTTTATTGAAAAATGAGTGTATGTATACACTGGGGATATCTGCAATTAAACCTGATTTGTCTGGGTAAATCGTTTATAAAGTTCGTATGCAAATGCAGGTTTTTTTTCTGAATTTCAGTTTAGACATTGCTGACCTTGCTATCAATAGATGGATCCATAGAACTGCACATGTAGACAACAAATTAGTCTTATCCATGTCTGTAAGAATGTTAAACTTCGTAATGTATCAAATTAAAGCTAGTTGATTATCATAGTAGTGTACAGCGAAATAGCCTCAGTCCAGACAGCTACTAATTATTGATCTGAGGTGTTTGGAAGTTCGAACTTCCTGACAGGTCTATGCGGTGGTTTTGATCAGTGGTTGGGGACGTTAAATGGCATGCATTGAAACTGATCACAGTGGTAGACATGCACTTAATTACCATCTAAACATAAATAGCATCGCATACTTCATGCGTCCTAACCGTAGGTTGTTTTGAACTTTGTTTTATGTTCTGTTTTGCCTTCATGTTGTTACGCTGATGAGTAACAAGTCGGACCGATGCATCCATGTTCCAAGTCGTACGTCTTTACGAAGCATTAGTTCTAGTAACAAACCAACCAACAAAACATCACTAGTTTTATCAACCATTATTAGATATAGAGTCACCTGCTGCTGGTCTGAGTCGTTTTGGTAAGTGCGAACCGCCTGGTTCGTGTCCGCACGAACCCCGTAACAAATGTTATGAAAATCTGGGTGACATGGCTCAAAATCAGTTGCAGTGAACCAGATATATTTATTCTTTGTCCCTCACACTTAACTCGTGAGCCAAAACTCATTTTACACTTTTCTTCCAACGAATTGATCTTTTCGCCCAGGACCATGTTCTGTATGTCTACGTTTTTTTACTATTATCATTGAAGTAACTACAAATTCTACCGATTTGGTGTTAGCCTTGATGTGCCGTTGAAATGTGGCAACTTGGACTGATGTACACGTGTGCAAGATTCTATGCTGTTCATGCATACATACATTGCTCAACTACTTGCAAACTTTGTGATACTGTTCATCTATTAGGTGTCAATAATCGTCTATTGTCGTTTGATGGCAGGTGACTTACCAACTTTGGAAACCTAAACAATTGCAAGTTTATAGTTATCGAAACCTTTTGAATTATGTATGCTATTTCCCAATAATTTATTTTCAGTTACTGAGAGAAATTTAAATAATTCACAGTAAGATAACCAACTGATCTGGTAAATTAGTATAAAAAGGATTTCAGAGAAGTATTTTTCGGAGTTCATCAAACTATTCGATAAAGAACAAGTTGAATTGAAATGAAAAGGTTAATTCCTGGTGAGATTTATTTGCGGGCTTTCGAAAGTGCTTAACCTTAATTTAATTAGAACTGCAGGGCTGATATACAGTTTAAAGCTTTCTATTTACCAAAGGGCAACGTAACGGAGTAATACTTAACCTGTAAATGAACAGTAGTGAAATTAATTACTAGCTCATACAAATTACTGTAGAGAGAAGAATACGGAGTGGAATTTAATCAACGATTTATCATAATTTTAAAGACAGCATAGACTACCCTTCAAAGGAACCTAGTGATTTCATTCAATGTTTCTAATCACTCAAAGTAATTCCTATGACATCTGTTAACGAGATTGTTTTGTTTTGAACGTGCTACTGCATAGGCAACTAACATTAATCTGACTACTAGGTCATTTGCCAGGTAGAAATTCGTACACTGGACTTCGAGTTACACTTGAAATCCAATTACCAAAATCGAAGTACATGTAGGTGGGTTCGAACCTTTGACCTAGTGGCAAAAATTCGTAAACCTGGACCATTGATCCACATTATTATAACTGGTTTAGAGATATTCTAGAAGTAGATAACTATCAGACAACTATATAATATACTATATAATTAAGATGAAATCAAAAAACAATATTTACAATGCATTTCTAACTGTACATCAACTACTTTTACAAGATAGAAAATTAACAATCATAAATGAACACATAGATAGTACATAAAAAAAAACTCATTAAGATTATAAATTAAATAAGAAGAAAGGTAACTTTTTAAATAATCAACAAATTATATAAATTCTCAGATATCTAGGTTATACACAATGTTTTCATTGTTCACTAAGTGCGTTGTATTCAAGTTTTTTCGATCAATTTTCTCTGCATATAATAGGTAGGTGATACGTGTACAGATTGGGGTGTAATCTTTACTAAAGGCCTCACTACCAGCTCTAACTTTCGATATATTTGTATTTTACATATGATACGTTGAATTGTGCTACAGTAAACATATTTATAAAGGCAATTGTGAACAAACTCTAAATGTAAAAAAGTGTAGTCTTTAATAAATATACCAGCTCTCATTCATTAAATGAATCAAAAAATGGCTAGAACAACATACCTATTGATCATTGAATACATTGCAATCGATGTCAGTGACATTAAAGAAAGATCACAGATTGAATAGTAGAGTTCTCGTGTACAAACAACACTATAAAACAATGTACTTCATTCATTTGCAATGTTACAAAGTTAAGTAAACAACTAACCAATTATGCACATATAAATGAAGATAAATAAATTACTATAAGTTTCATAAGCTAATAAAGACATCAGTTGTCAAGTTAAGGACGTGTAATAATAAGGATGATGTTTAATGTATCCAGAAAATGTATACACAACCGAAAACCTGTGCAGTAAACTATTTATACGTGGAAATTAGTCTCACCTCCATCGTATTTCAGGGATTTGAGATCAAGTAGCTGAATTATTCACTAACCGCATGAAGTTTGTAAACTTAAGCGATGAGTCTTTAATGTTTGTCAAGAAATACTTTGGAAATGGTAAAATAAACGATTAAAAATAGTCATAAATAGGAAGTAGTGTAGAGAAATCGAAAATAAACAGAGATAATTGATATATATATGAATTAATATTCAAGATACATAGTGGAGACTAAAATACAAACTACTGATCCTTAATTAATAAGTATTATTTCACAATATACAAAATAAGGTGAAATTGTATTGTTTCACATTAAGAACACATATACATTGAATAGATTCCACATATAGTCATATTTGTTATTTAAATAGTTGTCAAGGTAACAAATTGGAAAATGATACATAAATCCTAGTATTCAAGAGATTCATGAGAAAAAACTTTAAACATTTAATTTATGCGAACGACATATTCGTCCACAATTCAATGGGCATAAATCTTTTTCATAAATTGCTTCCCAATGTGTATGATATGGTCGAAATAATTGACAAAGAAATGCTTTTAACATTGTATGTACAAATCTACGATTGAAACGTTCTTCTTGTAGCATATTGAATACACATGATACACCACGACGAGTAGTTTCATTACCAAGAAATTGTGCAAGTTCCTCTACACAAAAATATTAGTGGAAGTAAATTAAGACGATAAGGATCATGTTATATCACAAATTAACTATAGTTTAAAATATTCAGTCTATTTGTAGCTGTCATATTGATATTGTAGTCAGGCTTGCCGACTACGCGGAATCAATTAGACTACAGTGGATGAAACAATTCTTATCTAAGATCAGATAGGTTAGCTGGATAGTGGTAAAGATAAAAGCAAAAAAAATCTAATCTTAGGGTGAAGTTGTACTCTAAACTAGACAAATATCAATGTTGTTCTGTCATTTTTATCTACTAACAGTAATTTAGAGGAGGTTAATCACAAATGCAGTGATGCTAGCGATTTACTAAACTAAATGGGAATGATAGATTGATAGTATCATGAGAATGCAACAAAACATAGATATAAAATACTAAAAGCTATCTATTTCACATACCAGAAACATATCCCAGTAGTACAGTTCTACAAAGAACACGGGTACGTAATTTCATTTCCTTATCACGTTCAGTTAAAACGACAGTATTAGATGGTTGTTTTGCAGGCGGCCAAAAGTAATCACGTAAATAAGTAACTAACTGTGTGATTTTCGGTGCACTTGTCCATTCACAAGCCTTTTTTTTTTAACAAAAAAGATATTGGATAATGAAAAGAAGAAGACAAAGTATATTTCACTGGATGATTTAATGTAAAATATATTAGTAGCATTATGATAGACCATCGTCTAGATAATATCGCAGTCTTTGTAGTGCTAGAAATTCTATGGTTAACTCAAAGTTAAGCAGATGAGAAATCGCTAAGAGAGAATGGTATTGGAGCAAGTGGATTATGCTATTAGTTAACGTATATAATATATAATTCGAACTAAATACCAAGGATCGCTTTGATGGAGTGTATATTCATTTATTAAAACTACAGGATAGCTAAACCTAGAGATCACTTTATTAACTCTCGAACACATGATAACTCCCATGGTCTTGTCCTAAATAATTCACACCTTTATTAGTCAATAGTCAAGCATTTGAACGTAATAAAAGAGCTCCGACTAGATCAAAAATGGTAGAACTTATAGCTGTGAAACCTAAAATCAACAGTCCTGCCAAAAATTAAACCAAGCATTTTTATACACTATGTAAATGAAATATTTGTTGTTTTAGAAACAGACGAACTTATAAACACATAATTTGATTAACGACATCCACAATGATATCAAATTAAAAAAAAGAATCAAGAAGTAAAAACTTATTCTTAGATATCTCATTTAGTAGAACAAACACAAGAACCTTTTTTATAGGAATTTTTGTTCAAAGAAGAACAAAAAGATTTAGAAAACTTCGGTGCCGAGTGTATGTAAGATGTCTGAATAAAATCTATTAGTAAATAATCTTAGCAAGTGAAATTAAGGAAATTACAACGTTTTTCTCGGCAACCTGATCCGAACTTCAAGGAAATGACCAAAATCAAGAATCATAGAATACAATTGTAAATAGGATGTTAAATGTCATTATGAATGTTCAATCGTATGCAGAGTACGAATAAATTTTACATCAGTCATTAAAAGTGAAAACTCCGCCTCTCTAGAGTTGCTGACGGTCCTAAGCCCGGATAAAAGAGGAGGGTTGGACAAGGGGTTAGCGACTTCATCCCGTAAAACAACAACCTTACTAAAAAAACACTAACCAGCAAAAACATTTATAACCACATTAACTCTGCCATGGGAGTTGGAAGATCTGTTATGATGCTTCATAGTGAGAACCGAATTTCTTCGGAAGCCCCGAGGCCGATGCCCCTTCTGATAACCACACCAACAATTAATATAGGCACATGGAATGTCCGCACGATGTGGGAGACGGAGAAGCATCCAAATAGCTGAAGAAATGAAAAGATATAATCTGAAGATACTTGGAATAAGTGAAACCCATTGGCTACAAGATGGACAGCAATAATAATCCCCAGAAAAAGTGCTTTCGTACTCCGGTCACTAAGAAGAAAACGCCTCACACACAAAGAGTAGCACTAATGTTGTCCCAAGAGGCATAGAAGGCTCTTATAGGATGGGAACCTCATCGACCTAGAAACATCAAAGCATCTTTCGAGATGATGAAGGAAGGGATTACAATGAATGTCATCTAATGTTACGCACCCACCAACTACCTGACCATTCTGATAGGAGACCTAAACACCAAGGTTGGAATGGACAACACCGGATATGAAGACATCATGAGACGACAAGAACTGAGAGAAAGAAACAAAAACTGTGAAAGGTTTGCAAACCTATGTGCCTTCAACAAAATAATTATAGGTGGCAATGTATTTTCCCACAAACGTATACACGAAGCTACATAGGTTTCACCGGACCACATTACGGAGAACCAAATCGACCACATCTGCATCAATAAGAAGGACCATGGAAGACGTAAGAGGAAGGAAAGGAGCTGACATAGCTTCAGATCCTCATCTGGTGGTGGTTAAAATGAAACTGAAGCTCAAGAAGCACTGGACGATTGGAGCAGTAGTATTACAAAAGTTTAACACAGAGCTTCTCAGGGATACTAACAAACGCAACGAATTCAAAATAATTCTTAACAATAAGTTCCAAGCATTTCATGATCTATCAGAAAATGGTGGAACTAATATGGAGCACAGTTGGAAAGAGATTAAGAAAACAATAACTTCAACATGTCAGAAAAGGTTTTGGGTCGCATGACGCAACACCATAAAGAATGGATTTCTGTTCGTACTCTGGACAAGATCCATGAAAGGAGAAGCAAAAAGTTAGCAACTAATAACAGTCGGACAAGAACAGAGAAAGCCAAGGTACAGGCCGAATACGCAGAAGTCAACAAGCGAATAAAGAGGAACATCATGTCGGATAAACAGAAATATGTTGACGACGAAAAAAGCTGCAAGAGAAAGAAACATGAGGCACCTATACGATACAACGGAGAAGCTAGCTGGGAAATTCAGTAAGCCAGAACGGCCAATCAAGAACAAGGTTGGCAAACCAATCACTGAAATGAATGAACAACGAAATAGGTAGGTAGAACACTTTGAAGAGCTGTTGAATAGACCAGCCCCACTGAACCCACCAGTCATCGAAACAGCAGCCATGGATCTTCCTATAAACACCGACCCACCAACAGTCGAAGAAATCAAGATGGCCATCCGACAAATCAAGAATCCCAAGTCAGCAGAGCCAGACAACATACCAGTTGAGCAAGCAACTGAAGAAAGATACAGAAACAACTGGAAAGATACTCCATATTCTCTTCAGAAAGATTTAGGAGGAAGAATAAGGGCCGGCAGACTGGAAAGAAGAGTACCTCATCAAGATACCAAAGAAAGGAGATCTTAGGAATTGCGAGAACTACAGAGGCATCACTCTTCTCTTGATACTAGTGAAAGTCTTCGACAGAGTGTCATTAAACCGAATGAAAGACCCAATCGACGCCCAGCTTCGAGATCAATAGGCCGGATTCCATAAAGACCGATCGTGTATTGACCAAATCGCCACTCTACGGTTCATTGCTGAACAATCAATCGAATGAAATTCATCACTTCACATTAACTTCCTCGACTACGAAAAAGTATTCGACAGCATGGATAGGAGAATATTACGAAGCCTTCTACGGCATCATGGCGTACCCGAAAAGATAGTCAATATCATACGGAATTTTTACGATGGACTACATTGTAAAATCGTGCATGGAGGTCAGCTCACAGATTCATTCGAAGTGAAGGCCGGCGTTAGACAAGGCTGCTTACTTTCACCCTTCCTCCTCCTGCTGGTGGTTGACTGGATCATAAAGACTGCAACACATCTAAAGGTAAACTCGGAATACAGTGGACAACATCGATGGAACTAGATGACTTAGACTTTGCAGATGATCTAGCTCTCCTATCCCACACACAGCAACAAATGCAGATGAAGACAGACAAGGAAGCAGCAGCCCCGGCAGCAGTAGGCCTCAAAATACACAAGGGGAAAAGCAAGATCGCTCGTTACAAAGCAACAAACACTAACCCAATTTCACTTGACGGAGAAATTCTGGGAGATGTAGAATCCTTTACATATTTAGGCAGCATCATCGATAAACAAATAAGGTCTGATGCAGATGTGAAGGCGCGGATCGGAAAGGCAAGAGCAGCATTTCTACAACTGAAGGACGTCTGGAACTCAAGCCAACTGTCAGTCAACATTAAAGTTAAAATTTTCAATACAAATGTGAAGACAGTTCTGTTGTATGGAGCTGAAACTTGGAGAACTACGAAAAGCATTCTTCACAATATACAAGTATTTATAAACAACTATCTGCGTAAGATGCTTCGGATCCGTTTGCCGTATAACATCAACAACAACCTACTATAGCAAAAACAAATCAACTTCCAGCGGAGGGAGAAATTAGGAAAAGAAGCTGAAGGTGGATAGAGCACACATTGAAGAACTCACCAAACTGTGTCACAAGACAAGCATTAACATGGAATCCTGAAGGCCGAAGGAAAAGAGGAAGACCAAAGAACACATTACGTCGGGAATTGGAGACACATGAAGAGGATATAAGCATTAAGGAAGAGCTGGAAAAGAAAGATCAGGACAGAGTTGGTTATAGAAGGCTGGTCGGCGGCCTATGCTGCACATAGGGTAACATGCATTGATTGATCATATATTATCACCTATACTTATGCAAGGAAAGTATGGTATTCAGATCATCAGCAATTAATGCATTTACCACCAAAGATTTAATCTATTAACGTGTATGGAAGAGGTCAACAAATTACGTGATCAAACGCTAACCAGAACATAGAATACATGAAAACAGTCAATTAGAGACAAGATTATCAAAACTGACTAAATTCATGTTAATCAAAATCAATCTCCACAAAACCACCTAAACTATGATAATGAACTCACTAGTCATCTACTTCGAAAAATGTCACGAAGATCAAGTGAGAAAACGTGACTGAGCTCATATAAATCAGGAGTGAGACAATTATCTCCAGTGTAGTCAGATGATCTGTAACAAAACGTTGATTGACGCAAGAATTCTACCAGTGAAAGCCCTAGGATATTAATGGTTAGGTGTTCACTGGGTTCAATCCCCGAAAGTTATAGGTGTTTACTGCTGAAGACTTTCACACTAGGATGAATCAGATGTCTAATACACCCTGGTTTTTAATACCATCCAACTGAGATCAATTTGTAACATATACAAACAAATTGTGGGATAATCAAAATGTTCTCTTCTAGTTGAAAAAATGCTAATAATACTATTTAAAAAGGCAAAGAAAGCTAAATATTTAAAACAACTAGCTTAAGTAACTAAACATTACGCAAAACATTCACTTAGGCAACAAATTTTTTCGTATCATTTCAAAGTTGGTCTAAACAAAGTAACTTTTATGCATATATAATAGCATTCAGGAGCAAGATAGACATCAGTTAAAGAACATCGGTACAGACACACACTTGAATATCATCAACCCACTTTAGCAATAATCATTTTATTCACACGTATACCAAAGAATGTTTGAAATATTTTGCGTAGAATAGCAAAATTTCCTTGTCTTGTAAATTGTCCTTCTTTGTGTAGATCGAATATTTCATCAACTAATAAGAATAAAATACGAATTGGTGTTTCATCTCCGCCATTCTATAAATTAATGATAAACAGAGAAAATCAGAGATGTTCATTTAATTGGGCTAATTGACACAGAAAGGAAATATTCGCAAATGATTAGAAAATCAAGTCTATACCTAATATCGATGCATTGATCAAATATTTACACTTCACAAGGCACAAGCATATAGGCATAAACACAGACACCCGACCATAGTTGTTTGTAATTTGGTATTGGAGAAATTGCCGAATTCGAATACAATCTCATTGAAAACTAGGAAGCAATGAATACCTCTTTCATTTTGATACGGAATTTCAAAACTACATCCACGACTTCATTTGAAAAGTCAATCCACAATATTCAGGTTTTTTCAGCGAAAGCTTAACCCTAAGACCATTGAGCCTGCGTCTAACGGTTGATATTTGCAAACTTAAGATAAATCTAGTAAGAAAACACGATCTGTGGAGTTCAACCATGTCGAGTGTGAAGCGGTTGTTCATCGATGATAATGAATGAGGTGGAACAAATATATCGGGAATTGACTGAATATAGAAATATCAAGGGTAAGATGCACATTCAGTGGCCTTACGGTCAGACGTCTGCCACAAAACCTGAAGGCCATGGGTTCGGTCCAAGGCGGAAACATGGATTCTGAATTGCTAAGCAATCGCGCGATGGGATGAAACAACTGTCCAGTGCTCCATGGTTTGTAATTGTTGTCTGATTCAAGCAAATCTGTGATATCAGATTCATATAGTCATATTTCTTGACCATAGGGCAACTTTTAACTTCGATGACTGAGTTTTTCCCCAGTATATAAATTCTGTTTAAGTTCCCTTTTATAAAACACTACTTGTCAAGTTATATCTAAGGCGAAGCGGAATCAGACTTAGAAATGCCAATAAGCTTCAGTCAACTACCGTCACTTGTGGTATAGGTGAACTGTCAATCTGTCAACCAAGGAATGAATATGACGCACAGAAGTTTGCTTCGTATTACTTCGTGGATGTAAAAAATGGGTAATAAGAGTATAAGAACATGTGTTGGCTAAAAGTTTCTGATCATAGATGTATTCGAAGTATTATTCGCGTATCGCGAAAAAACCGTTTGAGAAAATATGAAGTTCGGCACAAAGTACAAGGTAAGTATGGAAATTAGATTGATTAGACAGTGAATATTCACCAACTAAGATGGTTGAGATGAATTAAGTAGGCCTAAATACCGCCTACTTTGATATGCAATGACTGTTAAAGTTGAATCTGGAAAATAAACTAGATATAAAATGACTTCATGCATTCACTAGCTGGCTGTTCGGGGTCCATGTGATCAGAAATTGAAAAGATTGAGTGACATGGCTCAGAATCCGTGACAGTAGTGCATGCACATTTAAATTGCATCATACTCTGTTGTATCTGAGCAGGGATGGTCAATATTATCGATTCTATTATCTGCGGCGCTATGTCCTACAGCTAGCACCCAACCTTGCCTTAATCTATTGCTCAGACACAATAATCCGACTGATTTATCAAAAGCCAACTAGTTGCTCACACGCATGTTTTAAAACAACAATAAACCAATAATATACAAGATATATATATATATATATATATATATATATATATATATATATAGTCTAGCCTTTAACTCATATGTCTGTCACACTATAATAACCAATCACATGTCTTCTTCCAGATATGTCATACTCTAGATCTTCAGATTCGTTATTATCTCAAGCATACTTTTTCATTGCATCTTCTCAAACTATATTTTCGGTGTTCAACCTTCAAATTACCACAACATTTTGCTAAATTAGTTTTATAGCGCTAGTGTAGCATGATAACTACAGTAAATGGATATTCAACGTCATTTATGATAGATGAGTTATATCATAGTGTAATCGCAGTAAGCAGAAGTTAGATTTCAGATATTAACAACACTGCACAACACACGCGCAAGATAAAGCAGTTGACAGAATAATGCGAGTATCAGGATGAATTTGTATGTTCCCACTGGTTTGTTATAGACTGAATCTGGTCAGTCACTGTTGCTGTATGTGCATTCTGAGCGGATTGCCTCGATATAACGAATATTCACAAGTATCATTTAATTTGGATTGTGACTGGCAAGCTGAATCCAGGACGCGCGTCTCGTCTATAGCAAATCAATGGGAACATATAAATTTTCATAGCTTATATGTGAATAAAAGAACTTCATAATTAGGGCTATAACATAGAAACCTTAATCACTAATCAGTTTACTTTGTTTATTTAGATTTAATTTTGAACTGGATGGGAAGTATCTCACTCGATGACCAGTGCAGCAAAGTGTTTAGGGTCGAATCATATAAATTTCGGTTTAAATACTGTAAATAGAAACGTCCGAATCATCATTCAATACATACGAGTGCAACCTGCCAGAATCGTGATCTGAAGACTGATGGTTCGGAACTGACAATAACAACACATTTTTTAATGCACACATACACACAGAGCGATAAAGTATACTCACATAATCATATGAATCAGAACCTTTTGACGATGAAGATATTAATGACATATCTAATGTTTCTTGTAGTTCAAATTCACCGGATTTTTTCATCATTTCATCATTACCAGAAGAGATGGGTACGCCAGATATTGGGAAATTTTTATTGGCAAAAATTTTATTTAAACCATCAGCCAATGTATCAGGAACAGACATAACAACATTGCTAACTGTACGAAAGGGTGTTAAAATTGCAGAAACCTATTTGAAAAAAAAAAACACGAAAATGTACATGCACTTATCATAACAAAAATAGAAATAATGTTTAACACTCAGTTGATGGGAAGATATGTCACCAATATATGTTATAATAAAGAAACTTTATCTATTCAACATCAGTAGGTAAAGGGCCTAGAGTACAGTATACGAGTGAGCTTGAATGATTCTAAAACTGTCTGTGTCAAACAACAATTTCAGTCAATCAGCTTCAATCTAGAAAAATCCGAAACCAATCAGAAATTATCTATTTTAGTTATTACGTTTGATGATAAAGTGTAGAATAATTAAGAAAAATTAATTTCTGGTATTACAGAGTAAAAAACTATGGTGCTAGATGCACTAAATACTAAATTCTTGTTAAAAAAACAAACGAAATATTACACATAATTCACTAGTATGCTTAAATAAAAACCAGTAACCTAAACTAACCTAACCGTCTCTCAAACATTAACTCAGAAAAAGCTATAACCTTGGGGATCAAACAAAATCAATTTAAGAGCCCATAAATCACTAATTGCTAGCCTATAAAAGTTTGGCACATTTGTATACTCCGACTTCTAGAGTGCATGCTGATTGGCTAAAATGATTATTTATCGTGGACACTTTCATATCGATTAAATGAGTTTGATAAAACGGAATTTTCCTCCGAGCAGTCCATATTGCGGAATTCTCGTTCGTAGCATACATATACATTCTTAATACTTTTTGGGTAGCCTGTTTCACCTACATTATTATTGCTAAAATCTAATTTCTGCTTCATGGTGTCACCTGAGCAGATCTTTCGTCCAATTTATAAGAAATCTAACAAGATTTCTTGTAAAATGAATATGTGTGAAACTGCTTATCGACCCTATTCCCCGTCTGATTAGTGATATTGCGGGGAAATGTAATTTATTATCATATCACAAGTGAGAGTAATTGCTGACTGAATACTTGTTACACTGGTTTATAAGTTCTTTACGAATATCTCGATTGACGATAACGAAAGCGTCATCGATGTCATGGCAATAAAAGTTAACTTACGAAACAACCTTCTGGTCCATAAATCAAAAATGTAAAGATTACCTAGTTAGTTAAGGAGGACAATCATACGTGAATAAACTAGAAGAATTTTAGTAACTTGACAACAAAATAATTAACACCAGATCATTTGCTGAATAGCACATTAGAGAAATGCGACATAATTCAGCTTGTAAGGAAGTAAGAACTTTATCTTACACAGTATTTTGTAGATGACCTAGATTGTCAATTGATCATAAATCTCTGAATTGCTTGGTAGACAGCATGAAATAGTTAGAATTGTTAATCTATTTATGAACAGATGTTAATGGTTAGATTTCAGTTTAAAACTTAGCATTGTTGTATAATTTGTACAAAGTCTTGTGAGTTACTACTTTGAGAGAGCGTAAACAGAGTCTAATTCTTTAAAATGATGAGGATATTAGTACAGGATAGATTGCTTCTGGATTTTAATAACTGATCTAATAAATATGTTTGTATTTATGACCATGTAGGAATAAATGTTTTGCGTAGATAAAAAAAATGACGGAAACTTACAATACGAGCTTCAACACGACCCTTTTCCCAACTATCTGGTTGTAGGAATTGAATGCATAATGGACGACTAGCAGGATGATTATTCTGGAATTCACTGCTACACAATGTCTATTAATAAATCAGTTGTAAAAAATACGACCAATAAGAGAGTGAACAATATTATCTTATATTAGTTGATGCAGTATTATTCTTTAGTATTTTGGTTTTCTTGTTCAGGCAGTTCTACACATTTTTGAGTAATACAGACATTTCTTAGAAAGTCTTTATACTTGCTTTAGTAACATCTAAATAGATAGTACATAAACCGAAAACATGTGATGCCTTATATTAGCTATTCAGATTGGTTGAACTTTAGGTTACTAAGTTGTTGGTTTGAACTAGAGAAGCTAGGCTTAAACTGATATAAAAAAGAATCATTCAACAGAGGACAATATGTTCGTTGTACTCGTCATAGACTGATCCCGATTGAGTATCACTGAAAACTAGAGAGCAATGGAAAGTTGTTACGTCGTATGTATTGTACGCTTCAGCAGTGCGCATACACAACCAAAACGAAAAATCAGAAGTTCATGGTACCTAGGTTTCCATTGGTATCCAATAGAGATCAATCTGTATCTAATAGAAACAATAAATAAGAACTAATTTTCACAAAACCATCTCAACTTGACTAGAATAAGACAAATAAATACATCAAAATAACAAATTTAGAAGGTTGAGTTTATCCGAAACAATCTTAGTATTCACGAAGTTGTGTTGTAAACAGCCTTTTTTGTCATTGTTCAGTTCGTTTAGTGGGTGAGTGTTACAAATTACGGTGCAATCATCATTGAAGCTCTGGTGCCCAACATATGTTTTGCATGCAGAATGTTTGGGAACGCTACGCTGATATGTTTATATCAGATAGTTGAGGATACCGCTAGACAATAGATATTAAATCCTTTTAATATGAAGCACTCAATCACTAATGATACTACACAGCTTCCCGAACGAAGGGTAGAGCTTTTATTGAATCTAAGGCATAATGGTCAAAATACAAAAGCTTTCAGTCATGGACAACGTAGAACCTGATGCGTATGCGCAAACATCCACGTCGCCATACTACATTAGCACAAGATCCTATTTACAAGATTACCCTAACATTATAATTCAACAGAAAGGAATGAAGTAAACGTAAGTATGAAAGAATAATGGAGCTCAGGATCTAGAAAAGCCTAAAGAGTGAAAACATACCGATTCTAAGCCATGTTATTAACTGATTGCGATTATCACGCGGACCCCAACCAGGTAGTCTGCTTTTGCCAGCATGGCTTAGACCAATAATCAAAAACTTCATACACTGATGCCGTATTTTAGTTTGGCTGCCCTGCTAATCTTCTCTCCTATTCTTACCCCAGCTAACATCGAACGACAAACGTTTTAATTAGTAAGCTACCATTTCGCTTACAAAATTACAAATATATCCTGCAAAGGGGATAGCCTTACATTAGCTTACAGGGAAACTGAACATTCTCCGAGGTCACTACAACCTAAAGAGCATAGCTCAATCACTTGGTGCATCTACACAAATACTAAGTACACTAGTGAATAGGAATACATGTACTAAAATGAAGGCCACGCTTTTTTCAGACAATAACTCGTAAATTAGTTCCCCAAACATGTAAAATATCTACACGATGAATATAAAATTATTTTAGACAACTTTTAAAATTAACTACACTTTGTAACTACATTCCAAGGTGAATATTCTAATTCGGGGACGTGGTTAATCAAAAAAATGTATAAGCAGCTCAAAAAACGAACGAGAAGATATCAAACGTACAAAGCAATGAAATATCGTGTAACTATCTGATTGTCTTGACGTTTACATTTTTCTACTTAACGAAAGAATTGAACCTACATTAATAAAATCAAATAAGAGAACATACAACTGTAATAAAGTGTATATTTCCCAGTAAGTTATTCACAAAAAAATTAACCGTTATTGCAATACTCACTAAGATTCATATAAAGTCGAGCTTACTTTCAAATAAGAATTAAGCCCACGTCGACGTTGTGCTAAAAATTCAGGGCTCATATTATTAAATGCTATTTTTGATGGTAATTTGAGTTCAGTGATACGACTACACTGTAAAGAAGAACCAAAATAAAAACAAAAGATAAGTATTTATTGACTGAATTCATTGCACATTAACCTACGTTAAGTACTATAAATTACAAACAACATATTAAACACTAATATCCAAAAAGCCACTTCAAATAGAAATTTACTAAATAAGTAAATGACGTAGCTTGAATTTCTCTTTCGTAGTGTTTAACAATCGAATAGAGATAAAAAAGGTTAAGGTTACTCGTAACATTTTCAATGCATATTGTATCCAGAATTATATATATATAACGCTTCCTAATATCTTTTACTTTGTGTAATGTTGGTAGATTAAGGTGTCAGAAGTGTTACTGTACTATATACGGATAGGAAACAGCAAATAACATCGGAAGAGTATGACGGAAAGACGGATACATTTGATTTCAAAAAAGATGATCAATGAGAGTTAATTACTTTTAACATTTTCAACATACTCTGTTTGTAATAAACGAATGTAGTTCAACAAAATGTCGGAAACGGCGTAGTGTATTCCAAGATTCCGAATGTTTAGTTGATAGGGAAGTACGCACAACTTTAATAGTATAAATTACGTAAGAATCATGCATTATTTCTAGAAAAAAAAAGCAAGGCCAAAACATACAAACTAAGGAATCTTTTGATCAAATCACAAAAAGAAAGATTTATCTTCTGATTTCAGTATATAACACTATCATTTAAACAATGAGATTATGAGGTCGAGTAAATCAATGAATGAAACTTGCAACGAAACAATGATCTTATCAAGATGTTTGTATGTTTCAATTAATTAGTGTTTGCTAGAATAAGACACTCGGTTAGCTACCGAACTCTTCTAGCCTTAAAGAGATTATATATATGTATATTAGTTTAGGTTAAAAATTTACATTCAACGCGAGTATAGTACAAACAACAATCAATACTCAAGTACAAACAGTAGACAAAAATGATCAGTTCAACGCGGCTAGACAGGTAAGACTATCAATCAATTGAATACTCATAAACAATAACGTTGAAACGAAAAAACGCAACTATAATGCCAACGTTTTTATCAATATGCTGTTTGAAACACAGATTTAGGGATAAAGGCGTTTGATTACGAATAACTAGGAAGCATATCAGAATAATAGTCTTTAATTTAGTTAGTTGGGGTTACAATGCCTCAGTGAGAGTAGTTCTGATACATGCTTGTAGAAATGTGTCACTTAAGGCTGAGAATATAGTGACTCCTTGTTCGATTGTCGATCTCTGCAAAGAATTGCTGACATTCGATGGTAACACATCGTGTTAGTGCTGAGGTTAGGCTCAGTGACGAGACTTAACTGATGTCGTTATTATGAATAACTAGCCTAGTTTATATGGTTATGTTTTACGAATGTTATTTCGACAATGGTAATAGGTGGAAAGGGCGAAAGTGATTAGTTTACAATATGGCAACGTGGTGCTAAAGATAGATGCACAGAATTTACATCTGTCGATCGATTATGATTCTTTAGTTACGGAGGCTGGGAAGTAGAATCCAGGACGTGCATTTTTTTGCTTGGGACTTGTCGGCTCAGTGCAACTGCATCCCAATGTTAATATTCGTCTTGGACTTCATATTTTAGAAACAACCCAGCTTTAATGACTGTATTATGCACTTGATATACACAGGATATAAAGCCTCATGAGTACAACTTTTAAGACATCAGTAAAAGAAATTTTAAAGTGACTTATAAAAAAAATTTAATTACCTGATCGTGTTAATACAGCTGAATAAACATCATCGAAAGCACTATCACGTTTAGCAGTTGTTGTTGTGTTAATCTTTTTTAAACGAAACATAACGCAGAAAAATGGTTAGGAAGTATTATTAAACATGCATAAATTATATCCAGATTTTATATAATTGAAATATGGATGAACAAATAGTTCTAGGGAAAAATAGCAAATCGATTAATGAAGCTGATAGTCTTAACCAATTGATAAGGCTTGGATGTGACAAACATACCAACCACCGTCGACAAGTAATGTTGGCTGGTGCAGATGTAGGTTGAAAAGATGTACGAGGCAGCTAAACTAAAACATAGCACCAGTTCATAAAGTCAATCACTATTGGCCTGAGTCATGTTGGTGAATGACGACTACCTAGTTGAGGTTCCTTTGCTAAACGTGATCAGTGATTGAAGACGTTAAACGAAACGTCTCAGAATCGACCGTTACGATGCGATTTCATTTTCCAGAGTTTTGATATTCCTTTATGCAAACCTATTTATTTCATCACTTAAACAATATTTTGAATGTTTACTCATTCTCTTTATTATTACTAGTACATTATTTTAACTCCATTGCTATTCTCGTCGTGCTGATGTGATACAGCAATGTGGGTTGTATTGTTTATGAACGATGATGTAAATATACTAGAATTCACCCATGCATTTTCCAGAAGATTCTGGAATTGTGTTACATATGATTATTATACTACAAACTGGTTGTATTTTAAGCAAAAACAGGTAACGAACTACACTTTATTTAAATCAAATGTTTCACACTTTGGACTAAGTTAATACTTTCGATTTTCAGTAATTATGCAGTTACCAATGAAGAGTATTATGTCGGACCACTAAAAAAGAGTGAAAAACTTCCAGAACTGTGTTTTAGAGAACTAACTCATTTATTCTGGTCGGGAGTAGTGTAAACATTACATTTCTAATATTGTTACGTTCCTCTTACCCTATCCTCCAGTTTAGCATATTTGCTGTTATTATATTGTCTCTTATTATGGACTACAGTTAACTAGTTGTGTACAAGTTGTCCCTATTCCCTACCATTCATTCTTTAGTTCTGTATTAATGTTAGTTTTCTAATTGGTTCGCTATGTGGTCTGATTTTGTGTATGCATATAAAGGAATGATTGAACTACAATTCGGTTCTGTCTGGTTGGTCTATCGGCACGAGTTCTTCTGATTCCGGGTTGGGACTCAACAGACATAGAATAGACGCGCAATTATCGACTAGGCACACCTAATTGGCATTCGGCCAATCAACCAAAAATTTCTCGCGTCAAAGCAAAGAGGCGTCTTAGTGGTTCAACTTTGAGCTAATAGATCGGAAGTTCGAGTCCTGCTACAGCGTTCTACTTAACACGCTGAGATTAGTTACATTTGAGAAAATTATGTATACGATCCCGTAGTTCAATAACATCGAACCCTCGAAACGAGATCCAAAAGATCATGATTCGATTATGTGTAGGATTATAAATATGTACTAATAAAAAGTTACGAAATGGGATAAAATTGCAATTAATGCCATCAGGCTTTTAAATGATTCACGAACTGATATTAGCCTACATGACGAAAACCCTAAACAAGTTATACAAAATTTGATATGGTTTCACCTAATTCTGAGACTGAAATGTAATCGAAAACGCAAAAGTATAAAAATAAAAAAACTAGTAGAATGGAATAAGACGAAAATAAATAACTTACAGAAGATTCGGATAACCTTGGCAGTACTAGTTGCTGTTTTGTTTCTGAAGGACAGAGAAAAAGCAGTTGACACTCATCAAACATAATATCAACGAGCAGTTTATCTGGCAGATATAATAATAATAATTTAATCAGATAGAAATTAATTAACATTTACGCCGTCTGACTTTTCAGGAGTTAACCTCCTTCCAGGAGATACGCTTGCTGACTTAGAATATACAGATACCACAGTTCTGTTGGGTGAAGATACTGACAAAATGCAGTCTTTTGATTACCTTAAGCATGTTTGGGATGCGATTTTCTCCATCCAAATTCAAAATGTTGCTTCAGGACTGGTTTGTGGCATCGCTAAAATTAGTGATAAGGAGTGAAGTAATTGAGTATGTTGACAGCATTACTTATTTTAGGAGTCTCATCAGTCCTAATGGTCTAGTGACATGAAATCTCGGCTCGCACACAGAAGGCCCGATTGGCTTTTGCCGATTCGCGTCACTAGTGGTGCAGGCGAGACATCCATCTACTGACGAAAGGACGCGTTTAATGCACAGCAGTCCGATCCGTTCTACTTTATGGATGTGAAACATGGCCATTAAAAGTAGAGGATAATCGTAGGCTACTAGTATTCGATCATAGATGTCTTCCAAGTATTGCTCGTATTTTCTGAGACCACCGAGTAAGCAATACGTGGGTTAGGAGTAGAGCACTAGATAAATATAGTAAATCGATTAATGAAGTGTTGGATTTTCATCAGCTGAGGTGATTAGGAAATGTGTTATGTATGCTCAACCACCACCTACCTCGATGTGCAATGCTGTCTGGTGTAGAAGTAAATTGGAAAAAAGCTAGGGGCGGCTAAACCAAAACATGGCACCAGTTCGTGAAGTCATTGACAATTGGGATGAGCCATGTTAATAGGTGCAGACTATCTGGTTGGGGTCCACGTGATGATCGCAGCCAGAGGTTAGAAACTGAGTGACATGACTCAAAATCGTTTGCAATGATGCTGGTGCATCCATTATTTGTGCTTCTCCGAATTCTAAGCTTCTGAATTCATCCTAGTTTTCTTTTTACTAAATTATATTTTCTTAAACCCTATCTTCGATCTCTAACTCTCTCCATTAATACTAATTCTGTTACTACCTCCACTAAATCTGGGATTCGGTCCGACAATTTAATCTCTATTTGCTAATTGGGGCATGGCAACTTGAACTGATATATACGAGAACCAAGTTCTACTTTGCGACTAAATAACACTAAAATAGCCTACTATTGAATGGACAGCCAATTTATCCATTCTTGTTGAGTGATATGCTGCAATCATTTTATTCAACGAAAAAAGTCCGAATATTACCTTTAACAGAATTATTTTCTGTACATTTCCAATCTGCACAATCTTCAACAGATTCCGCAGGAACTGACATTTGAGGTAAGGAACTAACATTGTGCATAATCAAATCTCCTGAATGAGTCACCTTGTCAAATTGACTGTGGGATACTGTTTCATTGGAGATGGAGGAAACAGGTATAAAATTCGAAGATGAAAATTGTTCTAACGGTTCTTTAAGTAAATCCAATTCAGCTAAAAGACGAATATAATGATTGCTGTTTTTAAATGCACCAAAACAATCAGGACCAGAGAGAATATTGACAATCTGTTAAGTATAAAAAGGTTTGAATATAAGTGAGCTAGAATTAAATAAATATTAAGTTGAGTAGATAAATACACACCTCATACGATTAAAAACACATCACTTAGATGCAGTGATAAATAAGTTAAACAGTAGATTGTAGGTCCAAACACTACTTGAATAATCTCGGTTCGGACAACTAGGTAGTACCACTAGCCATCGTAAACCGAGTAAATACTTGAAAAAATGACATATGTATGTATGTACGAACGAGATGCAACAACTTGGACTAATGGACAGATTCTGCGTTGTCCATAACTGGAATTTCTGACTGACGAACTCCTCCACTGCTATTAACAATATCTTCCGCCCATATTAGGCCAAAATAGTTGTTCAGTGTTTCTTGAGTTTTAAAGGTTTACTAAACCAGATTAATTCATGATATCAAATTCAAATTGGTTTGCAGTTAGAAAACGTATTTTCGAAATATGTAGTATATTTTAAAAAATTTAAATTCGATTGTGCCTAACAACTAAATTTACAATACATATTTCAATGTATTTACAGAATCGCAACTAAATGGGTCTGTATTTCAGCAAAACTTAAATTTAGAAAAGCAATCACTTTAAATGTTAAAATCCTATACAGCATGGTACTTAGTTGCCACAGATACTTGTTGTTCAATAAGTAGTAGTTAACAATGAAAATAAAAATCTCCCCTCATCAGATATTAGAAAATCGGGCCAATTACTCCCAGCTGTCCTATAACCTTGCATAACAAACACGATAGTGAGTGAAGTTACATCCTAATGAGCGGAAAGTAGTGAGCAACGAAGAATCATTCCCATCTGCTCATGACTTATTGTCACTACAAATGCAAATACAAGGCAATACAAAAACACATCGATTGATCAAGATGATACTTGAAAGTTACAAAGTAACGCATGAAAAACTTTGGTTGGCAAGCATCAGGAATGTATTTTAAATTTTGAAGGAACTGTTGTGCTAGGTGAAATTCGAAGGTCGTGTCCCCAAAAGTCAAAGTTGGAAAAATATTTCATCATAACCATAAAGTGAAAATTTTCAAATTATTATGTTTAAATATTTTAATTACTCACATGCATTTCTATTTCAGCGAAAGCATTAGGATTTAATGAATTAGGTTCTCCAGTAAGTGTACGTAGTGTACGCTGAATCAATGGTTCAGCTGACAATGGCATAAAATTTAATAAGTTACTACATATAGTTATGCCAAATGCACGCAATTGTTCAACAGAATCATCACTAGTCTCATCCTCTTTGCTTTTCTCCAACAGCTTTTTCTCACTGTCCTCATCTATGATTATTGTTTTTTGTTCACCTTCGATCGAAGACGTTTTTATTGAGTCCTCTTCACCAAAAAGATTACCGTCATTCTCATACGATAAGGGTGACGGAATCGACGAAACATCAGTTTGTAAGTCATCACAATTAAATGTATCCGAGATTACCAGTGATTCTTCGGTGTTGATATTGTTAGGTGGATTAAGAGGATTCAAGCATAAATCCTCGGTCAAAATATTGGTTGCCATATCAGAAGGGATAATCTCCATACTTGAGGCTTCAGCAAGAGCTAACACTGAAGGATCAATAGTTTGGTCACTAGTTGAACCAGATGTTAGTTTACTGGTACCCTCACGGAAACTCTGAGAGCCGTTGGATAAAAGAAGAAGGATTATGGATATTATAGCAATACAACTGTAATTTAGAAATTAAGTTACTATATTATTTATGGGCGTCGTGTTATACTAAATATTTTTGGTGTAATCTATACCTTCACACGTATACTATCTTCTTTAGTGTTGCATTAGTTATCATACTGTAAATATGTTGGAGATTTGAGATCCACAAGATACTACTAATCAAAAAAATGTATATTCACATACAAATCCTACGTCTAGAGATTATTTCTGGTTGGGAAAATAAACTTTTTAAATTAAATAATTATTTCTGTCGCTTGAATTATCTGGAAGCATGTGAAAAATGGGGAAGTAGAAGTCACTAGTTCCTTAAAGAATGCCAGTGTTTTACAGAATACCTTTTTGAATTACAATGCAACTCGGTAACAAAATACAGATTCGTGCATTTGGCATTGAGCTATACATTATGAGAGTAATTGATTCAGTAAGTCAAGTAGGTGTAGCGGTAACCACACCTGTAAAGAAGCGGTTACAACTCGAATACCTCAATGACTAGGCTGCTTACTTACTGGTTGCCATTTTCGTATATCATTCCATAATTTTTTACAGTAGAGTGGTGTACTGTCCAGGTATATTCACTTTACCTAATAGCTCTAAACATTTTTCTGATTCTCTGACTCGAAACTAGCTGGATACCTATAGGCAACTGTAATTTCGTTTTTTTTAATAAGATATTGGGAGTTACGTGAAGTATTATGTCAAAACTGTAGATTGACATCTCTAGATTGACTTATTCATCTCATCCATTAAGAACAAATGTATACACTCAGCTTTCAACTGAATGTATAAGGGCTGTTAAGTAAGTGAAACTACGTTGAAATCTACAAATTAACCAGCTGTACAATCCAATTCGTTTTAGTGAGAGACGACAATATATTTTGTTCAACTTCTGCAAAAAAACATCCTTGAGTATAAAAATAAAGCATTGTTAACCTTGCTTACCACACAATTTAAATATAAACGAAGAAGTGATTGTTTTTGAATAGAAGTTAGAAAATCTGAAATAATAGAAAACAAAATAAACAATGATAATAAGACAGAGATGAGCCATAAAACTAAACACAAGACAGAATCTGGATACTGGCAATATAAAAATGCAGTTTGATGAGTGATTCCAATAAACGGGGTTTACTACATATATAAATTGAACTGTTAGTACTGGCTGTATGCATATATTAAGCTACCAATTAACAGCAAATGAAAAAGTAAATTTAGAAAATAAAGAAAAAGGGGTTAATGTCGAGAAGAACGAAAGTTGTGTTGATACTAACAGTCCTTCATTATCGTAGAAAAATATTTTTTGGACAGATTCAGTTATGCTAATTTGATTTAGTTTAAAAAAAGCGAGAACAACTATTTCTGTAGAATAAGATGAATTCAGTTTATTTTAATGGTTTCTCGTCAGCTATATACAACTTGGAATAATGTCGAAATTAATATTTAAAACAAAATTTAACATAAGCATGAAGATGAAGTTAACTGAAATTTCAAATACATAGACATGGTAGATGTGCAAACACAATTAAAATATTGGAATACAATGTTGGAAATATATAAATATATATGTTGCCAAAGAAGATACTACAACAAAATCCAGAGTTTAAGTGATTACATACTGAGAAAAATTGAAAAAAATAAAACAGTTAACACCAATGGGAAATAGTTATGAATTAAGCTGTCACTTAAATTAAAGTTGAAAAGTGTGTGGTATGATGACATAACTATTAAGTCTAAGTGAAAAATTTCGTTTAGGAACCTTTGGTAAACCATACATATACGGTAGCTGAGATCCCCATGGATTTAAATTATTGCGTCTTGTTATCAATTAGTACCTTTTTAATAAGTTCCTTCAATGATTAGCGATTCGTTTTTCCCGTGGAATCCGATACCTCCTTGTCGAATTTACCAACTCTAAATATTGATTATGTTAGGGATTCATAATCCCTAAAAATACAGTTGACAGTATTTGATTGTATTAATTAAATGTTATTGATTTCACTTAATGAATAATCATTGTAAATTGATTAATATAAAAAATCAATGTATTTGAAAATACAAATTCACTGGTTCGCTAGTTCACTATTCTCTCGTCTAACTTTTGCTCCACAATACAATCTTCCTACAAGCTTAGTCTTTTGTAATAGCTGCTGGCTGGGAAGGGAACAAGTCGCGGTATACGTCCGAGGTACAAGTATCGGTAATAGCGTTCGCTCATTCAATCCTCAAAAATACTAGCGACACAACAATTGGCGATGGGGATAAAAACCAAGTGCAAATTTTGCGCATCATATCATACCAAAAAAAAAAGAATAAAATGGATTCAACTAAATTCGATATGCTGTTGGAGCAACAAATGAAATTAATGCAATTATTAATAGACTCAAAGACTGTATCCAATGCATCATCATCTGTCCCTGCCTTAGGTGCTGTACCTTCAGTAGATGCGCTTGCTAACAGTATCGTCGAATTCAATTATGATCCTGATGCAAATATTACTTTTGACACATGGTTCCGCAGATATGAAGATCTCTTTAAATTTGATTTTGCTGCTCAGGACGATGCCTGGAAAGTTCGCTTGTTACTTCGAAAACTCGGTCCAGCAGAATTGGACAAATACTGTAACCTCATATTACCACAAAATCTAAGGGATAGGACATTCGACGAGACATGTAAGTCGCTTAGCCAACAATTTGGTGATACCTCCTCATTATTTAATACTCGGTACCGTTGCCTTAAATTAATTATGAATGAAACGGACGATTTCCTAACTCACGTTGGTATTGTGAATAGAGAATGCGAACGATTCAAATTAAAATCAATGACGGAAGATCAATTTAAATCATTGATATTCATTTGCAGTCTCCAATCATCCAAATTCGCTGACATTAGAATGAGACTGTTGAATTGTCTGGAGCAAGACCCCAAACTGACACTGAACGATATCACAAAGGAATATCAACGGCTAGTGAATTTACAACGTGATACCACACTCATTCAATCTGGCGGTCATAACGGTTCAGTTAACGCACTTCGTCGAAAACAATACCCAACTGCCCCTATGCATCCATCACAGTCAACAAACAAACATAGTCTTCCTCCCCGGCCAATGAAAATTCCTCCCTCTCCATGTTGGCAATGTGGAACATGGCATTTCGTCAAGTTTCGCCCATTCAAGCATCATCTATGCCGCCGTTGTAAAGCAGTTGCGCATAAGGACGGCTATTGTCGAAATCGAAATCTTAACAATCCAAAAATCAAGACTAAAGCTTGTAGTCGAGCGAAATCACTGAGCTTATTGGCAACTTACAAAATAACGAGACCAGTAGAAAGAAAATTCATCACTCCACTAATTAACGACCAGCCGGTACGCCTACAGATAGATACAGCGTCGGACATAACGATAGTGTCACAGAAAACTTGGAGTTCCCTTGGAAAACCCAGAATTCAGCGAACTCAACAGAAGGCAATAAGTGCATGTGGAGGTAAGCTACCATTAATAGGACAGCTTCAATGATCTGTTTCGTTTCGTGATATAAGCTTCACTGGAACATGCTATATCACTCCCACTGATTTAAATCTCCTTGGTCTAGACTGGTCTGATAGCCTTCATCTGGCAGATATACCTCTCAACTGTATTTGCAATCATGTTGAATCTACTCCGTCTATAAACTACTCAAATGAATTGCTACAAAAATTTCCTGATGTTTTCGAGTCTACACTGGGTTACTGCAAAACTATGCAAGCAACACTAAAACTGAAGTCAGACGCGTCACCAGTGTTCAGACCCAAAAGACCTGTTCCTTATGCATCCCTGGCAAAACTTGATGAAGAGCTCACACGATTGCAGCAGCAAGGAGTAATAACCCCGGTTACTTACTCAGACTGGGCAGCTCCTATTGTCGTTATCAAGAAACCTAACGGATCTATACGAATCTGTGCTGATTTCTCAACAGGTCTCAATGCAGCCTTAGAAGAACACCACTACCCACTTCCAGCACCTAATGATTTGTTTACTATTCTCAACGGTGGTTTTTATTTTGCAAAACGCGACCTCGCTGACGCATACTTACAAGTTGAAATTGCGCCCGAATGCCGAAACCTTCTGACGATAAATACACACCGCGGTCTGTTTCAATACAACAGGATGCCGTTTGGGATAAAAACCGCCCCGGCTATTTTTCAACAGCTGATGGATACGATTTTTTCTGATATCAAAGGAGTTGCAGTATATTTAGATGACATTTTGGTTGTCAGCAAATCACCTGCAGAACTTCGAAGTCGGGTGGGGGCGGTTCTACAACGAATCTCAGAAAATGGGCTCAAGCTCCGCCGTGAAAAATGTCAATTTTTCCTGAGGTCAGTAAAATACTTAGGATTCATTTTTGATGAAAGGGGACGCCGACCAGATCCGGAAAACATTCGTACTATTCAACAAATGCCAGCACCTACAGATGTCCCTTCACTTAGATCCTTCCTTGGAATGATCAGTTACTACTCAGCTTTTGTTCCATCATTACATCAGATTTGTCACCCACTATACCACCTACTTGGAAAGAACATACCGTGGACTTGGACCGAGAAATGTGATTCAGCTTTTCGCAAACTGAAGTCTGCACTGAGTTCTAACATGCTACTAACGCACTATGATCCAAAATTACCAATCATAGTAGCGGCCGATGCTTCAAGTCATGGAATAGGCACAGTCATATCCCACGTATTTCCTGATGGAAAAGAAAAAGCAATCATGCATGCTGCCCGTGCACTAACTCAAACTGAGAGAAGATATAGCCAAATAGAAAAAGAAGCGCTAGCTTTGGTATTTGCTGTTAAACGTTTTCACAAATATGTATATGGCCGTAAATTTACTCTTTTAACGGACCATAAACCACTACTCACTGTGTTTGGATCAAAATCTGGCGTACCAGTACATACAGCTAACCGCTTGCAGAGATGGGTATTAATTCTATTGGGATATGAATTTGAAATACAATATCGTCGAACAGAGGAGTTTGGACATGCTGATGCTTTATCACGATTGATAAGCCAACACCCAACAAACACTGAAGAGTCAGTAATTGCCACGTTATCCACCAAGGATTATGCTGTAAATTACTTATCCAGTGCCATTCGACAGTTGCCAGTGACCGTGTGCGATGTTAAAAAAGAATCTCTCAGAGACCGCATAATTCAGAAAGTTGAACAATTTATCACAACCAAGTGGCCAAAGAACTTAGATGATGATGAGAAAGAATTCTTCTGCCGACGAGACTCTCTCTGCATTGTCGATGACTGCCTAATGTTTGGTGAGCGTGTGGTAATACCGAAATCTCTGCAAACCAAGGTCTTGCGTCAATTTCATATCGGACATCCCGGGGTGCGGCGAATGAAATCCATTGCACGAAGCTTCGCCTATTGGCCAAAAATGGACAAGCACATCACCAACTTCGTAAAAGACTGTTACAATTGTCAGTTAGCTGCCAAACAGAGTAAATTAATAGACCCAGTACCCTGGCCAGAACCAGAAAAACCATGGACACGCTTACACATAGATTTCTCTGGTCCAATAAATGGTATCACATATCTCGTACTAGTAGATGCCTATTCAAAATGGCCAGAAATTGTTCCCGTAATGCCACCATCTACCAATAGAACTTTGCAAATACTGACGGAGATTTTCTCGCGCCATGGATTACCAGACACATTGGTATCAGATAACGGGGCTCAGTTTACGTCGGAACAATTTCAAGAATTTTGTCGCCGTCATGCACTCAACCACCTAAGGTCACCGCCCTACTACCCACAGTCTAATGGACAGGCTGAACGTTTTGTCGACACATTCAAAAGGGCACTGTTGAAATCGAAAGGGGAGGGGGTTGTTGATAGTCTACAAAGCTTCTTGTTGGTTTATCGCACAACACCAAATGATGCTACTCCTAATAAGGTATCACCCGCCGAAGCTTTGATGAACCGAAAGTTGAAGACGACTCATTACGCCTTGCTACCACAGAGATACCCAATAACTCGCACAAACTCCCCAGGATTCGAAGTTGGTACGCCAGTATTCGCTCGGGATTACCGGCATCAAGGGAATAAATGGATAGAAGGATATGTGACAAGAAGGCAGGGGACAGTATTGTATGAAGTGACTGTGGGAAAGGACAAATGGATGAGACATTTTAACCAATTACGCAAGAGAAAAGTGTCCGAACCGAGTACAACAACAACAATGCCGTTGGATATTTTATTGGACACTTTTAATTTGCCCAATTATGAAAACAAGCAAATAAATAAGACTCCTAAACCGAAATTACTACCAATTAGAAGGTCCGAACGATGCCGGCGAAAGACAGTGCGATTACAAGTGAATCCCGAAGCAGTGCGCTACTAACAAGGGGGAGGTGTTAGGGATTCATAATCCCTAAAAATACAGTTGACAGTATTTGATTGTATTAATTAAATGTTATTGATTTCACTTAATGAATAATCATTGTAAATTGATTAATATAAAAAATCAATGTATTTGAAAATACAAATTCACTGGTTCGCTAGTTCACTATTCTCTCGTCTAACTTTTGCTCCACAATACAATCTTCCTACAAGCTTAGTCTTTTGTAATAGCTGCTGGCTGGGAAGGGAACAAGTCGCGGTATACGTCCGAGGTACAAGTATCGGTAATAGCGTTCGCTCATTCAATCCTCAAAAATACTAGCGACACAACAGATTAATCGCTTAAGACAGACTTCAATATTGAAATGTAATCAGACGTGTTCAGAATGACAACACCATAGCATTTGTCTAGACATCATATTATTAGTTTGTCATTTTGCCTTAAGTTCGGTAATCTGTTTTGGTGTTCTTTAGACAAAGTTCTCTATTCAATGGTTGGTGATATAAGGTATAGATTTGCAATATCAATTAATTTGGATCATTTTCATAATTGTGTAAATTTTCGCATCAAATATTAATTTTCAGATGATCCCATATTGTATGCAGCTTGCGAGAAAACATTAAAAATAAAATGAATTCACCTCGTTCTGCATAGGTAGTTGTACTTGCACTTGTAAATTTAATCGATAAAACAATGTCTATGAGATTTTATGAAGACTAAAGATATATTAGTGAAGTCAGTTTAAAACATCTAATATTGTTTTGAGCTAGGATTTTATCCATAAGTTTTGGATTGTTGAAATAAATGGATCCACAAAAGAATAGATAAAAGGAATGGAATAATAGGATGTGGTTCAGTGATGTTTTAAACGAAGTTAGATTAGTGATGCGAAGTACCTAATGGATTTATTTCAAACACAAGATCACTAACCAGAGGACTAGGTTCCCATCTAACAAAACGGAACACAAAAGTAGTCATGATGAGAAAACATAAATGATTGAATGATAACATCTTCGTAAGTCTTTTTCACAGTTAATTTGTGAAAATACGATTGTAAAGGCTAGCTCTGCTACCTGCCATCATATCAGACTTGAAGGCTGAAAAACTGCTCAACATTTAGGAGGTTGTTATATCCTTAATGGTTCAATATATATTTATTGATTATTAACGTTCATTCAAAACGAACATGCCAAATGAACTTGAATGCATGTTGAATAAAAAGGTGCTTAGAATCTTCGATAAGTCATAAACGACGTAAATACTGGCAGACTTGTGAGTAAGTTCAAGTTGCCATATCATATCAGTACTACGAGATGAAATCAACAAGATGAATATGAAAGCAGCAGGAATAATTTAGTGGCAATGATAATTATAAAGATTAAAGATTCAAAATCTAGTTCAACAAGGAACAAAAAGGCGAGTATGAAGAAATATACGAATTCAAGAGGTAGGTGGCGGATGAATATGTGTAATACACGTTCCAACTACCTCAGTCAATGAAGACTCAGAACCTCATCAACTGATTAGCTACCTCTATCTAGTGTATAATGCATAACTCCTGGAGCAAATTTTTGCGCCTAAATGAGAAGAAACCCGTTATAAATAATATTCGTATTATTACTAAACGCAACTAGAAAAGTGTGAATGGTCAGTCTCTTTAACAAGCATGGTTCTATTATTAGCGTACTCAATAAATGAGATCGATCGTTTAAAATTTAAATGAAAACCTTTTTCTACAACATCCATGATAAAATTAAATAAAAGGTGATATATGGAGTAGCACTAATGAACACCACTCGATTTTATGAATTCTGATGACCGCTTTGCCATAAGCCCTAACTAAACTAGTAGGACACATGATGAAAACCTTCTCAAACTACAAATGTAATCAGAAAAGTAGTAATATTTAAACGATAAAACAAGAGAAGAAATTAAAAAAAATCATGTACATAGGAAATACCTACCTAAAAAACTGACAACTGCAACACTTTTAGACATTAATTCTTGGAATGACATATCGTAAATTCGTGCATCCGGGTGTAAATGATAAATTGATACACGTCCCGGCTATAAAGGAAAAGAGAAATTTGATTTTTAAAAATACAACAAACAATCACTTTTCCAGCTACACCTTCTTGAATTTGTCGTCGACGGATCGAGCATATTTTTCTGACATAATCAAGACTTCCAAGTTGTGCTTTAATGAGGGCATCTAGAAATATAATTCATGGAATTATTACACAAATTTCTGATTACTTTATTTTTATCAAAATATACAACAAATTCCAAATGTGACAATAACTTTATTAGTTGAAAGATACTATTGAGACTAACAAACTGACTGACTATAAAGCAAACTCAAGTACTTGAAAACTTATATTTGGAGTGGAAGTGTGTTATGTCGGGGAGAAGAATCGAAATCTTTAGAGTTTATTCTCTGTGGTATTTGTTAGTAAGTATGCTAAAGGCATCGCTTAAATTGTAAGATTTTCATGAACCCGTTAACTTCCGTTATATGTTTTTTCCTTCTCTAGCCGTTGTGATCTTGTTGTGACCTCATTATACTGATTTCTGTACACAAACTCCCTAGGTTAATCTTTAATGTATTTTGTACTTTCTGCCCCTCTTTGGCCCAGCATATGATATATGAAAAAAAAGATTGTTTCCAATCAAAAATGACTTGGTCTTAGCTCTCATTCGCCAACGCTTGTTCCCTATATTCATACCTTTGAAGTAAGCTTTGGTCGCTCAGGCATAGTGCCAACCAATTATTGTTCCCCGAGTTTATCAAGTCATAGTCGCAACGGAAGTTCTACTGGCTAGCTTCTCCGGGCAATCACTAAGACAGTTTTTTCAAAGTGATTTATTCGATAAAAAACTAACTCTACCCATACAGATTTGATTGTCCGTAAAAGTGTTATAAAAAAGCTGAACATCACACAACAAACAGTTGCTGCTGAGAAGAAACTTATAGTATTCTAAAAAAAATTAGCTGTAAGTATCAAATGAACAGCTTACTGGTAAAAAGAGGATTTGCAATCCAAAAAAATTTAGTGGTAAGTTTTCTTTGTACTCCAATCAATCAATGACTTTAGACGTTTGTCGAGATGTTGTCAATGAAATCTGACTCTCGTGTGTAAATGCAAATTGTAGACGATAAAAAAAACAAGTAAAAAGAATATGTGCAACGTTGTGTATGCGGAACTATCGACCCTTTTATAATATCTTTCTAGTTTCTGATCGTCCTCTTGTATGAGTCAAACATACCTTGCGTTTCAATAATCACTAAATTAGCCATCCCAAACAAGGATCCAACTAAAGTGGAACGAACAATACAACCAAACTACTGTTTAAGGGGTCTCAGATGCAGGACAGAAAAATGTGGGTAATAGTTCGACATTCACATTAATTCACCAACGTCGATCAGGCTGTTGTGCTGTATGGTTGATGACTAAAGATCTATCTAACAAAGCGGAGGTCAGTAACGGACTCCAAATTTCGAAGAATCATAAGTCACTAAATCATGAGAGTCGGTTACGGAATCAAATTTGATAGCATAAACGCAACTTTATATTAGTAAATAAATACAGTGAAATGCTAATCGATAAATGAACGTAATGATACAATATGACTGAGTGATAACTACTTATGAGACCAAATTATAGATGTAAGCCGAACACTCACCAGAAAAAGGGATGATATCGGAATGCAAGCTACTTACAAGAATGGGTTTCTCAATAAACCGAATAGCTTTATTATATACAAAATAATTAGTGGTTGAAAGAAATAACTTATGTACGCTTACCATCATCACCACCGGTGTCATGGCCTCGAAGTTTATCCATGAAACTGTTTAGTTGTCGAATAACAACATCAATCTCTTCAATGCTATCAGACATGCGTAATGCTTGACAGTAATATTCACTCGAATATGCATTATCTGATGCCTATTAAGAACAAAAAACGATTAGTGAAATAATAAGTTAAAATTAGTTTATGGAGTATTAGTTGGGGATATATATATATATATATATATATATATATATATATATATATATATATGTTGATTGCTGTTTTGTTAATCTTCCGAGCTGCTTGTGAATCGCCATCTTCCCGCTCATGCTGGACTTTTCCCTATAGTTAGCCAGTTGGGACGCAGAGTATAGCTTGGTTGAGTACAGTGTCATTGTGGTGTTAATTACAGTTTTTCGTTCCGCTCGTATCACTATAATATCTTAATTTCGGGAACCCTATAAATATTAAAATTTAGAGTTAGACAATACGAAAAAATCAATGATAACCGATAACCATTTTGTTACCAGGTAGGTCATAGTAGATAAACTTTTGGTAACTAAATGGAAAAAATTAGATCCGAATATTGTTTAGCTGCGCTTACAATATAATGATGAGAGGCGTTGTGAAATTAATATTCCTTGAGCATCGTAGCAGTAGGTTTACAGAAAAATTAAAAATACCCAAGTAGAATGTCACAAACAATAAGAAACTGTACAGATGTTATACATACTATTATTTAACCACAAAAATTTGGTAAGAAATGGCATCAAAAATAAATGCATTACACAAGTACGAAAGTAACCTTGTGAAGAAAATATAGAAGGAAATCAAGGGAAAAATGTAAGATATAATAGGACAATTAGATTATCACAAGGCAGTTCGGGTACAAACACAAACAAGAATTCATTCATCATGCTTTTATAAAGATTGGAGCAGTAAATCGCAGTAAGATAGCCACTGACTTTTATTCTGCGCCATATCTGATAAGGTCTCAAACCACTGAGTTGCACCATCTGTAGGATTCCAACCATTAAATCGAGATGGACCGACAGAGACCAGTCCTATACAGCTTTCTTTCATCCCACTACTCAGTGTCATAAACTGACCACCTCTTAACTTTTTCAAAAAAGTCCCCGTGTCGACAAATAATCCACAATATGGAAATTAATAGGATAACATTCGTAAAACATGACCAAGTCATTGAAATCGGCATTTCGAGATAGTGGCACCAATTGGGTTGCCATCACTTCTCCCGAAGACAAGATGCCGAACTTCAGCACTAATAACATGACCCTTACACCAGATGTCAGAGATTCTTTGGAGAGGATAATGATCTAATACGGAGAAGCCGAATACCCTCAGCTCAGAGAGACCAAGTTCCGCAAGCATAGGGCCGAATCGCTTTCACTGAAGCGTTGTAAACCCGACCATTTACTGCCAAACTCACATAACGGTGTCAAAAATGGCCCAGTTCGACATAAGCTGATCTGGCTTTCTTTATATGTAGGTTGATCTAACCTGATACCCTACCACCAGGACTCACACAACTATCCAGACACATGAACTTCACGATTACCTCTAGCTTTTTACCACAAACAGTGAGAACAGATACATGTATCTGAAAGTCTTGCAGAAGTACTTAGCATTTGAGGGATTCAAATTACATCCTAGACATAAGGATACTAATCGCCAACTGATTAAGTGCGATTTGGATGGCTTGTGTTATCCCACAATAAGATAATGTCATCCGTTGACTCAAAGTCGAAAAGTATTCCTCCAGGTAACAACTCTACACTACCAGTAGGCATTTTCTTATGAGCTGTTTCGCGAATGTCATCGATGGCAAAGTTGGAAGGTGAAATTGGGCAACTCTGCCTAACCCCGCTGCTGTATTAGGACAGTGATGAAAGTGGTTGTATACCATCACTCTCCCTGAGATGTCTGTGTACAGATGATAGTTAACTTCTCAAGAACACCCTTCTTCAAAAGACAACCCAAGAATGCGTTCGTATCCAACAAATCGACGACGGCGCTGATTTTAAAAAACACAACAATCTTTGGCCTATAATACATGTGACGGCGTTTCAACATTCGGGGACGAGTGGAAATGTGATCCATGCATCCTTGACCAGATCGACAACCAGCCTGCGCCACGATAGTCAGCCTTTCACTCACTGTGCACAATCTGCGAGGCATAATGGAAGCCAATGGTTCGGAAACAATAGAAATCAGAATGCAACCAGTACTCATTCACGTTACCCGGTGAACTGGCATTTAACTAAAAACCTAATTTGGATTGATATATGGCTACAACAGAAGCTGACATCAATCTTTCAGTATTAGTTTGTTTAAGCCAAGATGATTGTTGGCCACTTAAACGTAAGACAACCGTGATACAAACCAAACCACGCCATTACTAGCTGATCGTAGTGTGATCTGTGTCCAGGATTGGGTTGCAGGGATAGGATGCCAGGTAGCGAATCGGTAATGGCTGTATCGGAAGTTGGAGCTGGTCAGAAACAAACCGTGGTCTGCACACAGCTGTAAAAGACGGTTACTGTTATACGACCTTAGACCACTGAGTCCTCCATTAGTCACCTAAGCGACTCCCCTCTACGTCTGGAGAATTCAAATCACCAGCTAGGATTGAAATATCTACCAAAAGCGCCTTATAGAGATCGTTTAATAATGATAGAACTCATTCTTGATTGTGATCAAGGTGTAGTCTGTTGGCGGAGATTACCAAGAAATAATGCCTATTTCTTCTCATGTCTTTCGTTCCCTTAGGATCATGGAGCCTATGTACACCACTGGTCTGGAATCAGGGTTTCCCAATTAACCTAGATAGACCCTCCATGCCCACCTATCCGCTTTGAGTTAAACGTTCGCCTTCAACTCACTATCTTGTTGAGTATTGTTTTAGAAACGCACTTTTGAGATCTTACTATAGTGAATAAAAACCTATTGGGAAAACTAGGGTGAAATTTAATAACGACTTTTCTAATCCCTATTTTTGTTATGGGAATCTTAAATGTGAGATACCTGTAAAGTCAACAGTACAACTTTGCCTATGGACCTCAAGTTCACTACCTTCAGCCGTACCTCGCCTCAATCGCATTGTCTTGCATGGAAGGACCTAAAGGAGTATTTGGTCATTATAGTTCGATTAGGTTCTTACGATGTGCAAACTACATCACTATGCCAACTAAGCAGTTAAACTCAGAATGTAGTAAATGAATGTATGAGGAAGAGCATTAAGGTGAACTATAAGATGACAGTAAGTGTACTGAAGTGTCTTAGGAAAAATTTATAACCATTGGATATTATTAAGGCATATTTCTGTTCAGAATTAGATAATTGGTCATCCTGTGGAATCAACTATATACATTTATTCACCGCAAACGCTACTATTTAGAAGATTCGGTAGTCTGAAAACATTTAGAGAATTTTATGATAAACATCTATGCACGCTTTCCTGCATATTCTCAGAATAATCTGGAACAATGACAAACACCGACTCACATTTCTCATAAGTAAGGCACCATGTATTTGTGTACAACCTAAAATGACTGGATGCCTAGCAAGCTATTTCTACTGTTACAGGCATTTAATATTTTAGAGAAAAAACAAATATTTAGGAAGAATAAAATAGATTTATGTTATCCCGCTGAAATCCACGTTCTCCAAATTTATAAATGAGATGGCATGTAAGAAATAACTTTCTTCTTTACGGATTGTAGTTAAGCTTTGTAGACGTCAGATTATTGGACATTCGCAAGATAGCAATCCATAATGAGATGCAATTGAAATAATTTAATCGTAACTTTTTGATTGTATTTAGTCTGAGCTAAAAAAGCTCAACCTTATTTTACTAATGTTGAATATAACAGAGAGGTAATAAGAAGCATACGAGAAAAATGTAAATACTTTATCAATGATTATAAACAAAACGTATAACGATTTCGACTCACAAACCAAGCTATGGTTCTGTTAACGAAATCAGGATCAGATAACAAATTGACCGTCGGCATCAGAACAGAATTAACCAGTAATTCCTAAAAGGTCATAATATAAGTTACCTTACTCTGGCTATATATCGTATAGCAGGCACAGCATATTCCTCAGCAGGGGTGACAAAAAACAAAAACATATCGCTTAACAAACGAAGATGGTCTAGATGAAAATTAGAGATATGATCGTACAGACCTTTCTCTCGATCCTGAGAACAGCAGACTTCTTCGTGGCACACAGTTTTTTCTGTTTCTGCTTCGACGTCAAAAAATAACTTTACAGAGTCTTAAGTATCACTAAGTAAAATACAAAAAATACCTTTATCTGGATAAACCATCTTGCGCTCGAGCATGTTTCGGTATACGCGAATATGAGCAGCCATGAAAGAGGGTAGTATTTCAGTTAAAAATGGCACCCAATCAACTTCAGAAACTCTAATGAGAGTACTAACATTAACTATAGAAACATCCACCTCTTAATAACATTCCCAAATACCCGCAGAAGAAGTTTGTGAAGTTCCATTGGAAATGAATCGTCAGGAGTAAGGGAGTTGTACCATGGGGTTATGTAATCTCTGATAATAAAGCTTACAATCTGCATCGTTAAAAAATAAAATCACAACCACCTGGTTTAGGACATTGTCTAATTCCTCATGTGGAGATAAGCGAATATTTGGTTTGGAGACTCCTTCAGCATCCATTATAGCCGTCACCTTTGGAATTCCTCTAGAGAATAAAAGACCTCTTTCAGGAAAATGTATGACTGGTTTTTCCCTCACCAATAAAAAACTAAAAGTTAAGATTATTGAACTCAAGCAATACTACCCAGCAATGAAAGATAAGATTGCGACGGCAGAATAAAATACAAATGTGAAGCCATGATGCATTAAAAAGCAAACAGCCGTAACACCCAGAATAACATTGAAAGCTAACATATCTAAACCGTAACGCAGAGCAGTAAAACCCCGCGACGAAGCCCAAATTTCCATCCAATGTCAAATCCAATATCCAGTAACTTTAGAGGAGCGAGTTTATAGCCAAATGACTTTTTCCCATTCGCGTCTTAATGCAAGGGTAAACTTTTCTATCTGTGGTGGTATCTAGTTTAGGAGTTTCAGTTACCTGTCTACCTAAGCTTCCAACTATGCAGCTTGCTTGCGGAAGGTGTCAATTAAAAATGGATAAATGTATGTCTCATAGCATAGGATTGGCGAAAATCATAAGTCGTCACACTTCTAGAGAGTTGGTTAGATAATGAAGTGATGGATAGGTAGATAAATAAAAGTTGAAAAAGTAAAAGCGAATAAAATCATGGTGAGAAAAAGGAAGATTTGAATGATAACAAAAGTGAACTGACGGTGGTGGTATATTCGACGGTAAAAAATATTAGGTGTGTGAAGTAAAAAGCTGACGGTAACGTGACTAATCCTTATTCCATGAGGAGGATGAAATTCCGTGTGCACAAACATATTCGTTCAACTTTTTCTTAAATGTGTTTAGTAAGTTGGTTGCAGTAACGGCAATGAGTAGAGCGTTTCAAGTCGGGCAGATTTTCAATGAAGAGATACGAAACCCAATCCGAGTGTATATACTTTGATGTATGATCCTGTGGGGACTGAACAGCTGTAGACTTTTAGGGAACTGAGGTAGTATCGCTTTCAACTGGTTAGCTGGGCTGCGTAGAATTTCGTAGACTGTTATTTAATCCACCACTTATTATGTTATAGGTGAGTGAGAATAGACCTAAAGGACGTAGTTGACCACTGCACTACCATGGGTTGAGTCCTGTGAGACAATTTGCAACCCGTCTCTGAACCACTTCCAACAGGTTTGCTTCTACTAGAAGGGAACGAATATGTTGTGTTTCTCGAAACACCACCATAAATACGTCTTTTAAGCTACCAAGAGTTTAGTGGTGAGCATCCCCAACTTCCTCCGGTTTTAGCTACAGTTTTTTGATATTTGTCTGTAGTGTCAAGTGGGCTCATCAGAATGAGACATCGATGTCCCTTAATTGGCAGAAAGAAGGTTTCCACAAAGGCAATGGTATTGCTTCCACCTCTTTACGGTGTAAAAGTACACGGTGTGACATTTCATTGTGTTCTCCAAAACTGTGTTGATTTGCATAGAATATCAGGTATTTTTTGACATATTTTCTTATTTAATTGTTCATCAAGCTTCTCAATACTTTCGAGAGTGTTAAAAGCAAAGTGACCGGGCAACATATCGGCTGTTTCCAGTCCGCTCCTTTAAATATTAGTGAGAGAACGGATTTTAAAACTCACTCGTAATTCTGGTATATATGCCTCAAGTTAAGTGTTTCATGAAGCTTAACCTGAGGCACCAATGAAGGAGCTCCGGAAGGTCGGTAAAGAAGGGGTGTGAGTGAATGAAGGTGTTGAGTTGGCGATTGATATATACCACCACCCCACCTAGCTGGGTTTACCCTTCGTCTTATCTGAATAATGATATGACCTCTAGGTGAAATTTGCTATCTGCACCATTCGGTTACAACAAAGTTTCTGTTATAATTAGGATGTGGGGTGAGCGTGCATGTGATGTTTCAGTACTGTTGCGTTGCCAAGACGACACAGATATGTACGACTTGCTACATATAGTCGCAATATGGTGATTTTGGATAGTGAACTTATAACAAGTTGGGAAACATGGTATCCAGCTAAATGGGAACTGATTTTTTAGGTTATCGGTGGGAGATTGTTGATTATGAACGATGAATACAGGTGTCATAACCACTCTTGCTGCCTGTTTCTGTCGTATCTGTTTCAGTTTACTTTCTCAGTACAGGATGTAGCTGTGCGGGTTGTGCCATACCTTATACTATCCGTTTATGACTATGGTCAGAAGTTCTCGGATCCTACACGCCACAATCACTAGTCGACGAAACCTAATATTTGTGAGATGTGATGAATGAGCTAGTCTAGTTACGCCTGCAGCAGTTATATTGCCCACTCTTAATCGCGAAAATAGGCACCACAAATGCTGAATATCATGAAAGTGACGCCCGACTATTGTGTCATTTTTTACCTTCGAAATCCCGTAGATAACTAGATGTTGCTCTTTGGTTTTGTTCTTGCAGCATCCCGGGTCAACTAGTGTTTGTGAGTTTAACTCAACGAGCTAATGACTTTCTAACCGTGAGCAGTCGTGACTTGTGGGGTTCACCTGCCACACTTATAGATCTGGAAGAGCTTTGAGTGGAGGACATTCCTTCACAGTTTTTGCACTGTACAGACAGGTATACTTTTGCTGGTATAACTCAGTCTACTGGTGGTGCATAATGCATCTATTTGATACTTATGACATAAGTCCTTGCTTCCGAGTTGATCGTTTTCAGAGATTGGATGTTAGAAAGAATGAAGGAGTTCAGTATTGTTTTTAGAGATATTTTCCAACTGGTTTACAAGTAGAGAGTGTCACATATGGCCTGATCGTTTTTTAGGCTGGTGTCCAGGAGGATTATTTCCATTAGACCTTTCAACTTTCTTCCTGTTTGTTATTTCCAGTCTGAGAGGTAGAGGTAAAGCTCTCTTTACCTGAAGGGTGGGGTGAATATGCGTTGTGTCTTGATCAAATTGTGTTAGCTGGCAACAGGTTCGCAGCTCACTCACGGGGCTCCCATTCCTATTTTTGTTGTAAAGAGGCAGGAAAATAGATATCATAATGTGATACCTGCTGTTAGCTATAAGTTTTCAATATTTGTCAGTCAATCCGATAGTGGTGCCACAGCTAAGTAATGCAGGAAACTGACAAGTTAGTACGGGTATAGAAAATAAGCGTGACCTCACCTATGACTTTCATAGAGGATGACTTCTCTTAGTACAGACATCTCTCCGTATTATCTGACTAATTACTCAATGCTGCTAACACAACGGTCGAGAATATAGTGACCGATTTAGTTAACTAAGTGAACTGGAGATGATGTGATTAATAACATGTCTCAAAACCTTGAGATGGCTGATGAAAACTAGAGACTTCTGATTTTTGCGAAAAAGGAATAATGTCAAGTAACTAATTGATCAACGTGAGAATTCGAACTCTCAGGCAAGGTAGTAGAAACTAACTGATATTTTAACGCTCGTGTCTTGTTGTTCCGGTATCGATTCTTGGTTGCATCAGTAAGGAGCCGTTGAATGTCTTTCATATAGCAGCAGCATTTCCGGTTGTTATTGCTACTATCAAATTTTTGTAAAACTATCTATAACAAACTAACTGATTTATTTGCACCAACGTCTTAAATATCTTGGTTATGATTACGGTCTTTCGGTTTTATCTAGTAATAGGGATCTACACACATGGTCACTCTAGTCACGATATTTTCAGTTGCCTATGTATGTTTTTCTTTCATCACTCCAAACATTGTTGATGCTTTACGTTGTTTTCTTGTTTATTTCTTTTTTTCCCTTATATATACGTATAAATTGAAATTCATTGGTTTGTCATTTTAAGCGGTCAGATTCATACATAATATTTAAATGATTACGATAGGACGAACAGGTCGACTGAGAACTTAGGAGTAGAAGGACGATGTGGTTAGTAAGGTGATATAGACGTAAGATCTAAATGACGATAAATTAGGGAGGTGACATTAGATTTATAGTGCTACGAAACTAGATATTCGAGTCAAGAGAACTAGTTGCAAGTGTATAACCTCTATCGCACAAGGGTTTTAGTATATTCCAATGTGTCCCACATTAAAGTTTTTTCTGTAAAGTTTTCAATATAAAGGGGAGCCGCAGCCACTGCATAAGGCGATTTATTCTAGGTGGAATATACTAATAATGACATAAAATCGGCCCTCTTATTTGAGTGTTTGTGTTCTCAGAACGTGGTAGGCTGCAACTGAATCACCCACCAACGGACTATAACTAAGCTAGGTCTTGATGTTAGTTTGTTTAGTAAGTTTTCTCTGTTACCAACAGCAGACGGCCATCCAAGTTCGGTGACATGACCATTTAGCTTCTTTTCGAAGTTCTGAACAAGGGGATGTTAGTGATAGAGGATAGTGATAAGGATAGTACACAATCAAAAGGTTACTCCTTGGTTAGAGATATTCAGGTGGTTGCTTCGAAATTCACTAAGATTACCTAGCTGCCGAATTTCTTTCTCGTCGGATCGTCTGGTCTCAAAGGGTACTGAATAACCAAATAATGATAGGTATTTATTTCCTGGCGTCAGAAGCAAGCTATTTTGAAGGGTAAGATTGACAAAAACATGATATGTTATAACCAGATACAGATGTAATACGAACGAACTCAACTGCAATAAATGACTAGCCAGAGTTATAAATCTGGTTTCCTTCCACTCTTCTATAATTGAGTGAAGAAACCGGGCCATCCTAGACGAGGTGCGTATCATGTGAGTTCTCGAACCACTACCCACCAGATCACTTTCTTTAGACTTTCTTAGCAAGGTGTTTATTTGTCTTTTCGTTAAGTGGAGTTACGAGATCACAGTACTCTAGATGGGTCTAGCTGAAGATTTAGAACAATCTGAGAATTCAGTCGAGAGTTGGTGTGTTTTGTAGAGCTTGGGAGTCTTCTTTATTTTTTGTAGCTAACTATAGCTCAGCGTACACAAAAATCGGAATTATCAGGCGCAGGTCAGCAGCTTCATCAGGCCACTAACCATACGATATCGACTACGTTGATAGTTAACCATGTGAAATAAACCATCAAATCTGTTTCTAAAAGCATTTGAGAAATTTTAGAGCTTCATGTATTCTGGCATTATCTCTTTGCAGCTGGTTGTTTGGCGGTTCTAAGCTTGGATAAGTTTGAAGGTTATTGTGAGTAATGATCGGAATTAATTCGCACAAAGAGAAAAGAAGTCCGTCGATGGTCAGTCAGTGTAATCGTTCAGGCAGTTGATGTTTCAGATGATCTATTGTAGACCATGAAGTAGGACCTTCTTTCAATGCGGTCTGGTTTAGATGGCTCCAAGGAATATTCCGGAAGTACATTCCAAGTTAAACACACATTTAATGAATAGTGAGGTGTTTTTACTTGTGCGGT
The DNA here is from genome assembly GCA_025215515.1 of Schistosoma japonicum. NCBI lineage: Eukaryota > Metazoa > Platyhelminthes > Trematoda > Strigeidida > Schistosomatidae > Schistosoma > Schistosoma japonicum. The sequence continues at coordinate 39,103,116 of CM046064.1, read as the reverse complement.
TGTGCTTTGATAGGAAAATGTTTTGCGGCTGCTCGTTTAATTTATCAGGATCAAAAGAAGATTGGATGGACCTATTGGGTTCAACTTAGATGCTGCGTTGTAAGCAGTTATCAGATCGAAATCTCGTCCATCATGTTCAATAAAGACCTAACCTTCTCAGTTTGTCTTCATACAGCTTGTTTCTTAGTGTAGCGACCCAATCACCTTCCCGACTGTATACTGTTTGTTAGGGATTCCTAATCCCTAAAGATACAATGATTGATTTAATTAAACAAAAGAAGTTGTATTGATTTTTCGTAAGCTTTATTTGTAAACTTTCATCACATTAATTTGATTTCAGTGTGAGTCCTACTCCTGAGTACACTTTGACAGTATTTCATTGTATTAATTAAATGTTGATAATTTTACTTGATGAATAATCACTGTAAATTAATTGATATGAAAATCGATGTATTTATGTAAATAAATTCGCATTTCACTAGTCTTGTCTTTTCGACTTATGTTCCTTCTTATTTCGGCTTGGGACTAAGTGGGCATAGGGCAGACGCGCATTCATCGACTAGGCACACCTCATTTGGCATTCGGTCACCAACCGCAAATTTCGCGCATCATAACACTGTTTTTAATAGATCTATGTCTCTCCTAAAAGTAGAAAAAAGGACCGTTATTATAACTTTCAAATGAGGCACGACTAAGAAGGGCTAGGTTGTCAGTGTCTACCTGTTTGCGTATGTTGTAAAAGTGATAAAGGTTTTCAAAACATCTCTAGAATGGTTGGCACCAGTATCTGGAATTTCAGGTAACTAGAGCAAAAAATCACGTTCACCTAGCAGTAGGCCGCTTAATCACCAGGAACATAGAATGAGGGGATGATGTATATATACGATCCAGGTAGCTAATGGCAGTTAACAATACGTCACATGAGCGTCTAGTTTCTGCTGGTGTGGCTGTCATAATGGAGGTAGGTGAATCATATATGAGTAAGCGCCTGTGAGGTCCCCTCCTTTGTGAGAAGTGATATCCATTATCTTGCAACCAACTATTTTTAATAGTTCGGATTATTTAAATTCGGATCTTGCTGTTAAAGTTCACATCCAGGTCACATGCAGCGTCCAACGTAAGTGGTCTAGCCTTTCGTCTGTGTAATATCCTAAGGTTACGGCAGACAATATGTGGGTTCACATGACTGTCTGGAAGCGTATGTAATTTGAGGCTGCGTTTATATCTGTGACGGTGGTGTCTCAAGTGTGGAGTGAGGCATCAGCCATATTTACGTCGCCGCCGATGCGATTGCGTCCTCTGATACCGTAGGCCTCTTGGAAGGTCAGTATATGCTAAGCCAGCAGATTATGTAAGCTTTTGGGGTCTTGACCTTTCTCAAGTAACCCTCCCGTCTTCCCCTGCCTTGACGATGCCAATCAAGTAGTAAATCTGACCAGTTCAATGACACTTACCAGTTATCCTATTCCTCCCATTTTGAATAGATACAGCTGTTGATAATCACTACAAACTGCTTATAAAAGCAACCAACGGACCACTTAGCACCCTGAAGTCTTAAAATCCCCCTGAAACTATTGTCTAGTTTTATTATAAATGCTAATATATAGATAACGCAGACTGAATCTGTTGATTGCATTTTAAATCACGCGTAGGAGAGTGGCTTACGTCACATAAGTATTTTGTCACATTATCTCCAAAACAGAACAAACTAGATTTTGGAAAGCTGGTAGCATGGAGTTGATTTATGTTGCTAAGCTACCTTCCAAGTTGTTTTCTGTGTCCGGACTTAAGACATTTAGGCGAAAGGCATCAATCTATCCCCATCTCGTTACTTATGCACCCAGTGGGCATTTCAATCTTCGTGTATTTTCTGACTCCATGCACATAAAATAGACATATTACATATATAATGAGAAGTCAATAACGACGATAGGAATGTATTTGGGACCCATTAGAATACCCAAGTGTTCGAAAACCAAGTAATTTTCCAAAGTTTGGTTAGATTCAACTTCACTCTAAACACATATACCAACATATAAATGTTTAGAGGTAATTATAGCTTCGCCGACAGTCATATCCTCTATAGGAATAGCTATCGCGGAGGATCCGGAAATCGTGCCCGACGTCTACTATGAGAACTACAGATGTTGGATCGTAGTTGTGTTACGTCCAGCTAGATATAAACCTTTATACATGTAGTTCATATTAATCAATTGATTTCACGCTATATACAGTCGAGTGGATGCACATAAATACAGAAGTCGATACGAATAATTAGGTAGGAATGTATCTTGGAACTTGAATAATCTAAGAAGCAATCAAGACTTAAACAGAACAGGAGACGAGAAAATTCAACCATAACTTTAGCATGTACACACAAAGAAACATACAATTTAAAAGTTGATATGTTCAGGAGATAATCTGGGCCTTTACACCTCTATGCAAGCTACACTGTCTTCTTATACGATCAAAGCTGGGCTCTTGTCATATCCTTTTATTGCGTGTTACTACGTTTACCGCTAATCACTTTAATCAAAGAAGCATGACCCTCTTTAAAGAAGATATAACAAGAAGGCGCACAGTAATCGAAATCAACAACCATAATCACTCCCTCTAAGATATAGAAAAACAAGAGATGAGCTGACTAGTGTACAACACTCTAAACGATTTGGTCAAGTCGATTGATATTCTTTTCCCTACCCATTCATGAACTAAAGCTAATTATTTGTGTACTTACCCAATTTTCTTCTTTAATGTCACTGTTTCGTATTAATGTTATTTACTCAGTTTGTCAACTGTACGATCAGGTCCTGCATGCATATAAACCAATGAGTGAAATATAGGCCAGATTGGGTCATAGACTTGTGTTCTTTTCATTTTGTCCTGGAACTGGTAGCATCATGGCAAACTTGCGAACATAGGACAACCAGTTTCCGATTTTCTCGCTCACTGTATTGATACAGTGAGGTCTGGCACGCAATCGATTGGAACTCAGGACATTGTATAATGCCTAATTAGCAGGACTTCTCGGGACTAACGCCTTAGCTTTTTATGCGACATCCTTTACGAAATGAAACGAAACTACCTGAGGTATGTACCACCAGCTATTAGGAGTAGTATTATTTACCCCTGTTAGTAATTGTTCAGAGAAATAAAATCCAACAACTTTATTTCGATACACTAGATTTTGTAAAATTCTTATAAGCAGCTAAAAGTTCGTAAGGGATCGACCATAGAGTAGAACATCGCAGGAAAACATTTCTTGCATTATAGTAGCATTCATTATTGGGCTGGTAACTTGAATCACTTCGTCTAGTAAATTTTATAATGATTCAAGTATCCTAAATTTACACATTTTTAACGATAAACATTACTGTTGATATATACAGCTTTTAAATCGCCAGACATCTTAAATGAGTCACCTGATTACTGGATTTGGTAATAATATTGCTTACTCCAATTAAGAACATGACATCCTGCGGTTAAAGACCATATAATTTATTTATTAGACTTCAAGAACATATGAATGCACGAAAAGCTCATAGGATCAATGCAAAGTTAAAAAGGAAACCATTCACAAGATCGGAACAACTGGGTACCGCACGCCCTGAAGAATATTTGGTGGGTCATGTGAGAGCCATACATACAATAGATAACGATCTAGTCCACATATAACTTAATTCATCAGACATAAACTTTGAATTCAGAGTTTATGCATAACTTAAGCCTAACTAAACAGGGGTGCTCGTCAAAATTACTATAACTATTTAGGATTCATTTGACGCTATTTAAAAGGTACCACATATTAATCACTAAAATTGTTGTTAAATTTGTCAGAGTTCTGGTTTAGAAATGTATTGTTAAGACTATTCTTGGTCAGCACTATACTGCGATCTATACAAACCAGTGGATGGGCTTTATAATTAGTCAAATTTGATAACAACTCCGTTTAAGACATTGAAAGTAACTCATGAATGTTTTAAAATAAAACGTGCTCTATATTGATAAAATCCAAAATAAACCAAATAATACAATCAATGAAAGACGAAAGATAATGTGAAACAAGCAATTACATATCATTACAATAGTAAAATATTCCATGAAAGATACAAAAACAAGTTAAACCAAAACGGAAAGTCAGGTGCGCCCTTTAACCTTGACAGTGCATTTCATATATTAAAGCATTATATAATACAAGTAAGCTTGAAATACAACAGCACTTGCAGAGCACTTGTGTAATATGAATGTACAAAATAAATCATAATATAAACAACACAATATTTGAATTATTTTACTAACTAATGTGATGACTTACTTAGTATTGTCAATAAGAAACTTAAGCGATCACTTATTACCTATCTTCTGGCAAACATAATCTACAGTTTATATCTAATACGAGACTTTTCAATTGATCTTCAAAATCATCACGGTATTTATTAAATAGCATTATATCACGAGTATGTTTTATCCAAAACCGATGAAAAGAATAGAATGTATAGCCTGCATGGAAGCAAAAATAATGGGAAAATGAATCTGGGTATTAGAAGACAGTTGACATATAAGCATAAATATTACCTCTTAAAATTAGTAAAACTAGTAAATACATGTTAACCTGATCTGTTATGACTTATTATAGACAAATAGTGATACATTTATTTATCCACTTCCATGATTAACATACGATATTCAAAATAAAAGATACAGAGGTGTGAAACACTAAATATGCTATACTCATGCTAACTTCATAAGTTTTTAACGAATAGTGAATGAACGTAAACAGCTACAGAAAGATCAAGTTTTATCGAAGTAGAGATGAGATGCAGACACACATTTACGAGTATTGCGTAGCATAACTTTACAGTTTGATTAACGCCGTGATAAAAAAGAATTGGAAAGAGTAAATTTCATTTGCACATATATTGATACTAAAAATAATTAATAATAATCGATTACTAAGTTATTTCGATGATTAACCATTAAGAGTGAATTTGAGTCTAATAATTTGGTAGTTGTTATCAATCCAAATCCTTATTTGCTACGTGAAGAATATAAATACTTACAAATGGTCACCAGCTTTTAATTCCTTCACACAGCAATACAATTCAGCTGTTTGGTAAGACACCAAATGGCATATCAATAAAACTAAACCTAGTGAAATCTTTTTATCATTACCATCTAAGATAAATGTCAGAATTATAAATAAATAATTATTAAACTTCACACAGTGTGAACTGCAAGCCATAATACATTTAAATCCTCATCAGTGTCATTTGATAGACAAATAAGCTTACTCCCTTCCAATATCTTTGTGAAAAAAATTACAAGATACATAAGTGAAAATAAACGTGCAGAAAGACATGAACGGAGAGTAAGATATCTGACGTGTCGAAAATTATTACGTAGTTGAACACAGATTAGCAAAAATAGATACCAACATATGCGTCACACGATTAGGAACACAATATTGCAAAGAAACAGAGAGGGGAACTGATAATAATCAAAACGGTAAAATTTTACAAAAACAAGAAAATTACATACGAAATACAGTTCGGAGAAAAACGATCAAGACGGATTTCATTATGTTAACAAAGTTCTTTATTTTACGAATATAGGAAACCACAAGAAGATCGCCACTAGCTTCTATTCTGTTATATTTGATAGCGTTTTAACTTACTAAGTCCCTAAGACTACAACAAAGAAACCGTGATGGACCTACATAGACGAATTCTGTGCAACTACTTTCATACTACTGCGCCATATCATAAATTGATTACCCATCCATCTCTTCCGCTCAGTTAAGGCGTCCAATGGAATGACAGTCTTCAGCCATAGCTGACCCACGTAAATCAATGTTTCAGGGTAGTGACATTAGTTGAGTTTTTTTTTTCACCAAACAGAAATACTAACACGGCGTTTCCACTGGGTACAAGCTATTCTTTAGAGGCAGGTAAGTAAGGGAAGTAATCTGATTCGCTACAATTACCTTACGGTGTGATATTGAGTTGATTATCCAGAATGAAAGATGAATGGTGATAAAACTGTAACTAAAGTGATTATATACACTTAGTCATTTTTTGGATTGGGAGGAGGCTGTAGTAGTAGGGATTAATCATTTTCAGACTGCTACAGGCCCCATGCATTTTAGCTGGACTGATGGAGCATTACTACAGAAAGTTTGGATAACAGCCGCGTTAACAAACATACTTCCGAAATGTGCTGAGATATTTTCCACTATACTAGGTATATATATATATAATATATATATATATATATATATATATATATATATGTAACCTATACATTTAAGGTGGAATAATACCTACTTTTCCAAAAAACGAAAGAGGTTCAGTCAGATTAACTTGATCATAATGCAACAGTCTGCCTGTACACAAAATAAATACTATATCCAGCAGTCAAAAACTGGAACGTTAACACTTACAGTAAAATTCGTTGAAGTCATCCATACTGACTGATGAAGACGTATTATAAAACTGATTTTTTAGGTAGCCCTTCAGCATGAACTCGTACAACAATTTCGTTAAATGTATGCCAGTTACAGCAAATGGATACCTAATTAATTAAAAATGAGTAACAGTCATCAAAGGAATTCTCGGTAATTACCATTTCTTAGGATGATTTGACGCTGCTAAAATACTTTGCGCTAATTTCGTGTGTGATTCTGAAAAGTACCTGAAGAATAAATTCAATTAAAAAAATAAGACAGAAAACTTGTAAAGCATTTGGTAGAAATGAAATGGGTGATAAGGCCTTAAGATATTATTCTGATTCAAAGTATATGGTACATTTAGTCAAATGTCATATGGGTTTCTAGAGGCTGTTAAAACATGAAGCAGTAATAGGTGAAGAAACCGATATGGTAGTAGATAATGTCGGAATAAAACTATATTTTCTAAAAGCGTAAAACCGTGTCTTATGTAAGATTTCTTGGAAGAAGTTTGTACGAGACTTTGTTTCTAACCATGTTCTTTATAAACTTAAACAGTATTCCAAATCATAAGCAAACAGGCACTTTATTTTATAGGAGTTTGGGTGCTTAAAATACATTTTTTGATTTAACAAGTGACTACAATTTCAATAGTTTCCGATATTATTCTATTTAGAATTCACTGCAAGAAAGTTAAAGCACAAGTAACAAAACCCGGATGGAGATAGAAACGAAAATAAAATTATTCGGGTAAAGTAACAGTTACATTTCATTTTGACAAGAATGAGTCCACTATCCCTGTCATTATATTTAAATAGGTCGTAAAGATTTCTATCTTTCTTAAAACTTCAGTTAGAACAGCGTAAAGGGTGACAGGTGGTTAGATGAACTTATGGCTTTGACTGATGCCTTATGTAATCACGTGTAAAATACATATGTAAAACTACAACTAAAAATCGATATACCTCGATAAATGTATAAGCAGAAAGTTTTGAAACGGAATCGAATAGTAAAGCCAGAATTACTTGACCACTCTTTGAGAAAACAGAAAAATAGATTTTACAATGAAAATAAAATAAAAACTATCAAGTCAGCTACGTGCAACGTGGAACTAGGCACATATACATTAGGATATATTTACGAATAAAAAATTCCTGCTTTCACTTAAAGTGTTAGCAAGTGGAATACACACAACGATCATACTAAACATACCAGTATTAGCATTTTCTAATTTAAGAAAAAATGCGATTTCACGTAGGTACAACGCAAGGAATCAACAGCGTAAGATCTCGAAGATGTGCATGCGCTTGTTACACCTTCGAATGTATCACACTAGGTTCTTCTAAATTTAGTAGTCTACTAATAAATACGGTCAAAGTCACAGAAGCGAATAAGAGACTTAAGCGCACCTCAATAATAACGATTACCAGCATCTATGACAAAGAAATTATTAGGGGGTTTGAGAAAACTGGAAATCCACTGGTTTTTATAATGACCCAACTTTAAAATCAATTACTGTATGCAACAACCATATCAATACAACTTACACAAGATTTTCTAAAGAAAGTACACCCATTGCACGGAAATCTGTGCCCGGATTATCCGTTTGGAAACCAAGGAGAGTCCACTGCTTTTTACTATGAGGTGAATGTTGACTTTGAGGACCAAGACAGCTCCATAACTGCAATACATTAGTCAATAGTGAGATTAACTACCCTTGAAAGTAATTCAGAGTGGTGACTATCATCAATATTAAATGTAGTAGATCTTAGTGTGTTCAGCTCACTTATCAGTTCCTGATAAGAGTTGATTTGCTTGATACAATAAATATAGTCGGTAGGGAAACTGGCGTAAGTTTGTTTATTTGATAATACTTTGGTTGATTTTTTAAATCAATACGCTTGGCACTAATAACAAGCTTCATGTATGATTTAACATCTGTACACTTTCCTAAGACTAATCCTTTCTGAATAACTTTATTTTTGGAGTTCATTAGAGAATTTTCTGTCGTATACGATCGACACAATGTTAGGATTGAACAAACCTATTCCGACAGTCCTGGGTGCACCTTTGGAACGATTGGCAATTATGCGGCTTATTTCACATCTCCCTGTTAATATTCGAGCGATATACTTGACCACAGGACGGAGAAATGAATATATAATTTGGAACAAATAACAAAAAATAAGCGTTAGAACTGACATTACGAAGTGTAGGATTAGCGCCGAAACCAATATCCAATATCTGTAAGACGGAATAAGGTAGACCACCTAATTTTTCGCGCCCGCGTCTTGAGTGTGCTGGTCTCGGTCGGGCCGAAAATATATCACGGGTTTCTGCCATTAGTTTTGGCGACCAATCAGAGGTGTGCGCTTTTGGTTAGATGTGCCTAACTTTTCCTCTACGTTTATTATTTTGGTTGATGTTCTTCATTCCGTCATCTCAACACTTCGTTGTAATGTTTCCAAGGCTGTTTCTTCAGTCCAAATGCCTATTTATTTCTCATTTATTTCGATGTTTACACTTTTATTTGTTAAATGATTGTTTTATACAGTTGGTAACGTCTGCAAAATACTCGGTCTTGATATATTTTCTTGTTTCTTGTCTTCCAGCATGGAAAATTCACGAGAACTCTCAGGAAAATCTGTACTGACTAACTTAAAGACCTTACATTTTTTGAAAGTTCATCAGTGTTATGTATGTACTAAGTTTTTGTTTTAAACGTTATTAATATATACTGTACTAATATTGTTTAAAAGTATCATTATCATAATTATACACTACTACACACTTCGCCCTTGGTGCCTGGTACTTTCTGCTGTACGAGCTGCAAATACACTATCACGACAAGATTCTTCGTTCTGAATTGAGTCTTATTCACTGATTGCTTGGATTAATAATTGATCACCTTTACAGCATCAGAACTAGACACTTAACGTCTCTGCCGCTCCTCGCTGCTGAACTGACTGGAACAAAGCTACACTGGACGCTCGGGTTTATATATATTGTGTGGTTGTCATTTGGAGAACCCATCGATTGCCTCAAACAGTGCAGTTGATCCAAGTAAACTAATTCTGATAGACATTGAACTTATTATATGTACTTGTATTAACTGTTAATATAGTATTTATTCTCATTTGACTGTTTGTAAGGCGTTATTGACTCGGTAGTGTTCTGCGGCCGCCACAAATCCATAAGACTGAAACTAAATATCTGCTAATTGAATACAGACATCTAAATAATAGTCAGGGAGTGGGACCTTCTACCATAACGCCGTTGCAGCTCAGTCATTCAAAGCATTCAGAATGTCGAATCAACAGAGAGTATTTTATCTCCAAGACTGATAGTTAGCATTGGTAACCGGCCTCAAATAGTTGACCTCTGGGTACTACGATCACACTCATGAATCATCAAGATCTTTCCTAATCCATTTTTCTTTTTCAGGTACCTTAATAATAACCCTTCCACTGTGAGGGCAACTTGGAACTGACAACCTCCATCATACCTCTAACAGCACTCGAGGTCACAATTTTCGCAATCAAATACATTCTCCTTCTCTGACTTCTACTGTTTGCATTTCCCCCCCACTACATATATTTTTGCCCCTTGTACTGGTTGCTGCAGTTTCCGAAATGTTATTGTAGAGGTAAATAACCATCCAAAGTAATTAGTTGCATAGGCTCTCGACATTGATGCTGACCATGTTCGTTTTGGTGGACACGACTAGTTGAAGGCGCGTGGTCACGCGTCACCACCAAATCACGACTCAAACCACCGTGGGTAGCATCTCTCTCCAGTTTGCCAGCCTAGACGTTGCCTTCCCATTGAAGCTCTGTTTGCAATCAAATATAATTTCTCTTCCATCCTTCAGTGCCTTCTGATTTCTTCTCATTTATAAGAGTGGGTCTAATCTATAGAAGTGACTGTAGTTGTACGACATGCTTAACTTGGTCATATACCCGTGTACACTTCGTTGGTTAGCCCGACGCGATCTGGACACGATCAATACTGTGAGTTAGTTCCTTTTTATAGTTTTTAACGGAGTATTATTGGTGTTTTTATTTTTTTTCCAGCATATTAATCACAGTATCTTTGTATTTGTATACATTACTATTTTAATCATGTCCGACCAAAATTTTAAGCTTATAAGGATTGAAACCCCCACGCTTCCAAGCTTTCAGCTTATTTCTTTTTGGGCAGATAATGTAGAAGCTTGATTCTCCTTCCCAGAAGAGGAATTCCGGGACCACGGCCTGCTAGATCCACGCGTTTAAGTTCTTGCGGTTGTAAAGTCACTTTCGCAAAAATTGAACACGTACATCACCCCTTCTTTTTTCAGTCCCGACTGCTTAGAACCTTGCAAACAGCTCAAAAGATCAATTCTCAAACGTGGAGACTTGTCCGACAGACAACGTCTTGACGAGTTGTTTCACATCATTGGGCTTGGAAGCGGTTCAGCGACGGAAATGTTATTGCGTATGAAAGAGGTAATTGGTCAACGCACTTTTGATGAAGGTCTCTTCCGTCAACTCTTCCTATCAAAATTACCACAACAAGTGCAAGCAGTATTGGTAACATTTAACAACAACCTAGTAGATGAACTAGCTTCATCTGCTGATCGAATTCTGGAGATCACCAGAATTCCTCACAATGAGGTCTATTCCGTTACGAAAAAATCTCTTAAGACTGAAAACGAAATAACCAAATTGTGCAATACTCTTTCTTGTTTCCTCGATCTACAGGAACAACGCCGACCAAGCAATTCTCGACGACGAAGTTCATCACGCAAAAGATCCTCATCTTGACCTCGATAGAGGGAAAATTCATATTGGTGTTGGTACCACATCACTTATGGCAAGGACTCGAAGAAGTGCAGAGACCCCAGATGTTTCCCTAGCCACAAACCCACTGTTGATGCGTCGGGGAACTATCCCGCCGGCACGCGTTAGCCACAACTGTAGCCGGTGGAAACAGCCGCATGTTATTCATCACTGACGTGATAACGAAGGCTTGCTACCTCATCGATACTGGCACAGAAGTCAGTGTCCTACCTGTAAATTTATCTGATCGCCAAAATGATACTGCATTCGATCTACAGGCAGCCGAAGGAAAACACATAGCCAAGTAAGGAATAAATTATGTCTACTTGAACGTGGGTTTGTAAATACTGACACACTGGATTTTCACTGTTGTTGATGAGAAATACCTATAATAGGCATAGATTTACTAAGCCATCACAACTTGCTTGTGGACCCTTGCAAAAAGAGGCTAGTTGACAACGACACAAAGCTATACGTGCGTGGAACCCCTGCTACAGGTTGCAGCTTATGTCCTTTTCGCTTTAAACATTAAACTCTTATTTTCAATACTTGATAAGTATCCGGACCTGAATAAAGCGACGTCGAAGTTATCATGTGTAACCAGCAATGTTACACAACATATCACGACTATAGGTGAACCTGTATTCTTCAAAGCACGCGGACTAGCACTCAAAAAATTAAGGATTGCGAAGAACGAATTCGATAACATGATTGACCTGGGAATAATCCACACATCCAGCAGCCCATGGTCGTCACCATTACATATGGTTCCGAGAAAAGATAGCAATGATTGGCGTCCCACAGGTGATTACCGACGTCTTAAAGCGCAAATTACGCCTGATCGTTACCCTTTATCACACATCCAAAACCTAACGGCCACCTTAAAGGAAATGACCGTATTTCCGAAAATCAACTTGGTAAAGGCAAACAATCAAACACCGATAGCCTAGAATGACATACCCAAAACGTCTTTCGTAACTCCATTCAGCCTTTACAAATTACTCTGAATATCGTTTGTTTTGAAAAAATGCACAAGAACTACAGAGTTTTATAAATGACGTGTTCTGCGGGCTCTACCAAGATCATGCATACGTTGACGACTATTTGATAGCAAGCCCAGATGAGGAAACACATGAAACATCTAAACACAGCTTTTTGAAGACTGCAACAATATGGAGTTACGGTTAATATTCAGAAATGTCAAATCGGAACAACCTCTTTGGACTTCGTGGGGCATAATATTGATGTTAATGGTATACAGCCCCAAAAATACAAAGTGGCGGCTATTCTGGAGTATTCGAAACCAAACACCATTAAGCAGTTACGAGCTTTCAATGGATTGGTGAGATTTTACTGACCATTTATACCCAACAGTGAGTCGATCATGAAACCACTAACGAATTAGCTTTGCGGGAATAAAAAGTTGGTCACAATTGATACAGAATCAAAGAAAGCCTTCGCTGCAACTTAAAAAGTAATAGCCAATACGACTATGCTGGCACACTACAATACTAAAGCTCCCGTCAGCCATTGGTTCAGTTCTGCAACAATGAATTGGCAAAGCTTGGAAACCTCTATTATTCTTCTCAAGACTATTAAACGACACTGACTCGAGATACAGTACTCTTTGACGTGAACTACTAGCTATGTACTATGCTGTACGATATTTTCAACATTCCATCGAAGGCCGGGAATTTACAATATTAACCACCCATAAACCACTAACGTTTTCGATGAAGTTATATTCAGATAAGTACTGTCCACGAGAGTCACGTCATCTAGACTATATCTCCTAGTTCTCTACTGACATACGACATATATCGGGAGCTAACAATGTAGTTGCCGGCGCCTTGTCGAGAATACATTCCTTGAATCGTATCCAAGGAATCGATCTTGTTGAACTAGCTTGACTTCAAAGTGAAGACATTGATTTTCAACAGGAGTTAGCCTCAACAACGCTTCAACTCCAAACTAAAACGATTAGAAAAGGTAAGAACACTTTAGTTTGTGATTCTTTTACAGGTACAACCCATCCAGTCGTCCACAGGGGTTATCGACGAATCCTCTCTTAAACATTACACAACCTCTCTCATTCTTGAGTTCCTGCTACAACTGAGCTGATAACTCAGACATTCTACTAGCCAATTATGAATGACGATATCAAATACTGGACACGCGCCTTGCATGGCCTGCTATTAGAACAAAGTATTCAGCATAATAAATGCCCCCTAGGCACTTTCTCAACCCCTGACGCTCCATTCGACCACGTCCACCTTGATTCGGTAGGACCTTTACCAGAACCAAATATATTTTCTTATCTTCTAACATGCGTAGACCGATTCACACGCTGACCAGAAGCGATTCCACTCAAAGACATCACTAGTGAAACGATTGCTCGCGCTTTTGTCGAACGATGAGTAACCAACTTTCGTTGTCCATCTGCAGTAACAACAGACCGTGGATGTCATTTTGAATCTGGATGGTTCCACTCTTTGAATAAACTCCTCGAGACTATATGTTTCAGAACAACCCCTCACCACCCACAATCTAACGGTTTGGTAGAAAGATTCGACGGACAACTGTAGGCATCACTTTCAGCTACAAATATCCCTCAGTGGATCGACGCCCTACCACCAGTGTTACTTGGGATTCTCAGCTCGTCAGAAGATGTTGGATGAAGTGCTACCAAATAAGTCTGCGAAACAACTCTTCGATTACCAGGTGAGTTCGTGGAAACCACTTCCACCTCGGTAAACCTGTATGTTAATTCTTACGTGAACCGGTTTACAAATGCTATTCGTTCAGTTAAGCCAGTTCAAATTCGACAACAATCGACAGACACCTTTATCCAACCCGCCTTAAAATATAGTATGCACATTTTTGGTCGTCGTGATGACCCTCTCGACGCAAATTACGAAGGGCCATACAAGGTTCTTAAACGTGACTCAAAGTGCTATACGACTGACAAGAATGGCCACAAGAATGGTCAGCATAAACCGCCTCAAAGCAGCCTACCTAGAAGGTAAACCTTTAGGCGTCGAATTTGCCACAACACTCGCAAAACTTGACATGAATGAAGTCACCACGCAGTAAGCAATGACTAACACGCAAGTAGAAATATAAAAGAGCTCCACAACGCCGAGGGCTATGCGTTCTGGTATAAATGTACAATTTCCAGAACACCTAAACGAATACTATGTCTACTAATTTTCCCCCGATCTCCACCACCTACGTACGTATAACAAACTTTTTTGTTTTAAAAGAAATAATAACAAAAAGAAACAAATAAAGTTCGATAAACCATTAGTATTACTTTTAAAAATTTACGGTATGCATTTTATGAATTTTCGTGTTATAAAAAAAGTGTTTGATTATTTGTTTACGGTGTTCATCACGTTGTTTGTAGACGCATTAAGCTAACAACTATTTTTTTCGTATACAAAATTCACAGATTTAAATTTTCTTTTTTCTTTTCGACTTCTAGGCCGTCTGGAAACAAACGGAAGAAGATGGGAAAAAAGGATTTTGTTATGTATTGTGCAATATATACAATGCCGTTGATGATCGCTAATCACTTTACAGACACATCAGCCTCGTGACTACCAGTCCCAAAACGGAATAGAGAAAAAACAACGACTTATGAGTCAAACAGACAGATCAATTTTTCATTTCAATCATGCACAACATCGCAAGCCATGGAAGGAACGTTTACCAATGTCTAGCGCATTGGGTTTCATCCTTAGACTGGTACGTTTTAGGGTCCTCATGAACCCATTAAGGAAGAATTGAGCTGTAGTGGTAAATAACCTTTAAAGTAATTAGTTGCATAGGCTCTCGACATTGATGCTGACCATGTTCGTTTTGGTGGACACGACTAGTTGAAGGCGCGTGGTCACGCGTCACCACCAAATCACGACTCAAACCACCGTGGGTAGCATCTCTCTCCAGTTTGCCAGCCTAGACGTTGCCTTCCCATTGAAGCTCTGTTTGCAATCAAATATAATTTCTCTTCCATCCTTCAGTGCCTTCTGATTTCTTCTCATTTATAAGAGTGGGTCTAATCTATAGAAGTGACTGTAGTTGTACGACATGCTTAACTTGGTCATATACCCGGGTACACTTCACTATACTTGGCTTTCTGAAACCACGCCCTCAACTTTCTCTTGGAACTTTTAATATACGTACGTCGTGTCGAATCAGTCAACAATTTGCTTCAGCTGAAACACTAGAATTTCTTGCAGTTGATTTATGCTGTATCTCCGAAACACACAAACAGGACCTCAGTATTATCATTCATTTAACGTTACCTAATCAATGTAGTGGAACAGCACAATTCACTTTTCGTTTATTTGGAGAACCTACAGCAGGTTCACGTGGCCTTGCTGGTGTAGGCATAGCACTAGGCTTACGGGCGAAACAGGCACTTTTAGAGTGGATTTCCGTAGATAGTCGTTTATCTGCTGCTTGTTTAAGTAACAAAGTACGAACTGGAAAAGACAGATACACACACCAGTGCCTTTTTGTCGTCTCTGCTTATGCCCCCACTGACTGCAGAACAGATGGAGTGAGAGACGCGTTCTATATGAAGTTCTGTAGCCTTTTTCAGAAAGCAAAGCACCCAGATATAGTAACTATAGCAAGCAATTTTAATGCTTACGTCGGTAAGCTAAATCAGGCCGAAAAACACTTAGGTGGGTCATTTGGCATACCAGCCCAGCGAACGTATAACTTAGATCGTCTGGTACATTTATGTTCAAACCAAAGTTTATTTTTAGCTAGCACAAACTTTAAGCATATAGAGAGACATTGTTTGACCTAGCTACCTCCAACATTTACACAACGATGAACAAAAATCGACCACATCGGCATCAGCTATTGTTGGAGAAGCTGTATAGAGGACTGCCGCTCTTTCTGGGGCACGTATTTAGTTTCTGACCACGCTCTAGTGACAGCACGAATCTCCATGTGTTTTGCTGGTCGCAGAAAGGTCACATCAGGCAAACCTTAGATATCGATTTAAAAATGAAAATGCCAAGATTGCATTAAAAAGTGGCTTGGCTAATCATTTAGTTGCCCACAACCAACAGATTTACCCCGAAACAGCCTGGAACGATTTTAAAGCATGTGTAAACGCAGCAGCGTTATCTGCATCTAACTTCAATCTAAAGGTTATAAAAGACCATTGGATCTCTGAAACTTCTAGTGAACTAATGGAGGCTTAAAAAGTTCATCCAGCAAGCTTGGAGAATGATGAAGAACGACGACAATTGAAACGTAGACTGACAAAGAATTTGTGTAAGGATCGTGAACAGTGGTGGGCAACAAAAGCAAAGGCGATGGAAGCATCGCCGGCGGCGGGCAATAGTAGACAGCTGTTTCAACTTGTCAAAGACACCGGCATTAAGATATCGGCGGTTAGTGAGACTATCTTAGATAAAAGGTAGGTCTATGAATAACTGTCAGTCTAGAAAATTAAAATGATTGGCGGAACACTTGTAGGGATAGTTCAACTGGCCTCCAGCTACTCATAGCTTACCTAATATCCCCAAACTAACTGAATGGAAAACTGACACAGGTCGCCCTAACTCTCAGTGAGGTTGAAAAGGCTATTTGTAGCTTGAAGCAAGGAAAAGCAGATGATAGGTTGTCAAATGATATCTTCAAGAATGGTGGTCTAGTTCTAGTTGGAAGGTTGACAGATATATTTGCTGACGTCTGAAAAGTGAACATCATACCATCTGGCCGGTCTAACTTACTGATCGTTCCAATTTAAAAAGGGACAGAAATCCTTTTGTGATAACCACAGAGAAATCAGTTTGACTAATATGGTATCTAAAATATTATCCTCTATAATCATTCGTCGTTTATCCAACACTAGAAAACAGCAGACTAGGGAAAACTAGGCTGGTTTTAGAAGTGAACGTGGTTGCATTAATTAAATATTCACCATGTCAGTTTCTCGAACATAGACATATGTACCAATGTCCGACTATAGTTGTATTTCTTGACTTGAAAGCAGCTTTTGACTCGGTAGACCGCGAAGTCTTGTGACAGAGTTTGTCATTAAAAGGCATACCTCAAAAGTATATAAACCTTATCAAGGTTCTCTACTCAGTCAGAGCCTATGGCGAGTGGTCACGAGAAATATCATCGTCAAGTGGGGTTAGTTAGGGTTGCCCCTTATATTTTTATATTTAATTTCGTCATGGGTGTACTCTTAGAAGTCTCGCTCACTTCTTTTAAATCTTCAGGAATTGAACTTGTTCCAGGAGGTCCTCTCGTCGACTTAGAATACGCAGACGATATAGTCCTATTCGGTGAAAACGCTGACAATATACAGAGTCTCCTAAGCACCTTGAGTAACGATACGAGCATATTTAGGATGCGCTTCTTCCCTTCTAAATGCGAACTGTTACTCCAGGACTGGTCTGTTTCTTCACCTAGATTAGTTATAGGGAATGAAGTAATTGAATGCGTTGACCACTCACCGTATTTCGGAAGTCTCATCACTATTGGTGGGACGGTTTCTGATGAAGTTTCAGCATGGATTCACAAAGCCCAGTTTGACATTTGCCAATTGATGTCACTTGCAGCAACGAGAGACCGGGTGTACTGTGCAGCAGTTCGCGCCGTTTTAACATGTGGCTGCGAAACGTGTGTCATGGAAACCCAGGATATGCGTTGACTTCAGGTATTTGACCATAGAAATCTTCGTAGCATCGCCCGTATATCATGGAACAGTGGAATAAGTAATATTGAGGTTAGACAAAAGGTTCTTGGGAAATTTTGTAGATCAGTTAAAGAGGTCATTAACCTTCATCGACTGAGATGGTTGGAACATGTATTGCATATGCCTGACCACCGCCTGCCTCGTCGCGAGATGTTGGTTAGGTTTGAAGCAGGATGGAAGAAGAAAAGGAGCGACCATACCAAAACATGGCATCAGTCCACGAAGTCTTTGACAGTTGGTCTAAGCCATGTTGGTAGATGCAGATTACCTGGTTGGAGTCTGCGTGATAATCACAATGAGTGACCGGAGACATTGGCGAAATGGCTCAGAATCGGTCGAAGTTGAGCAAATGTATTCTCTTGTTACCTTTATCTAGATCTTGAATTATATTATTGTTTTCCGCACGCCTTTACTTTGCTCTTCCCTTTCTTATTCTGTTGTTGCTTTACCTCAGTAATTACGTAGTGCTAATGTGGTATGGCAACTTGAACCTTTGGACGTGTTTGCTGGGTTCTATGTTGTTGATGAATGAATAAAATGTTTTTTCTGGTTGCTAGATTTCTTTCTTCGTTAAATCTTGACATTTTTAAGTTTAGATGCTGCTGGTAAAATTGATTTTTGCTGCCTACAAATGATAAGGCTACGTATTAAAGTGTAGTTTAGTGCTTTCGAAAATATGATTCTTGGGCCATTTGCGGCATTTAGTTTAATGAATTTTTTTTAGCTGATATCACTCGGAATCGTCATACGTAAAAACAACTAGCAATAACGATGCATCGTTCATATCTTCGTATGTTATGTTGTTGTATTCGTAGATTCGGTTTCGAAGAATGCACTCTGTAGTTTTTAGCTGCGATTATGTAAAGCCACAATATATTTCTTCAGTTGGCAACTTGCTAACTTTAGACAACAGTTGTAAACTATGAATAATACATTACGATTATAAAAAATTTATTTAGCTCGTTACCATAGAGATAAAATTCAACATGAATTTTTTTCTCAATTCAATTACACTTACAGTGTATAGGACAAGAAAGATATCTTTATGCTTTATTTCAAATTATGCTACGTTTCTATCAATGATACGCCTACATTTTAGCTTATCTTTATACGTAATACATGTATGTCAACTTTTATGCTTACTATGTGAACTGTTAGCCTCATAGTAGGTCTTGACCAGCAGATCAATAATTAATTACCTTATGTTCTAATGTGAGTTGACCCAAGTAAAGAAGCATCATCAATCCTAGTAAATTTATTTTGAGTGTATTTATTTACCATTGTGCAGGGTTGTCTTTATAAGTGATTTCTAGTATATTCTGAGTATATATATGTATTATTATGACTTGTAATCTATTTTCAGCTTTCATAAGTAAACCATTGCCGATAAGCCACTTCGAATCTATTTCCTACTTAGTAATTATATGATGGATATAAGGTAGATGTTTCACACTGTTAACGTGTGACATCGGATTCACCTTACAACACTGGTATAAATTGTACGTGCAAAATGTAAAAGTATATTAATTTTAATGTCGCAAAAGTAATTGCATTAGACACATAATAAAAGTAGGCATTCAAAACCGTTTGTGTAACTTTTTATAAATAATTTTAGTTAGTTTGGTTTCTTTAAGGAATTGTACAAAGATTTATGCTTAAAAACTAGAGTACTCATCTAAAGCCATATAAAATGTATTTGTCAATCAGTGTATAGGACTTGTGATCCATGTTAAGAACGACAAACAGAGAAGGACTGTCTCTATGTATATATCCAAACCTTATAGCGAACGGCCTGCACAAAACAATACGGTGTTTATAACTACACAGGCCACGTAACCCAGTCCATTATATGATACAACATCACAAATATCATAAGGTTCGAAGAATAAAATGCAAAGTTAACTGAAAATAATTAATAATTATTTTCCACATAACCACTGAATAATCAAAAATTCAAAAATGTAACAACCAATATTTGCATAACAGAAAGGTCACCAACCTGTGACATATTTCCAGCCGTTAGTAACGTCATAATATAAAATTTATTACATACATGACAAAATATAAAGTCTTTAAATCAGTCTGCACAATTTGGTACTTCTTAAGCTATTTACATCGCTTACTGCTGCAGGTTACCCTACTTCCTAGAAAACTACATGCATCGTCCATAAAATTAAATCGAGATCAGTATGGAGTATCAACAACTATCGCCCTATTAACCTAACCTCTGTTGTATCTGGAGTAATGGAAAAAATAAATGAGGAGGAAACACCTCAGTATCTACTTGAGAAAAAACTACTTTCTTCTTTCCAACATGAATTTTTCAGGACTATTTAGATGACATAACAGCACAACAAGATAATATCATACTCCTTGTATTCGAAAGTTTTTCTTAGTCTAAGGACGTTTCTGACAAAGTTCCACACTAAACGCTTCTCTGCAAACTGAAATTGTTCAGGGTAAAGGTCCTTCTTTATTTATGCTCTGCATCCTTCCTAACAGAAAGTTGGTAGGCAGCAAAGATTGGTTAAAGTCCCTAATCACCAGAGCTAATTACCAGTCCTTTTATGATCTTAGTATTTCTTCTGATGAATGGGTTTTGAAAAGTAATTAATGCCATTACCATATCTACGGGCGTGTTAAATGATACTTATAGTAAAGAGAGGGCCAGCTGATATGGCATTGTTTCTCTTACCGAATCTCCCATAAACAGTTTTCTGCTCTGGAAGCTGACAGTATTACTGTAATCGCTGCTTGTTTTAATGATCACGGATTACCATCAGATTATTAGTGGGCGCCGTGACATTGAAAATAAACATCGTGACATGCCAGGCAACTAAAGAAGATTGATTATTTTTGAGGACTGTTTTTTCTGTAGACTATTTCATTATTTCTCGTCGTATTCAAGGTGGACATTTTATTTCAATTATTATTCACTTCCCTTTACCCTATCATCTCATTTCACACATTAACTATTAGTACACCATTTCTTATTGATGAACTATGGTTAATCAACTGTGTATACGTTCATCAGTTTGCATTCACTATTACTCCTAGTTCTCATTAATTTTAGTTAACTAATTAGTTGACTGTGTGGTCTGGTTCTATGTATATATAAAGGACTGTATGAAATATTATATGATCCTGTCTTCGTGGTTCGTCGATCTTGTGTTCTATTATTTCGGCTTGGAACCGCGTGGGTATAGGGTAAACGCGCAGTGATTAACTAGGCAACCGTTGGAGTTTGATATCTCAATCACAAATTTTTTTGTCATAGTACATCGAAGTGTGTCTGCAGACCTCAATGTCTCTGAGCGTAGTTGATGCCCTGATAAGAAATCCTACATCATCTCCACTTTTGTCGGACACCAGTGATTGAATACAAGATCAAGTTCAAATTGGGTGTCCTTTTGAAGAAGGGATACTACTGTTACCAGGACGTTCTCTAGAGAAAAATGCTATGTCCCTCAGACTTCCTTTAAACACTGCTGGGTGAAGAGGATTTTTATTATTTTAATAGCCATATGGTTAAGCGTAGGGTTTTAACTGTGCCCTAAGAATAGGCTTTACGTTCAGATAGAACGTATTAGTATGAAGGGTGGCCAATATACTCTTATATAGGTGTTCAGGTGTGTTCGAAATGTTGTATACGGTTTCCCCTCAAACGACTAAGAATCTTGGGAAAACAACCCCAGTTGGTTTCGCAGGTCACCGTGTTGTGTGTTTCTGAGCTCGGTAACGCAAATTGTTGCATGCATCTGTCCCATCTCTAGAAGGTTGGTGTCAATTTTTGAGGATGAAGGAGTAGGAGTAAAAATGTTGTGACCTTTAAAATATAGTCTTATAAACGTGTCAAATATTGTTGAGAATAGACCTGGTGATAGCATGTCAAGTCGCCAACGGACTCTATGCAACGTGGCATAAACCTTTGTGACATACAAATATAGTCTTCATTAATACACTACTTAAAACACATAGGCAATCACTGAAGAAAGTTACTGAGATCAAACGACTGAAATGGTATAAACGTGTGTTGCGTATGCCCTAATTTTTTTAGCCTAGGCGCAATACCTTGTCTCGAGTAGTAATACTAATACAAGTGAAAAAAGAAGCAGTTTTCTTATAAGAGGTAGTAAACAATAATGCACCCAATACAAAGCCCAGAATCCCACCATTGGTTATAAGTAGAGGTTCTGATCCGTAGGGATTTATTTTTACAATTTGAAACCAATAGTTTAGGATAGTGCATAACCATTCTAATGAAGGAGATTCCACTCCCTAGGATCCCAAGTTTGATCGTAATAAGTCGTGAGAAACTATGGAAGGCCTTACGCAAGTCTTAATATAGTATAAAAAGTATAGGTCGATTGTCTTTAAGTTCAGTATAAACAGTATATTTTCGCGATTGCATTTAAGTGGAGATAAAGGTATGCTATCGGTCCCCGGGTTGTTCGAATACTTTGGCGATTTCGCAGCTTTGCTTGTGTGTTCAGTGCACTTCGAGATTGCCTTATACTACACAAAAAGTTAAACATCTACATTTCCCGTCATAATGTAAGTCCTTGAAATGATGCCACAAATCTACCCTGTCATTCTCCTCTACTACATGGCCATCCCAAGGTCATATTTAAAACAAACGCCACTTAATTGCCAATTTGAAACGACGTTTATTATTTCACAATCACTGTGTATCATAGTATGATAAGTTTTTCCAACAATTGAACCTCTTTAATCGTCTGAAGTGTTCTTGTTGGTCTTGCCCGTAGAGATGGCCTGCTCTTGACATCAGGAAATAAATTATTATTATTATTATTACATATTTATTGTATGTAGCTTACAGACTAATCGTAAGGGTATTTCGGGAGAAGCACATGTAGAGTTGTGGATACAGGATTTATAAAATTGGGTGGTGAATAGCTTGCACATGGTTTTTACATCATAAATATTGTTATCTACAGTGACAAGGATGGGATGACGACTTTCAAAGTTTCTAGAGTTTTTTTTAGGGTCAGCAGACGGAGTAATCTTTGCTATTGCTAGTTAGAGTATCGTGCTTTTCCCTCATAAGCACCTGACTTCATTGTCAGAAATGTTACTATGAATGCAGTGAATGATTACAAGGGCTGAAAACTTACCCAGAATATGGAGATGGTATTTGAGGTGACGAAATTTATTTTTGTCAAGATTTACTTATGAAGGGCTTACGGTCATGTGAGTATTAGAGAAAAGTCATGAAACGGTTTGGTTAAAAAGTTCTCAGTGTTAAAATCTTATGCTACTACGGCTGCATTAAAGTCGTCACTGGAGAAAAAGATTCACCAATCAAGACTATTATGAATTGGAAACAATAAACGCAATTTGCTTTATCAAAATTTCTCTATGATACAGTGCAAGGATTACACTTGGATGGTTTGTGGATGGGTGTTTCGAATGAGTGTATAGCAGTCACTATTTGCAATGGCATGACTGGCGTGAGCAGTGGTTGGCAGTATGTTGTGTTATGTGTGGAGACGTGACCTAGGATATTTTTGTTCCTGGTGGAAGACAGTAAACTTTGCGTCCATCCGTAAAGTTCAGTTATTTCGACGAATTTATTGTACTTGTAAGGAGCGCTCATGAAATTTCACATAACCTGTGGCATGTTAAATTTACCGCCAATTATTTTATAGGTAAAGGCCGAAGAAGATACTTGTTTAAAATTTATTTTATGTCGTTAACAAGCTGGGTATTTGAGTTGTGCGATCTGTAACTACAACTGAGTAGTATATTATAATTAACTGTGTCAACAGTAACCAATAATGGATAAGGGAGTTTAAGGTTTACATCATTATTTGGCAAGGCCACAAGAGTGTCTTTTACAGATATATTTCACCCTTTAACTCGAACATTTGGCCTGTAGCTTTTGATTAGCTGGTAACTTGAGAGAGAAATAGATATGTGCATTTTACTGAATGGGCACTATGCTTCTTTGATAATTAATGCCGACAGAAACTGAAGCTTGTTAGTGATAGACGGGGCATTAATGAGAAATAATTCGAAAGTTAGGTCATGTTTCATGTACTTAAGTACATTGGGTATTAATTTACTGTGTAGACGTAGTATGTCGGAATTTTTGTGTGAATATGATTTGTAGAGAGATGGAGGAGGTATACTGACGGTGCCTACATTGCCTGCCTGCTAGTGTTGCATAAAGGGGAGTTGGTGATATGAATTTAGAGAAAGCGCAAACAGGAGTTAAATAAAATAAGCAAGAGACAATCATGTAGTGTTTTCAGAGAGACAGGTCATGAAACAGTTGAAGTAGAAGGGTGTACATTAGAGTATGTTATTTTCGTACTGCTTACAAACTTGGGAAATAAAACAAATTTGAGCATTATATTAGTGAGTAACACGTATTTAAATACATGTTTTGAATACAAACTGGTGCATTTTTTCATACACCATTTTTTCATATCTGTTATTTTAATCTCCATATACGTGTTCCATTATATTCAAACTAAATCAGGCATTCTGTAAAACACATTTTATCGGGTTAGGCACATATGTTTACTAATTTATTTATAAACTAGTACCTATCGTACACTAACGCTTTTTTACTGAGAAGCAGTATTGCTTTTATTTCGTTATTGCCATTATTATTAATATTTGCTACAGGCTTATGCTGTATTTGTTATCATAATTATTTTATACACTATTAACAATTTGTTTTACACATTTCATTCACACGTTCGTTCTATTTACAGTAATTTCTCAAATCAATTATTTAATTTCATTTTTATAATTGATGTATGAATATCATTGATAACTGTACATATAATCTTATTCTAGAAGTAGGGTCAATATAGTATCAGTGTTCGCATGTTTTATTTCTGTGTGATAGTAACAAATACTAAATTTACTATTTACCGTGTATAAGCATTGAACTGTTATCAGAACGTAAGACATTGATTAATTGTTGTGTTCATGTATAACTTGAACACCCTGATTTGTAAGTTTTCAACTTTGACCTCACGTTCGACAGGAGGCTGCTTATTCGTCAGCCTAGGTGATTACGTGACATCGTAACCAGTTATCATGTCATTACTAAAATCTTCTGTAATCAGCTATTGTTAAAATTCACACTATCTGTCATAAACATTTTAACTGTAAATGCAAATTAAACTATTCTAGATGATTGTTGATTGCACTAAGTTGCTTAGCTACCGCAGAATCATAGGGCCTATTTTTAAAAAATACAATTTGTATATATTTTTCTTGTTGCGAAACATGTCACTTTAAGTTTTATAAAGGATAATAATTACATTTTATTATCGTTAAGAACAAACTGCAGTGTATTTACGCCGTCTAAGATCATTAAGGTCATTTGAGTTAGGTTTACATGATTACTAATTTTACTGGATGGTTTATATTGTTTTTGGTTTGTATTGAACAAACTATAAACCACTGATGTAGTATGTTCATATTTTGCATGCGATAGTTGTATAACTCCAATTTACTTTTTAAATCGGCATTCACAGATGGTGCTGTGGTAGCCTGATTTTATTTCAATTGACTTGTTGAAACTTACGAAGTTCACAGAACTTATAAGGATAGAGTGATTGAAATTGCAGTAAGGATGTTGATGGATGGTCGATTTATCACTGAAAATACCGATTCATTCTTGAAACGATTTACATGGTGCATGACGAGTTACCAAAGAGTAATGAAAATGTGCACAGGAAGTTCAAAAATGCAAAGCTAAAGTTTACATAACCTACATTGGATTTACAACAGAAATACAGAAACAATTTACTTAACTAAATCGACATTTTGGCAACACATTGAAAGTTTATCGGGGTTCGATTGCAACTAAACTTCGGTGGCATATCCTTATCAATCAGCTGGTGTAGTTATATTAAGTTCCAGAAGTTAGAGACAGATAAACGTACTAATTAGCTGTGAAAGCAGTCATGTTACTTTGTATCACTTAAAGCTTATCGAAATTGTATGAATCATTCCATATAGCGAATAAAAAGTGGAGACGTTATTGCTAATTGTGCACTAAACGCATGCTAATGTTTACGTTAGCTACGTTACGATGTAGCCTTTCTTTTTGGTAACCTTGTATAATAACATACCATATGAGAAAGATTACATTTTGGGATCTCATCCAAATTTTTTATTTATTGGCTATTAACTAAAAAGAATGACTCTTTTCGAATATATTTTCGCTTTTATAATAGATTCTTTTAGTATCAGCTCTCCTTACACGTGATAATCTATACATTCATGAAATGAACGATTATTATTATTCACTGGACTAAATAGTTAGACGATTCATGTGTATTTATTAGTTTTTGCAGTAGCTGTTTAGACGGTTTGAAATATGGAGTAACGCTGTTTATTGGGACACTTACGTTGGAACTGTGCATCCAACGCTTACAGTGTCTTAGCATAATATCAACTGTCGACTTAATAAATCGCAACAAAGATAAAACTTACTAGTAAAAGTAGTGTCCCTTAAATGTGCTAGCGAAATCTAGAATCCACTTGGCGTGAAGTGTAAATTCTTTTTTCTTCCAAGCAAACATTACCGGACGTCCACTTCCCGTGTTATCAGTTATTACCAACTGAAACATAGAAAATCTACAACTAATTATAAATAAGGTAGCTTTCTTACTTCACCCTATTGATGTTATACGTCGAATCAATACCTGGGGTCATGCGATACAAACTAATTTGATCTTCTGTTGAAAAGCATAATCGGATTAATCTCCTCACATTTCCCTCAATATAATGAAACTCACGTAGCTGTCCACGTTTTTGGAAATGATTTTCTTGTGATAAGCATCTAAACCACGGATCGCACCTCAAAAAAAATTTCGTGAAGGGATGGTTGTGCGTCATGGTGTGTGATGAACGATATACTCATCAACACTCAGAACTACACGAAACATAGATTTACAATTCATGCATTTAGACCTAAAATTGCGACAATTACAGTTCAACTTACGGTTTGTTTCTCTGATTAATCACGTGAGATATTTTTTATTACCAAATGCACATTTTAAAACTACAAAAATGTATTTAAAAGACGAAAACTAGGTACTTTGACTTTGAGAATGAGTATAGTAAATGAATATAGTAATCTAAGATTGAATTAAATTTATTAACTTACAGACTAAAACTCTCCAACTGCTTGCTCTTCACCCTCCCAACTGAAAAATCGTCGGCTAAGCACTATATTTTAAAATGCTGCAGCAGTGCTTTCAGATCAACACTTATTTCTCGTAAGGAATAGGTCAAACAACTATTATTCAATAAGTAGTTACATAAAAACTATAGACTTATCCATTACTAGTCATATTTCTCCGTAAATATAATTTTGTTGAAATTCGTGAAAGCTAATAAAGGATGACCAGTCTGCCACGATGTTAATGTGGAACTGCCGCCATACACCTAACCGCTCAAGGTCACAAAAATGTCCATATTGAGGCAAATCAAACTCGGCTGATGCTTATCTAGTGCCGTTCGACAGTTGTTACTTTAATAAATATTCCATCTGCTTTCGTTCTGGCTTATAATATACACTGATTGTGTTTGCATTTTGTTAATGTTAGTCAGTGGTATACAAAACAAGGAGTTCTTGGAGTATTACACTCAAATTACAGCCTTCCTCCAACAGTGACTTCCATGAACTCTTTTTCGCTTTCACTAACTTGGTAAGCTCGGCATCAAAACTGCAACTGATGTGGATGTAGTTGACTGTATATACATGTTAACCTCGGATTCTTTTTCATTGCAAAACGTATCACATTACTTAGAACTTATACGTTAGTTGAAACGGATTTATATACAGTCATATCCTCCATTGCATCATATTGAAATTTATTTATTAATTATTGCCCTACCACATCAACACTCGTATTTGTGGAGCTAATCATGTATATACCTCAAACATTGTATGCGGATATATACTTCATCCTTTTAAATAGCTCGATCCTGACAAAGTGAGTCTGTTCCCATTATTTTGTAACCAAGCGCGAAAACAGTTAAGTCCTGTTTGTCTTTCTTAACGGCTATTTTTGACACACTTTGGTTATAATTTTTATTGTTTGAAACCTATATACATTATTATTTCTTCTAAAAAACGACCTTTACTCCTTTTTTAACAACCGGACTGTTTCTAATATCAAAACCACAACATCGTGAAAACGAATTTTCGGTTGTGATAGTACTAGTCTCTCATAAAAGATAGCAAGTCAGGCACAAAGGTGAATCTCAATAAAGTACAACAGCTTACGTAAATAATATGCATGACAAAAAAGATCGGAATAGTAATAAAGACTTAACACTGAAAATAAATTCTCAGTACACAGAATGAGAAGGTATTAATGAGGAAATTGTAGAATTGCAGATCAAGAAAACAAGGGATAAATGTAACAAAACATCGACCATTTGCTCGTCAAACAAGAGGATGTTCCACAGCAAATGAAATCTTAGTTCTAATTTATCTACCTCCAGATTTTTGTTAGATAATTATCCAATAATGATAGTAGCATCCATGCAAAAACCATGTGCAAGCTATTCACCACCCAATTTTATAAATCCTGTATCCACAACTCTACATGTGCTTCTCCCGAAATACCCTTACGATTAGTCTGTAAGCTACATACAATAAATATGTAATAATAATAATAATAATTTATTTCCTGATGTCAAGAGCAGGCCATCTCTACGGGCAAGACCAACAAGAACACTTCAGGCGATTAAAGAGGTTCAATTGTTGGAAAAACTTATCATACTATGATACACAGTGATTGTGAAATAATAAACGTCGTTTCAAATTGGCAATTAAGTGGCGTTTGTTTTAAATATGACCTTGGGATGGCCATGTAGTAGAGGAGAATGACAGGGTAGATTTGTGGCATCATTTCAAGGACTTACATTATGACGGGAAATGTAGATGTTTAACTTTTTGTGTAGTATAAGGCAATCTCGAAGTGCACTGAACACACAAGCAAAGCTGCGAAATCGCCAAAGTATTCGAACAACCCGGGGACCGATAGCATACCTTTATCTCCACTTAAATGCAATCGCGAAAATATACTGTTTATACTGAACTTAAAGACAATCGACCTATACTTTTTATACTATATTAAGACTTGCGTAAGGCCTTCCATAGTTTCTCACGACTTATTACGATCAAACTTGGGATCCTAGGGAGTGGAATCTCCTTCATTAGAATGGTTATGCACTATCCTAAACTATTGGTTTCAAATTGTAAAAATAAATCCCTACGGATCAGAACCTCTACTTATAACCAATGGTAGGCTTCATGGTTTTTTTATTATGCACATTATTGTCTTTTTGTGCTTTAATGACGTGTGTAATCTGAAACATAATTGTGTAATTCCTTTCTAAAATTTAAACTATTTTAAACTTTTTACCTTTAACAATTTAGTGTAGTGTGTTCTGCTATGAACAGTTTTTAGCATGATATTGTTTAGTTACCGAAGTGCTTTATGCTTGAAACATGCAAAACAAGATAATTATGGGTTTATGTTTTCTAAAAGCTACCAAGGTGATATCAATACTCCTTAAACAACCAGTATATTTTTATTCTTAACATTGTACATTCGTGGGTATAAAATTCTCTTTAACCCCTAATTTACTGAAACACAAACTCCCAAATTTTCGAAGCTGGAAAGCTCATATAATAATTTAGAAAACCTTGGAACTTGAAAAGTAAACGCAATCATATACAAGAGCTTTATAAGACCACTGTTAGGATACTATAGCCACACAGTTGTAGGTATTTTCAAAACTGACAAACTCACGGTCGTAGGCACATAAATAAAATTCGCCAAAAAATTTACTTATGTAATAAAAACGTTGCTTAAACTGATAATGGTTTTAAAATGCCATCCAGTAATCTATGTGTCGAAGATAAAGTTAAGCATGACATAATATATCCATAAGGACCCATGATCTATATCTAAACTTCAGAAATAACCATATTTGTAATTTAAAATAAATAAATTACAAACTCTCTTTTGTCTACCAATAATTTTTCGTAAATTAATATTGGCATTGTAGATACATTTATATATATATATATATATATATATATATATATATATCAGGAAATATCAACACTAGATCTTCACGTGTACTCATACGTTGGAATTACTTCTTGCAATTTTCGATCTTGCCTGATCCTCAAAAACCTTTCACAGTGGTTTCTAAGAGGAAAAGTTGTGATCGTTGGCACTACCACGTTTCTATCCTTACATGTGCTGCATTAGATACTACTGTCTGCTTTAGTTCCATCTCTTTCTTACCAGCTACCTTCAATGAAAATCTTGTTGTTTGTGCACCTTCATTTTACATAAATTTCAGATTTGTTGGCACTCTCATCTTATAATCAATTCGCGTCCACCAAATAATGTCAAACTTACCTCTAGCGAGGTTTTCCAATTCCTTCCCTGACTGAATATTGGTTGGTTTGTCTTCTGCTACAGAAAGTTTCTGCTGACAGTATCTAACCAGTGTATTCGAAGTATCCTGAGCAAACAGCTAATTATTGTTTGTATATTTTGAGTGAAAATTTTTGCAGTTTTTAAAAAATTCGACTTCATGCAATAGAACTGTCTTTACATTTGTATTTAAACACCTGACTTTAATGTCGGCTGACAGTCGCCTTGTGCTACAGGTTTTTTGAATTGTAGAAATTCTGTTCCTAATTTGATAAGTTGTGTCTTCACATCTGCAGCAAGCCCTCCATGTCAATCGATGATTTTGCCTAGGTATGTCGAATATCTTCCAGGGTTTTGTCACCACGTGCAATCACAAATTACACAACCTAATCTGTAGACATAGTTTTGTGTGGAGGTGGAGAGGGTCCTATGATTTACTAATTAGCTCGCAGAATTACGAAATGCAGTCACGTAGTAACACAGTGAGAACTCAAATGTAGTAGTAGAATTGTTTTTAAATCGCAAGTAATAAGAATCGTAAACAGTCGGCAGTCAGCACTCAGAAATCCAACAATTCAGTAGTGCCGTTTATTAGGAAACTAACGAGCTGTTTGAATATGTGAACGCATGTTGGAATAACAACCTCCCACGGAGGCATGAGGATAGGACAACCAGTGACTAGTAAGGGATGAGAAGGTCAGACTGACATACGTCACCGCAACAATATAATAAATAAATAATCAAGCACACATACATAGAGGGGAAAACATGAATTATAACACATAATAACACATTTATAGAAACATCAGGAATAAAAGTACACAGGGTCATGTGACTGGATTTAATTAATGTAGAACTTACACCAGTCATAACAGGTTGTCATGTCTCTATTAGGTGTAAGAAGGCTAATAGACATAAGGGTGGGGGAATAAACTTATATGTTCGAGATGACTTATGTATTCAACAGTGTATGTCGACAACACATTAAAAGTGACGAATGCGAGGCAGCCAGCTTCAGTCCCAAGTCTACGCGTAACCAAGTACTCAGTGAAGCAGTTTATCGCAGCCGTAGCTGCTTAGCGGACGGTTTTACACTGAACTACATTTATTAGTGGTCAGTTTTACGTAGGTTGTCCCATCATCCACCACAGATTGGCGAAAACGCTCGTAAACTACTATGACGTAGGAAACTGTCCCTAGGACTTGTGCATTAATAAGAGTTGTGACATATTTAAGCAAGTGTACCGTAAGGTTAGAAAATATTATATACTAATTATTGAAAGATCTCGTGTAATCTACGAACGGCAGCCTGCTGAAGGAAAAACCTCACTTATCCTAAATCACTGTTTCCCTATATTAAGAGACGAAGTAAAAGAAATGTTTAGATTCCGTCTTTATTAGATACAAAAACTGGTAAAAATAACTAATATATTTCAGCGAGGTTTTTAATTTTTAAATCCTTTCGTTGAAACATATCCAACACAAATAAAACAGTTATTATGGCGTCAGTCTTCATTACTACTGAAAAATTATTCGATTGGTCTAGCCACCTAAAACCAAGTAAGTCGTTCGGACCTGAAGGGATACACCATACGCTGTTATCATCAATCGCGGACATAATTTAAAAATCACTCTCAGAATTTTTTCATGGTGTCTCTTTCGCGAGAGCAGCTTCCAAGAGATTGGAAGGATGTAATAATCATCCCTGTTTATAGGGATGTAAATAAACAACTGACATCTATATATAGGCTTATCAGTTTGACCAGCATTATTGTTAAAATTTCGAATGAAATAGTCCGTGATAAAATATTGACTGCTGTGGAGTCACAGAACTCGCCGATTTCAGAACAACTTCGCGTTTGTCACAACTCCGCCCGCAGCTCTTCTAGGGTTGTTGCCGGTCCCAAGCCCGGGTAAAGGAGGAGGGTTGGGCGTAGGGCTAGCACCCCTATCCCGTAAAACACAAGTTTGCTAAAAAAACGCTAACCAGAATAAACAAACCTATCCATTTAAACTCTGCCCTGGAAGTGGAAGGAACCTATATGACGCTCCATGATGAAAGCCGAGATTCTTCGGAAGTCATGAGACCGATGCCACCCCTTCTAACGACCAGAGCAAAAATTTTTATAGGTACATGGAATGTTCGGACAATGTGGGAGACAGGGAAGATCAGCCACGTAGCAGCAGAAATGAAGAGATACAATTTAACTGTGCTCGGGATCAGCGAAACGCATTGGACTCAAACTGGACAGAAAACATTAGCCACGGGAGAGGTGCTACTATATTCCGGGCACGAAGAGGAAAATGCCCCACACACCCAAGGAGTTGCTCTGATGCTGTCTAAGAAAGCGCGCAATACACTTGTAGATGGGAACCACATGGACCCAGGATCATCAAAGCATCCTTTAAGACAATGAGGAAGGGGATTACAATGAACATCATCCAGTGTTATGCACCCACCAACGACAACAACGACGAGGACAAAGATCAATTTTATGATAGGCTGCAGTCAATTATAGTGAAGTGTCCAGGAAAGGATCTGACAATCCTGATGGGGGACCTAAATGCCAAAGTCGGAATGGACAACACCGGTTACGATGACATCATGGGACGACAGGGTCTAGGAGAAAGAAATAAGAATGGTGAAAGATTTACAAATCTTTGCGCTTTCAACAAAATGGTTATAGGTGGTACAATATTCCCCCACAAACGTATACACAAGGTTACATAGATCTCACCGAATCATACTACAGTGAACCAAATTGATCATATATGCATCAATAAAAAATTCAGAAGATCAATGGAAGATGTGAGAACCAGGAGAGGAGCTGACATAGCTTCAGATCACCACCTGTTGGTTGTCGAAATAAAGCTGAAGCTAAAGAAGCAATGGATAACTGGAGCAACTGCATTAAAACGGTTCGATACAGCCTCTCTTCGGGATACTGACAAACTCAAGGAATTCAAAATAACTCTCAACAACAGGTTTCAAGCCTTACAAGATCTGCTGAGCGAGGAAGAAACCACTGTGGAGGACAACTGGAAAGGAATCGAAGAGGCACTAACTTCAACTTGTCAAGAGGCTCTGGGCTGCAAGAACTACCATCATAAGTAATGGATTTCCACAGAGACCCTGAGCGAAATTCAACAAAGGAGGAACAAAAAGGCAGAAATCAACAACAGCCGAATTAGAGCAGAGAAAATCAAGGCACAAACTGAATACACAGGAGCAAATAAACAAGTAAAGAAGAGCATTCGAGCCGACAAGCAGAAGTATATCGAAGGCCTTGCAACTGCAGCGGAAAAAGCTGCAAGAGAAGGAAATACGAAACAGCTATACGACACCACGAAGAAACTGGCAGGGAAATATAGTAAACCAGAGCGACCGGTCAGGAACAAACAAGGCAAGCTAATCACCGAGATTCAAGAACAAAGAGACAGATGGGTAGAACATTTTGAAGAACTCTTGAATAGACCAGCTCCACCGAACCCACCAGACATTGAAGCAGCATCTACAGACCTCCCGATAGATGTCAATTCACAAACGATGGAAGAAATCAAGATAGCCATCAGACAGATCAAAAGTGGGAAGGCAGCAGGACCTGACAATATACCAGCCGAAGCACTCAAGTCAGATATGGACATAATGGCGAGGATGCTCCACGTTTTATTCAAGAGAATCTGGGAGGAAGAACAGGTGCCGGCAGACTGGAAAGAAGGATACCTTATCAAGATACCAAAGAAAGGGGATTTGAGCAAATGCGAGAACTACAGAGGAATCACACTATTGTCAGTACCAGGGAAAGTCTTCAACAGAGTGTTGTTGAATAGAATGAAAGATTCAGTGGATGCCCAACTTCGAGATCAACAGGCTGGTTTCCGTAAGGATCGGTCATGCACAGACCAAATCGCAACACTACGCATCATCGTTGAACAATCAATTGAATGGAACTCGTCATTGTACATCAACTTCATCGAATATGAGAAGGCATTTGACAGCGTAGACAGGAGATCACTATGAAAACTTCTTCGACACTACAGTATACCAGAGAAACTTGTCAACATCATCCAGAATTCTTACAACGGACTACAGTGCAAAATCATGCATGGAGGACAGCTGACAAATGCATTCTCAGTAAGAACCGATGTCAGACAAGGCTGTCTGCTCTCGCCCTTCCTCTTCCTCCTAGTGGTTGATTGGATCATGAAAACCTCTACATCTGAGGAGAAGCACGGGATTCAATGGACAAGTAGGATGCAACTTGATGATCTGGACTTCGCGGATGATCGAGCACTTCTATCCCATACACAACAACAAATGCAAGTGAAGACAACCAAAGTAGTAGCAACCTCAGCATCAATAGGCCTGAACATACATAAGGGAAAGAGCAAGATCCTCAAATTCAACACAGAGAGCTCCGACCCAATTGAACTTCATGGTGAAACTCTGCAAGAAGTGGAATACCTTTACATACCTGGGGAGCATCATCGATGAACAAGGAGGATCCGATGCGGATGTAAGGGCAAGGATAGGCAAAGCCAGGGCAGCATTCCTACAGTTGAAAAATATATGGGAGTCCAAACAACTGTCTACCAATCTCAAAGTTAGACTCTTCAACTCGAACGTCAAGTCAATTCTTCTGTATGGAGCTGAAACGTGGAGAACTACTACAAACATCCTCAGGAGAGTACAGGTATTTATCAACAACTGTCTACGTAGAATATTGAATGTCTGTTGGCCGGGAAACCATCAGCAACAGCCTTACTATGGAAAGAGAACAAATCCAGCTTCCAGCTGAAGAGGAAATTAGGGAACGACGTTGGAAATGGATAGGACATACACTGCGGAAATCATCAGACTGTATCACGAGACAAGCACTAACTTGGAATTCTGTTGGAAAACGGAAAAGAGTAAGGCCAAAGAAAGCACTGCGTCGAGAACTAGAAGCAGACATTAAAAGGATGAACAGTAACTGGAGACAGCTGGAAAGGATTGCTCAGGACAGAGTTGAATGGAGAAGACTGGTGAGCGGCCTATGCTCCTCTGAGAGGGGTAACAGGCTTAAGTAAGTAAGTAAGTAAGTTGCGTTTGTCACAATATACTAACTAAGTTAACGAGGCTAGTAGTTTTTAACAACCATTCCTTTTGTAAACGATATCATGCGTCTGATAACAACCTTAAGGCCTTTAGGAACATAAATGAAATAACGGTATCTGAGTAGGATGTACATCATATCTGTAATATTTAGAAAGCCCAAAGGTGACTTGCATTTATTCTTTTGTGTCATGATCAATCCATCTCCAGAAATTTCAGACTGTCATCTCTATGGTCATTTTTCTTTACGTAACGCTTTATTTGTCGGTGAGAGTTTTTTCTACGATTGTTGGTATCATTACCTATTGATAGTGTTAATCTATTGTGAAAAGCAGCCAGTTATAGCGTGACCTCAACCAATACGAGCGTATATATACGCCAGAAGCTATAACAATAAGGTCTATAATCCGGACGCAATGTAAAAATCTAAACTATAATTTAACATCAAATAACATGTATCACATGACTACGCGTATAAACCATTCGATCCAACCGTTTTTTCACGAGTGGGTTTGAAAACTAAACAGAAACTTCTGTCTACATAATGAGCTTACTTTCCTCCGACAGGTTTGACATATGTGAAAAACAAGCACAGAATGATCGAGTTGCTTAAAAACTCTTCGTTAAAGAACGAAGTTGTCCAGATGCACAGCCGACAGTAAAAGCGGTTGTTTTCGATGTGTCACCCATAATATTTTTGAACGACTAAAGACTCTGTACTATATCTGTTCGTCTTGTGGTTTTCGTCAGTGAAAATAAGGCAGTTCGCCCTCTGTCAAAACCATCAGGTATAACAAAGTGATGTAAAGGTCATCTATACGGTTTCATAAAAAAGTATTACGTAAGACATATGTGGAGTCTACGCTAACAACCTCTGGAGACTTTGCATATAGAATTATTATGTCATTCCGTGCAAAAACAATTTTTAAAACATTACAACAACCGTCATGAAGGACCTCAACTTTCCCAATTGTATTTGAATTTCGTATAAGGTCATTGAGATTACAAATACCTGGACAATTTAAATATACACAAATCTCACGTTCGTGAACCTTTGTCCCCACATTTTTGATATTATTATAAAGGTAGAATTTACTAAGTTCTGCAAACGCCAGATCCATAACTTCCAGGGAATCTGTGTTTTTCTGAACAAAAGATCGAATAACACTATGCGTAGCATCGCACAATCTACCGTTTGAGTAATCCGTTGTCATAAAGTAAGTAGTACATAATTGGTTATGTGCTGTCTCTAAATATGACATTTCATGCATAGTTGGAGAGTACCATAATCTTTTGTCTGGCAACCTAAATACTTACACCTAATAGAACATGAGTTACATAAGAGCGAAACAAGCTTGCCTTTTTTTTAAAATCCATCACCCCGAAATGGACGTGTACTGATATGGCTCTTCATGTTACTGGACCCGTTAAGGTTTACGACTTGAGGTGACAACATAGTAAATATTCGATTACTGAAACGGGTTATTTAATTGTAGTAACACTTACATTTCGTTGTATCTGAGCAGGGACTGGCCGATATTATCGATTCTGTCATCTGCGGCGCTATATCCGACAGATAGCACTCAGCCTTGCCTTAATCTATTGCTCAGACACAATAATCCGACTGATTTATCAAAAGCCAACTAGTCGCTCACACGCATGTATTAAAACAACAATAAGCCAATAATATACAATACAATATATATATATAAATAAGGTCTAGCCAGACAGACAGTGTGAATGTATTCAACCGTGGCAATACATATTATGTAGATTAGTTATTAAGAAACAGCAATTCAAACCGTCTAAAAGTATCCAAGTGCCACAATATTCGTTCAACAGAATGATTAAAGACGAACCACATGTTAACAAGTTCAAATGCATCAATGCCGTAATTTGTAAACATAGCTTGACAACGTATAACTGGTGACGCATTTCTGACATGACTATAGAATAGAAACGAACCAATGAGGTGGCGATTTAACATCTCAAGGTCATTGGGCACAATTTTAGATGATGATTTAACGCATGCACGTTAGTTTCGAAGAGTAAGTCATCGTTATCTGTTTACAGGAGTAAGATGCTTAGAAAACGCAAATATAATCGTGGACACAGCATACATACAGTTTGGCTAGGTAGTTTTAGTACTAAAACCCACATTAGTTATTTGGTATTGGGGATCGACATCTGGTAAAAGGACACTTCGAAAGGGTTTTTAACCAGAAAAAACCTACCCTAAATCTGATTATTAGAATGTATGTCAAACAAGGAACACAAATTTACACTGATGGTTTATAGTAATACAAGTGCCTATCAAGACTTGGATACAATCATCATGACGTCGTTCACAGCCGACACTAGATTCCACAACAGGAATTCACACAAATAACATAAGAGCTATATGATATAGATTAAAAAACTACCTTCACAAATATAAATGAACTCTTGAAAAAACTTTATAGCCACATGGTTAAGTATTTGCACAGAAGTTACTTTGATTTTAAATGTATACACGTGTATATATTTAAATGTTTTCTGATTTAACCTAGTGTAATCACATGTGGTGGATATTTATCATGATGATATTCACCAGGATACATATACTGTTCACGGTCGCTCACTCGTAAACAGATTAACAGGGTGAGACCTAGGCTTACATTTACAAATACGATACACGAATACATTCCAGCGAAGGATAGCTTGGTGGTTTGTCTCTAAAACTTTTCGCAACATTGTTTAAAGCCTACTTTTAGCCCCACCTGGAAAACTAATTTATTAGCCTTACTAATTGAGTTTATACTTCATAGAGAAAGTTTAAAACTCACGCAATCAAGTGAATTGTGGGCCCTAAACGTACGACATGCGAAGATTGCTTTGAGAGCTCAACTTGCTTTTTAGATAGAGAAGAGTAAGATAAGGTCTTAACTGGATGCACGAAATATTTCAAGGCAGACTACGTTGATAGAAAAATCCTCTTGCAAAAAACCTCAAAGAGCCACGAGGTAACTTAAAAACTGCTTACTGTAAGGTGATTTCACAAGCACCAACCCATACTTATAGTGTGCTCCACTTGAAACGCCTTTATTTCTACAGCCTTGTTGGTGAAGCGCTTCAATACAAAGGCTTATATAATCCAAATCATTTTGTATTCTATCGCCGCGTTCTTTTGATAATTTATGTTTCTGTTGATAATAACGTGCTTACCATTTGTATATTTTAGTTGCATTTCAAATGATTTCCAACCTATCGAACGCCTTGTTAGGTATAGGATTCGTAACAGAAGTCTTAGAATTTTCTTCTTGGTTATTAGAACAAAGGTGTCTAGTACTTACAGCCTATGCCTTTCAACTAAGTTATAACTAACTCCTCTGAAAAAAACGCGAACCATTGTTGGTTATTAATACTATTGCAATATTTTCACAGCTAATTGCCTTTTTAAATGCTTGCATCATGAAATCACAGTGTGGCGAAGTTTTTAACGTACTTCAGGATTTAACCTAAAAAAATAAAACCATTGAGTTTCAGAAGACTTAATGGTATTTTCTTTCAGCCTTAAGCCGTATTTTAGTAATTTCAATGCAGCTTACAGTCATCGGGTTTTAATTTTGTTTTTACTTACCAATGCAAACTTAGTCATGTCCGTACTCGTGTCTCAGATATTCTGTTGTCACAGATAGTATATTCCTTTTCTTACTAACTTGTACTTTGAACGAATGACGTGTTTTTATTCGATCTGTAAAGTTCGTTACCTGTATGCTGTTTTAAGGTAGATGCATTTACGTCTTGATTATTTTGATAATTGTATTTTAAGCGTGTTGTGTCTTTATATTTTTCCTAGAAATGTATCAACTGAATCGTTTAATACCAGAGTCAATTAACTTTGTACATACAGATACAATGTATAAATTAGAAAGCTTTTATCATCCCGGTGAAAAAAAGGAGTCATTTGGCACTAAAATACCAACTGAAAGTTCTTGTAATGAATTGAACGAACGTGACAAAAGTCTCCTCAAAGAAATTCGTCAATTAGACAATAGTATATCATTTCTTTTAAAATTATTTAAAAGTTATAATTCTAAAAGTGATCCCAATAATAACAACGCTGAAAATGGTTCAAATTATGACAGTTTTGTTACTGAACTTCATCAATTTTCGTATCATATTTCAAATCTAATAAATCATTATAAAACGAACCCTGTTGAGAGTATACATCATGATAACATCTACAAAGAACTGAGTGTAGTTGATCTTGAGTTAGAGGAGATTCTTAACATGTTCAAAGGTTATTCTCATCAGAATGCTATTGGCACAACGACAACAACCGTTACACATTTAGATAGTCCTAGTGTTGTAACTAAAGAACCTGTCACACTTATTATTCAGTGCAATCCAAATAATCCTCCACTATCTGTATTATTGTTTTGTCATTTATTACTTAATGATCAGCAGAAAATAACAATTTGTTCATTTCTTCATTCGACAGTAAACGAGCTTCCTCTATCACTTAAAAAATTAATAGAAATTTTGTTGGTTGATTTAAATGGTTCTTCAGATAATGCTGATAAACACCAATGGAAGCAAGATACAAAATTATGCCTACATTTTATATGGAATTCAAGTTGTCCTGATTGTTCTGTTTCATCTCTTGACAAATCTATTACCCCAACTCAATTGTATGGAGAATGTATGCTTATACAGCTGATTGTGAAGACTTTGGAACCTTACAATTTCGAACAACTCTCTTCACTTATTATTACTATTGATTCATGTTTACTTTTACCTAGATTATCACTGCTTAACGCTCAAAATGTTGAGCATAAGTCATTAAATACCTTAAATAACCATCCATATTTTACGAAGCTCGATCGCGAATTACCATCGATTGTTGATTGCTTTCTGTTTATTTGTATCAAAACATTAAATTTATCGGGTGCATTGCCAGCCAACTTAAAAGTTTGGTCTCATTTCTGTTCTAAATGGAAAAGCTTTAAATTGTTATCACTCTAAATCTTTATATGTTCTTTAAATTTAATAATTATACGTACTGGTGCATAAAAGTTATTATTTTACCATGAAATCTAAGTTAAAAATAGCCATACATGATTGTTGTGTAAATCGTTAGGATTAATTGATGTTTATTAGTATCCCAGCTTCTTATTCATTTAGTATCGTAACACTATTCTCCATTCCTACTAAGGTAGAACATATCGACTTGAAATACTTGTTAAAGTTATCTAGTGTCTATTTACATGCTATCTTTGTGATCCTAATTACAGCTACTCTCTTAATGCGGTGATTGAATGTTGCCCATCATGATGATGAAATCGTGCTATAAATATTGTAATACTTGTTTTATCAAATTCTACCACGCCAGTGCATTTGGTTGGAAAGTGTTTAACCTAAAAGCAGAAACTTAAGGCCCGAGAGCGTTGTCTTACTGCGGACTATACTATCATGTTTTTCGCAACCAACTGGAATTTTGAAATTTTTTTCACACAACCGAAAGCGTTGGAAAATGTTGACCTTTAAAACGGTGCGGTTTGCCTTATCTAAAGAATTCCCATCACTGGCAGTAAGGTCTAACGCATCCGAAACTACGCACAGAAGGTAGTATATGAATGACCCCGAATAATTGGTCCTTTAGTTGTCTAATAAAGTTTCAAAATCAGCACGTTCACTACTGACCCAGTTCATCTTTCAGGTGCTACAGTTCTAGAAACTTCGCACTGTCTACACTTCTAACCACTCAACATCACCTTGTCCATGAAAAACCACATTGCTTATTTGGTATTCCTCTTAGATATCTTGTTGTAAATATAACTGGAATAATTTGATCAAAACAGTGTTATTGCTAATTTCCCGACTGTAGCTACTACCTTGACGTGGTTGCAGGGTTCGCCTGTCGTGATAACCTAACTGAGCTATAATGGCTGGCATCCATGTTCCCAAGTCTTGCCATGCCAACCAGGTCTTTGGTGAGTGATAGGACTAAAGGCAGCAACCTAAGATCTGAGGGCGAAGTCGTGCTGCCTTTTTCCAATCGAGTGTGACAGCAGTAAGGCCTTTCTGATAACCGGTATCTAAAGCGATGTTGCCTTCTCCACGGAAGAAAGTGATTAAAAAATGTAAAAAATAATCTTATTCCACGAAATTTCGTCTCCAGTGGTAAGGGCTTTAAAAGAGCAGAACTAACCCTACAAAAACTCCCCGTGACAAAGTAGTGTGTCATCGGTTTCAAGCAGTTATCCTGTGGGCTCGGCGATCGCGCTCCCAAGTCACTAAGGGCAACACCAGCCTAGGTTCTTATTCACGTACTTCAGGAGGCAATATTCTTCCATGGTGTGGGCAGCCAGGAAGTGACAAGTGCCTTAATGCCTCTAACAGTGTACAGGATCATTTTATTCGAAGTCAAATCCCAACCTCAACTCTTATCCATACGACTAGTCCTCGCATAACTCTATCACCTCACGTCACTAATGCTAACAGTCCGTTCCCATGAAATGTTACTTCTGGTCTTCTGAAACCTCGGTGTAAACTACATATCTAGGCTTTCAGTATTCAAACCTTGGGCCAGAAAATTCCCTTAGCTATGTTTCTAGAACCTCGCTTCATCAACGTCCGCTGCGTCTCTAGAACGCGTATACAGGATCCAAGTACAATCATTCGCTTGACATCACGTCAGAATAAAGAGCCGGCCTGATACACCCTTCGTGTTTTTAGAGACTTCACTTACTACCAATCGAGGCCTTGCTGGTGTAGGTATACCACCTAGTTCAAAAGTTGAGCAGGCCTTCCTTGATTGGATTCTAAATAGACAGTCGCTTGTGCCCTGTCCGTCTAAACGGGACAGTAGGAACTAGGGAAGGTAGGGACACGCAACGCCTCATCGTTTTCTCTGCCTACTCTTTCACTGATTGCAGCCCAGATAAAGCAAAAGATGTATTTTACAGAAAGCTTTCCGACCTTTTTCTAAAGACTAAGGGCTCACATGTAGTAATGGTGGTTAGTGATTATGATGTCCAAGTGCGTAGACTAAATGAAACCGGGAGATACCTTGGTGGATCCTAAGGCGCTGGGGCTCAGCGAACAGATAATGGCGACCGTTTACTACAACTGTGTTCATATAATTGCTTAATTCTAGCAAGCATCAATTTTAAGCACAAGGTAAGACACCAGTTGACATGGCAACCTCCACAATCGACTCAACGCTGGACTCAAATAGATCACATTGCTATCAGTCACCGTTGGATAGGCTCGATAGAAGACTGGCGCTCATTCCGGGGCACATGCTTAGACTCAGATCACGCCTCAGTACAAGCGCGCATTAGTCTGTTTATTACTGGATATAAAAGATCCACTGCAAGGATCCTGAGCAGTAGTGGGTAGTAAAAGCTAGAGATGAAATAGGCAGCGGCGATACGTAACAGTAGGCAACTGTTCAGACGTATCAAGGAAACTGGTATCAGTGATCTGGGCGTAAATTGAACTATCACGAAAAAATATAAAACTTATTCACTGTCAATCGAGAATATAAGACCGATGGGCAGAACACTTTATGGAGCGGTACAACTGGCCCTCGACCTCACCTCAGTTACTCACCATACCTAAACAATCTGAATGGTAAATTGATATCAGTCACTTCCCCATTTCTTAGTGAGGTTTAGAAGGCCATGGGGAAATAAAAGAGAGGGAAAGCAGCAGGACCTGATGGATTAACCCCTGAAATATGTAAGGATAGTGGCCCAGTTGTAGCGGTGAAATTAAATGAGATCTTAGCTAGTATCTGAGAACTGAACGTAATCTTATCTGACTGATTTTGAACACTAATCGTCCCAGTCTATAAAAAAGGACAGAAGTCCTTTTGTGACAATTATAGAGGAGTCAGTTTAACGAAAAAAGTGTCCGAAATACTAGCTTTAATAATACTTAGATGTTCAACTAAAGCTCGTGAAGAGCAAACTCGAGATAACTAAGGTAGTTTCAAACATAGTTGTATTGACCAAATACTCACACTTCGACATGTTTCACAACATAGACACACTTTTAGACGTCCAACAATAGTTATATTTCTTGACCTTAAGGCAGCGTTTGACTCTATCGATTGTGAGGTTATGTGGCGTACCAATGAAGTACATTAATCGTATGCAGGCTCTCTACTCGAACACTACTAGTCGAGTCAGAACTTATGGCGAACTGTCCTCCAAATCGATCACGTCAAACGGCGTTTACCAAGGTTGTACACTTTCCCCATTTTTATTTAGTTTTGTAATTGACACTTAGGATTAAGGTTTTCGACATCTGAGTTTTCAGGGGTTGACCTCCTTCCAGGAGATACACTTGTTGATTTAGGATATACAGATTAAATAGTTCTATTGGGTGAAGGCAGAACCATTTGACCACCTTAAGCATAAATGTAAACATGTTTAAGATGTAATTTTCTACGTCCAAATGCAGAATGTTGCTCCAGAACTGGCTTGCCTCGGCGCCGAAATTAGTGATGGGGAGTGAAGTAGTTGAATGTATTGACCGTTTTACTTATCTTGAAAGTTTAATCAGTCCTCATGGTCTGATGAAATGTTGGTTCGTATAGAGAAAACTCGATTAGCATTTGCCAATTGGCATCACATGTGCTGGGTACATATTTATAGAATGCTAAACAGCATGAAACTGAAGTACAAAATTTCATGCTGATTGTCACCAGGCGTTAGAGATTTATGCTAATACTGAATGGATTGGTTTAGTATTTTGGACTGACTATTTATTCTTTTACGAAATCCATTAGCTCATTTTAATCTAAGTGAAAAGTAGGTATTTATTCATTTACTTCTATAAGTTAGTAGATTCATTTATTTAAAAAAAAACATGAGAAATGTTGTCATGCAAGTCTTTAGCAATATCAACAAAGTATGTGATAACGTTGAACTAGGGAGAAGTTACGATAAGGAATTGTTACCATGTTAATCAATGTCGATTAGTGAGCTAAATATTGAAACTAGAATTTCTAGAAAGATAAAGTTGATGAAGTTAATGTAACAAAAAGATTATGAAATAAAACTATGAGTATCTTTTCTTCAAAATGAAGTAGTTCTGTTAGAAACAAAAATAATACTTTGGTATTATACAAAAGTTCATGTATACGAAGGAATTTATTATTTATTTCATAATAGAAATAGTAATGCAAACATGAGATGAAATTACAGAGAAAATGAAATATTATGAAAATCAAACAACATGAATGCAAAGATCATT
Source organism: Schistosoma japonicum (assembly GCA_025215515.1). Taxonomy (NCBI): domain Eukaryota; kingdom Metazoa; phylum Platyhelminthes; class Trematoda; order Strigeidida; family Schistosomatidae; genus Schistosoma; species Schistosoma japonicum. The sequence goes on along the minus strand of CM046064.1, from coordinate 39,058,319 downwards.
GTAAAATTTTGGAGATGAAATACTACTTATTCTACTAATAATCACTAGACAAAATGTAATTAAGAAACGTGAAACGAAGAGAACTTACACTTAATTGCACAAAGATGACAGAAGTGCTGACTAGAACGAAGCTTTTCACTATCAACTTAAAATATGCGGTGTATACAGTGTGTGTTACAGAAGTGTGTGTATGAGACATATTGAAATTACGAAGAAATTAAGGCTACTGAATATTACAATTGATCGGTAAGCGCTTATCTGGACCCAAACACTTACTACATGTGAGTAACTGAGACACAGCACGTACCATATAGGACATAGTGCCAAACTTTCCTGCAGGTGGTGTATCATAGAAACGTTGACAAATGTTATGTAACCCGTGACACGTTAAGATGCTGTGTCTACGTGATGATTGTTGGTTGTTATTATTATTAATCAAGGTTGGATCAGTTATTCCTGATTCCTTCAGTGATTTTGCGCAACATAATGTAGCGTTTGCACCATATTTCATCTAGGAAAAAAGAAAAGAAAATATCATAATGTTTGAAAAATACCTTATCATTAGCATGCCACAAACGATGTGCAACCTGCTATATATGTGCCTTAGTTGAAATGGTCTTACCGCATGAGTATAATGAGGTCAATTTACCAACATAAGTACCAGGATATAGTCCAATGAGAGGAGGCAAGCATGAAAGAATGATGAAAATTACAATCTAGGTGATAGAGAATGGATGCACGCACTCGGCGGTAAGTGATTCTAGGACATGTCACTGTATAGCTTCGAATCAGTTTTTAATACCAACTACAAATCCGTTAATTCAATTACAGTCATCAGCTAATGATGACTAATTCATGAAGTTCTAATAACAAAACATGACCAATCGAGTTCAATCATGTGCAGTGCGAGGCATTAACCTACTAATGATAATGGGTGAGGTCAAATAAATATATCGCGAATCGACAGGTTACAAATGCCGCCGGATGTTGGTTGGCCCGGCGGCCCTAACAGTTAGTCATTTGCCACGAAGCCTGAATGTCCTGGCCTTAACCTTTCAGTAGGGTTGTGGATGGTCACCATTAAGGACATCAGTGTTAATTACTGGTTTTCAATGATTATCTAACTTGGGCCAATTCAAATTCAATAATCTTTAAGACATATAATTATGGTCGATAACTTCACGAATATCACATCTTGGCTTTTTAGCCCATGGTTTTCTTGTTTTTATTTTCAAACAGACTAACACTGCACATCGACGTAGGCGGTTGTTGGGTATATGCGATACATATCCTAACCAATTCAGTGGTTCAAAATTCACAACCTCACTGATCAAAGTACCATCTTGGCCAAGTGCTCGATTCTTAACCTTATTATTGCTTGATCGGTCGCACTAGGGTATGGGGGCAATGTTTCGAATTCACCTATATATATATATATATATATATATATATATATATATATATATATATATATAATTCACCTATGTCCGAACGATAGATGAGTAAGTATTATGATTATTTTTTTATCACCAAAGTATCCCATTTTCTTAAACAGTAAGACATTAACGACGTAGGAACCAGCATGTATGCACATAGGCTCAAGTTGTCACATCACATTAGCAATACCAGATCAATTTTACAACAGTAACACGACGCAGTAGGCAAGAACGAAGTAAAGGCGTGTAGGAAAGAATAATAGAACTTAAGATCTGTATGGAGACGAAGAGTGAATACACTTGCACTACTGTATTCGATTATTGGTCGTGTCATACAGTGTCTCCAGTAATCCATTAACTGCGATTATTACGCAGACCTCGACAACATAGTTTGCATCTGGCAACATGACTTAGACCAACAGTCAAAGGCTTCATAGACTGATGCCATGTTTTGGCTTAAGCATTCCTACTCTCCTCTCACCCTACCCTCTATCCAAGCTGACGTTGCACGGCAAGGTGGGTGGTATTCGGGCATACGCAATATATATCCTCACCATCTTAGTCGATGAAAGTTTACTACCTCTTCGACTGATTTGCCATGTTTCCCTAATACTCTGTATCGAACATCAATATTACTCATTAGATCATTCCATGATATACGGGCAATTTCTATGACCGCACAACAAGAAAGGTAATTTAAGTAGATGCTTAAATGTGTTATTAGTTGTAACTTTTAAAGTATAGATAGATAATGACATTTCATTATATCATACGTCGACAATCTTTCAACCTACAAGGCAATCGGATAGCAAACATACAATCAAAACCTTTCATCCTTCAGGAGATTATATTATAAGTAGTATGTATTCGTGGCCTAGTTCCAAACCACCATAGTGCACACAGTGGAAAATCAGTTAGACTAGTGACCACACTGTAACTTCATTGATAAAATTCGACTAACTTCAAACGAATAAAACAAACAATATTGGACACAACTCAATGATCAATGTAACTATTTTAATCATAAAGGAGGTTACGCAAGGCCTATAGGTTAATATCCATAAGTACAGTCAGTTCCATAACCATTCTAGGTATATCTTGTTGGAGATTGCTTGGTTAACACAGAATACTTCCCACTGATTACTCATTAAATCATCTTACAATATCAAAAGAAGTATTCATGATAGTCAAGTAAATGAATAATGTACTTGATAAACGAGTTACAGTAATAGTATTATTGTTATTATGTATTAAAAGAGAGGGATATCATTCAAAATATAATAAACAAAGAAACAACTTACTTGATCAATTAAAAATAAATTATTTGCTTTCTCTACAATATCATCAACTTTTACAATACAATCAATAAATATTAAATTGTCAACATCATGCATCATAAGTGAACCAAGTACATGAATTGCTTCAATAATTAACTGACGATATTCTGGTGTACTAACCATTGTACATACACGTTCTACATTTAATGCAAATTTATGCTCACCCATTGTCATCTACATTAAGAATTTAAAAGTAATATTTTTTAAAAAATACAATGACATATTTTCCGAGAAAAAAGGTCAGAAAAACATAATTAATAGTACATAATTTCAATGTGCTTATATCTTCTTGGTAATATCACTAATGACTAGAATTGATCATTATCTGCTGTTATATGAGCAGCATGAAAAAAAGATTGTCCCAATAAAGCGTTAATTCGCAAATATGGTTAAAGATAAAAAAAAAACAATTGAAAAATGGAATACAAAACACTGAGTGTTTTTTTCCTATTCAGGATATACATAACTTGCACTTCGTAATCCAACCTAATGAATAAAAATCAGTTTATATATTTGGCCGTAATTGTCAAAAATCTATCTCAGTTGAGAATCAATAAAAAACAGAGAAAAGTCAACAGCTATTTCCTCCTTACCAGCGTGTAGACTTGAGTCTACCAGGGAATAAAACCCAGTTCCTTTAGGTTCATAGTGAACGCTAGCCACTAGATTGGCAAACAACCTTAGAGAGGAGAGTTCAAACAAGTAACAGGAAAAAATATTGGGTGTACAATCGTACTTATCTATAGAAGAAAATGAGCCGAAAAGAATAGGGACTAAAAACCTAGAAATATTTAAACATGAATTTTGGCTGTATTCCTACGAAGCAAACAAAACTGTTAGTGTGTATTGTACTGGTGGGATATTGGAATACCTGGATTACTGTTGTGAAATAAAAGGGTTTTACAGGCATCTATAATGTCCATCCGTCAGGCAAATCACTTGATAGTAAAGGGGAAAGTGGCATGTCAGTTTAGAAACTTTACTGAATTGAGTGTAGCAGTAGGATTTAATATGATATTTTAAATGGGAACAGAAGCATTAAAAGTGCTTTGGACTAACTACATCGCGACAAGCCAAACCACCCATGTAGTCTCTGATTGGTAATCTGAATGCTGCCAAATACAGAACCAACATGTATTATGTCAAATATTTGAAATAAGTTGTTACAATGCAAAATGCCAACACCGAATACATGGATTTAATATCATCTGAAGCCGAAAAATTTCTCAGTTGCTGATTTAGTCCGTTTTCGCAACAACAAGAGGAAATTTAGCAGTTCCTTGAATTTGTAGTACCTTAATAAACTCAGTCCACTTCATTTGTGTTCAATTGTGAATCGAAAAATATCATTCAGCAAATGTCTAGATAAAACAACTTACTTCTTTTGTTAAATTATGACTAAGTACTTGATCACCAATGCCTAAACCTTGTACATGAGTTAATGTAATATAAACTCGTATGTAAAATCCAGGTGGGACACGATTTAAAGCACCATCAATTTTACGTCGACGACTCCAAAGACTTCGTGAATCAGCATGAGAATTTTCATTTTCCACTTCAGTCGAAACGATAGACTGTTTACGTGATGCCATCAGAGGACGACTTGAAACAGATCTCTTTTTTACAGAACCCGAAATTGTATCTAATGTAACCTGTAAGTTATCTTGGTTAGTATGACTTGTATTCGTAGATTTAATTGGTGACTAAATGTGTAAGTAAAAAAATACAGTAGGATATTAAATTAATGTACTGTTAGCAATGTTGATTTCTCTGATGTGATTAGTATAAATATGAAGCCTTTGTAGAAGAATGTCTACTTGAATTAAGAGATGATACTGTTCTAAGTAAGAAAGAAATCTTAACAATTAAATCACCCGGATCAGAGAGCTAGAGATCATTAAAAATAGACAACGTAAGAGGTCTTAATATATACCGTCAAGTAAAGACAAAATATAACGAAATTCTTATCACAATGTTGATTTGAACTGATATACGATGGTAACACGGTGTGAAGCTCATTACAATTAGATGTTTAAGTCAATTAATGACATAGTATGTGTTATGGCATGCACTTAAAGAAGATTGATTATCTTCTAGAACTGTTTTTTATGTTAACGAATCATTATTTTTGGTTGTATACAGAGTAAGCACTTTATTCTTATTATTGTGACGTTGCTCTTATCCTATACTTCTGTTTAAGGCATTAACTGTTGTTATATCATTTCTCATTTATGAACTATAGTTAATTGACTGCATATACGTTACCCCAGTTCACACTCACTATTACTGTTATTTTGTATTAATGTTAGTTTTCTAATTGGTTTACGATGCGGTCTGATTTTGCATGTATATAAAGGCATGATTGAAATAAAAAACCGATCTGTCTGTTTGACTCATAAGTCGTTGTTTCTCCTCTATTCCGTTTTGGGACTGGTAGTCGAGGGGCTGACGTGCCTGTACAGTGATTAGCGATCATCAAGGTCATTGTATATATTGCACAAAACATAACAGTATGAAAATAATCCACTGTAATAAGAGATATATATCTCTCTATCAAAAAAATGAGCTTTCTTCACAATTAAAAAAAGAGAACAATTGGTATGTTACTTCTAAACTTAGCAGTAGTATCATGCGTTAGTTGCTAAACATACAAGACGAAATTTTAACGACGAAACAATGATTGATTGTTAGCTTACATCACACATATGGAACATAAGGCTCTTCCAAAAAATTTTCAAACTAAGAATGTTAGTTGTTCACAGACAGAGGATTGACGTTTGGAATTTATTACCTAATTTATTTAGAACGTTTATTATATTAATAAGTGTGAGGAAGAATACAAGATTGATTAAACAATCAGACAGAATCAAATTATATTTCAAATAATCTTTTATATATACGTAAACCTGACCAACCAGCCAACTAGTTAAACATACATATACATATCATGTTGCTCCACTACTAAATGGCGTTTGCATCTGCACAGGTGAAGATATTCATGAAGTTCAGTGCAGAATTTCTCACAAGAGACATTCACCTGAGCTGAAAATTTTTATCACTTTAGTAACCAGCATGGAAAAGTTCTAATATCTCACTTCAAATAACTGAGAGATTATTTTAAATACTACGGATTAACATTTTATTACAAAAATGAATATATGCATTGATTCAAACTTACCATTCCAGATTTACGACTAATAGTTTGGGCTAAAAAGACAAGCAAACAAATAAACGCATAAAAGTAACAGATTTCAAGACGTATACATATCATCCCTATGGATAAGTAGTGTCATCATCGTCAGTAAAATATACTAGTGTTTCAGTGTCGGTGTTTAAAGACAAGATGAGTCCTGAATGAGACGAAATGTGTCATGGATTCCACTTGCTTTCAACAATTCAACTTCAGCTAAACATGTGACTGAACGTTGAACCGAGGCAATCTGCTCACGAGAAACATATAGTAACGGGAGCTGATCAATCGCCGTACGTAACAACATCAACAAGAAGATACAAACGCTTTTAAATCACACCAATTACATACAGGTTTGACATATCACACATGGTATAAACGTACAGGTGACAATGAAAATGTGATAGGGCAGAGGCTAGACATATAACGGCCATCCTAAAGTCTAGTGGTAAGATAGAATTTATAAAAGAAATGTGACTCTAGGCCAATGTGAACAATTTTATAAATATCTACCGTTTGAGTACAGCATAATTCAGCTTACGCAATTAAACAATTCTACTCATGTAAACATTCTAAAACATTGAACAGTAGATTTTCAATTATATAAACCATGACGGTTACTGCTGAATTATTGTCACAATAGTTTGTTATTTAGGACTTAGTAACATAATAATTTAGATGCTATTATTAGTTTTCAATCAAAAATCTAGGAAGTTATACAAGCTATTTGATGCCCAGTAGTGATTTACCAAACAACTTGGTGATTAGAAGAAATTTCGTTTATATCTGTTATGCCGGACCACTAAAGAAGAGTAATCAACTCTCAGAACTGTTTCAGAGCACTATTTCAATTATTCTAACTGCAAGTAATGTAAACATTTCGTTCCTATGACTGTTACGTTTCTCTTATCATATCTACCTTAGTAGTATATTTACTCTTAGTATATTGTCTCTTACTATGAACTACAGTTAATTGGTTGTGTACAAGTTGTCCCTATTCACTGCCACTATTTCCTTAGTTCTGTATTACTGTTAATTTTCTAATTGGTTCGTTATGTGGTCTGGTTTTATGTATATATATAGGAATGTATGAAATATAATTCGATTCTGTCTGGTTGGTGTATCGGCATGTGTTCTTCTTATTCCGGCTTGGGACTCAGTGGGAGTACGGCAGACGCGCAGCCATCGACTAGGTACAACTAATTGGCATTCAGTCACCAAACCAAGAATTTCACGCATCATAACAATATCATGAAAATTTTAATTGTCCCTAAGTAACTAAGAATTATACGTTAATCAACTGATTCACATTGGTTGATTAGTGAGTAGTAGTAACTGATATAAAGTCTGTCCAATCCTTAATGATGACTGGATTCTAATGACCAAGTTACAATGAGATCATTGGCATCAATGATTTGATATTTTGTGAGATGTTTTGACTTAAAGTGATTCAAGGTAGTCGACATGAAACCATATCCGATTTAGGTTACAGCTAGTAAGAACTAGTCACCGAGGGATACTCGTAATCTTGAGGAAACTGTGGTAACAGTCTCAGATAGTGAATCTAAACGATACAGTTTAAAATCCAATAAGGGGCATTAGTTCCACAAAACTAGTTTGATACATGAAACTACTAACCGTTAATAAGTATATGTATACTAAGAGAACAGATATATCCTGAATGGCTAGTGTTATCACTAACATTCCAATAAACTTGTTTTAAAAACGTAATATACTCTGATTTCATTACTAAACAAATTTATGTGTCTATATTCTAACCACTAATATTGTTATTATTACAAATATCACTTAAAAATATCACAATAGTAATTAAATAATGACCGTAATTAACCTTTACATGTGAAATATAAACACTTGACGATGAATAGTCATAATTCAACAAAATATGACTAGGGATAAGCATCATCACAATTATAATCAAATGATTGTAACTTGTTTTTAACAAAAAATAAGTGTAGATTCGTGTAATCTGAGATCCAACTATAGCATTCACCGGAGGATCAACGATAGAGTTGACTCATACACCTTTGAACTAACATATCTTACGTACATTTTGTTAGTCAATCGATCACACGTAGAATGACGTGATCTTTGTTCACACGAAATACTCTTAGTATAGTACTCTTACCATATTAAATAATTAAAATAAAATAACATTTACTATGACTACAGTAAAGAATATTACTTACTTGATTTAACGATGCGCATATCTTCACCACTGAGTAAGTTATGCAACAGACGTTTTGTGTCAATTGGGCGCATTGAAAATAAAGCATACAATGAATCTTCAACCGTTAAATCTAAACCACGAGCTAATTCAGCAGCCATCATTTGTATAATTAAACCAATACGCAGACGTACAATGTTTGCCATTTGTTGAGGTTGTGTACGTGCAAACATTGACAAATAAATTAAGATTTCCTTTTTAAAATAAATAAGAAAGAATGGATGAAAATGAAAACAGAAACAAAACAGTGAAAAAAAACTTAAGGTATTGGTTAAAAGACAGAACAGTTATGCATTTTTTATGTTACTTTAACATTTAACTCATCACCAACTGGATCGAAGTCCCTTTAAGATAGGATAAATAGAGAGATGGAAGAATGAAAAAGATACACGAATGACTTCAAGGTACCATAAGGTGAGTTCAAGTGTAAAGTAATGAACTCTTAGAAAGCATTATTTAGTATAACCAATAATTTAGATGTTGAAAATGTGTGACTAATAAATATGATGATGCCATTTACAGCAGACTGACTAACAAGCCTTAATGAGGAGTAATTAATAAAAGCATGAAAAAAATTGATATGCAGTTCACGAGTTATCAGTACCTACACAGGATAGATTACAATATGGAATTATTCATTTCTACTTGCAAACTACTTAATTATGAGTCGTCATGTGCTAGAACGAGTAAAACTGGTTTGTAACAAATCTTGATTTATCAGAATCAAAATCTAAAGATAAGAATGGTGATGAGTGTAAACAGACGCTTCACTTGTGAAAAATAATTGGTATTCACAGTTAATCTACGCAGAAATGATCGAAGTAGGATATGATAGATCAATTTTTCAAATGATTTTAGACGTTTTTTAATGGATCCACATTAGACGTTTTACTCAGCTAAGAATTTATAGGAGGATTTCAACAAAAATCGTATTCAATTATCTGTAAAAGGTGTACGAGATGTACAATAAAAAGTTCAAGAGAACAATTGTTGTTGTATTCTCGTTTTTGAGCTGAGTGGTTTCATAGCGAAACCTTACCATCTTTTTAGACAAAATTATTAAGACGTATCTTAGAACATTTTTACAACCAACAGTTCATTCTGTCGACCTTAAATACGATAGGTTGTTGCTATTAATTTTGTTATCTATTAGTTTGGTGCTTAACCTTTGCTCGATTATAATTCATCTAAATGACTGATCAATCTAATAGTTGATTCTGGGTTATTGTGCATTCACTGCCTACGATTTTAACACTTGTAGATGATATGAATTGATACAAGATACGTTGTGGTATATGACAGTTAATTGGTGGTTATACAGACGAAGTTCGAAGGTGGGAGTTACTTTATTTAATGTAACACTGATTACAAATGAAGCAATTTATTTTGTAGACGAAATTCAGATTTTCATTTTTAATTCTTTAGAGGTTGTATAAAATTGATTGAAGTGACTTTGTTGCTTAGTAAGCTTCGTGTTTTAATCAGCTCAATAATCATATAGTAGGGAAACGTTTTTGGCTAGGATTCCACATTTGATGAGTTTGATGAAGTTCCGAGAATAGATGTTCTTTTAAAAACCGTCAGCATATATTTTACTTCACGATTTAGCCACACACCTCAAAGGAAACAATTCTAACATAAAAATCAGATTACTCGCTGTTGGCAATCGGTACCAAACATTTTATCTATTCTATCGACATTTTCTAAGCTGTTCTGTCTTACAATATAACGATTGGAAACGATATAGTTTAGCTATTCATTGTCATCACACGACGGTATTCAGAATAAGAAACTATGTTCCTTTCGACATAAACGCACTTAGATGACGTTGAGAGAGAGAAATGGGAAAAAAGTTTTTGCCTATCATTAGGCGAGAAATAGAAACTTTTTTAATTCAACATTTGACAAATGAAAAAACGTCTTATCTGTTGTTAAAATCGAATCAATAACTACATATACCAGTAAAGCGCTATTCCATTGCATTGTGATAGAAGTAGGCACATATGTAGATGTACAATCAATTGTTAACATATATCAACTACATATTGGAAAGGAGAGTATAAACATGTGCAAAAAAAGGCTTAAACAACCAATGATAATAATGTGTAGGCAAAATGATAAGCAACAGAGAAATATCAGTGATGAGAGAAAAGACGTAGTCAAGTACAATAGTTTAAAGTAAAATCCATTAACAGCAAAAGTGTATAACATATGCAATATCAAAATTACATCACGTAGTAAGAGTAGCTAAGACGTACTGATCAGCGATTTCGTCATATTATGGGACTTCCTTCTCAGCAACATTGTGAATCCGGCCCAGAACCATTGAGAATTGCAGAAAGCGGTTAGAATTCAAATTACCGGATTGATTATATCGAACAGTTTACGCTTATAACTTCAGTCAATTTTTGTTTCGCGGCTATCAAGAAATACTACTGGTATTTGTGATGTCTAACCACCGGTTTATCATTCATTAGACGTAGTACAATTACACCGTTTTGATGTAAATTTTAGTAAGGAATTTGCATTCTATGAACTCCTAGGATGCCGATAGAAATGAATGACTGTCATGGATTCATAAACCAATAGACATCAAAAGTGATCTCAGATAGGGATTGAACATACGATTTTATGTATTTAAGTAATATCGACTAAACTGTATACTAGTTTAAAAGATAGAATTCATTCACTAAGAAATCATAAGTTTCGAGTAAATGAATAGAACTCTATTTTATAGCGACCCTACAGTGTTAAACCTACAGACAGATATCATATTACAGTGAAGTATTATACATGAGACAACAATTATATTTTGATACTGTCAAACGAAACATACATCAGTGTAATCTATTCAGTTATTTTAGATCTAGATATGCTTATTTCTTCAAGTAAATGAATGCTTTAACAATTTTTTTCATCTATGATGTGAAATCAACAGAAAGGAAATGAAATGAGAATACACGCTAACCATAAGACCAAAATTAACAATTAATTCCCTACTTACTTGTGTAAGTATTGTCATTAAACTGTCTTCACCACATGCCTCTTGTATTAAATCGCATAATTGATCAGGTGATAATGGTGCATCGATAACTTTTTCACGTGGTTCTGGTGGTAGACCAACAGTGACTTGTTTTTGCAAGACCAATATATCAGCTAAAGATTTCGCCAAACTATCAGCACGTTTACCTAACAAACCAGCTGTATAACGCAGAAGAAACCATGATGTTGTCTGAGTAGCTCGTTCGTAGACCTGATAAAGTAAAAATACACTGATTAATGTGAAGTTTATTAGTTATGATTTTCACCATATGGTAACCACATTTATGAGTGGATGTAAACACAGCGAATATGTAAAGTCAACCTGTAAAAATTAAATTTCATGTTCAAATTAAAACTTGCTTTGTTGACTCGTAACTTGTTTAAGGCACGAAGTCGAGCATACAAAGTTTAAATAGATTGTGTTAGTTTAGTCAGTTTGAATAACAATTCACTTAGACTAGGATTCACATACTTTCGACTCAACAAATTCGAATAGCTCAGTAACATGTTGGATATTCAAACACAAGTACTTGCCCACTAAATGAACATGAAAAACATGGAAAGTACTATATAAGTAGTAATAACTTCAGCTTAAATTTATTGTCTCATTTTTAGTTTTCATGATTACCATCATTAATGACTAGTTAAGTAAGCTATTTGATTATTCGATTAATGTTAAATATTTGACCTTTTTTAATCGATTACTACGCACCATAAACATTCATGATACGATTAACAAACGATGCTAAAATGCAAACAAATTTCAGTTTTCGTAGTATAATTCATCAGATAAACAAAATTTAATGAAAATGTTTTTACTACATGGTGATGAATAATCGAGAATTCGTGAAAATCTATTCGAATCAGTTAGAGGACATAAAGAAAAACTATTCTTGACAAGTTAAAGTGTCAAGAAACATTTTTAAGAGATTTCCTTGGTAATCAATGAATGTTCATTATTTAATTCAGAATTTAGGTTACAGCTTAATGTACTAAGATTATAGTAACTATATACTTGATAACTAATGATGATGATGATAAATGACAAACACTTTCAGAATCAGATTCGAATATGAATGATGACTAGAAAGTTTAGCAAAGATTCAGAAGTGTATAAAACGTGTGATGGGCCGAATAAGACTAGGTACTAAAGAAAATTAGACAGATCATAAGTCACGAGGCCATTAGTATAATATTTTATTGAAGTAAATTATTCACATTTTGTCAAAGACAGAGTTTAATATTGAAGTTGCGTTCTCTGAGCTGATCATCGAATTTCTGTTATCATTATCACGAAATTCTATTAGAAACTCGACAATTAAAGCATATATATATATATATATAGTAATCTCTTAAGTCTTTATTCAGTCTACTAAGTGGACTAAATAGTTAAGAAGTGTTGTGTTATCATAGTGAATTGAACACAGGGGATTATAACAGTGAGGTAAATTGTTGCATGAGAACTAATGTACCACGGTAAACAAGAATGAAGCTTATCAATTAATTACTCATGATGTCCGACAATTGGGAAAAATAAAGAGTCCAGCCACATGATACATAAGAAAGGCCTTTAAAAGTAAACTTTAAAATTCCAGCTCAATTAACATTATTATAGAGAGCGAAATAGTTCGGTATATTAACTACTTCACTTGTCACGGAAATATCATTAATCCTGAAAGTTGGTGACTGACAAAAGTTCAGCATAGATGATCCGCTTTTTCTAACTTATGCCACTAGCAATATACGTGAGACATTTGTCTGCAGGAGCCTATGAAGCATTTCTCGTGTAAGTTGGGACCATAAAATGAGCAATATTGAGATTAGGTATAGGGTATTGGAAAAAGATGATAAATTTATTGGTGGAGAAATGGATAAAAAATACACCATAATCCGTTTTTACTCATCAAGTGAGAGCAGTAAATGCATCGAAAAGGTTGTACAAAGTACAGACTGAACATTTAGACGTTCGACATAGCCCCCACCGTCTAACATATGCATTGGACATTAATTAAATTAAATTAAGCATCGAATAAGACAATAAAGGGTGTGCGAGGAAATTTGACAGTAGGTTAGTAGTTACCAAGAGGTGTTAATTTTGTAAATTTGACATCGTTGTGCTAATGTGATACGGAAACTTGGACCCACGTGCATGTGCTAGGTTGAACACTGTTCATGACTGACCATGTCTACAAAGAATTCAAATCACACTAAAATAAACCAAGTACACAGTTTGGAGATTTATAATTCGTGAGAGTAATAGTGATGGAGTTCTTAAGAAATAGGCAATTTCATGGTAGATTACATAAACCAACTAGTTATATCTAGCAGTTAGAAAGATCAACTCATCTGGCAATAGGATATAGGTAGTAAAAAGAATAAAAAATCGAAGTTGAAAAAACACCGCCCTCATTATTGGTGACACTGAGAAACATATACTTTCCTAATAGTTTTATAAACTGATAATTCAGTACACATTTATATGACTAAGATTTGCATAAAAAGAGAGACAGTAGTAAGATAAAATGATACATATATTTCCCAGCCTATGAATACAAACCTCTTTTAGTAATGAACGAACAGTAGCTGGCTGTGTTGGATCTATTCCAGTATTCCAGTCTAAACCACGTAATTGATGTAACCTTCCAAGTATTTCAACTTGTTCAGCTAAATTGTCTGTACATCTTAATCGCTTAACCAACTGATCAGGTGATAATGAATTCAACCAATCTGTAGAATCTAGTCCACATCCACTTGATCTCCCATCAGATGTACGTCGACTATGTGTACCTGAATAACTTGGGCTATTAATAGGAGTAATTTGTTCTGAACTGACTACATGAGATGGAGAACGCTGTGATTGTTGACTGGTAAAGGTAGTTGGAGCTGAAGTTTGATTATTAATATTTGAATCGACTTGTTGTTGTTGTTGTTGAATATGATGATCATGTGATAGATTAGCCGAAGATTGCTCCTGTTGTTTTTGTTGACATGATGTTGCAGATGGACTGTTATTTTCTGGATTGATAATACGTTTCAATGCTAAACGTGATGCTTTAGAATTCAAATCTTCATTTTGTGTTTGAAGTAGACGATAATTAGTACCGTCTATGATGTAGGCAGGAAATAATAATAGTATTGTGATTAAAATAACAAGATGGAAATATACAGTATAAATTAAACTGAAATAAGTATCAAAATCAAAATAGGGAAGTCAACCGACACGTATGATAAGCTTGTGAACCAGGAACTCTGAAATATTATAGTAAGCTTGCAAATAAAATCTGTTCAGTATGCTCAAGCTGAAAACTAGGTAACACCTATTTATTAATTTATATTAAATGAAGGTGGATAAAATTAAAATCTGAAACGAAGATAATCGAAGTTTCGCATTAGGAACTAACTTTAGTTAGTATAAGACTCTAAAACAGTTGTCATTCACAACCACATCACAGGTAGAACACAATACTTTCAGGATGTGTAGCAAGCGTTTAAACTTTATGTTAAAAAGACAGTATCTAATATCATACATTCATCATGATATAAAACTTTAAATTTAGAAATCTCCACAGTGTCTAGCAATAACAACCGTGCGCCTACTAGTGACTGGGGATTCAAGAAATAAGTACAGCGCTTAAGTAAGAAGACATGGCAAGTGAATTTCGATCATACTGGGTTTGATGCAGTCAGCGAACGATCAATATTGGATTGGATGATGCAACATTTCGCGAACTGGCTTCAGTTCGAAATGTAAACTATGGAATGACATATCAATGGTGTGAAGGTTAGGGTGATATCCTTCGATGTTGTTAATCCTTAATGTAAATTTCTTTATGACTATGTAATAATAATAATTATTATAATCAATATATCTTCTAACCATCAGCCCATGCACAAATATGTCAGTGAGAAATTATGAAAAAACCATGCCATTCGATGCGCCTCATTACGTACTTGAAAGAAGCTTGCATATGAATTTAACGTGATTAGAGTTTCTATTTCGTCTTATGTTATCTGTCTTATCTAAACAATTTTAAGTACTAGAAGGGCGAACCATGTGGATATTGGCTGCCGAAGTAATTTAAGGATGAGTATATAAGGCTTATTTAGGGTTATGGTTATCTGGCATGCTGCTAAGAGAATAAAATGTATTGAATCGGCTACATAAATTTTAGTTTGTATGTATTTCAATACAATGTTAGTCATATGATAGCATGCCGGATAACCAAAGACATTGTTCAGCGTTTGTATCAACATGTGTGGCAATATCGACCTGTAAAGTCGTGATTGGTTAGTGAGAGCGAAGACACATAGTTGACCACAACAATCGAACCAACAGAGAATTATAACCTAAAATATTTCCCTTTACACATGTAAGTATAATTTTCGTGTAACCTTAGTATAATCTAGTTAGCGTGAATTCTCATTGGACTGTTAGATTAGGCATTAGTATGTATACTGTGATTCGGTGTTAGATTTGGATTGTATTATCTACTCGCCAAAGCATTTACTGTATCATAATGAGGTACTATTACTACTAAGTCATGTATAATCGTATAGACAGATATATACAAATCACTTATTGAGTTGCGAATCGACTGTGTTCCCGTCATGGTATGTCATATATAGGTAAATCAATATATCAAAATAAGTATTGGAGAGGAAGCAAGCTATCGAGTCAATCACTTCGACCTAATGAGATCCTGATAACTAGAAGTTAAAAGTATAAGTAGGCTACAGTTATTCGATTATTGATGTTTTCTGAATCTTCAAGTTGCATTACTGTTTCCAGAAGTATCGGTCCCAAAAAAAGCCAGTAGTGAGATGTCAGTCCGTGAATGATATGATTTATCTATCTGCTGAAACGCAAAAATGAACACACCTTTTATCAAACACTTGCGTATTTTATTCTTTAGTGATAATGCATCAAACGTCTTTATATAAACCAAAAAGTTATTCCTGTGAGTATACATGATTATGCACTGAATCATATCAAATACACTCAAATAATAATTATCATCACAGATACAATTCAAATCACAAGCAAATGGTTTCTCAATATTTATCTTGAATACTGTGTAATATTTCTATGTAGTTATACAACCTGCACTAATACATTTCAAGCGTTTGAAGCACTAAATATAGCACTTATACTCAGTTCTAAATTAGGAATTAAACCAGTTGTCATAGTGTGTAAAAAACGGAATAGTCCCTTTCCTGAATCTAATTGATTCGTTAGTATGGCATAGCACAATTTTATCAAAAAAAAAAAGACTTATTAAACTAACTATCATCTGTTTGACCATCTGTTTGATCATCCACTTCAGATTGCCAATTACTGTTGTCATTCATCCAACCGACTAAATAAGAAAATAAAAAATGACTTGAAAAAACAAATTCAAAGAGATTAAGAAGATACAATAAACTTAAAGCAGTGTTTGTCACAGATACATAGAACTAACTAGCTTACAATGGTATGAAAGTGAGATCTGTGAGGAATCAGTCAGTCGGATAATCATTAACAACGTAGAACCTAGCATATATGCGCATACGCTGAGATTGCCATACCGCATTAGTACGACTAGATCAATTTCAAAAGCATTATACGACAATGGAAAAAAAGAGGAAGAATAAAGTAAAGGCGTAATTTGCAGCTATTTTGATCATGGACTTATATGTCAACTACATAACCAATATAAAAAACAGTAACTACTCAACAATCATTACGTATACGCAGAAGGAATAAGTATTCACTTTGCGCAATATATTGTTTACGTTTGTTGATTTCAGTTTATGACAATAACTTCATGATGGTATTTCAAATTGCTAAACACTTTTTGATGAAGTTATGCAGGTAGTCGAGTAGGATATGAATATCCTAGGATTTCGTATACGGAAAGTGTTAAGCTGAGTTCTAGCTTTTCTAAATAATGGTTGCATACAGTGTCTCTTGTCAGTTGTTGTAATTTAAAATTTGACCTGTGACTTCTTGGGTATTTTACAGAACAAACTAGTTTGTAGATTATATGAATATTAGTATATGTTGCGGTTTTAATTGTTAAATACTTTATAACAGCAATGAAATGTTGCTCATCTCTCAAATGCACAATATTAAGTCAGTAACAATCGTGTGTATTTATGCATTCGGCGTGGACATGCTTAAGTTATATTGAAAAATGTAATGCTACATAATTGCCTATAAACTATAATGAGGCAAGGGAAGTAGGGAACATATAAATTAGGACATTACGTAATATATATCGAAATGAACATATATATAGTACCTGCGTTACGATTAAACAAATCTAGCGATACAGCATGAGCTAATGCCATCGACTTTCTCCGCATAGTATGTCTTTCAAAACTGTCTAATTCAGAAACAGCTGGTGAAATACCGCCACCAACACAAGGAGTGATAGAATCACTAGATCCAGTTGTTAAATGATTATCGTCTGAAGTATATGCAGCAAAACTATCAGGACGTATATTTAAAGTCGTTCGACGATGCGATGATGAGCAATGAATTAATGATTTTGCACGTTGAAGTATGGCTTCTAATAAGATATCAAAAAGAAACACGAAGGCAATAATTAACGACTATAAAAATGCGATTATTGATGAGACTTGATACATGGATTTAAGGAAATTGAAGCATCGAAAATTGTAGAATAAGTTTGCGTATCCTGATTAGTCATAAAACCCTAATTTTAATAAAATATCATCGACCTGAATAAATCAAATGATAGAGTGGAAAGCAACTATTCGAAATTTATCAAACTATTGCACTGGACTGGTAGGGCGGCCTAAGATGTTAGATGCAAGAATAACCTACTGAACAACCTAGTTCGTACACTATTGTTCCCCTTTATAATTTTGTTCTTTCGCTCTTTAAAAACCTAGTTCGTGTTGAAGAAGTAGGTTCGAGCCCCAACTTCAACAAACAGTATCTGGACTGTAGCTGCTAGATTAATATAATTAGCTGGGTTTGTCTATACTGAATGCAACAAGCAAAATATTCTGGCTAGGATCACTTCTCGAGATTTTAGCATATTAGACTGGTTAGCGGAATAGTAGTAAAGCTCAGGTTGCAGGGTTAAGTCATTCTTAGATGCGATAGTAATATGATATCTCCCAAAAAGAAAAGGAGGGATTAGAAAAGATTATCCCTGAATAATAACATATTATGGGTTATCGTAGAAATAATTATCCAACTTAATGGCTTAAAACATTATCAAAATACAAGCTAATAGTGACACTCGCAACATACTCATGTAATCTGCATAAATATAAATGACACCGATTTCACGAGATTTATCTCAGTTGAATTTTCACTCGACACAATAATATCGTTTTTACCCCATAACTTATTTGTTTGCAACTTGCTGCCTTTTGATTTCCTAATTTCCGAAAAAAATTTATGCTGAATGGCTGTTTTGTATACTCCTTGTGATTAGTTTGAGAATCGCACATAATATAATTCTACTGGCTGATGGACTAGGATTATGCGAGTTGAAATTATTAAATGAAAGGTAATAAATTTACTGGCAATTACAATGGACCAGTAGCATGACATATCAAGGTATATATAAGGTAAGAAATTCCATGCCCGTCTAAAGATGAGAAATCACTAAGGAAGAATAGGCTCGAAGAAAGTAGATTGTCACAACTCCACAGGGTCTTGGTTTGAGTCTATAAAGAGAAATATATAATTGACTATAATCTACGTATCTTTTTATTCGACTTCTACAATCAAATCACATAACTCATCTCCAGTTATTTTACTTTGCACAGTTGTTCAGTAAACCATAGAAACTGTATATTGTAATTGCATCAGGCTATAGATCATAGATCTATTCAAAATAAGTAGTTTAAAACAGAGCCACACATCAAAATACTGTTTGAAAATTAAATTTCTAGATAAGAGATTTCATTCAAAAAAAAAGATAAATATTTATAGGTAAATTTTGAAATCAGCTTCATTTTTAATAATCTGATCAATTAATAAACAAACTGTAGAATCCATTTTACACTTACGAGCAGATTCACTGAAATCTATTTGCCTTAAACATGATGTTTCTTCGAAATCTCTAAGAGTACCAAGTGTGATACTGAAATTAAATATACAAATAAATGCGCACATTTATACAAAGAAAATAAAACAAATTTATGAACTGTTGACTATATTAACTTAGACGTAATAAAACACACAATAATAAAGTGAAGAGACTGCTTTTAATAAGTTAATTGCAATCGTCGCGATCGTGCCACTAAAAGCCAAGAAGCACTGAAGAGCTACACAGTCCTAGTATGTAATTCCTTATCAGTGTACATACATGAACCCACTAAGAGTTGAACTAAGGACCATCATATCATAGAGCGAATACTCAGGCATTAGCATCACTGAGACGGAAGCAAATGATAGAAAAACTACATCAATTAATTTGTTATATGGAGCGACAATCATCCATTTTCACTGGTGATAACGATTTTACTCATGTCTCGCTAAAACTCCATCAGTTAACTTGAACTAATGGCTTAGTGGTTACAAGGTTACACTTCCAACTACTGTATCGCGAGTTCAAGTTTAAACAGTCTGGCAGTCAGATTATAAACCGTCGTAGACATTAAGTGTACCTCAAAGCTAAGTAAACACTTTCTCCTTGAATAAGATAGAATATGAATTTACGATTGCGTACGCAAACGTTTTTTCCTTTAAATGGATCATCTAAGCAGGATGATTTGATCGCTAGCCATTCATTATCATCCAAAACACAATTAGTAAAAAATTCAGATAGATGATATCGTTTAAAAAGACAATGAAATTATAGAGATAAAACCGTTCAGGCAAGGGGGACGTGACTTGACTAAAAGCAGCTTCATGAGTTACAAGAATTCAACCATCATCCTAATATTTCAAAACGTTTATAACTGTTAAAATCACATTAATGTCATGATAACTGAAATTATGTCAAAGATTGAAGGGCGGGTAACATGTAAGTCCAATAATCGGGCCATGATATCTTAAGTTCCTAAATGATTAATATCTGACAAGTATTGGTGATTTAAATGAATTCCGGCCATGTGGATTTGATGCAAAATACTTTGTATACAAGTGTGTCATTTTGTTACATAAAATGACTTCTAATTTGTATACAAGTTATTCAATTTTTTTAGTATTTGTTCATCTGGGGCATTCCAGTTATTACTAGGCCACAATCGGTCCATTCATTACAATCAAAGATTTCATAAGATATTCCTCTCTAATATAACATATGTGGGTCGATAAATGAAGTAAACTTTCACACCATTGTCACGTAGAGATTTGAGTGAGCTGGTGATAATATCGACTTGTCTAAGTATAAACCAGAGTTGAAACCGGTATATCTTAGTGGCCTATATTTGGACGCCATAAAAACGGACGATGAGCCATAGGATTTAGAATGTGATATAGTGGTGTGGTGAGTTTGTGTTTAATACGCTTAGTTCTAGACAACCAACTCGATGATTTGTACTTCCATTAAACTATATCCGTGTGGGCAACTTCGTAATATCACAAGGCTTCACAGAAAATGTACTTCAAAGCGATGTACGTGAATCTGTACTTGATAAATAGTTTCGTCGATATGAGCGTCAGACTGATCAATTCAGTAACGAATACAAAAAACCGTAAACTGTAAAAACGTTAACATTATTTAGAAAATCATGCCCATAGAACAAGTGATGGAATAACCTAGTAGAGACATAAATACGTAGATGCGCATATATCCGATCAATGAATTCTAAATAGAATGAAATGAGGTCGATCTAACCACTTATTACTAAAGAATTATCACAAAAAGCACGCATATCAGTTGTGAATATTTGCCTGCATTTTAAATATACTGTATGATAAAAATGCATACCGTGTAGCATTCATATAGCCTGAAGCTATCTTCTTAATTGATGAAGATAGTGGAGTCGGTAAAACAGTTTGATCTGAATAAAGTAAAATTACACAAAGATGGCTTTTAACATGGACCTGAATAACATTTAAAAACTAGAGTATTATTGATGAAACTTTGAGGTTCCACGTTAGAAAGCAAACACGAAATTATCACACAGGGTTAAGAAGACAAGATTAGATCTTTAAGCGTACAGGACTATACACTGATATCAGTTAATATTTTAGACCCACAAGTCAGTCACAACACGAATAGCGAAGTGAAGATGAGTGACATGGGCTTGAATTTATTAGAAAACATCAGTTTCCTCTAAATTGTGAGCATGCACAAATGACGGGTGGTAAATAGAATGAAACATGGGTCAAGCATAGTTCTATGCATCCAACTACCTAAGATAAGAGCTAGTACATTCCTCTAAACGAGAAGTAAAGGCGTTCACTCAAGCTGTTAGTCGCCCCACGCAAGTTAGCTAAAAAAAAGTGATGATAATGTTGAATATTATGAACAACTTACAGTGCTATTTACAAAGGATAAATTGTAACAAATTTCTCTTAAACTACTATTCGTTAATCATTAAAAGAGATTACCACTTATTTTTATGATCATACATGTATACATTTATGAATACGAAAAGAAAAGGCGCTCCCCCTATGTAGTTGTCGTCAAAGGTCTAGTTGAAACTGAAATGCAAGGATCGATGAACCTGCCACTGAGAATATATATAATATATAATATATATATATATATATATATATATATATATATATATATATATATAGTCGCGTTATTATAAATTGATGAAGTGGAAATACTATGATTGGATGCTGGACCAGTGGTGCAGCATATTAGGTGTACGTCGACCTAAAGTCTATGAAGCTGAATTCTAGGATGTGCACTGCTTAGTCCCATACTAGAATGAAACATCTGTCCAGTACTCCCTGGTTTTCAGTCGTACCCTACAAACATCAATTTGTGACTAATTGAATCAACTAAAACTTAATACTAATCACTACAAACAACCTCAATTTAATTTATATTTTAGTCAATCACTGGTGGTTTGATTGAAAGGATACATGCGGAAAACAGCGTCAGGACACAGATAGTTATATCACTTTTGAAAACTATTCTCAGTAATGCATTTACCTATTTCACGATGATTGGCATTACCGGGTTAAAATATGTACTAATTTACAAAATTACTGCAATACACTCTTTCGAATTAGTTTTTCTCGATTGCTTTGTTTTTTCGTTTTTTAATTGTCCGACGGAATATATATATATATATATATATATATATATATATATATATATATATCCGATTCTGAGACATTTCTACATGGTTTATTTTATAGTTAAGAGGCATAATCTATGCATACATTCTAAATCCATTTTTACTCCAGCATATCTAACACTCAGTGCTTATGAAGATATATGGAAATGGTTGGGAAACAAGTTATTGAAAGGATAAATGTGAAAGCTACATATCTTATGAGTGATAAACAGAGCACCAAATTTAAAAATCTCGGTTTGATATAGGGCTGCAAAAAGTTTGTGAAAAAAAGAATATTGATGTTAGCACGATACAGTCCTGACTAAAGCATGCCCAAAACATGCTTCCGAAGTTGTATAACGATTGGTCCGTTTTCAGTGCTAACGAACAGTCGAGAAGGTGATGGTACATTATTATATAAACTTTAATGTATTTATTAACTTTGCACTCTGCTGTTAATATTTTCGAATATATTTTGTCACTTGCTCATGTCTTGTTCAGATTTGGGAACAAGTCGGTTAAGTTGCCGTATCGTAGAATACTTGACAAGAACCAAACGCAATAGCATAGCTTCAATAAGAGTGAATTCGCAATAAATGTAATATCGGCTTCAAAAATAAAAATGAATAACGACTGCACACCAACAACGAACAAATCTCAGAAACATACATAAGCGTGCATAAATACATCTCTATCATAGACCCAAGAAATAGCCATCTGCTTAGATATTATTTTCTGCATTCATTTATACAGTAACAGTATTTCTAGTATGAATTATGTCTTCATATGGTATGATATGATATTCGTAAAGATTCGTAGAAACAATTTACAAAGAAACGTTAAGAAACATTAACAAACATAAAATGAGTTATATATATTTGTAAAATTCCAATGAGTAGAAATTAAAATTTCTGACGTTTCGCGGCTTAGTGTAAGTCGCTTCTTCAGAGAAATGAAATTAACAAACATAGGAACTTTGCAAATACAGAGAGCTACGTAGATTAACAGTTAAATTACAAGTGGTGATCCGAATAATGTATGCACACAATTCAAGAAAAACAAAACTCATTGCAACACTTCCACTAAACAAAAGAAATAAAGGAAGCAGTTTCATTTCCAAACTTAGTAGAAATCAATATCTTCGTAGCATCAGCAAAAAATGTCCAGCGAGTTGACACAAATATGAAATCAATCACACAAATTTGAAAACAAATCACACTACTCCACGTGAAAAATATCTCAAAAATAACTGTAAGGATTTTGAAGGAATTGAGAATCAAAAATCCTACTAGTCAGCGGAATCCCTTTAATCCACTTTATTCACACCAAAAGACAATGGTAATAGAAAACAAATTCAATATTATCGACAAAACAAAATGCGCTATGACAAACATTACGTCAGACAGATAGCATAGGGAAAATTTTAAAAACTTCGATCAATAAATTCAATGAATTTATGGAAGTGGTGCATTCAGGTCGATTCGCAATCAATAGGAGTATCGATATGAACCTAATTTATTAATTTTTGTGGAAAATATCAATTAATCACGTGACCAGAGGTTAAACGAACAAGACATTCAACATTAATATAAAGAGAAACGATGATGACCGAACCTCATAAATAATCAGGAACACCCAAAGTCACTCGAACAAGCTGATTCAGAGCTAGTAGTATAATTAAAAAAACCCAATTCCACATAAAGTGAGTACTGATGATACTGTCCAGGATGAGAATAAAAGCTTTACATTTAAACCCTTCAGTTGAGATGACATAAAGCAATAGAAATAAAAGAAGCTGCTTACTATTTTATGAGAAAAAACCAATAGTAGGATAGGCTAAAAATCAGAAGCACAAATTACACACCTGAACGAAAATATCGTCGATATATTGGAAATAGGAGTAATGGACGTCCAGGGCTAGTCCATGCATGTTTTAAATAACCTATGCACGTTCGAAAACAGTCCAACAGAAATTCTACATCCAAATTTAGATAAAATGCATGATGATCAAAGAACTATAAATAAATAAGTAGGGAAAATTTCACAAAACTAATTCATAAATAATCAAAATATACATAAAATAAATGGGTTTTAATGATTAGATGAAATTATCATTATTATTATTAATTTATTTACCAAGCATAGAATAATGTATACTTGGCTTTGAGACACAATATAAGTGTGAAGGCTAGTTCTATGACGCGACTGGTTAGACCGGTGGAGGTGGCGTTCGAACATGTAGCTTCATAGCTGAAAATTAAATTGCTGAACTAATGAATCACCACTACACGAAGAACGGACATTCACAGAAATAAGATTTAAACCAATAAGTCAAACAATTATGGGATCTAATATAAACGAGCAACAAACCAAGTTACTACAATACATCGACATAATGAGATGAAAAAAACGATAAAAAGTGTTGTGTCACTAGAGTTTTGAGGGTGTGTGAGTGAACGCTATCTCTGATACTTGTACCTCAGACGTATACC
This sequence comes from Schistosoma japonicum, assembly GCA_025215515.1. NCBI lineage: Eukaryota > Metazoa > Platyhelminthes > Trematoda > Strigeidida > Schistosomatidae > Schistosoma > Schistosoma japonicum. Next base: position 39,033,366 of record CM046064.1, on the reverse strand, counting down.
GCAACTTGTTCCCTTCCCAGCTAACAGCTATTACAAAAGACTAGGCTTGTAGGAAGATTGTATTATGGAGCAAAACTGAGACGAGACTAGTGAACCAGCGAACCAGCGAGTTGTATTTACATAATACATCGATTTTTATATCAGTTAATTTACAGTGATTATTCATCAAGTGAAATCATTATCATTTAATTAATACAATGAAATATTGTCAAACTGTACTCAGGAGTAGGACTCAAATTGAAATAAAAATAATTGATGAAAGTCTACAATCAGTCTTATAAAAAATCAATACAACTTCTTTCATCTAATTAGTCAACCATTGTATTTTTAGGGATTATGAATCCCTAACAAAAAGTGAAGAAGTTGAAGTAGCAGTAGTGTTCAAAATAATAAGTAAATTGAACATGGATACAATTAAACAAGCCCATAGCACAAATGTGTGATGGTAAAAGCCGCCATACCACATCAACAGAACTAGACGAAACTAACAAACTGATCACTAAGCAAATCGGTACAATGTAGTATTAACTGTAATAACAGACTACATATTTAAAACGTTGTTTGAGAATACAGAATGCAAATATATGTATGACGGAATCCTACAACTCAAGATCTAGACGAAGATATAGAGTAAATGGACCAAAGCCACATCATCCAGTCTTTAACCACTGATCACGGTTATAACATCGACCTCAAACAGGTAGTCTGCACCAACCAATATAGTTCAAACTAAAAGCCAATGACTTCATATATTAATTTCATGCTTTTGATTTGGATGTCACTAGTTTTTTTCAGGTTACTCCTACACCAGGTAACTTTGCTTGGCATATAACCTCTCGGTCTACATAGTCGAATTTCGCTTTTAAGTCAAGGAATATAAGTTTTGTCGGACGTCTTTGTGTATGCCCGAACACTCTAGAATCTAATGACTGAAAGTAAATATAACTATTAACGAGAGAGTATGTAATACGGAAGTTCAGGCAATGCAATGTGTACGGAATACGGTTCAACAAATTTAAAACATAATAATATCAGTTAAAATATACCGCTGGATTCACAGTAATCAAGATAATAAAAAGCAAAGTAAGAATCTCTAACATAAAAAATTGTTATTAGATAAGCATCATAAATCAATTCACTTATTTTTTGTACTTTCCTTAGAAGGATAATGAAAGTTTCATGAATAAACTATCCAATTTTGAAAACAGAAACCTCAGAAAAATATAAATGACATTTGTGTAGTTTAAATTCAGCTACGCAAGAATACTTCCTAAGTGAATGGTTCATTGGTAGTTTAACATTTTATTAGTACATGAAAAAAATCACTTCACTCTCAGTACTCTTAATTCACCTTATATTATTAAATTTATGTACTTTAGTAAACACTGTGATTAACTATTATTAAACGTATCAAAGGCTTACTTATGTTTTATGATCGGGTTATGTGAGTTAGTGGTTAGCAAGAAACAGTATTTGACCTAGGTTTCGTGATAGATAGAACTTTCAACAAATTGTACATCTGCAATCTAGGAAGAACTGATGATTTAAGATAGATTCAACTCCAGTTCACTCGGTTACAAATTCTGAGGCGTTAACGTCAGACTACTCAGGCAACGATTGGTCTCTTGTAGGACTGAGATATTCACATTAATTGATCACTAGGTAGTAGTGACCAATGGCATGTCCGTTTGTCATTTTGGTGCTAGTTAGGTTGTATCTAATGTGATCAACAAATCTAAGTGACTCGACACTACATATACTGTATTAAAGTCAGTCGCTGTCTGAATAGCTCAGGAATAATGTATTAGACTGTGAAACTAGGTGATTTGAGTTTGGATCCTACAAGGAAGATAGTTTTCATCAAGAAGTAATTGTGTTTACCTAGCGTGACACCGAGGCCATGTACGGTTTCCAGCCAATGACTTTAAATCAGTTAAAAATAAAATATAGACCACGAAGTGTTTAGTCACATAGACTAGTGACAGCACTTTAACCCGATCGATAGAACTCACTCATTACATGATATTGGCCACGTCTTAGTGATCAAATACTACAAATTGTGAAAATATGGAGTGACGCTATGCGTCCAGAATATAGGCACAAAATATAGCACAAAAATGATTTTGATAGGATTAGTGATCATAATCAGATTCGAACAATTCGACAAATAGAGATATTATTATTGACCCATTTAGATACCAGAACACCTTTCGTACATTCATACAGTCAACTTCTAAAGGTGGTAAACTACATGTACACGGCATACCGAAAAATCAACAGTTGAATGACGTTGATTGTTTCAAACTTCTAGTCAAGTGATCAAGCAGTTATATTCTAAACTTAGTGAATACGATTCTATCACAAGTACAAGACGAACGTAGTACGGAATGTAGTATTTAAGTTGGATTGTGACTAGCAAGCGGAATTCAGGACGCGCATTTCGTCCTATTTCGGACTCATTGGCAGGATGTACCTGCATCCCAATGTTAATGTTCACACTGGGATTGGAACTCAGCTCGCTTCGTGCCAAACGCCACCACGTTCACCACTAGGCTACTATGTTCAGACAACTACAATCGTACAACGGGTACATATGTAATTAGAATAAGCTTGTATCTTCCCGTTGATTTGTAATAGACTAAAACTGGTCAACCTCTGTTGCCATATGTGTAACTTGGGCGGATTACCTCTATATAGCGATAGTACACAAGTAATATTTAAGTTGGATTGTGACTAAAAAGCGTAATCCAGGATGTGCGTTTCCCAGTGTGAACATCAACATTAGGATGCAGATACATCCAGCCGATGAGTCCCAAATAGAACGAAACAGGCGTCCTGAATTCAGCTTGCCAGTTACAATTCAACTTAAATATTACTTGTGTACTATCGTTACATCAAGGCAATCTGCTCCGGATGCCCACATGGCGATAGAGGGTGACCAGTTTCAATTCATTACATATCAATGGAAAGATATAAGCTTATTCTAATAGTATGGAATGAGTTACTTCTAACTGACTACAAAAGCTAAAATGAACCGAAGCTTAGAGAAAAAAATGAAGGAAACATTATCACCCCATAGGGAAATTGATTACGAAACAAAATGTTATATCAACTCATTAAAAAGCACGCAAGTTATCAAACGTTTGACGAACCTGAGGAAGAAAAGCCAGTGTTTCGTCACCTAACCGATAGAATTGACTCGTGGAAAATATTCCAACTTCATTAGTACAACGTCCACTTAAAGAAAGCTTTTCACAAGCACCTAACAAATTAATAAGACAGTGTATAAATGAAAAATTGTAATTTACAAGTAAAAGTATTAAGTTTCTCAACATATCAAAATAGCATATTCACGTCTATTTTATAAAAGACTTTGACAAAACTACAAAGTCAACGAGGACAATCAATCAGCTAGAAAACAAGGCCCTCAGAACCAGAGGTAGCTGAAAAATTCATTTGTCGTGTTAATTGTGTGAGTGCTAGTGACAGTGTGACAGACTAGATCATTTTACAAATAGTGAGTCAGAGAGGTTGAAGTTCGGTAATATGTGTTCGAGAGCAGTGACGTCAATTCAATTGATATCGCCATTTTGAAACATCAATTTGAGTGACTCGATCATGTTTTACAAATGTCACTGTTAACGCTTTATTTGTCATGAATCATCTGCAGACTGTGGGATTAAATAAAAGAAGTGAAGGTGAACAGTTTATGACATTCTGTCATGGTGTCACAGAAAACTGCATACGACAGGCTATTATCGACTCATTACGACCCCATAGATAGGAAGAATATTAACCAATCATAAGAGAAGTGGTCAAAAGAACGAAACATTAAACATTAATACGAAGATAAATGAAGATGACAGAAACCATGGCAACAACCATTCACAGTTAGGGTCACTAGAACAAGCTGATTGAACGCTTTTGGAAATATTAGGTTTACTTTGAAGTGAAGTAAGCGATTATGATGCTTTCCAAAACAACAGTGAACGCTTAAGAATTAGACTATCCAGGCGAAAGCACATAACGCTACCAAAAAAGTGACATTCGAACGTCTACCACTAGATCTTTACATCAATGAAACTAATATTACGAAAAGTAATGATGTATATCAATATTACTGATAAAGTGTACCTAAATGTCTATAAAGTTGACCAAGAATTCTAGCGGGATAAACATTTATACCAGCTTCGTTATAGATTTCCTCAAATGTTTGTACTTCAACTTGATATTCCATTAATTGTTGTTTGATTTCGTTATCTTCTGCCACAAGTACAACTTGAACTGATAGATCAGGTTTTGGTTCAGTAACCTTTAAGATACAAGAAATTAGATAAGCGCTTACAACGAAAAAAGAAACGAATGGGAAAACAGGACTTCAAGATAATTTTCTGACTAAGTACTTTATCACTTTATTTTATTTACTAGATACAGTTACACGTAAAGATAGCTACGGATAAGAATTACATTTAAAATATAAATTGGGAAAATAAACAACACTTATTATGTTACAAAATTACTGATAAGCTTTCACGTAAGTCAGTTGCTTCAGGGAGTATTCCTAGAGCTCTAGTGATATTTGACTAGTTATATCCAAACATATCAGGAATGACACAGTCACCCACAAACAGAATGGAATAAAGTAAAGCAATATATCACTAAGAGACTGAAGTTAGGAATATAATCCATCGGATACCTCAAAGAATAGTCGATCAATGTATGGTATGAATTTTGTGGGTTCGGCCGCTGATGGGATACTGAACGAGTACTGTAGGACAAGCCCATATTAAGACGTGACAGTTGTCAAGTGCAACTTGATTTTCAATGGATCCGAAGGCCGAAATCAGCAAGGTGAAACCTATTGGCAAATGAAGTTATAAAACTCTTACTAGTGTTAAATTGGCCTAATGTTATCTATATTAGTCCCAGTAATATTATGTGCTAATCCCGCTTAGTATTCTACGGTTCGACAACGACAGCGACTTGATCCCAAATCAGAACAAAAGAAGAGCAGGTAGCAAGATGAATTGAGAAAATAACAGCAGGAGGCAAAAGCCAAGCAAATGACTACACTAGGGTTTATATAAACAATGGTATAGAGTATTCTAGAAACTTCCTGATTAGTCGTTAGCTCTAGTTGGCTAAGAATGGACCAATCACAGCACAGCTATGTGAGTATGTTTAAAGCATGCTTTAATCAGGCTCGTTTCGTGCTAACAACTAGAAACACAAGAATGAGAGTCGTGCGAAGTCTAGTGCCTAAAGCAATATATTTGGGAGATTCGGAATGTTTATCTAAAAGATAAAAAATCCACTGCTTCAAACAAGGTTAGGTTAATATTTCCAAGACTGAAATTGTTGTATTCAACAATGATGGTCATTTTTATCACTTACTTAGTGGATAAATGCAGAATAATAGAATGTAAATCTTACTACGGATATTGTCTCAGATGCTTAGAACTACTACAAATATCTGCTATAACTATGTCAGTATAATGTAGACTAACTTACCCTATGAAAAACACTAATATAGTAACGGCTGGAGATAGAAATCAAATTGTTAATGAAAAATATAATTGGATATGTAGCAATTATTCACTAAGTAAACAGAAAATTGGCAGAAAATTCAGTGATACAACACAGTAAACATCTCCAGCGTTGCGCATAACCTCAGACTATTTCTCATTATGTAACAAAGTAAACGTAGCTGAAAGCCATCCATATGAACATTAACGTTCCCTCGGGTTGGCTGTAAATACGTTGTACTTAAATTTTACAGTGTGGACCTGAGTGTTAATTTGATTTACTTCAATTTCATAATTCCATTTATTTGAAGGAAAAGATCCTTTATGGTAAGAACTATTGAAATGAACCAAAGTGAATTATAATATAAATGAAAATAAGGAGAATTTTCTTCGTATTTAATTTAATTACATACCATACGTCTTCCAAGGGGATCTATTTCACCAGGCAATAGAAGACCATCATAAATAATGCTTGCCAGTATATATAACGATTGACCCCATATATGTGGTAATGCTCCAACCGGTATACGTGTTTGTGTATGTGGATGAACAATCTCTGCGTCGATTGCTTCAACGGGCAATGAATAGGATTCTGGTACAAAACAACACGTTCTAACCGGCATTTGCGATGATATTTCACTTGGTTTACGACTTGCATTTCTGCTACTGTTTGACGGTGTAAATGAATGAGATGACTGGAAATGATGATGAAAACAACTGTAAACACAGTAGTACACTTGATTTACCATATTTCAATGTATATAAACATGATAGTGCACAAAAGTTTGTCTAGTATAACCCGGAATATATACCTACGAATAATTCTGTTAATTAACTCAACAACTGATCTTCCGAATAGAAGCAGGAAGAATGGGTTTAACTCTTGGAACCTAATAACTTAGTCCAGTGATTTAAAGAGACCTGGTCCACAGGGGATTTTGGCACCTATTTGCTTGTATTGCAGAAGTGAGTTGGTCCTTTCAAGTAATAGAGACGAACATTTTCACAATGTGGACAACCGAAAAATGACAATTGCCCTCAAACCTCTAACAGCGCTCCAAACTTAAGCTACTTTAAAATTACTGGTTTTGTATTGAAGAAAATAATTTGTAACACATAAAGCTTAGCTAGATTTTCAAATTAAACCGAGGATGGATGAGGGAGAAATAAAAATGGATAGTTTATCGGCAAAACAATGCATCATAATGTAATTATTGCATTAAGTGCAATCTACACAATCAGTTTAACAGAACATTGCATAGAGAATTGGAAGCAGACATTAAAAGGATGAACAGCAACTAGAAACAGCTGGAAAGGATTGCTCAGGACAGAGTTCAACTGGAGATTACTGGTGAGCGGCCTATGGTCCATGTTGTGTTATCTCTATTAGTCCCGGTAATATTATGTATTACTCCCGCTTAGTATTCTACGGTTCGACAACGACAGCGACTTGATCCCAAATCAGAACAAGAGTAGAGCAGGAAGTAAGATGTATTGAGAAAATAACAGAATAAGGTAAAAGCAAAGTAAATGATTACGCTAGAGTTTATATAAGCATCGGTATAGAGTATTCCAGAAACTTCCCGATTGGTCGTTGGTTCTGGTTGGTTAAGAATGGATTAATCACAGCACAGCTTCGTGAGCATGTTCTGAGCATGCTTTAATCAGGCTTGTTTCATGTTAAAACTCCTCTGTGAGGGGTAACAAAAGTAAGTAATTACATATACTATGTTGTTATTCATTGCGGTGTGATGATGCTATGTGGAAACTTGATCCAATGCATACTTGTATCAGATTCTACGTTGCTCCAGGCTGATTAGCTAACTAATTAATAACTAAGTCCAACTGAATAGGAACATTTATCAAAAGTGCAGTCAACAGAATAATGTATTCTCAGAAACAGATAAGTTTTACTTACATAGTAAGTAAATGCAAAACTAGTGGGATAGGTTATCCGAAAACATGGCAACAAGAACCGTAACATTAGGCAAACTTGTGAGAAATGGTAATGAACTAAATGAGAAACTTGCTGGATGTTTTGAAAATGCAAGTTTTGATAGTAAAACTGCTATTACGTGAGTGAACTGCTAACATTTTTGTTTAAAACGACATCGATAGCTTTGGTAAAAAAATCATAAAGTTCATTGAATACAACGCAATCAAAAGTATTCGCCTGTACTACAAATCTTCTTCATCATCTTTTTCTTAAAAATAACACCGAGACTAAACACTCAAGGAATAAAACACTGCTATGGATAATTTGTAATGATAACAGAATCATCTGAATTTTATCATAATTCTCACAAACAAAGCCAATTACTTCTGGAATAACAACTTCTTGAAGCATTTGCATATAACGGTCTGCATCGTCAAAATCTTCACGAAAACATGCGTCAATCACGAGCCATGCAAAAAACATTGGCCATTCACATTCGATACCATCAAATAAACGTAGCTCCCAAGGCTCATAATACAAACGACTCGCATCTTCTCTAGCAGTACGAAATCCATCGCGTAAAAATCGTCGACAACCGTATCTAAAGTGTACAAATATACAAACAGCTTGTAAACCCAATGTATCGTAAAAACTTATATAGTAAAATGAGAGTTTCTAGTGGTAGCTTATGATAATGTAAAATGAACTTATCTGTTTTACAAGAAAAACCTATCCTAAATGGTTGTATCAGAATTCACTGATACATTTTCCTTGGATTTAGCTGAATTGATCATAAACCGTATTTTAGTCTGATCATTTGTGATTCACTCACACAATAGGCATGAAGTAAAGTCACTTAACACAGATCCGTATTATCAGTTGGCCTACATTATTGCATCAAACTTTGCATCTGGTACTGACGCTTCAAGAAAGATCCGAAAATCGAGTAACTTAAACTTTTTCGAACTCTGTTAACCCTTGCGAACCCACGACCTATAACTAAGGATAACACAATTCGACAGCTCACGCCTCGATATGAGTGATAAGATGGGGATCGCTATAGCTAATTGTCAATCTCCCAACAAGTTATATCACTGTATACATTCTAAGCTTATATTCGCTCATTTTAACTTTAAAGATCTTAAGAAGTGTGTTACAATTATTTGCCATGACAACACTGTGCACATATTGTTGAAAAAGAACATAAAATCTTCACTAACCTTCCCAAAAGCTTTCGAATGATTGCGTTACGTGTGCTTTCGATTAATTCATCATCCGTGACAGAAAATCCAGGGTATGTTAATATACTTAATAACCCAGCGTCAGTCTCTTTGGAATTCGACTCGCGAGGAAGCATACTTTTAATAGCTATATTACACTGTTCGCACTCATCAAGAGAAACACGAATTGTTGAAAGATAACTGCCATCTGCACCAAATAAATCTAGATCTGTGAGAGCTTCCAAAGCTGCCTGAAATTAAATGAAAACAAATGTTAAAAAATTCCCATGTTTATCAAAAACAAAGACGTTTGAACGAAGAATATTCTTCTTTTCAACAAATACTCATCAGGTTCTACATCTATTGGTTCAAAATTATTAGTCACAAGAATAGCCAGTTCTGAGGCAAGTAAAACATTATTTAGATATCAAGAATAACTGGATAATTGGAAGTTTTTTCATCGAGTTATTTATAAAATACGAATGTTAATGTTGAAATAATAATCATTATGTAACTTGTGAAAGGTAAACGACAATTGAAATAAACAAGATTATTAGTCAAATACGTGTATATAGGTATCTCATGCATATGGGTGATATAGGTGATGGGGTGGTAGCGAAATACGATTAGATCAAGTGTTTGTAGACAAAGGTCAAATCCTACTTAAAATGAAACCGAATGGGTAAGAGTTTGTAAAATGGAGTGGACGATAATCAAAATTCGTCAAATAGTAACAATAACAATAATAGACATAATTACAATCAGTTAATGCTGATATCACGAATCGATCTGAACCAGACAACCATTGATCATCTGGAAGCACTGGACAGGTGTTTCGTCCTAGTATGGGACTCCTCAGCAGTGTGCATCCACGACCCTGTTGGGGATCGAACCCAGGACCCTCTGGCTCCGCGACGAGCTGCTTTACCATTGGACCACTGAGCCGGCTCCTAATGGTTGACATTTCTAATTCAGTCAATTCGTGTTACGTTCGCGCGACCTCATCCATTGTCATCGGTGAGTTACTGTCTCACACCCGACACGATTGAACTCCACCGGTCACGTCTTTACACTAGAACTCCAAGAATTACCTCAAGGAGCTAGTCACTAGTGAGCTGATAATTAGTTACAATTAAGGGGGTTGTTGTGGAAATAGTTAATTTGTTAATGCGCGAACGTAACACGAATTGACCTGAATTAGAAATGTCAATCATTAGGAGCCGGCTCAGTGGTCCAATGGTAAAGCGCTCGTCGCGGAGCCAGAGGGTCCTGGGTTCGATCCCCAACAGGGTCGTGGATGCACACTGCTGAGGAGTCCCATACTGGGACGAAACACCTATCCAGTGCTTCCACGTGATTAATGGTTGTCTGGTTCAGATCAATTCGTGATATCAGCATTAACAAATTAACTATCTCCACAACAACCCCCTTAATTACAATCAGTTAATTTGTTGGATCTTAAAGTGTGATATTCAAATTCAGATGATACTCGAACATCCAATACGTTAAAATAAAGTCGCGTTGACAGTATCAACAACAAGCAATGTACTAGTGTCCGTGATCTACAAATTTTGGACTTATACAAGTCAATTAATCAGATGACCAAATTGTCTTACAGTTATCAGCCAAAAACATGTTAATATTTCATTGTTAAACAATAAGGGAAACACCAGGAAAAAAACTAAATGGCATAAGTAACCTCAAATCGCTATAATATATTTTCCAGTAATTGCATGCATTAACAACCATAAACCAAAAACCCATCAGGAATTCTTCATTTGATGGTTGAAAATTTCGAGTTAATCTGTCCAACATAGAATCAGGCACATGTGTATCAGTTCAAGTTACTACAATCCATTAGCACGGTAAGATAAATTCAACGGTAACAGAGGTAGAAAAAACATCAGTGGTAGTAAGGAAATAGTAAACATAGAGACAAACAGTGGATCCACTTGAGATACTAACGGATTTTGAGTCATGTTACCCAGAGTCTTCAACTGTTGGTTACGAAAATTTTGAGGACCCTAACTAAGAAGTCTATCTACTAACACAGTTCAAACCAGCAGTCAGTGAACTCAAGGACTTTGGCCAACCCTAACTTCCTTTTATTTCACTCCAACATGTCAGAATTGAGCATCAAGGTAGGTGATGGTTGGGCGTACGCAGTAATACATGTCCCAACCAACTCAGCCTATGAAGATTCATAATAGCATCTACTGATGTACCATCCCCTAATAACTTACGTTTAACATCACTAATAACCCGGTGGTCCCAATAAACGAATGTTTCGAAGACAAATACGATAAAATACCGATAACCCACCAACGTTATCTACTCCTAATGGGCACGCTTCAAACACATACAGTAAGACAAACCAGACTGCTATGCAGCATACTCGTCCTTTGATTACCAGGCAGACATCTCACCTACGGTATGGGTGAAATAAATTGACAAAAGCCAGATGACCTTTAAGAACCTGTGCCGAGATTTCATAAGACACCAACCCATTACGGATGATCTGACTTCCAAAATAATTGACGTGCCCGAAGCGCTCAACTACTTTACTATCTACCTTTCGTTAACGTTGTTCTAACATATACTAAATTCTAAAACCTGCTTGTGGAGTTGGTGGGACCGTTAATAAGTTTGGTGATAAAGTAATTAATGACTACCTGACAAAGCTTAGAGAGTACTAAACTACTATCACTTTTGTTATGACATATACACACATTACATTACGATAAAACCTTATCATCTCTGCTTCAGTCTTAAGTGCGTCATTATCTTAAGTATCAAAAATGAGGCTTCTATCTAGCACACAAGTTTAAAGACATGTTTGAAGATACAACTCTAAATATAGATCAACTTATCCAAAGTTTATTAGAATATGCAAGTTTCGTTAACTTTGAAAATATATGAACGTTGGTAGATAAAACAGAATGAGACACAATGCGTGAATGAAGTAAGAGATTACTTCCATATACGGTAGCAAAATCACTGATGCAGTCTTAACTTGGCTTGAAAATGCAGTATACTTTATACACATAGAAACAAGCTTGTTAACAGGTGCTGACCAAAGTTACTTACTTTAGCCATGCCAACAGATGTAGTGTTAAGTTCTGGGAGCCCGTGATTAGTTTTATCTCCACGTTCCCAAATCCCGTAATCCTGAGAATTTTTAATAATATATATTTTTTCTTACAGGAATGCGATAAGCATGCTCAATACAGAAGACCAGATTTTGAATAAAAGCTACTTCCTCAAGTGTCCAGATTATACGTAAACCTGAAAAAAACTCAAATTTGTTTCGTGATGATTACCAGCAGCTGTCATTTGAGCAAGAATGAGAAGGAAGACAGATATTGCATCGATCTGCAAATGACCCCATTCAAGATCACCAACAACAGTTTTATATGAAGTACTATCAAATTTTGCATGTAAAGAGTGTATAGGGTTTTGGGTCTTCTTCAGTAGCTCTACTTTTTCAGACTGCTTCATATAACAGACAAGTATGCCACGCATCAGCTTCACCACACACTAAAACAATAAATTTAATACGCGAAAGTACCTTTTCTAACTCGTAGCTTCGGCAACGATCCTCATCAACATCCGGTAGTTTCCTGTACACTAAAGAAAGACCCCAAATAGAAAGTGAGGCGTATGTATTGTCTCTGACCCATGCATGTGTGCTGTTCGGAGAGGACGGTATTAGTCCAGTAATAGAATGCTGTTAATAAACATTTAAATCGAAAACAAAAGATACCTGGTAACACAAAATGCTAGATTCAAGCAGAGTAAAGTAAAAATCCAGTTTCTTTTTATCCATTGTTTTAAATAGAAACTAGTATAATCCGGAAATCCAATCTCCAGTTTCCACATAACAAACACGAATAGGTGAGATCTTAGTGGCTGATGATGCAAATGTATGCGACTTGTTTAGATTTCCTAGAATATCTAAAAACAACATAATGAACAAGAACTAATAAATAATCTTAAACAGCAGGTCTAAAAGCAATATTTTTAACTGAGTATGGATTCTTTCTAACTAGGCTTTAGTGGATTCCAGACCATTGCTATAACCGAAAGGCGCCGGGTTATCAACTACTGGAATCTATTACCGTAAGAAGTGGTCTGTGCCCTCAAGGAAAGTGTTCAAAAGATGAGTAGATACACACAGCTTACTAGAAAAAGGACTAACCCAGGTCTTTAGACTTCTGTTCCGCAGAACACACATCTAAATTAGGATCAGCTTTAACTTAAGGATTTGTAGAATACACTGTATAGCGAGACTGTCATTTGGATAGTTTAAACTGCCCGGATTTCTGGGAAGGCAGTTAATCACCAAAGCCCTGTAGACTAACATAGTTACTTATGAAGGGTCTACAAAAACTAAATCAAAATTGTAAGTCAATACCTCTGATTAAAGAAATTCGTAGGAATTTGTAGCTCAGGAGGATAGTTTTAATTCGATTGCGATTGTAATCAAGCCAGAATGACATTCGTCAATGCTTAACAAATTACGGTCAATATACCTTTGTTACAGGATGTGGTGAAGCCCTGGAATATAAATATGAAAACATCAACTAAACCTGGAACCTAGTTAGTTATAAAGATTTGATATTACAAACCAATTAACCGTCGAACGACCCTAAAACACATAAAACACACCAACTGGTCAAGTGTCTTGATGAGTATACACATTTGGAAATTAAGGTTGTTGATTGTGCATACAACATGAGACGAAGAAGAATGACTAGTTATATGCTAGATATCAAGCAAACACCCAAGTATAGTGGAACAGAAAAACCAATCATTGTTTAGAAAATGCGATGGGAAGACGAAGTCCATTACAGCTGTGGTATATTTGTACAACAAATTCCGAGTAATCGAAACACAGATTTTAATTTCGATAATGGATAAAATTGATGAGTCAGTGCATTGGCTAAATGTTTGTCAACAATAAGTATGGTTCTGTAATAGCACTCTACACTTAACAGGTACAGCACCAATGAAGTATGAACAAAGGATAAGGTATGATGTACTATTGTTCATTTTATTTTAAGTCCGCCGGCTAAACGTTCGAGTTAGACCACGAATAACTTTTCGTCGGAATTAGTGGAATAGTGAATTTTTTTAGTTAAGCCAACTCCATTAATGAAAAGTCAAATGGACGAGGTAATTAAATATACTGTGAGCGTAACATCGTTTTAGCTCTACAAAGGAGGGACAGACAAGTACACAGTTGTAACATGTAGCTTATACATTTACAATTCTTAAGTAGTATTTTGGATCTTCAGTTTCCCCTGAAAACAAATTTGCCGAAAAAAAAGAGTTTGGCGCATCGAATATGTCGCAACAATCACGCATGACAAATAAATATTTTCATAAGGCATACTGAAGTACAAAAGTAAACAATTTGACGCATCAACTACCAACAAATCAATGCCTGTTACCCCATATGAAGCATAGGCTGCCGACCAGTATTCTCCAGCCAAATCTGTCCTAAGCTTTCCTTCCCAGTCCTTCCCAAGTGCACTTCAGTCTCTTCATGTCTGACTCCAGTTCCGGATGCAGTGTATTCTTGGGTCCCTCTCCTTTTCCTTTGACCTCCAGGGTTCCATGTTAATGCTTGTCTTAAGAGACAATTTGGTGGTTTCCTCAGTGTGTGTCCTATCCACCTCCATCGTCTTTTCCTAATTTCTTCCTCTAGTGGAAGCTGATTTTTTTTCTGCCATAGGTTATTGTTGATAGTATCCGGCCAAAGGATCTGAAGTATCTTACGCAGATAATTGTTTATAAATACTTGTATCTTATGAAGGATGCTTTTCGTAAATCTCCAAGTTGCAGCTCCATACAACAGAACTGTCTTCACATTTGTATTGAAAATTTTAATTTTAATGTTGGCTGACAGTTGGTTTGAGTTCCAGTTCATCAACTTACCACTAAAACTATATGGAACTTAGAGGCAGAGGAACTACATGAGATCCGCAACATTAAAACAATGCATCGAATTAGGAATACTAACAATTACGATAGTCAAACACAGCTTGGAAGCATGCCATCCTAGGTTGATTCTGAAGAGCATGTCTAGATTATTTTTTTAGGGGTGGACGATTTTGCGTACCGAACGTCACAAATCCCACTAAGTTTCACAAAACATGCAAGTCATTTCAATATTTCGGAGTTATCTGATTTTTCTGCTACTTTCTCCAACAGTTAAGGCCTAATTAACCCCGTTGTAATGCTGAATGTTCCTGTTGGTGCTGCAGAACACGACAGTGTCACCAAAACTTCAACAATTGACAACTAACATTTTATGTGCACTAATTCTGCCTGTATATTTAGGATCCTATTCAACACGTAAAAGAGGCGGCCGGTCAGAGTGCTATTAGCAGTAACCGTCACTACTGCCTGGTCTAGTTGTTTTCCGACTGTATGGTAGTAGTTTGTGAGTGCATATGGCTTCGTACACTTACTAACTTTGTGGCTGTACTCATGATGATACCAACAAAATTGGATATTTTTTGATAAATGAAAGCATAGTCTAAGTACTGTGGTGACAGAGTGAAGAACTTCGTCAACGGATAGTTAGTACAGAAAGAGCCGTTTGTAGAGAAGTAAGCTTTGCCATTTGATCCGTATACCGTCGGTTATAAAATTGCATAGGCATTAATCCTGTCAGGCAGTACGTTACACTCGTGCAAATAGGCAACTTGATGCGCTGTGGAGTATACCTCGAATATATTAGCTGCCATCTCAGGTCAATTCAGCCAGTGAAACTGACTTAGTAGTGAGACAGTATCTACATAATACTAAAAATTAAGCGATGCAACTACATTTGTCTAAGAACTAGTCTATCGAACTAAGATGGACAACCTAAATAAATAAAATAACATATATTATTACAACAATTCAAAAAATCTACAATAGGAATCTAGAACTTTTTGAATAAAAAACCAGATCACAAAAAACACCTTTGTTTTTGCCTCTGTGGTGTTTACTGGTATTTTTGAAACATATAAACAAGCATGATAAGATGTTTCACAAATCGTGCTTTGTTGCAGTTTTTTACTCGCATTACCATTAATCGTTAGTACACAACCTCAAACAGATAATATATCGACTATCCTGTTGGCCTTTAACTTAGTCAACAAAATGGAAGTCGACGATAATTTATCAGGTTAAGAAATCTCTAAAGTAGTTGCCTTGATATCTTAAAACGCCACCATATCTGTATTCTGTTAAGGTTAATTAAGAAACGTCTATTTACTAGGTGTTTTTGTTCACTATAAAAGTGTACCTTAAATCCAAACTTTGTCACTTTAGAGACCTTCAATGTATGCTTGACAAAATTAGTAAGTTTCTGTTTCACTAAATATGCTCTCAGAAGGCATGAGTTCTACAAAGCTACAGGTAGTGTGATATTTGCTGACTAAAAGTAAATAAAAATTTATCGAAAATCATGAGTTGGTATGTTCGAAACGTTACTTCTACACTTTGTCTTTATGTACGTATAGTGATTAGACAATCATCAAGCCTTTTTTTGAAAGGTTTACCTAGAGGTTTTAACTCTATTTCTTGATGTAAAAATCCTCGAGGTTTAATTCGTTTTCAGCAAACTTCAATATAATCTTTCAATGTTATACTCCATATTGATGTCCAGTAATGTTTTATTCGGGACTGACGCATACATAATATTTGTCAAGGCAACAAGGAAAATTGTATTTATGAGACTTCATGAATGTTGCCTTTTGAACCCCTCGTGCTGCAAAGTATACAAGTTTGATGCTGAAAGTCCAACAGTGTATGTTGTGGACTATGGTAGCAATATATATCTCAAGGTAGATGATACAGGGACATTAGATAGGAATTTTAATCAAGATCAGGTCTACATATAGACCAAAAACATTGGTAAGTAGTTAAATCATCAAAGTTTCACAGCTTTAAAAAAATCATCAGACTGACGAAATAATTTTCAGCAGAATGAGAATAAGAAGAAACGCCTAGGCTATAGAAAAGCGATAAGCTTCGGTCATTTTCTTTGATTAGAATGGTTATGATGGACAAGCTAAGGCTGAATTTTCAAAATTTATCTAGATTTGTCACCTTTAGAGATTGGCTGTTGGTAATTTACAGTGAAATAATGTTGCCAGTGACATAAAGGTATATCCAGTGCGACTTTTAATTAATTATCTAGATTTTAGGATCGTTTTGGTTCACTCATCAAATTTTTAGATCGTCCACTTAAAAAAGAGTTTTTGATACCTTAAAAAACATTATTAATAGACAATGAATGAGGAGATGTAAGGATGGATCTGTGTAGCACTGTGATAGTCATCGAATCACGAATCGGATAAATTTCAGCAAGCACTGACGTGAAAGTTGTGTGATGAAGAATCATATTCTTTAATCAAATCTGAAAAAAACTCGTATATCGCTGTCCTCTAGTCCTAATACATAGTTTAGCCGCTACATACGAGGAGACAAATGTTAACGTATGACCAGCATTTTCTAAATCTATAATGGGCTAAATTAGGTTACAACTTTAACAGTTGTTCTAATATTTGGTCTTTCGTCAGTAAATATAACACCAGTTGTTGTATCAGGAGCAGTGCAGATAATTTTCAAAAGAATGCCTATAATGAGTTCTCTTAAAGAAAACTAATGACTGTAAGTTTTTTTGCCATGCACTTTATAAAACTATTGATTCTAACCAGTACGTCCGTAAGTTACGAACCGTTGTGTAGATGATCTCATTCGACAGTAATCAATGTCACTGTGACGAAGAGAGTAAATAAGTAGACGACAAGATACTAACAGTGATATATTAAGATGACTATTAGGAGTATCGCACACTATCTGCTGTATAATTATTGTCAATAAACACTGTCTGTTCCTGTAGCTGCTTGTCTACACTCCTTGACTAACCAGGGTTTTTTCATACTGAATATATCTGTAGTGGTAAACAATTTCCTAAAATAAATAATTGTGTAGACTTTCGTCATTGGCACTGACCATGTTAACCGTAGTGAACAATGCTGGCTGAATGCACTAAATAATACACAACTATGTGATCCGGACAAGACAAAGTGTAGTAGGCAACTTCTTTTATAGATAGCTGGCGTATATACTGCAACCAGTTTACGACGACAGATTAGTTATAATGTCCAGAACAAAAAATGTTAAAGAGCGTCATTGACTTGCAAGAAAACCCATTAAAATACCACTCAAAATATCACTGCTGGAAACCATGAATATACACTAGTTAGGAAGATTTAAAATGGTGTCCGTGATGGGGAAACATGGAGCATTTGAATCGGTTATATTTTAACGAACAAAATACAGTTTCACAAGTAACTTTTGGACTTAACAATCGAAACATATTTATATTTATTTACATACGGAACATTCTGTACAGATTGTCGTAAATAAATCACTACGTAACTCATAATAATGATACATGTACATGAGATTACAGTGTTCTGAAGCCTGCGAACTTACAAACAGAACTTAAATGGGTTCAAAACATATGTACAAGCTATCTATAAAAGAAATTACTTACTATACCTTGCCTTTTCAGGATCACATAGTGGTGTACTATTAAGGGCATTCAGCCAGCATTGTTCACTACGGTTAACATGGTCAGTGCCAATGACGAAAGTCTACACAATTATTTATTTTAGGAAATTGTTTACCACTACAGATATATTCAGTATGAAAAAACCCTGGTTAGTCAAGGAGTGTAGACAAGCAACTACATGAAGAGCTAATGTTTATTAAGAATAATTATACGACAGAATGTGTGAAACTCCCCATATTGGTTCATTATATTTTTGTTTCACCTGCTATCCGGTTCTGTATTTACTGATAGGCTTAAGTGTGACTATAAACCAAGTAATCGTGCCTCTGATTTACATTCGTCGTATCTAGTGGCCGAATCCTATGCAATATGATACCTTTTATCGTTATAATGGTGCAGATATATATACCATTATTTGTGGAACAGCAATATTGTATCCCTAAGGTAATCTGTAGCAGCTAACGTGCGATGACCCTAATAAATGAAAGCCCTGTTAAATTCTTCACTATCTAGCCTACTGAGATAAAATACTTTAATACAAGTGACCCTAGATCAGAACAATAATTGAGTAGAAGACGACATATCCCAGTAAACAGGAATGACAACTGATATAATCATTAAAGCGTTTAAAATATAAATGAAAATAATTTAGTATATTATTGACTTGTCTATTGATTGAAGCATGGACAAATCAATGTACTTTAAATTAAGCATGACATTATATTCACCATTGAGAATTGCATCTTGTTGATAAGTTTTAAGATACATATATGAAATAAAACATATATCTGAATATAATTAAGTTCTAATCATACAGCTAGACTCAACTGATATGAAAAATACTTTCACTGTTTTAAGAGGTAGTTGAACTTAAATAGATACTTTTACATACACACTGCAGGGACACTCAGATTAACAATATTTTTAACTGCGACTTCAATTTTACCAACTTTTGGCAGCCTATAATTGTAGACTGCATAAACCGCTGATATTCTTAACTTATGTGGAGTATTTTGATTTATCAGCCACACAATCAGCCTTATTTTATGTATGAATCCCTAAACAATATGTTTGCTCTACCATGTTAATTAAATATAGATATATTCTCTGGTGGTTTTACATGTAACTATTTGCTCTCTCTAATTTAACTGAATGATTGAAGTGAATACTTCAACATTTCTTTCAATTTGGGTCCTAATTAGTAAAAACTAATAGCACTGATTCTCGTCATTCAAAATCGAATGGCAATCTTGCATACAATTTCAACAAATGATCAATTCCTATTACAGTATAGAACTCTACACAAAAGGAGAATACTTCATGTAGTTAGAGCGAAAATTCTATTCAAAATAGTTTACGACATTAACCTGCTAGTTAATATTAAATTACGATAAAGCAAATTATGTACGATTCAATACATATAACAAGCGTTCGGAGTGTAGAATGCCATCGTCTTAGTACAATAAGGTTAGTCAGTGTTAAATTTACTCCGATGATTATACTACTCATAAGTAACTGAATACCTATTGGATAGTTCTTTACTTATAATCCATTAGTTAAGCGTAACTTGAATGTTTGGTTATTGTTTTACTAATTATTGGATTATAATTCACCATACTCGCCATTTTGGTCTAGTCACATTCGCGCTTGTGTGTATAGAGTACAGACTAGTGTTGCTTTCTAATCACCTAGAATGTAAGTAACAACTAAAATTAATAATCATTTATTGTTTTTATTCGTCATAAATTGATGTTGTTTGGGAACCAGCGAAAACTAGAAAGTACTAGACAATTTAATTCATTTACAATTAGTAGCTGATTAGTGGATAGCCCCAGGTTGTTCCTTAAGTCCTAGCGAAAAGTTATGACTTGTAGAGTTTAGACTTGTCAGGAGTATGATAGTGGTCTCCAATGACAATGAATTGGTCTTCGCGAAACATTACAAATTAATGGAAGTGAAGATTTTACTAATAGACTACAATATACTTATACAGGTGGTTAAGAGTTCTCCGTGAGACTTGAAGTTTTCGGATTTGATTCTCTGGTTGAATTGAGGGTACACTCAGCTGAGGAATCCTACACTATGACGAAGCAACTGTTAAGTACTTCCTGGTTTTCAGTGGTGTTCAACAGGCACTAATTTGTGACGCGTACGAATAACTAAACCTAATATTTATTGTATTACCACTTTTATTTACTTATTTAATTTAGTGTATAAATATCTCAAAAACCCGAGATGGTCTTTTAACCTTATCAACCTCAAGTGGGTTACTTCAATCACCTTCAACGTAATGATTGTTGAATTTTAAAATCAGTTATTTACTTACTTTGTTTGATTAAAACTTAAATAAACCTGAAACTGCCATTCAGAACGAATAATGATTTGATTATATAACTCATTTTATAAACAACCTATCCAATGCTCAATTTATTTGAAATTATCAAAATTAACCTTGGTAATGATGTATAATAATGATTTGGTTATGTAACTAAACTATGTCATAATAAAAATATAATTAGAATAATTCTTATTCACTACTGCTTTACGACATATATATCCTCGGAACACTTCGCAAAATAAATATTTTTAACGCTAATTAATAAAATATAACTTTAATCTTGATAATTATGTTGAAGCAGTATCGTAGACAGTAATTTTTAATGTCATACTTGCATTGTCACAGATTGATCTCATTTTTCTAGTGTTGCCTTAATTTCGATAGTACCCAAGTTATTTCAATCTGTAATGCATACAGCTTGCCGATACTAATATATGTCTCAATATATTGCACCCTACACACTGAATTATCAAAATATCGGAATTGAAAGTGTATGACAAGTGATACATAATAAAGTTTTAATATTTATTCAATAATAAAGGATCAAGATGATTTACAGTACACATTGATCTTAGTTAGACAATTAGTAATAAAAACTCATTATTAACAATCGTGTGGTTACTAGCAAATGATATCAGAAAGTAATTACAAAACTCTAGTGGAAAGATATAATAATCAGAGTTTAGTCATGTTGGTTGTGATGAGGTTATCTGAGAATAAAATTTGATGAGGTCGTACAATAATAGAAGTTAGAAATTAAAACCACTGGATGATAGATCAATGGTTCATAAATTATTCTCTTTTTCTGAATTCGATCCTTGGTAAGGCTGAAGATACTGCTGAGGAGTCCCATACAAGGACGAAACGAATGTCTAGTATTTCCTTGTTTCCAATAGTTATTTAAGATTAGTTTATGATGTGAATCCTCAACAATCCTCACAATGCTTTTTATTAAGAAGAACAAGATTTAAAGAATATGATAAACATATTACATGCTAAGACTTTTCATCGGCTTAAATAACTTAAAATTGTAAGTAATAACCTATTCAGAACCAAAAATTTTCCCGTACAGGACATAAAATTTCTATGGGGATAAAACGTGGCAAACAACAGTAAATCTAGTGCGTTTAGACTAATGGAATACTTGTTGTATGGTGTGCGCATAATTTGATTTGAAGTATCGAATCACACTTTGACCTCAAACAAACACTAAAAGGCAGAAAGCATAGGGAAGATATTCCAATCGAGCATAAGGGATCCAAGGAATGATAATTGGAAGTCCAGAAATCGATCTCTGGAGAACTTTCATGTACGCACTTCTATACGATTTTATTCACAGACGTAACATTTATCCAGTGCTTTTTGGTTTTCAATAAATGACTAACAAAGGTCAGTTTATGGTATCAAACTTCATATATTTATAAGTTTAGAAGGTTATACATGCTAATAACAGAATAGCGCCTCACTTTATGGTAGTGCGAAATAGATTACTAAGTACTAAGGTTACTACATATCAAAACACACAATAATGATAACATAAATGCCTTCATACAAAAATACTGTGAAGCCTAGATACGCAAGTTTTTCTAAGCTTTTGACTCATTTATACACAAATACCAATGCTACAAACTAAAGAGATTCGATTCATAAGTGATTTTAGGGACGAAAGTCCGAATGAAAATCGTTCAAACCTGATAACTCGTAGTATAGTCGCATTAAAAACACTAGTATTACAACGATGCTAATCTATGAATCCTAGACATTTTGGTACGATGCATTGAAATGAAACCTCTTTTTATGGGTCACTTACAAACTTCAAAATGCTTTTCAGACGTAGTACGTTAACGACAGCTTTGCTTTGTGCGCTACTGATCAGGATTCAAATTATTGGAGGTTGCTAACTTGTATGAATTAAGTCGGTTCATATGCGCCGATAGTCGACTTTAGCCACTACATATTTGAATACTAACATTTGTTTGACCAATTTGTGTTTGATAAGTTAGCTGAATATAAGCTAAGGATTTGATGGTTTCGAATAATGTGTTGTACAGGTCTAATTGTTTTTGCAAAATCCACTGGTTTACATTTTAGAACAAAATACTTCGTTAAATTTCGCTTGCTGACTTTTACTACACATTGTGCATTGATTGCTATATCGCCAGTGTTGAGGCCAATATTGTTTGCTCTAAGTTATAATGAAAATTAGTTTTATTCAAATCGTAAGTAAAATATAATAGTAGATCGAGTTCAATACATCACATTTTGCTCAGATTATAAATATTCAATAAAAAAAATTATTCCAGATATCGGAAACATGATCTAATCTTGCCTTGTTGATATTCAACAGACATCAACTATTTCTGGTGTTTTCATTCGTTAAAAGCTTTTGTCAGAAGACTATACTCTTGGAATACGCATGGACCTATTGATCACACAAAAGATTTTCAAGCGAATAATTTAATGATACATGTGTATATCCTCAACTTTGGCTGGAACCCCCTAGAATTGCTGCCGGTTCCAAACCTGGATAAAGGATGACGGTTGGGCACACGGTTAGTAACTTAATTATTTATGCCTGTTACCCCTCACAGAGAAGCATAGGCCACTCACCAGTAATCCCCATTCAACTCTGTCCTGAGTAATCCTTTTCAGCTGTTTCTAGTTGCTGTTCATCCTTTTAATGTCTGCTTCCAATTCTCTATGCAGTGTTCTTTAGCTTTCCTCTTTTCTGTCTCCCAACAGGATTCCAAGTAAATGCTTGTCTCGTGATGCAATCTGATGATTTCCGCAATGTATGTCCTATCCATTTCCAACGTCTTCTCCTAATTTCCTCTTCGACTGGAAGTTGGTTTGTTTTCTCCCATAGTAGGCTGTTGCTGATGGTTTCCGGTCAACGGACATTCAGTATTTTGCGTAGAGGGTTGTTTATAATTACTTGTATCCTCCTGAGGATGTTTGCAGTAGTTCTCCACGTTTCAACTCTATACAGCAGAACTGTCTTGACGTTCGAATTGAAGATTCTGACTTTGAGGTTGGTTGATAGTTGTTTGGAGTCTCATATGTTCTTCAACTGTAGGAATGCTGCCTTTGCCTTGCCAATCCTTGCCCTTACATCTGCATCGGATCCTCTTTGTTCGTCGATGATGCTTCCAAGGTACGTGAAAGTATCCACTTCTTCCGGGATTTCTCCATCCAATTCAATCGGGTTATTGCTTCCTGTGTTGTATTTGAGGATCCTGCTCTTTCACTTATGTATGTCCATGCCTACTAATGCTGAGGTTGCTGCTACGTTGGTTGTCTACACTTGCATTTGTTGGTGTGTATGGGCTAGAAGAGATAGATCATCCGAGAAGTCCAAATCATCGAGTAGCATCCCACTTGTCTATTAAATTCCGTGCATCCCCTCAGATGTGGAAGGTCTTGATGATCCAGTTAACTACTAAAGGGAAGAGGAAAGGCGAGAGTAGGCAGCCTCGTCTGACTCCGGTCCTCATTGAGAATGCATTTATCAGCTGTCCTCCATGCATGATTTTGCACTGTTGTCTGTTGTGAGAATTCCAGATGATGTCAACGAGTTTTTTTGGTACGCCGTAGAGTCAAAGAAGTTTTCATAGTGATCTTCTGTCTACACTGTCAAACGTCTTCTCACAGTCAATGATGTTGATGTAAAGTGACGAGTTCCATCCAATAGATTGTTCAACGATGGTCCGAAGTGTTGAGATTTGGTCTGTGCACGACTGATCCTTACGAAAACCAGCCTGTTGATCTCGAAGTTGAGAATCCAATGAATCTTTCATTCTGTTCAACAACACTGTTGAAGACTTTCCGTGGTACTGACAATAAGAAGTTAGTAACCCCATCCAGTAAAATATGCAACCTTGCTAAAAATGACTTTAACCAGTAAAAACCGTCATGAACATTTTAACTCTGACCAAGGAGTTGGAAGGTCTTCGTTTTGAAGAGTTATGACGCTTCATGGTGAGAACCGAATTTTTTCGGAAGCCCTGAGGCTGATGCCCCTTCTGATAACCACACCATGGAATGTCCGCACGATGTGGGATACAGGGAGAAGCATCCAAACAGCTGAAGAAATGAAAGGATGCGATCTGAAGATATTTGGAATAGGCGAAACCTATTGGTTACAATCTGGACAGCAAAGATTATCCTCAGGAGAAGTGCTTTCGTATTCCGGTCACGAAGAAGAAAACGCCTCACACGTACATAGAGTAGCACTAATGTTGTCCCAAGAAGCATAGA
Organism: Schistosoma japonicum; assembly: GCA_025215515.1. Classification (NCBI taxonomy): domain Eukaryota; kingdom Metazoa; phylum Platyhelminthes; class Trematoda; order Strigeidida; family Schistosomatidae; genus Schistosoma; species Schistosoma japonicum. The sequence goes on along the minus strand of CM046064.1, from coordinate 39,008,510 downwards.
AGGCTCTTATAGGATGGAAACCTCATGGACGTAGAATCATCAAAGCATCTTTTAAGATGATGAAGGAAGGGATTACAATGAATGTCATATAACGCTACGCACCCACTAACGACAGCCACGAATACGATAAAAACCAGTTCTATGAGAGGCTGCAATCAACCATCGATAAATTCTCAGCCAAGGACCTGACCATTCTAACAGGAGACCTAAACACCAAGGTTGGAATGGACAACACTGGATATGAAGATATCATGGGACGACATGGACTGAGAGAAAAAAACGAAAACAGTGAAAGGTTTGCAAACCTATGTGCCTTCAACAAAATAATTATAGGTGGTAACGTATTCTCTCACAAACGTATACACGAAGCTACATCGGTTTCACCGGACCACATTACGGAGAACAAGATCGACCACATCTGCATCAATAAGAAGTTTATAAGGACCATAGAAGACGTAAGAGCAAGGAGAGGAGCTGACATAGTTTCAGATCATCATCTGGTGGTGGCTAGAATGAAATTGAAGCTGAAGAAGCACTGGACGATTGGAGCAGTTGTATTACAAAAGTTCAACACAGCGCTTCTCAGGGATACCAACAAACGCAACGAATTCAACATAACTCTCAATAAGAAGTTCCAAGCATTTTATGATCTACTAGAAAATGGTGAAACTACCATGGAAGACAAATGGAAAGAGATGAAGGAAATAATAACTTCAACATGTCAGGAGGTTTTGGGCCGCAAGGAACATCACCACAAAGAATAGATTTCTGTTGGCACTATGGACAAGGTTCAAGAAAAGAGAAGTAGAAAGACAGCAATCAATAACAGTCGAACAAGAACGGAGAAAGCCAAGGCACAGGACGAATACACAGAAGTTAACAAGCAAGTGAAGAGAAGCATTGGGTCGGATAAACGCAAATATCTTGAGGACTTAACAACAACGGCGAAAAAAGCTGCAAGAGAAGGAAACATGAGGCACCAATACGATACAACGAAGAAGCTAGCTGGGAAATTCAGTAAGCCAGAACAGTCAATCAAGAACAAGGATGGCAAACCAATCACTGAATTGCATGAACAACAAAACAGGTGGGTATAACACTTCGAAGAACTCTTGAATAAACCAGCCCCACTGAACTCACCAGTCATCAAAGCAGTAGCCACGGATCTTCCTATAAACACCGACCCACCAACAGTCGAAGAAATCAAAATGGCCATCCGAAAGATCAAGAATTCCAAGTCAGTAGGGCCAGACAACATACCCGCTGAGCAAGCAAGTGAAGAAAGATACAGAAACAACTGGAAAGATACTCCATATTCTCTTCAGAAAGATTTGGGAGGAAGAATAAGTGCCAGCAGACTGGAAAGAAGGGTAACCCATAAAGATGCCCAAGAAAAGAGATCTTAGCAATTGCGAGAACAAGAGGCACCACTCTACTTTTAGTACCAGGAAAAGTCTTCAACAGAGTGTTATCGAACCGAATAAAAGACCCAGTTGATACCCGCTGGAAAGGAAAGCCCAGGACAGAGTTGGATGGAGAATGCTGGCCGGCGGCCTATGCTCCACATGGGGTAACAGGCATCGATTGATTGACCGATACAGTTAAATAATTGTAGACAGATTTAAATAGAAGAATTAAGGACCCACGTTTATATGTGCAGATATATTCAGCTAAACTGACTCACCATTATAAAATATTTGTGTTAATAGGCTACAACTTACAAGTTATACTCCAGAAGTAATTATTGACGTTTATTTCGACTTGGTCGAAAGTATTCATACTCCCAGTTCCATTTGACTGAGGATGCTCTTCTTCCCACTGACTGAAAGTAACTTGAAAGAAATCAATACAGGCATTTTGGAATTGTAGAGCATTTTGTGAGTCGTTCGTTACTACAGAATAAATTGATGTAACAATCAGAATTCATTTGAGAAACAGTCCATCGTAAGAAATAATGAATACACCATGAATATTTAGCATAATAGGAAGTTACCACAATTAGAATGATGAAAATGCTTTTTAATCAGATTTGCATTACTGAAAATGCCTGCTGATGTAATTCAGTGTAATTGATTCATTTGAGTGAATCAACCAACATCATGTTCGGCAGCCTATGCTCCACATGGAGTAACAGGCATTGGTTGATTGTGTATATCATCAGCAGATAAAAGTATTTTATATCAGTTTCGTATTAAAACCTGTATATAAATAGGACATTTAAAAGACATATGTCTGTACAAATTAAGAACTTTAAAAGTCCCCATTATGTAAATTAGAATATGTTATGACGCGAGAAAACTGGTTGGTTGACCGAATGCCAATTAGATGTGCCTAGTCGATAATTGCGCGTCTGCCATATGCCCACTGACTCCCAAGCCGAAATGAGAAGAACACAAAACAACAGACCAACCAGATAGAATCGAAATCATATTTCACACATTCCTTTATATGTACATAAAACCTGACAGCACAGCCAACCAATTAGGAAATTAACATTAATACAAAATAGGAGTAATAATAAATGTGAACTGGAGTTCGTACACACAACTGATTAACTATAGTTTATCAATGAGAAGTGATATAATAACAGTTAGTGTATCGAATGGAAGGATAGGGCAAGGGGAACTGAATGGTAATAGAAATAAATTGTTCACCTTGAATATAACCAAAAATACTGAAATAGTCTACAAATAAATAGCTCTCAAAGATAATCAGTCTTCTTTAGGTGCCCGGCATATCAGAATAACACATAAGGGAACGATGTTGTATCCAGTCAGATACTTATAAGGCTTTAGTCAAATATACATCATTATTAATATGCAAATATGAGAAATATCAAGCCAATCAAGGTAGTTTATGAGTCAATAATAACAATTAAGAAAATGTTTTAGGTAACTTATCATGTTTGCAAAGTACCAATCGGTAGTAGGATGGTAGGTGATGGTAGTAGTAATAATAAGGAGATAAATAACAACATAGTAACTTAGATAAGTACTTAAGCACAGGAAGTAGTTTAAAACTGAGAAAATTGAACTTGTTAATAAAATAGTGACAACAGTAATAATCGTCAAACCTAGAAAGTGTGTGAATAATCTGGTCAAATATATACAGAATAGAGAAGAGGTGAAGTAAGGAGTGAAGAAGAAAACAGACAAAGTGAGGAGTGTAAAGAAATAGGCAGACTGTTCATTAGGTTTTATATGGCCATGGAGAGAATAGAAATGTTACACATTTCTATTAAACACATGGACTCGGGTTGTTAACGCTCTTCTGAGTACAATCGCTGAACACAGCCAAACAGAGTCCTAGCCAAAGTTCATATCCGACGAAAACTGTTGAAATTTGAAGATAATCTGCACAAGGTCTCTTTTCAATGAATAAATCATTGCATCCTGTCATTTGCAGCACGCTGGCTACCAGAATCGAGATAGTGAAACATATTATCATGTTTGTGTCCCATAGTTAGTCTTATATTAGGGTGTACTTGATTAAGATTTAACAAATCTAAAGTCTGTTTGTAACAATTGCAGGCATTATCGACTTCATCTTCGTCTGTTCTAGGTTGCTCATAAACATAATTACTATGATCGGACCCAGCGGGCTCTCCATAACAACTCCATCGATTTGACGACATAAAGTGCTGTTGAATTGAAACTGAACATCTTTTGTGCACACTAATAAGAGTTGTTTAAGTTCAGACTTTGGTAATGAATTGGATTAAGGCCGGGTGATGACGTAAATAAATGAATATAACTAATTAGCAAAAACAAAATCAGCCAACTTTTAGGATATTGTAATATTTGTATTATTACTTTCAATTATCGCATTTCCGTAATACAATTGTACTTAACAGACCAATGAATGACATTATAATAATTATCTAGATAATGGTTTCTCTAATGCTTATCGTCACATATTCATTATCCAGATTTCAAAAAAAGACATCCTACAATCTTGAATGCGATATATAAAAAAATTCAAGTGAATGACATTACAACTTTAGGTTGTAAACCAGTACATGACAATCAATAGACAACTAAACAAGTATCAAAGTAAATTATTGAAAAATTGATTTATATCTATAATGGATTAAATTATATTAATTGACTTATATACAACTGACCTTGAGAAAAGTAAAACATTTATTCCGTTTGACCCCTCTCATTTACCAGATAATCGATATATTCAAATAGTGCATTTAGAATGATTAAAAACAATAAATGTTTAAATTGAGGTTCTTATATGGAGACTGGCTCCTTTTTGAATGTGTTGTTTGTACTTGTCATACACTGGCCGCAGTGGCTTACCGCTGAAAATCAGGAAGCACTGAGCTGTTTCGTCCTAAAGAGGTGCACACTACAGAGGAGTCTCATGCTACAGTGAAACAGCTGTCCCATGTGCTCTGAATTTCGATAGTACCCAGCCGATATACGGATCTATTACTAATACCAACAACAAATAAAACAAAAATGGAAAAAATTTATGTGACTTGGTCCTAATTCTTCAAATAGTCCAATTCCGGTTTCTTTAATATAGACAATGAGAAGTGATAAAGAAAATGGAACAATCGAAAACAAGCAAAATGAGAGCCAAGTAAATGCATAAACATATTTGCAAGACTGTATCTTCTATATACTTTTAAATGTGTTAAATTATTAAATATCATTAAGGGTTGAGAGACAATAGTTTTTCCCAGTATGAGGCACCCTCTTAGGATGACACTGTTCCATACAGGAATTCGAACCTAGAATCTTCCTCTTGAAGCATCAACACGTTTCCCATTGGACCCAGAGATTTAATACTCTATTCAATGAAGAAATAGGCACACGCGACTGATGCGTTCTAAGTGGGGCAAAACATATCGCCTGAAATTCATAGCTGTTTATATACTGACTTCATTTAAAACTTGCAATTGGATGGCAATATTGATACAACCCACTCAGGAAGATCAAATACAGTTTATAATATAAACAAAAAAGACTGAAATACTTACACATAACTGTAATATATTTCACTAAATTAATTTCAAACTCAATACGTATTAAAGATCAGCTAATTTTCCAGGATTGTATGAAAAATGGAATTCAAATGACCATGTGAATAAGCCATTAACTTATATCTAAGTGATATCAGACAATTATTAAGTCGTAAACAATGAAGAGAATAATTTCTGATAGGAAATATCGATCAGTTAAGAACCCGACCACGGAGGACTTCTCCCAGTCGACGAAGTTCGTCTCATTTTTTATAGAGAGTTTATTGCAAAACTACAGCAGGATCGCCACTGACCTATATTCCGAGCCACATCATATGACGTCTTGGTCAACTCAAACGTCGAGGTCGGAGTGGTAAGACAGACCTCTGTCCAGTACAGCTATTTTTCATATTGTAGGATTAGTGTCTAAACTGTTCAATTATTAGAACATTCGTGTTGACCAGAGTCAGAAAACTGATACACGATGTGAAAGCCGAGAAAACGTATATGTACTCTTCTTGATGGCATTTAACTCATACTATAATATCCAGTGTACCCTTATATACAGAATGAATAAAGTGTATGCTCCACTAGGGTTGCATTGTGACCGAGATGCTATAATTCAAGATACGTATTTTGTTCTACTTAGGACTCGTCAGCTAAGTTTTCTAAATTCAGTGTTGGAATTCATACTGGACCCCCCCCCCCAATTTAGGCAACAAAATATATCCACACGGGTAACAATGACTAGTCTATTACAGTCCTGAAAATTAACAATGAAATGGTACAAATTACACATACATACTTACTGCACATGTTTGGCTATCTGGGTTCAGTCTCATTGGATATGCGATGGGTCTGAAAGGGACTGGATTGATTTCAAGTCCTGTTATCAATATTAACAGTCGGACGCAGACACAATCAGTTGACGAAACAGAATTATTGTAACTATAATCATTATTCCTGTTTTGAAAGCACTTTCATTCCTACAACATCAATGTAAACATTAGTCCTTGGATAGTACTATTACTTTTACGAAACTTCTTGCTTAAATACAGATTACATAAGAAAATAGAGATCTACAGAGATGGGAAATTTAGCCCAACTTTGCAAATATGAGTGAATATTAAAGTTACAAGTAAAGAAAACATTGACTGCTGGTGTGAAATAGCTCTAGGCATTTAAGTGAATGTAAAAAATAAACGGAATGACACTTTAAGCAGTATTTCCAGTCCCAGACATTTTTCGCTTGGATTTACCTGATGAATACTACAACTCTAGATTGTAATCTTCATTAATTCCAATAACTGGTATTAATTTAGTTATTTTATTTGCAGGACCAGGTTTTATTCATTATTAACTGAAGGCGTGAAAACTTGAATCGGAGTATTATACCAGATTATATATTAATCAATCTGACATTAACAATCATGTCCTACAATTTTAGAACTTATCTTGATAAATTTGGTTATTCCGGTGCCTCATTAAAAGAGACTTATAACTGTGAGACGTAACAAGAATTTACTAAGGAAGGAATATTCTTTCGCTCATATATCAATGTTACAACACGTGAATTTCAAAAAGTGGCTCAACATATCCAGTGGATAGATAAATGTGTTACTAGTCATAAATAACTTGCATGAAAATGACTTGAATGGAAGAAGGATTTACATTATTGCTCACCTCAGCATAATTCTCACTATGAAAAATGATGAACAAGTTATGTAGACTAATGAAAGAATGTCGAGCACTTTACTACTATCTTAATCAGCGTTTGACAAAACAGATAATTAGATAACAGTAAGTTAGCAGTCGGCTTAGACTATTATAACCACGCTTATTCAGGAAGACTATTACATCGAAACTGATATTTGAGATCAAACTGATTTACCTAAGTTATCAAGGCACGAGTAATCACTTTCCAAACTACCTACAAAGCTAAAATTGAGATTAACGATTACAAGTAGACAATGAACGAACATACTTAGAGTATGCAGACCAGTAAAATTAGAGATATGTTTACAACATTACAAGCTCCCACGTGATATTATACTAGTTGTGTGGTACTTAAATGTACTTTCGTAAGCAACTTGGAACATGGTAAGGCGTGTGCGGATACAGATATTTTTAACTACGTTGTAGCCGCCCAAAAGTCTAGCCACTTTTAAACCCTAAACGAAAAATAAGAAGTAGCTACACTTCGAAGGTTAGACTAGATACAAAACCTGAGGCCATTAGATGTATCATGAATGACTTTTGTTTTGTAGAAGACCGAATAGATGTTGAATTAGTAACAAACATAATAAATATTCAATCGGGATTAAGTATGATCAGTCGACTCTCAAATGTTTTATGAGAGGTTTCCAAATGATAATATTTCCCAGGTTTCCGGAGAATTTATTACTTAATCACGAAAGGCCCACAACGCAATATTTTTAGCTTTATAAAACTAATCGCTAAAGGATTTTATACGAAATTGTAATAATTCCACACACATGTAATATGTAGATTTTCGTGTTTATGATGAGTTAGAATCCGGCATATAAATATTCGGAAAATTGATCTACAGCTTGTTTTAATTTAAAATTCTGAAATAAAACAAACAAAAACCCTGAGTGGTCGACTTAGGTATTGCCTAAGTACATAAACATTTTGAGACCAAACGTGCAGTATTTTTGGACGAGAAATCGTTTATTAAAGTACCTAAATGCAAAATAACCCCTTTTATGTATGATTGGTAAGTCCATAAAAATAAGGCTGCATAATTAACCGACATTTGAATTCCTATTTTTATTTTCCCTAATTTTCAGCCAGCCAAACATAATTAGTTTTGAAACAAGCATACATGTATTTTGTCTGAATTTGCTACATATCACACTACCACAATAAAAATTTGAATTCCATGATAGGGATTTATAGTGTAGGCGAAGCTTACTGATTGAAGTACTAAGATTTTTAACCAGTAGTTGGTAAGAGTAAACCACACTGTATTTATTGTAATTTATCCAACCTGATATTGTTATCTCTCATATAAAGTACGGTTTATAGTAGGACACTTGAATATAAACTTGGTAGATGAGTTATGTATGATTGAGAGCAACCTGACCAGTAGATATAAGAGTTCTATAGTTTTTACGAGGACTTTTAAAAGTTTAAATACACTGGTGGTTTTCTATCTCGCTAAAGGCTAAATAGCTTTTATGTTTACAAGGTTTTTTGTCTTGGCAGTAAAATCAGTTTAGTAGCAATGAAAAATCAGTTATTACTAATTAATCAAGCGGCAGTTGTTTCAGATAAATGGTTAAGTCTGAAAGCAACATACAAGCACAACTACTTAAGTGTTAGGGAATTCTAGAAAATTTCCCTAATAAAATACGACTTTGTGCGATGGCAAGTTCCCAACAGTCCATTTATTTCTACTGTTTAACGGGCAACGTTAGTATCCAATAATCGAAATAATATAAACAAAACTATAATCTGTTTATCTGCAAACAGAAACGTAATACTTCAGGACAACAAACATCCTACCTAGACACAGCATGAGAACGTTCCGGAACTATCGCAACCGAAGTAGTCTAAAACTACAGTATGACGCATTTTTAATGTGACTATGGATCTATATAAATGTCATTATAACGATACCTTTCAAAAACAAACGTGACGCATTAATTTAATTCACCAAAATTTAAATGGATATACATAATAAGCATCGAATATCAAGGGATAAAAGGTTGCTTCAAAGAATGTAGTTCTATATTACAATTATCAATTAAGAACTCATCTAATATTTTTACAATATAGGCCAAAATACATTAGGAAATACAAGTGTCACACAGTTTTGTATTAACAGGTAAACTAAGCATGAACTGAGAAAAGTGAAAGTTCATAGTTCAGAATTTTGATAGCTGTATATTTTTAGCCATTTATACTTACATAAATCAAACACCTTAAAAGTAAAGATAATTGATAAAGCCACCATTAACAAAACAATTGCGAAAACTATGAAATAAGCGAGGAACTAAAATAAATGACTAGGATATAACACATCAGAGAAACAGCCTCATAAGTAAGCCCTAAATGTGACATTATACAAAGTTTCTTGATTCACCAAGAGGTAAGTCAAAAAATTCTTGTGCTTTATCAGCCAGAACACGGCCAATAGCCAGGGAAGCTGTAGCAGCTGGTGATGGTGCATTACGTACATGCATAACCCTTTTACCAACCTTACTGTCACCAAAGTGAATTACGAAATCATCCACCAAAGTCCCATTTGGATTAACCGCTTGAGCTCTTATTCCTGAGGAACCTCTGGTAACATCACTAGCATTTAAGCTAGGTACATACAACTGGAGTTGCTTAACCTGGCGCCCAACAAATATTCCACTCAAAATCTCACTGAAACCGAAAAATAAATAACGAAAAGCGAGTTTCCGAAATCCGGGATAAAGTATGGTATCGAGTGAATCCTGGAAATTAAAACTAAATCGTCCATATCCCTCCCGATCAAAAGATAGAATAGCATTAGGTCCAAGCCAAATAGACCCGTCCATACGCGGAGTAAAGTGAACACCCAGGAACGGAAAATTAGGATTGGGCACAGGATAAATGTTTCCATTGACTAAAGAAGATTTCTCAGGCTTCAAAACTAAGTAATCACCTCGAAACGGCATTATGGCTGGATGCGGAGAACAACCCGTTGTCTGAGCAACACGGTCAGACTGCAAACCAGCACAAGTGATCACATACTTGCACGTGATTTGTGAGATATGGTTTGCATTTTGTGACTGATTGTTGGTGTTTTTAATTAAAACAGGGTAATCTACATTTTCACAACTTTCCAAGATTTCACCTGAACGGAAAGGAATTATAAATAACTCCACCTGACGCAATAAAATTTTTAGCATACGATAAAGCTACTGTTCTCCAATCAACTATTCCCTGTTTCAGGAGAATAAATGGCCTTAAAGCCAACGCAATTAGGTTCAATTTCTTTAATCTTATCACCTGGAATGGAAGTCACATTGGGTACACCATTTATCAGAGAACGACTGTACAGTTCATCTAAACGAGGAACTTCTAGTTCGTTGACCGCAACGATTAGCTTCCCACACTTTTTGTAAGGTACTTTGTTTGCTTCTAAATACTCATACGACTTCTTCAGGCCTTCCACGCATAGCTTAGCTTTCAATGAACCAGGAGCATAGTATATACCTGCATGAATTACACCGCTGTTATGACCAGATTGATGAATGCCCAAGGTTGCTTCTTTTTCCAAAACGGCGAACTTGAATTTGGGATACCGAAGTATCAGCTCACGTGCTGTTGCTAAGCCCACAATTCCACCTCCAATAATCGCCACATCAAAAGTATTTGCCCTGGTAGAACAATTCCTAAAGACTTTAGGAAACAAAATATGCTCTAAACTCCCAGATTTCAGACACCACATGATAGCTCTAAAATTGCAGATTGCCAAATCACGCGGTTTCAATATTCGTTACTTTTGTGGCGAGCATATGAAAATGAATGACTCATTAGTTGTCCCCACAATAAGATGAATTCATCTTATTGTGCACAAATATTTGTTCTTGCTCTCTTGAAAATGATGAAGGGAACAAAGTGTACGAAATTTCTTAATTTGTTAGGCAGAAAACTTAAAACATTGTATAGTGTATGACTGCAGTAGTCAAAGTCATAATTGTTATCGTTCCCAATAGTTGTGTGATATGAATGTATGATTTTTTGTTCTTTCTTTCGGTACATCTTGGTTTTAGTCTCAATTCTTTTGTTTAATACAGCGATATTGTAGCCGTAAACGATTCCCAAAATAAGTATCTGTATAAACTTTCATCATTGGTGCTGGCCATTTTTTTTTATGTGGACACAACTAGCTGCACAAACTTGTTCAGTCGTCCTCACCTGACCACCAAACTACTCACTGTGGGAAGCGACTCCTCCGCTAGTAAGATAGCATAGACGTTGTGACCCCGTTCACGTTCTAATCACAACCAAATTTTCTTCGTCTCGATTCGTCAATGGTTGCTGATTTCCTACTATTCGTATGTATATGCTCTCGCGTGAGTATTCAAGCGTGCTCACTTTGTTGCAAACTGTGATTAAGTCTCTCATTTATCGCCGGTAACTCGAAGTGAACAATCTTTATCTGACGTTGCCTCTCAGTATATTGTTTATCCCTGAGTTCAGTTACTTACTTTGTGGCCTACCTCAGATTCCTCTCCAAAATAAAGGCATCCATTCTTAAAGTAAAGAGGAGCAACGGTGCTGTGCGCTTTCGGGTGTGGTGTCAACGTGTTCAGGTGCCGTGGAACTCGGTGTCGCGCTGCGTAGGTTTTGTTACATCCAACTTGTAGTATTCTTTAGTTCCCAGCTTGTCGTTGGAAAGATGACTCAGATCTTCTTCTTCTTTCCGAAACTTCTTTTCATTTCTCATACTTGTATTAGTCGGAGGGATACTGTCTGGCGTAGGTTAATGCCTCAAGTGGCATTTCAGCGTGTTAAGAGCCATGCTGTTGGTCTAATTTTTCTAATCAGGTTAGGTCGTGTTGTAGGTCGTTTACAATGTTTGTCAACCTCTGATAACTTTTCACAGATTGACATCGTCCGTGAATATATGAATTGAATAAGAGAAATGTTTAGTGAGAAATTATTGATGACGATTGAGAACAGAGATTGCCCGAGGATTGAGTCTAGTGATGCTCCAAACATAAACGGCCTCTACTTTCAATACACTCTATTAACCTTTGCACATGAACTCTCTACACGAAAGGTATTTACGCAACCAGGATAACACTGGCTCTCTGAAACCCATCGTAGTTGTTTTTGAACCAGTAGGCAGTCGGATACTGTATCAAACGCTTCGGAAATGTGCTAAAATACTGCATTTAAGAAAATGTTTGCGTTTCAACAGATAGATGAGTCATCAAGTGCCACAATGATTTTAGCATTACAGGACCTGTCTCACTGAAAAGTCATATTATCCTTCGTGTAAAAGGATACGTCTGTCGATGGGCTTTCCTCTCTGAATATCTGCAGCACTTACTGATATCTGGGACGGCTTTGAGAGCACTGTCATTGACTTGTAGTCTTCTGAAGCTTTTATCCCCCCATCGTTTTCTTTATGGATATAATTGACGGTTTTCACTCTTCCTGCAACTTCTTTGATTGTAGCGAGTGCTTGAACAAGTAAGTGAGAGCATAATTAAATTCTTCACCACATCCCTTTAATACTGCTGGTCTCATGTTATTACAGACGGGCAATTTACTGGGCATTAATGTAAAAAGTTCACTCAGGTCTATGATTTTTTAATTTTTTAAAATCACCGCTGACGTTTTTCTTCTGTTTTTGCTTTGTTCGACTGTGTAGTTTGTTGAGGCCATTAGAAGTCCGACAACAGGTAATAGATTGATTGATAACTAAAGGGTAATGAATGGTTTCTTGTATGTTCGAAATATACATGTAGTCAGCCTGTGATACATATTCTCATTTCTTAAAAATGAGTACGAATCCATAAAATCGGTATTAATGATCCTACTGTTTCCTGAATTTTTTTGACATAGGGTTTCTTCATTGATGTGGTCTGAGTCCTGAAATGTAATGTATATCAAGACAATGTTTCCCGTTACTTTTGTTCATTGGAATAAAAGAGCCTAAGCCATAAGAAAATGATCTCCGTATGGTATTTGTTCTTGATCCACTATCAATCTGCTTGCCTTGCTTTTATCCTTCACTGAAAAGGTCTGTATTCTTTCTGTTAGACTGGGTTACGTCGTCATAGTATTTTAGGTGGAACCAGAGGAGGATTTGAGACGATACGACGAACAGGTCGAAAGTAGGTTAGTTAGGTATTCCTCGAATGCATGGTAGAAAGACACTAGTATTTACTAGCATCGCTCTAATGTTTTACCTGTGTTTATGAACGTTAGGCACAAGTTACACTCTGGTGATGTTTTCGAAAGGGATTGGCCATAATGAGTTTACATGACGTAGTGTTTTTCTTATGAATAAATTCTAATTGCATTACGTTTCGTCAAAGTGAACCAAACAACACCCTTGTCCATCTATGATTTTATGAATTTTAAGTCGTTTTGCAGGGTATGGAAGTCCTTTTTACCTTTTTCGGTTCATCACATATGATTCATCTGCATATATGAGAATCGATAACTTCGGTTTATCCCGAAGGCCATTAATAGAAACATGGAATCATGTAGCTTTGTGGTTTTCGCTTAGTGAAAACGCTAGTATGTATACTGCTTATTACTTTCAAACCCAATATACGTAATCCAAAATGCATGGTCTCCAAGGTAGTTTCTAATACAGGAAGATTGGTGGGTTTGAAAACCTCATAACTGCAACCTTACTGGTGATAATTGTGAATAATATGGCTTGTAAAAAGTCAAAGAATACGGATTATATATTTGCTCTCCTTGTTTTCAACAGTTTCGCTCCATAGTAATATATTAACTGTCATGATTTAGTGTTTCTTTTGAGGGTTATCTCTTTGTTTACCAGGTATACAGTGATTATATCGGCCTGCGGCGTTTTCAGCGACATTTCTAATTATTCCTCCTCAGTATCATCGCTTTCTGTTACCCTTCATTTATGATTTTATAGGGAATAATTATTTTACGATGACAGTGAAGCTGTTTAGTGCTAGTGGTAGACTGACATTGGGCAATGTACTGTTTTGTTATCAAAACCGTAACTGCAGGATTAAAAAGATCTCTGAAAAATGATGATAGAAATAAGTTCTTTTTTTCATGAAAACTTAAAATGTTGTAAAGATATTCATACTCGGAGTAAGGGCCTAGAGGTGAGTTTATTTTAGTATTTAAGTTTAATACTCTTACCGGAAAACACTAGTCCATACTAAGTGGCATGAACAAGTAGCCATTGTTTGAAGAACCTAAACAATTACAGACACAGTTACTGAGAACGTGCATGTTGGTTGACTTAAAGCAGTTCTGCAGTACACACATTTAAAAGTTGCTCATTAAAACTTTTTAGAAAATTTCGCTAGTGTTTTAACATTATTTTTTGTCGGTAATTTTTCACTCAAGAGTAATCTACGTTTCGGAGTGCGTTTAATAAATTAAATAAGATCTCTTCTTATTTATATACAGGATCAAAAAGGTCTGGCTTTAGAAACTGAAATTCACATAAAACTTGCAATTTACGCTTCATGGCTCAGAGCTCTAATATCTGGCTTCAGAATTTTCGCACGCTGTAGTGGGTGCCTTTTATAACCCGTCTTAAAGTAATTGCCTCCTGAAACTGTACACCACCACGGCTGCAAACTTTACAACCTTGTGTGCTCCCTCCAATCAGGTTGCCTACTGCATAATCAATGGCACGTTATGTTTGATCCTGATTAGTGATCATGGCTGAGGATTTGATTCGTCGGATGGTCATGCAGGCAATAAATTTTTATTATTTAATTTATTCTAATTACAATACGTAGAACAGACTTCAGAGCGTGTTAGCTCGCCACATGCGTTATGGTTTAACTTGTTAAGGTTAAGTTTTAGAAATTGTAAGAAGTCTATCACTTATATTAGTCACAGTTTTTTTATCCAATTATCACCAAATATGCGTGGAAAAACCATAATGAATCTGTAATCACCTGGTGTCTTCAGAGACTATTTCTGTTCACACAACTAAAAGTTAAACTTTTAATGTGCTATGCAGATTTGTATGCATGATTTAGGTATTAGCAAAAGATGCAATGGTGAGTTTCACAGTTAAGCTTTAAAAGCTAAACGACACTCTCTATTATTGGGGGGGGCCAGTTATTCAAATAAGTCATAATTATCGAATCTATGGGCATAAATAGACTTTGATTGACAGGCGCTCAGACTGTCGTCCACAGACGTATTAATACTTGGATGGATCGCATTTTGAGTGAGTTCTCCAGTATGGACATGTTTGTGCGACATCGTACAAATATCTGAGGTGTAAACAAAACGTCGAATAAAACACTAACAAAGCATAGTGAAGGCTTGATTGTAAGGATAGTAATGGTTTGAGGGTGATTGGTTGAGGTAGTGTTATGAAAACAAAAAACATGGCTATCTGGAAATGTGATTTTAGCTTCCACGTATGAAAATACTCGAAAAAAAAACAATTTTTGGAAAAATTTACTTTAGTACCGTCGCACGTAAACAACCAATTGGTCCTTATATGTTAAAAATTTGCTTCACTGTCATTGCTTCTGACGGTAGAGAGTTCCTTAGTTTTCACGCTTTGCTACTCCAGCACGCTTTATTACGAGCTTGCTTCGTGTTAAACGTTCGATGAGTCCGGTAAGGCCGTGAATTATTCTGTACTGATGGGCCAAAAATTAAATAAAAATAGATAAATTAACAGGTAGTATGAATGCATCAAGTTCATTCAAAGTTAAAAATAAATACCACGTTTAATATGATAAATCAGCCGAAAAAGTCGATAGTTGTCCACTGGTCGGTAGGTTATTTTCAAAGTTTTGTGGCAATTAGGCAATCCTTTTTTTTAATTGTGCGACTGTGATCTCTTGAGACAAAAATAAACCAAAGTCACTGGCACAGTGTTTATTTAAATAAAGTTTGTATTAAATAATCCGCAATGAGGTGTATTGCTCCTGTTCAAATGCGGCGTCCTCTGTTTATTGGTCTGACAAGAGAAGTTTCTGGTGATATCGAATTAAGATTCACCAGTCTCCACAACACCTACGTACAGTTGAGCTTAGGGTTTTATTTAAGTCACCATAAATAATCATGATATCTGACGGATCTGTCATTTTACATCAAGTAATTATTTTATCTGAACTGAATTAATATTTCTGATCGCTAATAAACAATAAAAGCAATTGACCTATGAGTGGAAACTTTCTATAGTTCTCATGTCACTGTTAACTAATCCGACATTGAGTAGTATGTCGTGACGTTGTTTACCTCGTAAATTTACAGTAAAGTCACCAAACCAGTAACAAACTGATATCCACCATTTTTCCAGTCTTAAATTTTGTTATTGACTTCTCACATTGCGTTCCACAACATGGCTATACATTGTTAATAGCATGCACAGATTTCAGAAAGTCTGCTTATGTTTCTCATAGGTATTTTTAGCCTACTTATTCCTTTGTAAAAACTCAAAATGATATGATGTACGTACTACTGTATTGAAAATTCCACTGAAATATTTGCGAAGCTTACCAAGATCAGAGGATTTAAAAATAGGCATCTGAGGGGACATAACCGATAAAAGTTGCTGACAATAGATATTTTGTATACCGACCATGACAATACAGGGTGTGATCTACGATAATGACCAAATTGTGAACTCACATAACATGAATTGATTGAGAGGGAATCTTGCACCATCGCAAAGGCTCGTCCGTGACAGTGTTAGGCTAGTGAAATAATTCAGCCCAACCAAACATATCCTGAGATCAAGGACCTGCTAAATGTTTGAAATGTTAGGCTTAGTCGTCACCTGGATTTAGATATAATGGTAGAACTTTAGATTCGCATTATAATGTGTACTTAAATCGTTTACATAGATTAGGTTTCAAATGTGTGGTTTATTTTAGTTGAGTATGTAGCTATTATCATATTTCCCAAAGTGCACTATTACACACTTATTGTAACTGAAAAACATCTGTCATTTTTGTCTTTATTTCTAATAGGTTATCAAGATCTTTGTAGATGCCATATGTCATTAGTAAATAAGCATGGTTTGCCGAAATTTATGATTCTGTATATATCATTTATATACATTAAAAAAAACCTAAAATACCTGCCTGAAAAACCCTACTGGCAAATTGTTTTCGTGAGAAGAAGTAGTCATCATATTTTGTTACCTGTTTTGTCCTATATTGAATGAATCTAGGCAACAATGTAAAGGGAATCTAATTGAAAAAGATTTTTTCAACAGAGATGCCTCTGATGTTGAACTGTGTCAAATGATTCTTTAGTGCTGAGGAAAACAGTTGACATATCCATATCAATCTCTCTTATGGGCCGTACCGTTAAAATAACCCATTAGTCATATGTCACATGACCTAGTTCCTAAAAGTCATAATGCAATGAACAGAAAACGTTGTTACACTGAAAATATCGAAGTACCTTACTCTTAGTCGCTTTTCCGACTACTCTAAAGCCTACAAAGTCTAGACGTTTTGGTCGGCAGACTTCTACAGTTGTTAATGATCAATTTTTCATCTTAGATACAATAGTTTTAATTTTTCAGAGGTAAGAGTAGCATGCCGTTTTTTATAACTCCAGAAGAAAGAGGAGGTTTCCACCTCCACTTTTAGGATTAACCACTTGAATACAATCCAACAATTTAGTGTTTGAGTGTTTTAGCGTCATGATTGCCTTGGCATAATCACATGTGACAAAGTTAACACCTATGATTTTACATGATGGGGTAAACGTAATCACTGTAATCATACATAGAGCCATCGTTAGCTAGTATTGTTCTGAAGACATTACTAAATAATTCAACGACTTCAAAACCTAAGCATACGACAAAGCAGCAAAGCCCAAGTATTCATTTACTTCTTTATTCTTCATAGGGATTATATCTCCTATTATCTCATATTGAATGTTGAGAAGCAGTGTATGTTTGAATGACTAGGATCGTGCTCCACTGTCTCCTGCCCACGATAACAAAATAAAGACTTATCTCCTAATAATCCAGTTTCTTCTGTCAAATTGAACGGTACCTACTAAGGCTATGAACTAGTAAGCCTGACGTGATAGAGTTTTATCAACAGTTTTCGAAGTAGTTTCTTATTTATGCGTGTAGTGTATCATACGTGATGCAGTTAAGGGACCTCTTTCCATTATTCTATCTGCAATACGTGCTAAGTGAGATAAAGAGGTGTCAGGATCTTGTGCATTTAAACAGTATTGAACGTAGCATGTGAGAGCTTGTATCCATCCTTGTTTTAGGACTAATTTACCTACTATTTTGTCACGCACTAAAGCTTGAAGATGACGCAAAAGCTGTGACGGTGACCTATCCCCTGATGTTTCTCCGTTGAAAAGTCTTCGGATTCTTTGTCCGTCTGATAATGATAGACGGTTCATTATTTCTTGACTTAGGATGGAGTATGGTTGTGTTGTTGTGTAGCCTGCTCGTGGTACTTCCTCAGATATTCTTGCTGTATTTTCTTAATCTCTGTTAATTTTTCAGCTTAGGTCACCGTTAAGAAGTTAAGTTCACCGAAAATCAGCAAATGACATGGTCATAGCACAAGTGATTCCGAGTGTTAAAAATCTCACAAAGGCTGTCAGAAAGATACAAATGGATCATAAAGACAGGAGCAGGTCACCACAACGATCGATATCCAAGTCACGAAGCAGGTCAAAAGGGTCCAAACAAGCTTAACAATTTTGTTGGTATCACTGAAAAATTGGTGTTTAATCGATTAAATGCAGTCAACCATGCTCCTGGCCCAAACAGACAACGAAGAATATGGGAAACGAATTACCTCTCCCCTGGTTTTGACGGCTGAGGAAAGGTGCCTAAGTAGTCGCTTGTTTTACGAAAAAAGAAACAGAAATTCAGGCTTGAACATTTTGGTAGATTCGGGTGCTAAACGAAGTGCCATTTCTCAGAATGAAACCGAGCTGGGTCGAGAAACTTCCCTAGTTACACTTCAAGCTACCAATAAGACCAGAATCGCGAGGTTTGATTAAAGGACTATGGTGCAAAATAGGATGATTTAGAAAGCAACTTTCCTGGATTTTCACTGTAGCCGATTTATATCTGGCAATATTAAGAATAAGCTTTTTAGAGAGATTAGAATTTCTAGTCAACACTAAGAAACGACGTTTGACATTAAAAAAACTTCGAAATATGCAAAAGTTAGAGAAAATCATATCACATCTCTTAACTTAATACAAACTTCGCTAATAACCACGGCAAAGTTCTAGGATATACTCGTGAAATTTCCAAACCTAACAAAACTGAACCCTCAACCGTCCGAAAGTAAGTTAAAAGTATATCAAACAATCAAAACGGAAGACGCACCTGTTTTCGCTACGCATAGGAGACTAGCACCTGATACACTTAAAATAGCTGGGGCCGAATTCGATTACACGCTACAGCTAGGCATAATATGTCCATCTGATAGCCAGTGGGCATCTTGTTTGCATATGGTCCCAAAAAAATAAAGGCTATTGGAGACCATGCAAGGGATTACAGTGCCCTTAACCGTCAAATGGTACCAGACAGGTACCCGATACCAGGACTTCATGAATAATTCACAGGATATGGAGGTATTTTTTAAAATCGATTTGGTCAGGACACATTACAATATTCCAGTATCTGAGGAAGACATTCAGAAGACAGCTATCACAACACGATTCGGACTATTCGAGTTTGTACGCTTACCATTCGACCTACGTAACTTGGCACAAAGGTGTTGTGATAGCTGACGTCGGAATATCTTCCTCAGCAACTTGGATATAGTGAAATGCCCTGACTAAATCGATTTTAGTAAATACCTTCATATCCTGCTCGTGACGCCACGAAGAATCTTTAATTGAAGTAAGTATTATGAGCAAGCCTCGCCTGCGAAACTAATAATTTTTCTAGATTCTCCCACTATCAGTAGACAGTGAGAAAGTAGGATGGTGGAATGGAACAAAAACCCCATAGATATCCACCATAAATAATACAAGGAACCCTAGCAATAACGATGAGTTCCGAAAACTACCCAGGCGAGTTTCACTGTATTGCCGGTTGATTTACTACACACACAACACTAGTATTTAACACACATATTTTTTACTCAGACTAGCCATATATATTTCACATACACCAATACTGAAACTGTTTTCCACTTAAGATATTTTTTAATAACTTTATACGACAACATACTACTACGTAAAGTGAGTTGTTTTCAGGTGAAACATATCAAATCCCATATTGCTTTGTCATTCCTTAGTTCTAATTACTTTTGCCACAATATATAAATATTATTAAGCTAACTATAGTAACTTAATAAACGTCTATAGTATCTCTAGCATCGTTCCAACTGCTGTGGCATAATTCATGCCTAAGATTTTAAATTCTGTCGGTACATTTTCCAATTTTTTATATTCCATATGAACTAACACGACAAACTAACTTACATTTAGGCTGTATTGTCTCTGTGCTATTTGAATTTATCAAGTTTTTTGACTCAACTTTGAAGCTGTAACTAAACCCATCTTAGTAGTTACTACTGAGTGCATTTGTTCTTATAAATTGGGCCATCATATCAGCTACCTTGAAAGATGTTTAATACAGTTCAAGTAATAAAGTCACCAACATTTAGGTACTACCGTACTTCACTGATATAATGAGTAAACAATCATGTATTTATTAGTCAGATTAACATTTACATAAACTCCGAAGCTTAACACTAAAAGTAATCCTAAATAAACAAGTACTTCTGGACCGAAAAATAGTAATATAATCAGGCAGCTTGGATTTGTTAACAGCCGAAAGCATCAAATATCCGTGAATCACAAATAAAAATATCAACTTATTTATTTTTCATTAGCTTATAGCAAATAAAAACTAAGACTAGTTAATTATAATATCTTTGAGATATTATCATAAAGAATTGTCATGACTTGGCAATCACGTAATATGATTGATAAAATTAATGGAACTATAAACAAGCCGGGTCAATAAACGGACTCTAAATTATCATTAAATAGTGTGGTTTCCCCACAGTTAGCTTCATACGAACAATTTTTATAAGTTCATATCATTATCACAGACATGGATTAGGAGTATTACTTCTCTTAGCTAAAACCTATGCTCTCTCTGATAACCACATGGTTTGCATTAACTTTATCGACACTTGAAACAATTAACTGTGCAAAATTATTCAGTTCTTTACTGGCAAGCTTACTACAGTTGGCCACTGTGGTTTCATTGATTTATAGCTTGGTTTGACCTAATACTTACAACACCAAAAACACTACACGCACAAAAATTCGAATAACTGCGCTGTACCTTAGGCCGGTCAACTATTTTGACACCTCAGACTAATAGGACTTACACACTTGTAAGATTAGGATCGATCTATTTCTTAGTTGACTTTAGAAGATACTGCTTTACTATAACTTTCATACCTACCCCTTATCGAGTGAGCAATCTGCAAGACGCAGATTATATATCTAACCCTAATAAGCCTAAGCACTCTCATACTCTTAGTAATCAGTTTTCTTTCCTAACCATTCGGCTATTATTTTTTGTCCCCACCCACCGTTACGAATTCAGTAATGAAAGGCGGTCGTCACATGTTCAAGGTCGCCTATTTGATCTGACTTCTGAAAAATTCGAGGACTTATATATATTTTAATAAAATAGAGATTTTTAAATGCATCTGCAGTACACGAGATATCTATATCATGTCTAATTCTCTTTAAGTTACCAAACCATTCTGTAAACCGAACACTTACGTAGAAATGAACACTTAGCAATCATAATTGTACATTTTTTGTACTATAACCTTTTATACAGACAGTATAGGCAATTCTTTAGGTGTGGTGGAGTTTCATCAATATTTTCTAAAGCAGATTCTTCCTTCATTTTGACTTGAGGGCGACTCAAGAGGCAGGTGAGTAAACACCTGATAGCCGGACTGAGCATGGGAAAATCGTACTATACCGACATGGTGTTGGGTAGCCCGCTCGCTGTACCCCTCATATACTCATGCTTCATTTTTTCACCCTCTGTTACTTTCCAAGCTATAGATATTGTTAGGAGGCTAAGTTTACTAAGTATTCACCCATCATTTGTGGAAGAATGTAAACACTACACGATTAGATATATCGAGTTCTGAAAGTAAATTTAATCCACGTAGTATCGTCGAATAGTAACAAACTGTTTGCCACTGATCGAATGTTAGGTTCTGGTCGAACTAGTAATTCTCCATTAAGCGACAGGGGCAGAATTAAGATGATTTCGTTTGATATGTTGATCGAACCAACGTTCCTACAGAAATCGATTCTAGGAGGAGGCTTAAGTAGCAGCTTAGGTTGACTAGTTAAGACTTGACTTCAAACCAAAAGCATACCCCCAAAGCAATAAATTCCAAGTATTTATTTATTTTCTTATTCTTCATAGGGATTATATTTCCTATTATCTTATATTGAATGTTGTGGAAGTAGAGTGTCTGAATCCCTAGGATCGCACTCTACTGTCTCCTGCTCATGATAATCGTATTCAAATGAATGGAAAATCATTACTTAAAGATTGTTGTACGTTTAGAAATTCCATGAGTGCTTATATAGTATACACAAGTAGGTATGTTACAAATGCATAACATTTATTTAATATACGTATCAGTGGTAATTCAGTAATAATTAATAAATGTATATACATCATACTCTCCAGCAACAGAATTCCTGAATTATTTTTCTTAACCAACTCTAGTGAAAGATAAATATATTATCTATTCATAACTTACGTGACATTAACTTCGTGGACAAAATAAACTAGGCCTGTTTGTTGAAAACTGTATACTTCGTATTATTTGTATCTCCCATGACCACTTTAAATTTGACTAAAACTTAAACAGATCATCTTTACTTTCCTACTTAAATTAAGCGTACCATTACTGGACATTCATAACCTCAGTTATCCGTTGCTAGTAACTAAAAAAAGGCATCTAAAGTTTTTAAATGAATAAAGGTACCTACTTGCTTCCTAATGTTAGTGTTGAATGTCGAGTTAGCATAACACTTCAGAAAAATATTAATACGCTCAAAATGAATCATGCCTACTAAACGATATACGAATTATTATTATTATTTGATAATCTACCTCACTATAGTCTACATAGACATTTTTAACGCCTTGTAACTTGTTCAGTACTTTATTCGAAGTATCACACGCTAGTATAAAGTTGATATGCAAATAACTTATATTTTGCTACTTGATGTAGCGGATTTTTGTAGCTATTCAAGGTAATTATCTTGCCAAAAATCCCATATGTATACTTAATGGTTTCGGCTGGATCTGAGAGGACGTAAATCATCGGGACTGTACTTCTTTTTAGTCTGCTGAGATTTTTAATACCAAAGAAAGCCGTTTAAATATCTTTTGTCACGCAGGTGGTCGTGTTGCAGCTCTATTTTGTTATTACAAATCGGTTACACATATATTGAGCCCTAGACATGACATCTTATCCAATGAATTTATGTCTGAGAGATTTAAATCAATAAATACAGCAAGATACCTCTTTATCCTTTGACTATACGCTCTGCCTTTTATCTATGGCTGAAACAGAAAAATTATACAAAATAACTGTAGTGCAATGCCAGATTTTATGTATCAAACTTTCATTCCCTAACAACACAACGAGTATTCGTCGACGAGCAACACTTAAATACAGCTAACTTCTGTAGTAGATCGATGACTTCATTCTACGTTGTGAAATGCCGATTCCTTGTAATTTTATTAAAAACATCCTCGGCATTAACTACTAGCGGCCTCTGAGTACTTGCTTGACCTATGTACAGTGACAGGATCTCCATGATGCTGTAGACTGAAACGAAGTACATTCATTTCTTTGTCTTTTTAAAAAAGCACATGCATCAAGCTCCGAAAAGCTGTTCAAAGCTAATCCGTAGGCATCTAGTAACATAATTATTAGTAAAAAGCTTGGGGCTTTGAAATACGAACAAACCCTATGATACCATTTAAAATTTGAGAAAATCTCCTTTAACAAAAGGCCTAATATTTGTGACCGGAAACATGACAAAATTTTTGAACGTTTACGGCATCCCCAGCTTTGTACTAAAAATCCACGGAATACGCTTTACAAACCTGTAGGAAATATTATAAATATACGAATAGTTAAATTATAGTGAAATTTTTGCACATTGAAGCATCAAACGTTGAAGTAATATCGAACGGTGACAAAAATATACATTGAGCGAGACATGTACTTTATAATGACCAGCAAAACTGACCAAACTCTTACAGCCTACCAATAGAGTATGTTCTAGATTGGCTGCCATGTCAATTCGGCAAGCATTAAACAACAGCTAGATATAACCCCAGCTGCAAAAGAGAGTGCGGTCTGGGAAGAGTGGCAGTATAACGACTTCTAGAAAAATCTAAAGCATGGTAAAAGTGAGAAACAGCTCTCAAGAAATCCCATCAGTGCTTACTAAGGAACAGATGCAACCCTGAAGTGGTAAATGATAAGAACCGATACCATATCGACCTAACTGAGAAAATACAAAGCGATTGCAAGATTGTAGGTCGGCTTATGATAACAAAAGTTGATAAATAGTAGATTCTCACTGTCAAGAGTCTCGAAGTTAAAATCATTAAAAATCGCACCTCAGTCTATTATTACTTAGATTTAGGAGCGCAAGCGCGGACGAGAGTGTTTAAAATATTAAACAGTCCAGTTTTCCACGTCTAGACGACACATTACAAGATCTACTAAGATTCATAGCACGGTTACCTACGACGGCTATCAAACCAAAAGACAAACAACGGGGACGATCACATGTCTTTTATTGACAGTCTGTATCATTTTTAATTCAATACTTGGTGCCGTAGTCTTAGTTCCCTCGATATATGTACTTCAATAAGAAGATTAGACCATTATATTTATAAACACGGAGCTTTGGATTCAGAATAAAGCAGCTGCTGACCAAGCTTAGATAACACTTTTTTATTATTCACGCATTAATGTCTCTGTTAATAATCACATTATGCCTTTCTGTATTTACTTGCGTATTATGGTACTTTGCATTATTGTGTTTGGATATCTCTCTGTTCCAAGTAAGTAATATCTTTTATTTAACCCTCCATTATCATTTTCATTCTTTGAATTTAGGCTTATGAAAAGCTAACTAGCTGTGTGGTAATATGACAGCTGATGGCTTTTTCAATCTCACTGCTTTGTGACACACGCACTTGCTCTCAAATCACATCAGCAAACAAACTCACTACTGCAATTCGTGAGTATCATGCAGTCAACAAGCCACACATACCAAACAAGACGATACGCAGAACCACACCTCGACAATGAGATGTAATAGCCAATAAATCAATTGCCTTAAAGTAGCTAGTCACAAAGATATCGGTTCTAAACTAAAGTGATTTTTGATGCAATATTGATTTCATCAAGGCTGAACTTGCAACAATTAATGAAACATGCAACCGGATTACTCTTGTTAATCGATAATGGTAAGGTAATTAAAGATTTGAATGCAAGTTTCTTATGAGAAGCATGCTCAGATAATTGTAAGTATCAATCTCACTCCTTAAATAGAATACATTCACATAACGTAGTAACTATATTCAACCAACGCTTGTGTGCTCTACGAGGTCCCACGCTCGATATAAAAGGCAAAAGATTAATTAAGTCGAAATAATCTATTTCAGCTAGCCGGAAAAAACAAACTAAAGCGCGAGTAAGGTATGGTCCCCTGTTATAACACACTACAACATGCATACCAATATAAGATAGTACAATAATTAAAACATTATATCTGCAGTTATTAGTGTCTACAACACTGTCTATGGACAATAATGATAATTTTAAACCATATTGAAGGGACGAAGACGCAGGTAAAAGTAGTCAACTAGTTTGTAATTGTTTGTCGCAATGAAATTAGATATTGGGCTATAGAAGTCCGGGTTATTTGAGGTGTGCGCAACTTTTTGCCGGCACGGCCCGTTGCAAACCTAAATCTACTAACCCGTAGTTTCGATTGTCAGATTGCATTTGCTTCATTTCGTACAGTTGACGGTTGCCTTCGTTGATAACTGCAAGCTTATCTGGTGAGTTTGTTGTATCATCTGCCTACTGTTATTTTTAACCTCTCAAATTCTTGCACTACTCTGCACTCCTGTATCACATAGCGTACCCTCAAGTTAAACACAAGCCACTAAGTGCTAAACGCTACACCAAAAAGTAGCAGTTCTGTAAGATTAATGTTACTGTTCATTATCACGAAAATTCTGTTTTTTTTTTTTAAAAAAGTGTAATATCCACTCCTGCCAGGATTATAGAATAGGGACAAACCAATGAAATGGCGATTTTTCATTTTAAGGACATTGTGCACATTTTGGTTGACAATTTTGACGACTTGTCGCATGTTCGCTGATTTCGAGGAGAAGTTGTCGTTATCTATTTACAGGAGAAAGTTCTACTCCGTAGAACGTGTTTATGTGACTGTGGTGGGTCTATGAATTTAGACAAATATTTGGAGAAGAGTAACCCGATCACAGCTTGAATGTAGATTCAGTATTGCGATGTCATTCCAGATGAGGCTAGGAAACTGTTAATGTGTTGAACCTCTCAGTGTTGTAATCAAGAATGTGATTCAAGCTTACCCTTTTAATGAAAAATAATTGAAAACATACGTACCTATATTCACCGGAGTATTCTATCATGCAGTCAGGAAACATATGTTGCTTCACTGTAACAAACGCACTTCACTAGTAGTTTGTCGGCTTTAGAAACACTACTGTTTAAACAGTATAATAATAATCTCATGGATTTCTTATATGAAACCATAGATATCGCGGAAAAAGTTCTTTTTGATGTGAAAGTTTTGGAGCTTACATATCCAGATTGATTGAGTAATAATGCGTTTTATATGTCCAAGTTATGTGTTTGTATGAGAGAATATTTGTCAATCACTTGAAATGTCATGCACAGCACGATATCGTTTAGCCTACACCCAAATTTATTAAGAACCATTCTACAGGGATAAAAGCAGCTATTCAACTGAATTATATGGTTTTAAATATTATTAATAGTTGTTCTAGTATCATAAACAATGGATATACATATACGAGGTCATCGGCATGAATGATAGTACTCGAACAGTTTAGCATTGCATCATCAAAACATTCCATAAAATGTGGTGAATCTTGCACAATAACCAGAATAATGCTACTGTTGTTAGGAAAGGGATCTAATCCATGTATTCAGCTTTCATTACTTGAAAATGATTTTCTGAAAAAAGAGTGGAACAAATAGAGTAGGGTGGTTCCCACGACATGAAATTTTAATTTGATTAATAACACTCTGTGGCTGACCGTGTTTGCTGTATGTATGCATGATCAATATAGAACCTGGAATATATGCGCAACGATCCAAGCTGCCATACCTCTTAGGCACACCAACATTAACATCACAATCGTAAAAGTCACCTAAATGATAATAATAATAATAATAATAATAATAATAATAATAATAACAAACAAGAGTAAACATATAGAATATGGTTCAGGAAGAAAGAGATAGAGCGCGGAAAGAAAGTTATGAAATAACTCTAAGCTGACTATTTAGGGGAGGACAATGAGTGGATACATCTGCCCCACTGGGACCAATTCTGAGCCATATCACCCAGCGTTTTCAGTCACTGGTTACGGTATTCGCGCAGACCCCAACCAGGTAGTCTGCATCTACAGACACAACTCGAACCAGCAGTCAGTGACTTCATGGACTGACGCCTTGTTTTGGTTTAGCCGCCCCTCACTCTCTTCCATCTTGCTTCTATATCAAACATCATCACGCGTCGAGGCAGATGGTGGTTAGGCAAACGTAACACATGTCCCAACTACCTCGGTCGTTGAAGATTCACAACCTCGTCGATTGATTTACCACCTTTGCCCAACACTCGTCGTCTAACCTCGTTATTACTTACTCGATGTTTCCAGCTGTTGCGAGCAATATTTCGAAGACATCGATGAGCAAAAACTAATAACCTTCGAGTGTCGTCTACCCTAAATGGCCACATCTAACATTCTTATAGTAAGACAAAGCAAACTTTTGCGCAGTACACTCGTTCTTTTGTTGAGAGATGGATATCTCGCCTACGCCATAGGTGACATAAGTTGACAAAACATAAACGGGCTTTCTGAATTCGTACTGAGATTTCATCAAAGGTTAACCCATTGGGTCTAATCATACCATGTTATACTAGAATAGTAGACTCATTTTCCTTATGTTTAGCAAAATGATCGAAATATTCAAAATGACAATATAAGCGTGATCTAACTGGACTGTACTGAGCTGAAATCGCGTGTTTTGTATCTGGAAAAAGGTCAGGCATCCGGTTTTTAACTATTCTAGGTGGGTTTGTTGTGGTATGAAAATGTATTACGTATGCCCAACTGCCCTCTGCTTTGATACATTATATTCACTGGCGTAGGAGGAGGCTTTTCGTGGCTAACACAACATCAGTTTATGAAATCAATGGCTACTAGCAAAGGAGATGGGGAAGACAATGGCGTTGGGTAACACTAAATAACTTTTCAAGTTAATAAAAGAAACCGGAGTTAAAAAATCAGGCGCTAGTGAGACAATCTTTGTAAGAGAAGCGGACGTTTATCCACTCTCAGTCTAGACGATGGGCTAAACACTTCGAAATAAAGTCCAGTTGGTCTTCAGTTGCTCTACGACCTTCCCACTATTTTAAGACAGCCTGAATGGAAAGTCGACTTAGATCCCCCGTCTCCTGTTACAGTTGGAAAAGCTACAGCTAATCTGAGCCGAGTTGAAGAAGCGGGTCCAGGTGGGTTATCTCCAGAGGTCTTTAAGGATGGTGGTCCCACTTTGACGATTAGGCTGACTAATATCTTGACTAGAGTTTGAGAACTTGACATAATTTTGTCTGGCTGGTGTCGATCGTTAGTCGTTCCAGTATATAAGAAAGGGTCAAAGTCATCCTGCGATAACCATTCAGGAATCACTTTGACTAATATAGTGTCCAAAATACTAGCTCCTATAATCATCAGACGTCTAACCACAACTTGTAATCTTCAAATGCGAGAAAACGACGCTAGTTTCAGACCTGGTCGCCGTTGGGTAGACCAGATATTCACGATTCGTCAGGTTTTATAGCATAGACATACTTTTCGGTGCTCGACAATGGTGGTTTTTCTTGACTTGTAAGCGGCATTTGACTCTGTAGACCTAGAAGTTCAATAGCAGTGTCTTTTACTGAAAGGTGTACTCCAGAAGTACATCAATCTTGTTAAGGCTCTTTACTCAAACACTACTTGTCCCGTTAGAGCCTATGGTGAACTGTCATCCGAACTCGTAACCTCACGTGGTGCCCATCAAGGCTGCCAGCTATCTCTATTTTTATTTAATTTTACAGTCGATTTACTGATGAAAAATTACACTCTCATCATCTGACTTTTCAGGAATTGATCTCCTACCAGGAGATCCACTTAATAACTTAGAATATTGTGATGATATAGTCCTGTTTGGCGATTATGCTGATCAGATGCAAAGTCTTTTAACAGCAATAAGCCTCAATGCAACCATGTTAGGAATGTGTTTTTCCCCCCTCTAGATGCAAACTATCGCTCTAGGACTGGTCTTCGTCAACACCTGAGCTAAAGATAGGAAGTGAAGTAGTTGAGCACGTCGACCACTTCAATTATCTTGAAAGACTAATTAGCCTTAATAGGTTGGTCTCTGACGAAATCTCAGTACGAATTCAGAAAGCCCGTTTATGTTTTGTCAACTTATGTCACCTATGGCGTAGGCGAGATATCCATCTCTCAACAAAAGAACGAGTGTACTGCGCAAAAGTTTGCTTTGTCTTACTATAAGAATGTTAGATGTGGCCATTTAGGGTAGACGACACTCGAAGGTTATTAGTTTTTGCTCATCGACGTCTTCGAAATATTGCTCGCAACAGCTGGAAACATCGAGTAAGTAATAACGAGGTTAGACGACGAGTGTTGGGCAAAGGTGGTAAATCAATCGACGAGATTGTGAATCTTCATCGACCGAGGTAGTTTGGACATGTGTTACGTTTGCCTAACCACCATCTGCCTCGACGCGTGATGATGTTTGATATAGAAGCAAAATGGAAGAGAGTAAGGGGCGGCTAAACCAAAACAAGGCATCAGTCCATGAAGTCACTGACTGCTGGTTCGAGTTGTGTCTGTAGATGCAGACTACCTGGTTGGGGTCTGCGCGAATACCGTAACCAGTGACTGAAAACGCTGGGTGATATGGCTCAGAATTGGTTCCAGTTGGGCAAATGTATCCACTCATTGTCCTCCCCTACATAGTCAGCTTAGAGTTATTTCATAACTTTCTTTCCGCGCTCCATCCCTTTCTTCCTGAACCATATTCTATATGTTTACTCTTGTTTGTTATTATTATTATTATTATTATTATTATTATCATTTAGGTGACTTTTACGATTGTGATGTTAATTTTGGAGTGCCTAAGAGGTATGGCAGCTTGGATCGTTGCGCATATATCCCAGGTTATTTGTTGATCATACATACGGTCCTTTAGTTAAATCTGTGCTGATTAACGAAGATTAGCTGGCTTTGGTTCATGTGATTATTGTGAACAGTTGTTGAATATTTTTGTGTAACAAGCTCAAAATCGATCATATTAACTCGATTGCATACGCTTGATCTTCCTCTAGATTTGAGTTTCATTTTCCTTCACAAATATTCTTTCTTTCTACCTTGACAATCTGTATTTTAATTGTTTGTTCACTATAATTGTCATTATATAATTACGAAAATTATATCCACTCATTTGCTTATCCTATTTGGTCCCACCATTCTGATATATCATAGCTACTTGATCTGACGCGTTATTGTCATAGACTTTACGTGTTTTGTAACCGGCTGATAATCCTTACTAATATGAAAGTGTTTAAGGTTGTAAAAGAACACCACTGTTCAACTGAATGTACTGGTTAAGTGAATGTATTTGTATCTCAACTGCACCACTTGGATTATGACTAATCTTTATAACCCAGCTGTTTAAATCATGGTCACAAAAGTGTATTCAGTTCTGCTCAACGCTGTACTTATTAGTTGAGTGAGTTATGTCTGTAGTTGTCAGGTATTGAATTCATTCTAAGTAGTATTTTTCGACCATCTTAAGTTTATGCTGACGTTACTGTTTTCATAAATGTAGGTTTTTATACTCCCAAGATTCATAATAGACTATATATGCTTCTTGTCAATTGAATTTGATTCAAGATATTGGTCTTAAACACTTTGTATATTTCTGTTTATAGGTTGATAATTTTAACGGCTTCATGGGTCATTGTGAATCAAGTGAAGTTGTAAATTTAGATGAATTCCCTTTCTTTCATATCTATTTGAATGATGACGAACCATCTGATTTTGTCTCCAAATCTGATTCACTATTAAGTTTCAACATGTTTGGAACATGCTCTTTGAGAAATGTTAAACGTGTGAATTCGCCGGAATCGGCGTCTTAAGTCTTTAAGAGTTCATTTATTAAAATCTGTGTTAGATTTATGCAAAGCTGCTAACTTGGAACCATTTGTTTATGGTGGTACAGCTTTATCAGTATTTCGGGAAAATGGGAAATTCATACCACATGATACAGATATTGACTTGGGTATTTTAGAATTTGATTCTGAAGGAAATGGTTCGTATACTAAATTAATGCATTACTGTCTACGAAATGGTATACATGTTAACGGTGTAGAAAATTTGGATAATTCATTGTTAAGTAGTGGCGATTCTGATCTTTATATCGATTTTTCTTCCAGCATCGGTAGACGTTTTTGGCTTAAAGCAAGACACTTCAATGTATCTGAAACCATTGAGGAATTACCATACAACGGATGTGATTGTAAACGGATTAAATGCTTTTACAGTACTAATGGTCTACTTAAAGCATGCAATCTACATAATTTAAACCGTAAAATTGTAAATCATATATTATCAGATCCATCATTAGTACATGTTGATTTGTTCACTTTGTCAATATATCCAGATCCCTCAGCGGAAATAAAGCATCTACGTGTAAATTGGAATTTACCTGGTATATATGACTGTGAAAAAAAACTATTCCCCTACAATGCTTTCTTTCCTTTAAAACCATGCACATTTGAGGATGTAAATTTATTAGCTCCATGTGACTTACGAACTTATTTAAGCATAGAATATGGTTATTTGGGACGAGATGCTGTTTATGATAGTAAAAGGCAGCTGTTCGTAAAAATTCCTTCGTGCTATTTAAAACAATTACCATCATACTTCACCTGATATCCAACTACTGACCATGCATTTTGAATTACGTTTAGTTTTGTAATGCAGTTTCTGATGTCACAAGCATTATAATTGTTTTTTTTGCATAACGCTTCATTTTTTCAAACATTTTTGTAGTCATTTACCTTTTATAAATCAAAACATTGATTCGAATACAAGTGTCCACTTTTGTGTAAACTTAAACAATACTTTTAATGCTTACTTTTTCATCTACTTATAAACAACATTTAATTAGTTATCGCAAGATGTAATGATAATATTGGTCTTTACAAAGCGTACTACATTAGTCCATCTTTATGGGCCAGTCATAAGTAACATGAAGCGTTGTATAAATTTACGCTAGCTCAAATCACCACATCATATCACCATAATGAGATTAAACTAACAAGATAGAAAAAAATGTAGTGGTGGTAATAGTAATCAGAATGAATAATCACTGAGAACATAGTCCAAGAAGGCAATATGAAAGACTCTTTTGAAATGACACTAGAACTGTAAAACTAAAAAATAGATTAAGAGCGAATGTGTCCACTACTATGACAGATCTTGAGTCATGTCACCCAACGTATCCATCCGCCGACCTTGGTAGTATTGTTGGCTGTAACCAGGTAGTCTAGTTACTTACATGGTTAAGACTTTATTGAATAATAACATATATTGGTTTATCCACCACTCACTTCCTCAGTGCCTTCTTCCACTTCAACAAATCTCTCGTCATGATATGATATGATCTTACTTATATAATACATATCCTAGCCAGATTCATAGCCTCGTCAGTCGAGTTACCATCTTTTCTCGATATCCTGTTTCTAACCTCACCATTGTGTAGACGGTCGTTCTACAAGATGTAAGCAATGCTTCAATAACACCTATGATTAAAATATGTTTATAAAAAGTGACAAGAGGACGGTTTTCACGTTTTAATAACGTTGCACTTGTAATTTTTTTATACTTTACACCTCAATAGAAAACGAAGGATGCAAATTTTTTAAGTTACTTATTATTCTCGTTACCCAGTAATCCTCATTATAAAAGAACGCCAAATTAAGAAGGTCTAACTCACTAATCGGAACTGGAGTTTAACTCGTCGTCACTTGTTCGCATACATTCGCATTAAATGTTCTCAAGTCATACTATGATTATGTAACAACGGTGAACACGCTTCTTGTTGTTAGTTGATAATGGTTTGGATAAATACGTTAATGGCTCTTTTATTCAACATATTGTGGGTTTATTACTTTAGAAATATAAAGGGGAGTTTACATACATCATAGTGGACACATTTGTAATCAGCTAATTATCCACTAATAACTAAAGTCCAAAAGTTTTTAATATGTTCACATGGAACCATTGTGAATTGATTTATGGCATATAAAAGCTACTTTATACTTATATTGTGTCAGTACATGCAATAATTGAATGATGTCTGCAGCAGATTTCCTTGTTGAAATCTTTAGTAACGCCTCAAAATTGATCACAGTGGTGTAAGTGTACGTGTTCCTTGTATTTTTACCTCTAATCTTGAAGATTGATATCAATTATCACCGTTAGACTTATATATACAGTTATCACTCGCCAATCACCCATAATATGGATGGATTTTTGGGGTATCTGAGCAGGATATTAAATTTGGTGACCTGAGACTACGACTTCGGTGCTCGTGTTACAGCTACTTTAATCCAGTCATATATTCTTTCTTTTGCGTAGTTCTTAGCGTTCTAGCTCCGTAATTTTACGACCCTACCGTCATTGTCAGGAATATGTGAGGCAATGGGAAGTGTACCGTTCTTAAGGTTGACTTTGTATAACTTCTACAGGTAGCATTGTTACAAATTCCAGGTGTCTGGAGGGGAGGGGGGGAAAACGATTTACTATCACCAAACCCGAGTACGGCCGGTAGCACGTCGTTATCCATGCGAATTAACTTTCTTGTTGCTGGTCTTACTGTCCTATGATTACATTAAGGTAGTGACTACAGTCAAGGACTTGATAGTACATCATATTTTGCATTTTCTGTTTCTGATTGTTCTCTCGACATTACTTTCACTATACCATTCTTACTACTGATGTATTATTGCTTCGACTTCTCTATTTTATTTATCTTGTTGATTTTCTGTTACCTTGTGTTGATATGAAGTATAATTGGTACTACGATTCTACGGTGTTTACGATTGGCCACAGATTTTGTAACGGTGATTGTACTAAGATCTATCTAAAATGCGCACGTTTGTGTATTTTATTTATAATAACCTTAGTACGTTTTTGGTCCTTATTACGATTATCTCAGAAATGATATTCCTTTGGCCAACATTTATTCATATTATAGGTCACATGATGAAAAAAATATTAAGCCTAGAACGTCTAACACGTCTTCGTGATTTACTAAAGGTTAGAAAGTTGCAAGGATATATACTGGCAACAGAAGACGAACACTTTAATGAGTATGTTGGCGTTGCTGATCGGCGGTGTGAATTTATTTCTGGATTCACTGGCTCTTCATGTTCTATTATAGTCACTTTAGATAAAGCTGCTTTATGGACTGATGGTCGATATCAGTTACAAGTGGGTATTTCTTAGAAATAAATGTAATTTGATTATTTAGGTATTTGTATAATTGTTCGGTATTTAAAGTTCAGATCGGAATATTGTGCGACAAGTTAGAGGCTATGATGATTTATTCGGACATTATTCTTTTTGCCTTCGTAAGAGTATATTTATTATCCGAGAGAGTAAAGGAAACTTATTGTTATCTTGTATTTTCACTCAGTGACTTTGAGACGCCACTACCGTCAATATTTAGGTGGCTTCAATTGTTGATATATCTCTAATATTACAGAAACCTTTGGTTTAGTCAATTTTCGTAGTGAATAATGATCTTATGGATCTAGTTAACTTTCCAATATTACGTTGTTGATGCAGTCCAGCATATCGTACAATTATGCAAATATGCTACTTGAAAACTGCAAGTATGAGAAGAAAAGCGATTTGAATGGCTATTGCAGTTATAAACATAGTAAAATTATACCAGGTACTTCAGTTACACTCAGTAGATTCAGAATGCTAGATTTTATTTATGTACTCATGTTTGAGCTACACTACGTTTGTGTGAGGACTGGCAATAATAGGATTAACCAAACCGAATTAGGTAAAGTTCTGACTTTCGTCTTGATCAAATATTCATATCACTTTACTGTCAAATAGTCTTTGAGTATCTGCGTAGCATAGCGAGCCCTCATGCAAAAAGTATGACTTAGAATCAAGTACGTAAATTACTACGTGGTAAATAAATTATATGCTATAAATGTATCCTGGTGATAGAGAAGAGTCATAGCTAAAATAAGTTCTTAGTTGTGTTGCGCCCCCCTGATTATGTGTCCAAAGATCAACTTAATAGAACATTCACTACTTGTGAAATAACCACAGAGCTCATTTTTATGTGAAATAATGCTTTCCAGAATGATAACAACGAAATTTCGCAGTTAGACCATCGAATTCGAATAACACAATGAAGCTACTTAAGTTTTTGTGAAGTAAGTTACTAAGTATGACCCATCCATATGATACTGATAGATATTTTATCTACCCGTAACCAACGGAATAATTTTTCGTCACTGACAGTCAATAACTTGATACAGTACTCTCAATAACTAAGTATGATAGTGTAAGTAAGTACAATCCATATACTTCTATTTTAGCCATGCTTTATCTGAAGGGAGTGGGGCGGTTGATGACGCTATCTGGTTGTTCAAACCAAAGTACTTATAGTAGGGTTCTAACTTGTGACCTGCTAGTTAAAAACTGAGTATCTTAATCACTATACCACAGCTGGAACCAATGTCATCTTTAAGAAAGGAATTTCTTAGTATTCAGCGTTCATTTTTCGTTAATAAATTATTATTTTGGCAGAAATTACCTATTCCCGTTTTACTGATCTCCAATACTTTATTCTTTTCTACAGGGTACCAATGAATTAGATGACAATTGGTCATTATTTAGAAATGATTTAATTGAATCACCTACAAAAGCTAAATGGATTGTTTCATCAACACCACCTGGTTCATCTATTGGATATGATGGTAGGCAAATACCCTATACGAGCATTGAAACATTAAAAAAAGAGTTGATAAACTCTGAAGCTGAATTAGGTATTCTCTCAAATTGTAATGAAGTTGAAAATTCTCTTAATCGACAGTTAATTGATATACCAAATACCAATTTAATTGATCTTGTTTGGGATTCTATGTCAAAATTACAAATTGAAAATATTTATCATCCTATTCGTGAATCGAATCCACTTTTATTTATACCTATTTCATTTTCTGGTTTAAGTTGGCAAGAAAAAATAGATCTTGTTAGAAAGAGAATGGAGATAAAAGGTGTACAATTATTAGTATTGTCTGCATTAGATGAGATTGCATGGTTATTCAATTTACGTGGAAGTGATATATTATATAATCCAGTATTCTATGCATATGCTCTTATCAGTTTTAATAATATAGATTTATTTCTATATCCAAAAACTGTTTGTCAAACACCTGAACTTGAAAATTACTTACATGATGAACAGTATCCAGTAAGTAATTATTATTGTCATTAACCTTACTATTCAATCATAGTTACCCTTGAAACTTTGAAATATGTTTTAATTCGAAAGTACTTTTGACAACAGATTAATATAAACTAAAAAAAATACTAATGATAATGAAAATTATTCATGAAGTACTCGATTTTCAATCCAAGTTTAGATGTGGTACTACTTGGGTAAGCACTAAGTTATTGATCGAGTTACTTATTTAATAGTTTCCGTTTTCGTCAGTCTTTACAATAAAATTTCACATCAACTGTTAGCGATAATTTCAATATAAGCTCAAATTGTTCTTTTCTTTTCTGAAGGAATGATTTAATCAGTTAGAAATAATGTAGATCATAGCATATATGTACGTTAGCCAAGGTTGCTATACTACATTAGAACGATGAGGCAGAATTTAGAGGCATATTTCGCAATATAGTTCAATAATAGAATGTAAAAAGGCATGTATGAAAGAATAATGAAATTTAAGATCTTGAATAATATAGAGGATAAAAACATCTGCACCACCCTGACTAGTTCTTGGCCATCTCACTTAGTTTCCCTATGCACTAATGATGATCATCAAGTGAATCTCAGCAGTGATCGATCATACTTCTGCACCACCTAATATTGTCGAGTCAACGTAGGTGGTAGTTGTGCATACGTATTATGTCTCGGGCACCATAGCATCTGAAGGTTCACAGCCTCATCAACCGATTTGTCCATATCTGGGAACTTATCTCTAACATCAACATCGTATACATTGTCGTTCCATAATACATAAAAATTTTAAACAAGTTGACTGATGTCGAAATACTTTTTTCAACAACCACAACTAGGTTCATATACTGTATTGCATAAATGGCTAAACGTAGAAAGTTTCAACCAATTTTGCTTTTTTAACAGATTGGCTAAAATTAAATATCATAGATTGGTAAGCTTCAATTAAATACACCAATTGTTCGGATAATGAACTGTAATATTTCGATTAAAACTCGTTTATTCCTATTTATGAATGATTTCGAGATGTCTACTAATACAAAAGATATCTACGTCCTTCCATGAAGTTCAAAATTAACAATAATAATTGGATGTTGTGGAGATAGTTGACTGTCAATTTCGATATCACGAAATGATCTGAATTAGGCAACCGTTGATCACCTGGAACCACTGGACA
This sequence comes from Schistosoma japonicum, assembly GCA_025215515.1. NCBI lineage: Eukaryota > Metazoa > Platyhelminthes > Trematoda > Strigeidida > Schistosomatidae > Schistosoma > Schistosoma japonicum. The sequence continues at coordinate 38,970,736 of CM046064.1, read as the reverse complement.
GCTGTTTCGTCCTAGTATGGGACTCTTCAGCAGTGTGCATCCACGACCCCATCAGGGATCGAAGCAGTAAGATGATGACTCATGGAATGCTCGGTGTTTGAATAAAATTAAGTTTGTGTTACAATGGCTTTATTTGTATGTTAACAAGATAACGTAACAAACTAAAGTACTGAGTAGTTAACCGAATAATAACCGGTATCAAACATTTAGAAAGACTTAATTGCTTGTAGTAGCTATAATTTATTGACAAAATGAAAACTAATTATGTAACTTGAAACCTTTCTAAAATGAACTGTTAGAATATAAATAAGAAAATTTTCAAAGAGATATAAGGAGCTTAGGTAGAGCCTCTTGAAACACTATAGGCATACATTTCAATTGGTTTCATCTTATAATTTACTACTTCACAGAAAAACGTTATGATTTAGCAAAACTTCTTAACAAACGTAATATCTCGGCTTCTTTTCTTAGGTAATGATTCATTCATATGTGGACTTTTTCAACTATTTAGAAATGACTGTTCAAAATTCAGAGTCATTTCAATCACTACATCGTGTATGGCTTGATCTAACGGCTAGTTATGCAATTGTATCAAGAATTCCTACGAATCTACGTTTACTTGATATTTCACCTATTGCTGAAATGAAATCAATCAAATCTTTGTCTGAATTAAATGGAATTCGTGAAATTCACATTACTGATTCATTAGTATTATGCGATTTTTTAGCTTGGTTAGAAGGTGAGGCTAATAGAATGAATAGTACTAGCATACAATCACATCTATGTGAACCAATTAAACCAAATAGAGAAAACGGTGCAGGTCTACCAGTTATAAAACCACCGAATATTTTAACAGAAGCATCAACTGCTCAGTATTTAGATGCATTGAGATCACAGGCTAAAGATTTTTTTAGCTTAAGCTTTAGTACAATATCTTGTTCTGGTAAGTTACATTACATGAATACCGTGTTAAAATCAACATAAAGCCTAGCATATATGTTTACGATGAGGTGTTCCAAAGCAATAAAGTATTAGTACTAGTATCAGTGTTAGTAGAAAAATAGTTAAGGTCGTTTCGTAATCTAAAACTTCATATTCAGCAATCTCTATGGCGCTCCATAATAACAATCGCGTACTTACCAGTAACTGACTTCAAGAGATAGTTTTTTAGTTCTAGTTTAGAAAACATAACCAGTTAGGTTGAACCATCTGCCCACTAGTTGAATTGAATTAAATTAGAAATGTTAAATGGAGGTTCAATAATCTAAGTATCCTGGGCTCTATCATTGGTGGGGTTTTAAGTTCACATTTTGAAGGTGTCTCATACAAAGATGACGATGCTTCCTGGTTTTCATTGGTTGTGACGGAATGATTCTAAAAGAAGAAATAAAATTGAGATATAAGTATCAATCAATCAGTGCTTGTTACCCCATATGGAGCATAGGCCACCGACCAGTATTCTTCAACCAACTCTCTCCTGAACTTTCCTTTACAGCCCTTCCCAAGAGCTCTTCATGTCTGTATCCAATTCCCGGCGCAATGTGTTCTTGGGTCTCACCCTTTTCCTTTTATATAAGTATGTAAAGTAATTTCTAAACTTCAGTTCTACATTTCCGATCTTATGTCATCCGACGTCCGTAACCGAGTGCTCTGTTCCTGCCATCATGATCCTGACCATCGACCAATTATTTGGGTACTGACACCAACTCTTGGTTTGCACATCCTTAATTTTCTTCCAACTGACTCTTACGTCAGTCAACATCGCACTAAAATGTATGTTAGGATCGGCAGCCGCGTGTAACGGATTCGGAATAGAAGTGGGCAACATTTCAATTTGTGTAAATGATTGATTGGATATTTATAATGTGTTTAGCGTTTAATTTCTATTAGTTCTTATGTAATCTATACCATCATTTCACTTCTTCCCTTGTTATCAACTCTTTATATATTCCAGATGCAAATGGAGCTATTATACATTATCATCCCGTTGAAGGTCAAGATGCGCCTATTACTAATAAAAGTATATACCTAGTTGATTCGGGTGGTCAATATTTGACTGGTACTACAGATGTTACACGTACAATTCATTTAAATGAACCAACATTAGAAGAAAAGAATTGTTATACAGCTGTTTTAAAAGCTCATATTTCTCTTTCTATGCAAGTAAGTAGCCTTTTATTTAGTATTATACTTAAAATATATATTGTCTCATAATACCTTATGGTTTTTAAGTTGAATTGATGTAATTTTTCTATTTTCTTGAAATCGAACTCTTCATCAGTCAGTCATCAGTTGAGCGCTTGGAATAAATGTGTGCTATTTCAAGTTGCTATGCCACATAAGGTGAAATTAACGAGATATGTAACATTAATGTTAAAATAATCTAGAAGCATCGATCGTGAGAGTGATTTTATATTAACATATAGTTTAAGGAAAACAATGAATTTGAAGTATGCATGAAGAGGTACTAGGATCGAAGACCCCAAAGATGCTAAAATTTAAATGTGTGCTCCACTGTGATGGACACCAGGTCATATCACTTAATTTCTCCAACCCCTGATCACAGTTGTCTTCCGCACCCCAATCATATAGAAGCCTACATATACCAGCTTGGCTCAAGCTAGTTCATAACACGATGAGATTGTTTTGATATACACGGTTAAAGTTGGATTGTGGCCAGTAAATGAAATCCTGGAAACACCTTGTTTTGAAGCCGTCAGTTATATTTACTTGCACCTTATTGTTGATTATCACACCTTAACTCGAACTTAATCTGTTCATGTCAAACACCACCGCGTTCACCACTAAGTTACTGAGTTTAGGAAGCCATAGTTGTGTAACGGGTATGTTTATGTACGTGCAGCAACATAGTCTAACCAATTTCAGTTTGTAATAACTTCAAGAGAAAATGGAAACACTTTGAACTCATTATTTTAAATATCGTTGAGAATTAATAAGAAATGTAGTCCTATTTAAGAATGACAGTATGATTAGCATGTGGCTCACAATTTGACTTTCTCTTAGTTTCGCATAGTCAGTTACTCATTTCACTCTATCGTCACGTAATCAATAAGTCGAAAATGGCGTTAAATCAATTTATTAGAGATAAGTTTGGTGACTTTTCTCGTACACTTTATTAGTCAGTTGGTTATAGAAAGATGGGCTAGTCATAATTAACGTATACCACTACCGGGTGTTGAGGTTATCTAAAACGTGCTCAATGTTCACTATGTATGTTGCCTCTCCCCTCCCCACCGTTCCCAGTCATTTTTTTCATTCATTTAATTAACGTGTCCTTTATTTAATAAAAAATGTGAGCCACACAATTCAAATGAAAGAAAGAACCAAGACTGAGAAGTAGCTTCAACATCATTGTGTGTATATTAGGCTAGAATAATGTACGTCTTATAATATTAAAGCCGACATACTGTTTATCAAGAATATTATTATTATTATTAATTTTAGTGAAGTGAACATCATTAAGAATGTATGATTATGCAGAGTATTTAGGTGTAGGATTATGATCGGATCAATAATGGATTCAATCTTGGGATTCGTGTTAAGACTTTATGCGTTATATTAATACATTGTAGGCTTCTACATTGCAGACGGTTAGGCATTCGCTATGAGACCTAAAGGCTGTGGATCGGATTCCCTAGAGGGATCGAGGGCGTGCGCTGCTGAGGAATTCCATACTGGGACGAAACAGCTGTCCGGTGCTTCCTGATTTTTAGTGACACGCAACAGACATTAATCTGCGACGAACACAAATAAATAAACTTCTACATTCCTTGTTAAAAGTCAGAAATTGTTACTTACTGTCTTCTTATTGATCGCATAATGTAGATTTTTTTCATGGTCATCCGTAGGACCTCTGAAGCTCAGCATTATTGTACAACTTAAACAAAGAATGCTTATTTCATAAAACGAATAGATGTAATTATAAGGTATCCACTAAATAACTGCTGATCAAACATTATAACCAACTATCTAAGTGCAAACATTTAATTTGTTTCCTATCTTTACAGATTTTTCCATCAAATACTCCAGGTTCACGACTTGATGTTTTGTCTCGTCGAATAATGTGGCAGTATCGTGGTAATTATGCTCACGGTACAGGACATGGTGTCGGTGCTTTTCTAAATGTACATGAAGGTCCTATTGGATTGTCTGGTAGTCGTCTGAATATGTATTCTCGTATGGGAATAACAGAACCAGGTTTACAAGAGAATATGGTAAGAAAACAAGGTGTTCAGTTTCTGGATATATTTTCAATCCAGTTTTGTGTATTTGTAAATCAACTGTTAATATGCTATTATTGGATCTATACAGAGTATTACCTGTAATCTAGAGCTAACTATTAACCCCCGTGTCTCCTGGCTCAACACTTAGCGACCGTCACCATAAATCTGTACGGTCCCTAAGTGGCATTTTGTAGAACTGAAATATTTACATTGTAATGTACTAGTAGTTTATGTGTTTCGTCACATATAGGTTCACGTGCCTTTTTTTCTAAGGGCTAAAGAAGTAATAGAAAATGTTGATTGTGTCTTTATGAAAGAAATAAAGATAATTGAGCGACGAAAATTTTCTTTTCGACAATATCACTTGCTGTACAATCGTATATACAGTCATTTATTATATGGCACTTGACTGCTAAAAATAGAAAGGGGTTATGTAATTTAATTATTTAAAAATTTCGACCATTATAAAAATCATAAGTGTTACATAATTGACTAAATCTTTAAGCACTGTTTTAAGATGAAACCTATTTACAAATTGAAAGAATAAGCGATTATTGTCCACTTGACCGAGATGAGAAGAGATACGTCCCGAAGATAGTATTAATTATGGAAAGATTGAAGAGGTTTGTCAGATTGATGAAATAAAAGGAAAACATTAAAACAAGTCAAAAGTAATAATAAATAAATGAAGGAGCATTAGGGCCGGGATAAATTCAGAGGTTTTATGTGCTTTTTCTGAATGCAAAGATTGGATCTCTGATATCTCAGCAGTTCACAAGAGGTTCATTCGTGCTCTCTTTGAGCCTAATCATTTAAGAACATAGATTGTGCTGGACGATTTAGGAGGGGGGGGGGAATGTAACCCGAGTTGATAAGATGTTTTTGTATTAAGCTGGTAATCGATTTGCATTCACCTTTTAGAAGCCTTGCCAAGCAGTGTCGTGAGATGCATTTGGAGATAATTTGTTTTGTGCAGTCAGTATGACATACTCTATAGGAGCAAGTAAATTCGTACATACACATAGATGTGCCCAAAAGCTACGGTTTAGGTTTATAATTTCTATCAATGAACATCGTTGGATAACCGTTTTTGATGAATATTTGTCAAAGTTTATATAGTCTTATATCAATCGTATCATTACTTCATATTCGTCTTGTATTTGAGAAGTATGAGTGTATTAAGTTTTCTTCGTAGAATGTAATTGTGAAAATTCGTATATTGTTCATTTGATGTTGGTTTTCTGTAAATCGATATTTAAAATTGTTGTGTCCTTTGGTTCTATCCACCCACTAATATGATGTGCGATTAAGCGACTTGTCGATAAGTAGGTCAAGACCTTGACAGTGATAGGTCGAATGACTAACCTTGAGAATGATATCGCGTGAGTTCCGGGTTAGACTAAATAATTAGGGGTAGAGAGAGAGACGGAAAACTATTCGTTCACCTGATTGGTTTTCTAGCGCGAGAGAGAGAAGACGAGTTGGCTGGAACACGTTTATTCACCTGCTAATACCACTCCAATGCGATAGCCATGCGATTGTCATACGATTGTCAATTAGTGTACAAAAATGCATGAATAATAAAGATGATTTACAGGACCACAACGTAGAACAAATTTACAAATACAATTATGCCCGAAACAGGGGATAAAGGTCGGGGAATGGTGTAGCAAAGGCTACGTTTAAATTACAATAACTTCGGAACAGAAAATGGTATGACGATGAGTCATACATCAAACGGAAGCTTAAGATTAGTAGAATAAACTAAGAGCAAAAATAAGTGTTAGTTTATTCACGAGCTTTGAATAAATTGAATAGAGTTCCCAAAAAATAACTTCTGTTGTTTTTCTGTTCACAACAAAAATGAACCATCTAATCTTCCTTTGTAAAATATGTCGAAGAAATGAAATTCTCTGTCATTCATATATCTTTTATACAACTGAAAGATTTCGATTATATAAATCTCTGTCTATCGTGAAAGTTCCTGTAACCGATTTATTTGATAGTCAACTAATTCATGTATAAATATAATATTCATATTAATATTAAACTTTGTCAAGGTGTACTCATTTTATCCACATCATATTCAATGCTATACACAAATTGAATAAACATTTATTTCTCTGCTTGTTTTTGTTTTTAATAAGGTTGTTACTATCGAACCTGGTTATTATTGGACTGATCATTTTGGTATACGATTAGAAAATGTTGTATTTATTGTACCTGTTGAAACAGTAGATTTTGATTTTAATAATATGAATACTAACAATACATTGATGACAATGCATAATTCTTTTCAATTTGCATCAGATAATACTGATTGTACAAAATGGTTAACTTTTGAACCAGTTACTTTAGTTCCATTTCAACGTAAATTTATTAACATAAATATGTTGTCTATGAATGAATTAAATTGGTTAAATAATTATCATAACATAATACGTAAAGTTTTATGTCAACGTATTTATCAAGAAGTGAATATCAATTTATCAATTGACAATGAGAATCTTGATCAACAATCCATACTATCTAATATGTCAATTGTTATCGTCTAGTCGTCAACGTTGTTTACACTGGATAATAAATCAAACAGAAATACTTAGTTAAATTTTATGCTTATTATTTAGATTAAAATATACATATATCTGTGGTTTAGACATTTCATTTCTCTATATGATTTTGGATTGTGGCGAGCAAGTGGAATCCAGGACAAAGTACACTTCTTAGATTCCGTTTGTCAGCTATAATTCAACTCAAATAATACTTGTCAATTATCGCTATGTCGAGGCGATCCGTTCAGGATGCAATTATTTCAACAGACACTGATCGATTTCAGTCTATGACAAGTCAACGGGAAGACATAAATATATTTCAATAATATTCCACTAATTTATTTTAGAATTTTTTTTGATTAAATTTATAAATGTTTCCACAATAATAATGTATTCATGATACATTAAAATAATGTTGACAGAAATTGTATAACATGAGTAAAAACCGAAAAAAGATTACATGTTTAGTGCTAACAAGCCTTAACAGAACGGTAACATCTCTATACTAGACTGCGGAATTGTGATAGTATTCGTCACTGGGTGTGTTGATGCTTTTTATTCCTGACAAAGTCAATCAGATGCTACCTTTTGCCAATTTGCTGAAAATGTCAGTAGTTACAAAAGAATCCGATGGTTTGCTATTTTTAGAGGAAGAGAACTAATAACTCTAGTTGTCACTCACAGTAAAATTTATCGCGCCAATAATATCGTTTCCATATTACCACCGATCAGGGGAAGTGATCTAACAATGTTCCCATTGTTTTACTCAGACAGATCGTTGCTGTGGTTTTTCGCCTTTGTAAACTGCTTTTTACAAATTATATTCCCTCTGACAATAACATATTTTGATGTACTGGTTATATTTTTGCAGATAAAAATACCATATGATAGTATATTACAAAAGCACCTTTTGTTCACGACTAAAATGCTAACATTAATTTAAATCTGAAAGAACTCCAACAGACTCACATACGAGCACATAAGACGTCTAGACAAATAAATTAAATATCAACAAAGTTAAAGAAGAGATAAAATGGCGTATTGTATTTCCGTTTGTCATTGAAAAGACACCATGACACACCGAACCTTGAGTGGGAAACTGTCAGAACATTTAAACGAGTGACTGACTAATTACACTTTCAAGTCAATATCAACTGCTTATTCGATTATATCACATCTGCTTTGTTGGATCGTTATAGGTAATGAAATAGCCCTCCAAGTATCCCTAAATTTATTCAAGCTTAGATAAATTGTTGATGTGAGATTCATCTCTTAAAACGAAGCACTTTATACCCTTTGCAGTATACTTGTTTCTAGTTTTTATCGAACAAAATATAATTTAACCTTCTACGGTCTAAAGTCACATTCCAATTGAGTTTCCGCCCCTAATGACCGTAGGAATTAAAATATTATCGCTTACATCATAAGATATTCAAACAGGTATATTTGCTGTATTAATTAATCACAGTTGGTGTTGGTATTATCGCCAATGTGAAAGCCATTTCCCTAGGTATGTAAAGGTATCCATTTGTTCCAGAGTTCCACCATCAAGTTCAATTACGGTCGGTAGCTCTCGGTGTTGAATTTGAGGATCATGCTCTTTCCCTTATATATGTTCAGGCCTATTGATGCTGAGATTGCTGCTACTTTGGTTGTCTTCACTTGTATTTGCTGTTGTGTATGGGATAGAAGTGCTAGATCATCCGCGAAGTCCAGATCATCAAATTGCATCCTATTTGTCCATTGAATCCCGTGTTTCTCCCCAGATGTAGAGGTTTCCATGATCCAATCAACCAGTAGAAGAAAGAGGAAAGACGAGAGCAAATAGCCTTGTCTGTCAGCCGATTCTCACTGGGAATGCATCTGTCAGCTGTCTTCCATGCACGATTTTTGCGCTGTAGTCCGTCGTAAGAATTCCGGATGTTGACGAGTTTCTCTGGTACACCGTAGTGTCAAAGAAGTTTCCATAGCGATCTCCTGTCTACGCTGTCAAACGCCTTCTCATAGTCAATGAAGTTGATGTACAGTGATGAGTTGCATTCAACTTGATTGTTCAACGATGATCCGTAGTGTTGCGATTTGGTCTGTGCACGACTGATCCTTACGGAAATCAGCTGAGTCCTTCATTCTATTCAACAACACTCTGTTGAAGACTTTCCCTGGTACGGACAACAGTGTGATTCCTCTGTAGTTCTCACATTTGCTCAAATCTCCTTTTCTTGGTATCTTGATAAAGTGTCTTTCATTCCAGTCTGCCGGCACTTGTTTTTCCTCTCAGATCCTCTTGAATAAAACGTGGAGCATCGTCGCCGTTATGTCTATGTCTGACTTGAGTGCTTCGGCTGGTATATCGTCATGTCCTGCTGCTTTCCCACTTTTGATCTGTCTGATGACTATCTTGATTTCTTACATCGTTTGTGAATTGACATCTATCGGGAGGTCTGTAGATGCTGCTTCAATGTCTGGTGGGTTCGGTGGAGCTGGTCTATTCAAGAGTTCTTCAAAATGTTCTACCCATCTGTCTCTTTGTTCTTGAATCTCGGTGATTAGCTTGCCTTGTTTGTTCCTGACCGGTCGCTCTGGTTTACTATATTTCCCTGCCAGTTTCTTCGTGGTGTCGTATAGCTGTTTCGTATTTCCTTCTCTTGCAGCTTTTTCCGCTGCAGTTGCAAGGCCTTCGATATACTTCTGCTTGTCGGCTCGAATGCTCTTCTTTACTTGTTTATTTGCTCCTGTGTATACACTTTGTGCCTTGATTCTCTCTGCTCTAATTCGGCTGTTGTTAATTTTTTGCCTTCTTGATCCTCCTTTGTTGAATTTTGCTCAGGGTCTCTGTGGAAATCCATTACTTATGATGGTAGTTCTTGCAGCCCAGAGCCTCTTGACAAGTTGAAGTTAGTGCCTCTTCGATTCCTTTCCAGTTGTCCTCCACAGTGGTTTCTTCCTCGCTCAGCAGATCTTGTAAGGCTTGAAACCTGTTGTTGAGAGTTATTTTGAATTCCTTGAGTTTGTCAGTATCCCGAAGAGAGGCTGTATCGAACCGTTTTAATGCAGTTGCTCCAGTTATCCATTGCTTCTTTAGCTTCAGCTTTATTTCGACAACCAACAGGTGGTGATCTGAAGCTATGTCAGCTCCTCTCCTGGTTCTCACATCTTCCATTGATCTTCTGAATTTTTTATTGATGCATATATGATCAATTTGGTTCACTGTAGTATGATTCGGTGAGATCTATGTAACCTTGTGTATACGTTTGTGGGGGAATATTGTACCACCTATAACCATTTTGTTGAAAGCGCAAAGATTTGTAAATCTTTCACCATTCTTATTTCTTTCTCCTAGACCCTGTCGTCCCATGATGTCTTCGTAACCGGTGTTGTCCATTCCGACTTTGGCATTAAAGTCCCACATTAGGATTGTCAGATCCTTTCCTGGACACTTCGCTATAATTGACTGCAGCCTATCATAAAATTGATCTTTGTTCTCGTCGTTGCCGTCGTTGATGGGTGCATAACATTAGATGATGTTCATTGTAATCCCCTTCTTCATTGTCTTGAAAGATGCTTTGATGATCTTGGGTTCATGTGGTTCCCCATCCTACAAGTGCATTGCGCGCTTTCTTGGACAGCATCAGAGCAACTCCTTGGGTGTGTGGGGCAGTTTTCCTCTTCGTGCCCGGAATATAGTAGCACCTCTCCAGTGGCTAATGTTTTTCTGTCCAGTTTGAGTCCCATATGTTTCGCTGATCCCGAACACAGTTAAATTGTATCTCTTCATTTCTGCTGCTATCTGGCTGATCTTCCCGGTCTCCCACATTGTCCGAACATTCCATGTACCTATAAAAATTTTTGCTCTGGTCGTTAGAAGAAGTGGCATCGGCCTCATGACTTCCGAAGAATCTCGGCTTTCATCATGAAGCGTCATATAGATTCTTTCCACTTCCAGGGCAGAGTTTAAATGGTTAAGTTTGTTTAATCTGGTTAGCGTTTTTTTTAGTAAGTTTGTGTTTTACAGGATAGAGATGCTTGTCCTATACCAAACCCTCCTCTACCCGGGCTTGTGACTGGCAGCAACCCTAGAAGAGCTGTGGGTGGAGTACTTGGATTCACAAAATGTCTTTCGTGAACTTGTGACGTGATGAACATATCCAAGTCTGAGAAGAGGCCAATATGCTCTCCTGTCGTCAATATAAGCAGTTGATCCTGGTAAAACGTACATCTAGATTATTGGTATTACAATTACTGAAGATCAAACTGGGACATACTGGAAATGTCTGTTTCCTAATGTTCGGTCGTAAATACCAAGAACCTACCAGTGATAAAGTAATTAGTACTTACCTATTCCGTTTTCACAGATCTTCCTTTATTATATTTTCTCTTCCTAATTGATGTTTTGTCTATTTCAACGATTTTCCCTGCGTTTCCTAGAGACAGATTTGAACGCAACAATGTTTCTGAAGATATGTCTTTACAGTGCTGATACCATTGCACTGATGATATTTCGCTTACGTTTATAAGGGACGCTGCCAGAATAACAGGCAACTGCATAACCCACAATACGACTAACATGCAGGTTTGCCTAAGTTATTACTTATTATTGAGTTTGTAGACTTTGTGACTGCGTTATGCACTTTTGAAATTTCATCAATCACTTCCTATTAATTAACTGAATTTAAGTCTAAACGTATAAACCAAAATGTACTCTAATGTTATATTCATTAAGCACCTATGGTGAAGGACTATGTCACCGTTGACGTCAACTGGAGATGACGTAGTGCACCACCCACACTTTGAAATTGATTATATAGTGTATTTAATCCAAAGTTTCAGACGCTGAGGGTGGTAACGACGCAAATCTACAGGATCGGTTGTAAAGATAAGTTAAGCTAAAACCAAGAAAAGATAAAGTCTAAAAATCTGCCTTCATATAATTCTGTTACGTAAAATTGTGCTACGCAACAAATTGCTTCAGAATTTCAAAATTACGGTCACATGAAACCCAGAAACAAACTATGAAGCCGAAGATAGGAACAAAACTAAAATTTTCAGGATGGAAGGCAATCAATCCAAACATAGATTAGATATTACAAATAAATCAAAGTGCAATTAAAAGAAATAGTTTACGAGGACAATTTTAGGACAGCCGACAGTATTTACTGTTATGATTATAAAAAAGTTATTTATATATCTTATGTATGCTACATGTTCACCCAAAAGTTCGAAATATAAGTTGTTATTGTTTATGTATATCGGCTTACGTTCAGTTTAGTAATATAATAAATCCAATACATTTACAAATTACTGTATGTCACATTGATTAATACAAATCGAGCAATAGGATAAGTGCATACGCTAAAAGTCAATAACGATGAGTTTATGGAAACTATATATGTACTGAATTTAAATCCAACAAGTAAAGTTGCAAGACAAGCACTGGAAGTAACTTATCAACCGTTAATTTGAGTTCAATAATATATATATTAAGTATGCATTCTGTAGACAAAAGAATATATTAAATGTTATTTTAAAGTGTTGTCATCAGCGCTACACAATCACAACTTAAATACTTCATGCATTTATCGCAAGTAGTTCCTTAAAAATATCTTCATTTACTCTTGAATATCATAATAAACAACCTACAGTGTCGTATTTTAGTGTCTGCGCTGGAGCGTGGATGTGTATGATTTTAGCGTAACTACCTAGACTCTATAATCCAAATGGTACAGTAATTACTATAAGCTTCGTTATCCAACTGAAAAACACTGACCAGAAGCAGACAACAATTAATGCATATCAAAAACTTGAAACTAAGCGCGAACTGAACGTTTTAATGCAACAACTAATGAATTTGTTTTAGAAAGTTGAAAAGGTTTACTAGTATATAACAGTTTTCAATACTTATGTAAGTCCAACAACTAAACAATATCTAATCTCTTGACAATAATTTTTTGTCCTTATGCATAAATAATAGTTACTTCGATATATATTAATGTTTCATGAAAGTCGAACACAAGAACACTAACAATACAGTTTGTTATCAAGTGACAAGACTTGTCAGAGCAAATTTAGCATTCACAATTGCTACAGCGATTTAAAAACGCTGCTAGGATGTCGTAGTCGAAGAAATGTTTAGAAACAAATTATGTCAAAGTATATACATAAATGTTGGTGATAAACGTCAGACTAAATTTAATGTAGTTGTGTGGCTCCTATTACCTTCCTTTATCTTCAGCCGCCTTTTATGTCGCTACAGAATTTCATATTATTCAATAACTTGTACTTATATTAATAATTTTTTCTACACTGACGTTACATGACGGCTCAACGCGTAATGTACAACAATATATTATTACAGATAATAACGTACTATGCATTATATATTATTGAAGTCGTTAGCACTGTGCTTTATCCCAATTATGCCAGTTGCTTAAACCTTCTGTAGTTCGTAGACATGATTTAATAGCGCACTGCAGTTGAAGTCCTGCTAACAATTACTGAGAAATGAGTACATTTAATCACTATAATAAAAGTGAAAAAGGCATATATACGATACGACGTTAGTAACCAGTAATTAAGTACATAGACGGTAAACAACTACACTTCCATATACCATTTTCTTTTGTTAATACATTACTGCCTAATCATCATCCTTACCAGCGGAGTTTCGACAATGTCCGCGTGCTGCAGCTTGAATAATGCTTCTTGTGACTTTCTCTTGCCTTATTGTTCTAAAAATCTTCTTGTCGGTAATATTTTGACGAATATAAGATCCCTATCTAACTCACGGATTATCACTGCGAATACTACGGTCCAAAAAACATGGGACTGATATCAATCAAAATTTCCGTCGTGATGCCTGAATCCTGACCGTTAGTTACAATAAGCGGAACAGGTCAGATAAAAAATGTGACATGCAGAGCCCTGAAAGAATGTGATAAATAGCAGGGGTCTAAACAAGCTGTCCTGGAAGATTCAAGATTACGTAACTTGGGAGACTGGTTTGGGGACGAAGGTTTGCATTCTTATTTATACGTATGTATCCCCGTCCTTGATAAAACTAGTGTCTTGTGAAAAAAACATATTACAAGTTATGGTAGTTGAATGCCGACTACATTTGAGTGCTTGTAAAAGTAGATAAACAAAATTCAACATCCATTATCCAAGGATGGTTTACTATGAGTACGAATACACGATATTTTACCCTACCAATAAAAACCACAGTTACTTCTGGAAGCTGCGTTTACTAAACAATATAACAAATTAATAACCATACTATTGAAACAAGACTAGTGATGCAGAATATTATATGAATCGTTTTATAAAATATAGATAACTACTAGCTGTTTATTCTTAAAATCTGTGCATAAAACAATTTATTAACAAAAAAGGAGTACATATACACCCAGAAGAAAGTTGTGGTTTGTATAAGTAAAGCCTTCAATCAATTAGAATACAGAAATAAATCAGCAAGGAGGTACATGAAAGTATAATCAGAATCAGTTTGAATGTTTCTACAGAAAATAATAATCATACTACATATATAAACATCATTTTTATTAAAAAAAAAAACAAACCAATAATGAGATATTCAAGAACAATTTACATAAAAGGGATTTATACAAGGAAATAAAAAGAAAAATATGAATAATTTCAACATATATCCATACACATAAAAATGAAATGACATGAAGGAAGAAATCAACTTCATAATGATGATTTACGCAATACAATCAAATGATCATTCAAAAACAAGTGATATCTAGATGCTGGTCAACTGCAAGTAGAGAATGTTTTAAATAACTCAATCAAAGCATAGAACTGCAACATGATTAAATAATCAACAAATTTTGATTAAAAATACATTTTTACTTGAAAAGAAAATCAGACAAGTAATAAACTAAAAAATATCAATTTATATGAAGTACATCATAAATTCATCCAATCGAAATGACTAGAATACAAAATATCTGCAGCCTGCATAGAACAAGATGATGCAATAGACAGTAATAACGGAAGATCATCTGGTAAGCAACTATATATAAAAAAAGAAAGATTAAACATTATATATATATATATGTATATATGACAGCTAAGCAGTTTCTAAAGAAGACAGTCATAATGTATTCGTATCTTCTAGTTACTAGAGACTAAAATTATCAATCACTGCTATTAAATGTGCATTCAGAGTAAATTGCCATCATACAGCAGTAATAAAAAAAAAATTCTTCAATATGAATTCAGGAATACAGGATGCTCATTGACAGCTGGACTCAAACTCAGACTAATCGCACTGAACGCCACCTCATCATCCACTGAATTAAGACAGTCACTCTTATGCGAATGGGAATGTATACATACATTCAAGTGGTATCAAACAAATAGTAAAACTGTAAAAACTACTTAGGAAATAATTAGATTTCTCTTTAAACAAACTATTCAAGTAAATTTTTTTTCTAGAAATAAACCAATATTCCCCGATCGGAATATAAAGTTTGAAAGGATAAATCAACGGTTAAAATAATGTGTACAGGGTTGTGTAAACACGTGGATTGAATGCATTTTATTAACTTATCAAAATATTCGATTTCAATAAATTTACCTATGTGCTTTTGTCGAGAATGATTTAAGTGTTGATGATATTAAAGACTCTGACTTATCAATCTCCATAGAAATTTGAGTATCCTGAGTGGATTCTTTAGCTACTTACAAATTAGTACACATATATGCCACATAACAACTATGTGGATATTACTAACCTATAGAAGTAACTTCATACTATTGATGTAAGTTGTTTAGCCGTACATGTTAGAAAATCCTGCTTGAGTTAGACTTCGTGCTAGTTAACATTCGTTAGTTAGGTATTACTGTGAAGTTGGATGATGTAGGTTGAAATCCTATAAAAAGTATCAATTCTCTCGAGATTTTCCATGCCCTTATTCCCTTCCCCTTGAAAAAACAAACTAGGATTCAAGCAGAATAACACTAATTCAATTTATTTCATTCGGTTCTCATAGGCTAATTAGGACCTGCTATATTTTTAAAAGCAAATATAATAAAATAGAAATTTAGCATATTTATGTAATAAAGTTAGCTGAAAGTAAGCATGTGTAACATCATTATAATAGATGGAGGATTCAAGTAAGGTTAAAAGGGCTAAATAGTAACAACAACAATTAAACCTAAATCGTAAGAGAAAGTTAACGCATCAAGAAGAGGATCAAGAATTACAGAGTTAAAGGCTTTGATTGATTACATAACAAAAAGGTCGAATACACGTTATTGATGATTAAAAAGAACGTGAGTTAAGGTTAGTGAGTTAAAAAACAGGCTTGTAAAATTAGAGAGCTTAAAGTTGCCGCAACTGGAATGATAGAGTTTGAAGATTAAATGATTTGAGAGGACAAGGTTTTCTCGGAGCGAATACATGCGGTTGGTTGTTATGGCCTTACAAGAGTAAAACTTAATTGTTTATTTATTGCGCTGCAAGATTTTATGATAACAATCTTGTGTCCTGTGAGAAGTCTTGAGATGAAACCAATGAAAATTTTCGATCCGTTTTAACGAAAATTCGTTGGGATATGCTTTTGAAATTGAATATAGTCCATTCTTCCTATTCTACTAATGTAAATTTTGATTATGTTGAGGATCGTACAGTTATGTATACGACGATCAGCTTGGTTAGAAGATATGCTTTGGTTTTTGTGGTATTAAGTGTTTGGTTGACTGTCCCTGTGGCGTAGTCTCTGTTAAATCGAAGTTGCATAAATATAGGTTAATTTCGGCTTCCCATTGATTCCGCCATACTTATCAACAAACTCCCATGGATACTCATTATTTGTTTAATTTCATAGCTCTTCGACCTTATCGTCACTTTTTATTTGTAATGTTCTATAAATATGTTTCGATCATTGGCTTTTAGTAGGAGACTAGAAAAAGGTTACAAATGAACTTCAATTCATGTATCCTTCCGATAAATCATACACTGAATCGTCCTAACCTCACTCTACTGTATTGCATAATCGAGATTTCAGATGCACCTTGCTAACAGAGTGACGATTGCCATGAAACTCATATCAAACAGGGTCTCCCGAGGACTACTTACAACTACTTAGCGAAATTCATTCACCTTACTTTATTGCGCAATTCCATATAATGCGTGTTGGCCTTGACGTACACTGCTAGTGTTATTACATAGACGTTCAAAATCAAGTAGGGAGATAGATCCAACTTGAATCAACTAATTAATTGCGATATTTCAAAATTCTCATATGCAATAACCAATTCTAGTAAAGAAACACTGAATATGAAAAAACGACTAACCCTGCAGCAACGGTCATCCGATCAACACGATACAGAATGCTTGAGCCTTCTTTAATTAGTAAATTTGTCAGTATTGTACTTTTCAGATAAATTAATTGTAAATTACTCTCTAGATGTTTCAACGTCGTCAGTGAACAATTCGTTGCATCTAACACTGAATGAATTTGTTCTATAAGACGAAATACCAAAGGGGCAGGTTTAATTTGTATAATACGCCGATTTATGCTTGAGCTAATTTCAGACATTGGTGTCGTCATGAGAAATGATTGTTGTTCAAGAGGTTCTGTTTCATATGTTTTGTTTTTCATACGCTCTCGTCCACTACATGTTCCGGAATTAATAGTATTATGAGTTAATTTCGGATTCACATCATCTGATTCCCTACTCGAAATGAAATTCGTTGAACTGGGTTGAACAAGTGTTAGGGCCTATCGTAAATTACAAAGAAAAAACACGATTAACATTTATTCAGCTTGTAGTATTTAATACGTATTTGAGGTAAATTGATTGCTCTAGTCATAAGACACTACAGAATGATATCCAAAAGTATTTGGTGATTTTAAAAATTTTCAGTAACAATTTACACCATTATGACAATCAACGTACGAGAACGTGTAAGACTTTTCTTTCGATACAAATAAACAGACTGACAAAAAAAAAACAGAATCACAAACACTTCCAGTGTATAAGAAGGGAAGCATTGATACAGATAAAACTTAAGGCATGATACTATATTGAAACAATCCGCTCAGGATGGCAGAAAGGCTGATCTATTGCAGTACTTAACACCGACAAAGAGAAGATACAAACCCTCACAAATCCATACCATTTGGACAAGTGAGTGGTTGTTCGAAGTCAATAGCGCAGAGTAGGAGTACGACGGCGTTAGAAACGAATGAAATGAGCACCAATTTTAGAGTGAATGTCAACAGTGGGATGAAGATACATACAAACGACGAAAACCAAATGAGACAAAATAAGCCAAAATCTAACTTTAATAAAATATATAACATGAACAATCTGTCTGTAATGAATTTATAATACTGTGATCTAGTCCACTTAACTGATGTGGATGGATAATAACATTAAATGTAAACTACCTGACCGAATCATCCTATACAGCTACAGCTACACAAGTTACAACCTTAAGTCTACTCTCAACGATGAGCAAACGCAAGATAATTAAGTGAAAAGCAAAACTCTGAAACAGACAGACAGACAAATACAACGTAGAACTTCGTACGTACGTACATCCGTTCAGGTTGCCATACCACATCAGCACAGAGACGCAACTGTCAGTTCGAATCCAAGAGTGATAGCGATGGTAGAAGTATTAGCAGTAATGCAGAAAATTAGGGAGCGAAGATATGATTCGAAAAGTATACTTCAGTGAGATAAATTTGAAAGGAGAAAGATAGAGAATTCGGAAGGTTAGATTTTGAGAGAACACAAAGAGTGGATGCACCTGCGCCATTGCGAACGATTCTGAGCCATCTCGTTCAAGGTCTCTAACCATTGGTGACTTTCGTCTCGCGGACCCCAACCACGCAGCCTACATCTACCAACATGACTCAGTCCATTTGTCAGTGACTTCATCGATTTCTGCCATGTTTTGGTTTGGCCGCCTCTAGCTTTCTTCCAACCTATTCCTACACCGCTAAACATAGCTCGTCGAGGCAGACGGTAGTTAGACATGCGTAACACATGTCCCAACCACCTCAACTGATGAAGTTTCAATACCTCATCTATTGATCTGCCCTCCTTTCCTAGAACCCGTTTCCTAACGACAGCATTGCTCAGTCGGTTGTCCCACGATACTCGAGCAATGCTTCGGAGACACCTATGGTCGAAGACCAGTAACCTACGAATGTCCTCTACTCTTAACGGCCATGTTTCGCTCCCGTATAGTAGGACAGAGCGAACTGCTGCACGGTACACTCGTCCTTTGGTTAGCAAGCGTATATCTCGCCTGCGCAATAAGTGACGCAACTTGGCAAAAGCCAATCGAGCTTTCTGTATCCGTGCTGAGATTTCGTCAGTCACCAGGCCATCAGCACTGATGAGACTCCCCAGATACGTGAAGCGGTCTACACGCTCGACTACTTCACTCCCTATCACTAGTTCAGGTGCCGACTGCAACCCAATCCTGGAGCAACATTTTGCATTTCGAGGGGGGAAAACCACATCCCGAACATGCTTGCATTGTTGCTCAGGGTAGTCAGAAGACTCTGCATTTTGTCAGCGTCTTCACCAAATAGGACTATGTCATCAGCATACTCTAAGTCAGTAAGCGGGGCTCCTGGTAAAAAGTCAACTCCTGAAAAGTCAGACGAAGACATGGTTATATCTAGGAGCATGTCTATGATAAAATTAAACAAGAATGGGGAAAGTGGACATCCCTGACGGACACCACTTGAAGTGAGGAATTCCGATGACAGTTCACCATAAGCTCTCACTCGACCTGTAGTTTTAGAGTAGAGAGCTTGTACAAGGTTAATGTACTTCTTTGGTACACCTTTTAATGACAGACACTGCCACAGAACCTCACGATCAACAGAGTCGAATGCCGCCTTCAGGTCCAGGAAGACAATTATTGTAGGACGCCTAAATGTGTGTCTGTGTTCCAAGACCTGTCGCAGTGTGAAGATGTGGTCTATACAGCCACGTCCAGGACTGAATCCAGCCTGGTTTTCTCTAGTCTGCTCTTCACGAGCTCTAGTTAGGCGTCTAAGTATAATCGAGGCTAACAATTTAGAAACTATATTAGTCAGACTGATTCCCCTGTGATTGTCACAGGAAGACTTTTGTCCTTTCTTATAAATTGGGACAATCAGGGATTGAGACCAGTCAGATGGTATAACGCCCAGTTCCCAGATTCTACCTAAGATTTCAGTCAATCTAGCTGCTAAAACTGGACCACCATCCTTAAACATTTCGGGGGTAAGCCTATCAGGACCTGCTGCTCTATCTCGCTTCAGATTTCCTATAGTCTTCTCAACTTCATAAAAACTAGGAGGAGTTAAGTCGATTTGCCATTCAGGATGACTGGGGATCGTGGGCAACCGAAGTGTGGCTAAAGGCCAGTTGAACTGATCCCTAAAGTGTTCTGCCCATCGGTCCAATCTCCTGGACTGAGAATGAATTATAATCCCATCCTTTTCCGAGATAGTCTCACTCACATTCGGATTCCTAATACCAGTTTCCTTGATAAGTCGAAAAAGTTGCCTACTGTTGCCTATCGCCGCTGCCTTTTCCATCGTTTTTGCTTTCGCCACCCACCACTGTTCACGGTCGTTGCGTAGGCTTTTTATCAGCCTGCGCTTAAGCTCACTTCGCTTCAAACAAAAGCTTTATATATATAATGATAGATAGATTAGTATTTGTACTGTTTTATCTACATGTGAAAATTAGTGACTTGAATACATGGAATGATCTAGTGATGTTCGTGATGTTATTCATGATCGGTGGTTACTGAAAGTTAAGCAAGATCCACTGCCAAGACAATCTTTAAAAACAGAAATTTTAGGCCATTACAATTTCATGATTAGTAATTCACCAAAATAAAATTCATCTTAAGAATATTCAATGAACTTGGACCAGTATTATAAATTACAGTTTTATCGGAACATTAACCTACTGGCGACCATGAAGTGATTGGATGATGACAATTTATTTCACTTACTAAATATATATTTGTGATTTCGGCTCTGAATCACACTTTAAGTGCAAGAGCTAATGATACTCTATTCGGCTGCTGAAAACTGCACCACATGGAGCGGAACTACAACCTAGAATAGTATTTCGCCAACTGCCTAGATATCTTCAAAACAAATAACTTATACTGCTAGCCAGTCTTGAACATATGGTTTAAGACTAACCATTATCGAATACCACTGGCTTCTGTTTAAAATAAAAATTTCCAGAAAATAATCAATGAAATAGATCACATACATGACTAATATGTATAAAAACTTTGACATCGTGATGAAACTAAGCTGAGTTAAATTATAATGAATCAATAATTACTGTGATTAGTTAAAAATTATGAGATAACAAAATGGTTACATATGTATATATCACTATGATAAGTAACCAACAGTCAGTCGATATACAGCTTACACAATAAAACTACCTCAATTTGACCTGATAATAAATGAAATAAATTCACATTTGTAAACCTATATTACACGATGCTATCAAATTACTGTAGTAATACAATGATTTAAAATGAATTGAAACAACAAAAGTAGCCGACAAGTAAAATCGAAATCAATAACAACCTTGAGTTGACAAGAGGAGGGGGGTATTTTAGAACACTGAAGTTTGGGTACAGTTAAAAATCAAAGGAAATATGGATCATACAAACGAAAAGACAAAACTTGTAAAGAAGTAAACGAAGGTAAATCAGTCGCAGACAACGTAAAACCTGGCACACATGAGCATAGATCCAAGTTAGCATACCACATTAGTATGATGAAATCAGATTTACAAGATTAACAAGGAGATGAAATACAAAAGGAAGGAATAAAGTAAACATGTGCATAAAAGAATAGTGAAACTTAAGATCTAGGAAGTAAAGAGCGAATACATTTGGGCCATTGTGATTGATTATGAGCCACGTTACTCAGTGTCTCTAGCTACAACGAAGGCAAGCGCAATCATAAAAAAATTAGAATAGTCCATAATAGGAGATACAATACAGAAATATTTCTTGTAATCAAAGAATCTTATTTGACTATGATGAAGAGGTTAATAGAAAAAACGCCAAGATCCTAAGTAGCTTTTATTCTGAATAATATCTGAGTCAAATCATCACTAGGCCCCAAACAAGATGTTCATAAAAGATCGATAGAAGCTAGTCTTATACATCTATGTTGCATATTACAACTCCATGTTACAAAATGACCACCTTTCTACTTTTTATAAGCAGTCCCAGAGTCATCAAATAGACCATGATATGAAACTCACTGGGTCGACATTCGTACATAAAATAAATGGTCCAGATTGATATAAGCCGATTTGGCTCTCATGTCGAGTAAATTATTTACATTAGTCACCATACCATCAATATTCATACAACTACACAGATACACGAACATTCAGATCACTTCTAGCTTACCACTACTACAGGGAGAAATTAAAACATAGACTACTATCAGTCTTGGGGACAGTGCAAAATGCATGTCATAGAAATAGAACACCATGAAAGCAAAACATGGATGATTCTGACAAAACTGAAAAATAAAATTAACACAACGAAATACATGGAGTTTAGTTATGAAATCTTTTGGATATTAGCATCAAACATAATGATTACCCTCTAGTACATAGTCAGTTCTAGACAATATATGGGTATCGTAGCTTAAATTACACTTCACACATGAGTACTTTATTTTGCTGAGATAGGGAATGAAATGTGCGGAAAATTATTAAAACTTAATATTTAGATAAAAATAATTATGAGTATACGTGTATAACCTAGAATCCTTAGTAAATCCTACAACCAGGAATCCTAAAACTCATAACAGCTTAGATCAATAATCGATGACTGCCAAGTAACTTAGATCAGCAACTCTCTCAAACCT
Source organism: Schistosoma japonicum (assembly GCA_025215515.1). NCBI lineage: Eukaryota > Metazoa > Platyhelminthes > Trematoda > Strigeidida > Schistosomatidae > Schistosoma > Schistosoma japonicum. The sequence goes on along the minus strand of CM046064.1, from coordinate 38,948,038 downwards.
AATCTATGTGCTAACCAGAATAGCATACATGTCTCACCTGCTTCAGTTTATGAAGCTTTACGGTTTTATCAACCTAATTACACTGAGGGATAAATTACATTTTGCCATGATAAACAAATATTGAGAAAAATGTAACTATACAATACAAAAAAAGGTTAAGTATTTAAAATAATATAACCAGAAGCAGGAAGGCCAAAGAAACAAATGAAATCAGAGTAAAATGTATGAAATAACATGACATTTAAGGGACAGATGAAGAAACAGAATAAATGCATACGTGTAAGCAAAACCAGCTACAATCTATGTACGATAGTATTTAACAATCCACTAATAATTATTTAGACTGTTGGTGAAATAGAAAGTCAACTGATTTAACTATAGGCATATTAGTGAACATGAAAACATCTAAATATGTTTAATTTTATAAAGTCATAACATCCACCTTGGAAATGAGATTAAAAACGGTTTGGATGCTTCTGTAAACAACTAACTTCTGTAGGGACTCCAAGATCTGCTCAAAAAATCAAATCACAATGGGATTATTATATCAGCCATTGTGCCCCCTTAAGCCTACTGGATAGTCTTATCATGACTTAATGAACTACTTGAAATTAACAGATGTAAAACTTTCTTTTAGCCCAGTCTGAAATATGTATAACTCTCAATACCACGAAAACTGTAAAGTGGTTTGTTGAAATCTTAGATTGAATATGTATGTCAACAACTATTTGAGAAATAAATCAACAACGCAATTTCGGGGATCTGTCACAAAGAATTACATTTAAGATATGCAGTGAATATCCATTGTTAGAATATCGACGGATTTACATGTAGGCCCTATTTGAGCAGGATTTCCCTCACAAAATTAGTCCTTTAAAATGACCTTCTTGGCATAACCAGATACATTGCACCGTCTGTAACATAGTTGGGATATATAATCACTTAAATGACTAGCTAGTGTCATGTTTTGATCTGATCACTCATAATCTTTTTAGAAACAGCTCCCTATTTTATAACATGTTTCTGAATTTTTAAGTTATACTAATTTGTTTAGCGTTTATATACAGTGCATTGTAAGAATTACCAAAAGTAACATTTCAAATCAATAAGTACATATCGAAGGTGTTAAATGATGACAACACATGACAAATATGTTGACGCGAATTGTTGACTACACTTCTGATAAAAATACTAACAAAAAAGATAAAGTCACTCTAAAACTTACCTCAACACTTTTGGTATCACAATTAATTAATAAACCTGTAGCAGACCATTTAAATTGTTTCAATTGACAACCCCTTGATTTTTGATAGAAAGAATTAGAATTCATCGATGCATTTATTTGTGTTGATGACAATGATGATTCATCTGCCTTTGCGTTATTAAGGTTACCATTGAATGACATTCCATTTAAATCACCAATAATAAATGGGCCATAAGCAATCCACTGGAGTAAATTTTCTTCTAAACGTGATTTGAAACTATCGGGATGTTCAACTGTCGCCTGTAAAACATGACTACTATGGTATACATCAGAGACAATCCCAGAGATTAATGAATGATTTGCTAGTGTTTGCATTGGACAACGATGAACAGGGTTAATATTATGCTGTAATTCTTCTTCAGTGTGATATATCGATGATGATGGTGACATATTATCAACATAAAAGAGATTAGTACCATCCCCTGCTCTTGATGATGATGATGACAGAGAAAACATTATTTCACGATCACGTGATTGTGATGAACACAAATGCTTTGATGATCGATCTGTTGACGGTGGACAGATAGGTAAATAATGAGCTTTTAAATTATCTAATAAATTACACGGTGAACTCGGACTACTTCTTTCTGGTAAAGTCACAGAAGTAGAATGGCCACCTGAAACTGGAATAGCTTCAATCGGTAAACAGCTGCACAATTCTTCATCACCATCAAAAAATTTCCTATAAAAATTAAACCAGTGATGACGAAAACAACAAACTATTTTAAGCATGGACGCAGAAGTTAATCAATAAAAAAGTAAACAGATAAGACATACGATACATCACATGTTATAGACAAAAGGCTAAACCCTTACGAAATTATATACACAGTAAACAATACCATTTGGCTTACGCATAAATAATTATTAAATTTAACCTTGAAACTGTAAATTAATGTTTAACCTTAATTATACGTAAAAATATCAAGCTAACTTGTAATGTTTTAAAATATTTGATGAAATGGTTAATTTAGAAGACTTTTCGGAAAAAAAAACATTAAAACAATGAGATATGAAACGATTATCTCTAACATTTGGAATCATGAGATGATAAAGAAGATTTGTTGCTCAAGAGGATGATTTTGGTTTGACCGCGATCTCTGAGCTGGATGAAAGCTGTGCAATTAAACTATCCAACTCAGAGATAGTGATCAAACCGAAATTTGGAACCCATTTTAAAATGGGTACTTTGATTCTTTTCAAACTGAAAACGGGATTATCTACGTTTTGCAGGTAAGTAGTATACACACGGAGGAATTCTCTGATTTTTGAATAGTGGATCGTAAGAAGATACTAGTTGATAAACGAAGATACTAGGATCATTTCACGAAAATCACAGAGAAACCAGTTTAACTAAGTCTCCAAAATATTGGCTTTAATAATTATTTGACGACTAAGGCTGATAACTTTAAATGATATCCACCAGGGTGACCTACTTTCGAAATTTTCACCTAAGATAATAAATACATATAAACGGACGAACAGGCATACTACTAGAAATAAAGCTTTTCTTGTTTAGCGCTTACTGGATGACCTAATACCATGATATTCAATTATAGATTTAATATACGCACATGAGATGGTGCCTTTGGCGAGTGTAATGATATTGAAATAGTTTTCAGGACACTGGGTAACAAATAGATAAGAGTATCGACTATTTCATTAACACTCAGAATCTCATCAGTTTTAATGCGCTGATGTCTCGCGAAATCTAAACACTAATTTAAAAAGTTTGCTCGGCTTTTGCTAATTTAGGTGTACGTTAGGAGTATTGAAGAGGCTTATTTTATGCCAACCCGCTTCGTGACGATTAGCAATTTCACTAGGTTTGATTTGAATGACAAAGTAACATTGTAAAATGAAGATATATGACAAAAAAATAACACAGTATGACAACCGAAGGTATAGCATATAAACCATCTAGATAATGTACAACCATTTAGCGCAGTAAGTACACTAGAAACTGCCGACGACTTAAATCTATGGCACTGTTAACGATTTTCACTACAATTAGTGTTGATGAACAGGTAAGAATTAGAAGGGCATGTTATTTCTTTCTAGAAAAAACCACTGGAAAATAATTTGTACTCACTCTATCAGCAAGGGAACTTCAGTATACCGAGATCGATAGGAGCGAGGGGAGTTAGATAGACTTGCTTTACTAATGTTGATATCCAATAAACCTGACATGTCATTTGAGCTAAAATTGAGTAAAGATGTGAAAGTAACAATAATAGCATAAGATATAAAGGGAATGCTAAACATGTAAGCAATATAAATGCATACTACTCAAAAACTAGACAGCTAGCTTCAAATGAATAATCAGTGAACTGCTGTTAAAATTATGCATGGTGCCAGAAAACTACGTCAGATATCTTAGTATATGGTAATCACTATTAAGGGAATCTGAATAATAATGTGATATTTATAAGAAACTGAGATCTTTAACCATCGAAGTATTAATGATCTGAAATCAGTAAAACCACAGGACCAAACTGATAAAAATGTACCACGTCCTCGTTACCTGTGTTCATATGATCAATCTTGTATTGCATCACTCTTCGTTCTCCCGACCGCGCTGTTACCTTGACGTGGTGGTTGGATTCGCCTATTATGATAACTCAATCGGAACATACTGATTGGAACAATCATTTCTCAGGATTCTACCATGCTAGGCAGATCGGTGAGACTAAAAGCAGTAAATACAAAGTCCGAGGACGAAGTCATACTACCGGCTGTACAGAGGTGTGACAGCAGTAAAGTGTTTTACTCAGACAACCGGCATAACAGCGATGCTGTCTTCCCACAAAGGAAGGGTGGGGTTAGAAAAGGTCGACTCTAGAAATGCACACCCACCTTACTTCATAAATTTTCGTCTCCAGCAGTAAGGCCCTAACAAGTACGGAGCTACAACAACAAAAGCTTCTCTCAAAAAGGCCGAGCATGACCAGCCTCAAGCAACTGTCCCCTGGGAACTGTAGTCAAGTTCCCAAGTCTTAAAGACCAATTTCTGACCAGATTTACTTTTCAGGTACATTGGAATAAAAAACCCTTCTACAGTGTGGGCAACTGGGAAGAAATAACCGTCCTCATACCTCCAACAACACACAAGTTTACCGTCATTTTAATCAAGCTCCTTCTTCTATTGCTAATATTTATCCCACCCCTACCATCAAGCCTAAATCCCTATCTTTAACTTTCTGCTGTGTCATCAGTACCAACAATTTTAGCTCACGAAATAAAGTCCTGAGTCCAAACTTCACAATGGGTGCATTCAATGTATGAACTCCATGTCAAATAGGGCAGCAAGTCTCTCTAGCTAAAACATTAGAATCCCGCGCCCTCGATGTGTCTCTGAAACACGCATACAGGATTCTAGCGTGGTCATTCACTTGACCTCATCTAGTCAGGATGAAGAACTTACGCGATACACTCTTTGTTTGTCTAGCGAATCGGCAGTAACTTTTCGTGGGCTAGTTGGTGTGGGTATTGCGTTAAGTATGAGGGTAGAGTAGGCACTTTTCAAATATATTAATGTCGACAATCTCCTATGTGCCATTCGATTAAATGGTACGGTCAGAACACGGAAGAATAGGGACACACGCTGTTGTCTTTTCGTTGTTTCTGCCTACGATCCCAATGACTGCAGCCCGGATAAAGTGAGAGATGAATTTTACAGAAAACTTTCTGAACTTCCTTCATAAGACTAAACACTCAGATTTGGTACTCATGGTTGGTGAATTTAACGCCCAAATAGGTAGGTTGGATCAGTCTGAAAGGCATTTAGGTGTGTGCTTCGGTGTTCCATCTCAGAGAACGCATAACAGTGACCGTCTGCTACAACTATGCTCAGAAAATCATTTATATCTAGGAAACACGAACTTTAAGCATAAGGAGCGACACCGTCTAACACGGCGACCTCCTAGACCTACCCAAAGGTGGACTCAAATAAACTATATAGCCATCAGTCACCATTAGAGAGGCTCGATAAAAGATCGTCGATCATTTTGGAGTACATATTTACATTCTGATCATGTCCTATTACGAGCACGTATTTGCTTGGACTTACTGGGTGAAGAGAAACTAACACAGGAAAACCCAATAGAATTCAGTTCAACAACGAAAAAGACAGGATTAAATTCCAGGAGCAACTAAAGAATTACTTAGGCAACTATAAAGATGTGAGCCATCTAGATGCTGCTTGGCAAGATGTTAAAGCAGCTGTGGTATCTACAGTGACATTTATCAAGGGCTTAAATCAACATCGCAAGAAAAATCAGTGGATCTCGATGGCTTCTGTTGAGTTGATGAACTCTTGAAAAATTATCCCATCAGGCTCCAAACATAATGAGGAGCGAAGAGTAATCAGATATAGACTGGAGAGAAGTCTGCGAAACGAACGTGAGCAGTGATGAGTAATAAAAACAAAGGAGATGGAAAAGACAACGGCGTTAGGTAACACTAGACAACTTTTCAAGTCAAAAAGAGGAACCGGGGTTGAAAAATCAAGCGTTAGTGATGGGCTGAACACTTGAAGAAGCAGTTCAGCTGGCCTTTAGCTGCTCTACGACTTCCCACTATTTCAAGACAGCCTGAATGCAAAGTCGACTTAGGTCCCCCGTCTCCTGTCAAAGTCGAAAAAGCTACAGCTAATCTGAGCCGAGTTGAAGAAGTGGGTCCAGATGGATTATCTCCAGAGGTCTTTAAGGGTGGTGGTCCCACTTTGACGATTAGGCTGATTAATATCTTGACTAAAGTTTGAGAACTTGACATAATTTTGTCTGGCTGGTGTCGATCGTTAGTCGTTCCAGTATATAAGAAAGGGTCAAAGTCACCATGCGATAACCATTCAGGAATCAGTTTGACTGATATAGTGCCCAAAATACTAGCTCCTATAATCATCAGACGTTTAACTACAACTCGTAATCTTCAAATGCGAGAAAACCAGGCTAGTTTCAGACCTGGTCGCCGTTGAGTAGACTAGATATTCACGATTCGTCAGGTTTTACAGCATAGACATACTTTTCGGTGCTCGACAATGGTGGTTTTTCCTTGACTTGAAAGCGGCATTTGACTCTGTAGACTAAAAAGTTGAACAGTAGTATCTTTCATTGAAAGGCGTACTCCAGAAGTACATCAATCTTGTTAAGGCTCTTTACTCAAACACTACTAGTCCTGTTAGAGCCTATGGTGAACTGTCATCCGAACTAGTAACCTCACGTGGTGTCCATCAAGACTGCCAGCTGTCTCCATTTTTACTTAATTTCACAGTCGATTTACTGATGAAAAATTACACTCTAATCATCTGACTTCTCAGGAATTGATCTCCTTCCAGGAGATCCATTTATTAACTTAGAATATTTTGATGATATAGTCCTGTTTGGCGATTATGCTGATCAGATGCAGAATCTTTTAACAGCAATAATGCCTCCAATGCAACCATGTTCAGAACGCATTTCTCCCCCTCTAGATGCAAACTATCGCTCTAGGACTGGTCTTCGTCAACACCTTGAGCTAAAGATAGGAAGTGAAGTAGTTGAGCACGTCGACCACTTCAATTATCTTGAAAGACTAATTAACCCTAATAGGTTGGTCTCTGGCGAAATCTCAGTACGAATTCAGAAAGCCCGTTTATGTTTTGTCAACTTATGTCACCTATGGCGTAGGCGAGATATCCATCTCTCAACGAAAGAACGAGTGTACTGCGCAACAGTTTGCTTTGTCTTACTATAAGAATGTGAGATGTGGCCATTTAGGGTAGACGACACTCGAAGGTTATTAGTTTTTGCTCATCGATGTCTTCGAAATATTGCTCGCAACAGCTGGGAACATTGAGTAAGTAATAACGAGGTTAGACGACGAGTGTTGGGCAAAGGTGGTAAATCAATCGACGAGGTTGTGAATCTTCAACGACCGAGGTAGTTTGGACATGTGTTACGTTTGTCTAACCACCACCTGCCTCGAGGCGTGAGGATGTCTGATAGAGAAGCAGGATGGAGGAGAGTAAGGGGCGGCTAAACCAAAACAAGACATCAGTCCATGAAGTCACTGACTGCTGGTTTGAGTTGTGTCGGCAGATGCAGACCGCTTGGTTGGGGTATGCGCGAATACAGTAACTAGTGGTTGGAAGCGTTGAGTGACATGGCTCAGAATCTGTCAAGGGGGAGCAGAGGTATACACTCGTTGCCATCTCTTAAATCATGAGTTTAAAATTATTTCATAACTGTCTTTTCACGATCCATCTCTTTTCTTTCTGAACCATATTCTATATGTTCACTCTTTTTTATTACCATTATTATTATCATTGAAGCAACTTCTACTTTTACTATGTGATGTTAATCATCCTGTGCTTTAGAGGTATGGTAACTTGGACCGATGCGGACATAAGCCAGGTTCTGTGCTGATCATATATACACATACTCTTTGTTCTATTAACACTGAAGTAAAATAAACATTAAACTGCGAAAAGTACAAAATCAAACTACTAAGTTTCAGACGGCTACATAGAAACAGTCTGTAATAATCAAGGTGGAATCTGATACAACTATGCATCCGTCAAAATCGCCACACTACATTAGCATACCAAGGTGATTACGAAAGTAACAGTAATATCAGTGGGAGTAAAAGGGACAAGATGTAGAGAAAACGATTCGAGAAAGAAATAAGTTGTGGAAAAGTATGGAATAATTTTAAAGTGCAGGTTTTAAGGAAAACAAAGAATTAATCCATTGTGATGAATTTTGAACGAATGTCTCCAACTATTTATCACTCGTACCCTAGTCAGATAGTCTCCAACTACCAACAAGGATCAGACCAATAGTAAGTAATTTAATGATCTAATGACACCACAAGGTTACATTCTACTAAATACTACTACTTCAACCATCGTTACACGTCGAGATAGAAGGTGGTTGACCGAACTTAATACTTGAATTAACCATTTCAGTTGCTGAAGATCTACAATCTTATCGTCTTTCCTTAATATTCCGCATTTATTTGACTTAAACATCGTTCACTCAGTCGTCCTAATAAACACGGGTCATGTTTGAAGATACTAACGATCAAACACCAGTAACTCACGAATGTCGTTTACTTTCAATTACTACATTTCACAACTACAGGGTAAAATATATGAACCTTAATGCTCTACGCTTGTCTTGAGTTACAGTGACCAGAAAACGTCAGTTCACCGGATAGCGTAGATGAGTATCAGCTGCATTTATATGACATCATGAAATTTTCGGGTCAATTCTGGTACGGTTTTGCGAAACGTCCCACTTATAAGCACTGAATATCTGCAGGTTTCTTACAACTACCCGAGTCACGTCGGTCCCCTGCGATGACTCATGAGTTTGCTAATAAACGTAGATCATTACCTCAACAAATCGCGAAACGCTTGCGTGAGTACCAGGAAAATTGGTGGTCTGAGCATTCCAAATGGTTGGAAGCAGCAGCCGCATCTGGTAATTTCCAACTTTGCCATCGATGACATTCGAAAAACAGCTCATACGGAAAGGTATGCTGGCGGTATGAAGTTGTTATCTGGAGGAATACTTTTTGACTTTGAGTCAGCGGATGACATTATCTTACCGTGATAACACACAAGTCATCCAAATCGTACTTAATCAGTTGATGATTAGTATCCGTATGTATAGGATGTAATTTGGAGCCTCCAAGTGCAAAGTACTTCTGCATGACTAACAGGGACATGTATCTGTTTTCACTCTTTATGATAAACAGCTAGAGGTAGTCGAGAAGTTCATGTATCTGGGTAGTTGTGCGAGTGCTGGTGATAGAGGTATCAGGCTAGATCAATCTAAGCATAAAGAAAGCCAGATCAGCTTATGTGTAACTGGGTTATCTATTGTCGCCGTTATGTGAGTCTGGGCGTAAGTGGTCGGGTTTACAACGCTTCAGTGAGAGTGATTCGGCCCTATGCTTGCAGAACTTGGTCTCTCTAAGCTGAGGATATTCGGCTCCTCCGTGTTGGATCACCGTCCTCTCCAAAGAATTGCTGACATCTGGTAGGAACGTCATGTTAGTAATGTTGAAGTTCGGCATTATGTCTTCGGGTGCAGTGATGACAACCCAATTGGTTTCACTATCTCGAAACACTTATTTCGATGACTTGGTCATATTTTTTACGAATGTCATCCCAGTGGTCTCCATATCGTGCATTACTTGCCGACCTCAGGACTGGCTGTTAAAAGCGAAGAGGTGGTCAGTTTATAACACTGAGTAGTGGGATGAAAGAAAGCTGTATAGGACTGGTCTTTGTCGGTTCATCCCGACTTCATGGTTGGGATCCTAGAGTTGGCGCAAATCAGTGCCATGAGACATTGCACAGGATAAAAACAAGTAGCGATCTTGCTGCGATTTGGTGTTACAATCTTAATAAAAGTATGATAACTTTTCTTAATAGGAATGAAATCTTGTTTGTATTTTTATCCAAACTGTATTTTGTGCCTTGTAATCCTCTTGTCGTCCTACTAGATTTTAAAATCCCCTCCACTTGATTGCCTTCTCTACTTTCTCCACAACGTAACTTTTGTACTTGTGGAACGCATATATATATATATATTTCAACGCCATTTCGTACGAAATTTTATGTGTTTAAGTAAGTAAATCATAAATTAATGGTCGGCAGACAGAATTTTCGTCACCGGAACGAGTGACGAAATGTAGCAAAAGCTAAACAAGCTTCTTAAACATGCGCCGAGATTTCATCAGACACTACACCACCAGGATTGATGAGAATCTCTAGATACGTAAAATGGTTGACTAGTCCAACTACCTTACTCTACTCTACTAGTTCAAACATCAACACAGACTAATTGCGAGGCTCTCTGTAAATAATAATTACCAATTACTTAAAAGTATAGGGAAACAGGTTATCAAATGTAAGCTTACCGTGTTCCACCAACGGAAATTTGAGGATTGGTTAAACCAGTTGCTGCCGCTGCTGCCGCAGCCTCGCGAGTAACAAGGAGGTGAGCAGCCGCCTCAGCCATTCGACACTGATCACGAGTCAATCTATGCGGCATACACAACGCCATACCAGAAACGTGAGTAGGAGAAGATCCTGTACTCGCTGAATAGAATGTAGAAGTTAAATCTTCCTGAGAACTGATACCAGAATCATGTGCATCACCACCATGACCAGTTGAATTACTACTGGTTGCTGAGCCAGATTTACGACGGGACTTAGCACCCAATCGAGTCTTTAAGAAAACGAATAAGAGTTTGCAATATCAATGAAGTATTTAATATTTTAATTCTGTAATAATAAACTGTCTTGTTATCGAGAAGTGACGTTCACACATGCTTTGGGAAAAGTTGCAATGGCATAAACCATGTAGGTGAACTACTGAAATTTTTACAATCCACTTAATAATGCATTAGGCCACAGCTAGGATACATTTCAACAATTAAAAGTATAAAATATTATCAAAAGTACAGAATAATAAGTCAAGAGCACAAATCCCTTTAGATATAATACAAACGATGATAGAATTGAGTCCATTAACAAAATTATTAGAAGAACATCAAAAGTAAACTATGCAGTTCTGAAAAAGATTGCAACAATAAAATGTGCAGTTTCTAATCAATGATATCTGTTTTCATTAGTCATAAATCTTTTTTTCTGTTTCATCATTGTTGATGTCAAATATACGAGCGTGGCCCATAGAATCGGGAACACGAATAAAAAAAGACCGTTTCATCCAGGTAAGTCAGTCAGTCATGTACAACGCAGAACCAGGCACATATGTACATCGAACCAAGTTGCTACACCCCATTACATTGTAAAGTAAGCACCATACGGATTTTGAGTCACGCCGTCCAGAGTCTCTAACCATTCGTTACGAAGATCGTGTGGACCCTAACCAAGTAGTCTATATCCACCAATACAATTTACATCAGCAGTCAGTGACTCCATGGACTGATGCTATGTATTGGTTTGGCCACATCTAACTTTCCTCCATCCTTCACCAACAGTAGTCAGAATTACTCATCGAGGTAGGAGGTGACTGGGTATGTGCATTACACATTTCAATCATCTGTATATGAGGATTCAAAACCCCATCAACTGATTTACCACCTTCCACTAAAATTCTGTCTAACCCCATCGTTACTTACGCGCTGGTTTCAACAAACACGAGCACTGTCTCGAAAATAGCCATGATCAAATACAAATAGTCTACGAATGTCCTATACTCTTAATGGTCACATTTCACATCCATAAAGTAAGACAGAGCAAACTGCTGCGCAGTATACTCGTCCTTTAATTGGTGAACAGATATCTCACCTACGCCGTAGGTGATAGGTTAGGAAAAGTTAAAAGGATTTTGTGACTCTGTACCGAGATTTCATTAGATACCAACGCATTGGGGCTGATTAGATTTCCGAGATAAGTGGTCTACACCCCCTATCTTTAGTTCAGGTGTTGATGCAAATCAATACTGAGGCAACAATTCGCATCTAGGGGGGGACGCAATTTTAACATCCTCGAAATGCTGCCTAATGCTACCAAGATTCTACATTTTATCAATCTTCACTAAACATGACTGTCATCTGCGTATCCAAAGTCAATATGTGGGTCTCCTGATTGATCATCCAGGTCATAGTAACATTAAGTCACCAACATAATGGGTGTTTCATAGTAGAGCTGATGAGTCTGCATATTATTTATAAACTCTTAATTACCGTACAATAATCATTTTATTGTTTTTAATATATATATATATATGATACTTCTCTGAATAAAAGTATGGAGATACCTATAGTCATAAAGATAAATTAGAATAAATGTTAAGTGCTTAAACATCTTTTTATCGTGGTTTTACAGACTAACATTATATAGTATAGTCGGAACATCCTGTCATCTTTCATGGTTGGTATGTTTGCATAGTTTCATGTGGTATATCACAACATCTAATTAAGACATAAAGATTGATGGATGAAGCTATTTCCAAATACCAATACTCATGATAACGAATGCTTGACTAATTAAGCTCACTCGGAGAGTATTAATTTAATTCTAAAGGAAGGTTGTATAAAAACCCTTATTAAGGATCATAGAAGCCGTCTAGGGGACCTATATGTTTTTAATCCGGATTTATTGACGTAGAAAAAGAATGCCGATTTGTAACTCCAAGTGAAGTAGTTTCGAAATGCTAACAAGTATTTAATGTATCATAGACCCCATTTATTTAACGTCCTGTGATTATTATTTTATTTCTTCCCTGTTAGTTACACAAGTAACACTACGATTCGAAAATTCGATCAACTAAGATGCATAATAATCTAAAGTTTGGTACCCGGCAATCCCGGAGCCACATAGAATAGTAATGTGTTATTAAACTGTAAACCTTAATGTCTATGTTGGGTGCAGTAATTCAGAAAGTCTGGTAGTTAAAAAAATGTGATATTTAAATTAACTACAAATCTATTTAACAGGCGTTTAGTTTCCACCTGCAATTCACCCTTATCTACGTCACACTAGATAACCAAACATATCGAACAGAACCATCACTTCAGATACAGACTACATATGAACCCACAGGCACTAATTATAATAAAGCGACTATTTATTATACATGACATAAATGTATCACAAAAGTCTACAATTTTGTTAAAATGATGAGAATCACGTAAGTAAAATAAATAGGAATTATATATAGACTGACAACATAGCAAATGAGTAAAAATACTCAATTTTAACAAATTAACATGACCACGTACCCGCCGTTTCTGTTGTTCTAATTCAAATAAATCAGCCGGTCCAAGCTCTGGGAGAGATTCTTGTGTATGCATTAAGCACATAAATCTCAAGAAATATGTGGCGAAGTGAAGTAAGGTCATTAAATAAGCACGAGATTGGCCAGAAATTACAGTACAGTTGAATATACTTCCAGATACTGTGTCTGTGCCCATAGTTTTGAAACCGGTCTGCGTAAGTAACTGATCCAATAATCTGACATGTACATCCTGGTTATTTGACAATGACGAACTGCCGTGGTTGGTCCCCTAGGGAAATAGGTTTTGAGAGTAAAGACAAAATATTCTTAAGTGAAAGTATTTGCGGTAAATCAGATCATTAGATGTTATATTCATGGCACAACTTTAGTTACAAAGCCACTGCAAATTGAGTGATGTAGATAGCATTTTAATAATGTACAACCTTAATCCCATGAGACAGAACGTAAGAACTTTAGATTTCGATGCATACTGTGGCGTGTAGCACAAACTAAATCCATAATCAGTAATTTAAGTAGCTAAACTACAAATATGGACTCCACCAATAACTGCAAGTGTATTTCATGACAAACTAAACGAACAACAATAAAGTTTCAATACACATATACAACGTATATACTATCCGTAGGAAGCTTTCCACGAATTTTGTAAATGTGAAAACAACAGTAGTTACTCAACATATATACCACAAACTCGTTTAGTGTTTGTGATGTTGAACGATTTTAGAGTTCAAATATTAAAGTCTCACAAAATATTTTAGTTCCTCAGACACAAGACACACACAAGACATTAAATGTCGCATCTACCACGCGTACATGTACATCTAAAAATGACTACAAAGGTTGGAACTTAAATAAACGAAAATGAACGTAAAACACACGGAAAAATTTTAAATATCGAAATGAGACAAGATATGAGCAATTACAACGTGTGTTAGGTTGGATTCTTTTGATAATAAATAGCGTTGTCATAATTACATTACACTAACATACTGCAAAGTAAATGGCTAGTGGGATCAATTTAATGACTAGCAACAATAAAGGAAGAAAACGTACCGAATTTGAACGTGACCCCGAGCCATCAATCCAACCAGTATGAAACATAAGGATACCGGTAATCAACCGAGCAAGAAAGCTATGGGGAACCAGCCATAAATTTTAATAAATAACTAGTACATAGTATAACGAATACATATTACGTGAAATATTTCATAGGATAAATCTATCCCGATGAGTCCGACTTTAGAAACAATTAACTTTAAATATTGGAGGAGGAAACAAAAGCAATTCAATGACCGACAAAACACTGTACTTCTGATAATCACTAAAGAGTTTCTTGATCTTGACCTTTAGCTATTTCAAAACATAAGCAGGGACGAACCGTACACAACTAAGGAGGGATCAGCCTGACAGTTCTTTAAACTAAAGGTCTGACGCGTGTAGCTCTAAAATAAATCTGAAGAAATAACCAAGTCTTAGGGCTAAAATAGAACTCATTACTCGAATATTTTCACCCAGCTCAGAAAAATAAAGATATATGAGTTAGGTGTGCGTAATATGCATCGATCTAAGGATAATAGTTTATCGGACTATAAGTTTCGTAGAAATCAGTCACTGAGATGAGTACTTGAAAAAAGCCCCTTACTCGGAAAACCGTAGCTAAGTGATAGTTTGCAAGAATCAGTCTACTGAATTTATTTTTCTAGGTGGTATTCTCCAAAAATGTACTTCATTTTCAGCTTTGTCGCAGATATGCCTGTAGGAATAACACTATCCATTCAAATTTCCACAAAATACTGTCGAAAGGCAGTTGATCTTGAGTTAGTAGGTGGAGCGATTCCATTAATGAAGAGTGATACAGCTTTATTATCTGTGCGACACTGGTTAGTTTCACGCGTTAAATGAAAAGCAATAGGTTAAGAATTTGTGTATATCAATATCTAGCTTTCGCGATTCCCATGTATCCACTACTTTGACCAATATATTCGGACAAGTAAAACCCTATTACGACTATTGTGACAATCATAGTATTCATTAGAAAATATAGGTGGTTTTATGCTAAACTGTTAAACAAACATATCACCTATACAAACAATACTAGTATGGCGCACCACTTTAGTCTTCTAAACAAAAGGGTTGCAGACAATACCCAATCGCTTTCCAACAGAAAACAGTGGTAACTACAGTAGGTATACAAATTATACTAAGCAAAGTAAAATTGCTTAAGAAATATTTAGAGGGAGATACAATCAGTAGCACATAACTGACTTTTATTTGCAAATATTTTGGTTTTCTTCAGATGTTAGATCTCAGGTCGGTAGTTTATAGATTTATTCCCTAATGCTATTATTAAAAGTATGCACCAGTAACCTATTCTATGTACGCATGTCGAGAACTAATTGACTAAATAATTCTATAACCTAAAAACTGGCATTAAAGCTACATACTGCAGGATTACAAAATGTCTACAAGTTTACAAGTAAACATGAACAAAGAGGGGGATAACTTAGTAATGCTATTTAAGAGAAAAAAGCGCGTCTTATAATACTAGCTTACCTACGATGTTCTTTATTATTACCTTTAATAATTAAAGGTGCCAGGCAAGACCTCACGAACACATCGATCAAACTATCCTTGGAAAACTGACTAGAAACCGCAATCGCTGATTGGGAATAACTTGAATCCATGTTAAGCCAGTGAGTAACGCAGTCAGATCGTGATCTATCAGAGCCGGATGGCAATGAAACTAAATCGGTAGATAGTGTTACATTTAAGGAGGGCCAAATAGGTAAAGATAATTTAGGCAAACACAGATCTCTGAAGTAATTCAGAAAGTTGTTGAAAGCTTTGGTTATGAGTTCTGTATAATTTGTCTCTGGAACTTTGTGTGTTCCCCAAAAACACTTGTTGTTGCACACGGCTACCGCACATTCGTTTGATAACGTTTCTATAATCAGCCCCAATTGTGTCCAATGTTCAAAGAGCAATTGGTAGAAACGCCTTGCTGTAAAAGCCGATATCTTCAAGTTAGTGTCTATAGACGACTGAAGAATTGGCTGGTTATGGTGAGAAACATCAACGTTGAAGAGATAGGAAAAATTCCGACGATTATGTGATTTTTGTGAAGATGTTTTGCTTACACATAACCCACCGGTAGGTGAACACCACTCCAAATTGATGAGCAAGCAAACTGCCAAAGTTTTGAAACTTTTCAAGTTATGTTTCTTTAACTAAATGAGAATAAACGTGGCAACATACCAACTCAGAATATCCAAAGGACATATCCTGCCTAACCAACTGGTTTTGTTCGCTTTTCGGATATACCCTCCGCCTAAACAGAATTCACTTGAAAGATTTCTCCTACTTACCATATATCGGCTTCATTGAAAACGCGAGTAAACAGAACCTGACCATTGGAACTACAACATTATAATAAACCATGAAGTGGACTTGCCTCATATCATGAATTTTCATCGAGTGCAATAGGGTCTTTTTGTTATTTAATGCATAAGAGCCGAACGCCATGTCACCAAGCTTTAACTGCTGACACCCGACATTGATTGTTAGTGAGGATTTCGTACAATCCTTTGGATAAGGTTACGTCTTTTCCAAGAAATACCTTTTGTGCTGAGTCATATATAACACCTGAGTCATCATTTCTCAAAACAAACAACCGAACTGCTTTCTTTTTTAATAATTTACTCAGTTGTCTTAAATGTCGGTTAAAGTAAACTGAGCTACGAACCCAACATGCACGTCATTACCATCAACTGCTTTGAGAAACTCGTCGAATTCTCGGTCGTCGATTCCTTTTCCGATCCCAAAGGCTTTTCTAAGAAGCGCAAACGACATCAATCTAACTTGTACGCCTCTCCCGCCACAGCGAAGGTTGCATAAATACAAACGCCACAAGGCCACCATCTAACATCCAATATCCAGTATCAATACGACGAGTTATTTTAAATTAATTGATTTCTTTGTGCTCGCATCTTGAGCGTTTCGGTCTTAAACTTTTTCAAATAGTTCGTTAGATACACTGTTGCTTCTGATCTGACAGATTTAACTGGATTTTATTTTTTAAAGTTTCTTTCTCTTTTCGTTTGTCACGTATTTTGTTACTCGCCAATGGACTCTCTCCTGAAGGTCGGGATTTCATTTTGAAAGGTAAGGGATACGACAATATTGTGGTTTTTTATTTGCATTCTTATGCATGTATTGAATATTGAGAGTTACAGGTCCAGTGTTAGCATACCCAGCAGCCTACGGACTCGGTGCGACGTGGTGTGTACTTTCGTGACACTCACTTGGTGGTTTTCCTTAGTCCCCAATCTATTTACGTGAGTTGAGCCTAGGCCTCAATCCTCGGCGGTACTAATTATTCGTTGTTCACCTACGTAGTAGTCTCGTTGAATACTATCTGGAGTGAGGTAGTACATTACATGCCATTTTTGTATATTAAGAGTCAAGAAGTTATCGTCTGTCCACTCTTCTATCCCAGTCAAGTTCTGTCGTAAGAGTTGTGTGTCTTCTCTCATAGCTATCTACAGTTTTACGTCTTCTGCGTGCATAAGAATGGACTGGCAGATATTTGGTGGATGGTTATTAATGAAAATTGGGAACATCAGTGGCCTGAGCATCGAGCCCTGTGATACCCCAAACGTTGCAGGCTTTCAGTGTGAGTACACCCTATTCACCTTAATGCAGAACTTTCACCTCAACAGGCAATTATGTAGCCAGGATCGAGCGGTTCTGTGAAGCCCATTGCTGCTACCCTATGGATCAGCAGGTAACGGGGTACAGTGTCAAAAGCTTTTACGAAGTCCAGAAATATAGTGTGAGCCTGAGTGTTGGTATTTCAGTAGGTTGCCCAGTCATCCTTGGAGAGAAGGATACTTGTGTTACAGGATAGTATTATGATCATTGTTACTGGCCTATATTCAAAGAGCTTTAAAATGGTTCCAGATGGCTGTAAACAAAATGTAAGAAACTTCTGTTTAGTAGCAGCTGATCACCGATTCCTCAATATAGGGACCCAGGTAGCAGCAATGTAGAAATAAAAAAGTAACGGCTGATTAGCGATCGATTCTCTTCTGAATCCCTAAGACTGAATCAAGTTGTTTTTGTTACAGGACTTGATAGAACTCCCCTGAGCTACTTCTTTGTTAAAACATTCCGTGATGTAACTACTCTTAAGGTAGAGGAATTGTGTTCGCAGTCATCTTGAGTGTTACCTTTATGATACAGTCTCAGTTTATTTAGTCGGAAGGCTGGATTACCCGCGTTAGTTCTTGCGATGGGAACCTCTCAGATGACTCAACGTTTTTCGACTGATAAAGTTACTACTACGTGCTAAGGTGGAGAGTCTCGCTTGTTGACTTTTCTTAAAGAGAGTTGGTAATCAACTGAATAATAAATCGTTCCATGTTTGTGGACTTTTTGGAGTGTCTTTTTGATTTATCTGCTCTGGTAGGCAAGAAAAATAAAGTATATCAAAACCAAATTTATTATTGTTATTTTGAAAACTGTGATTAGGTGACCTCTAGTTTGTCTATATGATAGCGTAAATAGGCTTAGTTTGTAGAGCAACTTAAAAACACTAATTTCTGTGAAAGTTTATCAACACTACGAAAGTATTAATTTTTTTTATAAATATGCTTCCTGCTACATATCTTTAACACTATTTTATAAAACGCTTAAACGATAACTATGTGACCTTGACTATTGTTTGCCGCTCTGCACGCCTGCTCTCGCTCTTCACTGCTGTCTGTCAAATTTGTTCATTTACCCTTCTAACTGTTGCCAGTTGAATGCCTGGTGTCGTAATGAAGGATTAATAACTTCTTCCTCATATAGTGCTCATAGTGACATTCTGTATTCAGTTGGCCTGTCGTTTTGAATATCACCGTCTCTGGTCAAATCTAAATAGTTCTAAATCTGGCCGAGATACCACATCCACTATTTATTGAATGTGACGAGACCTGAAGAACATTACCTTCTGATTGCGGATAGCAGTTCTTCCTAAACAAAGTGAGTTAATACAATCTATCTTCTGTTCGGTGTGTTAACGATAACTGATAATATATGGGTTTATTATTTGGTTTAGGCTGTTTGGATTCACGTACCTCGCATAGGCACTCCGCGTTCGCAACATTTTATGGTAAGCCACGTTTATTTTAGTATATCGGTTCATATGCTTTCATTGTTGCATTTCCCATATATTCTAGGTATTTTCTTTAATATATCACGTATCATATAGTCGTAAGTAAACGTTTTATTTTCCATCATTCTGACATTCTTTTATTAGGACAAGTGTGATTTTTATACGCTTGTTAGCGTGAACGTTTGATGCTACCGTTATTTATTTTACGTGTATAATCTGGTCATCTTTTATTTGCTCTTGAGTTTTTGATATTGTTAACGCCCTTTTTCGTTGTCACATCATGTCCTAAGAATCTGTATCTCAACCACGACTAACTACCATCGTTAAGTGCAGTATCTGATATTCGATTACCAGCTTATAGAACTCACAATCTACAAGTTTGATTTGTATAAGTCGAAGCATTTTTCAAGACCAGGACACATTAATTCACATGTCATGAAGTCTGCGCACATTGTAGGTATACTACCTACGACCTTCTCGTTTGTAACAATACATGCCTCGGCCCTCTGATTAGTGCACTTTTCATACTTAAGTATTTAAACGGCTATGGTTGCGGCGGTTACCACTTAACGTACGCAGATTTTAAGCTTCTTAAAAGTATCCATCTACTTTCATACTTTAGCATTTATGGCAAATAAGGTAATAAGAGCGTATCATAATCATGTCAGCAATTCGGCCCTTTATGCTACCCGTGGAACTTTACAGACACAAAGCTATTTACAATCAGTTTCACAACAGTCAAATACTCTGACGACTAACCTTGTTTCACTTATAACTGCAATTTTCAATACAGGCACTCGTCGACCATGATCAACATCTTGAAGAAGTAGAATGACGGTTAGCCATCGAGCTAGAATACCTAGAGAGTCGATAACTATTTACTGGTACCATCATCAGTTTTGTAGCAGAGATCGTCGTCACACCAAACCTTACACCTAAACTATGAGCTTTAGTGAACATCAGGGGAAACCCAGAAGTCAGGCTTTAGTGGCGGTCACAGCTAGTGCTGCAACAACGTTCCGTCTCCTACACGCATTTAACAGACTTTTGGCTACAAATTCCTTATTAAAACAGAGGCTGACGCCGGCGCTATTTCGCTAGAGTTTCCATTCGTCCTGGCACGATAGATTTACAAGTAGCAAACTGTTTACCTGTTCCTACGTATGGCGAACAGTATTTGGCTTTAGAACTCTGTTTGCGGCACCTGTTTTCATGGATTGTCCTCGTTACAGACGTGACGCGACTATTGTCGGGTATTGATTTCCTCCAGCAGTACAATTTAATTATTGACCTGAATGCTTAAAAAATAATTGGCCCAGCACTAAGCTGTCGTCCATAAGGTGCATTTTTACATCTCATATTTACGATGTCCGATCTCTCATGCCAACAAACAGCTTGTTCACCTCTCCTGTGAATCAGCACCCTCTTGTCACCAATCTCAATTACTGTGAGCACTTTATACCGCATCACAATGTTCACTCGATTGTCAGGAGAGGCAACTCAGTGTGCGCGTAATCTCTACGTCTTCTTCCGGACAAACTAGTTTCAGCCGATAAAGAGTTCGAACACATGTTGCAACTTAGCGCCATCCGTCAGTCAAACAGCTCGTGGTCATCACCCTTGCACCTCATACCTACAAAAGACCACGACTAATTTCTTCAAAAAGATTATGAACGCTTAAACGCTAATACGGTACCTGGGCGATACCCTATTCCTAATCTCAATGACATTTTCGCTGCAGTTGCAAGGAAAATTGGTGTTTACAAAATTGGTTTAGTTTATGCATATCATCAAATACCATTTGCTACTGAAATTATACTTAAGACTGCTATCACCACTCCGTTTGAAGTCTTCGAGTTTGCGTACATGCTCTGTGGACTAAAAAACGTTGCACAAACTATTCATTTGGTTATAGCTGAGTTCAATAGAGGTCTAGACTTCGTCTATTTAAATATTGTTGACAGTTTTGGTAGCCAGCAATGATATCGATGAACGTTTGCAACATTTTCACACTCTCTTTCAACGTCTTTGGCAGTTTAGAGTGGTCATTTGTACACACAATTGTATTCACAGAGTTCCAGATATTTATTTTCTAGGCCATCTAATAACTCTGCATGGCATCATACTGATTACAAATAGTGTAGATGCGAAAATATCATGCTCTGTAACAGATACCTTCAAGAAGCTACTCCGTTTCCTAGGCATGTGTATTTCTTATCGTTATTTAATATATAATAACACACACTACTACCATTGACAGACTTTCCTAAAGAACGTTCTGCACCTTCCACTTTTAACGAAGAAGGATAAGCTGTTTTAATCAGATATAAGAAGCTTTGAAATACATTATGATGCTTTCACATATTGACACAAATCCTGACTGACGATCTATTTTATACACCGACGCATCACAGCATGCTATGGGAGCCGTCTTACGGCAACAGCTAAATGATTATTTTAAACCCCATCGTCATTTTTCTAGGCTCTTGGATTTCTCACAATCACTCTACGCCACGTTTGGCTGAGAGTCAATAGCCGTTTATTTAACAAACATTTTTGGCACGTACTGTAAGGACGTGATTTCACTATATTAACCAACCATAAGCCGTTCTGCTTAGCTATTACTACGTCGTCTGCTAAAACTCTCCTCGCGAAGCTTGTCACCTAAATTATATTTCTCAATTTACTACAAACATAGGTTTCATTAAAAGCGATTCTAGTATCATCACCAATGCTCGTTTTAGAGGCCACATACAAGCCTTACAGTCTTCATCAACTATTGATTTACTAACTATGACTCAATTGCTAATGGTGACTTCCAGATAAATATGCGTCTGGATGACGTGGGGTACAATGTTAGTCATTGCGTACGTATTTGTACCTTGATGTTCAAGGCGCGTTATAATGCACCTGGAGGCATTCACCGGCAGTTACCGAATGTTAGACTATTTTTCTAGCGTCTTGAGGTCCTCATGGAGTTTTGAGCAGCCACCTTCGCTGTATGTATCTCTTTATATCTTAATATTGTCAGTATACATCAAGACCGATAATGATAACAGTTTAAGAACGTTGTTTACGGTGGGTGTGTTGGGGGTGGGGTGGTAATTTGCCTCTAATTCGATGTTGCATAACTTATGCAGCAACCTGGAGTACGAGACCATCTTGTAGGCCTTACTAGAGTCTACAGAAACTACCTCAATGTAAACCCTTTAATCCTTGAAAGCACACTAGTTATCTAGTGCTACTAATAAATTTGTGAGGCATGGGTAACCTGTTCTGAAACCATGTTACTTTACCAAGAACAAAGAATACGTGCTAGGACAAAAGTTGAAAAAGTAACCTAGTTAATACTCATGAGTATTTCAGATTTCACGAGTCATCATTAGGTCTTTTATAGATTGGTTGCATTCTAAGAGATACAGATTTAGTGTTGAAAACATTTTTTGTATGTTCTGAACTTGAGTCTGTGGATTGACTTCGTGACACTCCTGTGAATTCATTCTAAGATATTCTTGTGGAGAAATCATTTTGTTTCTGCGGTAAAAACCATTTTTGTCTGCGTGGAAACCCCTATAATGTAATGTATTTGAAAGCTTCTCATTTTTTGTGTCTGGTGCCAGCTTCTGGTTTTATTTTCAGGCAATAACTACATGTGCAAGTTTGTTTTTATGATGACTGCTAGTTAATATTTTACTTGCCATTTGGTTTTTTTTCTGTTGTTTTGCGTTATCTACTGTTGCTGACTCAGATTTGTTTTGCTTGAACTTGAGGACATATCACAAGCCAGATGTGTTTGCTGTCTTTGGTAGTTAGCATCTGAGCAACTGGCCTGATTTAGTTAGTTGTATACAAAATTCGACTAACATAATGATAAGAACTTAGATTTTTAAAATAAACCATTTGTAATAATTTGCTGGATCGTTTGGCTGTATAGAAATTGAAAAATAGTTTTAGGTTTGTATTTTATATTTGTGTTAATATATTGAATATAGCAGCATTATTTGTATCAAAAATCTGCGTTGTTACCTATTCGGTTGGTAGAGCAGCCCGTTTTTGCATATTCCAACTCGCTATACAGAAAATTTAGGCTTGTATCAGTAGTATATTTTGCTTGTTACATCCCTACTATAGATAAAAATGAATGAAACTATCAGTAACCATGTGGAGTGTTTCACTATGGAATTTGTTAAGATTGTCTAGAATTTAGAAGTCTACTATATCTAAGTGGGAAAACGCTGAGTTTTCTACATTAATCTTCGTAAGTTTTTTTCCTGTATATATGCAATTTCTGATTGTCCTCTTTTGAACTTTTTCTAATAAGTTGTCGTCATTACGAAGAATGAGAGCCGCGGCGGTCTAACAAATACCCAAACAAGGTCAGTTATGCCTTAGTGTATGGTTGAAAAGAATTTCGGTATCAGCTAGTCATGCTGTCTGCAAAAAAGGCAAAAAATAGTAAACACCATCCAATGTAGTTTCGAACATCACTTGCGATTCGTCTCTACAATTTTACACTACAGGCATATGTGAGTATGAAAGACCTTGTGTCTTCGGGTAGGCCATTCTAATTGCGAACAACAGAATGCTGAGTGTTGCACCTAGTGGCAACCCACATGATAATGGCCTGTCAGAAAGAACTATTATCACCTTAAAGAAAAGCTTACTTACTGAAATATTAGGGGTTTTACTAATCCAGTGGGGGTTAGTTTTTCAAGGGAGGATCTCATGCAGTACAATGTCAAACGCTTTTACGCTTCGCAAAAAAGCTTAAACTACTGGTCGCTACCCAACCATACCATCTAAGCAATCAGTTGATAAATCAGGACCTGACTTACCTAGAATCCTTAATGGATGTCACGAAATAAGTTATGCCGATTGACGTGCTTTATCATGTGAGCGTACAGTAGGTTCCCTAGTACTTCTGAAATTACTGGGAAGGAGTACAGTGCAACTCCCCTATAACAACTAGGGTTCCTTGAAATGGATGGTCTTCTTTATTTCTTGTGGAAGTTGTTTGATGTATAGTGAATGACAGAAAGTGCCCGAGGTAGGATGACAAATGGCGATGGTGCGTTCAATAAAAATGCTGGGTGTAAATTATCGTAACCTTTGGACTTGTTGGTTTAAAGAGCCGATAGGTCACAAAACACCAACTTTGGTGTTATCATAATCGAGTCATTTTTCTTATCTTGGTGTGTAGAATAAGTTGGATCCGAAATCACATTTGTAGGCCCACTTGCCTGCCGAAATGAGGAATAAAGGTCTCAGTGGCCTCCGAGTTGGTGAATGGAGGGGAAGAGTATTGACCAACATATCACAGTCGAACAATTTAGGTGAATGCTACAGGAGCTTTAACCATATAATATTTATATAAGGGGACGAATATGAGAAACTTTTCATATAGCAGTTACTGGATACAGTATTAGGCAGACCACCAGTGACACAAAAAATTATTGTTAACAGTATGAAGCAATAAAACTGGAACCTCCTTGGACTTGATACCATGAAAATAAATCTTAATTTCGGATGCCAGCTTTCGGGTGGTACCGTTTGTTCATCAACCTCTTCCTCATACAATCTACTTAATAGAGAAAACACCAATACTATACCGCGATGTCATGCACGGTAGCACCAAACTTTCTTTACTGTTATCTACCTAACAATACGGAATAATCTCCACGAAAATATTCTTCTTTATCTTTAATCAACAATTAACAACTTTGTTGAAAATTTTACAGTTTGGCTTTTCAAGTACTATGGGAATACTAGTTGTCTAATAAACCTATTCACAATGTAATTATGTTGTCTATACCTATTGATTTTTTTCGCGACACATTTAATCAGATACACATTTTTATCGAGAATTTTTAACTCAACAACGTCACTTGCATGAACACTGATACGTGCACAGTCTGACCTCTTGATTATTATCATAAGGATACTAGTTCCTAAATAAACCTATTTAGACTGTATTTATTTGCCAAATGTCTATTAACTTTTCTTTCTATTTTACATATTTAATAGTCCATAATTCCGTTTTATTCTAGTTTTCCATCTTCTATCATCACATAAACAACCGTTAATAATATGGTCAAAACTTTCACAGCTCCGCCTTTCGATTATTATGAAAATATTAATAATTTAATAAGCCTATTCACACTGTATTCATGTTATGAGTGCCTGTTGGTCTTTCGAACCAATTGTTTAATTATGTACGCTAACGTTTTCATTCAGAATTTTTAGTCCTCCAACTCCAATCTTTTCATCCTGTTGTTTCTTGGGTATCATACATACATATTATTGTTCGTATTGGCGTTTTGCTCTAAATTTTCTTTTGCTATGCAAACCTACTTAAACGATTATATGCACATGCCTCTGTGACAAAACTCGAAACTGTTTTTTCAAAACACATCTAAAATACGTTGTAAGTGACTAAAATGTAATAATATTAACTTCAACTTGTTTACAATATTAGCAGTATTCCAGTCCCGATTGTATGGAAATGTCAGCAATAGGAAAATTCGAATTAGCTCACGGTATGCAATATCTTAATCAGGGGTTAGAAACGTGTATAGAAGCTAAATGAAAATCTTAGGTTACCAAAACTAAGGTTGACTAGTCCTATTTTAAGATAATAGTTTATGCTAGGATCACAACGTATCATAAATAAATTGAGGTGGGCCATAATCTAGAGTGCGCGCTGCTGAGAACTTCCGTACTAAATCAAAACAGTTGTCTAGTGGTATCTGGTTTTTAGGGATACTCTACCAGTATCAATCTGCAACAAATTCAATCAACTTAACTCATGATTTATCAGTAAAGAAAGGAGAGTACCCTAAATCAATAAATGTATATCTGGCTAAAGTTTGTAAACCAGATACCTTGAATTAGAATGCTATGTCACAACTAGTACTCAAGCAAGTATGAACGAGTAGTACAACCTAGACACTGTGCATCGACAAATGTTCAAACCCATTGGTAATGATGACGTGTAATCAAATTGAAATACCATGGAAACAGATGTTGTGCCTTGTAATTTTATCATGTCTGTCAAATGAATGATCAGCTGGGCTTTTAGTGGCTGCATCTACATATCAAACAGAACTTCATAAATAGTCGGTAATGTATTTATACCATAGTTTCTACATCATCACTATTCACTTTCATTTTTCTTAGAATCATATATGACGTTGATTGTCAGAAGACAAAACATTGCCCAGCCATAACATATAATGAAAATCAGCTTCAACAGTTTTGCACTTCTAGCAAGTTATTTTCCTTGATCTTGAAAACGCTAGAGCATCCTTAGTTTTTGTTGTATATGATGCTGTATTTTTCCCTCCTCATGATTTACAACATTTTATTCTTCACCCACTTTACATATTTTCTCGCTACATACTGAATGTTATTCCACAGTTCCATCATTTTCTTTTATTATTCGTTACCCTCGTATCTCCTTCACGCTATTACTTATACTTAGTAAAACCAGTAAAGTTATCTTCTAAAGATGTGATCGTTTCTGGCTGTACTAACTCATCGCACCGTTAAGAAGGTAGAAAACAAAATACAATATTACATATTACAAGGACTGCTCCAGGTGATCATGTTGATACACCTTACTAGCTACGGTCAGGAGCACAGAGCTCATCTTTTACAGACAAGTAATAGCTAAAAATGAACCAATCTGTTTACATATTTACAACGACACTAGTCATTTTCTGAAATAAAGAGTCGTCAAAAAAATTTTGATAAGTTATTCAGTATATGGAGTCAGTGTGAGGTTATCCGAAATGTTTCTTTTTGTTATCACTAAATACACTGTATCCAAAAAGTTTGATCGTTTCTTGTTCTTTTGTGAAAAACTGGTGGATATCAAAGTTCAGCCGTCAAAAAAGATTTTATACCAGTCACCAAGAAAGTATTCTCAATTAAACTCAACGAAAATGCTATAGCAGTTCATCATTTGTGGTGAACACAAAGAGCAGTATGCTTAGATATGACGAAAAACTTATTCGGAAATTACACTGTAGTATTTAATTGACCAACAACACAGACGATTCACTAAGTTAATTCTAGAACCGACGTTAGCCAATAATGTAATCCAATCTGACTAAACAACGCCCAATAGTGTCAGCACTCCATCTTCATTGACAGCATGTTTTCCACCTAGCCGTTGAATTGAGGGTAGTGAATGGTATTAAAAAGCACGTAGTGCTAATGATTTGGATCATAGAGCGAAACAATCTAAATTTAAACCGATGTCGATGGTCTGTCATAATTGTAGATCGAGAGCTGCCGTTTGATGTTCGGAGTTTGGCAAAAGCGCGAGCGACCGGTTCATTCGTATTGTTTTTGAGTGATACTGCTTTTAGTCAGCATGTAATCGGTTCATGCATTTTAAAAAATATGAGAATCCATTGGATTCTAGGAGAGGTCCTTCCAGATCAAGGTGGACGTGATTGACTCGCGCGTCGAGTATTTGAAAAGTATCGAGAGGGTGATTTTTTTATGCCAGACCACTTCTTGATGACCACATTAGCTTTTGCCAAGCAGAGTCTAGGGAGGTTGTTTTGATTTGACATTTCTGTGTATTTTTCTTAGTACCTTATTGTTAGAGCGTCCCAAATACTATATCCAGATATTTCACATGCTTCCACATTCGAACTTGCTATCAAACAATCATCAAAGTATGCACAACCAAGTCCTCCTTCAACACATCTTCTGTGAAACACTGAAATGATTGTACTGTATTATTCAGCCCAAAGGGACATGTGGAGAAATCCGTAAAGGCCATAATCGGGTCCTCAATAGATATTTTAATAATGTTACTTTACACCATTGTTCTTAGATTATAAGCCTTTACCACGTTGTGGAGTAGTTTGGACCTTGAGCCACAGATAATCACCAGTTGCACGCCAATCACTTATGTCTCTTTTGGGGGGCCATATGTAATGAAGATGACCAAGGGCAGTTGGATGTATGGATTATTCCCAGGTACATCATGCGATCACATCCGCTCTTAGCTGGCCTTAGTTTCTCAGGATGCAGCCGGAGTGCTGCTGAGGATACGGGTTGACCTGTAATCGGGATGTGATGCATAACATTGGATGTTATACAAGGTGATTTCATTTTGCCTTGTTCAGACCAGGACGTATATCAAGTATCGGCCCGAAATCAGTATTGATTAAATGTTTTAAAAGAAGTCATGAGCATCAACCTGGAGCAATGGTTTTATGAATGGTATGTATAAGGTTGGGATCAACTAACCTCTCTAACTAGTCCGCAAGCAACCTATGCTGGCCCAGTAAATCGAAACCTTAGGTTTTACATCAGTAATGGTGAAAATCCAGTGAATGGGTTTTCGTAAACCCTTATTTAAGTAAGTACATCTTCTGCACGCTTGGCTATTTCTATTTCGTCGGCCGCCTGTAGGTTTAATGCAGTTTGCGTTGATGATGAAACGAGACAGCAGGCGGGAATCTGACTTATGTGTTAATGTCGTTAATGCATAAGTGGTGAATAACAGGTAGCTATTTCCCATGGTTACTGTTGCCACTGACGCGTGCCGGTTGAATGGTTTTTCAAAATTTCAACTGTAGGTTCAGGGTTAGAAAAACAGAAGGTCCCCGTACACTTTTTCCAAGTTGTACCACAGGTACAATGGTTGCAACACTAATTTGGGTTTTTCTTTGTTTGTGATACCTTTAACGAAAGACTTCGTCGTGAATTTTTGGATCAGCGTTGTTCCTATAGGTCGAGGAAGCGAGAAGGAGTTTTGTCATTTTGTTCTCAACACCACCTCATTGTAGTAAGTCCTGGTGATCCCAATGACTCAAATAGCACACGAGTCCCGTTCGTTTACCGGGCTATTATGAAACACTACTAAAACTGCCTGCATTCGTTGTCACAACTTGGATAGAAAGAGTTGACTAAAGATGCCTTTTTAAAAACTACACTAATTTATCTCTTCTTGCATACATGACATATATTCTGTTGTCAAACCACCACCATACTCACTGTTCTGCAACAATTCGTTCAGTCGTAGTCAGTTAGATGGGTCGCCTAGCTTGAAGATGTAACTTTTTAAGCCGATTGTAAGGCTCTGAACACTCTTGGCTAAAAAAGTAGTGTGTGACATGCCTGTTTAACTAGCGCAGAAGTAATCTCACAAAGTCAGGGAATTGAGCCCATAGGTGTATCACGCCAATATCCCCAAATTCAGCTTCTGAGTAATAGAACCAATCTTCCGAAAAAGAACAAGTCAGAAGACAACGATGAGTGCAGAGAAGAATGTATTTGATTGTGAGTAGAGAAAAAACGGGATTGTAAGGTCCATCTTGGCTTACTAGAGGAAGAGTTGCTTCTCAAAGTGAGTTGTATCATGATCTAATATATACTGGGCTAAATCGGTGTTATTTGTATGCATTAAGTCAGCTAATGGAGAAAGTGATCGTGGGACCAGAGGCAGAAAATCTAAAAGGTAGAAAAGAGAATAGAACAACCATGAGCAAAAGCCCAGTAAGATCATCTAGAATCACTGAAATGCAAAATCTAAATTGGCGCTCTAGTTCGTCGTGCAAGCATACACTCGTAGAAATACTTGACCGAGGGCCTTCAGCTGGTCGTAGTCAGCATTATTTACAAAAGCTTACACAAATATTTAGGAATTATTTGCCGGGTTAGACAGTCATCTTCAGGTGGTATACCATATGTCGAAGTGAAAGATGAATGAAAATTTATTACAATTACCTGAAATTAGTTTTGCATCACTATGATTCATTTTTACTAGGGAAAACAGAAAAATAGGATTAAAGGGATGTCGTTTATGCCCAGTTGTTCTGTATAATGTTTACTAATTTGTTTAATACATCTGTTTATCTTGTTAAGGACGACTCCATTTTGGATGGCTCATTAAAGTTCGCAAAGTAGTTTATTCGCTTAACAACACTGGATCCTAATATCTCGGAATACCCAGAAAAATTTCTGAACTTTCCACATGCAGGCGGATTCCCTTCTAAGACGCCAATGAACAGGATGCCTTCTGCAATCGTGACTGGTGGGCCTCAACCTCTTCATATGCAACCAGTTCACTCTGGCCCGGTGATTTCTAGTTCTCTAAATTTACCGAATGCCCTTCCGCCTGGTATAAAACTTGTGGTTATAAAATAATTATTTAGGGATGCCCCATTCAGGTCATGGTATTTCAATGTCTGGTCCCCATGACCGTGATCCTGCTACTCCCGCTTCAGTTTCTGGGCCTATACCAGGACATTATTTCTCTGCCCTTGGTATGGGTCCTGGTTCTCCTCATCCTATCCCCAACATGGTCCCACATGGCCACCCTGGCCAGTTCCATCATCATCCATTACTGTCATTGTAAGTTCCTAACTCTTTTACCTTAACATTAATGTATTCTAGTTAATTTTGTTCTAAACAGTAGTCGTTGACCTATAACTGATCAAAACTATAAATGTGTTATTCGGTTAACCACTTGATAATTCCTGTGTAATGTGACAACGGGCTGCTTACATCATGACTAAATACTAATAGTCACTAGTGTACAGAACTTTAAGTTTTCATTTCTCTGGTTAATATTCTAAGCCCAGTAGAATGTATTTGTCCTGAGTAGTTTTGAGTCAGCCCTACCTTATCAGACATTTTACTAGGTTTTTGTCCGGACTGGCAGTTTCACTAATTCTTGTAACGAATGTGATCGGATTATGCCTTATTCTTGTCCCAGTACCTGTTTTCTGTTTGACAATTGGTTTGTTGATTAAGATATTGTTTAATAGAATATGAGTTGATGTTTAAAAATAATCTTACCGTCCAACCAGTGCATTGGTATAAAAGGCAGCTGCCGGCTGATTCCGATAAGTTAGGGTCGTGGGCGACTCAAAATGAGTCTCTTATCGCATATCATAGTGCTGCTGTAGCAAACAATTGGTCTCTCTTGTCTTCTATTCATCATTAATTCCATTTAGTGTCTGTCACGCTGTTGGGAATCGTTCTCCCTGTCAAACTTATTCGGCGTCTGTTAACTTAAGAATATAGGTCTTTGTACAAGAAGCACAAAAATACATTTGAAACAAGATGGTAATTCTAAATAAATTCATAATAGTACAGTCAGTCAATAAATAACCTGGGACATTTAATGTAGTCCTGCTATTCACTTCACAAGTTTGAAAGATCCAGTAATTTATTGAAAGCTTTTTAAAAACTTGTATAAACTTACAGGCATTTGGAAGCCAAGAGGGGAACGGTGTTCATGTTTACCACCTAACAAAATATTAGTGAGTGATTGCGAACTCGCTAACTTTTTCAGCTACCTTTACGTGGTTATCGGACTTGCCTATCGTGATAAACCAGTGAAGTTATACTGGTCGGAATAATCGTTTCATCGAGTCGTACCATGCTAGGCAGGTCGGCTTAGGAGCGGTAAAGCTAGAAACAACAAACTTATGGTTGATGGACAAAGTGATACTGCTGACTGTGTGGTGCTGCGACAGTAAGGTGTTTTCCCTAGGAAACCAGCGTAATAACGATGCTGCCTTACCACAAAAGATGGGTGGGATTACGAAAGATCGACCCAAAAAGTGCACACCTCATCTTACTTCACGGATTTTCACCTCAAGCAGCAAGGCTTTTCCAAGTGCGGAGCTAATTCACCAAAATCCACTCGTAAAAAGATTATGTGTGACCAGCCTCAAGCCGTCCCTTGAACGTTGAGGTCACACTCCTGATGTCTCAAGAAGGAAAATCATTCCATGGAATGGGTAACCGAGAAGTGATAAGCACCCACGTACCCCTAACAGCACTCAAGATCGTCCTGTTCATAACCAAACTCGTTCTCATATTTACATTTTTAGTACTTTCACTTCCCACTCAACTTGTCCCCACCACCTTGCCTCATGTATGCCACTAGTACTGGTTATTCAAATTCTCGAATTGCTACCCCAGGTTTCCTGAAGCCGCACTGTAAACTTTATGTTGGAGCTTTTAATTTGTGAACGTTGTGTCAAGTTGGTCAACTAGCGTCGTTTCTTAAAACCCTAGAATCTGACGATCAATGTATACTACATCTCCGAAACATGCATATCGGACTTCGCTGTGGTTATTCATTCAATTCCACCTAATCAATACGGAGAAACAGCGATGACCAACACCTTAAAAGTACTAAGTTCTCCTGAAAATTTCCTTATAGTTCGTATTCCGTTTAGAAATCATCAGCTTTAGATTAGAAGCAGAGGACAAGTTAAATTTGGCTCTGCGCCTTTAACTTTATGGTGACCAGTTGAGCCGATTGGACCATATTCTATACATCCACTCTTTTTTATTTTCGTTATTATGATTAAAGTGGCATCTATTTGGTGTTAGTCTTATCGTGCTTTTGAGGTATGGCAACTTGGACCGATACCCACGTGCCAGGTTCTGTTGTTCGTACATGCATACATATATACTTGGTCACTGCACTGCTGTTAAAGTCACCAATATTTCGTGCGAATTAGCCACACTGTATCATAGCCTTAATTTCCTTTTCTGTTTTAGGAATCGGCTGCCACATCTGATAGGTCAACCAGAGCTACGAATATTTGAAATGAATAAGCGATTACAACAACGCAGTGACGTATGTCTGTACATGTTTTCCAAGACACTAACCTCTTTTCAGGACTGTGACAGTTTATGGTGGGAGTCATTTGCTACTGACTTTTTTGAAGATGATGCAACACTTACTCTTGCTTTTCTAACAGAAGAAGGTCCAAAGAGTTATAGTAAGTTTGTCTTATGTCACATTCCCCTCTTAGCAATCGGGCGAACACTTATTCCCCGTTACTTTCGCAGTATATTTGAAAGTGGATGTGGTGAGCTTTATTACAACCTTAGGTTGAATCATGAATATTTTCACCATCCGATTTTAACACTGGATTCCGAATCTGCAACTATGACCATGACTATGATCAGGTCTATTCCTGTTACGGTGGTAGTGGAAGGTCGTTTAACGCTTGATTTCGCTTTTGATGATTTAATGAGGATTCGATCATGGATTTTTCTAATCCGAACTCATCGTGAAATGATAATGCGTTCTATGCTCGGCATTCAGGTAAGTGCTATTTTGGCCTTAAGTAATTGTGCAGTTACAAAGACTTAATATACTGTTTGTATTAAGAATTTGAACAAATTTGAAGGGCATGTGTCCAAGATTATGCGAATTTATCCGGCTACTCATTCAATCCAATTGTCGATTCGTTATCTCCCACAGCTTCCACAATTTAAGTTAAATAGTTGTACAAATCCACATTTCATATTGGAACTTTCTGAATAACGTTTATTTCATCCTAGCAGTTATCTAACCGGCAAAAAAATTAGTTCGAAAAATTAAGAAAATCGTTGTAAGTTTTCCCTTGTTGCAAAATTAATGGTGACATTTATAGCCAGATAGTATATTTGATCATCATACTGTGGTTTCAAATATAGCTCACGAGTTTGTGCTTGGTTATTGAGTTTTGATACCTAGAATTTTATTGTGCTTCTCTGCGTTAGCGTCAGGCCCGTTTACATTCCAATGGTTAGTTGTTCTTGGCAAAATTTAGTGTCATTCATTGTTGCTCTGATAACACTAATTTTATTATATTTGTTTATTTAGGACCCTGCTTTCTTGGATCAGCTATCTAAAAACATCACCAGATACGGCATGACAAATACGACACTCAATTTCTTTCGTTTATGTGTAATTCTGGAACCAATGCAAGAATTGATGTCCCGTCAAAAGGCGTATAGCCTCACACCCCGTGACTGTCTTAAGACCACTTTATTCCAGAAATGGCAGCGAATGATGCCCCAAGGTTTGTTGAATAGTTTTTCACTGATTGTATGTTCATTTTAAAGACAGTAGACAATAAGCGGCATGTCTAATATTTTAAGAAATACAGCGTAACCAAGCATAATAATAGTGACTTATTATTTATGTAAAAAGTAAAAACATGGCACTACATTAAAATGAACTATCTTAAAAGACTTGAAAAGCACGACGATAGTAACCACTGTAAAGAAACGTACAAAAAATATCAAAAGAGCCTCAGTTCTTAAAAAAAGTTTGGTAGTTATGTCGTATAAAAGTGGTAAGTAAACTTCAGTACGATTTCTACTGAGGTTAGTTCTGGACCATATATTATAACGAGTTGTTGAATTACCTAACATTATAATCCATATTTAAAGAATCTTAAGACCCTAACACATGTTGAATTAAAGCAGTCATCGTTTCTACATTTCCATTCCGTGAACTAAATATCACACTTGTAAATAATTTCTACGCTAACATGTGTTGTGACTTTTGAATCATCCACAATAGTATGTATAGTAATCAAGTCTTCAAAGTTGGTATTTTACAGAGTGACTTCAGCAACTGAGTGTCGGCATTTTCGTATATCTTGCGACCAGTTAAATCATTCGATTGATGTTCCAGCTTCTTTATGAGTATGATGACTGAGCATCCTCGAATTTATATGTCTCAACTGCATAGCAAAACTATCCCACCAAAATGTATATTAGTGTTTACTGCCATTCAAATGTATGAACATATCGTGATTTATAGTTACTTTCTGGTTTTATTATTTGGAACTCCTTAGGTACATACATACTTTGTGCTGTGCTAATAGCTGTAATTGAAAAAGCAGTCATAATTGCTTGACAAAGAAATAGAAACGTAATTACTATCAATTCCGGCTCGATTTTTGAACGTATTGCGAAATGCTTCGATCCACTGGGTTGCACTGATCAAGATTTCTTTTCTGACTGGCTTAGTAGTCTCTGTGCAGTTCATGTTGTGAAAGTCTTTGTAGTGTTGGGTCTTATTTGAATGACGAAAATCATTTGATTTTAGCATAATAGTCTTATTTATCGGTTTGAGTGGTTTAAGGTTTTGTTTGCGTAAAAGGCTGTGGGAGAGAATACAACAAATATAACTTCCTGATATCATTTATTTCTCAGATCAGTTAGTCATGCACAATGTAAAACCTAGCACATAGGCACCAATTCAAGTTATCCTACCTCTAACAACGCTCGAGATCATCCTGTTCATGACTAAACTCGTCCTTATATTTACATTTCTAATACTTTCACTTCCCACTCAACTTGTCCCCACCACCTTCCTCATGTATGCCACTAGTACTGGTTATTCAAATTCTCGAATTGCTACCCCAGGTTTCCTGAAGCCGCACTGTAAACTTTATGTTGGAGCTTTTAATTTGTGAACGTTGTGTCAAGTTGGTCAACTAGCGTCGTTTCTTAAAACCCTAGAATCTGACGATCAATGTATACTACATCTCCGAAACATGCATACCGGACTTCAGTATGGTTATTCATTTGACTTCACGGAAAAACAGCACGATTTGCTCTCCGTTTGTTTGGGGACTGGACAGCAATCTTCCGTGGCCTTGCTGGTATAGGCATAAACTAAGTTTGGGCAGAACAGGCACTCGGGTAGATTCTTGTCGATATTCGTTTATGTGCTGTTCATCTAAATGGTACAGTACGAACTCAGGGAAAGGGATATACACCGTTATCTTTTTGTCGTTTCTGCCTATGCTCCCACTGACTGCCGCATAGATAGATCAAGAGGTGAATTTTACATGTCCTTGTTAGTGGGATATAGACTGGACTAAAGCATGTTCTGTGCATGATTGTAATGACGCACGCTGATTGGCTATCTCTAAACCAATCTGCCCTAGCGGATTATATGAGAAGACTGAAGAAGCTTCTTATGTAAATACTATAAGTATATTAACGTTTCTCTATTTGTGAATTCCTACTTCTGCCTGCCCTTGTTATTTTGGAATACAATTCGTTCCTGTTCAAACGTGTTCTGATTTGGGGTCTTGTCGAGCGTCCAGTGTCTAAGAATATTAAGCGATAGGAGAAGCTGGGTTATTATTAGCAAGAAACTCAACAGTCCTCCAGTTTTCGTCAGAATGCTAAGCACCCAGACGTTAATCATAGCAGGGGATTTCAATACCCAAGTTAGTAGGCTGAATCGGGCCGAAAACCTTCAAGTGGTTTACTCGGCTTTCTAACCCAACGAATGGGCCGCGGGGACCTTCTGATGCAA
The DNA here is from genome assembly GCA_025215515.1 of Schistosoma japonicum. Lineage (NCBI taxonomy): Eukaryota > Metazoa > Platyhelminthes > Trematoda > Strigeidida > Schistosomatidae > Schistosoma > Schistosoma japonicum. The sequence goes on along the minus strand of CM046064.1, from coordinate 38,911,757 downwards.
ATGTGTTCACCACTTATTTTTAGCTAGCATAGAGAGATTGTTTAATCTGATAACCTCCAACATCAACACTATGGTGTACACATATAGACCACATTAGCATCAGCAATCGTTGGGGATACTCCGTAAAGGACTGGCGCTCATTTTAGGGAAAGTGTTAGGATTCTGACAACGCTCTAATGAGAGCACATTTCTCCATACGTTTTACTGGATACAAAGGTCACAACAGGAAAAGCCCCTATGTGTCAATCGGAGATTGTAAGGGCCAAAAATGCATTTAAAGACGGTTTAGTTAAGACAGTTGTTTATGGACAGCGAATTTATCCCAAAGATGCTTGGAACGATTTTAGAGCAGCTGTAAATGCATCAGCGATATATGCATCTAACCTAAATCCAAAAGTTGTGCGGGACCAATCGATCTCTGAAACCTGTAGTGAACTGATGACGCCTCGGAAACTGGTCTTGACAGACTGAGAATGATAATGAGCGACGACAACTAAAACGCCTACTGGCTATTTCCAAACTACCTGAGTGAAAGATTGACACATGCCCCCAACTCTTAGTGAAGTTGCAAAGGCTATGAGTAATTGAAGGCGAGGTAAATCAGCAGGACCTGGTAAGTTGACTCTAGATATCTTTAATGATGGTGGTCCACTTTTAGTGAGTAGGTCGACTGATATATTAGCCAGTGTAGGAACTGAACGTCGTCCCATCTAACTAGTCGCGACTGCTGATCGCTACGGTTTACAAAACGGGACAGAAATCTTGTGATAACCGCAAAGTGGTCGGTTTGATTATCATAGTGTCAAAACTACTAGCCATTGGGGCTATTTCTATACCTTATTTTTACTTTCAGATTTTGTTACGTTGCAGTAAAAATACGTTTACATATAGTAGACTTATCATTTAGTTGTCGTTTAGTTTATCATTCTGTGTGTTAAATCTCTCTATATTGCTTTCCTTTCGTTTAGAAGCTACACGCCAACCTAGTAAGCGACGGAAGCGTAAAGGCAGTTCGGCAACAGCTGAAGGTACAAATAATACAGGTCGAACTTCAAAGCGTAAGCAGTCTCCTATTCCACTGCCGTCTCATCACATCGCTCAACCTGGTGTAAGTTTAACTCTTGAAACTTGTTCGTACGTTTTACGATGTTGTGGCATACTATTGTTGTTTTTGGGCTATCATGTATTGAAGAAAAACTGAGTAAATTTCTCTACAATCTATGTCTGTGTCGCTTGAGTTTTCAAGCTTTTACTACTTGTGTTAGTAAATGTCTTTTGTTTTATGAACTGCATATGTATTTCTTTTTGCAAGGATGTAATGATAGTTGGCGAACCTACTCTTATGGGTGGGGATTTTGGTGATGAGGATGAACGGCTAATAACTCGATTAGAAAATACCCAATATGATGCTGTAGCTGCTGCTGCAGCCAATTCAGGTGTTATGGCTTCTCATATAAATTCTGGTCCTTTTCCTGGCTCTAGTGATTCGCCTGCTGGTATTATATCTTCCCCACTAGGCATGAGTTCAGGAGGAAACATGCTAAATTCCAGTCATCCACAGCAACAGATAAATTCTCTTCAATTTCGTACTGTTCCAATGTCTTCAGGTGGACCAAATCAAAGCATGCCACATGAAGGTGTTTTTCCCAGTAATCTTACTTCTTTGCAACAAAACCAGTCAGTTTCTATGCCTCCTAGTCAGTCCTTTTATTCAAACTCAGCGCCTAATAGAAATTTGCATCATCATTCTCAAATGATGGGGCAGCAATTTATGCCAGTGTTTACAAAAGGCCAAATGTCATCTTCAAATATGCTTAATAGGAGTGGTAAGTTGCTATTTTCATAAGGTAAATCGTTTTTATATTAAATAAACAGCACATAACCCTTAATAAAACAATTCTGCAACCTGTTGATTACAAAGTCATCAGATACTGTGTACATAATCCACTTTTTTTGTACAATTTGACCTTTTTGTAGTAAACTATATGTTAACTTCATACTCAATGCAGTTAGTTCATAGCATCTGTATGTTAACTTGTTACAGATGAGACGAAGAAAATGTAAAATTATTGAATCACAGGTATTAGTGTATTTACATCATTGCACCTGCATAGTGGACATATGTTTTAACTTGAGGCAATTTCATGATATAGCTGAATAGCTTACACCTATTGTGTTTTATTTATCCACACTTTATTCAGGATTGTCTTCGTTTGTGTAAGTATGCTTTGTTGTTAATGGTACGACAGTTGAGCTGTCTCATTGTTTAAGTTTACTCATTTTATTCTTAGATAAGGTGATTCTGTTATCCTATTTTTCGATTGATAGGTGTTTCATTGCCCAACTAAGGATTAATACAAACCTTATAGGAGTTATTTCATGTATTTAATTCACTGTTGAAATATCCACTGAAATTCATTCAGATTATCAAACAACTTAATGCTTACAATTTAAGAAAGCTTGAATTTTTATTCTTCTAAACCTGCTCGTTTTATTATTTAGATCACTATATGGCATCAGGAAATGCAGATGGCATGCATCAACCAACTCGATCAAGTAGTGCTTCATCTTTAGTTGATGGCACAAATGGTTTAAGTGGATTTCCTCACTGCGCCTCTCCCAATCTTCTTCCTTCAAGGCCTCCCGCTCGTTTTACTCCACCTTCTCTTCCTAATGGTGTGGGCTCAGTTGTATCATCTCAACAATCAAATTTTATGATGCCAAATGAAGTGATGGGCAGTGGTGGTACTCATATGGGGCACGTCTCTGTACCCGGTACTCCTTTAACCTCACCACTGACCTCCTCATCTTTCGGAATCGATATGATGGATAATCAAAATGTTCTCCACTCTGCACCCTCAACTTTGATCTCTACAACTATCAAGTCGAATAATTCTCCTATGCTTTACAATTCAATTGGCACAAGCTGTAGTGGAAATCAGTTGACGCCAGAATGTAAGCGTTTACCTGTCAGTTTGTTCTTGTAGATTACCGTCCGGTTTACCATTCTGTAACATAAAAAAATACATCTGTTTTATGCAATCATGTAATTTTAAATAAACACAAAATATCTATCTCTTTGTTCCTGAAATCCATTAACCCTTAGTTACTATCGGTGTCATCCACAAACAAGATATTTTTCTATTTCCAGCTTATATTGTCGTAGGGTTTCGATCTTTGTTGTTTTGTGTTAGATTCATATACATGATTAAGAATTCACTGTTACGAAATGTTTTGTTAAGCCATATGAACGTCTCCGTGATTTTATTTAGCCTAGTTGGGTCCATTTAATTTTGTATCAAAGGAAACAGAATGTGCTAATTAATTGACTGTGTATTCTGTATTTTTGTCAGTAATATCCTTTTCATGTTTATTATTAGTACCCTTCAATTACACCCATGGGATCGGTCATTTAGAAACTGACTGGTAAAACGAAACTATCTGGTAGTAGACTGTATTTATGATGTATTTTTCGATTGAAATGTTACCGTTTATATTAAGTTTACAATTCTACCAAATTGGGTTGAACTGGTATTTTTCTTACAGCTACAATGCATCCAACAATGAGTGGCATAGGATGCGACATTTCTTCGGCTGTGATGAATGATAATGAAGATCTAAAAATGATCAATAATAACGGTGCGCCCTCACGTCCTACTGCTGAGTCAAGTAAGTTTCATTATATTTCACTTTGTTTTATGCATCGTTTGACACGTTATAACCGTATGTTGACCTCTTTTTAAGTACCTCTGTCTACGTATAGGCATGTCAGACAGACAGATACAACGCAGAACTTCGTACGTACGTACATCAGTTCAGATTGCCATACCACATCAGCACAGAGACGCAACTGTCAGTTCGAATCCAAGAGTGATAGCGATGGTAGAAGTATTAGCAGTAATGCAGAAAATTAGGGAGCGAAGATATGATTCGAAAAGTATAATTCAGTGAGATAAATTTGAAAGGAGAAAGATAGAGAATTCAAAAGGTTAGATTTTGAGAGAACACAAAGAGTGGATGCACCTGCGCCATTGCAAACGATTCTGAGCCATGTCGTTCAAGGTCTCTAACCATTGGTGACTTTCGTCTCGCGGACCCCAACCATGCAGCCTACATCTACCAACATGACTCAGTCCACTTGTCAGTGACTTCATCGATTTCTGCCATGTTTTGGTTTGGCCGCCCCTAGCTTTCTTCCAACCTATTCCTACACCGCAAAACATAGCTCGTCGAGGCGGTCGGTAGTTAGACATGCGTAACACATGTCCCAACCACCTCAACTGATGAAGTTTCAATACCTCATCTATTGATTTGCCCTCCTTTCCTAGAACCCGTTTCCTAACGACAGCATTGCTCAGTCGGTTGTCCCACGATACTCGAGCAATGCTTCGGAGACACCTATGGTCGAAGACCAGTAACCTACGAATGTCCTCTACTCTTAACGGCCATGTTACGCTCCCGTATAGTAGGACAGAGCGAACTGCTGCACGGTACACTCGTCCTTTGGTTAGCAAGCGTATATCTCGCCTGCGCCATAAGTGACGCAACTTGGCAAGAGCCAATCGAGCTTTCTGTATCCGTGCTGAGATTTCGTCAGTCACCAGGCTATCAGCACTGATGAGACTCCCGAGATACATGAAGCAGTCTACACGCTGGATTACTTCACTCCCTAACGCTAGTTCAGGTGCCGATGCAACCCAATCCTGGAGCAACATTTTGCATTTCGAGGGGGAAAACCGCATCCCGAATATGCTTGCATTGTTGCTCAGGGTAGTCAGAAGACTCTGCATTTTGTCAGCGTCTTCACCAAATAGGACTATGTCATCAGCATACTCTAAGTCAGTAAGCGAGGCTCCTGGTAAAAAGTCAACTCCTGTAAAGTCGGACGAAGACATGGTTATATCTAGGAGCATGTCTATGACAAAATTAAACAAGAATGGGGAAAGTGGACATCCCTGACGGACACCACTTGAAGTGAAGAATTCCGATGACAGTTCGCCATAAGCTCTCACTCGACCTGTAGTTTTAGAGTAGAGAGCTTGTATAAGGTTAATGTACTTCTTTGGTACACCTTTCAATGACAGACACTGCCACAGAACCTCACGATCAACAGAGTCGAATGCCGCCTTTGGGTGTATGGGCATGTATTTACTAACCTTATGTTTAGGGATTTGATTCTTGCCTCTCCTGGCAACGTTTGGTCAACTTGATAGCACCAACTCTTAAGAAACATACCTCATATATTTATGTGTTTCATTTAGCGGTAATTTGATGAAAATAAATCTTGTTTTTTTCAACACCTTTGTTTAAGGAATCCAGTCAAAACTGCTACTTTTTCCACTTCATGGACAGCGTAATTAGAGAATTAAATTGGTTAGCTGGAAACAGATATTATATGGTATAGACAGTCTAGGTTATTGAGTTTTGAACTTATAAACAACTACAATGGAAATCTCTTAATACAAATATCTATACATTTCTTTTGTCATTGGTTGTTGAAGCAAGTCCATATGAACCTGTCACTATTCCCTTCTTTGGAATAATTGTAAACAAATACTTTGGGCAATTAACTGTTGGTTGATAGCATCATTTCAGTTGTGTTGTACTAGTAAATTATTTATTCTTTCTTCTTAATTAGGTCTGAACACAGACAATTTAATTTGTAAGGATCATTAAATTTACGTAAGAGATAAAAATCATATTCACATTGACAAAGAAAGTTTTATCACATTTTCCTTTTGTATACGAAAGAGATCAAAAACGTTTTATACCAATTACTTTTGGAATTAGAGTAAAACGGATGATGGCTTGTCTATGATTTTGAAAGCCTTACATTATTTCACTATCTAGTAGGCGTCTAACTACTGTGCTTTTGAAAACCTTAAAGCTTTCCAAACATTTATGTCTGTGAACGTGCGCGAAAATCACAGTAGAAGCCATAAAAGTCTGAGAATATCATGCATTCAATTTGCTGCGTGGATCTTGTTTCTCCTTGCATTGTGCTTCTCCCAAAATTTATTCTACTAAGCATTGCACTTGTGCTTACTATAGTGTAAGTAGTTTACTGTTTAAATTACTTCAGCTTCATACATTTAGTACTCACTTCGTTTACTTGATACATACTGTAAAGCATCAAACAATATGATGGTACTATACTCCTAATAAAACGAATTTTTCTTCATCTTTTAGTGTGAGCTGAAATCATATTGGATCTATGTTGCATTTTACATAAATGGACATCATTACCATTTATCTGTTGGTGTTCAGCAGACTAACTTTGCACAATGATAGACGCTACCCGACAACTTCAGCTGATCTGTCAAAACATTTTGTCCTGTTCATTTGTATTTTTTCATTCAACGGCTAATTATTCACCATGGATTATATATATATATATATATATATATATATATATATATATATATAATACCAAATTGTGAGCTCATTCCCTTCTTCAAATGTCTAATTTACTATCTGTATCATTGCCAAAATAAGTAATTTTTCCTTTCCTTACACTTTCCCAATCTCTAGTAATATTTCTTCATTTTTTTCCCATTTGTACATATTTTCTGCGTATGTACCGAAGAATATATATATACGTCCGGATTGTTATAATTATGCTAAATGAATATTTGATTCCATTTGAGATATTCGATTATTTTGTTTTTGGAGCTTTACATTTGGTTATTGCTCACTCAAATTTACTAAGTTTTGGCATGTGGTATTGATGTACTGCCTAATTTCTTATCTTGTACGGATAATGAAATCGGTTGTTCGCTTTATAGATAATACTCTTGTAGCTCATATCTAGTTATTAGTATCTTAATGTCTGAGGGATAATGAAATGCTAAAGAGTATTGTTTTTAGCATACTGTTTTACTTAGTCCTAGTGCAAGGAATCCTAAAATGTCTGCCGTAAATTAAAGTCAGCGAATATCATCGTTTAAAGGATAATCAGGTAACAAGGAATCATATCAGAAGTATTCTAAACCTTACTTAATTTAACCTCGAAATGGGCAGTGCTTAGGAAATGGTACATCTATTTCTAGATTGATAACTAATAAATTTGTCTGTCTCTTAATCTGGTATATTTAAACGACTGACTATAATAAATTCATTAGGCTAGTGCATTTAATGGGATGATGGACATTCTTAGTTTTAATTATTTGAACTCCGGCTGAAATTGTGTGTAGTATTTTTCCATTTCATTTCAGTTACTAACATTTTTACCATTACGTCTTCCAGCCACACGAAATGTGGTGGTTAGTATATCTTCCCGGTTACTTAACCGGAAGCAGGTTGAACGTTTGTTATATCTGCCTCTTGACATCTGGAAGTCTAACACCCTAACCACCGGTCAGTTCAGTCTGGTAGTACCATCCATCCACATTCATATGCCATTTTATATGACCAACTTTTTGATCATTGCCATGCTCACATGCTCAAATATATTTTTTCAGGGAATATATGCTAATTGTATTACAGTATCTCAACGAATTCTCAGGATCTAGTAATTAGTCAGATGTTATTTTCATTAGGTTCTCAAATTGTACGTCTAGAAAGTTTCGTAAACTAAGTTTTTCGAAACTATCATGAATGTTATATAGGTTTGCGTTTGGGTCTTAATTGTATATGTCAGCTAACAGAATATACGGTTGATATTTTTTGGCAGTATTTTGTAAAATGCTGCAAATACATAATATCAGGTGTTTAAGATATGGCTTTCGACTCACCATTTTCCGTAATTGAAGCTTTACGTATTGATTGTTAGCGTTTTTACAGTGAGATACCTCAATCGACATTGGTGTCACATAAATACAAGAATATAAATCACTTCAATATTTTGTTTTTTTTCTATACATTTATCGATTTGATATTCAATGCATATAATTTCATTCAACATTATGAACTTGTAAAAGCAAAATAACTGTTCTGATTCTATCTTAATACTAACGACTTGAAATGCAAACTAGTACCTGTTTAGCGTGTAGATGGTAAGTTTTCAAAAGTAGTTTTTCTGTTGAACTTACTGTCTACTAACTGAACTTGCCTTCGTTTTACTAAATACACATTACGTTGTACACAGTATTATTCTTTATTGGCCACTCTCTAATTTCTCATCAGTGCCTGTGTCTGCCTTTCTATATATATATATATATATATATATATATATATATATATATATATATATATATATATACGTTTTCCTGCGTATTGCATACATAGGTAATAATCCCCAATGTTATTTATCTTGTATGTCTGTATATCTACCTATTCATCCCTAATCACACCATACCGTATATATTTATCGATTTTGTTCAAAACAAATGTTTTTCTCCTTTCCTTCCAATGGTAGTTAATTTTATTTCGAATATCACTTAGAAATTGATAATGATTAGTGGTTATGTTTGGGGGGATAATTTCCATTTCATCCCACTTGGTGATGTTCTTCAGATTGGTGTATATGTAATACCCTTTTCAATTTTTGCCTCACTTCAATATACCTGTAAGCTAACAAACATATCATGTAATGCAAAAAACGCAATGACCACTTTTGTACTGACATCTATGTTACAACATGTTCCAATTCAACATTCAGATTTACAAAACAAGCTATAAGTACTCCAGTGAGATCCTATATTAAGTTAATTGAGACATTAATTAGAACTTCGGAGCCGGTTGACTTTTCCGGTTTTTAAGAAAAGATAGAAGTCCTCTCAAGATAACTCAGAGGAATCAACCAGACTAGTGTAGTATGTAAAGTACAATCCCACCATAATCATCCTACACTTATCTGGGGTTAAGGGAACAACAGACTCATGAAATGGCTGGGTTTGGGCTTGTATGTAGTTGTTATTCGTGCATACATCTTTCGTCAGGTCTTAGGACATGCATGTTTTTTATCGACGCCTGATATTTGTGTTTTCTGACTTACGTAATTCGTCTCCTACTAGGAGGCTGCTAATTTATCGAATACATAGTCCTTTTCGGTTAGTGCGCTGACAATACACAGAGACTTATGGAAACGATGAGCATATTACTCCATTCGGGTAAAAGGTCGGGTTATAAAAGTAGGAAAATTATCTATATACTGGTGGTTCTAGATGATACTTATGTTCGAAACAACGCTAGCCGATCGTAACACGATAAATGAACAGTCAAAGGTTTTAATGATATGATATTAGGTAGAGATATTGATTAGGCTGTGAATCTTCATCCTATGTCTACGATACTGTATCTTGTATCCCCCAGATCACCGACTACCTCAGCATACGATGTTGATCAGCATAGAATTAGGTTGGATGAAAAGAGATGAACTAAGATATGGTAGATTACTTCATTACTGAAGATATCGCTCAGATTTGGTCACAATGGTATAGATTGTTGATCACTTTGTCTCTCTCTACATCTCGAGTTCACATGGGGTAACAAGCATTGACTGACTGATGATTTGTTGTTTTGCAAAGAACGAGATGTATATATTATGTTCTTAAATTATCATCGACCCATTATTTCAGTTAGACGATCAAGTTATTAATAGTCAGATGAAATACATACACTGTTCATGTGGGATTGAGTTGATTTCATTGTTTATTCTTTGCTATTTTCAAAAAATGACGTCACTTAGTAACTCGATTTTATACTTGGTCTGTCATATGATCACTTGTTTCAACATAAACTATCCAATAGATTTTATCTTCTAAGGTCATTGGATGTCTGTAGTGTTACCATTGGTTACATAATATTACCGCATTACTTTTGTTTAGTATATCGTATTGTGATAATTTAAAGTTTCCTGTTATCATTTCAGTGTTCACTATGAAAATTTATCACCAAGTCACATGAGTAAACAAAAGATACCATCTTATGGATAGGAAAAGAGGTAGCGTAGTGTAAAATATTTGCACTAATGAATTGTTCGAGGTAAACCTATTGAGGTGTAGACTAGTGATGAGCTTCATCAGTTTCAGCCGAGGAAGAAATGCTAGAGGTGGATATAGTAAACTGAGGAAATCAAGCTGCTTCAAAAAGCAAGTCGTGATTTGGAGTCCCTAAAGCCAAAGGAAGAGAAGAAGACTAAGGACCACATTTGTCGGGGAATTGGAGCCAGATAACAAAAGAATTAATAAGACTTGGGAAAAACTGAAAAAAAGATCTTAGGACAGGATTAGTCGGATAATCTTGCTTAGTGCCTTATGCTTAACAAGGGGTAGCAGGCGAATGAGTGTTTGACCTTCGTAAAACAATGTTATCATGTGAAGTTAGTTTAAATCAACAGTTCAATTTGGATTTTGTCACCAGGAATGACGATAATATTCTTGGTGAAGTATTGTCTGTTAGTCAGTAGTTTAGGTAGCTAATATGAATTATTAATAGAAGTAATGAATTATGCTAGGGTTCCGTCGTTGATTTACAAGTATACATTCCGCTAATTTACAGGTATCATTGATAATGTGTAAGGAATCGCCAACTTTAGGATTCAGCTTCTACCCGATTGTCAAAGGTGTACTACTTAATCGGTAAACTGGGGTACCCTATTTGTCATTTAGGGCATTCGATTTTTTGAAAACTAACTTGGGGTTAGGTGGCTGTTAGGAAACTCTGAGCCTATATTTTGTACTAGTTGGGACTTATCAATAAGGATTATCTACAATATCGAAGAAATTAGTACAGTCACTACGGGTAAAATCCTCATTGAGCAGCTTCGTGGTCTGTGGTGGTTAGTACTGAGCTGTTTCAGCAAGATTTCGGTTACACCTTCCTGACGAATGTTAATTAAAAGGAAAACTAGAAGACATGATTTTCTAACGATTACTTCTAACAATTTAGCATCAAAAAGTAGTACACACAGTAGTGAATAAATTGGTTCACAACCCAACTGAATCGATATGATTCTGTCAGTACTAAAAGGACTTGACAAAATTAACATTCTTCTCCACTCATTGATCAATTAGCGTAGAAAGCTAATTTATTAGTCATTGATGTAATGAATTTAAAACGTCTTTTTCTTCACCAACATCTGAAGAGAATCTATTAGATATAATATTCTTCATAAATGGTGTTATATATGATAGTTCTTCAAGTATCATACTTAAAATGATATCACACATACTACCATCATTTGCTTACATTAATAACCATAAGTGTTTATGAAGATTTCGAAAATAGTATAGCAGAATAAACTATAGACGTATTTTTTTATCCAATTAGTATACTTAACTATTATCAATCAGTATTAAGCGTCTATTGATTACACACTGCCCATTTATGAGATGATCTTATTTGCTACGTTAATATATTCTTAACTTACTATAAATAACCTTTCTCTTGTGCATAATTTGATTGTTCCTCCGTTTGACTTGTAGTTAATTAGAGATTCATTATATCTTCATATGTTAGTAAGAGTATTCTTAAGCATTATATAACAGTGTGGTTAGATGTTGAGTATTAGGGAGGGATAGTAAATAAGTTGATGAGGTTGTGAATCATTATCGACTAATATGTTTGGGACATGTGTTATGTATGCCTTACCACCGCCTTTCTCAACGAGCGTTGCTAACTGATCTAGGGGTAGGATGGAGGAAAGTTATTGACAGCTAAACCAAAACCAGACATCAGTCCATGAAGTCATTAACTGATTATCTGAGTTGTGTTGATAGATGCAGGTTACCTGGTTGGGGTCCTGGCAAATACCTCGATCAGTGGTTTGAGACTCTGGATAACTACCACTACTTCTAATTTGGTGTTAATCTTACCGTGTTGCTGATGTGTGCTAACCTGAACCAATGTATACATTTACCAGGTTTATTTTATTCCTACACGCATACACACATTCTGAAGTGCATTGAATTAATGTTGCAACCTCACTAGATTTCAGTATCAGATGATATTTCTTAATCTTAAGGTAGTCTTGGACACTTTTGATTGAGAGGTTCTATGGTTCAATTATTTGTTAATCAAAGGTTAATGAAAGAAATACTTGAACCTTGTAAGTTGCTCTCTAGTTATACACTACTGTTTGAGTGATAATGATCATCGATTGTCATTGATTGTAACTGTTTCACTCCCGACGAGTGGGAACTTCACTAGCCACACCTCACTAAAATTTCAGAAACATCCTAAAGTTAGTTATTACTAACGATGATTATTGCATTTGAAATGTTTGAAACGAAAATTATTTTGAACAGATCAGAACAAATTGTTCCTTGAAATTTTATACTACTCATCAGTAGATTTCATTGTCCTGAAAGAAGAAAAAATTAAGACAAATTTGCTAGGAAAGTCTACTACTGTAGGATTGTATTTTTAAGTTCAGCTTGTATATAAAAACCTATTTTAAAATGAACGGGTTTATTGATGCATTTAATATGGTTTAAAAACAATCTAAATCTTCAGTTATAGAATTGAAATGACTTTCAAGTTACTGGGGTGAAATGAGTGTTTCGAATTTGTCATATGGTTGCAGCTTGATTGGTTAGGATAATGCCTGAGAAGCCGAAGCCCTTCTCAGGGGCGTAGACAGAGATGACAAACGTCGATGAATGAAAGTTAAAACCAATACATCTATCAAATTAAAACAATAGCTTTTATATACCGTATACAGGATAAATTAGTATCAGGAAATACAAAAGGGTTTGAATTAGGGGCAGGTTGGGGAGTTGGGTGCATGATAATAAGATTATAATAAGATTACGATAATTTAGGAAGGAAAACACGTATAACAACCGTTTATGAGCATGTTAAAAGCTTATAATTTAAACAACATTGATATCCTAGTCACTAAATATTGAATCAGCTGTAGCTCAGCCATAAGAGTCTCAATAGGACAAGGAATAAACCTGATAGATCATGATTCCCAATATTACCCCCCCTTCACTCCAGAACAACAGATATACTCTTGAAGGCAATCTGGAGTTGAAGAGAAATTATGCAATGATTTCAATGTTGATGAAAAAAAGTAACATAAAAATTGCTTAGAGATAATTATTTACTTAACGAACGTAGAGAAACGATAATTATGTGATGTAGTATAGGTTAATTAATAATGACGAATGAGATTGAAATGACATAGTAATCATCAAAAACAAGAGATAGAAGTTAATATCATAATAAGTTAATAGATTAAATGTGTTTCTTTTGCATACATTGAGTTTAATCATGAAATGAAACCTCTTCAGCATATCCAGGCTTGAGTTGTACCCTTTTTCATATCAGGTTGTTCAATCATATAGATGAATTTAAAAGTAAGTCTGATTGATGGAATTGTTGTAAAGAAGATTTTCATCATCATCATCTTTAGTTTTTCATCGATATTATTCATTGTTTCCTATTATTTGATTGAGTTGGATTAAACATTTATCTCATACTACAATGCAGTGTTAAAGATAGCACAGTACTGAGCTTATGAGAATTTATTTCTTACTACTCAAGAAGGTGATATGAATTAGGATGTATAACATATAGATGAATATCCATGCATTTCGTTATTTCATCTCTGTTAAGATAGAGGTATAGTAAGTGATATACCTGAATTAATAATTTTAAAGAGTACATCATAAAGTCAGTCCATTTGCTTCAAACGCCAATATTTTTTATGTTATATATAAACAACAACACTGGGATGCAGGTAAATCCGGATGATCAGTCCCAAGTATGATTAGACTAGCGTCCTGTATTCCATTTACTAGTCACAATCCAATTTGAATTAAACTTTTGACTTATAGGTCACAGAAATTGATTAATGTCAGTTCGTTATATCGCCAACGGGAAGACATATATCATTTAAAAGTTATATTTTAAACAATAACTTAATGAACTTTATATTCTCCTAATGGGAAGTTTCCATTGATCTAGTGTGGTTTCTATGTTACAGTAACTCCATCGATTTTATTCTCTGTACTTTAATGTCCTACTTTTATTTAACATATAAATTCTTATTTCATTGTACATTCGGGTCTGGGAATTCATCTACATAATAGTGAGTGTTTTAAACGGCAATAACGGGTGTGAAGTTACTTTCTTTTAATATTCTGATTACAAATTTGGGAATAAAGTCTTAAATGGGTTAAGTTTAATAGCGTATCACGTGATTAGCAAAAGTAATTGGATTATTGACCAATTGAAGAATGTCACGTTTTTATTGGGCGCGTCAAGGTTAACTTACGATATAAGCAGGATATAGTCACAATGATTCTTATGTAACAAAAAAACATTATGTTATCTTAAAATGAAAAGAAATATGGGGTTTGACTATTCGGTATGTTATAAAGTAACTAAAACATAATTAGGATCCACTTAAACTAGGATTCAAACATACCAACTTAGCATATTCTCTAATGGTTTATCAATATACTGAATAACCGGACCGTTTTAGTTTTATTAGCATTTGTGTGAATTATAATTCGGTCTAACTTTCATTATCTTTACATGATAAGCTAATCGTTCGCTTATATCAATATTAGGTTACTAAATAAACCGTAAGCGTATAATTTACCGACGATATTAGGTTTCTGCATAGTGTAAGGAGGAATATATGTTCTTCTTGAAGTGCTTGAGTTAAATGATCACATCAGACAATCAATCCCAAGCTTTAGAGATATGAATGCAAAAATGAATCTTCAGGCCTATTGGATTTATGCCTACTTCTTACTAATCACAGTAAGTTGAATATGTTACAGACTGATATTGGCAGGGTACCATTGGGAACCAGAGAGCAATCGGGTAACTGTCTCGTCCTAGTATGGAACTCCTCAGAAGTGCGCACCCCGGATTCCGCACTAAGGGCTTCAGGTTGACTGGCGAACACCGGACCCTCTGAACCACTAGGTCGGTACCCAATCGCAGAATTCCTACTTTAACAGTTTGTGATGCAGCGCCTACTGGTACAGAGGGTTAAACGTTAGCTAACTTGAAGACCCTAGGTTCTATTTGCTATCGGAATCGAGGGTGCGCATTGCCGCTGAGGATTTATTTATTTAGTACTCCGTGGTGTTCATTAGTACCCAACCAACAACATTCTGTGAAGAATACACTCATCTTCAATTGACAGTCAGCGAAAATGGATGGTTACTAATTGGTTTGTTGGTTCCTCTGATTTATTAGAAATGATCTTGATTTATGAACTGGTAAAGCCTGCATTTTACTGTCTCCAGTATTGTGTTAAAATTTTGAGCGATATTACAATAGTCACTGACATAAAATGATGGGTCGTCAGTAAAGTATGGATCTGTCTACTTGTATTCAGCATATTACGGCAACTTATCCAAGACTGAGCTAGAATTTTAGATTAAATGTTCTTATCCGTTAGTTTTCCTTATAATAAATTTACAGATACCATTCTAACTACTTATGAGTAGTACAAGTCATAATAGAAATTTCCGATATGTACAGAAGCTGTGATTAATGAATTTCCCACTTATTGTGAGTGAGACACTAATCATCAGTGACAGCGGGTAGCCATCAAACTATATCATATATTGATGGGAGTGGGAATTATATCCTTAAGCCTCACCTCAGTGGTTCAGATGACTAAACGCTCACTGTGAGACTTGAAAGTATTGGGTTAGAGTCCCTGACTGATACGGGAGCGCACACTGCTGACAAACCGCATGCTAGTAAGAAACATCTGCTAAATGTTAGCTGGTATACAGTGACACCAGACGAGCATCAATGTTTGACGGATACAAGCGACCAAGTTCCTTAATAATTAACACTTTGTGCAGACTTCGATAGTCCTTGTTAAGTAATTCAAAGGAATAGTCTACTAGGCACCATTTTCTATTAGCTTTGTTCTATCATATCCCTTGTTTGATTAATTGTTTTATTGCTTTGATTATCGAATTCTTCTGTTCTTAAAAGAAATTTTTTAAATGTGTTGTTTTATATTTTGTATAACTCCATGAAAGTGGCTAATAGGAATATAAGCACAAATAAATAATGGCGAAACTGTTGATAATAGTCAAGTATATTTTATCTCAATGTAATATACTTCGGTAAACACTTTCTCGAATGACTGCCCTTCGATGATTGTGCTTATTATGTTGCCTAGTAAAACAATCAAAGTTTCGTGAATGATTAACAGAGATAAGTGAATGAATTATTTAAAGAAAACTTACTTGCTTGAGCTATAGATACTATCTTTAAACTTAGAATAAAGCGTTTCAACGTTCTGATTCGATAGATACCAAAAAATGAGATTGGAGAAACGTTGTTACTTCTAAATCATCACCATATTTTCATGATGGATAACAAGTGGATATTTACTACTAAAGTCCTCAGCTTTTAAGAAAACTCAGTAAGTTCAGAACAGAAATGTAGCAAATTAACATTAGGTTGATTGAATTTCTCTCAGACCGATGTTTGTACAGTACCATTAAAATCCAGGAAGCACTAGACGATTGTTTCACCCTAGTATGGGACTCCTCAGCACTACTCACTGTAGATTATGACCCACGAACTTCAGGTTGACCAACGCCTAACCTTCTGCACCACTGGGCTGGCATCCACTGGTAGAATTCCCACTCCCATCAATTTGTGATATATAGCACTTCGATCATCCATTGTCATTAGCGATAACTGTCTCAATCTCGACATGTCTTAGCTCCACCGGCGATGACTTCTCACTGGAGCATCAACAAAATTTTGAGGTTGATCATTGGTGAGGTAATTATTATAGTTGAAATGTGATGGTTTGTGGAGATTAGTATTACGCTTAATTGATTGAAATCATCACAGATCTAGGGTGAGCATTGCTAAGGAGTCCCATACCAGAAACAGCTGTTCAGTGCTTTCTGCTTTTCAATAATATCCTGACAGCACCAATCTGTGACGAATAAAATCAACTAAACTTAATACCGATCTCCACAAACCATTTCTTTTTAATTAAAGCAAGAGATCTTAATAATCGTGATAAAATTTATCGGTTATTTGGAGGAGGTTAAATCAAGTCGATATCCATTTGAAGACATCAAGCTTAAATAGTAATAATTATTAGTGAAAAGTAAATATAGAGGGAATTACATATACAATAAATGAGAAGGTAGATGATAATAAATTAGAAAGCAAGTAATGTGAATTACATAACATGTTTACGGATAACTAAATTAATTAGTAGTTGAATATACCAAACTAAATTCAGTTATTAGCAAACAACAAACAACTGACATTAAGTTAACTAGATCTCTATATTTGCCCTTCATATTAAAATTTTTGAATGAAGAGACACCTCCAAGAGTTTTTGAAAAGCCTCCACTAGCCTAGAAAAATATAAAAATATTTCATCTAATGATTATTCAATAGTATTCCTAGAAGCTTTGATAAAGAATCATTCTATTGGTCAATTATGAAACTTATTACTCTTGGATTGGATGAAGTACAATGATGATACTTAATCAGAATAAAACTATAGATTTCAGTGGTTTTATATGACATTTACTTGAGTAAAGTCATCTTTAACTTCTTTTGTCTTTTGAAGTTACAATTTGGTTAGTTTCAAAGGTTGTGTTCAGAAAACTAGCATCAATAATCAAGTATAAGATTCATACACTGACTGATCACTAGATAGTGACTAATACCATGTTTATCAAGTCTTTTGTACAGATAGTCAAATTCTATCGAACAAGTTTCAGTGAAGCTATTAGTTTAATTGACTTGATATCGCTACCCCTATGATGTGGTGAGAGGTGCCCCGAGTAGATTAGTGGTAACAGCCACGGACTGTGGAAATATGCAACTCGTAATTTAATTCGCCAAGAAGCAACACGTCCACCCCCAACTTCCAAGATCACGGTAACACCTTTTGACAAATTTCAAATAGCATGAGACCTGGGTTAAAGGATTTTTGCCTACCAACCCTATACCACTTTCATTACAAGTTGTTATTATTTGAAAGAGAAACTATCAGCATTAACCATAATTGCATTGTGGTTAACTTGATTAGATACATTTAAACAAGCTGAAGTGTTATTTTTAGTATCATTAGTAAATTGTTTATTTTGTTGTATACTATACATTATTTATCAAATTACGATATATAGGTATATATTAATTACACAAGAAATTGAATGCGACTCAAACTAAAAGGAGGCCCACAAAAACCCAGTTTCATATATGAATGCCTTGACAGTTGCATGTGTGAACAGATTGTTGGAAATGTATTGGGTAAATATATCATATTAGCTCTCATAAATTTCGTCTTGTTATTGCATTATCAAAACAATTGATCCTCAGAACTACTCAGAGTACGACTTTACCCTTAGTTTTACTTAATTATTTTCTAATTTGTACAAATGAATAGTGTTCTTAATCTGAACGAATTTTACATCTTATTCATTTTTGAAGTCAAATTGAGTATTCACTATGTAGTAACCAATACTGGTGAGCGGCCTATGCTCCCCTGAGAGGGGTAACAGGCGTAAGTAAGTAAGTAAGTAAGTAAGTAAGTAAGTAAGTAAGTAAGTAAGTAAGTAAGTAAGTAAGTAAGTAAGTAAGTAAGTAAGTAAGTAAGTAAGTAAGTAAGTAAGTAAGTAAGTAAGTAAGTAAGTAAGTAAGTAAGTAAGTAAGTAAGTAAGTAAGTAAGTAAGTAAGTAAGTAAGTAAGTAAGTAAGTAAGTAACCAATGTTAAGCCTTTCCAGTACATTATAGTGCTGAACAAATTATGTCGACTACTTTATATATTCGTGGCTAATCAAAGGGAATTCAACATAGCATGAAGTGACTTAAGGCTAAGTTACTAGAGGTAGTCTGTGGCAAATAATGCTTTACCTAGATTATGTGTTAGTTGGGAATCATCAATTAAGCGTGTTTGCAATCTTGATGAAACTGATGCTTCTTGGTTGATTCAAACGTAAATTAAGTTGAAATTGTTAACAAATAGTTGGGAATAAAACTGTTTCCTAATTACTAAGTAATATGAAACAGTTTCTCTAAAACATACAATAAAACACATTAATACCTTTTACTGAGTATCTCTATAACATTTAATCGATGATGGTTTACGGTCAAAACTACACAATATTAAATACTTTTACTATCATTAGAATGTTGGTAAATCTAGTCGATGAGTTCCAGTTTGGATAAAATGTTCATTCTGAATTCGACTATTAACCACATTTCAACTAATAAAATAAGTGACGTAACTCTATAACAAGACAATCCTTAAAGCGTAAACACATAGCAACGATGACAATTCAATAATATTTCTGAATATAAACAATGGGACGATGTAAACATCTACAAACAAACAAGCAAACAATCTACACTGATACAAAGTAGGTTTGAATTTGATATCACACACTGGTCTACGCCAGAGAACCGTCCTAAAACTATGACGCACTGGATAGCTATTTGATCTAGTATGGAATTCTTCAACAGTGCAGCGTCCACAACCCTACCGAGAAATACATTCAGGCCTCTCAGAGAACGCTTATATGTTAGACCACTGAGCCAGCTTCAAACGGTTAATATTTCTAACTCAGCCAATTCATGAAAGGCATGACCGACCTGATTTACTAGTTACTACAGAGCCGATATTGACTGTAGCACTCATAATCCTGGACAATATCCTGGGAAATATTATTAAGTATCAACAGAACAATTTTAGTCAACATTGGAAATCTGTTTTTTTTCCAACTATTGGATAACTTACTGAAGTGTTCGTTTTCGTGAGCCTATACAGGATTCAACTAAATTGATTCAACTATTGTAACAGGCACGTTATTTCTAGACTATTGACTTAGACTCCAGTAAATAATCTGCTCTGTTCCAATCACTTACTAATATGGTATTTAATTTTCTATAAATCACGATGTTAGGTCACTATGCTCATCAATCACAGCACTGATGATAGTGGATGACCGTCTTGCTATTTCACAAATTAATGAGAGTAGAAGTTTTACCATTGAAAGCCCGTTGGCTCAGGGGTGTACTTGGTTAAACACTCGTCGTGAGACCTTAAAGTTCGATGCGCTGGAGAAATCAAGGGTAGGTCTCATCTTAAAACGGAACAACTATTCATTACATCCCTCCCTCCTGGTTTTTACTGGTACGCAACCTATATCAATCTGTGACAATCTGTACAAACAACTAAACTTAATTCCAATCTCTACAAAACCACCGTAATTAAAAGATTTAGCAATATAAGAGTGAGGGGAGAGAAAAGGAAGTCTAACTACAAATCTATTTATTTATATTATGAATAAGAGCCAAAATGATCATTTCCATAACCTTTTGTGTTGGTTGCAAGAATTTCTGAGTGAATCAATTTATGTTGAATGACCTCAGAGTGTTAATTTATTATAAATAAAGTAACTATTGATTATTTATTTATATTAAATTTAATAAATACCACTGAAATCACTTAGTTACTATTAACATATTTAATTAGCATATTTCCAATTTGAATATATTTCAAAATACCTCTTTCCTTTTCACACACACATACACCGATCCCACCTCCAACACCCTCCGTTAATTTCAAAGAAAAATTAAAATAAAATTCTCTTGAAGTTTTGATTTTATTTTTTCCTCTAAATCAAAATAAAACTAGGCAACAATATCAAAACAAACAAACAAACAACGTGAAAAAAAAGAAACAGAAAGAAAAAAGGTAAACAAACAAATTGGAATTAATTCATTTAAATCAAAAAGAAAAAACGACAACAAAAAGAAAGATTATGGAGAATTTCATAGAAGACTATAATGATGAAGAAATGAATATTATTGATACTATTACATTGACATCAATTGATAATATTCCTTTAACTGATCATAATGAAGATAGAAATTTTATTCAACAACTTGGTAATGAATTACAAAAACGTATTGGTCATTTACCTAAAGTTAAATTAATTACATTAATATTCAATAATCAAATAAATAAAATGTTATGTGTTAAACCTAAATCTTATACAGAAATATCACGTACAATAAGAGCTGCTAGAACAATGAAATTAATTGTACGTGGATGTGGTCATTTTACATCAACTAATAATATATTCTATAATACTAATAATATACTACTAATTGATTGTAATGAATTATCTGATTCTAAAAGAATTGAATTTATTAATATTAAATGTAAAATTACTAATAAAATTATAGAAGGAATAAAAATTTTATCATGTGTTAGTATTAATGAATTAATTAATTATCAAATAATCATAATATTGAAATTAATCAAGTTATTGAAACTTATTCAATATTAGGTACAATAATTGGATCTATTGTATGTACACAACCAGGTATTATTGGTTTAGGTAGTAATGCATCAGGTGGTTGTTTAACTGATGAAGTTATTGCTATACGTATAGTTAATTGTCATGGTGATTTAATTGAATATACAAATGAAGATGAAATTAATGCAGCTATTTCAAATTTAGGATTATTAGGTATTGTATATGATGTAACATTGAAATATAGTTCAATTACATTAACAAAGGTAAGCAATTTATTTAATCTTATAATATATTTTCAGTAATAATAATAAGAATGATAATAGAATTGATATAGTTTAGTTGATTAAATATGTCACAGATTGATGTTAGTAGGGTACCAGTGAAAGCATGACAGCATTGGATAGCTGTTTCGTATAAGTACAGGACTCCTCAGTAGTGTAGATTTCACCCCATGTGTATAGAATTGTCAAAAACACCCTCAAACCTGTCAGGAGCGACACAGTTATCATTATTGGTAATGGATTACCGTAGGAATTCTACCACTGGATGCCAGCCCAGAGGTGCAGACGGTCAAGGGCTTGCCAACCTGGAGCCTCTGTGACAGAATCCGGAGTGAGTAATGCTAAAGAGTTCCATACTAGGATAAACACCTCTCTAGTACTCCCTACTTGTCAATTGTACTCTACTAACATCAATCTATGACGTATTCAATGATAATAGAGTTAAGAAATATTTTTTAAAATTAGTTTCGTATTATAAGTTCATATGAATGCACTTACTTCACTGTTCATAAAACATTACACAGTTATTTCGTCTCAGCAGTGCCTACTCTCAGTTTCACTAAGAAATAGAACCTAAGGTGTTCAGGTCTCACGGAGAACGCTTAAATCTCCGTATCATTGGGCCAATAAATGTCAAATGGTAGACATTACGCTTACATCGATTTGTGATATAGCACAACGATCATCCATTGACATTGGTGATAACTGTTTCACTCCCGATAAGGTTTAGCCTACCTGAAGGTGATGAGTTTGATTTTTTGGAGGAATCAAGGGTAAGCACTGCCTCTGAGCAGTTCTATATTAAGATAAAATAACTGTTCAGTGCTTCCTCGTTTCCAGTTATACCCAACCAACATTAATCTGTGCGGAATACAAACAAATAAACTGAGCTGGTTTGTGGAGATAATTATTATCTTCAGAAGTCACCTCAGTTTAATTAGTTTTTCATTATGACTACATTAATACATACATTCTTCTATTTCTATATGTAATCTTAGTTAAGTACAATTGAAACCAAAGAATGTTCAACAGTTGTTTATTTGTAGTATAAAAATTCTAAGCAGTACTTATCCCTCCCTTCTCAGTAGAGAATCGAATCCAGCACAATTAACGTAATCCAACTACGATCAGTCTGTGACAATTACAGACAACTGGTTAAAAACTAACATTTACGAAAACTACTTTAATTTATATATAGACTCTACAAACAGAATAGATAACAGTCATTTGATAGTATATTACGCAATAATATTATAAATTCACGAGTATTAATGAATATAATTACAAGTCTTTGACAAACTAATCAAAGTAGAGTAATATAAGTAATGTTCAAATGTACTATTAAATAAATGAATGGGCTAGTGGATGTTGTTACAGCTGTAACGGTTTGGGCTTATCCAGAAGATATTTTGTATTAGTGGGGGGGGGGAGGGGAGGAATGGAGTCAAGGAGTTGTCCTGGTATTAAAATCTGAGAGGATGAATAGTACGTGAAGAAGATGAACCAACGACTCAGTAATCACTTTAGGGGCACTTTTATTCAATAATGAAAGTAATCAATTAAAATAATGACACAGGCGTGAAACAATTATAACCTGATAATCGGAACTGGAAATCCTAAGAGATTTGAAATCAGTTGCAACATAATAAGTAGTAGACATAATAACTATCAAGAGAATTGGGAATATTTGAGTGTCCGCATTAGTTGCGTAAGACTGAATAGAAGAATCTAACAAGATTACCAAGATTGCCACCAGGATGCGTCAAGATTTTTTGAAGTAGAATATACATCATAAATTGATCTTAGATTGGTAACCATTAAAAGCTAAGGAGGGCACTTAACAGCTATGTCTTCTTAATATTAGACTTCATAAATCAAGACTAGAACTTTCATGTTAAGAAAGGAGGGTGGTATTAATAAATTACTCTGTTATCAACTATGATTATGGTCATTATAAGGTAGGAGACTATATAAATTTCATTTGAATTCATAGATTTGATTTGCTATGATGAATACTTACACTATTACTCTAATGGAGAGATAAGTAATACACTATCCTTTTCACCTAACGGCATAAATAAGATGCCAAGAAGAAGATAAAACAAAATTTTGGACAAAATTAAAAGTTGTATTTCAGATTAACTCCTTTGGTGATTTAGCTGAATATACAAGGTATTTTACATACCACAATTACCGAATAGGAATGACTTAAGTACATATATATCTTGCAGTTGGTGTTGTTATACACAAAAATTAATCAATCTTGGCTTCCATACATATATACTTGTTGTACAAGTGTGGCTACCTAGATTATCTTGGTGATGAGCGCTATGCAGTTTGGCATCAACATACTAACTTCTAGATCCTGCATAAGCCTCAACACTAGATTGCAATTACATCAAGCTAACAAGTCCAAATTAGAACAAAATAAACGTCCGAGATTTCACCTGTTAACCAAATCACAACTTCATTCACACTTTCATAACATGATTTTTATATCTGATTTATTTTTTATTCAACAGGTGCTCGTTTATGTACTGGTAACTTTGAGTTATACATTTAGTGTGATCACTATACATACTACATAATAGTTACCTAAACTGAAATAGATGAAATAGGTCTTGAACTTATCAACCTAGTGATTGAAAATCAAATATCTTATTCACTAAGCTACTATTCCATATTTCATTGTATTGTCAATAATATAATATTGGCAAACTTTCTCCTTTATAATGTTCAGGTGAATTATCAATTTCATAAATGGTATGATTTATTGAGCGTTGAAAACGTTATACTGAAGGATGCTATTACTATTAATCAATCTGTGGAATTGATCTATCTACCATATAATAGTTGTCGTATTATTTCAAATGAATTTAACTGATACAGATTTAAATCAAACTAATCTTGTTGACAATGACGATGTGGATAATAATGATGGACTGCATAGATTTAGAAACTTGGAATATTCAACAGGATGAAGTATTGTTACGTACAACAAAGCGTATGTCACATGATACTCAAGACGATCATATCACTTCTGTTATGTCCTAATGATATAGTTGATATGGAAAATAATAGTAACAATAATAATGATAATAATAATGATCCTTTAATCAATTATGATTCAGATCCTCAACAGTTAGTTTATTTATTAGACCAAGTTTTTGGACCATTTAGTGAAGAATTCATTGAACAACCAGAAAATACACCGAAACTATTAAAAAGAGCTCATCATTATTTAAAATGTAAATATTGTCCACAGCCGACTGTTATCCAGTATACACCATGGGCATTGAATTCATTTGGTAAATTTAAAGAACCATTACGTATACTGAAATTTACTATGGAAACAGACTATGAATTAAATCATTTTAGAATGGTAAGTGACGTATTTCAATTTATAGTGACTTGATGCCTAATAATAAGATTTAAAAGTGTTGTGAGTATAATATTTAATAAGAACTTAAACGATTTAATTAAAGGTAGAGTTGGAGACTATTAATTTAGATAAGAACTATCTCATGTAGAATATACCACAGCATTGTTACTCTATCTGATCCTTTACGTTCAAATAATTGTGTTTGTTGAAACCACCGAGGTCAGTATCATCCACAAATGGATATAAAGGCATTTATTTTTTGTGTGGAGCTAAGGCGTTATTTATAGTTGCTAGTTTAAAACGATAACTTATTTCTTTCGTTTGATCATTACTTTGTGATTTACACCTGATCTCATTTTCTTAATAAATGTCGTCATCAAGATTAGAGATTTTCATGAACAACTGTGATCAATCCTTCACAAATTTACAAAGATTAAATTTTATTTATTGGTTGTATTCATTACAGACTGATGTCCGTTTAAAAACTAGTGGACATTAAGTGCCTGTATCTTTTAAGTATAAGATTTCTCAATAATGGATACCGGTTGGCTCAACCATATTATTCACCTCACTTATGATTATCCTAAAACTAAATTTATGGCAAGAAGTCGCAACCCATAGGGCCCATACATGTAAAATATGAGAAAGATAACTGGAATGTACAACAAATTAACTGGAAATAAAATTCTTTTATCGAGTCCCAGCACAGCATATATTTAAAAGATCGACACATGATATGTAGTTTCTGACGTCAATATTATGGCGTGGCTGTAGGTGTATATAGTGAGATGTCTCATACTATAATCAAACAACTGTTCATTGTTCCTCGGTTTACAGTGGTAGAAAACCGAGATCATTTACCATTATCATTATTCACCACATAATACTAAAGCAACAAGCTGATTAATTTGAAGATGACTTACTCCAAATAGATAGTTGTCTGAGTTTAATTTCTAAATAGAAAATGTTTTAAGAGTGAAATTATTCATTCTGTTCATCTTGTATCAACTTGATATATAAACAGTTACACAATCATATTGTTTGGAGAAATTATTCTAAGAATTCACACTCTAAGCTTTCAGTCATCACATCTCAATTAACTCATTCAGAAGACTTTAAGTCATCATTCAATATTCCCGTGCAAAGTCATAAAATTTAAGGTTCATTAATTTCTAACTACGACCACGTTGAAATTGTTTTTTACTCTTAACTTGATCGAGGCTAAATCACACAATATTCCTATATAAGTAACACAACACAACTGATCGCATTTATGGATGATTGGAAATTCTAGGAAGCAATCAGTTACAAGATCATAAGTTCTTGATAATTAGATAGTTCATGAGAGGAGGATATCAGTTTGATGATAAACAACCATTTCATACATCTATGATATTCCGATCATGTGGTGTAAATTAATTGAAGTTTAATTATATCACAAACTAACACACTCCTCACAACATTTGTAGAACTGATAATATTCAATGAAAATAACTCTCCGACCTGATGTGTCTACTGTATCATAATAACCTACATATGTCACCGCACTATTGGAAGCTGTCTCAAATAATCTTATACAAGAATGAAGGTTAAAACATCGATTAACGATTAGCCGTAATTCTCAGTATAATAGTGAAAAAGACGTTTCATGTCTTACCAATAGATAACGTGTAAATGATTGTGTTATGAACATTTACTTGTGTGCACCCATACAAAGAAGAAGGTGGAGTAATCATCACTCTCATGTAAAGATGTCTACATTTCTGTAAAAAAGGTTTGAAAACAAACAGGACCAAATAGACCAGATTACAAACAACCATCCTCTGAAATCCCAAAACACTTAATTGGCAGAGGTTATAATGTCGAACTGATCTCAACTGTTGTTGTTTTGCATTAAATGTGGGCCACTCGAATACTCATGCTAATCGAAATTTTATCAATTTAAGAAATTCAACAACCCTCATCTCTACTCGAAAACAATCTGTAATTACACTAAATATACCATCACAATATCGATATCATTTGTGCAGTGATGTGATTCATAATGATCTTCCCTACTATCATTGATTTCATTCAACTACCAAATTCTCCACATTCCTAGTAAACAATCACATCACCAGGTTTGCTTTGTTTATGTTAATTATTCACAGTTTCAATAAGGTGGCAACTCAATTGTAACGTTGAATTGGTATTAACTCAATCACTGTTAGTATCATTCAACTGATTACTTACACTTTCATTTTGACATCCATATTATTTACTCCTCAAATTCCACTTCTCTTATTATCAAAACACAACAAACATCTATCCACACTGATCTATCTACTAATTCTTTGTAGGCTTCATTTCACATTGGATATGTTTCAATCATTACGAATTTGAAGTAGGAGGAAGTCATCTCAGAATGGAACAATCTACATCTTGAATTTTTATATAGACCTGTTTAGGATTATCTACAATTTACTTATCACATTGTTCTGAAGAACAGGAAATATGGATTTATTGTGACAATTAACTCCTTAAATCAACAATCTTCATAAACTCCTCATCTGAATAATAAACATTATCATCACTAGTAACAAGAATTGACATGGATCGTCTGGAGTTCTATTAGGAAACCATGATTAATAAATAATAGTAATGAAGTTAGAATCGAGATGAATATATCACCGAAATATTAATCATGGCATTCCTTCTAAACATAAAAATGATGTTATTGTCTCCTTGATAATTGAATATTGTCGGTTACATTTCACATGTAATAATGTAATGTTTGACTCACTTATATGAAATCATGTATCCACTCATTATTTTTTAGTTTCCAATGATTCTACACTTGATATTACTTCATTATTAGATGTCATTCACTTGTGTATATTGACAACTGTCACCTATTACCTAGTATATTGTTCTTTTAATTTCTAACCATTTCATATTACAATCATTATATTATATTTAGGCGATGAATACAATTTTAGATGTATTGCATAGATTGGCAACTGATAAATCATCGTGTGATTCAAACAATTATTCAATTAATCTTGGTCTACGTATACAATTTACACGCGGCACTAGAAATGGTTATTTGTTAGGTGTTGGATTAGAGTGTAATCAACACACATCAAATCGTAGACAATTACTCTTAGCCCATATCACATTTATGGGTTTGACAGGAAGTGGATCAAATAAATTATGGAATCATGCTGCCAAACAAATTATGTTAACTATGTTAACTAAAATACCATCTTGTATGCCACATTGGAAAACAGAATGGCATGCTAAACAGGTGAGATATTATCAATGGTATGTAATGTTTTGATTATAATAAATATTATCAAGATTATAACCTTCCTAATAGTGCATTGTGTGACAAAATCGAAATGAGTGATTATCAGGTCACATGATATGTATGATTTCACTGTTTATTGTAACCTATAATTCGTGGGTTGAATATCAGGTAGAGTAGAGACTATGTAGCACTTTACATTTTTCAATATCAGAATCAGATATTCTTTCAGATGTTATGCAGGCTACTAAACATGAACATGTACAATATAGTCGAAGATGTTCGATGTGTAGTGTCATATTGATTGATTAAAGCGTTCTAACGCAAACACTTACGAATAAACATGACACATATCGAGATGATTAGTGACGATTTGAACTGTGTAGCTTAATAAATAGGTTGTGGTTTGTGATTTTATTTTGACTATCAACTGATGTGTCCTATATGTGACCAAATTCTCTTCCTTGATTCGATTGACAGGTTCGATTTAATTTTTATAAATTACAATGCATTAATTGTGAATATTTAGCGTTTCCAATATATTCTGTAATGATCAAAACTAATTGTTTGTTTGACAAATTGACTGAAATGTTATATGATTTAAACATGCTTCCACAGCGTGATATGAAATAAATAATAATCGTAAACAATGTTAAATTTGGATGGCATTCAGCTGCGGTTTGGTGACTTCCTTCATTGTTTATCTAACGAAATTATGTTCCCGATCCACTTTGTTTAAAGTGATTGTTCACTTAGTGGTGACCATCACCAAGTCAGTCTTTAACTTAGTCATGATTAAACTGAATCATTAAAGATAACCAATTCATCTTCTTAAGAAGTGTCAAGAAGTTTTTCTTAAAGACTTTCTTCAACCATCTATTTTATGAACGTAGTTGAAATTTCATCGACACTTGTTGCCATGTTGCAAATCTATTAATTGAATTCGATCATTACTAAGGGACTCATAAGACTTGATACTAGTTACGTTAAACATCACACTCATATAAGTGGTCAATTGTGGCTTGAACAGCACAATGGTAAATATCTTAAAGTGTTATACAGAGTTATCTACTTTAAAACCAGCTAAAATGGATTTGTTTTGTAAGGATTGTAATCAACTAGCACTAATTCAAGATGTAGTAGAGTTTCCTTTTGATTATCAGCAACCATCTAAGATAATTTTGAGAATAGTTGAATAGAAGAGTAGAATTTTAAATGGAAAGATGACTCATAACCAATGAAACTGTACTAATGATATCAATCGTTGTTTTATTCAATTTTAAAAAGGGGTTGTTGATTTCTATTATGCATGTATATATGAATACTTTATAATCTCTGGTATCTAATCACTTATATTATCTGTTTAGTACTTCATTATGCTTTTACATTTCACCTTCTCGATTTTGCTTTTCAACTGTGCTGTTAATAAATTTGACAGCCCATGTTAATGCCAGTCTGTGACAGTCCTATGGTTGACTAATTGTATATTGAAACGATTATTATGAGATGATAGAGACGTTTTTCTAGTATGACGGATTTTAGAGGTGTTATGTTCTCTGAGACTTGTATTACTAAGGCTATTATCGATATACAGTCCGATTTCATTAGCACATACTTTAAGATAATCTAAGCTGTAATAATTTCTCCATAAGTGCCTAACAGACTATTCTCGTCGCCAGTAATTTCAGGTTTTTCAAACTGGCTTAATCTATCAACCAATATAACTAGCAAATATAAAGTTATAAATTCAGCCAAATGTGTTGAAAATCAAGGTGAATGTGCACATAATGATGACATAATTATGCATTATAAACAGTTAAGTCTCTAAAACCAATCTTTAATCAATTATGGAAAAATTCTAAGTGCTTTCAGTACACTGTGATATTTGCTGATAGCGAATGCTTCACCGTCAAAATATTCAGCTAAAGAAACAGAACACCCATCCCTTCAAATAGAAGGTATTTTTAATTTTTCATAGCTTTTATAATTCATTCAACTTATATTATTGACAACAAAGTAAAACTTGTTGGTGAAAATGGCTTCTATTTATTTGCATTCGTCATAGATTGATGCTGGCTGGGTGCCATCAAAAACCAAGGAGCACTGGATGGGTGTTTTATTCTAGTATAGGACTCTTAAAAAGTGTTCACCATCGATTCTACCGGGGAATCTAACCAAAGGTCTTCAAATTGGCGAACACTTAACCTTCTTCACCGATGGGCTGGCCGGCCTTTTATAGTAGAGTTCCAACTTCGATTAGTTTGTGACAGAGCTCGACAATCAAGCATTATCATACATTTATTTCATAAAATTTAAAACATTTCCCTAAAATTTCAATTAAATACAGGTTGACAATTGCAGTATTTCATCACTTCTATTAATCTATATTATATGGTGTGTTATTTCCCACTACTCTCAATAAGGCTCTATAAATATTAATTGTTCATATTCACTACCTCATCAGAGATCGGGCTAGGGACTTTAGAGATTTGTAGCAAGCTCGTAAACTTTAAACCATTGAAATGGTATTCGATGGTCAATATTTCCAATTTCTGTAAATTTGTTATATAATTTGGTTATCCTAGACACTAACCAGAGGGCAATTGCCTAAAATAGATATATTTTAAACTTTATTACAACTATTATAATCTTCTATAAGCGCTAAAACCGGTCTACGCTATACACATCTATAATTAAAGAACAAGACAGATTAATAAGTGATTCAAATAAGTGATCAAGAAGCTTGGCAAATTTTCACACCTAAATAACTGAGTCCTACTGCAAATATCAAGAAGGTGAATATCCAGCCAATGAGTCCCGACTGCGGCGAGACGCTTGTGAGTCGAGTTGAACTTAAATTATACGTATGAACCATGTTTGCATCGAACTAATCTTCTCAGGATGCATGTATGACAATAAAGACTAGTGAACTTCAGTCCCTAACAGCATCAGCAGGAAGATACAAACACTTTCAAGTTCAGTAAGTATGTTTTATTCAGCATGTGAAATTGTCCTTCGGTTCGTTAATTGCCCAAATGATGTACAATCGAATGTGTCTTCAATAAAAACTTCCGAAATACTTAAATTTTTATTCCTTACATCTATATGTTTCTAAAAGTCGTTTATGCATTAATTTATTTGCTTGTTGCTTCTCGTAAAGCAAATACAGTAGACCAGGATTCTTCAACCAAATCTGTACTGGGTCGTTTTTTCAGTTTCTCTTAAGTCCTATTCATTCTTTTAGTGTTGGCCTTCGATTCCTGGACCAGTGCCGTCCTTGAACTTTCTTTCTCTTAGCTTTGAGGATTCCAAGTTAAGGCTTGCTTAGTGACTCAGTTTGATTATTTTCGCAATGTGTTCTACTCAACTTCAGCATTTCTTCTCAATGTTTTCCTCAGTTGAAAGTTGGTTAGTTGGTTGTCACAGTAGATTGTTGCTGATGGTGTCTGGCCAACGAATCCGGAGTATCTTCAGTAGATAATTGTTTGTAAATACCCATATATTTTGAGTTCTCCAGTGGCTGATAATTCTAGCTTCTTGAAACAATATTATTTGTAGGAATTACACTGTAATTTGTAGAACCCATACACTAAATAATTAGAAACTAATAAAACATTTTGGAAATAAAACACTTATAGAACACTACATACGTTGACGATAATCGTAGTCCTCGACTTTCAATAAAAATTATTTTCTTTAATAAATTATCGTGACCCATGAAGTCACTGAAATAGTTCCAATCATCTGAACATGACAAAAATCAACATATATTATAATTTTGTCTGGTTATAGGTTTATAATGATGATACGACTGACTGAAAGACACATCATGTGAGTGACTGAAGTTCTGAGGCTTGTGTACCCCACGATTCTGTTATGTATCAAACCTAGAGGCCTTATATCCCAAGGAAAGCGGATTGGTTTGCATTTATTAACTGGTTTAATTCGAAGTATCACATGAACATCACATTTTAAAGTTGATGGGTAATTTCTTTACTCCGGTTGTAATTGAACCCTGCCTATTATTATCTTCAGAATAGGGCTCCGGAACTACACCCTGTTGTTATTCACTAGTATGTAAATGATCATTTTTATTACACGGTGTTATGAAGTTTCTTTAGTTGATGCTAAATAATGATGAATATTAAAAGTTCAACTGAATATCTTCTCAGAATTCATCTATTTACATTTATTGTGTCAATTTCTATACATCTAAAACAGTATAGATATTATTTTAGATAACCTCTTTAAGATTTACTGATTTGTATTACAGAGTTGAGACGTTGCATGAGATAAACTTAGATTCAATGAAGAATCAATTAACATACTTATATGAGGTTATCTAAGGTCACTGTCAGTTATATAAGGATAAGCATTCATATATATATATATATATATATATATATATATATATATATATATGCCTATTCGTATCTATGACTTCTCTAAAATCTATTATTATTAAGATATTTCCAAGCATTAGTTGTCGAAAGATTTAGTTCTATATCCCGAATTGATCTTAACTAGAAAGCCTTATCAAACCAAAAAGCACCAGATAGATGTTTCACTCTCTTCAGTGAGCATTCATAATACAATCAGATAATTGAATCTAGGAACTTCTGGTCTTGTGGCGAACTCTCGACTATTAGATCACTGAGTTGACCGGCGATCAATGTTTGATATTTCTGACTTCTTTTTGTAATATATTTGTTCGGACTCATAAACTGATATAGGTAAGTAACTGCATCGCAATTGTTCCAAAATTCTCTACAACACACAATTACAATGAATATCAGCTCACTAATGACTAACTTTAGTAGTCAATGGATGTCAATGAATGAAATCACGTGATTATAATAACGAAGTGAATAAGGATAGAAATATCATCTGTCGAATACCAACTGGTTAATCACTATAACAATTAAGCGTTTGCAGAGAAATATAAAGCTCCTGTGCTTCATGTCCTGACAAAGTCACGAATTTTCTACTCTTAAGGAGTTATATAATAAGATGAAATAGCTTCTCAGTGCCATTTCTTCATTTTCATTGGTTATCTTACTCAAACCAATTCCTAACATTGAATTCAAATGATAAAATAATCCTATTTTATGCAATTACATTAAATCCCATTCACATCATTTATTTTTTTATTCACTTATTAAAAGATTGTATTCAATAAATTTCGTGAAGCATTAAAAGAACAAGCGGAACCATTGAAAAAGTTAATTGCTGTAGCTGATCGTGATGGAATGTTCTTAAATGAATCTTTAGCATCTATTTTCTATTCAAAGTTAACATTCTATCAAAAATTATATCAATCGCAAAGAAATGCTTACTTAGCAACTATATAGGATAAACAATAGTGATATGCATATACATGTATGTATACTTAACATTTGAAACCCTTCCAGCCAGCCTCCTAACTGAATGCTGAACAACAGAATATTGAATCTCAAAAATTTAATGAAATGGGTTACTTTTCTTGTTATATTTTACCTGAAATAAGTTTTAATGAAATAAACTTTCTTTTTGAACAAAAATATGTTCTTTTAGAAAAAATCTCGACACTGTATCTGGAAATCCTGGGCTCGATTCCTAGCGGGGTCTTAGATGTTCACTGATAAAGGGTATTACACTACGATGAAACAGCTGTCCAGTGTCAGTTCTTGATTTTCGATAGTTATTTAACTCACACCAGTTCTTAATATCAAATTTTAATTTAACAATCGCCACATCAGTCAACGACAATCAATGTTAGCTAGTTAGTAATTAACTTCTTCAGATAATTCCTAGAGTTCAAGTGAAAAAACATGGCCAATGGACTTCAACTACATTGGATATAAGGTAGCTACCTACTGATGGTAGTTGTTCGGGTCGCACAGATATATCGCGATTTGGCTACGTTAGAAATATCACCCATTTAAACCTAACTCATTGATCTAACAGTTAAATACTTACTGAAAAGCTTCACTGTAATAGGCTCTATCCCCACAGGGGTTGTGGATGAACAGTGTTAAAGAACTGCATACTAGGACCAAACAACTGTCCACTATTTCTTGGCTTACAGTGGTTATCTAACTCAGATCAATAAGTGATATCGAATTCGAACTAGTATTTTGAAATCTTGAGAAATATGTTAAAATTTATTTATATCAATGAATAAATAAAGTGTTGACAAACAGCTAATCTCACACATTTCACTATTCATTACGATTTTCAGTAAGATAAGAACACTAACTGTAACAGAATAATCTATGAATTCATTCTAATTCGATGTTTTACTTTCGATGAATAACAACCCAGAATTAATTATGATCATTTAGAAACTTAAGAAACTTTAAGTTGACATTAAAAATGTAATAAGTGAGGATTTTGGAGATAGTTAACTGTCAATTTTTGTCATCAGCAAATTGATCTGAATCAGACAACTATTGATCACCTGGAAGTATCGGATAACTGCTTCGTCCTAGTAAGGGACTCTTCTGCAGTGAACATCCACTACCCCATCGAAGACCTAACCCAGGACCCTATGGCTCCGAGGTAGAACCATTCACCATTAGACTACTGAGTCGGCTTATAGGGGTTGATATTTCTAATTCAGTCAATTCTTGATACTTTTGCTCTATCCTCATCCATGCCATCGGTAGGTAACTTCCTCATACCCGACACGGTTGAACACCACCGGCTACCTCTTCTCAGTAGAACTCCAGGAATTACCTCAAGGAGTTAGTCACTAG
The DNA here is from genome assembly GCA_025215515.1 of Schistosoma japonicum. NCBI lineage: Eukaryota > Metazoa > Platyhelminthes > Trematoda > Strigeidida > Schistosomatidae > Schistosoma > Schistosoma japonicum. The sequence continues at coordinate 38,876,898 of CM046064.1, read as the reverse complement.
TTAGCTGACTATATCAGTTTTAATTGCAGGTTGTGGAGATAGTGAACTGTCAATATAAGTGTGAATCAATTAGAAGAATACGACACAATTAACTACAAATTAATACCTCATTAATAATATAGTTGTTTATTTATTGGTCAGATATTACGATATTCAATAGAATAGAACTGAGAATAGTAAAGATACAGAGTTAAACAGAAGATAAATAATATAAGTTATTTAATAATAAATATAAGCAACGGAGCAATATTCTGTTAAACAACATTTTCGTTGTTAAATTTCCAATTCTTATTTGAACATTAGTCAGTTAATCACTGTGTCACACTGATGTGTAAACGGCAGATCTATAAATCATTGTAACTGAGCTTAGATTACTGATGACTATCTGTGTATTAATTTTTCTAAACGTTAATCATCGATACTTCTCAAGCTTTAAATCAAAAGATAGGAAGGGGGCTGAATCCAAGATATAGAAGTTTCGCAGTAGACGCTTAACCAACGTCACATCTCAAATGTACAGCATCCAGTGGAAGGATTCCAATTTTTCGGTCAGTCTGTAATAGGATAAGGTTGTTATTAATTGCCATTGATGATAATTGTTTCACTATAGACAAACGCTAAGTTTCAAAGCCTCTCAAGTTTTAAATCAAAATAACGAAAAATGGGACTGAAGACCGTACTTAAGGAGATGTTGAATATGTGTTAAAAATCGTGTGTGTATTTATAGTCTAAAAGTGATTAAGAACTATCACTGAACTTTGTTCAGTTCAACAGCAATAAGTTGTGCTCTACCAACCACATGAATCTATGTCAGCAATCCTCAGTCATCCAGAGTCGACTAGGAGGATTTCCACTTCGCTTAGTATCAGTGGTGATAACTACCTCATTCCAGACACGTCTGAATTCCATTAGTCGAGACTACGTACTAGAACTTCCTATGAACCTTAAAGTACATCACTTGTGAGTTGATTATTATTAGTCATATTGATATGGACTTGCAAAGACTAGTTTTGGTCCACTGCTTCTATTCGCTGTAGACTGGACACCACTGCAACCCTACAGTACTGGAAAATTGTTTCATCTCGGTAAAGGACTCTTTAGTAATATGCACCTACGACTATACCTAAGGTTGAGTCCGGAACCATAAAACCAAATGAATTTAAGATTGAATTTATAATGAGATTTGAATTTTTACTTATTCCCTTACTAGAGGTGATATATTTATAAGAGTTAAAATAAAGTATGTGAATATTTTTAATTGTCAACTAAGCAAACAATTGTTATTATTTCTACCTTTGAAGTATAATAACATATCACACAAGATATACTATGACTAATGTCAGCTAAGGACTAGAGGAGAAATAAATAACTTTTACGACTATCGTACTATGAAACTTTTCATCAGTGCACCTACAGCACCCTCAGATTTTTTACTAACAGAACAAATGAGCTTATAACAGATGGTTTATATTTGCAGATTTTAGTCTTTTAGTAACATACACCTAGAATAATCCAGTGCGATTAAGTGATAATGTGTAATTTTAGACAAGTTTAAGCCTTATTGATAAATGATTTATAGAAACTAATCAGTTTTCATAATGAACTGTCACCAGTTAGTAATATTTCCTAAGTAAAATTTGTGAATCATTCGGAAAAATATCGAACACATGAAAAAACTCAAACATGGAAGGTACAATTTATTAGATTCAATAAAGTCAATCATTATTGAAAGTTGAACCTACGATTTGCTAATTAAAAGAAAATATTACAAGAGATTAATAACTTTCACATCAATATAGGACTGAGGTTTCCTTCAATGTGATCAATATTTCCTATTGTGTTTTGTAACCAGTATTTTCGGTGATTTATCTTATGTAATTCACACTGAAACTTTCATTTCAGGTAACTGAGGATAATCGCAATTGGATGCTGATGCACTTGTTCAATGTAGTGGGGCACTAACAATCAACATATTTAAACCAAATTTATACATTTAAAAAGAAGCAGTAGTAGAACACTTCTTACCAAGGTAATGTTGCAATCATTTTCTTTTTTCTGTTAATCATTCACTCATTACGTCATTTACGGTTTTCCGCCTATTTTGATTACGTCATTATAATTCTGAAAATTTAGTTACTTTTGGCTTGTTTTAGTAACTAATCCCAGCTCATATTATTGTTTTGACTGTTGTGGGGATAATCGACAGGAAACCCTAAACCTAGTTTTCGTGCTATGTAATACTCGTCAGCACGTTGTTCCCTACCCGTAACAAACTTCATCTCTACATAGTGCCAGTGATATCAAGTCACTTAGGCTAGTGACCACATTACAATTCCATAGATAGAGTTCGATTAGCACTACAAAGAATTTATCAAAATCTAATTAGTCACTACATAGTAATCAATCAATATATTGTTATGACTTCATGGTTGTGATTATGCATATTTCATTTTGGTCTCATTTATTCCATTACGTAATAGATGAATTCTATGGCTATGTGACTTTGTTGATAACTTGAGATCCCAGAATTTTCAATTACAAATTATGTTTATATTCATCATATTTTTAATTATATTAGCTTTATCTGATTATTTATTTCACTATGATTCTAATTTATGACCACTAATCAGTGTCACTTATAGAGTATATCATTGTTTATGCAGCTGATGAGAACTTGACGGGGCGAAGTGAATTCATTTCCTTCAGCTCAAATGTTTGTTCTTTCACTCCTTCGGTATGTATGGTGAAGCCTGAAAAAAATAAACAATATGATGATAAAAGTTATACTTAATATTGCAATACTCATCTATTGAAAGAACTTAATCAAATTCCCTGAAAATGACTGAATATAACATGTACACATATTGAACATTGAATAGACTAACTGTAAGTAACCGTATTATTATGTAAACAATGTGTAGTGTACATCGTAATTTCTCGTTTATTTATTAAATAAAATGAATTTAATTGTATCTTATTCTAATTAAGTTTTTCATCTAAGTTGTTACTTCGATAGTTAATATGACTTCAATTTCCACGTAAGACTGAGTTACATGTATGTAATCGTATCATATTCATATTTTGTAGATTTAATTTCAGGCTGTAGATGTTGTATAATACTGTTTCTAGGTAAGTCCACTGTATTTATTTGTCGGTCCGTCATATTTTATGGTAATTCTTTAGTTAGTTAGTTAGTCTTTGTTAATAAGTTGTATATCTACGTAAAGCTGAGGCTAAGAGTAAGCCACAAAGCTGTCTTTGAGTATTGCATGAAAACAGAAACACAGTAAAGGTGATAAAGACTCAAGAAAGTTTAGTTCTTCCTTACAGTAATCATGTAAGTGGCTTACACTTCGTTTTTAGAACACTGGGGGGCGAATTATTCTGATAGTGGGAATGTTCTTAAAGAACTATAATGTAAATGACCCATGAGAGTGAAGTAGGTTTCGCGAACGTTTCTAAAGTATTGGCAGAATCTTGTAAGTGCTTAGTTTTGTGTATCTGAGTTTAATCAGCTTTCTCATAAGAGTTTAAGTTTTATGTGCTTGTAATTCATTGAAGATAAAAACTTATTGCAAAAACCATATGAGCTGGAAAGTTTTTGAAAGACAAAAGTTAGTGTCATGCATCTATATAGAACGTTTTTCCCTTAACATTTGGTCAGTATGCTTCAATTATTAATGAGTATTACCTGTGTATTCCTGTGAAGTATAATACATTTTGTGAATATTTAACAAATCTAAAATGATTTAACAATTGATGAAACAATCCATGTATTTGTAAAATAAACAATCATCTAAAAAGTACAACATAGAAAATATATCATCAATTTGAAAGAAGAAAAATTCATTACATCACTGAATACCTTATAAGTTTAATGGAGATAATCAATGAGGAAATGGTTAATGTGACAAATATACAATAGCAGTATAAAGATCATCATGAAGTAAACAGGATTACTAGATAATGAATCGATAGAAACAGCAGAAAAATGGTAACTTTGCCAAAAGGTGATCAGTGAACAAAACAAATCATGCACAATTGCTTATGAAGATGGTGGATCTGATCAATTCCACTGTCTTTACACTTATCTAATTAGTTACTGTAATCCATATCACAATCAGTTCATTCAATACAATACATAGTTAACTTTAAAAGAACTATAAGTAGATGTAAATTTCAAAAATTAGTAAAATACTGTTAATGTATATACAACAATTTGAGTAGAATAGATGAAAGTAAAAAAAAACAAACAAACAAGAATTTCATTAATATGTCATTAATGTATGCCTTCTAATGTTATTTCTCCATTAAGAATCATATTATATTGCCTACCTTTCAGACTGATTTTTCTACATCAATTTTATGATTATATTCAATGTTAAACACTCAAATTCAGCCTCATAGTATGTTGATTGGTTAGATTACTTTCAACTTTCAACTAACTAACTTCTTATAGGCTATTGAAATAGATGGATAGGATTTTATTGCCCAGTGATAATATACTCACTTCTTATCTATGAAATATATACATAGAGATATACACATCAATAACATACAAATAGCATATAATTTTAAGTAACATACTAACAAATTTAGTTAAATGAAATAGACTATATTCATGTGTTATCTACTAGGGGAAAAATAAATAACCCTAGAGATTGAAGTTACAAAAATTTTGAGAATAGAAAAAGGAACTAAAATTTGTATTTTTATGGTAAGTATCTAATTATGATTAGTATGTTTATAATTATGTAATATATTTGATAGTATTATTAGAATTTCAACATAATGTCAGCTTAATTCAATGAATAAAATAGGTTTCAAAACTATAGAGAATCCTTATAGTTCACGGGACTATTTAATTCGAATATGGTGATTTCATGGTGACAGGTATTAAGTTTGGTTGCACGTATTCGTCACAGTTTGATGTTGGTTATGTACTACAGAAACTACAGAGCACTTGACAGCTATTTAGTCCTAATATGAAACTTTTCAGGATCGTGTAGCCTCCATTTTGCCAGAGAATAGAATTCAGAGTAATCATGTATCACGAGAGGGCTTAATCACCTGTACCACTGAACGAATTCTAACTTACATCAATTTGTGATATAGTGCAACAATTATCTATTGAGATTAGTGATTACAGTTGCATTCTTGACAAGTCTGAACTCCAACAATCACGATTCCTTATTAGAACTTCAAGGACCTCCTGAAGTTAGTCACTAGTCAGCTGATTATTGTCAGTGAATTAGAATGATTCTGTGGAAAAAGGTATTAAATTTAATTGTTTGCATTCGTCACAGTATAATCGTAGAGCTTTATCATAAACTGATAGAAGTGAGAATCATACCACTGAACACCGATACAGTGGTGTAAATGGTTGAGCGATTAACGTAAGACTAGAACGTTCTAATTTCCACTGGTACGTGATCTAAATCAATTTGTAAAGAATACAAACAGCTATACTTAATACCTATTTCTACATAACCACCTCAATTATTCTGATTAGCTTGATAAAATCTATATATCAACATAACTACCATTTAATTACTTATGTTGTTTAGTGGTACATTCCTATTTATTGTAATTGTTTCTATGATATCACTTTTTTGTAACAGCCATAGCTAAGCATAAAGGTAAGACTAAAGTACAATGTCTGACGACAGCTGGGAGATTCAGGATACGACTTTAAGGCAATTTCAACTAGTAAAAAAGAGCAGGTTATGAAGATAATTGGTAGTAAAAAGAAAAAAAGGTTATTAAGAAATAAAACATTGTTATCATTAATGTTTATATTTCGATTGAATTACTTGTATATACCTCCCTATGATAAGGGATATATTCAAAAACGTAAAAATACCATAGTTGGATGTATAAATCTTTGATTTCTGACTTCTAAGAAACAACTGTTATCTTAACCGAAACTTCCATCCTATCTATACCTGAAGGTGTAATCATAATCCAACTTTAATCCTTAATCGCGATACGGATAGTAATCTAACCTGAAATGCTAACATTTAAATGTAGTCCTAGATACAAACCATAATCATTATTCTAAATCTTAAGTCAGGAGCCTATTACGTTATTACTATTTAAATGCCATACAGATGAAATATGATGAAGCAAGTGAGAATGTCCGTGCCATTACCTTCTTACTCACTTAAGTTGATGGCGGTATTTTGTGTTTTATTCGATTAGTTGTGCATTATTAAAGAAGTGAGTTTGTAAGGCATACTCTTATCCCTCATATGAAGGTGTTTGTGGGAGGTTGTGTATGTCTATTGATAGGATGTGACGAGTTAAGTAGAATGAAAGGAGGTAGGAAGTCGTGCACCAACTACTTCCATATTTAAAGGTGGTTGGGTGATGTGAAGTGGTGGAATGGGATGGGGATTATATAGGATTTAATGATATGCTATGTTTTCAAAGCAAATTAGTAATAAAGTGGTCTTCTGAAGCTATCACTTTCTTGTAAACACACTTTTCTTACATGTTATCGTGTTGCTTTCCTATTTATAATCAAATTAATTTGTATGCTCACTGTGACTTTGAAACATCAGAGTCGGTCAACGCATTTAAACTTTACCAGTTTTTAATGTCCAGTTCTCCAATTTTCCTATTTTGATTTACATTGTCATTAGATATTAATGACCATTCACATACATTGAGGATACTTTGTGAATGAGTTACATTACAGTATTCTGTAATTAAATTTAATAGTTAAGGATTTCATGACATTAACATAACTTTCAGGCTACATTTAGGATCATTTATATTCAATATATAGGAAAAAATGTATGATATAACTATAGGTTAATTGCTATTTTAGCAGTTTCCATGTTATTACAAATTCAGTTTGATCTATTGGAGTTAATCAGTATCTAGGATTTAGACAAACCAACTAGTCAGTAATTAGTGAAAGGAAATATCCCCACTCAGAATGCATCATTCACCTCAAGATAACAGGTATGCCTTGTTGACCAGTCCCATTACCTTGAAATCTAGGTGTAACAGTGTCACCTTTCAACTACTTTTAACCATTTAACAAACTTAACAAAATATATTAACTAATCATTTACCTGCATTTCTTATCTGTTGTAATATAATTATAATAGCTAGTTGGATAAAGTAAAATGATTTATAAATTGGGTGCTAAAATATATATAAACGACTAGGACAAATTCGCATTTTCCTGTTGATTTGTCATGGACTTTAACTGATCAGTCTCCATTTAAGTTGGATTGTGACTGGCAAGTGAAATCAAGGACGCGCATTTTGTCCTATTTGGGACCCATCGGCTGGATGTACCTACATCCCAATGTTGATGTTCACAGTGGGATTCGAACTAATGGTCAGTCTCTGTTGGTAAACATGCAGTCTGAGTGAATCACCTCGATATAGAAATAAATCACAAGTACTGTTCAAGTTGGATTGTGACTGTTTGTAGTCAGTAGCCTAGCGGTGGACGAGGTGGCGTTTTACACGAAACAGACTGAGTTAGAATCCCGTTGTGGACATTAGCACTGAGATCTAGGTTTATTTAGCTAATGAGTCCTAAGTAGAACAAAACACACCCCCTGGATTTCGCTTGTCATTCACAATCCAACTTAAACAATAAACAAACGACGTTCAAAATATCTGAAACTTAATCCTATGAAACTGAGAACTTTATTAAAATGTTGCTTTAACTATCCTACTACAGAATCTGACCATTACGTTTAAATTGTTAAATAGACCAATTCAAGGTACAACTGTTTGCTTATATTATGAACTAGTGGTATTTATATCCAATGCTGAGTTCAAAATCATGATAAACGTTTATGCATAACTAATTCTTCATTATGTCCAAAAAGAACATACATCTCGTCAATTACCTTTCATTAATATTGAAGTCGAGGCTATCTTCAACGTTTTCATTTTTCACTATGTATACCTTTTGTTTAGTGATTGTATACTGCATATTAGAGTATATGTTTCACCAATGATATAAGAATAATATAAGAAGCATTAGCTTTTATTTGATATGAGTTTTTCATCTATCATGAAGGGCTGGACTTCATTGTACATAGAAGTTAGTTGAAGATGACCTCATTCATTATGATATATTCATTAAGTTACGTTATTTCAATGTGACTAAAAACCATTCATGGTTGAGGTTTACAACGACACTGACTGGAATGCTATGTTATACATTACCTGGATGAGAGTATACGATCCTGTAACAAAGAGGCAACAATAATATCTGTAATAGTTACAGTGTTTATTAACGTGGTTACAAATAATTTATCATTATGGATTGAACTAAATAATTATGATGGAACTAATCGTTGAATAAATCCATTTCATTTATGGATTCAAATTCTGTAACAAAGTTGATGGTATACTGATTAGTCAAAATTATAAACAAGGAATATTAAGCCATCTAAGTTAAACTGATTTCATTTCTGGCTGACTCCATGGAATGTTGTGTATCAAATGACCCATTATGTGCTGAGCTTAATTCTAATTAACCGTTGAAAAATTTTAACCATTAGACAGATGGTTCGTTGTAATGTAAGATCTATCATTAGTACGTATCCATGACCGATATTTAACCGATAATGGTAATCAAAGTATTTCTGACTCAAAAATTAAATATACCAAAATTTGTATGGATTCCGATAAGTGATAATAGTTATAAATTTCGTCTACTTGTAAGTTATGAGAAAATCTCGTATATGATGAGGTCTAATATAACTCATCAGATACATTATCTGATATTATTAACTCCATGCATTTTCCCCACCAACGACTACAAAAATAGTCCCTCAGCTAAATTGTTTTTACTGAACTCTTCATAAGACTATATCATTTCCGGTTTTTAATAACTAAAGACCTGATAATTTACCACAATTTCTTTTATCCCAGATGATAGGTGGTTAATCGTGGACCCTGCTTGACCTAGGATTTGTGCTAAATGGAACTTACTTGCAATCTTTAAAGAATTAGCACTCCTCGTTGAGCTCAGACCTGAGTTAAGTAGTTCTGACTACGATTTCATTATTTTATTTCATAAACATTCAGCTGTGCACAACGATGATCCCTTCTTCATGCACCTACATGAGTTATCGGAACTGACCATCCAAAGCTTATAAAGACTCGTAAAGCCTGAAAAATAACTCTTATAAATATATATGGTGCTATATTAGGAAACTATGTGAATAGGTATTAGATGAAGTCATTAACGATATGATCTTCAAAATTTGAGATTTATTGTCATTTAATTGTGATCTGAATCAAAGAATAGTATAAACTAAAGGATCAATGAAAAAGTAGAACCTCTGAACAACTTTTATAAGCGTGGACAGACGAAAATGTCATAAATATCGTCGAACCAGCTGTTTTATGCTGTTTGGTTTTCATTGATCTTCTAGTTGATGTCAATTATTGAGTACCTTAAGTTATTCACAACATTTTCATTCTTCATTATGTATATTGTATCCGGTACTTTCAGTCACTTTTACATTTACTTGGTGAGTGACTATTCAATAGTATAGTGTCTAATCCTTATTATAGTTTGAAATTAAATAGTAATTTCCTGTCTATTAGCTGACATGTTTCGTAGATGAAAGTTATAGTTACTGAAAATTACACTTTCACTCAATAAAACAAATGGAAAATAACTGAAAATTACTGAATGTAACATATATATTAAACATTGAAAATCTTGTCTCTGAAATTATCTTGAACATTTGCATATTTAAATTTAATACTACCATAAGTGATGTACCAACATATATCTTACTAAACAGCTACACCTCTATATATAAGTACTTATTCCATAAGTCAGTGGACTAATGTTGATAACCTTCTACACTTCACGCATTAATCATTAGTTAATTATCAGTCTTTTCTCTTACCGTTGATTGTATTAAAGTGAAATGTTTTTGTAGAGACTAATATTAGGTTAGTTTTGGTTGGATTCATCACAGATTGATATCGGTAGGGTACAATTAAAAATCAACGAGCACTGGACAGCTGTTTCGTCCTAATATTGGATTCTCTTGCACTGTACACACTCGATTCCACTAAATGAATCAAACGCAAGGCCTTCAGGTTGACGAACGCCTAACCCGTTGTATCACTTGGGGTGGCTTTTAATGTTAGAATTACCGCTTCAAGCAATTTGTTATATAAAGAGACTATTATCTATAATCATCGTGAATAACTGTCTTACTTCCGATATGTTTGAACTCCAGCAGTTAAAACTTTTCACTAGAACTTCAGGAATATCTTGAATTGAGTTTACACATAAAATAATAAACTGAGTTGAGAATGAAAGTAACAAGATGACTGAATGAAATTCGTCAATTTACTTTTGAAACTTGTTCACAATACATAGGGCATTTTTATTATGAATGATATTTACACCTTATGGTGTTACTCGTAGAATGTAGGGCATTATACTATTACATTAAAGTGGTTTAGTATCTCTCGTGAATGATTACACTAAGGCGCTTATCCTAACTTTTATTAATGAAGAGCTACTTGTACGGTACTGGCAACAAATAAATAAAAGATTTTGAACATTAAGTCATTCAGACTAGCTTCCTTTCATTAAACCATATAAATGTATCTATGGTTTCGACTAAAACACAAAACTAGTTTGTAATACGAACATATTTTTTGATGAATCAGTTAGCCTACGGCTAATTAATGTTTTCTAGTTGTTGGGGGAGGGGGGGCAGCTAAATATTGTAAATAATCTTCAGCGGCAATAATGACAGTAGTTATCTACAAGTTAAATTTTAGAAGGAGGCTAGAGCCATGGGTCTACTCGGTTGTTCTACACTATGAAAGAGCACTTTTTTCATTAAATATCATAAAACACTGATTCAAGATGACCCTTATGACTTCGGAATGTAACTGGAGTGTTTAAAGAGAAACTCTTTCAAGATCAGTCACATAAAGCGTTTTTGTGAGTAAATTTTTAATGTGTTAGGCTTTATGATTATAAGACGTTACCGTCAACAATGGACATTTATAAGGTAAGATGAGGCGTAGTATAATAGAGTCGATCTTACTTTTAGCGTATTCATTCTGTTATGAAAAGTCAGTATCAGTGAAACTTGGTTGCTTAGGCGAAAAATTTTACTATTTTCACACATTAGAACAATAGGCGGTACAAAATCTCCCCCAAGCCTAATATTTAAGGCTTTTAATCTCACTGGTCTGATTAGGTTTATTGTATTCATGAATAGTAAAGGATATATTAGATTTGTTAACAAGCTGTTTTTTTCTGCTTTTATCTTGTGAAACGAAAAAGCATACTACTTTCAGTTATTTCTGATTTAAGTTGTCGAATTCTATTGGCATTGAATAGTTCCCCTTTTAATTTTAAATAAGTAAATGAGTTCCTGAATGAAAGTTACTTTAAATCTGAATATTTTTGCAATCTTTAGTCAAACATTTAATTGTTTCTCTTACTGGGTACTGTAATTCAAATAGACATCTTCATTTACTTTCATGATTGTCGACTATACAGACAAGTTGACGTAGTAGTCGAATCTCCATTTCGTGATGAACTAATTGAGACATACTGGCTATAGCATTATTTCCTTTAGGTATTAGCTAGCACAACAACTCGGTTAGAGATTAATAAAACTAAAAGAAACAAACTTAGTGTCTGATGAAGAAGTTGTACTGTTGACCTTCCTGATTCGTGAAAATATTGAGGTGTTTCTCTTAGCTGATTAATAATTCCCATAATACTACCTCATCACAATGAAATGTTAGCATGTGACATATCTTATCTTGCCCTGACAACTTTCAATCCCTGATAGTAAAATCTTTCAAAATACCTAGCCAATATACATCTATCCAAAATTAATTCTGTAATTTGATTATCACTAAAATTATTCTTAAATTATTCTTCTTAGAAGTGAAATTATTAAATGCTACAGAAATTAAAATTGTGAAATTATTATAGAAAGTTGAAAAAAAAAACATAAATCAGAAAAAAAAAAAGACAAAGAAAGCTTCAACAATAACATTCAATAGACAGAATATATTTTCTGTATCACGTTGCTTGATATATTTACTTCAATATGGCAAGTTTTATTGCAAAACAATTAATTGGAAATCAATTGGATTCAGTGAAAGGTAAGCATATCTATATTTTTATGTATGATTTATATGTTTTTTCAGTTAGTTAAAGGACAAGAATCTGTAAAGAGTATGTTAAAGGTTGTTGGGTTTAACAACTAGTTGATTAGTAGAATGAATTTGTATATTCCCATTGATTTGTTATAGACTGAAGCTGGTCAGTCACTGTGAACAACAACATTGGGATGCAGGTACATCCAGCCGATGAGTCCCAAAAAGGACGAAACGCGCGTCATGGATTCCACTTGCCAGTCACAATACAAATTAAATGAAATTAGTTGATTAGTTGTAACTGCAAATTCATAATGATGAACTTCAGATAGAATATGAACTACTCAATAGTAGTATAATACATACTAGAGGCTGATTGTAACTAATGAACTCATACAAATCAAGAAGTATCAAAAAGCTATTCCATTCTAATATGAAACTCATCATTAGGGTACATCTACAACTCTATCAGAGGTTAAACTGATGAGCAACAGTTCTCGTGACAAGACCACTAAATTGATTATCAGTAGTTTACACTAACTCATGATATTTCATAATTATTATTCTATGCCATCGGTAGACATTCTTGACATTGTTGATCTCCGCGGATTATGAATTTCTTAAAAGTTTGTTAATTACCACTCAAAATTGATTCCATTGTGCATACAATTATCATGATAAGGAGTTTATCGAAATTGTTAATTGTTATAAGAGATGTTCCGCGCTTCCTGATTTTCATAGGTTGTTCTCCTGTAATCAGTCTATAATGTACATTCACTTAGTCATAGAAATTTAAAGAATATATTACTGTTATGTAACCCTGTTATACTTTCTTCTAAGCTTGATAAATTATACAAAATCTCTCTACAATATCTCTTAATGTTTCTATTTATTTTATAAAATTTCCTTTACTAATATAAATTTAAGGCCACGGTAGGGTGGATGCGTCTAGAGTTCTTAATCTTAGCTAGAATAACAGGATTAAATAGTGTAACTTCATTAATGTCTGTTGACTACGAATACTGAATTCATGTTATTCTTAACGAAGTGAAGTTAGTATCTAAGAAACTATCTATTAAAGAGAATATATGAAATTACCGATGCTGAACTATTTGTAACCAATATCACCGTATTTGGTATGTTTCAATTGAAGTATTGAAAGCTTATGTACGGTTGTAACGCTATTGTAGTGTTCAACTCATATCTAGTGTCCTATGATACGATAATTCCACCGGCTTGATCCCAAGTCAGGGTAAATACCAGAATATATTCGAAGACGAGAATAGCAGAATGTGAAAATAATACATTAGAATTTATGTAAAATCCACATCAGAACGTTTTAAGCATGTTTTGAGTGCGCTTTATTCAAGATTGTATTGTGGTAACACTTCTTGCTGACTAGTTAGACGTTTAGGTGACGTAATTAAGTCTAATGTAAACACCCGTTTAAACTACTGGTAATAATGTGCTTACTCTAGTCTCTCATAATGATTCACTTATAGGTGTATTCCATTGACATTCATAAAAATGTTTAAGTTTATAATTTCATATCCTATACTTTCAAAGTAAAAACTGTATGTTGCGACTATCAGTGTACAACAATGTATTACTGATGAATTGTATCAGATTACATTTGATGAAAGATCCATTAACATAAACATGAATTTTGAAAATAAACTTTAACTAACAAATGTTTGGTTCTTTACTCTTATGACTTATAATGGTTGAGACAAAACAAACCAATGGGAGTTGTATTATGACTACAACCTGAGTAACTTGTAAAACCCTGATTAGTAGACACAATACCTGAGCGATCAAAGCTTACCCACAGAGTTATGGATACAGAGAATAAACACTAGAGAATAAAGGCTAAGACTAATACATTTATTGAGTAAAATTAATGGTTTTTATATAACATATACTGGACCGATTAGTAACAGGAACTTCAAAGCACAATATAGACTGAATTTGTGGGTGGGTGGGGGAAAGAATTGGATACAGGGCTCAAGATAATTAGATCATAATATAGTTACAAAAATTTGGAAATGGAATCACTTGATAATCGTTAATAGTAACCAGATTTAGAGTGAAATATTATTTTTATTGATAGAATTGAACTATTAAGTTAGAGTTTTACTGTCTATAGTAAGAAATGTGTAACAAGTATATGAATTTAAATAAGTGAACTTAAATAGTTTGATGTCACTCCAAAACTGATAAACTGTGATCACATAGACATCTCAATAGTGCATAAATGAACCAAAACGCAAAGCCTGTCTTTTAGACGGAATTTTCCTGCTGTTGGATTGGCTGTATCTTCAAGAATTGATTAATCGAATTAACAACAAATAAACTTTTGTATTACTTTAAATTATCCAACAATGTAATATTTTGGAAGTGACTAAATAAAACAATAATCTTCAAAACAACCAAGAAATATCTTAACACTTATCCCTCTATTCAAATCCTTTCTATTATTAACTGCTCCAGTCGGATTAGATGAAGTAGTAGACCTGATGTGTATTAGTAACTCAGTGTTTATAACTCAGTGATGCATATGAATAAAATCGGAGTATAGTACCACACCAAACCAGAAATAAGAATTAAAAATCAGTGGAAATCTGGAGTATCAATGGTGTAAACACTGAGTTACAGGTACATGACTGTAATTTATGAAGGGTATAAGGTATTCCGATAGTTTGAGGATGGGCAAGAAGGGTCAATTGAAAAAAAATTACTTAAGTAACACACGATGACTTCCCAATCTGTACAAAACAAAAATAAGCAAAGTAACCCACCGTAAAATTTATTTAAAAATTCTACATTTCTAATTTACTCTCTCAATAAAATAGTTGTATCCTTAGAAGTTACTAAAAACTAACTCCTTTGCCAAAAAGTCAGGTTCATTTATTCAACTTTAAAACTGTTAATATCAATTGAATTCCTATACCCAATTATGACAGCTTGTCGGAAGTTGAGTTATTTAGCCATTTAGTCGCATAACCTCACTTCTCTTGGTGAATAGTACCGTCATTCATAACTAGATCTAATTATAATATGGGACTACTCATAATGTATTATGCGTTTGTATACACGCTTTTTCATAGTACATAATGAGTAATTTACTTATTTATTTATAATGTCATTTATTCAAGGTGCATTAGGGGATAAGAAAGATGAGGGAGATAGTGTTTTAGGAGGACGAAAAGAAATTGATCCAGAAGTTGAAGCTGCATTACGTGAAGCAGAAGAAAAACGAGAAGCCAAGCATCGTAAAATGGAAGAAGAAAGAGAAGTAATGCGTCAAGGAATCAGAGATAAAGTGAGTTATTTTGTGTTATAACGTATTACATTTATTCCCATAGACATATCTGTAAAGGCTAGTCTCAACATTATAATTATAACATGTGATATCCAGGAAGCCTTGAAGTTCTTATTGACTTTTATTAGTCTATGAGTAAATAGATTAGTTCGTCCTGATATCCCTTTTTGTTATTGATGTTTATATAGGTTTCTTTCACACCATTTATCTCAGCATTTTATTTTACCTTTGACTATTTGATTAACAGACCTCTATCATCAAAGTTCATAGACTAGATCTATATCAATCTAAATGTCATACTTCCATTAATTTAATGGCATTCAAAGAATTTTTCTAGTCCGAAATTTCTATTTTTCACAATCTAATTCGTATATGAATTTAATAATATAAGTGATAACGCTTCATTTCCTTTTGGTACTGGTATATGCTATTGTATGAAATGACAGAAGAGAGGGCGTCCAAGTTACCCACGATGGTATCTGTTTCACTTAGTGAAAATTATTTTGTCGATGATACTGTATTAGTAATCTTTTGATCCTTTGTGTTGTGATCAGTAAGAAATGTAACTAAGTGACTTTGTTGGTTTCTTAGAGACAGTAATTCTGAAGGTCCTTAAGTTCTTATTGTGGCTTCAAAGATGTTTATTACACATGGCAGTACAATTTATTTTCTATTTCCTGTAGTGTGATTTTGTGTCAGCGTTTCCAATGCATGGGTTTATATTATGAAGCTGTGAGAAAATGTTTTTGAGGAGAAGCGAATTCAACAATTGGAGTTTTATGCTTCCTTAGAAGTTATAATGTTGTACCACTGGACAGTTTCGATTGCATTAAAATGACTAGAACTGTGACAATAAAATAAACCCTAATTTTGTTGTTGTTTAGGTGTAGGGGTTTGATCTTAGGAATTTTGTTTTGGAGTTAACAGTGTGATAAAATGTTTCAGTGTAGGTTTATGGACATATCGTAGACTTTAAGTGGTTGGAAGAGATCTGCAGGAATTATTATTCTACTAAGGTTTTATTCTATTAGTCATATGCCAGCAAAGCTTACCTTCCTTCTTCAGAGAGCTGATACAACCTATTAAATTCAAACTGATATCACCTAATTTCATAGCTTGTGATCACTGTCATAGAACTATTAGAACAAAATCGTTTATAGTGACGCAAATAGAAATTTACTTGTGGATTGTTTAATGAGATTTAATGACCTACCATGACTTACAAATCCTTTTCATCTACACTCATAAATAAAAATTAGTTTGAATGGACAACTGCCTGTTGAATATATTAAAACTTCTCTAGGCGACAGTGTTTATTATCCAATACATAACTAATAACATGATTTAGTAGTGAATTGACTTTGAAGGCAATCACGTTAACACCATCAAGGCACTCATTACACACATAATAATCAATCAGTGCCTGTTACCCCATGTAAAGCATAGGCCGCCGACCAGTATTCTACAACAAACTCTGTCCTGAGCTTTGCTTTCTAGCCCTTCCCAAGTACTCTCCATTCTCCTCATGTCTGTCTCCGATTCCCGACGCAGTGTATTCTTGGGTCTCCCTCTTTTTCTTTGATCATCAGGGTTCCGTACACATAATATTCAACCCAAATTTTTATTGAATTTTATTTTCCTAATTCAGTGCTAAACACAAATTTCAAGGTTAATCTTTAAGGTTCTATAATATTAAGTGTAAGCTGAATAACTGAACGTTGAGTACAAAATTAATTTACTAACTGACAGATTTTGTTGTTTATAGTTCAATCAGTTATGTAATTCATCATTATTGAGACCACAATGTAATGTAAATTTTGCATAATAGACATATGTTATTGAACATAATCCTCATTTATTAACCTATATTCCTTATACAACCAATTCTGTTCTGTAGTATGGTATTAAAAAGAAGGAAGAAGAAATTCCAAATGATTTTGATTTTTCCAATCCTGAAGGTCGTCTTGGTCGTAAACGTAAAACACCAGCTGAATTAGCTGCTGAAGCAAATGAAGCAGAAGATGAAAATATTTTGACAAGTAAGTTTATGTATCAATTCATAATAGTACTAATAAATAAATAAGTAGCATTCTATACAATATCGACAAGATTACTAAACATGGATCTTACTGGAGTAATGTTTAAAAAGAACAAATGACCTTGGAGCCATTTTTCCATCAGTTAACAATGTTTGTATCAATCAGAAGTAGTAATTCCTAGTGATTAATAGCTGATTAATTAAGACCGATCCGTAATATTTAAATTAATTAAGAAGTATTTAGTAACAAAAGTAACGAAGCATGTTGGAATTTAGTGATATCAATAAAATTTAATAATCTTTCACGGCTTGTTATTAGCTTTTCTATCTTGATATTGTAGAAATGTTAGTACACAAAACTTCTCAATGTATATGGCAATATTTAGTGGTAATTAAGAACAGTGGAAAAAAATGAATCTCAGGTAGTTTTGCTAAGTAAATGTCTGACTGGAAATCGACTTCTGTGAAAAAAATGTAAAAAAAATCATTAGAATGTATTTGGATCCTCCCACTGATTTGCCATGGAATGAAATTGATAAGTCACTGTAGCCATATATGCATCCTGAGTGGAGTGACTCGATACAGCGATAGTTCACAAGTATTCTTTGAATCGGATTATAACTGGCAAGCGGAATCCAGGACGCGCCTTTCTTTTCAACATTAAGATGCCATTGACAAGTCCCAAATAGGTCGAAACGCGCGTCCTCGATTTCGTTTGCCAGCCACAATCCAATTCATAACAATAACTTAGCTATACAATTCAAACTACTATATTTTTCAGGGCAATAAAACAATGTAGTTTGCAGAGCTCAGCTTTCATATGATTGACATTGGAAGTGTCTACATCGACATTAAATATCAAATTTAGTCATGATTTTATCTGTAATGATATGCGGCTATGACCATCGTGATCCAATGAATTGTGTTATGTTGCATTCCAATGTTTAAGCATTTCAATAATCTGATCATAAAGGTTCCAGAAAATTTTATTAACAGACACTTTGAATATCACTTTATTCTCCAACTAAAATAACATGGAATTATTGAAAGATATTTATATAATGTCTTTGTGGTGATATAGAGTAGTTAAAAGAAAGTGATTCTATTGCGTGTATCAAACACTAATACCCCAAATAGTTATCTTGGATGAATTAAGTAAGATTTACACTTGTGTATTACCTCTGTATTGACGTAATCAGCTCATCATGTATATGGGATCACAGAGATTGATCAAGTTCAGTCCATAAAAAATCAAATGGATGATACAAAGTCCTTCAAATTATGGTTATTATGAATGAATACTAGTATTTTCTTGTTTTATAGTATGTCTTGTTAAATGATTTGGTTACTTAAAAGTGGATGTACTCTTTTCATTACTTCACTATTTATCATTGTTTGCTAATTAATAATAGTTTATAACTATTTAAGTTGCCAAGGTAATCGATCATTAATCAATAGAATGATCATCTCAAACCGATTCCATCTTGCATCAGAATGGATAGATGGATATAAAATGTTTAACAGTCTCTTTACACTAACAAAATGTCAGCTACTCCATCAAATGATAAACTGTTCATTGAACCTAAATGGGACAAATCAGGATGAAAGCAATTAACGAACAATTCACATGGTTTTTTAATGTAATCTGTCACATATTGACGTCGGTAGGGCACCATTGTAAACTATCGAATACTGGACAGCTGTTTCATCCTAGTATGGGACTCTTCAAAAGTGCATACCCTAGATTCAACCCCAGGATCTTCAGGTTGGCAAACGTCTTAACCATACTATGACAGACAGCTGTCCAGTACTCCGTGGTTTTCAATAGTATTCTACCAACATCAATCTGTGACGAATTCAACCAACTAAAACAACTAAAATCAGACTCATATATTATGTCTGAAACATTTGAAACATTTCATTTCAATAAGCTTTCAATCAAAGCTCTAAAATAATACATCTACATATAATTTATAGTAGTTACAAAATAATTGCCAAACAATTGGTAGTGTTTTATGCAATAATGTTACAGGTTCAAAGGCGTCCAAAAACGCAGTCATGAATGATGATCAAATAGTTGTCACATGGAAGTGAAGGAAAAAATTATGGTTTATAAAATTATTAAAGCAATATCTGAGATGACTTTCACATTTTTAGATTACATAATGTTTATTGAAAGAATTGATGAAGCTCTCTCAAGAACTCTAACAATTAAGACTTTTATGTGTGAGTGAAGTAAATGCCACTATTGTATAAACATACAAGACAATGAAAATTTAACCCTTACAGAAAAAAAACGAAACTGTAAACATAATCATGATCAAATAATTGAATGTAATAAGCAAATCATCAAAATATTGGTTATTATAATGTCCAAGACAATAAAAGAGGTCCTACAAATTTCTTATGTACATATAGGCCTGGTTTTTCAGAAAGCTGATATCGATAGCTTCCAGTTTATGTAAAAGGTGTATGCATAATCCATACAACAAATCAACTTAGGGGCTCGGTAAATGATTTTAAGAGTGCTTTGATATCTACTTGGTGCTCGATGTTGATTAAGTGTATAGGTATAGAGATCTTTGGTTTTCCTAAATGTCCTTTATTCAACCTTGTTGGGTGATGCTCGAAAATTCTATGACAGACCTACCAAATCTTGTGCTTAATTTAACAGGCTCCATAAGAGCAACTGAATTCGAGTAAACACATGGATAAAGGGAATTCATCACTAAGACTAGTTTTCTAGGGACAATAATATTTTATGATTCTTCTTGCTTGCTTATCATGTTTCGCCTAACGAATTCACCTATCTAATTCTAAAGTAACAGTTTACATCATTGAAATTCTTGTCGTAGCTTTACCAATTCTTTCAACAGATATTAGATCACCTACAATGTACAAATTTATTTAATTATTTTTGTACTTTGGAAAACCATAACTACCTTATTCACTCGCATACATTAGTTGATTTGTTAATCATTCATGATCGCCTTTATAAATACTTTTGAAGTTGAAATTATACTTTCAACTGTTTGTCAATGATTAGACAGTTATTGTAAACTATATGTAGATGTAGAGACGTGATTGAAAACTAGTTGTAAAGAAATGTTTATTCTATTCTTACGTTTTTTATAAATAGATGAATGAAAACTTTTCTCATTATTCGTAAGACTGAAATCATCTGTATGTATAATACCTCGTTTATATAGTCTACCTAAAATACACAAACATAGAATACTACTCTAATCGATTCTACATTATTTCATAGTTCTTTGTTGTTTGTGATGATTATTGGATTAATTGAAGTTAGAAACATTAATCAATAAATTCCAGGTTAATGATCTATTAGTTCACTGCGAAACCTATGAATTTTGAACTAATCCACCTCCGCTAGTGGGGTTCTAGATAAGCACTACTAAGCTGTTTCACACATAAAATTGACTTCCAGTATTTGTCTAACCCACTTCTGTTCATTATATTAAATTCCATTTCTTTTTATTACATCATTGTAATTTTTAGGCATGTTACCAGAAAATATGAGAAATATGGCTAATAAAGTAACAGAAGTTCCAGGAAAAATAATTTCAGAAGCTAGTGAAAAATGTTTATTAATGTGATCATTTATTGCTTTAATAAGTAGAATAAAGTACATGTATGATTATCGTCTATTTACAATATTCAATATTCAATTTATAATTTCAATGAAATTACAATCAATCAATATTTTAGTAGTTGTTACATGAAAATAATAAAAAAAATATATTGATACTTCATTCCTTCTATTCTTAAGTGAAATTTATTTATTTATAAATTTTCATTTTCTCATTTATTTTATTATGTAATACTCAACTAAACCATTTACATAAAACATTTATTACATAATAATTTAGTGCCTACATTTGATTGGCTAATTTATGTAGTGTATACTTAAATGACCTTGAGCTGAAATATCTGTATAAATAAACATATATCAATCAGCTGATCTATTTCTGTGTTATGTATACAGTAGTGTAACTGTTGATCATCATGTTTATTTATCTATTTATCAATTAAATTGATCATTTCTTAAATATTAAGATTGTTGTAGAAAGAAAAAAAAAGATTTTCTATTGATTTCAATGAATTCATTTTTCAATTATCTAATGAATTCATTAAATACATTTGCAAAAAAAAACAAAAGTGACATATACTTTCCCCAAATTGTATCATTTTCACTTATACATTCATTAATGAAACTAGTAAGTAGTTACATTCTTATAATCATATTCAACTATATAATTTAATTATTTCCATGTTAATTATTATTTAATAATTAGTAATTAATTATTTAATTACTTTATTTATTTAATTACTTATTGATTTAATTATTTTATTACTATGGAAAAAAACAGTTATTGACAAAAAAAATAAAAGAAAAATAACTTTCATGTGAACAATGCATAATTCGAAACAATGGTCAATCCATTCTGTTTAAATAATAAAACAAAAAAGAAAAAAAGAGAACAAAACAACAAAATGAACGAATGAATGATCCATTGTCTGTTCATAAAATTATTATTATTATTTATTAATATAATTATTGTTATATTCTGCTTTTTATTTTACAAAAATATGTCGATAATCATAATAGATGAATTGAAATGATTTTGTAGAGATTGGTTAGTTTAGATGTATTCATCGGTCAAAGAGTACTATTAATAGATCAGAGAGAAATAAGCAATGCCATATTAGGACGAGACAACTTTTCATTGTCCCATGATTTTCAGTGGTATCCACCTTGAAATAATAGTGTCACTGTCAAGTTCAGATAGTAATAAGTGATCAATATTTCGGCGGAATGTTTAGCTCAATTATGATGTGAATAAAACGATAAATATACACAACTAATTCATTGCAATTTATAAATATTAAATCGAACTTGTCAATCGAATCCAAGAAGAGAATTTGGTCATATATAGGACTCATCAGTTAATAGTCAAAATAAAATCACAAACCACAACCTATTTATTAAGCTACACAGTTCAAATCGTCACTAATCATCTCGATATGTGTCATGTTTATTCGTAAGTGTTTGCGTTAGAACACTTTAATCAATCAATATGACACTACATATCGAACATCTTCGACTATATTGTACATGTTCATGTTTAGTAGACTGCATAACATCTAAAAGAATATCTGATTGTGATATTGAAAAATGTAAAGTGCTACATATTCTCTACTCTACCTGATATTCAACCCACTAATTACAGGTTACAATACACAATAAAATCATACATATCATGTGACATAATAACCACTCATTTCAATTTTGTCACACTATGCACTATTAGGAAGGTTATAATCTTGATAATATTTATTGAATCAAAACATTACATATCCATCGAAAATATATCACCTGTTTAGCATGCCATTCTGTTTTTCATTGTGGCATCAATCATCAATTAATTAATGCTTGTTACCCTATGTGGAGCATAGGTCGCCAACCAGTATTTTCCAGCCAAATCTGTCCTGAGCTTTCCTTGCCAGCCCTTCCCAAGATCTCTTCAGTCTCTTTATGTCTGTCTCGGATTTTCCGACGAAGTGTATTCTTGCGTCTCCCCCTTTTCCTTTGACCTTCAGGGTTCTATGTTAATACTTATCTTGTGATACAATTTGATGGTTTCCTCAGTGCGTGTCCTATTCACCTCCAGCGTCTTTTTCTAATTTCTTCATCTGCTGGAAATTGATTTGTCTTCTGCTTTAGAAGGTTTTCGTTGATGGTATCAGGCCAATGGATACGAAGTAACCTACGCAGACAATTGTTTATAAATACTCATATCTTTTGAATGATGCTTTTCATAGTTCTCCAAGTTTCAGCTCCTTACAACAGAACTGTCTTCACATTTGTATTAAAAATTCTAATTTTAATGTTGGCTGACAGTTGGCTTGAGTTCCAGATGTTTTTCAGTTGTAGAAAGGCTACTCTTGCCTTTCCCATCTGCACCTTCACATTTGAATTAGACCCTTCTTGTTTATCGATGGTGCTACCCAAGTACGTAAAGCTTTCCTAATCTTCCAGAATTTTTCCTTCAAGTAAAATTGGGTTAGTGTTGGTTATTTTGTACAGGAGGATCTGGCTTTTCCCTTTGTCTATGTTGAAGCCTACTTCTGCCGAAGCTGCTGCTACCTTGTCCGTCTTCATCTGCATTTGTTGATGTGTGGAATAGGAGAGCTAGATCATCCACAAAGTCTAAGTCATCTAGTTCCATCAATGTTGTCCAGTTTATTCCGAGATTATCTTAAGATGTTGCAGTCTTCATGATTCAATCAACCACCAACGGGAAGAGGAAATGGCGAGAGTGAGCAGCCTTTTCTGAGACCGGTCTTCACTTCGAATGAATCTGTGAGCTGACCACCATGCACGATTTTACAATTTAGTCCGTCGTAAGAATTCCTTATGATGCTGACTATCATTTCGAGTACGCTATGATGTCTAAGGTACCATCATATTCTCCTATTCACGCTGTCAAATGCTTTTTCGTAGTCAAGAAAATTGATGTGAAGTTGTGATTTCCATTCAATTGATTGTTCAACAATGAACCGTAGTGTAGCGATTTGATCGATACACGATTGGTCTTTACGGAATCCAGCCTGTTAATCTCGAAGTTGGGCGTCGACTGTGTCTTTCATTTGGTTCAATAACACCCTGTTGAAGACTCTTCCTGGTACTGAAAGTAAAGTGATGCCTATGTAGATCTCGCAGTTGGTAAAATCTCCTTTCATTGGTATCTTGATGAGGTATCCTTCTGTCCAGTCTGCTGACACTTGTTCTTGCTCCCAAATCTTCCTGAAGAAAATGTGGAGTATATTTGCAGTTGCTTCCATATCTGCCTTCAGTGCCTCAGATGGTATGTTGTCTGGCCCTGCTGATTTGCCACTCTTGATTTGTTGGATGGCTGTTTTGATTTCTTTCACTGTTGATGGGTCGGTGTTTATGAGGAGATCTGTGGCTGCTGCTTCGATGACTGGTGGGTTCAGTGGGGCTGGTTTATTCAAGAGTTCTTCGAAGTGTTCTACCCACCTGTTTCGTTGTTCATGCAATTCAGTAATTTGGTTTTCCATCCTTGTTCTTGATTGACTGTTCTGGCTTACTGAATTTCCCAGCCAGCTTCTTCGTTGTATTGTATAGATGCCTCATGTTTCCTTCTACTAAGCTTTTTTGTCGTCATTGCTAGGTTTCCAACATATTTCCGTTTATCCAACCTGATGCTACTCTCCACTTGCTTAATGAATTCTGTGTATTTGGCCTGTGCTTCGGCTTTCTCCGTCCTTGTTCGGTTGTTATTCATTGCTAACATTTTACTCCTTTCTCGGATCTTGTTCAGAGTATCTACAGGAACCCATTGTTTATAGGTGATGTTTCATGTGACCCTGAAATCTCCTGACATGTTGAAATTATTGTTTCTTTAATCTCTTTCCAATTGTCCTCCATATTAATTCCACGATTTTCTAGTAGGATCATGTAATACTTGGAACTTATTGTTAAAAGTTATGTTGAATTCGTCGCTATTGTTAGTATTTCGGAGATGGGCTGTGTCAAACTTTTGCTAAAACTGCTGCTCCATGTTGTCCAGTGCTTCTTAGGCTTCACTTTCATTCTAGCCACCACCTAGATGATGATCTGAAGCTATATCAGCTTCTTTGCTTACTCTTACGTCTTCCATGGTCTTTGTGAACTTTTTATTGATGCAGGTGTGGTCGATTTGGTTCTCCGTAATGTGGTCCCGGTGAAACCCATGTAGTTTTGCGTATGCGTTTATGAGAGAATACATTGCAACCTATTATCATTTTGTTGAAAGGCACATAGGCTTGCGAACCTCTCACTGCTTTTGTTCCTTTCTCCCAGTCCATGTGTCCCATGATATCTTCATATCCGGTGTTGTCCATTCCAACCTTGGCGTTGAAGTACTGCATCAGAATGGTCAGGTCCTTGACTAAGCATTATCGATGATTGACTGCAGCCTCGCGTAGAACTGATCTTTGTCGTCTTTGTGGCTGTCGTTGGTGGGTGCATAGCACTGGATGATATTCATTGTAATCTCCTTCTCTTTTTTCTTTAATGACGCTATAATGATCTTAGGTCCATGATGCTTCCATCCTGTAAGGGCTTTCCATGCTTCTTGGGACGACATCAGTGCCACTGTTTGTGTATGAGGCATTTCCTTTTTATTGACCGGAGTATAAAAGCATTTCTCCTGAAGATAATCTTTGCTGTCCAGCTTGTAAGTCAATAGGTTTCACTTATTCCAAGTATCTTCAGGTTGTATATTTTCATTTCTTCAGGCTATTTGGATACTTCTCCCTGTCTCCCGAATCGTGCGGAAATTCCATGTACGTATATATTAATGGTTGCTCTGGTTGTCGGATCTGACATCGGCCTCGTGGCTCCTGAAAATGCTCTGCTTTCACCATAAGGCATCATAACAGATCTTCCAACTCCGAGGGCATAGTTAAAGTGATAATTAAAGTTTTTACTGGTTAGCGTATTTTTAGTAAGGTTGCTGTTTTACGGGACTGGGGTTGCTAACCATATGTTCAACCCTCCTTCTTTATCCTGGCCTGGGACTGGACAGTAACCATAGAGGGGACTCGAAGCGGAGTTCCATAGAGGCATACAAGATAGTATTTTAGTTAACATAGTAAACATAATTTGTTTGGCAGCATAATTCCATAATTTATTTGATCCACTTCCTGTCAAACCCATGAATGTGATATGGGCTAAGAGTAATTGTCTACGATTTGATGTGTGTTGATTACACTCTAATCCAACACCTAACAAATAACCATTTCTAGTGCCGCGTGTAATTTGTAAACGTAGACCAAGATTAATTGAATAATTGTTTGAATCACACGATGATTTATCAGTTGCTAATCTATGCAATACATCTAAAATTGTATTCATCGCCTAAATATAATATAATGATTGTAATATGAAATAGTAAGAAATCAGAAGAACAACATAATAGGCAATAGGTGACAGATGTCAATATACACAAATGAATGACATCTAATAATGGAGTAATATCAAGTGTAGAATCATTGACAACTAGAAAATAATGAGTGGATACATGGTTTCGTATCCTATGATCGATATTTCGGTGGGATAATCATCTCAATTGTAACTTCATTACTATTATTTATTGATCATGGTTCCCTATTAGAACTTCAGATGATTCATGTCAAATCTTGTTGCTAGGGATGGTGATGTTTATTATTCAGATGAGGAGTTTATGAAGATTGTTGATTTAAAAAGTTAATTGTCACAATAAATCCATATTTCCTGTTCATCAGAACAATGTGATAAGTAAATTGTAGATAATCCTAAACATGTCTATATAAGAATTCAAGATGTAGATTGTTCCATTCTGATATGACTTCCTCCTACTTCGAATTCATAACGGACTGAAACATATCCAATGTGAAATGGAAGCCTACACAGAATTAGTAGATAGATCAGTGTAGAGAGATGTTTGTTGTGTTTTGATAGTAAGAGAAGTGGAATTCGAGTAGTAAATAATATGGACGTCAAATTGAAAGTGTAAGTAATCAGTGAATGCTACTAACAGTGATTGAGTTAATAACAATTCAGCTGTTACAATGGACTTGCCACCTTATTGAAACTGTGAATAATTAACGTAAACAAAGCAGACCTGATGATGTGATTGTTTACTAGGAATGTGGAGAATTTGGTAGTTGGATGAAATTAATGATAGTAAGGAAGATCAATATGAATCACATCACTGCACAAATGAAATCGATATTGTGATGTTAGATTTAGTGTAATTGCAAATTATTTTCGAGTAGAGATGAGGGTTGTTGAATTTCCTAAATTGATAAAATTTCGATTAGCATGAGTATTCGAGTGGCCCACATTTAATGCAAAAAACAACAACAGTTGAGATCAGTTCGACATTATAACCTCTGCCAATTAAGTGTTTTCGGAATTCAGAAGATGGTTGTTTGTAATGTGGTTCATTTGATCTTGTTTGTTTCGAAGCTATTTTTATAGAAATGTAGACATTTTTACATGAGAGTGATGATTACTCCACCTTCTTCTTTGTATGAGTGCCCACACGTAAATGTTCATAGCACAATCATTTACATGTTATCTATTGGTAAGACATGAAACCGTCTTTTTCACTATAATACTGAGCATACTGATGAATTACGGCTTACTGTTAATCGATGTTTTAACCTTCATTCTTGTATAAGATTATTTGAGACAGCTTCCAATAGTGCGGTGACATATGTAGGTTATTATGATACAGTAGACACATCAGGTCGGAGAGTTATTTTCGTTGAGTATTATCAGTTCTACAAATGTTGTGAGGAGTGTGTTAGTTTGTGATATAATTAAACTTCAATTAATTTACACCACATGATCGGAATATCATAGATGTATGAAATGGTTGCTTATCGTCAAACTGATATCCTCCTCTCATGAACTATCTAATTATCAAGAACTAAGGATGTTGTAACTGACTGCTTCCTCGATTCTCCACTCATCCACAATTGCGATCAGTTGTGTTGTGTTACTTATAAAGGAATATTGTGTGATTTAGTATGGATCAAGTAAAGAGTAGCGAACAATTTCAAAGTGGTTGTAATTAGAAACTGATTATCATGAATTTGTATGACTTCGTAAGGGAATATTCAATGATGAATGATCTCGGTTTCGTTTCGTTGTAAACCGAGGAACAATGAACAGTTATTCGATCATAGTATGGGACAACTCACCATTATTCACCTACGTCTTGAACATGTTATGAAAGCACATTTTATCATCATAATAAATAACAGTCGAATCAAACTTATTAATGCTTGGTCTTGGTTTGAATTATTGTTATATTCTTACTAACTTACTTGTTTAAGCAAAATACTCATCTACCAGTGAAAGGACATGTATACTTTGCAGGAGTCTATTAATTCCTACTGCATGTATATGAATCGTAGCCGTTCAAAATTGACTGCATTTGTAGGTTATTGATATTTGATAACAGATGTTTTTTGACATATCACTCGCGTTTGTTGGGTCACCTATGTAGTTAACAGTGAAGTTATACTAGAATTCCTAAGGAAAGATCTTGAGGTAATTAATAAGGTCTGTTTTGTACATTTCTTTTTACAAATTTATTCTTTCTTCGTCAATAATTTTCTCTTTGTTCAGTATGTTTTTCTTAATATCAATCGTTTTACTACTATTTTTATAACTTTTATCTTCATCTGGATATAAACGCCAGATTCTATGTTATGTATTATTGGTCGTAGTTAACTACTTCACCTGTTGTCTTAATCTAATTTGTACTTATTTATATTCGATTTCTAAACGATTTGAAGATTCTAATTTAGATGAATTCGTATCTTCCAGTTCATAAGTTATGGACTGAAACTAAACTGTCTCTATCACTATATGTAGCATCCTCAGCTGATTGTCTAGATATAGTTATTGATCACAAGTAATGTTTAAATTGGATTATGACTGGCAAGCGAAATACAGGACACGCTATGTGAACGTCGACATTTTGATTCATTTACATCCAGCCAACGTGTCCCAAACAGGATGGAAGGCACGTCGTGGATTCCGCTTGCCTAGTCACAATCCGACTTAAAGATTGAAGATTGTCCCTTCATAACATTACCGTAGCATATCAAAACATCTACACGATAACAGAAATGAGAAGATGAAACTTCTAGTAACATCTTCATCTCATAATTTGATGTGGTCAAGTAACACAACCATTGCATTTATTACATAACATTTTGATACGATCAATCATTTCTAATTCACTAAATCAAATCTTATTGTATTCAAAATGAAATTTTTATAAATGAATATACAATTTTGTGAAATGTTCATTACTCTTTACAAAATTAAGCAAAGCTGTTATGGATGCGAGAAATTTAGGTTTGATTGACCCAATGCCAATTAGGTGTGCCTAGTCGATAATTGCCTTGATGACCACTTAGTTTCAAGCCGCATTAAGAAGATCACGAACCGATAGACCAACCAGACAGAATCATATTATCTTTCAGGTATCCCTTTATACATACATAAAATCAGACCGCACAGCAAACCAATTAAGAATCTAACATTGATACAGAACAAAGGAAATAGTGTTCTAAAACACAGTTCTGAGAGTTTGTTACTCTTCTTTAATAGCCCAACATTACACAAACGTTATTAAGAGTATAACTGAAACCTGTTAAGCATCGAATTATAACATCATAATACGTCTATACTATCCATGTAAATGCAACTGTCAAAATATAATAAGAAGCAGGTATCATCTGATTTTACTTTATTATTCACTATTAAAAAAGATGTTTATTTAATTTGTACTACTAATAAGTAGTTCTATTTATTTTCTTCATAATCTTTTCGTTATACAGCTAAGCAAACAATATTATTTACACTTACATCTTAATCAAACTCTACTTTATTACAAACATTATATGCAAATATGAAAAATGTTAAACCAATCAAAGCGACTTATAAATTAATGGTGATAATGGAGAAGACGGATTACATAACTACTAATAATAGTCAGTAAGAAGTGGGAATTGATAGTAAGAAGACAGCTGCACTAGTATTAATCACGTGGTCAAACACTTGAATACAGAAATTAGGTTAAAACTTGAGAAAATCAGCCGGTTAAGATGGACTTGTTTCCCTAGAGGAATCGAGGGTGTACACTGTTGAAGAGTCCCATAATAGGACGAAACAGATGTTTATTGATCCCTCGTTCTAGTTGGTACCCTACCAACATCAATCTGTGGTGAATTTAGTCAATTAAAACTTAATATCCATCTCCACAAAGTCACCACTATTCAGAATAATGCTCGTCGAAAAGACAGAATTACGTAAATAGAGGTGAGTAAATAGACAGTCCTAACAAAATTGGTGGTGGAGTTAGTGAACGAAATGAGAAAGAGTGAAGGGGAAAGATAAACTCAGACCATAACACGAGAGATGTGCTGAATTTATAAAGTCGTTTATTAAGTTCTTTTTGGTCAAGAAGGAGACAGAGTTGTCATATATTTCTTCTGAACCTTGACTATAATTGTTGGTTCGAATCGATGTATCTGATAAAATGCTTTATAGGCGAATTCGGACCCCATCATGAAGTTTTGGCGTAAAAAGATACATTATATTAAGTAATTTATCCTTTTCAACTACATGGCCCCTATTTAACACATATAAATACGATGAAGAATTTAATCAGGAAGAATGTATTCTTACTACTATTCAATCTTTCAGAGAATTTCTTAGAAATGTCTATGAATATCGTCTAAAAGTAACCTGAAATTTCTTCAGTATGCTTTAATTGGACATAATACATTTTGAAATTTTAAGTTGTTAAATGATCTTATTGTAAATAAAAACACTATATTCTGTTTTAATAATCAGGTACATCCGTAGCCGAAATCCAGATTATAAGTCCCTAGATAAATACCACTTTATTTTTATAATGCTACATCTACTGTTCATAAATTTGTATAAGTTCGTAAACATTTAAAACTTACTTGAAAACAGTCATTCTTTTAAGAGTGATATCAGATGAAGAATTATTTGCTTATGTTCGTCACAGATTGATGTTGACTCTGTACCACTGTAAACCAGGGAGTAATGGTTAGCTATTTCGTTCTAGTACAGGTCTTTTCAGAATTCATCACCCTTGATTCTGTTAGGGAATTGAAGCCAGGTTATAAAGACTTCATGCAGAATGTTTAAACACCCACAACACTAGGGTAATCTGGCATCCACTGGTAGAATAACCTACACTTCCAGTCAACTTGCGACAACTGTGTGACTGACCATTGATTGTCATTAGTGACAATTTTCTAACTCTCCTGCTAGTCTGTGACAAACACAAACAAGTAGACTTATTACCTATCTCTACAAAACCACCTCAATATAATTACAATATTAGCTCACTAGTGACTAGCTTCATTATGTTCGTGATTTTCCTGTGAGAAGTCGTGACTGGTGAAGTTTAAACTTGTCAAAATCAAAATAATTATCGTCATTGACTAAGGTGGGAATTCTAGTCATTCGACACTGATTCAATTGTGAGTCTACTTCAAAGCTAGCCAATACCCATTATTTTCCAGACTACATAGCTTTAATCATATGACACATTTGTCATTTATAATCGTTGCAGATCATCTAGAAACATAGCCTACTGGTCACTCAGATTTCAGTATCCTTTTTTAAGAGTTTTATCACTATTGTTTTTGAAATTATTCTAGAATGACATGGATTGAATCAAAGAATAATCTTAATGGAATATTTATAAGGATAGCAGGAAGTTCAATTATCAACATTAATTTACATTGTAACACTACAATTCATAGCTGATATCGTTTTGAATGAAAACTTGAAAGCCTTCTGCAAGTTAAGAATAGGATTTAGTGTTAGAATTATTGCATAGAGAAATACTACATATACATAGTAGTCCTATATGACAACACTATTGTTGAATTCGAACCCTAAACCTTAACACTAGTTCAAATCATCAAACTACGTTCTAATACAGAATTTTTGGTTTTGATTACCTTATTTTCTGTCTGCAGTATTTTGTAATAAATATCATCCTTTCAAAATAGCTCTATTCTAACTTAAGAATTTTTATGGCCGAGTGTTGAATAATTAGTCGCTCCGTTAGTTTACTGATACAAACTGTAATGACAAAAATACGTGCGACTGTAGTACGTCCAGGCATTCTCAGCCTATCCTCAGTCTACCCTTCTCTGCAGTCTGGAGCAAATGAAAGGAAGAAAAAAACACGAATAATGACCCACCAGTAAGGAATAACTTTAATTTTGGCACATACATTTATATATCAAGCTGATTACAGTGATTATTACTTAAGGGAAATCATTAACTGAATAAACTTAAAAAATTTAACAGGAATAAT
Organism: Schistosoma japonicum; assembly: GCA_025215515.1. Taxonomy (NCBI): domain Eukaryota; kingdom Metazoa; phylum Platyhelminthes; class Trematoda; order Strigeidida; family Schistosomatidae; genus Schistosoma; species Schistosoma japonicum. The sequence goes on along the minus strand of CM046064.1, from coordinate 38,844,440 downwards.
TACGTAAACGCGCGTCCTGGATTCCACTAGCCAGTCACAATACAAATTAAATGATAATTACGTAACAGATTGAATTAATTGAAGTAATTAAAATTTCATAAAAATCATACTCTGGAGTATAATAGATATGAGACTACTTTAATGTGATGAAAAAATTTGCAAATCGAGTTTACAAAATCAATCAGTGCAAGTACTTTTGCTTGATTTTATGAATAATTGTATTTTTGAGGATTTCGAATACCTTCCGTTCCCCCCCACGCTTCATTCCAAACACCTTCCTTTCTTTGTTAAACATTAATGATGACAAAATTTCATTTTGAATTTAGGTACGATTATGAATAATTATAAATTCACTGTACAAAAGGAAAAAAAAACATGATTAGTTACAATTAAACTAAACAATTATAATCTATCGACAGTCTCTTCCTTCATGAATAGTGTATCATCATGTTATACTAACAGGAATGACACTTTGCACTGTACATTTGCTGCTTCACATCTCACCTTTTTGCCTTTTCTTAGTTTTCTTTACTCAAGAATAGCAGTGCTGAGTCAGTGACTTCGTGTTGGTTGTTTTTCAATAGTTACAGCATTTGTATAGGATAAATTGGTCGACTGTCATTCTTGTTTTCTGCTCAAGTATCATCAAGTTTCCGATAGAGAATTTAGGTTTAGTTTTCTGATTCACACTAGAAGGTACATTAATTTGACGTTGACCGCAGCAGTCCGTCACTATGATGGCTATTTGTAGTAATGAAGAGATACATGTTACAGATAAGAACCTTGTTGACTCTTGAAAGGGGGCAGTAGGTTGAGTTGCTCTATTTCTGAATGCAAATATACTGCCAGGCTGGACTCCATATTTTTTCAATAGTTTTTCAGTCAATAAACTTCGCTTCAATAGTATTTTATTTAGTCACTGGAGGTTGATACACTGACTGGTTTCGAATATAGTACTGTTATGTACTTGGTTGCGGTTATATGCATTTTTCTTCGTAGTCTCTGTTGCAACTTAGAAGGCTTTATGGCCGAACATTGGTTGATGAATATTCCCCAGCATATAATTTAGTGGTGCTGTATTAACGCCAAACAGTAGTCTTGCGTACTGCAAGAGTCCCTGATGTGTGTTTACTGTAAGTAGTTAAAAGCTTCAAATTACAAATGGAAGTCTCTTAGGTCTAATTTGACAAATAGCCACTGCAGTTTAAAATTGTGAATAGGTAAACAAGAAAAGGTAAGGGATAATGATGTTACCCTAGGACGGTATTTAACCCAGATGAAAGTCGACGGAGATACTTAATATACTGTCAATTTTCTAGATGGCGACTACTAGAACCTCCCAGAATAAAAATAGTACCAGTATAAGAACACCGATTTCGAAGTTCTTTGTTAACCCCTGGCAATGAAACATAAGACACTGGTCAGTTGGAATTGAAGACGAGTTTAGTTCATGATTGCAACCAAAGTGTTAGCTTTATTGCTAAACATCAAGTCCACCAAGCTGAGAAACAGCGAAATATTTCCTCAGTGATATCGTTGTGCATTCTTCAGACTCAGGAGTTTACCTCATCAGATGCACACCGTATTTAAGAAATGAACAATTTTGAAATCTCCAACAGATGGAAATTTTTGAAGACGATTTTAAAAATGTGTAAATTCTGCACCACACTTTTTGTTAAGACCTTTTTCTTAGAAGATCTAAAATATACTATCGATAAAATACAGGCATATGTCATCTTTAATTCAAAATAGTTAACTTTTCGCTTTTATGGACTGTTTATTAATGCAATGATGCCTGTATGTCAAAACTTTGGAACAAGTACATCAAAAGTCTTTAAAATTGTTGTTTGATCGAAATTTGATTGTATTATATAGCTGGGCTCGAGTTACTAAGTGTAAACAGCCATGCTCATGTAGCGGATATGTATATAATTATTGCAGGCTCATACATATTTCCGTCGGTGATGTTTATGTCTGCACTATGTCAGTCACAACTACTATGAACATAACGTTTTGCATTCAGTGGCTTAGTAAACACTGCAACAGAGTTTAAAGCAATTAGGCCAAGTTAGATAAGCGGCATGAATATCAAAATGGATATATGTATAGCCAGATGTTAAGTTATAATTCGTTTTCAGTTCCCAGTCATAATTCAAATTTAATCTGATATTGTTATCTTCATAAAACAAACAGATAACTGACATCACCTTAACGATATACTATCATACTAGTTCACAAAGATCAAGCACTTTTTATCTTCTGGTCTGAAGTTACTGCGATTATAATGATTGTTTTGAGTTAAGTTCTATTGTCATAAGCAAACCCCTGAAAATAATCTGGCAACTGTTAAAATGAAGCCTATAGTTTTAACCTACTTATAAGTAATCAATGTCTGATAACTAATAGCTTTCGACAATACTTTGTTTTTCTTGTAGTTGAAGTGTACTGGAAGTGGCGTAAGGTAAACTATAAGTCAGTAAGTTGTACCGATTGGTACGTGGCAGAAAAGTATATCCACAGTCATGACAGAAATGATTCCTGTTTTGGAATTTGTTGCATTCACCGTCATCAACTACAATTATTTATTACACGTATAAACCTGATTTCAAGATATTACTAGTTTCATTTTGAATCACATTCTTTATTTATGAAAACCAAAGCGCGTAATAAAACATTGTCGGTTCAGTGATTTTACAAAATGAACGTATGTTTGGTATTAATTAACAGGAAAAGTCGATTTATGTGGGTTTCTTGTTCGTCAACTTGAAAATTTATTCTTAAACGTTCAACTTCGAAGTACTGTATTCAGTAATGTTGGTTGTGAAAATGTTTGAATTGCGATTAATTGTATACTTATTTTTACGGGTGGTAATTAATTTTAATTCATTTTAAAACACACTGTTTTAGTGATGTTGGATTCCTTAATCTGGATACTTCCATTGTCATTCTAGACAGCATCATCACTTGGTTCAAGTAGAAAATGTTATTTAACTTACTTCACAAGTCATATGTTGGCATATTCAGATGACCTTATATCCGACTGGTTGTTTTCAATATTATAGTTAGATATAAGCTAACGCGATCATTTTACTTTATTTTACGTACACTGACAGATATACAGTATCATCTAGAATACAAAATATAACAATTGTGATAAACATTTCAGTAGGTAAAGTGGATGTCCCTTCATCTACGCATTCTCCAACACAAAACTTACATAAGAACGATAAGGACATATTTTCAATTATATCAATGAACACAAACAACTAATAACACGAATCTGATTGAAAGAATGTCGAAATTCCGGAACAATCGAATTTCAAGAATTATAGGAATCAGATTGTTCAATAATCAATAGACACATCCACATGAACTCACTTTATTATTCATATACTCAATAAGCTAATTAATCACATGGATGTAAGTCAACTGAACAGATACACAATAAGATAATAAGAAACGTGTAAGTAATTAGTTAGAAAAAAAATAATCAGAAAGGATCAACTTAATATCCATCATGATACTCATTTCTACTTAAAGTAAGCAATAATATGTTTCACATGAATGACATCAAAGAAGCTTTCTATTAACGAAACCATCTATTATTTCAATACAATTCAGCTAGTAAATCAAATGATCCATCATCACTTACAGTAATGTTTAATTCAAGAAGAATATACCAGTTAATGGTACTATAGAAGGTTACAAATATTGAGCTATTCACTTCATAAATGAAGTAATGTTGTGTTGCAGTTAGAGAAGGAGTAAACTTTACTAGTTACTTTCAATAACTATCTTTTTAATTTAATCTAGAACCTATTACTAATATTGTTTCTCAATTAAGAAAGATTTAGTTATATGTTTTTTTTAAATTCTCTAATCACTGAAGTGTTTCATCATTAAATATCATCCCATAATTACGTATGAATGAATTTGTTAGTAGATTATTAAGTAATAAATAAAAAAAAGAGACATTTACTTATTTTCGAGTAGTCTAGACAATTCAATTTTCAGTAGAAATAAGTAGTCATTCAAGTCAATATCCATAAATATGTAAACAACTTTTAACAAAAGTTTTCACGATTGTATTCATCACAGAATAAATATTGTTGGCTGAATATCAATAAACATCAAATAGTGTTTTAGTATGGTGACTTCCCTATAATGTACACTCTCAATCCCAATAGGAAATCGAACTCAGAACCTTCAAATTTCACAACAAACGAATACAATCAACTAAACTTGATAGATATCTTAACTTTAATTCAATCAGATGATTTTTCGCTAATAACAAAGTTAAAAATTCAGTTTTTAATGAGAAGCAAAATATAATAAAGCACTACTTATCACTATTTCTTCTGATTCTTGTATACATCTAATTGATTCTAAGTGAATAAATATGTAAGTACGTGTAATTTGGAATGATTACGTAATCAGCTCGTTTATTAAACAAAGTCGTATCCATTCACATAAATAACTGATATAAAGATTATAATTTTTTGAAGTGAAATTTCTTGCTATTCTATTATTTAATACTAGTAGTAGTATTTGAATTCGATAATTAAAAAGTGATCTGATATCAAGAACTTTCAAGTTTCAATAGCCTAAGTTCGACTCCTTGGTTGGGTTTTGGATATACACTATTAAGAAATTTAATTCTACAGTGAAACATCTAACAAGTATTCACTAGCATTCGATGGTTACTTAGTCCAAGTGAATCCTTGATATCAAATTCATAATTAATAATTTTTAAAACCTACACTTATGTTAGGTCGGATCACACAGAAGTGTAACAAACTTTTAGAACTGTGTTTGAGAACACAATTTCATTTATTCGAACTGTCTGTAATGTAAACATTTTGTTTCTATTATTGTTACGCTCCACTTGCCCTATCCTCCCGTTTAGCATAATTACCTGTTATTATATTGTTTCTTATTATGGACTACAGTCAATTAGTTGTGTACAAGTTGCTCCTATTCACTACCACTGTTTCCCCTCGTTCTGTATTCATGTTAATTTTCTAATTGGTTTGTTGTGTGGTCTGAATTTATGTATATATAAAAGAATGCTTGAAATATAATTCGATTATGTCTGGCTGACCTATTGGCTCGCATTCTTCTTATTTCGGCATGGGACTAAGTGGGCACAGGGCAGGCGCGCACTAACCAACTAGGCACTAGCGATTTGCATTCGGCCATCCATCCCATCCAATCACCCGATTTCTTTCGACATAACAACTTACTACTATTTTCATTAAATAGCATGAAAATTCGTATGAATATAACAAATTCCCATTCAATTAACTGTTAAGCATATGCTAAATGATCAATGCTTATTAAACGATGTACATTTTTAGCGTATGACTGAAGCTTGCACACACTATATACATATTACCCAGTGAAGATATAAGTGACTACTTGAACTCAGCTGGATGGTAAGTAGCACGTTTCAAGTGTTTGAAGGTTGATATGTTAAACTGACGAGTTACATCAATTGAAAAACATCATGTACTTGAAATTAACTGAACTTCTAGAAAATATTCTTTGTTTTCTATTAGTCTACTATAACTTTAACTAATTTCCAAGTAGTAACAGTGAAATGTATAAATGAGAATGAGCTGTTCATTGTCAAGCATTTCACTAGATATTTTAAACCAGTCAAGAGGTAGTAATTGAAAATGAATATTTTAACAATAAATACCAATTTACAATCAGCACATCAATTCAACATGATTTATAAATTCATCATGGTTCTCTACATGCTTTTATATTTCTAAATGAAATAAAATCAACATAATCTAAACTCGTCCACATAACTGAAGTAACCTCAGGTGTATTGGTGCATTTGCAAGGTACATGATGCTCGAAATCTATGAATACTGACCATGTGTCTAAGCAAGAAAAAAGGACTCGTACTTAAAATACGACCTCACCACTTCGTCAGTATAATAAAATAACAATCAACTTGTATAACACTTGTAACTACGTAAAATGGTGTTGAAGAATTTACATGAACCTTTGATGTTGTTGGTGTGATTAGGGGTAATGGAACTGAAATGATTATGGGTGTGCCAGTATGAAGGTGAGATACAAGATAATATAGATAAGTGAATAATGACCATATGTCTGAACAAACCACTGGGAACTACACTATAACTACGACCTGACTATGAGGACACTGATTGATTGCCACAGTGACACAGTGACTAAAGACTTCTCTAGAAATAGACATCGAGAGAACAACACCACTAAATAAAAGATAATCCCATGTCTATTTATTACGCATGAACGTCAGTTTTTATATTTAACAAATTAGATCAATCAGTAATAAGCAATACAAAATACACCAATGACTGAGCTAGAGGAGTGATTGCGTACAGAAATAAGGATAATAGGTTTATAGTCAAGTTACAATAGTGCCTTGGGAAATTGGATATGACAGTCGCTAATGATTCTGTGAAAAGCCCACAATGTAAGTAATACAAACGTCATAATTACCAGACGCTTAACAAATGTTGCTTAGCAGTGAGGGTTCGCAATACCCCAGAGAATAGACCCTATAGCTTGTGATTCCTTATTCTTTGTACCGTTATGAAAGTTGCTACATATCATTTATCCTCCTAATGTTTTATAGACACTTGTATAATGAATTTCTTAATTACCTACTTACGCCCTTTACTGCTCCTGCAGGAGCATAAGCCGCTCATCACTATTCTCCATTCAACTCTGTCCTGAGCAATCCTTTCCAGCTGTCTCCAGTTACTGTTCATCTTTTAAATATCTGCTTCCGATACTCGACGCAGTGCCATTTTTTTGGCCTTCCTCTTTTCCGTTTTTCAACAAGATTCCAAGTTATTGCTTGTCTCGTGATGTAGTCTGATGTTTTCTGTAATGTATGTCCTATCCATTTCCAACGGTATTTCCTGATTTCTTTTTCGGCCGGAAGTTGGTTTGTTCTCTTCCACAGTAGGCTGTTGCTGATGGTTTCCGGCCAACAGACATTCAATATTCTGCGAAGACAGTTGTTTATATATACCTGTACTCTCCTGAAGATGTTTGCAATAGTTCTCCACGTTTCGACTCCATACAGAAAAACTTTCTTGACGTTCGAATTTAAGAGTCTGACTTTGAGGTTGGTTGACAGTTATTTGGAGTCTCATATGTTCTTCAACTGTAGGAATGATGCCCTCACTTTACCAATTCTTGTCTTTATATCTTCATTGGATCCTCCTTGTTCATCAATGATGCTTCCCATGTACGTGAAAGTACCCACTTCTTCCAGAGTTTCTCCATCAGGTACAACTGGGTCGGTGCTCCATGTGTTGAATTTGAGAATCTCGCTCTTTCCCTTATGTATGTTCAGGCCTATCGATGCTGAGTTTGCTGCTACATTGGTCGTTTTCACTTGCATTTGTTGGTGTGTATGGGTTAAAATAGCTAGATCATCCGCGAAGTACAGATCATCGAGTAGCATCCCACTTGTCCATTGAATTCCGTGCTTAGCCTCAGATGTGGAGGTCTTCATGATCCAGTTAATTACTAGAAGGAAGAGGAAAGGCGAAAGTAGGCAGCCTTGTCTGAGACCGGTTCTCACTGGGAATACATCTATCATCTGTCCTTCATGCATGATTTTGTACTGTAGTCCGTCTCAAAAGTTTCGGATGATGTTGACCAGTTTCTCTGGTACACCGTAGTTTCGAGGAAGTTTCCATAGTGATCTTCTGTCTACACTGTTATACACCTGCTCATAATCAATGAAGTTGATATATAGTGACGAGTTCCATTCGATTGATTGTTCAACGACGATCCGTAGTGTTGCGATTTGGTCTGTGAACGATTGATCTCTACGGAAACCAGCCTGTTGATGCTAAAGTTGAGCATCGGCTGAATTTTAGACTTTGTTCAGCAACACTCTGTTGAAGACTTACCCTGGTAATGACAACAGTGTGATCCCACTGTAGTTCTCACATTTGCTCAAATCTCCTTTTCTTGGTATCTTGATAAAATGTCCTTCATTCCAGTCTGCCGGCACTTGTTTTTCGTTCCAGATCCTCTTGAATAAAACGTGGAGCATCCTTGCTGTTATGCTTATATGTGACTTGAGTGGTTCACCTGGTATATTGTCAGGTCCTGCTGCTTTCCCACTTCAGTCTGTATGGTTACCATCTTGATTTTTTTCATCGTTAGTGGAGTGACATCTATTGGGAGATCAGTAGATGCTGTTTCGATGTCTGGTGAGTTCAGTGGAGGTGACCTATTCAAGTGTTTCTCAAAGTGTTCTACTCATCTGTTCCTTTGTTCTTGAATTTCGGTGATAAGCTTACCTTCTTTGTTCTTGACCGGTCACTCCGATTTATTATATTTGCCAGTCAGTTTCTTCGTTGTGTCATATAGCTGTTTCATTTTTCTGCTTCTTGCAGCTTACTTCGCTGTCGTTGCAAGGCCTTCGATGTACTTTCGTTTATTGGCTCTCATGCTCTTCTTTACTTGCTTATTTGCTTCCATGTATACACTTTGTGCCTTGATTCTCTCTGCTCTAATTCGGCTGTTGTTAATTTTTTGCCTTCTTGATCCTCCTTTGTTGAATTTTGCTCAGGGTCTCAGTGGAAATCCATTCCTTATAATAGTGTTTCTTGCGGCCCAGAACCTCTTGACACGTTGGAGTAAGTGCCTCTTTTATTCCTTTCCAGTTGTCCTACTGTTATGACGTGAGAAAATTGGGTGCTGTTGGTTGGTTGGCCGAGTGCCAATCTTACTAGTGCCTAGTCGGTAACTGTGCGTCTGCCTTGTGCCCACTTAGTCCCATGCCGAAATAAGAAGAACGCGAATCAATAGATCAGCCAGACAGAATCATATTATATTTCAAGCATTCTTTTATATATACATAAAATCAGACCACACAACAAACCAATTAGAAAATTAACATGAATACAGAACGAGGGGAACAGTGGTAGTGATTAGGAACAACTTTTACACAACTAATTGACTGTAGTCCATAATAAGAGACAGTATAATAACAGCAATTATGCTAAACGGGAGGATAGGGCAAGCGGAGCGTAACAATAATAGAAACAAAATGTTTACATTACAGACAGTTAGGATAATTGAAAAAGTGTTCTCAAAACACAGTTTCGAAAGTTTGTTACACTTCTTTGTGGTCCGGCCTAACACCCACATAGTGGTTTCTTCTTCTTTTAGTAGATCTTGTAAGACTTGAAACCTATTGTTGGGAGCTATTTTCAGTTTCTTGAGTTTATCAGTATCTCTAAGAGTGGCTGTGTTGAACCACTGTAACGCTGTCACTTCATTTATCCATTGATTTCTTAGCTCCACTTTTATTTTGATAACCACCAGGTGATCATCTGAAGCTATGTCAGTTCCTCTCCTGATTCTCACATCTTCTATTGATCATCTAAATTTTTTATTGATGCATATATGATCTGGTGAGACCCATGCAACCTTGTGTATGCGTTTGTGGGGGAATATTGTTGAAAGCGTATAGATTTGTAAATTTTTCACCATTCTCATTTCTTTCTCCCAGTCCCTGTTGTCCAATGATATCTTAATATCCGGTGTTGTTCATTCCAACTTTGGAGTTTAGGTCCCCCATCAGGATTACCAGATCATTTTCTGAACTATTCGCTGTAATTGATTGCAGCCTATCATGAAACTGATCTTTGTCCTCGTCATTACCGTCGTTGGTGGGTGCATAACATTAGATAGTATTCATTGTAATCCGCTTCTTCATTGTCTTGAAGGGTGCTTTGATGATCCTTGGTCCATATGGTTTCCATCCTACAAGTACATTGTGCGCCTTCTATGACAGCATCAGAGCAACTTTTTGGGTGTATGGAACATTTTCCTCCTTGTGCCCGGAGTATATTAGCATCTCTTCCGTAGCTAATGTTTTCTGTCCAGTTTGAGTCGGATGTGTTTTGATGATCTCGAGCACTGTCAAGTTGTATCTTTTCATTTCTGCTGCTATCTGATTGGTCTTATAGGTCTTCCACATTGTCCAAACATTATATATACCTATAAGAATTTTTGCTGTGGTCGTTAGAAGAAAGCGGCATCGGCCTCATGACTTCCGAAGAATCTTGACTTTTACCATGAAGCATCATTAAAATATTCCTTTCACTACCATGGCAGAGTTTAACTAGTTTAGTTTGTTTTATCTGGTTAGCGTGTTTTTATGAAGTTTGTGTTTTACGGGATAGGGATTCTAGCCCTATGGCCAACCCTCTTTCTTTACCAGGGCTGGAGACCGTCAATAACCCTAGAAGAGCTGCAGGTGGAGTTGTATAATGCACTACGGACCTCTAAATTGTTTCTAATTTTACTGTGACATTAAGATGAGTGGCTGTAGTTAAGATTTGCAGGTATAGGTAAGATTGAATTTTTATAATGTATATCGTCTGCTTAGTAACTCTTTAAATATCTCTCACTTTAAGTTTCTAGTCTATAAAGTCTTAATAATCTTTTAATTCTTTGAGAAACAGACACATGTATCACATTATCTCATTTCTAACTAATTCATTTGTAGCTTTTTTGAAGTTCAGTACTGAGTAACTGTATAACAGTTTGTTGTAGGTATGTTACGAACAGCTGATTCTAATCTTATTATTGAATGTGTATCCAGTAGATTTACAAGTCTGATATCATTATTGAATTTTAGTCCCTTAAACCTATTCAAATGAGAAAGAAGAAAACAACTTAACGTACAGAATGTTAACATAGTTTAAAATCATTGACCTTACAAAAATTCATATTCATAATTTTAGTCAGATTATCTACTTTTCGTTTCTTTAAATTCATATGAACGATTCATTTGAAATTGTTGCACTTCTCATCAATCAACTAACATTAACTATAGACAACATTATATGTAGGACAAGTCATTTAGTCCTTATTTTGAACTACCTTCAAGTATACACTCACTTCTTCTCACCTATTCATCACTATCATCATCATCATCTTCTTCTTCTTAAACAGAAAATCATAGTTGTACTCTAGAAATCACACATGAAGATACTTATCACAGAATCAATGAATTAGAATGAAATAATCTAACTTATGTCATCTTCTAGTAGTTACATTTGGCTTTTTTTCCCATGTGATAAAATATTTCAAGTGCTTCTGTTAAGTGGGATACATTCACACTGATAACAGATTATGTTGAATTTTATTGCTTTGCAAAGGATGTTAACCTATCAGTTGTTAAATTTTCTAAAGATTATAGAAATTATACTTCAATGATTTTCAGCCCACTGATATAGATTGAAGTTATTCAAATCAGTCACTTAGTTATGAATAATATAGGACTTAGTATACATATGAATTGATTCAAGTTGTAACACTTCAATACAGTATAATAAGCAGAAAAGTAGTAGAAGTAGAAATAACATTGATGATAGTAAGACAAAACAGTAGATATATGGAAAATGAGTGCAGAAGAAAAAATTATTCTTTGGATAGAAAAGTATGCAGTAGTTTTAAGGTTACGATTTGAATGAAAACAAAAAGTGAATTCACTTGCCACAGTGTGGCTATTTGTCGACAATGTTACTCTAGATCTCCAGTTGTTGGTTATGTAGATATCGTAAGCTGTAATTAAGTAGTCTGCTCAGAGGTACAATTTCTTAAGTTATCACTGTGATATCAACAATTACTGGGTCTGATTCGCTGATAGAATCGAATGTGTACAATATCACTAATGAGTCCCTTACTAGGGTGATTCCTAGTTTTTAATGGTACCCAACCAACATCAGTCTGTATCGAATACAATTAAATGCATTTTTATCTAGTCGAGGTTATCCTAAGTATTGATCCAATCTTTGGTCTGATTTTAATCTTATTATTTCACTTGTCGTCTAAACGTATAGAACTTGAACGTTATATCAATCGTATTATCTCAGCATTGGCAACTATCACTTATAACATACTCCAAAATCTACACGTAGTAATTCTGCATATTTAAATGCCTAGAACAAATGGATATTTGTGATCCATAACTTTGAGCTCATTACTACAAAACCCAGTAGAAAACTTGTTGGAAAGGATATTGTTTATTCAAACAAAATAGTAATAATTTAAATTGGATTGTGAAAAGTAAGCGATATCCAGGATGTGCGTTTTGTCCTATTTGGGTATCATCGGCTGGATGTACCTGTATCCCAATGTTGATGTTTGTACTGGGATTTGAACTCAGCTTACTCGGTGCCAAACGCCACCGCGTCCATCACTAGGCTACTGCATCCAGACAGTGACACTTGTGCGATGGGTATACAAACATCCTGGATTCCTTTTGTCAGTCGAAATTCAACTTAAAGATTGCTTGTCAACTACAGCTATCTCGATGCAATCAGCTCAGGATGCACATGCAACAACAGAGGCTGACCAGTTTCAGTCCATAACTAATCAACGGTAAGATACAAGCTCAATCTAATAACATTGTAATAACTTTAAATTGTTTTCTACATTGATGATACGATGATCAAATCATTGTTAACGTCTTAAAAAAAAACAGAAAACCAATGAAAAATAAATTATCACCTGAGTTATTTTTATATACTACTTATATTATGTTTTGATTAATTTGCATATCTCTCTATTCTAAATAAGTATTCTTTAATCACTAGATATTAAGACTAAAAAATATCTTGCTTATTTACAGATGTACATGAAAACACATTTAGGTATCTAAGTTAATCGACTGAATTTAGAAAAATCAAAAACTAAAATTTATGCTTTTCATGTAATTTATTAAACTGATGAAGCATAACTACTAGATGTTTATTGATTTATTTCTATACATTTTCTTGAATCAGGTGTTGTGGTAATGGTAAGTTAATATCACGAAGTGATTTCAACTAGACAACCAGTAACAATCAAGATGTATGGGAGAGCTGCTTCATCCTAATATGGGACACTTCAGAAGTGCACGTCCACAACCCTCCCTTCCACTAGGGATCGAGCGATCAAACTGTAGTTAGAAATATCACTCGTCGTGAGCTGACTCACTTATCTAACAGTTAAACGTTCATCGTGATGTCTGGAGGTCCTAGGTTCAGTCTCTGATGGGGTAGTGGAGTGCACTGCAAAGGAGTCGCATAATAGTACGAAGTGATTTTCTAGTGCCTCCTGGTTGTCAGTGGTTGTTTAACTCAAACTAATTCGTACTAAGCGTCCAAACACCATAATATTCAAATAATGCGGCTAGTAAGTGTATGTTCAATCCTCCAGGTCATTAGCTGATTAAAGATGCCATTTTTGCATTTAATGTAGGTTTTCATGTACATCGATAATGTTGTGACGTGTTCTTTATTTTAGTCGCAGTTCAAATGTATTTTCAAGTGAGCATACTACTTTGTAGCCTTTTCTAAATTTCAACTTCAAACATACAGGGTTGATAGTCAACTAGTCATTTAACATACCTCTTTACTGTCATCTTTAGAATACATAACATATTAATGAATCTAATGTCCTTTTTTCAAAACATATCCCTACTGCCTTTATCTGATACACTTAAGGTATTAATGTTATTAATTGACGCCATAATGATCCTGCCAATCTTTAATCGAAATTAGACCATTGTCTCAGTATATCTTGTAATATAACCGTACTCCAATAAAACTTATTGAAGTCAACATTCAAGGGTACTTGAATGACAACTTTCTCAACTGAAAAAGCAGAATTTCAGTAATCACCTAGTAAAAATTAAAAAATATATATCAATGATGACTAGTTCATTTCTGCAACTTTTCAATATATAAACTTACTACTGAATTTATTTTAGTGTATACATCATGAATTACTAGAAAAAGAAGAAAATACAAGATAAAATTGATCTATCCATATAAATTTCTTAACACAGTGATCAACTGATTTCTAGTCGATGGAAGTTTCCTCTTTTCATGATGTCAGATTAACATTTCATTAATCATCTATTCAATTGTAATAAGATAAACAGTTACTAATAAATAATTTCATTAATTGAAATATTTATTGAGTAACTTATTGACTGGAAGTAGGAATAACTGGAAAAATGTTTCATTTTAATTAAGTATATAACAACTTCATAAACTTTAGATCATATAACAAATAAGATACTTTTGTTAGTCACTGAGTCAGAGTTTGATGTTTGATAGTTCTAAGTTTAGGAAATTTCAGTTGATGAATTCGTCATAGAATGATGTTAGCTGGGTACCATTAGAAACTTGGCAGAATCGAACAATTGTTTAGTCCTAGTATAGAACTCGCAGGCAGTATGTACCTAGTGTTTTCTGCATCACGGTACCTAACCACCATCAATCGGTGATGAATACATCAACTAAAACGTTATGACGATTTCCGCAAATCGCCTTAATTCTTTGTGGAATCGTTGGTATATATTGATGATTATCGATTACAATAGGAGATTTTCTCTTTAATTCACCCCACCCCCGACCACACCTCTACCCAAGAATGAATATTTTTTGTAAGTGAAGGATTTTACTGTATATAAATTATTTTAATTGTGCAATAGGATAGTGCGAATTGCTAATTTGATTTTCCATTTTTATTAAAGGATGGAATATGTATTACCGAGACACAGCAATTCAATTAACTTAAAACCATAAAATGACGTGTGTGCTTCACAGTGATGAAACGTCTAACAATATTATTTGATTGAATTTGTCACCGATTGATGTTGGTAGGGTACTATTGCAAACCAGAAAACACTAGGCAGCTGCTCAGTCTTAATATAAAACTTTTGAACAGAAAGAGTCTTTGATTTTCTAGGAGAAGAGAACTTAGAGCTTTCAGGTTAGCGAACGCCTAACTCTCTACACCAATTGGATAGTGTTTAATTGGGCGATTCCCACTTTCATCAGTTTATTATGTAGCGCTACAATCAATTATTGTGGTTACTATCTCACTCTCGACATGCCTAAACTCTACAAATCACGACTTCTCACTAGAACTTCTGTAATATCCTAAAGTTAGTCACTGGTGAGCTGATTAATGTGATTAAATTGATTCGGTATATTATGGAGATTGATTTTAAGTTTGATTGATTGAGTTTGTCACAGATTAATGTAAGATTTCCCCCCTCCGGTGGAATCGACAGGCCACACTCCCTAAGAAGAGTTTCGTAATAGGGGTTCATTAAAAAAACCCGAAATGTTATGCTCAAATGATAAAACTGATTGAGAATTGACAATCTTTGAAAAGTGTTTTACAAACAATCAATACCAAAAGAAATTAAGTTAGAAATGGAGAAAACATTTGACTGTGAAGAAAAAACCAGTCTGTATACACTTTTCATTCAAAGGAGATGAAATACTATGAAAAATTAATTTAAGAATCAGAATGGCACTGAAAAGAACGTACTCTGCAACGCAACTCGTTTCTTTGTATAACATCAGATGCTTTTCAAACTACTGTAAGGTGAACTAGTACTCTTCAAATGTCATCTTTAACTATATCTGTGAATTAACATGTACTGATGCTAGCAAGTATATAGGGAGGACTGGACAAAGAGCTTTTTCCAAGTTTTTTAGTCACGTTCATAGGAATCTATATCCGAAAAACAGTAGAGTCCTAATAAATTCAATCTTCAAACGCTTTTTAGACAGTAGACCATATATGTGATTGTGACGCATTCAAAATTGTCAACAAACAAACAGTGCCATTATTACAACGTAAGTTAGAGTTAATCGCTATCCAACGTTTTCAACGTGATATTTGTGCACTGAATAATTGCATGATTTACCTTTGATTTTCATTGTGGACATAATAACTATTTTCTTCCATGCAATCATCCAGGTGTTCATAAGTCAAATGAACTTTAGTTTCGAAATTCATTAAATAATAATATAATCATCCATTTGTGTTACCTTTCAATTATGTAATCATTTCCTTTTTTAACTTTGAAAGGATTACTCCATTCTCACCCCCTCCTTCCCATGATTCAGTAACTATGTCTGTAAGCATCTACTCTTGATTTGCAGTATATAAATATACACCTGATTGAAGTAACATTATAAGCATATCGTGTTGCCATATTCTAGTTATTTTAAATTTTATTTACATTTAGAACATTCACCTCAAAGGTAACACATGTCATGAAATAGACTGATGAATTCATTCTATTCTACATATCTTAATCTTTTTTCGAATTATTCAAGCTTCATCAGCATTTAATACAAGACTATTATTAATAATCATCATAATTCTTTTATTTTCTTTAATGAATAACTAAACTTTGCATGTATAAACTTCTTATCGTTATTTTAAAAAGTTAATTTTTTTTCAAAAAAATATTAAAACAAACACTAACATGGCGCTATCAATGATTCAATAGTTTTAGACTTCTTATTTATATTCCTTTGATTCATTTGAAATCACAGCAAGATAATGTAAGTAAATTTAAAGTAGATGTGTACTTTTGGGAAGAAATAAAAAGAAAACAAGGGGTTAATATAAACTGATTTAAATGTTTTGTTTGTTTTAATTAATGTCTACATTGAACATTGAATGAACCTGAATATTTGTTTTCAACATTGTTTACATTTTACATATTAAACAAAACTAGCCTCTCTATATGCTTTATAACTGTATTTGCATGCATTTGATCTTGATAATACATTATTTATTGATGCTGACTGTAGATCATATTTTTGTGAATTCGTCAATTTCTTTGAATGACTAGTATCATCAATCATCTGATTAATATCAATGAGTACTGGTAAAGAAGTAGATACTGTTGGTGAATACTGTAACTGATTAAATGTGTCTTCAGTTTTACTATTACAGTTAGTATCATCAATATAGTCAGTTTCCTTATTATGAGGAATGTTTCCATGGTAATTTATAAGTGTAGTCGTAGGGTTGGATACCATTTGATGAGAATTCATGGAAGATTGTATGTAAATTGGCATTTCGTTTCAACTGATCAGCTGTGGTAGCTATATGTATATGTTTAATATTATTTTCATTATCCGTATGACTATCGTCAGTTTTGACTGACTGCTTATGATGATCACTTGATATAACAATATCATTGCAAATATAATCGTTATTTTCATCGACGTTATTGCGATTTACTGTCAACAATTGTTGGCATTCTTGTTCGTCCCTTATTCCTGATGACACTTGATGCTGATGATGACGAAAATGATTAGTCTTATTTGGTTGACAAACTTTTAAATTATCTGCAAATGTTATTCTAGGCGACGTAAGATGACCATCTTCATGTTGTTTACTGTGAAATGTTTTATAATGATTTTGACTCTTTGAACATATTAAGCGATTTGTATTGTAATGAATACGATGACCATGGTTAAACATAGGATTTGTTTGTGTATTCATTATTAGTGATTGACGATTGTGCCTTCTTAAAGTTGCTTGTAATAATGAAATATCCTGATAGGAAGATAATGGATACTGTTGATTTTGATATTCTTCTCTTTGTGGTTGGAAGCGGTGTTGAAAGGACTTTAAATTTGTAGGGTCTTGTTGAAATTGATTTACTGGGTAGACTGGCAGAGAATTACCACGAAAATGTACTGGATGTTTGTTAGAATTCAGTGGTAATGCGTAAACTAATGCAGGCGATTTAGGTGATGATATTTGATCATGTTCTTTGTTATTCATTGCTGATTCATTATAAATAGTCGACTGGTGATTCATATTTTCTAGTGAGTTTACAGGTAACCAACTATGGCAATTACTTCGTATGTGATTTAATCCTATTGATTCAATATTGTGATTAATATGATGAGTTCGTTGTTCAAAGAATGGAGTTAAACATCTTGAAGCATGTACTATTCTATTGTTAATTGTTGGAGCTAAACTCTGATATTCATGTTCTGCATTATAACATGGATGGATTGGATTTAGTACACACTGAGGGCTGTATGTAGATTCATTTAAATTATTCTGTAATTGTGATGTAAGCAAAGTAGGCTGTGGTGTTGGTCCATTCAATGTAGTGTTGAATAGAAGACGAGGTTCAGAATTTCCATGAATAAGAGGATGAGGATCTAAAAGAAAACATAATTAAAAGACTAAATATTTTGTCAACAATTTATTATTTTTAAATATACAATAAATTAATTTTAATTTTGTAGACATTATGTGCAATACTATTTATTGCATAAAAGTAGTAGTTCATTTAATGCACATTCTCATTCTAGAAGGTTCATTGATGAATTAATCCATCTATACAGGATATCATGTAGACATTAATAAAGCTTTTAGAGTACTCTACCAAAGTGCATTAAACTCTAGCTTGATTTATGGATTTAATGTTAAGATATCTGCTTCTTCATGAACTGTCAGATTGTCTTTTCATTGGTATATTACGTGACCAAGTATCTAATTCATTGTTTAGTTATTACATCGTACTATTACTAATAAAGACGCACTACAAAGTTCTATTCATTTCGAGTTATATAACGAATAATCGTGGAATAAGTAGCATTATCTAACATTTCGATTAGGTAACCTTTTTATTGTACTGTTTGATCGTAGAGTATTCATTATCTTTCTAGACAACATCGTTAACACAACCTACAAGATTTTTTCCACAACTTTTCTGTTTGTGTACAATCTGAAAAGTTGTTGACCATAATTGTGGTACGTTTGTGTGCAAATTCAACTGAACCGTCATCTTGTCTGGTCCGATATCTTACCTGGTAGTTATTTATCACTTATCGTTTTGCTTAACAGATTGGTCGGATGTCCATATACTAACTAATTAATGATTAACATTATCTTCAGACGTCTAATTATTCTCAACACTGTGTTTACACTAAAAAATATTTAGATATAACTATAAAAACTACAAAATGGAAATATTCAACGCAGAGAAAATAACGTCGACAACGTTTGCAACATCATTAGTCGACAATTCACTCGTCAACACCATTGAGATCATAGTAAAGTTATTGAAAATACTGAAAAGGAAACGTTGCAATACTTAATTACTATGCAAGTCAACATGCTAAGACATACTACATCATGTTTATTTATCTCTGGCAGTCAATATACTAAGTAAGACTGATAGATGTAATCCTCATTAGTAACAACGAAGGAAAAAGTTATACATATTCATTACTTAGCATGTCGTTGATAGGCATTTTTCTGAAGAAAACTGTGAATAATCAATGCTTATGAAAGCAAACTATCAACCTTCTATCATAACAATTACTTTTCATTCTTGCATAATTTTTAAGACTAAATATAGAAACTTATCAACTAATCAGAAATATTTTAAACACTGAAAATAAGTTGTATTGTTACTATGAGATTTTTTCTATAACCCCTCCCTTACCCTCTTACTATTAAATCACGGATTTGTATTGGCAAGAAAGAGATTGAATTGAAAAGGGTCTCTAACGAACGCTAGCTCATGTTAAGAATTCCCTGATTAATATCTACCAAATTTTGAATGAATACATTGGAAATAACTAGGTATGTGTAATGATTCCTTTCAAACGTGTTTCGAGTTAAGATGTAAAAGAGTTAATGTTAACTGATACTCAAAGACTTCCAGTTAATACTGTCATATCCTTTGAATCTCAGTTGTTATGACTTTATATTAATACTCACCAATCAGTAATCTGATAAACTATCCAAGTTTCAAATACTGTTGGCCTTATTCCGTATCTGGATATGCTCTATGCCCCATTCTTTTAACTACCAGCCGTTCCCTGGAATCACAGTGCCATAAGCAAAAAGCAAGTGGTTGTTCGTCGAAAGTGCACTACAATACAATACATACCTCGGGTACTCCAGTACTGCAAACTTTATTATCATTGGTTTTGTTTTCTAATTAATATCTTCATATAGTGTGAAATCCCTAACTGTGACACTTTACCAAAACCTTTGTATATAGATAAACTCATATCATTCTGATCATGCTTGTAAACTGGTATGCTCACATGTACAAAATGCTATTTGAGAATGAAGCTTTTATTATTATTATTATTATTATTATTATTATTATTATTATTATTATTATTATTATTATTATTATTATTATTATTATTACAGTGACATTTCCATTTTAACTGAAATGTATAATTAAACTTTAAAGTTAGTTCAGCTGGTACTTTATGAGTGTTATCAAGTGAAATAGAGAAGATCTGAATAAGAATATGTGAATCTATGGTAATACCATATACTTAATATACATTAATAATAATATTATCATAATAACTATTAACCACTAATGTGTTTCCATTCTAAATGAATTCTATATTGTGATTAATGGATTTATGACATGCATAATTGACTTGAGCAGTTTTATTTATCATTTCTATCTTTACATGCGCTGTATGTTTGTAAAGAAGGGCAAGGTGAGGAGAGAAAAATGGAAATGTGTTGTTCTCATCTCACAAAATTTCACTGTAACACAATTTCATGTTTATATGATAAGTTACTATAAATAACATGCGACATATTCATTAAAACAAATCTATGTACACTTCACTTAAACATCATTATGTTTTGTGATAAAGAAAAAAAACACAAGAATAATTATTTAAGTTGGATTGTGACTGGCAAGTGGAATCCAGGAAGCGCGTTTCGTCCTATTTGGGACTCATCGGCTGGATGTACCTACATCCTAATTTTGATGTTCAGAGAGAAGTGACCAGATTCAGTCTATTAACAAATCAATGGGAATATACAAATTCATCTTAATACAAGATTGATATTCGTAGTTTTAAATGATGCTATTAGGTAGTCAATGTGTATTGATAAATTCAATCTGCTCATATGAAGCTAGTTACAATCAAGTAACTCGATCAAGGAATTCCCAAACATCATCTTGCCTGGTCAATAAAGTGGACAAAAAAGACTGATTAAAAGTTCCATACTTAGTCATCTAATAAACACTGGACAAACTATAAATATCAATGATGCTTTCAAGTTATTTTCCATATTTTAATTAATTTATTGGTAAAGCTAACGAGTAAGTTTACTACATACAACAAAGTCATCTACATTCATATCAACAAACCAAATTTATTAGCCTAGAAGAAATTTGTACAGCCACTCTTATTAACTTGGCTCTCTTTATAACAGACTAACGAAGTGAGTTACAGATTGTTTTGTTAAGCTCACCAATTACTAAATCTTCTTTATTACCGAAATCTTCATATTTCTAATCTATCATTCAGTGCTATTACAGAAATGTTATGTTAGGCGATTAAAGAAGAGTAACAAACTCTCAGGACTGTGTCTTAGAACACTAGTTTTAATTATTCTAACTGTGGGTAGTGTAAACATTACAATTCTATTATTGTTACCTTCCTCTTACCATATCCTCCTGTTTAGCATTATGTTGTTATTATATTGTCTTTTATTATGGATTACAGTTAATTATTTGTGGACAAGATGTCTCTGTTTACTTCGACTATTTCCTTTGCACTGTAATAATGTTAGATTCTTAATTAGCTTGCTGTGCGGTCTGGTTATATATATATATAATAGAATGTATGAAATACAATTCGATTCTGTTTGGTTAGTCTATCGTCTTGTGTTCTTCTTGTTCTGGCTTGGGACTAAGTAGGCATAGGGTAGACGCGCAACTACCGACTAGGCACACCTAATTGGCACACGGTCAACCAACCGAAAATATCTTGCATTATAACAAGAATATGTCACTAATGAGACAATTATTACCAATAACATAGTATGGTTGTCGTGCCATATCACAAATTGATGGAGGTAGGAGTTCGATCACTTAACACTGGTTGACACATTGATGGAGCTGATTGTAAGACCATAAGTTATTGAGTTTCTTTTCATGTAGAAATCGAGAGTCACATCGCAACTGAGTAGTTCTATACTATGACGAAACAGCCTTACAGTGCTTCATGGTTTTTAGTGATACCCAACCAGCATCAATCTGTGACAAAAACTAGCAACTAAACATAATACCTAACTCCATGAAACCACGTTAATCCAGTGTATGTACATGGTAGCGTGAAATAAAGAAATCCGGATTCTAAATTGCATAGCCATTTAATTTAGAGTGCTCTTCTCTTCTAAAAACGTTAGGCAACATCGGAGACGATTGACTTGAATTTAAGATAACCGATCATTTTTGAACATTATCGAGTAATTCGGTCATTTATATGAGGTCACTTATCAGTAACTGATCACAGTCACTAACAATAATTGTCGAACTCCAGAATACTAAATCTTATGTTAAATTACGTATTTTAATTGATGGAAAACATTAAAAAATGGAATAAATAGTGCAACTTTTGTTAATAATCAACCATTATTAAAAAATCATGAGTAATGACAGCCATTAGAATAATGTGGGTAGCTTAGTGATAATAGTCGTATGCAGAACACACACGAAATATCAGCTCTTTCAAAATTACAAGATTCACCTTGTTGACATGTACCAACTAGTACAAAGCTTCGATCAACCAGGGTTTCTTATCAACTTTCTCTAACCATCTAACACTACATTCAATTTCATTGAAAAAATATAAATATGATATGATGTACATATATAAGTTAGTGATACCATGGGTTTCATTCCTTCTACAGAAAGTAATAAACAACGCAACTGAAAATAAATGTAATACCAGCGTAACATATATGTTAAATAGATAAGGTATGTAGATTTAGCAGAATAACAATATAGATAATACCTACCTATGGGATTTTGTAACATATTAGTAGAGAGAGTAAGTGAATTCTCAATCGAACCAACTGATAAATCATAATTACATGCCATTTTATTGACGTCCATCATACTATTTGGTAATGTTCGATAGAATGATGCAGTATTTCTTGAAAGTTCAATAGGCTATTTTTTTAAAACAGGGAATAAAAACAAATTTATTGTAGATCTATGCTACAAAAAGTAAAACCATTCTATCTATCCATGATCAATCTATCTATCTATTTATGTGAATGTAAAACAGTTATTCACTTATGACACTGGGTCTAGTAGAGTAGTATATATGCATGTACAACATAGAACCTTACATACATGTGCATTGGTTCACATTGCTACGCCTCATGAGTACAGCAAGATTAACATCAAATTAGTAAAATTAGTTGTTACTTTAATGATAATAATTAAAAAAGATTGGACATATAGAATATGGTCAATGAATGAAGAGTTAGTTCGTAGAAAGGAAGGTGTGGAATAGTTTTATACTCAAGATTTAAGGGAAGGGCAAAGAATGAATGCACCTTGAGTAACTGTGACCGATTCTGAGCCATGTCACCTAGAGTCTTCAAACATCAGTTATGGAATTAGCACTGACTTCAATCAAGTAGCTTGAATAATTTACAAAACTCAGACCAGCAAGTCAGTGACTTCATTGACTGGTGTCGTGATTCTGTTGAACCACTTCTAGCAGTACCGCAAAGTG
This sequence comes from Schistosoma japonicum, assembly GCA_025215515.1. NCBI lineage: Eukaryota > Metazoa > Platyhelminthes > Trematoda > Strigeidida > Schistosomatidae > Schistosoma > Schistosoma japonicum. The sequence goes on along the minus strand of CM046064.1, from coordinate 38,821,047 downwards.
ACTAAAGCTAACAACCTAAACCACTGGATAACGTTAATTAGTCTAAGGGTTAGGCACCCATATCAAAGTATAAATATCCTGAGTTTAATCAACGATGAAAACGAAGGAGGTATATTGCTGAGGAGTCCTTCACTCACTAGGATAACTCGACTACCCACTGGATTCTAGATTTTAATAGTTGTCTAAATGAGACCTATCTATGATATTAGGCTTAAAATTTAACAACCTCTACAACACCTAACAAAGAAGAATGCATTTACTTTCTTTTGTTAAAACAAACCGATATTTCAGTTGTTGATGAATTCGTTAGAGATTGACGTAAGTTGGGTACCATTGGAAGCCAGGGAACACCGGAAAGCTGATTCATCCTAGTATAGGATCCCTCAGATGTGAGCACTTTTGATTCCACTAGTAGAACCGAATTCATGGTTTTTAGGTTGGCGAACGACTAACCCCCTAGATTACTGGGGCGTCCCCCAATGATAGAATTACCGCTTTCATCAATTAGTGACTTAGTGCGATGATGATCTGTCATTAGTGAATACTGTCTCACTCCCGACATATCTGAACTCTACCAGTCACATTTTTTACTACAGCTTCAACAACATTCTAAAGTTAATCACTACTGATGAGTCTCATACTAGGACGAAACAGACCTCCAATACCACTGGTACTCGACTAGCATCAATCTGTAACGAACTCATCAACAACTAAAACGATACCAATCCACAAACTATCTCAATTCAAAGACGAATTTAAAATTAATTAAACTTACCGTACACACTGTCTCACTATTGTTTTGATTATACTTTAAATTGCAACTGTTTGAATTTGATTGAAAATTATTATCTGAAAATAAGTATATCAGTAGTGAGAAGATATTGTAATGAATTTTTAGTATGCATTATTTATATTAATTGCATGAATAGATAAGTAATATATGAAACGTTTAATTAAAGTATTTTAGAGCAATATGATTCAGTCACACTTGAATCCATGTATTCCAAAACAATATGGATGTATAGAAACAATCTGTTCAAAGAAGACTAATTAACATTCATCAACAGGATAATATGAACACTTATCGTCATCTGAATACAACTTGTATGAAGCTGATGAGAAACTAACGAAATAAAATGAAACAATTTACATAAAAACTCATTAATTCCTTCATATTCATCAATTAGATAAATTAGTAGCTATCAAGACTTATTAGTTCAGTGAATTTTTGAAGTGAAGAGTATCATATTCGAATATCATTGTAAAAAATCAATATTACGATGTAGGTCTATTCATCTACTTTATCTTAAATAGGATGAAATTCATCTCTTGAATTACATTGACCACTATAATCCATCTAGTGTAAAATTTTTGCATAGGTATCAAATTTTACTGAACTTACATTGTAGATTAGACTATTTGGAAAAAAAGTAATTGAAAAGTCTTCAGAAAGTATACAAATGATTACCAACAAATAATAATCATTTAAACAAACTGATAGTATGTACTATTGACAAATAATAAATATTTAAGGGGTTGTTGTGGAGATAGTTAATTTATTAATGCTGATATCACGAATTGACCTGAACCAGACAACCATTGATCACCTAGAAGCACTGGACAGCTGTTTCGTCCTAGTATGGGACTCCTCAGCAGTGCGCATCCACGACCCTGGTGGGGATCGAACCCAGGACCCTCTGGCTCCGCGACGAGCGCTTTACCATTGGACCACTGATATCAGCATTAATAAATTAACTATCTCCACAAAAACCCCTTAAATGTAACTAATTATCAGCTCACTAGTGACTGGTCCTACGTTGTATCTGTCTGTCTGTCACTAGTGACTAGCTCCTTGAGGTAATTCCTGGAGTTCTAGGGTGAAGACGTGACCGGTGGAGTTCAATCGTGTCGGGTGTGAGACAGTAACTCACCGATGACAATGGATGGGATCGCGCAAACGTAACACGAATTGACTGAATTAGAAATATCAACCATTAGGAGCCGGCTCAGTGGTCCAATGGTAAAGCGCTCGTCGCGGAGCCAGAGGGTCCTGGGTTCGATCCCCACCAGGGTCGTGGATGCGCACTGCTGAGGAGTCCCATACTAGGATGAAACAGCTGTCCAGTGCTTTCAGGTGATCAATGGTTGTCTGGTTCAGATCAATTCGTGATATCAGCATTAATAAATAATAAATAGAAAAATAAAGATAAACAAATATAAGACGAATAGAATATTCGATATTGATATTCCAGTGTAGATTATCGGATATCTTTCAAAGGAGGGAAAACAACTACCACTCCAGTAAAAACTTTTTGTAAATACGTTTTAGGGCATTTTTATGAATAAAGAAAATGGGTTGTAGAGTAGATTAAAATGATTAGTGTTATATAGTCATCTAGACAGATGTATGTTCTGAACTGATCGAGTTATTGTACTTAAGTTGATCGATGTTCTTATTAATTGTTCCAGGATCCAAATATTCATGTTAGATAACAACGCATCTGTTACTATAACTCAATGTTAAACTTCATGATAGTTTGATAACGTTTATAAGAAAGATATTAGTTTTATTATTGGAAAAATATTTCACATCCACAAATCCACGCTACCTTACTATGTTCTAATAATAATTATATGCTCACTAGTGACTAAATGTGGTAAATAATTTCCAGAGTTCTAATGGAGAAGATATGATAAATGAAGTTCATCCATATTAAATAGAAGATAATTACCCATCAGTGGCAACGTATAAGTTTAACATTACATGTGGAAAACTGACTACATTTCAAAATACAAATCATCAATTTTGTTCTAAAGGTTAATTGATCGCTGTCAGGGCTTGAAATAGTTGAATTTATTGATTGTAACGGTTACAGATACAACCTAACACTGAAATGAAACAGCTGTCTAATGTTTCTTAGTTGTTTAGATATAGTCAGTAAATGATAAATACTATAAATTTTAATCAGTAATAATAAAGAGCACATACAATTCAACTCAGTTGAAAAATTTATCCATCAGTTTAATATGTTCAATTCCTTTCAATAGAGACTGTAGTCAACAATCCTCATGTGTATACTCACTTTAAACCATCATGTATTCAGTAATTTACTACATAACAGATATGTAAGATTTTATTTATCTTTTGCAAACTTCAATTAATCAATGCCTGTTACCTCATATGCAACATAGCGCACCGAGGAATATTCTTAACGAACTCTGTCCTGGGCTTCCCTTTCCCATTCTTCCCAAGTGATGCTTATTCTTTTAATGTCTGCCTCCGATTCCCGATGCAATGTGTTCTCGGGTCTTTCACTTTTCCTTTGACCTATAAGATTCCAAATTAGGACTTGTTTTCGTGATACAGTTTGATGATTTCTTCAATGTATGTCCTATTCACCTTCAGCATCTTTTCCTAAATGTTTCCTTGGATGGATGTTGGTTATTTCCTTGCCATAGAAGGTTGTTACTGATAGTATCTGGTCAATAAATCCAAAATATCTTTAAAAAACAGCTGTTTATAAGTACTTGAACTTTTTGGATGATGCTTCTTGTAGTTCTTAAAGTTTCATCTCCATACAATAGAACTGTCTTTACATTTTTATTAAAAATTCTGACAGATGTGTGCTGAGAGCTGGCTTGAATTCCGATTGATTTTCAGTTTTAGGAATGCTGCCCTCGCCTTGTTAATCTATGCTTTCACATCTGTATCAGATCCCTCTTGTTTATCTATGACGCTCCCCAGGTATGTGGAGGTTTTTATATCCTTCAGAGTTTCTCCGTCAAGTATAAATGAGTTGGCACATTTTGTTATGTATCCAAGGTTCTTGTTTTCCCCTTTGTATATATTGAAGACTATTGCTGCAGAGGCTGCCGTTACACTGTCCGTCCACACCACCGCTTAGAATCCTCCAAGGGTTTATGTCGGTCTCAGGACCAGACAAAGGAGAAGAGTAGGAAGTGGGGTTAGCAACTCCGTCCCGTAAATAACAACTTTGCTAGAAGAACGCTTACCAGAAAAAGGACATCTTCTAAATTTGCTGTTTACTTTATATGTGCAAAATTTATTTGTGTTTATCAGTGATTTATTTACTGTATTCAATATAAACAAATCATTCTTAGTATCAGTATGAATACAAAGAAACAATTAACTAAATTGTAAACAATAATTTTTATATATGATTAAGATTTATCAATTTAATCAACATTGTTTATTATTAATCTTGTCAATTATGAATTGAAAGTTATGAATATATGACAGAAGTATATTGATTTGTTAGATAAGATTTAATGATAACGCATACTGGAAGGTGAATGTAAGTCGGTGTATAGCTGAATACAAAAGCATTTGATTAATTCTGATCATATTCCCTTATCACCACCCCCTCCCCCAGCCACACCTCGAGCTACCACTCCAAAATCGTACTTTATCATCAGCTAGGTTGCAGTACGATTTAGTTTAAAGCAAACACGAATAAACACCTTTCGAAGTGTAGAAACTTTAGTAGTCCCGCAGTTAATATTTGATTATTAAGTGTAGAAATAGAATATTCTGTTACTAAACTATCCTCTGACACTCACATCGTATAATTATTTGAGGTGGTTTTATAGGGATAATTTTTAAATATGGCTTCTTATGTTCGTCGCAGACTGATGTTGGTTGGGTATCACTGAAAACCACGTAGCGCTGAACAGCTGTTTCGTCATAGTATAAAACTACTCAGTTGTGACGTGGCTGTCGATTTCTACAGGAAGGGGAACTCACTAACATACAGGCTTTCACAACCAGCTCCATCACTGTGTCAACCAGTGTCTAATGGTCGAACTCTTGCCTTTATCAATTTGTGATATAGCCCGACAACCATACTTTGTTATTGGTAATAATTGTCTCATTAGTGACATGTCTGAACTCTTCCAGTCAATATATCTCAATAGTGATGAAGTTTTGAAACATCCAGAAATTAATTTCTAGTAAATAAAAATGGGTGATGCATATATTTGTAAAATTCCAATGAATACAAATTTAAATTTCTGATGTTTCGCGGCTTAATGCAAGTCGCTTCTCCAGAGAAAAATGAATAACCGCATTGAATTAAGACAAGATTAAATAATACAATGGAACAAATCAAAATAAGTTGGTACAATCAAAATGCATGTTTGATCGTGTCATATCAAGTCATTTAGGTCAAGGTGATTTGAAGTGAGACATGTATGCATATGTTATTGTAATGTGAAAGGAAATTATGTGAATATGTGAGAATAAAATTGGATGTATGTTCATGTGAATGAAATGTGATGTACTTTAATTGTGGTTAGTTGGATAAATAGTCCATGCTGGATGGATAGAAAGGCCTTCCCTTTTGTTGAGTGCGATTGGATTAAGAAAATGTGAAGCGCTTCAGCTAGTCTTCTTTCGTCACAATTAAAAATTTTCTTTTATAATTCGGATATTGTAAATATCGATTTTATGATTGTGGTAGACAGCAAGTACTGTTATTGCTGAATTGATTTGTAATTTTTCAAGTTCAGCAGGATTATTATAAGGTCGTTTAGCGTAGCTTTCATGTTCTTTGGTACGAGTTTTGATTTATCGACAATCTAGCCAGTAGACATAATTCTGTGTAAAGGTGAAAGGAGTCTTATCCTTTATTTTAACTAATGCACCTCGAATAGTGTTGGTAGTCTTGTAGAATGTTTGAATTCCATGTTGTTTTAGAATTCTTTGCAATTCATCTGTATTGTCATGGCGGTAAGATAGAACAGCTGTACCAATCCATGATATTTCATTTGATTTACTATTAGTTAGTAATAAATCGTCTCGTTTTTGTACATTTTTAATAATATTCATTAGAAAATTATTAAGCCGTAAGATGCTGATTACATTTTGTATTCAAATTTCTTGTCATCTGATGTAATGAGTTTATTGGCTCTTCTGAATAAGTTTAGAGCCAGGGATATTTTTGCAGTGAATGGATGTGCTGAACTGAAATCGATGTATCGATTTGAATGTATGGGTTTACGATAAATCCTCAGACTATGAGTTCCCTTAAAATTTCTTTTGACTAGGCAGTCTAAAAATGGTAACTCATTGTGTTCATTTTCACTTTCGAAAGTGAATTAGTTATACTAAGATAAGGTGTTGATCCGTTTTGAGAAAGTTCTCAAAGAAGTCTTTTTAATAATGACAAAGTAGTCATTCGCATATCTGAGCCTAAACCAGTAGGTCTAACTGACTAAGTTGATTACTACGATTGAAATATCGTAGTTTTGTGGTGACTGGTATTAATGTAAGTGAGAATTCAACCACTGAACTGCCAGTTGACCTAGCGGTGCAGATGGTTTAGCGTTCACCATGAAACATAGATGTCTTGGATTCGATTCCATATCGGACATGAAAAATGCACACTGTCACTGAGAAAGGCATGCACTAGTAAGAAATAGTTGTTGATTGATTTATGGTTATCAATAGTACTTAGGCCAAACTGTGATATATTCAATCAACTAAAACATCTTTTATTCATGTATTATTATTTAGCCTTTTATATTGTTTTCTTTAGTTTCTGAGAATGAAGTAATCATTTTTTACTAAACCACCCTCTCATACCAACTTTTTATAATCACTACCATCTTTAGAGGGTGTTTCTAATTTATATCCATCAAGTAAACAATTATTTCACAGAACCAAAATGTTATCAACATCTTACAATATAATAATTTTCCCATGAATATTATTAAAAATGAACAAAAACAGAACGATCTATTATCAGCTAATAACAATTCAATGTCATGGATTTGTACCGTTGTTCTACCTTATCGTTATAACATGAGAAAAGAATTACAAAAGATTTGACGATAAGTATCTTATAAAACAGTCAACAAACTTTGAAAGATTTTGGTTAGAATAAAAGAAAAAAATTCCATTCATCTTTACAAAAAAATCTATATCTATAGGTTAGGTTGTGTCAATTGTGATGCTTTCTACGTTAACAAGTCATCTTGAGGAATCACGACTAACGCCAATGAACATGATTATTATACAAAACATCCTCTTAATAACTCTGTAGAGTTTGAATGTCTGCAAAGTTATTCAACAACAGTAATGCATACTATTTACAACAACCACAAAATATTCATAAATAATATTATTCAGAAAGGTTTTTAGAGCTACAAAGAAAGACGTGTGGCAGAAGCATTTCATATTTTGTTAAACTCCACATTACACAACGGAAAGGAAGGCCTTTTCATCCATCCGACATTGTCTATCTACCCAAAGTCGATAATTAAATGTGTCAAGTTTCTCATAGATTAAAAACACAAATTATTTCCAAAAGTTTTCCTCACCTCACACACTACATTTTTCATGTGCACGGACAATTAATAACACATTTAAAAGTACACACAAACATGGTTCCTTATGAAATATATTAACCCAGATTAACATAACTTCAACACATTCAACCTGATAATTTGCTTGCATTAACTACCTTGATTTTGATTAGTTCCATTGTATTATTTGAACTTACGTTAATGTTAATTAGGTTATTTATTATTCTCTGAAGAAGTGATTCACATTGTCATGAAACCTTAGGTATCTCGATTTTCTACCTATTGGTTTATTTTAAATTTATTAGTTGATCGAATATATCACAGATTGATATTGACAGGGTACCATTCAAATCCAGGAAGCACTGGACAGTTGTTTCGTTCTAGTGTGGAACTCCTCGGCAGTATGCACCACATATTCTGTACCAGGACCTTCAGGTCGACGGTGAACGCCTAACCCTCTGTATCACTGGGTCGGTATCCAATTGTAAAATGTCAACTTCCACTGCTAAGGAGTTTCACACTAGAGTGAAATAGCTGTCCAGTGCTCTCTGGTTTTCAATGGTACCCTGACAACAACAATCTGTGACTTATTCAATCAACTAAATAACAAACCTCCATAAAAATAACCATCTCAACTGAGTAAATTATTACTTAATTTTACTATCTCTAAATTATTTTCAACTCAGAAATTTTTTCATGATTTAGACCGTTATACAACTTTGTTAGGATTCTTTCGAAATGTGAAATTTTCGTATAACTTTATGATGTAATCGCTTTTGGTTTTTTAATGTGAGAATATTATGCAAGCATCACATTATACAAACTAATGTACCATGATCGTCAGTGATATTGCTGGAAAGAAAAGAGCTTCTTCATTGAGTTGTCTTCAGTTCTTCGTCAATGACAAATAAACATTCAGAAATTGTCTGTGATTCATCAGTTACAAAAGTCATGTATAAATCAGTAATATAAATGACTATACATCACACAAGTTCCTTACTGTTTACCATCAAATTGCAGTTATCAAGATTTACGCTGTTTTAGGAGTCTTTAGATTCTTTCAGTTGAATTATTTAATTAAGAAGCGTTCATTGTCTTTTTAGACAATATCCTAAGTACATACTCTAGAATGAAATTCAGAATGACCATAATTAGCTAATCACTTGTTTAAATGTCCTGGAAATCGAATAATTGTTGTTCACTATTAGGATTACCATTTTGTATACTTGTAGATTGATTGTCATCTCTCTTGGTTTGACCTCTAACTTATAATTGTCAACCCTTTTCCATATTAATTAGTAGAATGGATCAATTTCGACATATTTCTTTATTGATTTGTGGCCTGTGTGCAAAGCCCTTAGAAGATCTTTTAATTTTTTTTAATATTATATATATTATCCAATAATTTGTCATTTCAGTGGATATCGTGCTCGTAGGTGTCCACAAACTTATCTTTATTCACCATAACTAAGGATTGAACACTTAAGTTTGAAAAAAATCTCGATTGTAGAACATCACATATGTACAGATCCATGTACCCGGCTTTGGACTACACTGTTTGTATGAAAACATTTTGAAGTTACAACGCTTAGTTTGAGCATAGAATATACTGGTCAAAATTCTGACTATTCAATCACTTCATCACTTCTCTGAGAGAAGTTACAGTCTGCTGGAAATTTCTTTAAACTTCTCAGGTAAAGTAATAAAAAACTTGTAACATAATGCTACATTAAAGTAATTTGCTCACTATGAACATATGACTGCAGGGAATGAATTTGACTACAGAGTCCGAGCCCAATCTAAGAGTTTTGTTTAACATAAGAAAATCATTAATTAATTAACTATTCCGTTGTTTGATATGAATCGTTAGCCACCTTTGGTATCGACTCAACATTGTCTAAATATCAAGTACTAACGAGTATAATTTATTATTTCTAAGTAACCATTGATTATAAGCTTGACAAAGAGTGAAGTTCAACTTCATCGAATGTCAGGCAATTATTGATAATGAGCAAAGTAGGGAATGTAAAATACTAGATACTAACTACATGGTCTAAAGGTTCGTTGTTGCCATGCAACTTGATGGTCTTTGGTTCCACATGTAGGGGAAGGGGTGTAAATGCAAAACGCTACGGTGTTCTACACTATGATGTATCGGTTGTCAAGTACTTCCTGGTTTCTAATCGTTATCTAGCTCAACCAGTCACTGATGTAAATTATAACGAGGATACATGTTTCTAACATTTCAAATACTGTAGAATGAAATGTCCCAAATTTATTATTCATTTGTGTTTACTGACCAAATTAACCTAAGTTAGGTATCAGTAGGCAACTAAGAAACTTGGATTCATACTGATTGGTACTAATCATCAGTGACAGCATACATTTCTTCAAGTAATTCAATATTCAATGATTTCAATTGGAACATCTATGAAATGACATTTGATGTGAAAAATGTGCATACACAATGAAAATAGTTAATAAAAACCTTTCAAATCATCGTATGAATGTCTACCTACATGTAAAACTAACTTTCATGCATGAATTTAATAAGCTATATAACTAGATAAAAAATTAACTCACCCTTCACTTTAGGTTTAGCAGTAGTCACTGATGATAATAGAAGTGCTTTACGCCGGGTCAAATAAACTAATATCATAATAGCAATCAATAAAATGATAAATACAATTACTAAGCAAACTATTGCAACTTCACTAATGATAAAACTGTTTGAATGATTATTCTTTTTATTGTTATTATTATTACTATTACTTATATATCTGTCATCATGTCCAAATGGATAGTATTGCGTATTACTTGAGTGTTTGCCAACATTAGAATCAGATAAGTATTGTTGTTGTTGTTGTTGTTGAAGTAATGGATATTGATTTCTAACATTTTTGTTGTGTTGTTGATGATCCAATAGTGACTTCATATTCCAAAAATTTTTGAATTGTACAGATTTTGGTGGAAAACGTTTATTTAACTCCATGTTATTATTCAATGAAACGTTGTCTTTATACAAATCTCCACTAATTTGTTTATTCAAACCGATATTATTGCTGTTTGTATTTGTATTTGAATTAATTTGATTAGATAACATGACTGTTCCAGCTTGTTCAATGTATCCATTGGATTGTTGGTCTATTGAATATGATGGATTATTAAACGTATCATGGCTATTCATTGAAGATGGATTTGAATGTGATAATTGAATAAGATGTGGAAATTCATTTGGATCAATAACCAATTGTACCCAAATAGGTGAAGCACAACGCTTTGGAATACCATGATCGCATGCTTCAAAACGTAACATATACACAATGTGGTTAAGCTTATTGATTGCATTTTGATTGATATTTGTAGTCTGTGATGATGCTGGAATGAATTGATTAGATTGTGAGTATAGATTAGGAGATAAAGATAGAATACCAGTATCTGGATTTAAGAAAAATACATTATCTGTATTACCAGCCCCGATTTCATAAGTAATTTTACCATTCTCGTCAATGTCTGCATCTGTGGCTTCAATTTGTAACAATGGTCTAGATTCACTCAAACTGGACATTTTATCTAAAAACATAAAGGATTATAAATCAGTTATTTAAATAATTAGTTATATTTAGTTATTTGGATTCGTCACTTAGTGGTGTCAGTTGCGCACCAGTGGAAACCAGGGAGCACTTGACAGCTACTTGTTCTTACTAACAGACTCTTCAGTAGCCGTGTGCACCCTCAATTTAGCTTGGGAATAAATCCCAGGGCCTTCATATTGGTGAACGCATAACTCTCTACACTAATGGGCCAGCCAACGTTTAATGGTAGAATTCCTGCTTCCACCAATTTGTGATAATGCACATCAATCTGTGATGAATACAGATAGCTAAAAACTAATCCCTATTTTTACAAAACAATCACAATTCGATTACAATAATCAGTCGCTGGTGACTAACTTCAGGATGTTTCTGAAGTTCTGGTAAGAAACCCTAACTGTTGCAGTTTAGTCTGGTCTGGAGTGAGACAATAATCACCAGTAACAGAAAACGATTATCATACTATATTACAAATTGATTAAAGTAAGGATTTTAAAATTCATCATGTGTTGGCGCAGCGATGGAGATTGTTCAACCTTTTCCACATGTCTTGAAAGCTCTGAGTCATATTCGCTGGCTAAATAGAAAGTCATCATTGCCTATAAAGAGTTCTATACTGCTGTTCAGAGTTCACTGTCGTTCGATGATAACCAAACAATATCAATATGTGTCAAATACAAATACTTTAACTGAATATCTAAGATCATGAAACCACCTCAATTCAATTAGTTATTTTATAACTTTAGTATTGCAGAATATTTGTTTCTAAGATAATTATATAACAGGCAAATGATTCGTTACCATTATTCAATTTTTATAATTTGAAGTCAGTTGGGTTATACCTCATTTAAATAAATCTACTAAGAAAAAAGAAATGAATTCAACGTAACCTTATTCATGTATTATGACTTCTTCAATGCTGTCATAAGTTTAGTTAACATTATTTGTTGTTCCTATTCATTACAGATCTTAGTGGTATGCTATATCTGAAATTGTCAGTAACAATTTCTGATAAAATCTTAATGGAGTACACAAGTAATAAATTAAATATCAATTACTACAATAGTCAGTTATAATAATCAGCTCACTAGTAACTAACTTCAAGATGTTCATGGAATTAAAAGTGAGAAGTTATAACTTACAAAGTTTAAATATATCGGGTGTGAGACAGTTATCACCGACGGTAATAAATTATCAACGTTCTAAAATATAAATTGGTCTAAGTTAGAACTCTATGATTAGAGGACAGTGCTGATTGTTAAACGCTTGCTTTGAGATCTAAAAGTCTTGGGTGTAATTCCATGAAGGAGACCAATGGTGCACATTGATCAGCGGCTATACACTGTGTTTCCTGATTTTTATTGCTGCTTAATTGATTTGTCGCGAAATACCCTCCCAGTGATAGTAGCTGGAAAACACTAGGAAGTAATAACGCAACCCAACACAAAGACTGTTTTTTATATACCCATAAGTCTGCCCTGTTATTACTAGTTCTCGTGCCAGATTGAAGAATACAGTATAAGTTAGCTAACAACCAGAGACAAACTATTCTCCTCGTATCCATTTGTATACATTCAAAACATGACCATATACCTGACTAATTAAGATAATAACATTTATGCAAAACAAGGACAATAATAACTGGAAACTGTGTGGTGACGCATAGGTATGCAGTTAATGAGTTGTAGTTCCTAATTGAACAGTTCATGAGTCTAAAAACAAGTTAGGGTGAGAGTATCATAATAATTATAAAAACGAAAAAATCAATTTACAAGAACCTAAAATAAATTAAATAATTAAATAATTATATATATATATATATATATATATATATATATATATATATATAGCGTTTAGAAACGTTGCGGACTACCCCAGCCAGATATAAATATCATTTGTGTCAACAAGACTTAGTTTCTATCCAAGTGTTATTGATCGATAGTAGTCTTTATTCTAAAATTTAGACTAATGTGTATACATAAGATTTACACATAAACTGTTGCCAATCTAAAAAATCGATGAATCCATAGACAGCTGACTCATTTGGTGAAACTCTGTTGATTACCCCATCAGCACAACACGTCGTTTTATATGCAGGTTTTGACACACACACACACACACATATTACGACTGTAGTAGATCATTAACTTTATTGTAATGAATTCGTTTGTCAATGATAAATGAATAATCTTAACAGTGAATATTAAGATAAGGTGTTTAATGATGTAGAAATGTTTATGTCTTTGTTCGGCTAAACTACATACTATAGACATCAAGATATTGTGATATGCTATTTAAGATACCTCATTGTTGAAACTTAGGAAGTTGTTAAGTAAGATCGGTAAATATCGATGAATTGGAAGTTGTTAGAAGAAAACTTTCGACATATAATCCGTATTAGATGGCGTTATTCAGTGAGTTGTAATTGTAAGTTTGAAGTAACTATCTACCTTGTGACTAGTGATAATGTCACACATTGATAGATTGAATCTTCTCGTTGATTTGATCAATTCCAGCCCTTATCGAATCAACGAGGGGAATCAGTCACATTAAAATTATATATAGGTACCTGTTGCACTAGTGTAATTGTTTGAATTCATTATCCTAATGGTGAAGGTGGTGGGGTCTGACACGAAACGAACTGAGTCCGAATCCTGGTACGAAGGTGGAGGTACATCCAGCTGACGAGTCCCAGGTAGGAAGAAGCATGAGTAATAAATTCCAATTACGGCCATAGTGCAACTCAGATAATTCATTACACTGTTCGGCAGATACTTAAGTTCCACTTCTTTGCCATAATTTAACTATATTAACAACAGAATAAACTTGTATCTCCACGTTGATTTGTTATTGGGCAGAAGCAGGTAAGTCTCTGTTGCTGTATGTGCATTCCGAGCAGATTGCCTCAATACAGCGACTATTTGCAAGCATTATTTATTTAACGTGGATCGTAACTGGCGAATGGAATCCAGGACGTGCATACCATCCTATTTGAGAATCGTCAACTAGATGTACCTGTATCCCAATGTTGTTAATAATCGCTATATCGAGGCAATCCAATCAGGATGCACATATAGCAACAGAGGACTGACCAGCTTCAATTCTTAACTAATCTACAGAAAGTTACAAGTTTATCCTAACATTTATGTGCCCGTTTCACAGGTGTGACTATCCTAACTCACTAGTCTAGTGGTGAACGTAGTGGGGTTTGGCATGAAGCGGATTGAGTTCAAATCCCATTGTGAACATCAACATCCGGATGCAGGCACTATTCAGCCGACTATTCCTGAAAAGGACGAAACGCGCGTCCTGAATTCCACTTTTCAGTCACAATTCAACTTTAATAAATATATTACCATCATTAAGCACTGACACTACATAAATACCTCAGGGACAGTATCCTTAATTGTGAAACATTCTTTTTAAAAAAAAATATTTTTCTAACTAAGAAAATAAAGTGTGACCATGTTTTTATCAATAATAATAACTTTCAATTACCTTGACCATCAGTAAGATCGGGATTGTTTTCTCTTCTGTGAACTAACACTACAGGTATATTTGATTTATCACTGAATTGTACACTTTGTTGTATTATATTATTAGGATTATTACTGATGCCACCAGGATTGATTTGTTTTATGTCATTATTGTAATCATCATTGGAGGTAGGCCAATTAACATTCAATTTATTGTATTGTTTTGTTTGTAAATCATTTTCTTTTTTATAATTCACTATTGAATCAATAGAATTTGATTTATGAACTATTGTTTATGAATTCACTTTTTATCACTATCAAACTTTGATTTCGATGATGATGTTGATGAATGAGTTGATCTTTTAGTTGAAGTAGCAGGTCTAATGAAAACAGGATCATTATCATTCTCATCCTTGATATTTTTGTGAAATAAAGAAAAACACGGAGAGTAGAAAAAAACGAATGAGAACAATAAATATATAAAGACACTGTATTCATATGTCAGTTAGACTATATTTCATTTTCTTATTATTATCAGATCTTTACTGACATCAAAATATAGCAAGAAATATCACAGAATAGTGATTTAAGTTGATATTAGATCTTAACAAGTTGGTCTAATTTGTGGCTAATGTCTATTAGTAAATCTGAAACCAGGTGAAACTAATTACCATATTGGAAAATATTTTCATACCTACAATTGTAACTCACAAATATTTTGAAGTCATAGTAACATTCGACTTTAAGACTACGGTTTATTACTATTTGATTACAGATAGTTTTCAAAACAACATGAGTACTGAGAAGAATTTCCACCAAAAGAGATAGAAATTTCTTCATTATGAAGTAAATTTCAACTTATGATAATGCATTACAGGTTGCCAATGTCTATTTGAAAGGTGACTCAAATATCTAAAAAAGAATATGGTAGACTACTACTAAACTTGTATAGCTTATCATGTCATTAACATTTCGAGTAGTTAGATTACTTTATCATGTTGTACGGAAGAGCATGATATAAGTTAATTATAATATGTAGAATATTGAGAAATGATTTTGGTATTGATTTATTCTCTCTTATTTCTTCAACCATGTTTAAATCATTTAGAGAAGATCATAAACAAAGTCAAAATTCAAGAAATCCCTTTGAATATCATATTTTGTCACTAAATAATCAAATTTTGTAGCCTATTATCGAAATATGGTTTTCAACTGACTATTTAAAGAAAATATTAAGTACTCACAAAAGCTTATTAATAAGAGTGTAACACAAGCATCCGACGGTTGACTCATTAAAACATAGATCCATATTACCAATTGTTAGCAAACAGTGTATTCTACTTTAGGTAGACTTCACAAAAATGAATGTTAGCTTCATAAACTTACTTATTTCGTTAGGTTAAGCTACAGATTATACTTCCTAATGATTGAATTTAGCAATTAAGTACACCGAATCTTAAACGTTTAAAACCAAGTACAAAAGCTATAGATATCCACGTTTCGTCTCAAAGTTAAGGAAATTTTATTGATTTAACTTTTGAGGCCGTCTTGGAGTTGTACAAGGTCAAAAGTTTAGTGTAATTCGATCCACTGAGGTTAACTGTAGCATAATGTGTTCAGCAGGTATGGTTTATCCCGTATTTTTTGTCATTTCACCATTTATCTAATGACAGAATGTGGTGTGTTCCAATGTAATTTTGCCTGGAGGTTTCTTTTCAAGCTCGAACTCTCAGCATATTTGTTTCTCAGTGACATATTTAGAACCGCACTACACTCCATATAAGACAGTTATGGATTAATCTAGACACTTGAAATGATATTAAAACTAGTTAGTTGTGCACACCGTTACCTCAGTTCCTTATCATTGCTTACATTTTTCTGTATTAATGTTACTTCCTACACTAGATGGCTGTGCGGTCAAGTTTACATTTATATAGAGGAATGAATGGAATATAAGTGTGACTCGAGCTGTTTGACTCAACTGCCATGTGTTCTTCTATCCTGCTTGGCGACTAGAAGGTAGACTTATGAGAACAGAAATGTCGGTCTTTGTGTCTTGTTACGGTATTTGATCTACAAAGTTATTATTCTGTGTTGTAATTGATCGTAGATCATGACATATAAGCGATCTTGAAATATATAATTACACATTAGTATAAATTACTTACTAACTAAATGAGTAGAGAAGTGATCGCAGAGAACTGGGTTCAGTATGCCTAAATTAAATATTGAAATTGTTTCAGGCAATCTCAGTCTACAAATGGATCATTTACAGCAGACAGTGAATTCCGAATAAGGTGGTTTGTTGAATTGTGAGAAAAGCCGAGGTGATGAAATCTGTAGTTGTTCATTATGAAATTCTAAAGGTTAAGAGATCCTATATTTGACCATTAAAATTATTTAGAAGTATTTATTGTACCATTCTAGACTTTATGTAGTTCTGCTTATATTAGCAATATAATAAATTAAATAACAATAATGTTTTATATTCTAATTAGTTGTTTGGAAATAATGTAGTAACTATCATTTGTTGTTTATTGGCTTTTGTACACAGTCTACAACTTCAGTTTACACGGTAATCTGAGAGTCGCACAATCAATGTATTCACAAAAATAGTCTAGTAGATCTGAAAATCAAATGCTTTACACAATTCAAATTGATAATAAAACTACTTATTATCGAAAATAAATGAAGCATTATATGCTGGTTCAGTGTTGCTAATGGTTAAGTGCTAGACGTGAAACATCGAAATCGCAGGTCCAAGTCCTTGACTGAATAGCGGAAGCGCGCTTCCATGAAGTTCTGTATAAGGACGAAACAACTGTCTAGTGCTCAATGGTTTCAGTATTACTCAGCTAACATCAATCTGTGACGAAAACAAATGACTCAACCAAATACCTATCACCACAAAACCACAATAATTCATCTACAATAATCATCTCACTAGTAACTTAGTTCTAGATATTCCTAAAGTTCTAGTGAGAAATCATGTCTAATCAGCTTTAAATATGTTGGAAATAAAACTTTTATCACCTTTAGGGTTGAGTAATCCTCGTCCTATGTAATAAATAAACTATCAGTCTATAAATTATGCCTAATAAGGTTTAACGGAATGAACAAATGAGCCAATGATATATTCATTTCAGTAAAAAAAATACATTTATGGGGTTGTCGTGGAGATAGTTAATTTATTCCTGGAGTTCTAGTGTGAAGACGTAACCGGTGGAGTTCAATCGTGTCGGGTGTAAGACAGTAACTCACCGATGACAATGGATGAGGTCGCGCAAACGTAACACAAATTGACTGAATTAGAAATATCAACCATTAGGAGCCGGCTCAGTGGTCCAATGGTAAAGTGCTCGTCGCGGAGCCAGAGGGTCCTGGGTCCGATCCCCACCAGGGTCGTGAATGCGCACTGCTGGGAAGTCCCATACTAGGACGAAACAGCTGTCCAGTGCTTCCAGGTGATCAATGGTTGTCTGGTTCAGTTCAATTCGTGATATCAGTATTAATAAATACATTTACGTTAAATTTAAAGATTCTCTACCATATTTCTGTCCATTTCAAATGTTTGAAGTTATTTACAACTTTCTGTGATGAATACATTAGTGCTGGACAATCTGACATGTAGGTTGAGAAACATAAATATATTGAAAGTTAACGCTTAAAATGAATTGATTAATGAACATTAAACTCGAATATGTATCATGCATCTACTAAGTGAATAGAAAAATTACTGAAAAAAATAGTAGACCTAACACATTTAATCGGCGGCCTGTTTGCAATTTCGGGTTACTATTTGTCCAAATATCTCAACAAGTTACTTTTTGGTTTTTGATTTTGTTTTATTTGCTTAGTCATGTCCCGAAATCGGATTGAGTACTCACTTGCCTACATATAAGTAGTAGTACAGTGAGATCTAACTGAAGACATCACATTGGCTGGCAACGCGAATTAAATAGGATCACTATTCATCAGATGTCTGTTTCTGAGTATTTTAGTCTTAACTACAGATCTCTTACTAAAAAAGTTGACTATTTATAATATCCCCTTAGTCTAAACATATACCTGAACTGTGGTATAATCAATGTTCAGGAACCTTGACATTGATAAAACATTTCTAGATTTTTCGTCAGAATAGTTGTATCATCAAGAAAACGTGTGATGGTGGTATCACTACCCTCGTAGACAAGAATTGGTATATGTACATGAAAAAAGAGTAACTTGGTGAGACACTGTATGCTGAAAATTTATATTGTACTTCCTTTGGCCTTGACACATACTAACTTTCAATTTTCAAGGCCAAAGGAAAAAAGGAAGACCCAAGAAAATATTGTGTCCGGAATCGGAGACAAACATAGAAATAATGAACGGCACTTGGGAAGAATTGGAAAGGAATACTCAGGAAAGAGTTGGCTAGTGACTGCTGGTCAGCGGCCTGTGCTCCACGTGGAGAAACATGCATTGGTAGATTGGTTGATTGAACATACTATTGGATTCAGCTAATATTATCATATAGAAAAATTTAGTGAACTCTAGGAATAATGCGAATATAATCTCATATAGCAACTTTGATTTCGGCTCTACAAGAAATAAACATTATCTGTACAAAATTCAGGTAATTCATGATGTCAACAATGTCGATAACTTTCAAAATTAAATAATACCCTGAATATAATCGAAATAATCGTTGAAGCCTATTGTATCGTAACATTAAAATAAGACATTTCAGCTTAAAAAATATTTTCATCTTGACAAAGTCATTTACTAAAACTGTACGATTGCGCTTTTAGTAAATTTAGTAGATAATAATTGTTGATAGTAAAATAGAGAGATAGTACATCATGTCGAGCTATATATATATATATATATATATATATATATATATATATATATATATATCACAAATTGATAAAAGTGGGAATTCTACCATTGGATACTAACTCAGTTATGCAGACGGTTAGTTGTTCTCCATCAACCTGAAGCCTCTGATGTGGGGTCTAGTGTGTACTGGTAAAAGAGTTCCATACTAGAATGAAACAGCTGTTCAGGGCTCTCAGGTTTTAATGGTACCCTACCAACATCAATCTGTGACATATTCAATCAACTAAATTACCGATTTCCTCAAAAATAACAATCTCAATTCATCTACAAAAATAATCAAAAGTAGTTGAATATATGTGTCCAATTAAGTGTGTGTGTTTGGGGGAGGAGGTCCTTGTTCATCGAGTAGTTGTCAAAGTTATCAAAAATTAATTAAACTTCTTAAGTATCGGATGTAATAGTCATTAAAATGGAATGGAACAGCTGATATGAAGAAGATAATGAATAAGACAGTTAAAACGTATAAAATAGGTTGAATAAAAAATACATGAAGGAAGGGATATTAAGACCATAAGAAAATCGTGGATTGAAATTACTCTATATGAACACAAAGATCAGCCTGGAATTGTTGAACTACCAACGCATAAGCTGTACACAAATTTCCGACTTCATCGAAAGAAACTGTTTTTGATTGGTACGTTACATTTTGAATACATACATTTCGATATCAAATATCATATTTAACATCATAGCAAATAATAAAAAATCTAATAAAATTGTATTGAAATGCTGTAAACAATAGTTCATGTAATAAAATTTAATATATAACAATATGTAAAATTCTGCTGACTGAATCGGTCACAGAGTAGCGTTTGCAGGATACCACTAAAAACCAAGGAGCACTTCACAGCTGTTTTAGCATGGAACTATTCAGCAATGCGCACCCTGCATTCCGTCCCAGAGTCTTCAGCTTAGAGGACGTCCGACCTCCCTCTCCTCTCCAATGAGACTTAGAACGCATCTAATGGTAGAGTCCCAATTTTCATCAATCTGTGATGAATTCAATTAACAAAACTTAATATCCCTTTACACAAAACTACCTCATTTCTATAAGAAATTCTCTTGATTAAATAAAGTATCATTGAGATCTAACAAAAGATTTCATCAGTTATTCAAGATTTTGAAAACATTTAATAAAACAAATAATTACGACAGATGTTTAATTGTACTATATATTTATATTTTTGTAAATCTAAAGATAAAATTTTACAGGTGTTCTACAGTTATCCATGAATTATGTCATCGACTTTGTTTAAATCATTCAATTTAATTTCGTAAAATATGGCGGCAAATTAATAATTACGTGCTGCACATCATGCCTAATTGAGCTTTATAATATATATAGTCTGTTTTGGAAAACTAAAAACCATATTCATTTATTAATCTTGGACATATTATTGATATTAAGTTGAAGTTGCCAAATTGTTTTTTTTTCTAGTTAGCGTTTCTTTAAGTTGCTTTTTACCCCATATCTGCCGGGAATTGAAGGTAGATTTGAAAATAATAATAATAATAATAATAATAATAATAATAATAATAACTTGGTGTCATTATCCATATATGTTGCCAGCCACCATGATGTTTTTGTTTAGATCCAACTGAATGACTCATGATAGGTTGTAAACTTTTATCAAGGCACGAGAGTACACAATGCGATTTTGGGATATGATTGAGTAATAAAAACAAAACAGAAAGCAAAAGGTAACTTGTTGAGATTTTGGTTAAATGTGGTAGCCCAAGATTTCAAACAGACCGCCAAGTATGAACAGCACTAGGAAAGAACTGGGAAAATTGTTCACAATACAAGTTTCAAAAGTGATTGTGTTTAGTAGAAATGTGTAGTCCTATTCTTAGAAGAATAAATCCGGTTTCATTTCGTATTGATTACAATACTATGCATCGATTGACTATTTAGTAGACCTGTTTATTACTGATCAAATTCTGCTGATAAAGTTGCAGTGTTGTCATCGGTCTAACTGACTCAATATTACGTACATTAGATTGCATATTTTATATAGTGGAAGGAAGTCGGAAGAAAACTATATTTGACCATGGTTTTGATCTTAGTGATAACATTTGCAGATTTTGAATCTGAGTAACTTATATCACAGTCCCTCAGCAAAAGTCAGTTCTATGAAGGTTAGAGGTACTTCTTGTTTAGAAAATATGAAATCATGACTGAAATTCCTGTTGATTCCACTAATCGGTATATTTATTTGAAAATCTGTCAGCTAGTATTTTATTGTTTAGTTAATCAAATAAAAGTCTAAAACAGTTAAAATTAATTGGTTGAAAATCACTAATATGCTTCATACTACTTTGGACTGATCAGTACAATGTACACGAAGTGTTTAGGGATTTGATGATGCCGACAGGATTCTAATTTACTTCACATAAAATTAAAAGGAATGAGCGAATATGGCTGAAATATTATCATTTACTGATCACTGAATGCTGATCAAAGTCGTACTTCTCAGGTTGACTGACTGAAATTCAACTTACACAAAAGGACTACACAATGAAATTCATTAAGATAATAAATAATGAACAAAACTATGAAAACAATCTGATTTATCACTTGTTAAGTAGTTTTAAAAAAACTCCTACATAAAATAAACAATTATAACATTTTCCAAAGCAATAAAGTAAACACAGAAATTAAGCCAAATTAATCAGCTCAGGGAACACTGTAAGTATACCACCAACCATACGAACTACAAATCATCTTCAATGTATCTAAATCTGAACAGCTATTTCATTCAATTGTGAAGCTTCTCAGCAGTAGGCATTCTAGATTCCGTCCCATAAGATTCAGGCTGGATAACACACAACCCTCTGTGGTGCACACTGCTGAGTTCCACATTAGAATGAAACAGCTATCTAGTGCTCCCTGGTTTTCAATAGTACCCTGCCAACATCAACATGTGACGTATTAAATCAATTAACAATACCGATCTCCACGAAAACCCATCTAAGTTTATTGAAATAGGCTTATTTACCTCATTAAAATTTACTTGAAAATGATCATATATTGCCAACTTAGGTTTCAACAAATGCATTTACACTTACTTCCACAATCACAGTCACTGTAGCTGTTGATGTCTGCGATGTTAAAGTTGATGGATTTCCATCATAAGCAATGACATTGAATGTATACATATTTCGTTTTTCACGATCTAATGAAATAGTTGTTCGTAAATAACCATTTGTAGCATGTAAATTAAATGTTCTACGTATTTCCAATGGTGAATCACTTGCTATCTTTAATGTAATGTATGATAAAGAAGAGACGAACGATGTTTTAGTTGATGGAGTAGATGATGCTGATGATGAATGAGATATTTTGTTTAAATTGTTATATGTCATTGCTTTACTTTCAATATCTAAGTCAATAGCCATTATCCTTCCTATTAACCAATAAGCTGGTCTATTCTCTTTTACATGAAATACATAGTTATTGACAAAGTGCAGTTCATTTTGATTGTCAACAGTAAGATTTTCACTTTGGAATATATCACTAATATGCTTATTCTTACTAATAGTACTACTATCACTTAAGCTAGTAACAATATGTTCCATAGTATCTGTAGTATTAACATTAGATTGATTTGTTAATATGAATAAAGGTGGCCAATCATTAACATCTGTTATTTTAATTTCAATTATTGCAGTCCCACTATGACGAATTGATGTAACTTGATTTGGTTGATCTAATGCAAAAACATTGAAACGAAACATGTTGACATTTTCACCATCAAATTTCTTCAATGCATATAGCATACCAGTATGTGAATCAATACGAAATAATTGATCAACTCTGATTACTTCATGCCTATGATCATTTGTATTACTATTCTCATTATGATAAATAAATAGATTCTTATCCTCTACTCTCGTTTGTTCATTGATTAACAGATAAGCTGAAGGTATCACTGAGCTAACAGATGATCTTATCTCTAAAAAATATTCATCTAAATAATATTCAACTTCGAGCATTTTCACCTTGATCATTATCTTCAGCTAATACACGACCAATACGATATTCATAATGATCATCATTTTCTTCGCCTTTATCTTCTTTTCTTTCATTTACATTCTCTTTTTCTAATAATGTTGTTTGATTTATTGTATAAGTATTGCTTATATCATCCATTCGATAATATCTTGATGGTTTCATTTGTTTATCACTATTCTCTGGTAAATCAAATCGATATATTGATTTTTGAAATCTTGGCTGTTCATCATTCATATCGAGTACACGTAAACGTATAGTTTGTTCGTTAAAATTAGATGCTTCATCAATACATTTTATACGTACATAATACAAAGGATTCTTTTCACGATCTGGTTTAGTAATTAAATTAAGAATAGTAGTCATTTCTAGAAGTTGATTGTGATAATGACATTGATGATAATACAGATGATTGTAATTTTAAGTGATTATCAATTTCATGAAATTGATCTAATGAATTAGTTGGTTTCAATGAAAAATTCACATTATCTGTTAAAATACAATTAACATGATCATTTCCATTGAAATCTGGATCACGAACTTGTACATAGGCTAGTTGAATAGGTGGTTGAACATTTTCTTTGACAACACCTAGAATGATGAAATAAAATAAAAAAAATTGATTAAATATACATTTTATACTAAAATTAACAATATATGGTTGAAATCAACACTTTATGTAGTATAAACAAAGAAGACTATTTAATTCTAAACCAACCTATGCATGCTGTCCTATCAGAGTAGAATAATAACATGTCTATTAAGTAACCTAATGAACTAGATATGAATCGAGCAAGAAACAATGTATTAACTTCTCGTTAGTTTTTTATACTAGCGGAAAACAATGAATTTATCTAACGATCAACAGTTATGCCTCGAAAACTAAAAAGACGGTGTGTATATATTAGTATGATGTGAACTATATGACTGTTGATTTCACTTTGTCAGTGTATCAGAATTCCGCGTAGTTTGTTCCGACATAACCATTTTTGTTATAAACTTATGAAATAATAGATATTTGAAATCTTCAACGTAGTTCATAATGTATTCGATAATTGTAGAGAAAGGTATTAAATTTTGTTAGAATAACTGGGATGCAGATTTATCTAAGTGATGAGTCCAAAATAAAACGTAAAGTACATTCTGGATTCCATTATTGGTTGTAGTCCATCTTTAATGAAACTGAGTAAGAGATAAACATACAGGTCAACATTTTGTATACACTAGCCTAGGATAAGTTATATAATTGATAATCATGTTTATTCATGTATTTTAAGTGTAAGCAAGTTTAGTAGTGTAAATATTATCTTTATGCTGTGTCCACAGTATCATCCTGATACGTCATGATTATGCAAAATTGTTGAGATGAAAAACACATGTAGGTTTAGTTTTAGCTTTTAATTCATAGATTAAACACTGATTGTAACTAAAAAAAACTACTACTAACAAATCTTAAGTCGTAAATAAAGCTTTCGCACTACTAGGTTTCTGAAAATTACCCTATCCCTTGCATCCCCCTCTCAGTAGAGTAGACTAACAACATGATACTAAGTAACTTAATGAATTAGATGTGTATACCAAAGAGCTTAGATTCAGTAAGAAACAACCTATTAAATTCTTCCATAATGGGACAAAACAGCTGTTCAGCGCTTTCTGATGATCATTGATCATCTAATTTAGACGAATTCGTGATTTGAAATTAATACTCATGAACGTTTTGATCTCGTATGTTCCCATGAAGTATAAAATGAAGATTTTGTGATAATTAAACTGTTGAATATAATATCTTGCTTGATTCATAAACTACTATAATACTGATGGTTACAGAAAGATAAAGCAAATTGTATACTTAAAACATTTTTTATTAAAATTAACCTGACAGTCACCATATTACAATAGTCTTTTATATGCGTCCCATAGCAATAAAGTTTATTATAGAAAGTTTTCTCAAACACAGATACGTAAAGAAATGTTAATGTATGTCTATATTAAACTTTGGAAAAAGAAAAGAACTTTATGTTTTCTATTTTCAGATAGATAGAAAACATAATACTTATGCCCGACCAACTCCTGCCTTTTCATTTGATATCGGCTGTTGCGGGAGCAGAATACAAAAAATCTGTGGGCGGCCAAATCACATCGTTGTATTAATCCATGAAATCTTTAATTGTTGGTCTAAACCCAGTTGGTAGATGCAGACTACCTAGTTGCGATCCGTGTTATAATCAGGATGATAGGTGGGGACAATGAATGATATGGGTCAAAATCAGTCACTATGTTGCAAGTGCATTCACTCTTTTTATTCTTCTAGATTCTAAGTTTGATTGTTCTTTCGTAATTACGTTTGCATCATTTTTTATACTGAATCATATTGTCATAATAATCTCGTAAATTTGATCTCATTGTGTTAATATAGTATGTCAATTTGAACGTATACACATATATGCCAGGTTCTAAGTTGTTATGGACTGACTGAATTATAGCTAAATGTTTATCAAATATAGTATAATGTCTCTATTTGTATGTTTCTATTTTAAGAAGCGTAGTGTGCATTAGTTGACAAAAGTGAACATAAGTTGGATAATAATAAATCACTAAGGCGTAGCAATTAAATATCATTAACATTACTTATTGATACGAGATATAGGACTGTTGAAATCGGAAGGCATTGAACAGCTGTTTTATTCTTGTTTACTTAAGACATTTCAGGATAACATACTTTGACATTATATTAATCTTGTGTCAAGTATGATATTCTTCGATTAATAAATTAAAATGCACTGATTCACATCTTTCAACTTTGTTTGCTTAGAGATATTTTGTAACCATTGGTTGACGGCTTTCCATTTCAATCTGAAATATATACCTTGAAACCCATTATTAATAAATATCAATCTAGTATAATCCTTTATATGACACTGTGAATGCAGATTATCCATTGGTTAACTAGATAACATTTTGTACAGTTCAAAAGACGATGAAAAATGTAACACCATCTAATAAATGAACGATGTCAAATATTAAGTCGGACGAAGTGGGTGCTACTCTTCCACCTACGCATGCACAAACTAACAACGAAATGATACAATATATTATCACTGATTCTATATACATAGACAACTATATCCATGAGTATAATTGGGACAACACGTCGTCAGAAATCATCCATTAGAACAGTCAACAAAAAATACTGACAAATAAAGTTAATAAAACCATTAAATTCAACCATTCACAGTTAAGACTATTGAAACATTCTGATTTGAAGCTTATGGGATAATTATCCAGCTCATTTTCACATAAATTAAGTGATGATGTTGTTAAAGACTATAGTAAGAGCTTTGTAACTAAACTGCCAAGCTCAGTAAGCATAACGTAATCAAAATCTTAAATATGAAGTCATTACAACGACACCTTACACAATATATATATATATATATATATATATATATATATATATATATATACCTGTTTCACCATGACTTGTCATTTCTGATGAGCCAAGAAATTTCACTGTAATCATGGGCGCTTCATCATTTTCATCAATCACTGGAATAACAACCATAGCTGTACTAGTAAGTTCATATGGTTGAGGAGCAGAATCAATAGCTTTCACTTGAAATATAAACCTGTTTTCTATAATTTTGATTGTTATTATTATTATTACTGTCTACATCAAATGAAGTTAACGGAGCAGGTGTATTCAACAATACTGAATTCAACATTATTTGATCATCTGTTGAACTTGTTTCCATAGTTTCATAATCTAACCAACGTTTCAATATAATCATACCATTTGATTGTACATTAAAATAATTCATTGCTATTGTTCCAGGAATCATTGCATAACGTATACGATTATTTACGGACGATGCATCTTCATCTATAGCTGATAAATTTAATATCATTGTACCAGGTATTGTCTTTTCTGAAATAGCACCACTTGATGGATAAAATACAGTCTGAGTAAATATTGGTGAATGATCATTTACATCGATTATATTGACTTTAATTAATGCAGTACCTGTTCGTTGAGGTAGACCAGAATCTATAGCTAATAAATAAAATTCATAATTCTGTTTTTGTTCATAATCTAAATTCACTGTTGACACTAATTCTAATGGTCCATTAGGTATATCTTCTAAAATAAATGGAATATATTCATCATTATAGTTATTAAGTTGATTATCATGTTTATAAATATCTGATGATTTTGTGATTGATTGAAGATGATATGTTAATTGACTGTTAACTCCTTCATCAGGATCATAAGCCCGTGGTAAAGTAGTTCGTGATTGTAATTGTTGTTGTGATTGTGGATATCGTTGTTGTAAACCCAGATGGTTTTCTATTCCATGCATAAGTTGTGCATTATTTGTTATCTCAGATATTTGTACAAGAATATTTGGTATTCTTCCATAATTATTATTAGTAGTATAGTTATTATGATCATTATTATAATTCAATCCATTTTTGATTGATATCCATGTTGGGACTATTATCATTAATATCGATAATCAATAAATCGATAGGTATCTTTTTAATACTTACTTCATTCTGTTCTAGTATACGTGTAGTTGATAAGATGTGCAATGTTTTAATACATTTCCTATTTGCACTACTTGATGCCATATTACAGGATTTGTAAAATATCCTAAATTACTTAAGTATTTATTAATATCTAATGTGTTCTGTAAGAAAATTGGTGGTCGACCATTTATTGGAAATCGTAAACTACTACTACTACTACTGCTACTTCTGATACTACTGATACCAGCACTGTTACTAATGATGCCACCACTACAAACTGCTTCACGATCAATACGTTTTTGAATAATCAGTTTACCAGTTATTGGATTTAAATCTAATGCATTAGTTAAAGGATCATGTATATCGAGTAACTGAAAATTGAACTGGAGTTTATCACCATTACTTAATAAGTCATTATTATTAGTGTTTACATTTATATTATTATTAACTTGGTAGAAACTGTTGTAAACTAAATGAAATATATTGATGTAAATATTTTGATACACCAATGATTTCTGTACCATTTGGTGATTCTTCAATTAAATGAAATAAATTTATTTGATCATTTTGTGCTGAAGATGAAGAAGTTGATGAAGGAACGTGAAGTGAATGAGATGATTCATATTCAGATGGTTGGTATACTGTGGCATTAGGTTGATGTATAACCGAAATAGATACATTATTCACAAAAATAAAAGGTATAAATATAGTAATAGAAAACTAATTTGAGTAGTATATATGAATTTTTAAGAATAATAAACATAGTTTCTTTGTTCTATTGATTGTGATGATGATAAAGATTTCTGAAAATAAAAAGAAAAACAGCATTAAGAGTGTCGCTTTTTCCAATGTTCAACAACAAAACAGTAAAAGTATAGTTTAAGAACGAGGACTGAAATCGTATTCTTAATGAATTAACAGGTATATCTAGTCGTAGTCTGTTATTATGATACATAAAGTCTGTAATAATAACTAATGAGGTATCCTTGTTATAGGGACTCTTTACTGCTAAGCTGCATTTGTCAAACATTTAATAACTATTATGCTCGTATTGCTTAAATTGTAATGGTTTTCATAGTTTCAGTTACCGATTGTTATAGGTGTTTTTGTTCTCGAGTTATTGTAATTCACTTTGAACGTATTGTCCCGATTTCTGTGCACAACTCTAGATTAGTCTTCAATGTATTTTATACATCTTTTTAATGATAGGTGTAGTATGTGATGTTCTTACTAAGTAAATGAACATAGGTTTGTCTCCTGTTTGGTGATGTTGTCCACTTGTTGTCTATCTCTGCGGAAGTCTATTGGTTACTTTGACACTGTGCTAATCAGTTAGCAAACGTGCAGTGGAATTTTAATTATAGTACGGATTTTTTTTATTTGCTTAAACACATGATCAGCATTCGCTAACCTAGGTCTTCTATTACCCTGCCCAAAGTCATTTTATAGCTGATCTACGAAATCGCATTATAGCAAACTCTCAAGAATATGCCAATAGATGCCAATCATTGGTATCCTACAAATTATTTATATCCCTATTCAGATTCAACAGGACTGATAATATATTGACATAAGTAGGAGTTTTAGTTTAAAAATCAAAATTCACATAGTAAACTTTAGTAAATTAACTAATTAGGTAAAATCTATGTACAATGTATAATATTATTAGTGTTAGTAACTAATTTTATTTGGCAAAAAATATTAGATTTATTGATTAGATACCAAGTCGATAAAAACAAATTTATCTTGATTTTTTTAGAATCTCTCCTGGCCACTTTACCCCCCCCCCCGTACATATATCGTACATTAACCGAAGAAAAACACTAACGTCAAACCTATGGATTATTAACTGATATGTGTTAAAACATGGATGAGGTGTTTACATGACTATCGCTAAAATACTACATAGATCAATGTGCAGCTATCGTAACCTGTACGATATGAGTAAGCAAAGTTGTAGATGTATATAATAATCTGAATTCATTATATAAATGATCATCTTCACATCTTACCGTCTTCATATATCCAAGATATTGTTCAGTCCAAAACTCCCATCAATATGATAAAGGACCTGGTCAGAACCAAAACCGTGAACTATAACTCAAGACCTTTATTTTATGCCAGTATGTCTGCACTGATACTACTACTAGATGACAAATCCGATTATAAGAACACAGATTAACATACCGATTAACCAACAGTTCTATACAAATTTCAGCCATTCACTTACATAAATTTCAAATCCTATAGCACTGCAGATCAATTAGAAATCTGACATAACCATAAAGGAAAGGCATTAATGATAGGGAACAGGTGGTAAACACGTAAAAACTTAATTAGTTATAGTTGATCAGTAAAAAAGGATACAACTACATTTAATAGGTCAGTTAGAGATTAGAAGAGAGGAAAATCTAAAAGTAAAAGGAACAAAATGATTAATACATTTACCACTACAAAATAAAGGAAATTTTCTGAAAAGTATCACTTCAAGTTAACCATTTTCTTTTAGTTGTTCGTTATATCAGATATATCAATGATATCGTCGAATTCAGGTAGTTCTGGGTAAATAGGAGTATGTTCGTTAGCTGCGTGCCACAAAATAATTATGGAGGAATGGATGGCTGTTTTTATTCCTAGTGTAGGACTCCACAGATGTGTGTTCCTTTGGTCACGACCAGGAACCAAACTCACGCCCTTCATGATTGATTGCAGAATCATATTCACTTGCAACGCTGCGCCGACTGGCATTTTGTGGTCAAATTCTCACCTCCATCAATTTAGTATATAATGCGATGATCATCCGTTGTCATCAGGGATAACTGTCTCACTCCAAACAATGATTAAACTTTATCAGTCATGAATTCTCACTAAAACTTAAGGAGCATCCTGAACTTGATCACTATTGAGCTGATTATTTTAGTTGAATTTAGATTGTTTCCTGGAGATAGGTAATTAGAATGGTTGTTTATGTTCGTCACAGACTTGCGGGGAGCTAGACAATTATCATTAATGGCAACAGATGATCATCTAATTGTCCCCAATTATTAAAAGTGGGGATTATTTTGCTACTGGATTTATTATTGTCGATGGCTAAACACTATACGTTAAACCTGAATTTCTAGGATTCAGGTTCCTGAGGGCATCAAGGGTACCCATCAATGAGGAGACTCATATGAGTACTCAACATCTGTACAGTGCTCCATGGTTTTGGTGAAACTCAGCTAACACAAGTCTGTAACGAACATAAATATCAATGCTATGTCTTGGATATGAATTATCATAACATTTGAATATAAATATGTTTTAAGTGTATCACATTAATCAAAATGATTTTCATAGTTATTCCAAAGAAACTTATACAAATATACAAAACTTGAACATTATCAATTAGATGAAATAGTCAACACTCAATCATCATATGGTAACAACAATCACGAAGCATAAATTAGCTCACTCATGTGACAAAGAGAACAGGATGGAAATAATCTATCTTACAAGTGTCTCCCTTATTACAAAAAAGTTATTCATGTAATATTATTATATAGCAGGTGTTCAAGGAATGTCTTTACATCATTAAACAAAAACACATGAACAACTTAATATAATTGATTATCTGCTAGCATTGGCACTTTAGATAATGTACCATAGAATTCAATGTGAATTTTCAAATTATAAATTAAACTTAGTAGGACAACTATTGAAAACTAGGGACCATTCATATACTATGTTATCTTTAGACAGTGCTTGGAAAGTGTAAACACCTGAACGTCTGGGATTCATCACTGTTACGGTTGTGTACTTGTGAAGATTTCCTATATTTAGATGAAAATCCTGCCAATTACTTAATTCTAGGGTTGTCTAACTTAGGTTGGATAATAATTGAGAAACTTCAAATTCAAGAATTGTTCTAATACACGTGAATCAAAACCAATCTATTTTCATAATATGTAAATAAAAGACAGTAACATTAAAAAATATAAAAGACTAATCTTCAAAAGAAAATACATTTAACATAACACAAATAACTATCTTCTTTAACTGAACAATTACTAACAATAGATTTATGAAATATCTCTGTAGTTCAACACAAGTGCTAACAGACTGGAAAGAAGGGTACCTCATGAAGATACTAAAGTAAAGAGATCTTAGCAAATAAGAAAATCACAGAACCATCACTCTACTTTCAGTACTAGGAGTGTTACTGAACCCGATGAGAGGTCCAATGGACGTCCAACTTCGTGACCGACAAACTAGATTTCGTAAGAATCGATCATGTATCCTGCCAAATCGCGACTCTGTCGTTTATTATTGAACAATTAGTTGAATGCAACTCACCACTTCACATTGATTCCCTAGACTACGAGAAAACATTCGACAGCATGGATAGGAGAACATTGTGGAGCCTTCTTCGATATTGTGGCGTACCCGAAAAGACAGTCAACATCGAACGGAATTCTTACGACGTACTACATTGTAAAATAGTGAATACGGGGTCAGTTCACGGATTCATTAGAAGTAAAGACCGATGTCAGACAAAACTGCTTACTCTCGCCCTTTCTCTTCTGGCTGGTGATTGACTGTATCATGAAGGCTGCACGTCTCAAGGCACTCTTGAAATAAACTGGACAACATCGATGCAACTAGACGATTTGGACTTTGCAGATGATCAAGCTCTTCTATTTCTTACACAATATCAAATGCAGACGAAGCCGGACAGTGTAGCAGCATCTTCTGAGGCGGTAGGCCTTAATATATACATAGGAAAAAGCAAGATCATTCAAAACAAAACAAGGAGCACTAATCCAGTTACATATGATGGAGAAACTCTGGAAGATGTGAAAAGTTTTACATACTTGAATAGTGTAATAAATAAAAAAAGGAGGGTCCAATGTAGATGTGAAGGCACAGATTGGCAAAACAAGGACAGCATTTCTATGGTTGAAAAACATCTGGAACTCAAACCAGCAATCAACTAACATTATAGTCACGATTTTAATACAAATGTGAAGACAGTTCTGTTGTATTTATCTAAAACTTGGAGAACTACGAAGAGCATCATTCAAAAGATATGAGTATTTATAAACAGCTGTTTGCGTCAGATACTTATGATCTGTTGGCCAGATACAATCAACAACAAACTTTTGTGATAGAGAACAAATCAACTTCCAGTTGAGAAAGAAATTAGGAAAAGACGCTGAAGGTGAATAGAATGTACATTGAGGAAACCATCAGACTGTGTCACAAGACAACCACTGAATCGGAATCCTGAAAGCCAAAGTAAAAAGGGAAAGACCCAAGAACACATTGCATTGGAAATTGAAGACAGAAATGAAGAGAATGAAGAGCACCTGGGAAGAGCTGTAAGGAAAGCCCAGGGCAGAGTTGGTTGGAAAATGCTGGTCGGTGGCCTCTGCTTCACATGGGGTGAAAGGCATTAATTGATTGATTGAATCTGCAGTTCAACGTGTGTTGATATGAATACCTTTAAGAAAACACTCAAATTGTAATTTCCGGTTGTTTGCTATTCAATAGTAAAATTCTTCAGTCAATTACAAATTATGCAGCCTGAGCGAAATATATCAGTAGAGCATTGAGTGATAAGTTTTATTAGATTTATCACGTGACTAGCATTGAAGTTAAGGCAATACATATTGTACTACTTGGAAATTGTTAGATGAATGTATTTCTGTGTTTGCAATAAAACTGATACTGCGCACCAATCATTTCATTAAGCTAATTCAGATTATTATAGCTGTTGAGCAAATTAGTTATTAACTCGAATCAGAAAATCTTATTATATAATGGATTGGATGTCTGAAGAAAATTTATTAGTTTCGAGCCCTAGTATAAACTCCAACACTGGCAATGCAGCAGGTACATCTAAAGGATTAGCTTCGGATAGGGCAAAGCGTGGGTTTAGAATTCTACAGGTAATCATTTATCAACGAAACTAAAAGATAATTTATATATAATATGGATACAATTAGTATTAAAGTAATTTATGAAGACTGACAGTCACATTAAAAAGTATATAAACAGGAAAATGAAAGTAGACTGAAAGTACTAATTCCAATTTTAGATACTAATCCAGTAGATGCTGGCTCATTGGTACAGAGGGTTAGGTGTTCGTAAACTTGAACCCTCTGTGGAGAAATCTGGGGTGCACACTAAAAGACTCATACTAGGACAAAACGGCTGTCAGTGTTCCCTGGTCTTCAATTGTCCCAAGCAAACAATAATCTGTGATGTATTCAATCAGTTAAAAGTGCCAATCTCCACAAATCATCTCTATTCAATAATGATATATAGAATCCGTATATAGATTCAAGAGTTTCGATGCATCATCATACCTTCTGAAAGAATAAAAATCTAGGGATTTTATTTGATAGGAATGTTATTAATGGTAGTTTGAGATTTTTAAAGTTGTGTAACACATAAGGTTTCTTTAAGGTACTTCATATTACTTATTTAAATGAATATTGCAGCGAAGGTTTGAATTACACTACTACTTACTCTATTATTTGATGTGTGTTAGATATAACTACTGAACTTGGTAGAAATCCATACATTATACGTACATATCATATTTAGATAATTCTTAAAAGAGTCGTGACTGATGGAGTTCAGACAAATCGGGAGTAAGACAGCTATCGCCAACGACAATGGATGACCGTCATGCCATATATCACGAAATGATAGAAGTGGGAATTCTACCATCAGACATAAGCCCAGTTGTACAAAGGATTAGGTGTTCATCAAACTTGGAGACCCTGTGACAAAATTTAGGTTGGACGCTGCTGAAGAGTCCCATACTAAAACGAAACAACTATGTAGTACTCCCTGGTTTTTAACAATAACCTGCCAACAATAATCTGTGTCTTATTCAGTCAACTAAAAATTCCTAATAAATTATATTTCTAAGAAGTTAACATCAATGCGGTAGATTGTAGACAACAGTAATAAATCATTGTATGATTAGTAAGCATTCATTAACTAAGACAATTCTCTCATATATTAAACTCAATTAATTAAACACTAATAATCATGTTTATCTTGTCTAATTTTTCTTAATTTTCATTACGCCATAATCTTTAGAATTTTGAACAAGATAAACTTTTTCATAAATACCGATTATTTTGTTTTAATGAATACAAATGACATAAACACTACCGATTAAGTATAAACATATAAACTAACTTAAGTATTTAAATACTTTCAAGTTGCTATAGTCAATTTAATTTTTTTCTGGTAGATAACATTTTAAAAAGTAAATACATGCAACAGATGTTACTTTTTTGTTCAATGCCAATGCCAACAAAAAACACATCAATATTAATATATCAAAAGTTGAATTGAGACGGTATTGTAAAGATAAGTATTAAGTTTAATTGTTGGTATTCGTTACAGATTGATGTCAGCTGGATGCTGTTAAATACTAGGGAATACTGGGTTGGATTACGTGGAGGGTTTGTATTGTCAAGGTGTCCATACTAAAACGAAACAGATGTCCAGTATTTAGTGGTTTTTACTGTTACCCAACCAACATTAATCTAAGATGAACGTAAATTTATAATTAGATAAATAAAATCATTCAGTGAATTCGGAAAGTATAGTGTACAGCATTGTACGAGTAACTGAACATGGTTGTTGATATCTGGAGGGAAATATTATATCACCTAGGTTTCGTATCAGCTGGGATTCATCAAATTGGTGTACTTCCACTATTAAGGGAACTTACATTCCATATGGGATTAAAGCTCACAACACCCCTTGTGTTCGCAGTTTGCTGCTGTCATTACTTAGGTATCTGACCAGTAGCTAATCTCTAACGGGACTAATATATATATATTATTTGGTCAATGAATATTTACCACTGTCCTAATAGTCTTTGTTATTGAGTTTCAGTTAGCACTAAGCCTAAATCAAGTAGGATTGCCTATCTACTATTTTCAAACACTTAATATCAAGGCATTATAGTTATGTGATGTTGAGTCATTTAGACTAGTGGCCACACTGTAACCTGATCAGTAGAATCAAGCTAATGCGAAAATATATGAAGAGCATGCGATTAGTAACTAGTCAGTATTTTTAATTAGTGTAATTAACCGTTCCATTTGATTGTCATTTTCTAACACTTATTTCGAATACTATGTTTTCTGAATTGGTATCACAAATTGGTCTGGATTAGACAACCATTGATCATCAGGAACCAGTTGACAGCCGTTTCGTCCTAGTATGGGACTCTTCAGTAGTGTACATCCGCAGCCCCATTAGGGGTCGAACCAAGAACCCTCTTGCTCCACAGAAAACGTTATACCATTAGACCAATAAGTCGGAATTTAACCGTTGATGTTCATAAATCAGCCAATTTGCAATACGTTAATGCAACCGTATCCATGCTCATCAGTGTGTTATTGCCTCACACCTAACATAATTAAACTCCAGTGGTCACGTCTTTTCTGTTTCTTATTATTTAATCATGTAGATAGTATCCGTTTTATAAACATCACACTGTAGACCATTCATAATGTTGGGTTTCCATAAGATCAGCTGATAGAAGTGATTAGAAATCAACTACCGAACACTTTACCAATATTTTCTCAGAGAAAAAACAACAACTTATCATTCAGTTTTATTTGGATTGTGACTGGCAAGTGGAATTTAAGAGGCGCGTTTCGTCCTATTTGGGACTCGTCGGCTGGATGCGCCTGCATTCCAATGTTGATGTTCATAGTGGGATTCGAACTCAATCCGTTTCATGTTAAACGCCACCACGTTCACCACTAGACTGAGCGCGCGTCCTGGATTCCACTTGCCAGTCACAATAAGAATTAGAATGATACTTGTGAATATTCGCTATATCGAGGCGATCCGCTCAGGATGTACATACAGCAACAGTGATTGACCAGATTCAGTCTATAACAAATCAATGGGATTATACAAATTCATCTTATAATTTATTATTCAGATTGTAAGATTTGTTGTATCCATACTGTATTAGTAGATATCGGGTATGCACACAATGTGAACAATAAAATCATAGTTACAATAATTACAAATACACACTGAAATATATACCATCTTTCTATTTATTAATCAATTTAATGAGTTTCATTATGTCTGTTTGTTTTCATATACAATCATCTTTTATCTTATTAAAAGTACATAACAAAGTTGAAATATTTAGTTATTTATTTTAATAATCCTCTGAAACATTTCTGAACATTAACGAATTACAAATGAACTTCAAGTTGAAGATTTGTATCCTTGTAATTCTAAGTCTACTTAAACATTAACTGACTGTTAAAAGTTACCACATATTTTTTCTCTTATGACATTGCATTTGAACAACCAAAAAAAGACATAAAATCGAATTAGGTGAATGTAAGAATATCAGAAAAAAGTAATACAAAGAATTCCAATAGATTTATAGAAACCTGGAACCAAGATTACTTATCGACCAATATGTATATTGTTTAAAACATAATCTATTACTAAATAAGAGCATCAATAGGCCTAAACATACATAAGAGTAAGAGCAAGATCCTCAAATTCAACACCGAGAGCACCGACCTAATTGAACTTGATGGTGAAGCTCTGGAAGAAGTGGATACCTTTACATACCTGGGGAGCATCAACTTGAACAAGGAGGATCCGATGCAGATATAAAGGCAAGAAGTGGCAAAGCAAGAACAGCTTTCCTACAGCTGAAAAATATATGGGAGTCCCAACAACTGTCTACCAATCTTAAAGTTCGACTCTTCAATTCGAACGTCAAGACAGTTCTTCTGTATGGAGCTGAAACATGGAGAACTACTGCAGACATCCTCAGAAGGGTACAAGTATTTATAAACAACCCTGCATGCACGATACTGAATGTCCATTGACCGGAAACCATCAGCAACAGCCTACTATTGAAGAGAACAAACCAACTTCCAGCTGAAGAGGAAATCAGGAAACGACGTTGGAAATGCATAGGACATACGTTGCGGAAATTATCAGAGTGCATCACGAAACAAGCACTAACTTGGAATCCTGTTGGAAAACGGAAAAGAGGAAGGCCAAAGAACACACTGCGTCGAGAACTGGAAGCAGACTTTGAAGAGGATGAACAGTAACTGGAGACAGCTGGGAAGGATTGCTCAGGACAGAGTTGCAATGGAGAATTACTGGTGAGCGGCCTATGCTTTTCCGAGAGAGGTAACAGGCGTAAGTAAGTAAGTATAAGGTTAATGATAAAGCCAACAGAGAAGATATAAATAATAATGATTATGATGTTATAGATTATTGTTTTGATATAAAAGATTGTTCTTAGATGGCTATTTAAATCAATTTACCGCTGTTTTTACCATTTGCTAAAGCAATTTATCTAAATCAGATGTTCGCTAATTCTGTTGTTGTAGAGACAACATTTGTAATTAAACTAGAAGTTGATTAGCTATTCACAGAATCTAACCAATCAAATAAATTCAAGTAGATGCTTTTTAATGATATTAATATTTTAACAGTAGTTACATAATCATTAAGACGTAAGAAGTACTAAATAGCATGTTTAGTGCTAGCAATAAAATATTTCAGCAATGTTCACTTCTAAAAGCCAATTCAGTTGTCTAAAGTTCGAGCAAGGACTTGGTTATCAGTCTGATCCATGAGACGATGGTGAAAGCGCAAACGCAGTCAGTCTCATACTCGGATGAACCAGCTGTTCATTCATTCTTGGTTGTCTGTCATCCTCTATAGATCAACTCATGATGTGGAGTTTCAAAATCATTTTATCTTTTTATTAAGATTTTGTGAATAGAATTATCACTTTACTTTAATTTACTGCAAACAACATGGAATATAAAATATATGGTTACTCTCTTATATTCAGAATATTGCATTGTTTTAGTTTTAATCATCACAGCTATGTAACTTATATGACAATTAAAATTACACGCTCATTTACTCCATAACTCTTGATTTATGATATAAACAAAACTCTAGGTAATATAACAGAACCATGGAATATACAGGTATCTGTTACAGAAAGTAGTCAACTAACGCCATATCGAATAATAATTTAACGGTTATAGCATTTTCTCATTCATTTTAACCATTAAATTGTATGCTTGACACAATTTAGGTGGTTTATTTATTGCTAATGAGATTTGGACAGTGACCTAGAGGCAACTATTCTTTATTATCATCCATAAAATTAACTAATATGTTAAGGTTGAGTTGTTTAGTAGGGATTAGTATTGAATTTGTTGTTTGTATTCATTACAGATTTATCTCATTTGTGTACAAGTGAAATCCACAGAAACACTGAACAAGTGTTTCATCCTAGTATGTAATTTTTCATCATAACCGAAACCAATCACCTTCAAGTTTCTTGACGAATGTTTATCTTCGTGCTATTTAAAGCCAGGGTTAAATTGTAGAATTCCGACTACAATCAATTTACGGTATAAGACAATGATCACTTATTGCTTTGGTAATAACTGTCTCACACCGGACTATTGGATACCAGCCCTATGATTCTGATAGTTAAGTGTTCGCTGAGTGAAGACTATAGATTTCATTCCCTGTGAGTCGAGACTTAACACTACTGAGAAGCCCTATACTGTGACGAATATAAACAATAAGCTGATATAAAACTACTTTAATTAACAACTGCACCATTTTAGTCAAATGATATTTCATCGGCATTTCACTGTTAAAAAGCTGTTTTTTTTTCCAATTTCATGAGGATGCTCATTTTTTTATAGATGGGTATTCGTCACCATTTATAGCTTCAGCGGGAAATAAAACTCAGATAACAAAAGTTTTCGAGTTTGCCTTTAAGTAGATTGAGGGGAAAAGGGTTATCCACAATGTTTTATGCGTTCTCTAACTGTGATGTATTCTATATTTTCGGTCATTTTCAGTTAATATATAATCAATAAGTACCAGATATTAGAGTATAATTTTCTTTAAAAACTTCTTTTTGATCATTGACTTTGACTTTATTTGCATTTATTTTTATCATGCCCATCTGGGTGCTCCTCACTAAAACCTAACTGTAGTTTACTCTAAGTACTTGAATCTGAAACTATAAAGGACAATGCATTGAAATGTAACAGTCATCTACTAAATGAATTGGAAAGTAACTGAAAGTAATATACTTAGTGAACATTCAAGTAACTTCAATCTTCAATCAAACTTTATCTACTACTAATTACTTAATTCAGAACTACTATAACTACTAGTAAATCCACTGACATTTATATAGAAATCAGATATAGACAGTTAGGAAAAATTATCTACCTAACTTATTTCAATATAATTGCAATAATCAGCTCACTAGTGATCAACTTCAAAATGTTGCTGAAGCTCTAGTGAGAGGTTACGACTGATAGATTTCAGAGATGTCGGGAGTGATACAGTTATCACCAGCAACAATCGATGATCATCGCACCTTATATCACAAATCGACGGAGGCGGGAATTCCGCCATTGGATAATGGCTCAGTGGTACAAAAGATTAGGTAGTTCGCCAAACCTGGAGACTCTGGGGCGGAAATCTAGAGTGGACACTACTGAGGAGTCATATATTATGACGAAACAGCTGTTTAGTGTTCTCTGGTTTTCAGTGGTACCCTGTCAAAATTAATATGCGAAGAATTCAATCAACTAAACTTATTACTAGTCTCCACTGACCATCTTAGTTCAATTAATTTATTTTTACTTAGCATTTTCTGTCGCTTCTTTACTATAATAAATGTCAAGATAATCTTGTGGTTACTTATTATTTTTTTCATTTAGTTGACCTAATAAATGAATGTTTATTTGTTGAATTTCAATGAGTGACCTGATTGACAAAGTAAGAAAAACTAGTCTGTACATGAAAATTACAAAAGCGTTTATTACGTAATACAAAGAAATATGTGAGATGTTTCCAATAATTTTGATCTCCACCTGGTAGAAACATAAATACTGATTGTTGCAGAGTTTCATACTACAACTAAATATGTGCTCAATGCCTTCTGCTTTCCAATGGGCGTTAATTAACGATATCGAATTCAGCAATCACCATAACACTAAAATGAAGTTAATATGGGATGAATAAGTAGTTTACTTCAAGAATTTTATTGAGGACACTATAACTGAGAAAGCTCACTCTTGTCAGACATGTAAATGTTTCTTATTATTGGCAATGCATAAGAATGCCAAGTACCTTAAGGTTTATCGATGAGCGTCCAACCATTAGCACTACTAGTCCGGTATCTAAAAGTAAAATCCTCACTTCAGTCAATTTTTGATATTTTAAACGAGATGGCAAGTTACATAGACTAGAGAGCACACCACTCCTTTATCGTAGGCAGAATTCGTTCACCATTTAGTGACTTGTGATACATAAAAGGTCATCACTTAGTGATCAACCAATAAAAAATGTCCAGTAATAAAGGAGAACAGTTGCTGTACAATTTGTCAGTGATAACGATCGGTGATTTTCAAGCTGAATAGTAAAAGTTCACATTAAAATGGAAACATCAATTCCTTGAGAATTTGAAGCATGTTATACTGAAGGTAAGCAACATTCACAAAACTTAGGTTATGTAAGGTCCACACGCGACTACTTCCAACTATTTACCATAACCAAAGGTTGTGCAACCTACCACTTATTTTCATAAAATATATGCATAATGAGATCGTCAGCTTTACGGAAGGATAAAAGAGTGTCAGAATTTTTTGCAATTTTCATCACATATTACTAATATCCAGTTTACTTCTGGTAGTACATTCATTAGAGTTTATAAATATTTACCAATGTACATTGACAGCATCATATACTGGAAAGAAGTCAAGAAGTGTATAGATATCCAATTAAACAAAGCTTTCATAAATTAATACACTAGGTAGTATTAATCCTGTAACCTACTAGTTACTGAGGGCATCCTATACCATTGATTTCGAGTGAGATTGATGTCGAACGAAGGCATGAAGTTTCACGTTATATTAAAACTTGATCGAAGTTGAAAATGCTAACTATTGTTGGACACTGACTAAATGGTTTATAATGTTCAACAATAACTGCTAAGCCAGATGGACAAATGACATCAGATCCTGTTATGAGTTTTTAAAGTTACATAATAAAGAAACACAGATATTCAGTGTTCCATCACGTTTATTGAATGCTTAAACGGAATAAGTTCTAATGAAAAATTGAAATTAAATAATGCCCACTAACTGAAAAGGAACGTTTGAAGTATTAAGTCGAAATCTAACAGTATAATTCACCAAATAACAATAGTAGTAGTAGTAGTAGTAGTAGTAGTAGTAGTAGTAGTGGTAGTAGTAGTAGTAGTAGTAGTAGTAGTAGTAGTAGTAGTAGTAGTAGTAGTAGTAGTAGTAGTAGCAGTTAGGATCTGCCTATTGGTTTACATGTTGTTATTACCTGTGAAATAAGCAGATTAATGTGAAATGTTTTTCCCAGGTGTGAAAATTTTAATTTTATTTGTTTCCGTTTACACTACAGACGCACACATGAAACTGTATCTTACAATTTTTTTTTTATTTTACTATGATTGTGTAATTTGTAAAACAGTATCCATGTGAATTTTAATTGTTATAAAACACATTACATTCTTATCCATATACATGCATACAGGTACATAAATATTCAG
Organism: Schistosoma japonicum; assembly: GCA_025215515.1. NCBI lineage: Eukaryota > Metazoa > Platyhelminthes > Trematoda > Strigeidida > Schistosomatidae > Schistosoma > Schistosoma japonicum. The sequence continues at coordinate 38,778,582 of CM046064.1, read as the reverse complement.
TGCATTAATTATGAATGTACTTCGTTATTCATCTTAATCAATACTAAATTCTGTAATCAGATTTATATCATGATTTCCCATTAAATAGGAATTGTAACTTTAAATTAAGAAATAAAATTAAATGGATAGACATTTTTCTATGGAAATGTATATTTGTATATGAGAATATAATCTATCTAGATGGTTCATTATTCAGATTATACAGTAGACATTACACTTAATGATTCAAGATTCATTATCGGATTGGGTCATAGTTGTACAGTGATAAAGAGGTTCATACTTAAACGAAACATTAGTTAAGTACTTTCTCATTTATAATGTCTACTCATTAGTCACTATGTGATGAAAAACAGTCAGGATAAATCAATGTTTAACTAACATACATCAAATTGACTTAACTCTATTACACTAACTAGACTATTGATCCTTAGATTCATTCAGAATCTACGGATTTTGTGGTTGGCGTTCAACAAGATAAATGAACAGTATGGTTTAAGGTAATTAAAGTGACCATCCAACCTTAACATTTCAGTGATATACAAGTTCACTGAAATCTCGAATGATACAATGTGAAGTTGTAGGACTCATCAATCCAATTAAGAAAGCGAGTATACTATACTAATGAGTGGTAATTAACCCGAAGCCTAGGTGAATAATGATTTTATCTGAACCACCTCCAACTACCAACTTACTTTACAACATACTGCACACAATTATCAGTTACTTTGAGTAGTGGCCAAACTTTGCAAGCTAATTGACAGAGCATGACAATGGTCGCTATTCAGTTACTGATGAATGCAATTTATGATTGTAATTTATGTGTAATATGACCAGAATTCGTTATTTTTAATATTTTATCTCCCATTTTGTTAGCATACGTCTGATTTTTATTGTTTCATTATCATTGGTATCATCATTCAAAACTTTTAAATTTCTGACCTTTTAGATCCCACCTTCCGCTCCTCCTTGCTCTAGGTTTGGCGCTAATGTATGCCACAATCTAGGTCTATGAATATGTAATTGGCGTTTAACAGTCGTTTGATTCATTTATCTGTGTTGCGCACAGATTTTGGATCATAAAAATTAATGTTGACTATCTTCAAACATAGGAACATTTTACTGTATTGAATTGCAACCTAACACAGTTGTTATACTATAGACATTCAGATGGCAAATAAATCAAGAGCATTTATGTTCTAATATATGTTGTCCAGACTGCTGAATCTAAAACTTCGTATGAAGAACTGACCACTGGACAATATTTCTAGAAGTGAGACGCTGTCCAGATGTACTCATTCACGATCATACCAGAACATTCAGGCTTCTCAGTGATCATCATGTAAAACTTCATATCCCTGTCAGTGACTAACTAAATGAAGTAGTTCCAGAGTTTTAGTGAAAGAACATGACCAATGAAGAGAGCACTAACTAGTATCGTTACATAAATCACGAAATATTGTAAGTTGACTGAATTCTGGAATATAAACCATGAACGTTTTATAGTCGATTAAAAGTACTAACTGACTTGTGTTCAACCTCCAGTAGAGTAACAGACATCTACTAATTCTACTACCACTATTATTACATCATCAACAACAACAGCGACAGCTACTACTACTTCTCATACGACTACGACAACTTCATCTATTAGATTTCACAATAACATTGATAAAATTTTCATTATGAATGAATATTAATGATTTAAGTTTTTTGTTGTTATTTATAATGAAAAAAATTGATTTATTCCACTGTCTAAAATATTTTTTCTAATGTATATATCTTGATATAATATACACAGTACTCTCTATGATATATGCATATGTATAGATTGCATTTCATTTCAGATTTACATATGTTAATTCTTGTGTATCCGGGTGATGAATATTCAACTATATGACGAGCATATATATATATATATATATATATATATATATATATATATAGGGTTTGTACAGATTGTTGCACATATGTGTACACCCTAACATGATATTATGTAACTAACAATTAAAAATGATATCGAATATCTTATGAATATTCTAAAATCTTTGTTATTGTCGTTAAATCTCATCAATGTTTTTGTCATTAATACTACTTACACATATATAAGTAATATAATATAAAGTAATGAATATCCCATTATCTTTATTATTATTGTTATTATTATTATTATTATATTTCTCTTATGGTACTGTGATAATGTTCTTACCAGAAAGAAGTTGAAAAGTCTACAAAAAAATAGATTGTATACAGTTTTTGTTGTAACAATTTAATGGATGGTGGTGTATTACACATTCTATTGTACGTTGTTTAGATGGTTAGTAATTAAATTACCATTATTGATTTATCGATGTATACATTTTGTACAACACAATGAATTTGGTATCATTTATTGAAAGTTTTTGTTATTTGGTTTACTAAAAAAATATATATCGATTTTCTTTGTTACATAAATTCGAATTCATTAATCTTCTGTGCTAAATCTAGGTAATATGATTTTCTGAAGTATAAGGTTTCATTTAGAGAATTTATTCAATCATCAATAGCAATGTCATGTTATATCACAAAGTAAGAATTCAACTATTAGTTGCTAGCATAGTGGCAAATAATTAAGAAGTTACCATGAAATCTTAATACCCTGGGTTTAATTACCAATATGAATCAAGGGTGATCACTGCTGAAGAGACCTACACTAGAACAAAACTGCTATCTAGTGTTCGCTGATCTCATTAGTACCCAACTAATATTAATATGTAACGAACACAAATTAATTTCGAAAGTGTAGTGTGAAGACAGTGTTGATCTGAAAAATGTTATCTGTTTCAGCTATACATTTTGAACAGTCCAGTCACAAATATACTTGTCAAGGCATTTACATATAAATATGGCACACTTATAAAGATCAAATTGAATAATAAGTCGAATGCCTACAATATGATAAATGGCAAATTGAAGTAGAGAAGGTTAAAAAATTATCACACCATCAAAACATGATAATAATAACGGTGATTATGAAATACCTGGTTAGATTCTGTGCACACAAATCTGGATTAAGTTTTTTAATAGTCAAAGCTTCCACAAATTTCAGAATACGATAGTGATGATTTTAATGCGTAGCTTTAAAAACACCTTGAAAAATCAAACTTATAACCTGTATTAATTATATTTCTCACGATAAATAAATAAGGTTTTGTATTTACTTCCTCTATTAGACCTCTTAATGTCATTTGTTTGGGAAACCACTTAGGTAGTTTTTCACCATCCAACCCCATAATCAACTGAACTTAATATCTGTCTCCGCAAAGCCATCATACATTCATGGAGTAATAGTTGGTGTTTATGTTGAACTTTGAAAAATTTCAACACTGTAAACCAGTAAATAATAAGGAACTAAAACTAGACGCTATACTCTACAATGAAATTGTATTCAACTGAAGAGTTAAAAACTTATTCTTTTAAGCGTTTTACTTCATAGTCATCATGTTTTGAAATCGACTTTACAGATCAGAATAGTTCTCTTAACTTTAAAAAAATACCTCTTTGATAGTAGAAAATGGTTACATTGTTATTCCACTAAATTAGACTAAGGATTTTGCAGATATTTCGTAATGTCATTGGCTTCATCATAAATTGACAATCTAGCTACAGACAGTCATTGGAAATCTGGAAGAACTGGACAAATGTTTGATTATCGTATAAACCTATGTAAAAGTACACATCCGTGATCCCCCCTTGATCTAACTCGTCATAGTTAAATTCACAGAATTCAATAAACCTTCATTCTACTAAGACAGCATTCAACAGTGGTTAAAATTTCCAGCTTCAGTTGATTTATGACTTATCTCGAGTGTTAGACAGCTACTATCTATGACATGATTAATTCTAATGATAACATTGAATTCATGTTATGTACTTCTTATAATAATCTTATGTGTTCATCTATAGGTACATAAATTCTTTAGATAACTGATTCTCGGATTGCATCAAGTTATAATAAGACTGGCAGTATGGCTTTGTTGAATTAAGGCATAAACTTCAACTATTGGATTGGAAACACAATCTATCTGCTTAAAGTTTAAATAACCATCTGTCATGACAAAACCACACTCCGGTGTCTTACTAAGTTGAAGAAAAATATTCCTGCTAAGTGGTTTAAGCAAATATTTAACGAGATAACTTTTGTTGTCTGTGGCTTTCAACAGTTCGTTGCTAGTGTTATGTCGGACCACCTAAGAATGAGTTGAGAAACTTCCAGAACTGTGTTTTTGAGAACTAATTATTCATTACTAGTCGTGAGTAGTGTAATCATTAAATTTCTATTATTGTTACGTTCCTCTTACGCTATCCTTCCCGTTTAGTATATTTACTGTTATTATATTATCTCTTATTATGGGCTACAGTTAATTAGTTCTGTACAAGTTGTCCCTATTCACTACCCCTATTTCCGTAGTTCTGTAATTAATGTTAGTTTCCTAATCGGTTCACTGTGTTGTCTGATTTCGAGTATATATAAAGGCATGATTACAATAGTAATTGGACCCGATCAGATCCGATTCAATTGGATTCTGTTTGTTGGGCTTATCAATTGTTGTTTTCTCCATTCTGGCCTGCGGACTGGTAGTCGCAGGGCAGACGTGTCTGTACAGTGATTAGCAATCATCAAGGGCATTGTGTATTTTCACAATAAATAACAATTCACGGTGGGCTTAAAGTGAATCCAACTTACGCAGTCATGGTAATAAGTCGTAAAACACAACAACTTGATTCTAAAAGCATCTTGATACAAGTTAGTCTACTCATTTGTTTATTAGTAGTATATTTTCTTCTTTAGGTGACCTATTCGTTGAAGAGGACATTAATTAAGGTTAGTATACTAACAGTTCTAACTATTTATCTATATAAATAGTTTTTTTCCTTAAGTACAGCCTATGACCTTGAATTGATGCTAACTTGGGGACTATAAGAAGCTGAAACAATAAAATAAACTAAATAGGTTAATGTTAAATAATCAATCATGTGCAACGTAGGACCTGATACATATCCATGCATCGGTTTGAATTTCCCCAACACATTAGCATAGCGAAATCGAGGTCGTAGAATTAGTGGCATTATCACTAGCGGTAAAAAGGATTATAAGCAAAATGTTATGTGAGAAGAAAGAAAAAGATTGTAGATACACGGTATCTAATAAATCTAAAGCTCGTTATATAAGGGAAGTTGAAATGTGAATGCACCTGTTAATTCTAAGTCACTTCACTCAACATCTATAACCATTAGTTATAATAATCTCTTAGACACTAACCATGAACTTACAATCTCCCAACATATCACAAACCAACAGTCAGCACCTTCATGGATTTAATCTGGCCCTCCATCACAACTTTCTTTCATCCTAATCCGACATCAGTTGAGATTGCTCATATAAGTAAGCTTAGCATGTTGTTCTACCTCTCTTCAACTTTAGTTGACTTGTTATAAAATATTATCAATATTCAATATATCATCGGTGCGTAGCTGGTGTTTTAACTGACGTCATGAATCACATAGATCATAATTTCACAAATCCGCATTAAGTCGTCATTCATTTTGAACTGAGATTGTTTATGGAGTATGGTATTAAGTCTAGGGTGTGTACTGCTGATGAGTCTCATACTAGGATAAAACAGCTATATTACGCTCCCTGGTTTTCAGCGATACCCTACCATCACCAATTTGTGACGAATTCAATCATTACTCACTTCGTTCATTATAATGACCAGTATCAATAACCTAGTAACAAGGTCATTACATGACATGACACAAATTCAAACATTTAGATACTTACCATTATCTATAGAAGTATTCAACGAATAAAAAGTTGAATATTCATAGTAATCCAAAAAATATTCAATAAATAATTCAGTTAAAGTTCAAAAATCGAATGTATAGTAGATAATCATTGTCAATTTTACTTAATATCCATATGATTTATTAAATTTGTTCATAATGTAAACGATAGTTTTCATTACATAATGAATAAATATACAATTACAATAAAACAAAATATGTTTATATCTTATTGGTACTCAGTGGTGATAAATGATATTAATCTAAGAATATTCGAATATTATATTTATTTGTTTGTCTACAAATGATTTCATACACCCATATACTTATATGACATATAACAAATAATTCACAGATTGGTTACAATGGTTCTATATTAAACCTATCTTACATGAGACGAATAGAGAAGTCAATGTATGTGTATATGACACAAACGTATATACACGTATATATACACATTTCAGTTTATTGGACAGATTCTGTGACCAATCTTAAGTCGAATACTGTATATATATATATATATATATATATATATATATATATATATATATATATTCCAATAATCGGTTAACGGATTCGATTATTCTACTATTTACTCACGACTTTCTTGTGTAAAACATCTGTTTACTAATCATAATTAGTCACTAGTTTGTTACAATCTTTTGTTGATAGGAATCATAGCAACTTAGATACACATAAACACGCACATTATAATCGATTATTTTTTACTATTGTGCCAAGCAGTATAGCATAAATTAACTTTATTTTGAGAGTTAGATTGGTAGATGATCAGGATAATAATATATTCGATAAAGAGTAACTATTAAGCATAATTACATTTGAGTTAGAGGAGTTAAACTTAACAACTATTTGTTGACTAATTAGGTGGTCTATGAGTACATTTATAGATATATGATGTATCCTATTCTTAATAAAGGGAAATGTTTCTACAAAGAAAGAGTAATAATCAATGCATAGAATAAACAATAGACAATAAGAAGCTGTCTAGTGTCCACAATCCTGTCTAGAATTCCATATGATGTGAATGAATATGAATAGAGGAGATTGATGCAAATAAACGAGGTTAGATGAAGTTTAGCAATTGTTAAGTTTTGAATACGAATCAAGGCTGCATTACAATAATAATAATAGTAAAACAAATTGGACATCAAATTGGACAGCAATTGAAGCTGAGAATTGCTTATATCTAAGTAACATTATTAAAAAAACTGTTACACAATGCAAAGTACTATTTATTAGAAAGTAGTATAGGTAAACATGTACAAAAACAGAACAGACTACTATTGTGAATTAAATGGATTTAACAGTGGTTTCATGCACAGTTGGAATGCAACTAGATAATATATATCTGTCAATTACTGGAACTACTTCACTGAAACTGTCAGAAAAGTAACTCCAAGGATATTTAAGTTACAATAACTGGACTGTACGTAATGTCCTACAGTAAAGACGGACACTATACGACATGATTATGAGCTGAAAAATAATTAATAATAGTGATATTACTTATCAGGATACTTCGAAGATACAGAAACATAAACATAAATCTTAGACCAGTTACCTTTCAAACTGCACTTTCTACTGCTTTGATGTTGTGGAGTTTCTTGAACTTGATTTTAATATGATTGAACTTCAGTAGTATGATCATTGGATTTCAATCACAACAGCTTTAGAGCAATGACGTCATTCAGTATATTGCTAATTGACTTAAGTTGGAAATGCACTTTATTGAATGCTGCCTCAGTTTTCTGAAGAATAAGCGTTGGATATGAAGTCTGAACGTCCTGGAATATATCCAATAAGGAGAAATTGATATATACCATTAAGGAGTTTCATACCGGAACGATATAGTTATCTAAACCTTCTAGGTTTTCAATGATTATCTAACCAAAACAACTTGGCGATTTTGGATTTCACTCAGTAACGAACAAAATTCCTTTATTCAATGAACTCAAGATAGGCATATCGGAAGAATATCGATGTACTATTAACTACATATATCGTTAATTTCTTACAGCACACATATATTTCACTGCATTTTGCTTCTAAACAGACTTATTATTACTCGATATTGTACATTTTCCTTTATTATCTTATAATCTGAATTGAGCTTCTCCTTAAGAACAACTTTAATAAACTTTCTATGAACATTCTAGATTTTGCACAGGAAAACTTATAACTTTAAAAATTTATGTTTACATGCATAAATAGAATCGAATCAAATGAATTCACTTATTTGATGAATGGGAATCAAGAACTATATATGTCCTAAACATAGTGATAAACTGAATTAGGTTGGTGCAAATAATTAGGTGTTCACCACAGTGTGAGCCTTGAGGTTCGATTCTATGACTAAATGGAAAGAGTGCTGGATGCCAAGAAGTCCTATACGAAGACGAAATAGCTAATCAGTTTCACCTAGGTTTTCGTTAGTACCCAACTAACATGAGTATGTGAAGAGTCCAACAACAACGTCAAACTATTTAAGTATTTAAAAGTAATTTTAAGTTTTCATATCTAACCTGCTGAATAATCTATCCATAGAATGTATTGCTAGAATGACTACTTAAATGTTCCTCATGAAACTGTAGAATTACTAAGTACTAAAGCTTTAACAATAATTATTGTATACATTCAGATATTGAAATGATTGGAAAGACTCGCATTCTACTTGAATGCCATTAATTAAATTATATACTTCGAGATAAATGATATAAAGCTTTAGCTTTTATTATTGTTTTGGGCAAGATTATCAACGTCTACTTCATGTAATAATGAGTTTCTCAGTTTTTATACAGACTTAAAATCAACTTTGGGTTTACCTACAGGGTATAAGATTAACTTCTAGAAGAATGAAAATCGTATCAATTAACAATAAATAAACACAAAGATAAAGATACAATCTACTAACATATACATTGAAAGTTAATTAATTGCATAGTCGCAGGTCAACTGAAAACACAATTGATGAGAACTAAGTAACAGACAAAAACGACGAAATTTGAAATGAAAACTGCTAACAAATAAGATGACCAGAACCAATCAATTTATCAATTGTGGGATAATATTTACCTAAGTAGAACATTCTTAGCCAGGTCATAAATATTCAGGAGATAAGTTTCTCTTGGATTAAAATTATTACATAACAAATTACCAGCTAGTCTCTTTTTTAAACAGTTCCTAAATAGATTAATATTAAACAATCAGTCATGTACAACGTAGGACCTGGCACATATCCATGCATTCATTCAAGTTTCCATACCATATTTGCACAGCAAAAATAAGGTAATAGAAATAGTGGTCTCATTCCGTATAGGTGTGTTGTTGGTATTATCTAAAAAGGCAGTGAAATTTCAATAATCGAATCCTTCTAGCTTCAAGCAAGCATTATTACACAAACATTTAAATATTGTTTGAAGGCCGTTCACGTTAATTACATAACAATGTGACCATTTTAAGATATGAAGTATATTTCAGTACTTATTACCTAAATATGTTTGCAAATTAATACGTGGAATAAGGAAGAATGTAAAAGAAAGTTAACCTTACTTCTCAAATAATATACATAACTTAGATCTATTAATGAAATCAATAGATAACAAATAACAAATGTAGTTAATTTGATGCCTGTATTCGTCACGAGTTAATCACGATTGGGTACCATTGTAAACCAGGGAGAGTTAGATATCTGTTTTGAACTAATATGGGACTCTGAACTGACCAAGCCCACCTTTACCTCAACCTTGGATATAACCAAATGATTTGAAGATTAATCTGTATTTGCTTGGTTATCAGCATTGCTGGGTCGGAGTACCAGAGTTAAATTCTCACTTTAATCACTGTGTGTTATAGAGTGACAACCATTCAATACCATAAGTGATAACTGTCTAACTTCTGACATGTTTGGGCTTTATCAATCAGAATATCATACTCAAACTTTAGGAAAATTTCAAAGTTAGTCGTTTGTAGTTTGATTATTGTAGATATTTTAATGCAGTTTCTGGAAAATGGTTTTGATATAGTGTATTTTATTCATCGTGCATTGATCTCATATGGGTGTCACCAGAAATCTGGAGCCACTGTTTTATTTCCAGGTATGGTTGAAAGTGAACACTGATGATGAATCTCATACTAGGACTAACAAGCTCTTCAGGGTTCTTTGGTTTTTCAGTGATGCTCAACCAACATCAATAATCAAACAAGACGTAGTTTAAATCAATTTCGTTGAAGTCGTTGAATGTGATTTCTACAATTTAAGTAGTTACAAGTAGCATAATAAATTATAATTTTAATCCCCAGTGTTTAAAAAGATTTCGATTGCTGTCAACACTGGAACAGTTACTAGAAATATTCAAGAAAAATTTAATGAATATAATTACAGGGACTGCTCTGTTAGAATTTAATAGAACTACAGAACGATCGAGGTTTATCACTTCTTATAAATTGCATGTCATATTAATCGCATTGTATCATCTATAGTCAGTTTTAGAAGCTTCTACTTTTGATCTAATGTGTTGAATCAGCTTTAATTGGCAATTGTTGATAAGCCTTTTATAAGCATGATAAAACTGAAGCTTCCTAATGGGTTCGAACTTGCACCACTCACTTACATGGTCTAATCATCTGTTTGATTGAGATATTTACATTGGTGTATTATATTGGTCACTATTTAGTGATTAATCAATGTAGAAAATGAATTGATTATACAATTCGAAATTCAGAAGTGATGAAATTATCCAATAGAGATTAGTACATTTTCTAATAAAAATGTGATTGAAATGTTATTTAAACGATAAAAATCTTTTAAGATAGTTTCAATATTAAAGTTAGTTGTGACTAAAAAGTTAACTTGAAGAGGCGCGATTCTTTCTACTTCGAACTCGTCAGCTGAATGTCTAAGCAACTGCAGTGCAGAAGTTCATACTGAGACTCTAATTTTGTTCATTTATTTCAAACTTTACTGCATTTTCCATGAAGCTATTGAGTTCCAACAGATTTAACACTATCTAATCAGCCAATGGATGCATGTATATCAACAGTGACTAGTCAGTCGTAGTCCTGAAAATCAACAATTTGATGATGAAAATCCCATAAGAATTATGTAAGTGTTTCAGTGTTACAATGTTAAGTGGGTATAAAATTGTTTCACTTAATATACTGTATCCAGTTTTGTTCGAGAAAGTAAAGTGAAAAAGATATCGAGTTAAACTCGTATGTATAGAGAATATTAAGAGGTGGGCGGGGAGGTAAGGGGATAAGGAAGTTCTTAACATTTAAATAATAAACTAAGTTATACACTTGTTTAAAAACTATTGACATATGAACAGGGCATTAGACAGATTGATGTGATCACAACGCGAACCCAGTGAGCGCATTTGGTTTCTACCAAACAATAAACAAGTATACTTCAAGATGTTTAATTCACTTTTACTACATGACTGTAAAACATGGATTTTAAAGTACATAGCAATCATAGTTTACAAGTACATAATTACAACTGCATTCAAAATATTGCTTGTGTTTGTTGCAGTTAATGAGGAAGAAGAGACAAGATTAGCTGTACGACACCACGCAATATGGTTTATGCTGAATGATATAACAGCTAACAGCATATAAATGTAAGTGTTATGTTTCTAACAAATAGGGTTGGTAACGATGTATAACCATAATTTCACTTATATATACTTACTAAAATGGTACGTGATTTTATAATCTGATCCAATGACTGAATAGTCTAAATTTAACAATATGGCTTAAAGAATTTATCTCATATACATCATTTCAATAGAAAAATTTCTACTACTATCAGCATACAGAAAGTATATACATGATTCTTTCTAAATAAAGCTGTTATAAATTCGAAATATATCGACTTATTTAAGCCATTATCTTCTAAGAATTGTCTACTAGATATGGATATGATTTTTAAGCACTATAGTATTATAAATGACATTCATACTTCATACCGTTCAACTAAATAACACATTTAGGAAGCTTTGTTATAACAATATAACAAACTTATAAGCATAGAGTTATGCAGTCACTAAATAACACGTCGATATTTTGGAAATTTCTAGTGAACCGTGATTAGGCGAGGTTGGTTTCAAATTTTTAATCAGTTTCTAATACTTTCCTGAGTAATTTCTAAAACGACTTAGCTGGAACATATGTCTGTATAAATGAAAATCGGATATGATGAAACTTATGTAGTGTCCAACTGAGTATATACAGGGACCTAACTACTGTATACCCTGAATAGAATATGAATACCAAGCCATAATTACATACCGAACTAATTTGTACATCTTTCTTATGCACACATCTGTTACTGATCTATAGAGTAGGCATTCGGCTGTACATATGCTTAAATAAACTGACTGCTAAACATAACATCATTTACTGTTCGTCCTTGAAGCGATTATGAATTTCTGGCCTTTGGATAGACGAAAAACCATTGACCTTGCGGCTTGCCAATTAGAAATATTACTTTTTTCAACGGTCTACAAGATGAAATGTTAAAATCGAATTATGCATATTCTTATTAACTGTGATATTAGGTAAGTCATTTAAAATAGATATTGCCTTATTTTAGGCATACAAATCATTAGAAAGTTAAACCTAAGTCTTATACAACAGAAGACATACACCTTATAATTTGTTTAGGTACAAGTATCTAAAATATTCTAAAACTAATCTATTCCATACTTGGTTAATTTTCGTTTAGGGAACATAAAATCACTTTGAACCTTCCATTTCATCTACATTAAAGAGATTAAACATGTTCTGAAATGTCATTTAAAATTTGTTCTATCGTCCTGGCAACTAGATGGTTGTCTATAAATAACTACAACTTATCATAAGCCTATGACAAACGAATCACTACTAAATTCTTCAATTGACATACTCATTGTAACATAGACAAAGATACTTTATGAGAAACACAAATATAAGTAATTCAGGTGGTAAAAATTGAATTTTCGCCAAATATTACGCTTTAATATGCAACAGTTACTTACCTAGGGAAAAAAAATGTAATAGAAACCGGGTGGAGTTGAGGGTGGGGGAAGAGGCGATGAAGCATTTAGTTAACACTTAATTAGTTTTAGGCAAGTGATAGCAATCCCTAGTGACGCACATGGTTTACTAGCCTCTTTTAAAAGTATATGACTGTAGATACGTTTAATAAACTTGCTTGGAGGCCCAGTAGACTCTAAGTAACAAGAAATGCGACCTCCCCTGTGTTTAATCCTTTTCATTTCATGAAAGTCAACTAATTCCTGTTTTGTATATTTCTTTATACTACTTATTATTATAATACAGTAGTTTATGATACAAATCACAGTCTTCTATAAAGCTTAACCAGTTCCCTTTACTTTTAAATAATTTTTGACGCCTAACTTGTTCTACTATCGTAAGTGCATCTTATTTGATTTAGTGTCAAGAAGTGACAAGAGTTTAATTTATTGGAGTTTTGAATTTAGATGGTTTGTGGTGATTAGCATTTAGTTTTAGTTGATTGAATTCATTACAGATTGATATTGCTATATTGCAATTAAGAACAAGATAGCACTGGATAGTTATTTCGTCTCAATACAAATCTCTTCAAAAGTTCATAGGCTAGGTTCTTCAGCAGAAGCTTCAGGCTAGAGAACGCCTAATCCATTTCATTAATGCATCTAATGTAAAAAAACTTGTATCTATTTCTCACTTTTATGATCACTTCTACTATTTTGAACATGGACAACAATTTAGCTACAGACATAGAATTTGTTGTCAATATTTACTTTTTATTACAAATTGGACACAGAATAAACTCTTAAACATCTTATGAATTGTGTACCTGATTTGATAGACAAAATATCTTAGTTTAGGATACTGGATGTTAGTGTATCTCTACCATTTGGTTTAAATGTATTAAACAGACTTAACACATTGTAACATTGAATATAACCCTAATCATGAATAGTATACAGGAAATACTTGCTGATAATTGTATTCTATAGTTGATTTATCATGCTTACTATTTAGAAAGTCAGACAGAGGTGCACACTATAACATGGACTACGATTAGTAGGCGGGTAATGCATATTATTAGAATTAATATAAGGAATTACTTAAGACTGTAAATATAATAATAATAATACGAATACATACAAAAACTATAATATATACAGCATAAAACCTCAGGAATATCCATAAATCTACAAGTAATCGTATCTCATTACTTATGATGCTTATACTTGTCAATCATATTCTTTAATTGGTAATATACTAATTTTAATATACAGAATGATTGAAAGTAGTTAGATTGTTTTCATTACCATATTATGATTATCTTGTAGATTGAACCTTTCTAACGTTGAGTTTGTCATTTAATTTCAATGTTTGGCATTGATCTAAAATAGTCACTTACTCATTTATGAAAGAAAACAAGTACTTATTACTAGTAAGATAAATTTTTGCATATTCCCACTGATTTGTTATAGACTGAAGCTGGTCAGTCACTGTTGCTATATGTGCATCCTGAGCGGATTGCTTCGATATAGCGATTATTCACAAGTATTATTTAATTTGTATTGTGACTGGTAAGTGGAATCCAGGACGCGCGTTTCGTCCTATTTGGGACTCATCGGCTGGATGTACCTGCATCCCAATGTTGATGTTCACAGTGGGATTCAAACTCAGTCCGGTTCGTGTCATACGCCACCGCGTACACCACTGTGAACATCAACATTGGGATGCAGGTACATCCAGCCGATGAGTCCCAAATAGGACGAAACGCGCGTCCTGGATTCCACTTGCCAGTCACAATACAAATTAAATAAGTACTTTTTACTGTTACATATTGCTACATAAAGTAATCACATAAAAGTAAACAATTCATATTTTTCCAGAATATTCAATTTCAAAGAAATAGAAGAATTCAATTGTTTATTTTCAAAAAAAATATTCATAATAATATTTGGTTAATTAATAAATAACCAACTCTTGATATCTGTTTTTCCTAATGTGTAATGTTTTATTGGTCAGCATTCAGGATTTCTTTAGAGATCGAATTTAGGAAGTAGAGATTTAATGATGATTACTGAATATTTAAACCTCTAGGTCAATTTTCAAAGATTTATATTTCTAACTTCAGTCAATTCATGATATTCCACAATCATCATTCATTAGAATTAGACAATAAATGCTTCATATCCAAAAAAGTTGAACTTCATTTAACACATTTTACTAGATTGCCATGATTACCTGTTGAAGTTAAATTATTATGTAACTTCATGAAATATTGAAATAATTGATTAATTAAATTACTGACTGATAAGTAGTGTTGTAATTCGAGTTACTAGGTATGAAGGTAGAGAGTCATTTCAACTTTATTTAGAAATTTAAAGATAAAACTATCTTAGATTAAGAAATAATATAGTAAATGCATTTTGTCAACTAAAATAAATCTATTTTACTTTAATTCACTGCTGTTATATTCATCAATTGTTTAAGTGATGATCAAATTCTCTTTATCCCATTTAACATAATCACTATGTTGTTTATTAACTAGAAACAAGTTCTATAAATTAATTTAGTCTTCAACGACTTAATCATCAAACAATTGGTTGATTTAAATCCAATATAATTCCTTTGTGAATGTGATTAACACAAGAGCCAAAAGATATGAAGAATAGAATTTACAATTATTATTACTGTAATTGAATTGAGATGGTTAATTTTGTATAGACTGATATTTTTATTTCATTGAATACGTCACAGATTGATGTTGACAGGGTACCATTAGAATTCAGGGAGCACTAGGTAGTCGTTTTGTTTTAGTGTGCAGTTCATCAGATGTGCGCACCCCGGACTCGGCCACAGCGGCTTTTACTTACCAAACATCTAACTATTTGCACTAATGAGTTGGCTAGCATTCTGTAGTAGAATTTTCGACTTCATCAATTTGTGAAATATAGTACAACAATCATCCATTATCATTGGTGACAAATGTCTCACTCCTGAAAAGTCTGAACTTCACCAGTTACGACTTCTCACTAGAGTTTCAGGAACATCCTGGAGATAGTCACTGGTGAGCTGATTATTATAGTTTAATTGGGATGGTTATTATTGTGGAGATTGGTATTTTAATTGATTGAATGTCACAGATTGATGTTTTACACTACAACGAAATAGCTGTTCAGTGTTCCTTGGTTTCACTTGTACCCTAGAAACACCAATCTGTGGTATATTCAACAAAAATTATTATTATTATTATTATTATTATTATTATTATTATTATTATTATTATTATTATTATTATTATTATTGTAAATAACAATATACATACCTTAAACAACCGATAACATCGACAGGCAAATTGATTGTGTGGCTATGGTGGGTGTAGGGGATCAACGCTTGCTCACATTTTTGTTGGTATCTTAACGATCTACCTTGAATAGGCAAAACTTATACATGAACATGAAAGTACAATATACTTTGAATATACATATACGGTAAATTTATTGTTTGCAATAATATGAATCATGTCTCTAATTTGTTTCCACAATTCTACGATGTATATGTTGGCATCGAATTTTCAACTGCCTAGACCTGGTCATAAAACTAAAGGATAACGACAAAATTGAGAAAATTATTTTCTGAAAAGAAACATCAATATGTCATTGTTTAGATTTTAATAGTTACTGTCTGGTAAGTTACAAATGTTGTTTAGTCAAAACTTAATTCAATAGGGCTAGAAGATTGTGCCTGCTGAACAAAATGGTGAAAGCCTTTTGTATACTAAGAAATGTCTTATGAAGTATACGAAAGTACTAGTAAATAATCACAAGTGCATTACAATAAATGAATAACCCGCTTTTACCTGTCATCCGTTCAAAGCGGAAGAGATCTCAGGTGAAATTACGAATAAAAATAAATCTTCCATTTTCGAAAGAAAGTATTGTAGAGCAAAATCCAGGACGCCCATTTTGACCTATTTAAGAATTGTCAGCTGGGTGCACCTGCATCCCAGTGTTAATGTTTACATTCGTCGAAAAAACGCTCGTCCTGGATTCTGCCTGTTAGTCATAATTAAACTCAAACAATACTTGTGAATTATTACTATATTGAAGTAATCTGCTCAGGATGCGTATACAGCAACAGAGACTGATCAATTTCAGTCCATAGCAAATCAACAAGAAGATCCTAACATATTCTAATTATATAAAATACTGTAGATATGAAAAAGAATAAATGACAACAATTAATAAAATTTACTTTCATACTTAGTGTCACACCCTAAATCAACTAATGAATCTATCAAAGTGACTTCTAGTTGGTTTATGGTGGACGATTAACACATTTGAACATATAACATTTGATATAGACTAATCTATATTTAAAAACTCATTCCACTCATTAACTCCTCTACTTTGTCTTTAATATAATCTTATTCTAATGGTGTTTAATTCTTACATAACGAAAATGTGTATCTGAAGTTACGTGAGTTAGTTGACTGCCAATTATTATACATAGGATAGTGTGACTGCATGGATATCACGTGATCATGTGTCTAGGATCATCTTAATCTTGCATAGTTTAGTAACTAGCAAACTTCTCTTTTGCATTAAGTGATTTTTTGTCAAATTTTTCATGATTTTAAAGAATGATATCTTTCTAGGAAAGTATAGTAATTAAGACGATTTCAATAAGAGTCTCCAATGTATTGATTGGCACTATAGTGTATATTACACTATAAGGTAAATTATTTTGAAGTTCACTATTAAAATGTACTATATGAGTTACTTTTAAAATTACGATCTTTACTGAATAATACAATAGACCATATTGAATAAACTGATGAAATAATAACGACGTGATGACAAAGGATTGCCAAATACTGGGCCATTTTTCTAATATCTACAGATTCATTTAAAGTCCTGAACTGTCCTCTTCATTGCATATGGTTCGTCATATTTTTTTATTGTTAGCATATAAAAAATGATGATAAAGCATTAAGAAGATAATTTACATACAAGAGGAATAACACTTCGTCTAAATTCCTGCTTAACTACACTCCACTAAACACTGTTTTTGTCAGACAACTTTGAATGGACTGAAGTTTCCGAGCTTTAACTTTCCTATGTATAACGTTATCAGTGTTTTAGTAAGTCAGTTAGCCTTAAAACGGTTTATCATTGTGACCCTACTTGTGACTATGCTTTTGTAATTTTCCTTTCCTACATTTACCTTGCTATTCCTGTTGATTATATTTATCGATTGACTTCTGAATATATATTTGATTCAGTTTTCCAGCATATATCGACAGATCCTATCTAAGTTCCTACTAATTGCTAGTTATTCTGTCCTTTCTTGAAAATCGACATTTTTTTACAAACGAACGCATATCTGTGACTGTCCATATGGATTGGTATTAAAGGATACATTACATGTAGCTTCATTAATACTTTGTATTTATATATGCGTAAATAAGAGAGTTATCACTACCCACTACCTGTTTTTCAAACCTGGTCTAATTTATTTTGTAGAAGATAACGCGTCTGTTTTCTTTCACTGTTATGTTTCTCGGTTTTTATTGAATCAAATGAAGTGACTTTACTCATCCGTGGGAGACAGTGATTTCAAATGGTATCAGAATCTTTAGGTTGGTTTCTGAGATTGATTTATCGATGACGAGTCGAATTGCCAAGGACTTTAAAAAGGTAACTCAGTAAGTTATTTCTACAGTGAACAAATAAGCTTCATCAGTTTTTCACTTAGTGACCATGTTGCAGTAGGTTTTGAATAGCATCTGGAATGCACTTGCTAAAGCAAAACAGATGAGAGTAATCTTGTTAGTCAAAATTACTATAACCTAACCTTGGTAAAACACGATAAGATTAAAACCTACAAGCTGTAAAGTGAATTAAGCTGAACGGCTGGCAGAGGGAGGAGTATGCTTGAGTTAAGGCCATTTGCTAAGAGTGAGAAGAAAGTACATCTCCGAAGTAGACAGCTATCTCATTGATAGAAACAGTTACATTCATACATCACGTGATAGGCCATTTCATGAGGAGAAATACAAAACCAGGACTTTACAAATACCTCCAGAAATGATGTGAGAGATTAAGCGTTCATTGAGAAACCTGAAGATTCTAGGATCGGTTCCTCAGTGGAGTCGTGAATGCTCACTAAGAAAGAGCTCCAAACTAGGACGAAATGGCTTAGTGCTTCCTGATTTTGGATTATCGTCTAAGCCAAATAAACTCTCCATATCGAATTTGAAAATCATCACAACGCCCAATTTTAAAGTGTCTTATAGATCAGTAATATTAGTCAAATATATTTTGTTGGGAGTACCTACCTGTCACAGGAATAAACTGCTGAAGACTATACAGATAACAGAATGGATAAATGTACGGCACTGAATAGTACTAATAAGTATGAAATATGAAGGTAAGCTTTTCCAATGAGTCAGTTAGCATGAAACCGAGGTCACTTAGGGTTTTCCAATGACTGACTCCAACCACTTTACATCAATCATAGTTCACTACCTGTTAAGTTACTTAGACTACCAATTACATTACAATATGATGAACAGATTTCAATTAGCATTGAAAAGCTAATATAAACACCATATTGTTTGATACTCATTGGTTAATCAATGTATCTCAGTTCTTTAGAAAGTCAGTCGCTGCTGAATATCTCAGGAGTAACATTCTAGGACGTGAGAAAATTAGTACCTTCAAAATAGAGGATACGCCTTTCTGTCAAGTGTAAATAGGTACAAAATTGAGGTGTTTCCTGACGACAACGCTTAGCTACCTAACACTAGATCTTAAAACTAATCTACATTATGAGGATAATGTTGACCGAATGATCATCACATTTTTTGAAAATACATAAATCTAGGAACCATTTTGAGATCATAATGGTTCTAATTAGAAATTTAAATCTTATGGTAGAATTCGCTTATTCTATGTGTTAAGTATGTAAACGAGGCAACTTGATGGTTAATGAATTAACAAAATTTCTCCATTACGTACATTTTCTTCATGATTTATGCATGAAGTATAGAGCATCCTGACAATAAATATTAAGTTACACTGACAACATTCAAAACTTACATAAAGGTGAACACTTTGATACGTGATTTATAGATGTAGAAGTTTGGTTTATGTAAAAAGCTTACAGTTTAGTTGTACAATCATCAATGTTATTAAACATATTGAGTGATTGCTAAGGTTTCGAGAGTTTATGGTGACACCGAGATAACCGCTAACGAACGTAAGACCAGTGACACAGTAACAGGAAGCTAAGCTATTGCGCAGCGCCCCAGCCCAACTAACTAGAGTAAGAAGTCCAAAGACAGCAAGAAGCGTTTAATTCCACAGGCAGCCTGTCAGACGACATCATCACACACAACTCATGCGTATATATACAAAAACAGAGAGCGTCCTTGGAATGTTACAAATAGCGTACTAAAATAAACAACGAACCAATAGGATTTAGCGTCTTACCAAGTGGGAAACACGAACTGAAGGTGAGAAGGGGAATTTTCGGCGCGAAAACAGGAAATTCAAATTTACACAATAAAATCACAAAAATAACCGGTTTGCCAAGTGAGTTTTGGGGATCTAACATCCCCAACACCTCCCCTTTTTAATAACGGACGTTCCTTGGGTTTACTTGTAGTTTGACTGTCTGGCGTCGTTGTCGGAGTGACTGTCTCCTGGAACGTATGTTGACCGGCTTCTGTTCTGTTTTCTCCACTTGCGATGGGGGTAGGTTGAAAGTATCTAAAAGGACTTCAAGTGGCAGATTTCGGGTCGATGTGGGACAATCTGCTGCTGCTCGCTTGCGAAGTTGATTGCGATGTCTAGTCCACCTCTCCCCTTTTACATCTACTTCGTACATGACTTGGCCACGTCTCTCAACTACACGAGCCTCCATCCAGGGACTGTGGTTGGGTCTGTAATCGCGAGCATACACCGGACACCCAACCTCATATGCTGGCAACTTTTCGATCACTTTGCGCGTGGCTCTGCTTGGCAACATAAGCTTGTGTATTGTCTTCAGTTTTCTACCCATGAGGGCTTCTGCTGGAGACTTTTTCTCTGGTAGTGCATCGTTCGGAGTCGTTCGATAAACAAATAAGAAGTTTTGTAATGACTCCATAGATGTCTCCTCCCCTTTTGACTTGAGTAGTGCCCTCTTGAAAGTATCTACAAATCTCTCCGCCTGGCCATTTGACTGCGGATGATAAGGTGGAGAGCGGTAGTGGATGATGCCAAGCCGTCGGCAGAATTCTTGAAATTGACTTGAAGTAAACTGCGACCCGTTGTCTGAAACAATCATATCCGGGAGGCCATTTCTGGAGAAAATCTCTGAAAGGATCTGCAGTGTCTTTGTGGTGGACGGTGGCACCACCGGGAAAATCTCCGGCCATTTCGAGAAAGCATCTACGACGACCAAGTAGGTAGCTCCGTTGACTGGGCCAGCAAAGTCTATATGTATTCGCGACCATGCGTTTTCAGGCTGTGGCCAGGCGATCGGTGGCGCTTTAGCGTTGAATTTCGCTGCCTGCTGACACTGCGTGCACCTGCGTACCAAGTCGATAATGTGCTGGTCCATCAGTGGCCAGTATGCATAACTGCGGGCTATAGACTTCATTCGCCGTGTCCCAGGATGACCAGAATGAAACTGTTGAAGCATCCTTGGTTGTAGTGACTTTGGCACGACTACTCTTTCTCCGAACATAAGGCAATCATCCACGACGCATAAGGAATCGCGACGTTGGTAAAGTTGCTTCATGTCACCCTCGAAAGCGATGCGTGGCCACCCTTGCGTGACATATTTCATAGCCCTTCTGATCATTGCATCGTTTCTGGAGGCTATTTGAATATCTGACACCGATACTGGTAAAGCGCGGACAGCATTCGTTAGGTAGGATGCTGCGTAGTCTTCCTTTGATAGCGAGGCAATAATTGTGTCGTCGTCCACCGTAGCGTGCTCGCTGATTAATCTTGATAAGGCGTCTGCTTGACCAAACTCTTGAGTGTGCCGGTACTGGATATCAAAATCATAACCCAATAAGATAAGAGCCCATCGTTGTAGGCGATTTGCTGAATGGGCTGGGATACCGGACTTTGAACCAAAAATTGTAAGTAAGGGCTTGTGGTCTGTCAGCAGCGTGAATCTCTGCCCATATAAAAATTTATGGAAACGGCGTACGGCAAAGACGAGAGCAAGCGCTTCTTTCTCTATCTGGCTATATTTTCTCTCTGCCGGTGTCAGTGTACGAGATGCATGCATGATAGCTTTTTCTGAAGAGTCAGGAAATTGATGCGAGATAACGGCACCAAGACCAGAAGATGAAGCATCTGCAGCCACAATGATTGGCATGGACGGATCATAGTGAGTCAATAACAGTCTAGAGCTAATAATTGACTTGAGTTTGTTAAAAGCTGCTTCGCAATCTGGCGTCCAATTCCAGGTGACATCCTTATGTAACAGGTGGTTAAGGGGAGACCGGATGACGTGCATTGATGGCACGAAGGCTGAATAATAGCTTACTAGTCCCAGAAAGGATCGTAGCGCAGAAACATTGGTGGGAGCTGGCATTAGTTGAATAGCTCGAATATTCTCAGGATCCGGTCGGCGACCTTTAGCGTCGAAAATAAATCCCAAATACTTCACTGACTCTAAGAAAAATTGGCATTTTTCTGGACGTAATCGGAATCCATTTTCACTGATACGCTGTAGAACATTAGTTGTACGCTCACGCAGCTCTTCTGGTGAAGTAGCAACAATTAAGATGTCGTCGAGATAAGTAGCAACGCCCGCAATGCCTGCTAAGATAGTATCCAATAGTTGCTGAAAAATGGAGGGGGCTGTCTTGACCCCAAATGGCAAGCGGTTGTATTGAAACATACCACGATGAGTATTAATTGTCAGTAGCTCTCTGGATTCCTCAGCAACTTCTACTTGTAAGTAAGCGTCAGCGAGATCCAGTTTCGCGAAAAATTTGCCGCCGTTTAGCATAGTAAATAAGTCTGCCGGAACTGGTAGTGGATAATGATGTTGTTCAAGGGCTGCGTTAAGGCCTGTGGAAAAGTCTGCACATATGCGTATTGAGCCGTTCGGTTTCTTGATAACCACGATCGGAGCTGCCCAAGCAGAATAAGAAACAGGCGTAATGACTCCTTGTTGCTGTAGACGGTTGAGCTCTTCATCGACTTTGGGTAATGCTGCATAAGGCACTGGTCGCTTAGGACGAAAAACAGGCTTAGCACCTTTCTGTATACGGAGGGTCGCCTTCATTGAGGTGCAACAACCCAATCCCGGTTGGAAAATAGTCGGGAACTCTGCTAAGATTTTTGCCGTATAGTTCTCTGGCTCTGGGGTTTGTCGTACTAGCCGACACACAGTGTTTAACGGAACATCAGCTAACTGCAGCTGGTCAAACCAATCTAATCCAAGCAAATTCAGATCAGTCGTTGTAACATAACATACCCCAGTGAACGACATGTCCCGAAACGATACAACACACGTCAACTGTCCCAACATGCGTAAATAGTTGCCGCATGCTGTGCGTGCCTTCTGCGTAGTAGGCTCAATGCGTGGTCTACCCATTCTAATCCAGGCTTTCTTGGAAATAATCGTAATGTCTGACGCAGTATCTACTTGTATTCTAAATGGATACGCATTAATGTTAAGAGTAAGAAACTTTCTCTCACCTGGAGTGGAGGCTTGACAGGAAGCTAGCAAACTCAGAGAATTTGTACTTGGTTGAGAAAATGGCTTTCTGTTATTTCTGGACCGACGTGGGGGTTGCTGTAGCTTCTGGCGTTTACAATACCCGTCTTTGTGGCCGACAGACTTACAGTTTCTGCAACGATGGTGCTTGTATGGGCAGAATCTTATAAAATGCCATGCACCACAATGCCAGCATGCTGAAGGAGGTCTAGTTTTTGAAGAGAGAGCTGAGCTGGAATGAGATGAGCTAGATGCAGCCATAGATGTGGCATTGCCTGATGACTGACGTACTGCATGGACTTCAGAGTTGTCTTTACCGCCAGAATGGATCATAGTTGTGTCACGTTGGATGTTTATCAGGCGCTGATATTCGTTAGCAATATCATTCAGCGTTAGCTTCGGATCTTGGTCAAGTCTACATAAAAGCCGCGTTCTGATGTCGCTAAACTTCTGCGATTGCAAACTGCAGATGAGAATGAGTGCTTTAAACTGGTCTTCTGTGAGAGACTTGAGACGGAAACGTTCGCATTCACGGTTGACAATACCGACGTGAGTGAGAAAATCACCGTCTTCATTCATAACTAGTTTAAGACATCGGTATCGTATATTGAATAGAGAGGAGTTATCACCAAACTGTTGGCTTAATGATTGAACGGTGTCAGCAAATGATCGGTCACGTGGGTTCTGTGGCAGGATCAAATTGCAATATTTATCTAACTCACTTGGACCCAATTTTCGAAGTAGCAGGCGAACCTTCCAAGCATCATCTTGCGTTGCGAAATCAAATTTAAATAGATCTTCGTAACGACGGAACCACATATCAAAAGTGATATTAGAATCAGGATCGTAGTGGAACTCAGCAATACTATTTGCAACGCCGTCAATAGATGGTGCAATAGTAGTGGTAAATGTGCTAGGCGAGCAAGTAGATGCAATTTTCGTTTCTGCAAGCATTTGAATCAATTTAAACTGCTGCTCCATTAATAATTCCATTTTCGACGGATCCATGTTAGAACCAGCCTCGTCGCCACTGCTAAGGTTTCGAGAGTTTATGGTGACACCGAGATAACCGCTAACGAACGTAAGACCAGTGACACAGTAACAGGAAGCTAAGCTATTGCGCAGCGCCCCAGCCCAACTAACTAGAGTAAGAAGTCCAAAGACAGCAAGAAGCGTTTAATTCCACAGGCAGCCTGTCAGACGACATCATCACACACAACTCATGCGTATATATACAAAAACAGAGAGCGTCCTTGGAATGTTACAAATAGCGTACTAAAATAAACAACGAACCAATAGGATTTAGCGTCTTACCAAGTGGGAAACACGAACTGAAGGTGAGAAGGGGAATTTTCGGCGCGAAAACAGGAAATTCAAATTTACACAATAAAATCACAAAAATAACCGGTTTGCCAAGTGAGTTTTGGGGATCTAACATCCCCAACAGTGATCTCGTCATTATTCAAATAATTTGTAAACTATTCGTTCTATCAAACTAATTACAAACAGTAAGTAATTTGAAAGTTACGGTATTTGAAGCTAATGGACTGAGTTAAAGTCCCGGTATAAACACCAATGAATAAATAATAAGCAGAACAGATTTTACTTGCTGGTTTTCACTACTAGCCACTATCTAACTTTAATAAAACATCATGTTATGGAGCTCCATCGAGACAATCAGTTTAAGGTTTAAATATGATAACAGAAACTGATCAGTTACATTATAAAATATTATCAACAATATACACAAGCCTTTACTGATAGGTTTATTCAAGATTATGAAATCGGAAACTAAAATTTTCTCGCTCTCAAAACGATTGACAAAGCCCCATAGAATAATGTTTTTCAACCAAGATTATTTAAATGTATACAATTGACAGGAAACAGTTTAACGGAATGAATCATACTTCAATCCAATCAAAGTGAAATTCTTTTCAGTAAACTACTACTTTAGCTGGTATGTTGATACTGCTAATGGCCGCACATGAGTAGTATATATTCTTACAACATTATTGAAAGCAAAACAACAGTCTTGTTTGCTATATATTTATTTAATATATCACAACGTTGATTACTTATCAGCTGCACCTCACAACAGCATTAACTGACTTACTATATTTCTCTAACACCTTGCATCTAATTTCATCATCACCTACCCAGCAAACGTGAACTATGCGTCAAAGACATATACGATCAAGTATCAATAACCTACGAATATCATCTACACTTGATGGTCACGTCTCAGATTCATACAGTAAAATGGAACAGAGTAATGAAGTAAGACCGAACACATAAATGTCATTTACTTTATCCTAACTATAATCTGCTTTCTTAGCAGACTTTCTTCTACGCTTTACAGTATAATACAACACATTAACAAAACGCAAATAACACGTTTTATAATACACTATAATATATACTTGTAGTAGGAGTATCATGAAAGCAGACTTAGTTTACACAAATCTATGAAGTATTAGTTTTTTTTATCAATATGTAAACAATAGATAAAGAACAACAAATTTCAATTTGTTTTCCTTCAAAATCGCAAAGGGAACAAAAGGAGAGAGTAAGAAAGAGACGGAGACAGTAACAGAAACAAGTTTGCTCTGCACACAAATACAATTCGATAGCGAATAAACCAACTAGGCTTACATGAATGCGAAAATAAGAAACCGGAAATTTGTAAAAGAAAAAAGAAAAATTTGAAATGCAAGTGTTGTTTTGCACACAAAATCATTTGTGTTGTAATTTTTCTTTCAACAAATAACTACTGATTTCACTGTTATCAATCAGTTAGTAGTATAGTGACTAATGAGTAAGAATGTGCTGTTGTTGTTTGTAGTCTTCAAGATACGTAACGGTTAAATAAAGAAATGACAATAAAAAATAAACTATAATAATAGTATTAGTAATAGTAATAATAATAATAGTAATAGTAATAATAATAACAAACCAAACGTGTAATTTTGTACAAAATTCAATTGGATACACAATCCGATTGATATACAATATCACGTGGAGGACTGGAATAACGAGGAGTTGATAAATCAATATCAAATACATTATTCAATGAATAAGATCGCTGAGAAATCAACTGAGACGTTTTTGAGTGTAAACATTTTCGTGGACCTCTTAATAATGTATCACTAGGAGAATTTAAATTGACTAGTGAAGTAACACGTGAATGTTTAGGCCAACGAACTAGACTACTAGCTAAGTGTGATTCAATGTTCCAACCTTTCAATTCTGTTGGTTTCCATTTATGCAACCAAATTACACTACATGTTATATTATCTGAAGCACCGTTTTGCACAGCTAAATTAATTAAGAATTCAGAGAATGAATGATGATTTATACACTGATTTTTATGATAAATGTGCTTTTTATACCAATGCCATGCCATTAATGAAATCTCTGGACCAGAACATCCTGGTACATCCCATAATCCATCACTTGCTATAATCAAGCATAAAGGCGTTGTTTTATGATGATGCATTGATTGTTTCATTGACCAAATTGTAATTGATGGTAGAGCATTCAAACCAACTGCTGTTTCATCGTCACCAATTGATCGACTCACCGAAGATAAACATCCAACTCTACAATCAACTAAACTTGGACTATCAAGAGGTGGTAAGGAGATACGTTTACTATAACAACAATCATTAGAAATATTTTCCTTGACACCACGAGCGACAGCTAAATTTAACATAGAACCTCTTGGTGTGTGTGTAAAAAAGATTTTATTCTCGATAGATGAGCTGTTCTCACGGTCGACTTCAGTTAATATTGAACCGCCAGTTCGTAAGACAGAAACAAATTCAGACTATTAAATAAAAAAATTAAGAAAATTAGTCAAAAAAGAAACAAAATATGCAAATGTTCAGTAGTTTGATATTGTTTAAAGAGCCTAGTCCTTCCGACAAATTCAGATGTGCATCGAATAAGTTCGTGCGAACTATGTAATATACATTAATAGCTACCCAATTAAAAATCTAGCATGTAAGATCATTTCAGTGTTGTTGAAGACATGAACTACCAACGGCTGATGCCTCCATGACGTGATGATTGACCTTGCGTATCTCGATGAACTAATCGGTCTATACTAGTTGGAAAAATCGTTCTTTAAGGCCCTTCAATGCCAAGTAGGTCGATGGAAGAGCGATAAAACTAACAGCAGCAAACCTAAGGTCCGTCGGCGAAATCGTACTATTAACGATTCTAGTTCACGAGAAAACCTGTTCTGGATCTACGGAAACCCCGCTTCAAACTGCACATTACGACGTTCAATAAATGAACTATATATCAAATCGAGAAGTAGAACTCTCTAGCTAAGACATTAGAATCTTGTACTATACATATATGATGTCTCCGAAACACGCACACTCGGTCTTAGTGTGGTCATTCACTTAACATCACCTAGATAATATGGAGAATCTACACCAAATAATTTCGTCTATCTGGCCACCTAAAAGCAACTTCTCTCGGTTTAGCACAAAGTATGAAAGCAGAATAAGCACTTTTTGAACGGCCTCCTGTCAACAGTCACATGCGTGCTGTTTGAATAAATGGGTTGGTAAGAACTCGGAAGAACAGGAGCATACGACGTTGGTTAGGGTCTATGTCTTTCACATAACCAAAGATTAGAGACTTTAGGTGACATGGCCTAGATTTGGTTAAAATGGCGCAGGTCCACTCATTCTTTGTTTTCCCCTAATTCATGAGCTTAAAGTTTCTCTATACCTTTCTACAGGCTAATTCTTTGTGCATTATATTCTAAGTCAACGCCTACTAATCTGGTGTTCATCTTGAGGTGTTAATGAAGTGTGGCGACCTAGACCGATATGCATATGACTCAGGTCCCACGTTGTGTATGGTTTTCACAGTCTGCGACTGTTACCGATGAGCTATCCAGGCCGCGACCGATTACCTACGGGACTAAAATGTACAGACTTATTGATCACTGAATGGTGACCAATGCCATGTTGGTAGATTTCTTTGTAGTACCGATCGAATCCTATAGATCAATTTGCAACATGAATACTATTCTAAGCGACTCGACACCTCTAGCACTATGTATTGACAGAAGTACCTAGTGGTATAGAGTAAATACACCCATAATACATACTCTTTATTTGATATAAACAGGAGGAAATTCATTTATAAATGATTTCGTTCCAACTTACAGGTGATTCTGGACGATGTATACAATCAGTTAATGCAATACCAGAATATTCATTTATTTCCATGTCATCATCATCATCATCATCATTACTGCTATTAAAATAACGTATGGAATTTAACTGATCCATTAATAATGAAGGATCTTTAGATTGTTTTATATCACCAATTGATTGTTGAGCATGTTTGTGATTATGTTTTTCAATAATTGATGAACTCTGACTAGTAGGTATATTTCCATTACATAATGATAAACGATCAGGCATAATATTTAAAGATGTCGATTTTATAACACGTGTATTATTACTATTATCATTAAAGTTTTTATCTGATGATGGAATTTCCATTAGAACAGACATTCGTTCTGATTCATGAAAACTAGTAGTATGATGACTTTTCTTAATCTGTTGTTGCAAACTGTTGCCATTGCAACAAGACAAATTATTCTTCAATACATTATTACTATTAACACTATCGTTCTTCGTACAAGGGAAAATAAGCCAAGCTTGTGAATCACCAACCCAAGCTGTACATATAGTATCGCCAGCAATTGTACACACTGTAGCTGTTGTACCTGAATTCCAACACTATGGAAGATGAAAGAAAACGGTAAAACATATAAGTAAGCTTTATTTCCTACATTTTTTGATGAATCTCAGTAAAGTAAAAATATACGCTACGATCTGAGATTTAGATATAGCTAAGACTATGGACGCTTCTAACGTTCGCTTAACTATACATAGAAGACGATGACTGAGTAAAAAGCTGTACTACACAAAAGTCACATAAAGTTACTTTCACAATTGATGCAGATTTACAGATGCTCTGGTCGACACCAATAAAGAAGTGTGAGTGGTGAATTTGTTAGATTTTGGTTGGGATTACCTTTAAAATGACGATAGAGCAGGTAACTATTCTAAGCTTAAATAATAGTATCCAAGTTATGTTACATCATTATACCACAAGTTACTTTGTTAAACAGATCAAAAGCGTAACATAGAAATTCGAAAGTTATTTTAAACAAGGGCTACTTTTTATACTTCAGAATTCAAATGATTCAGTATCATTTACTGGAAATAAAACAGAAAAAATACTTATCAATTATCGAAAAACATACTGATGTAGTACAACTTAAACAATTTTATCTGAATATATCAAAATTGATGAGCAATTAGGGGATAAAATTAGTAATTAGTTGGAAGGAACAGTTATATCCAGTAACTGTTGTAAGTCGTTTCAGCTCGTCTGAGACAGTGATAGCAAGAAATTAAATTCTAGTAAAACGATTTGTGATGTCAATGCTGCTTCAGTTAGTAACATATGAAGGCGTCTCGAATTATGGGCAGAGATTTTTAAGGGGATTTTCAATGATTTTGGTTCAGTTTCCTAATACATTGTTCATAAAAGCGACCACAACTCTTTCATATGAAAAAAACTACTTGTTGATCGTATTTCTAAAGGAATTGTACCCTCTATTGTAAACTATTTTCATCCACTAATTTAGTTTCATCTGTTTTTGATTGCAATAGAGTCCTTTATTTCTTCACAAGATTATTTCTTTATTTGTGTGGCACATACTTTTTTAACTATCCCGACCGTTGCTGCTACCTTAATGTGGTAATCAGGCTTGAGTAACGTGATGACCTAGTCAAGGCATTACTGGCTGGAACAATCGTTCCTAAAGGTCCTACTATGCCAAGTGGGTTGGTTGAAGGGCGATGAGACTAAAACAACAGAGCTAAGGTCCTAGGGCTAGGTCGTACTGCCTGCTGTAGAGGTGTGACGGCTGTAAGGTGTTTCCTTCAGACAACCAACATTACAGCCTTGTTGCCTTCCCACAAAGGGTGAGGTTAAAAAAACGTCGACCCTAAAAATGCACACCATACCTTATAACACGGATTTTCGTCTCCGGCAGTAAGGTCTTAGGACAAACACAACTGAAGCCTATTTTAGAAAGGCTGTGTGTGACAGGCCTCAAAGCAGTTGTTCCTTAGGCACTACAGTCACACCCTCCCAGGTCTTTAAAACCAATCCTAGCTAAATTTATTTTCCAGGTACATTAAGAAGAGAAACCCTTTCACGGTGCGGGCGATCGGGATCACTCGAGATCACTATGTTTACAATCGAATCCCTACTTTTCCTAATAGTATCTAATTGAACTATACAAATAAGTAAGGCTTTACGAGAACATTAGTAAGTCAATCGAATGTAAGTGAATAGATGTAATTAGTTGAAACTATGAAAATATACTGATAATTCACAGGTAAAATAGAATAGAAGAATAAAAATATGTGAAAACAATTGAAATTTTGTTTACTGATTTGTTTCTTTAAGTATGTTCTCTTATAGGTAACTATGAACACAAAAAGTATCGATTCTCATTTTTTTTGAGTTAATTGATTCGATAAACTTTGCTATTAGACAATCAAGTGTTGTAGAAATTGTTAAGTATGATATCAAGTTGTCTTAATTACCCAATAAAGGTATAAGATGATTGTGTAATCTCATGGATTAACTAAGGTTAGATGTGTAAACTATTCGATGTCAACTAAGTGGTCTGAAGAGTAAGAGTTCATTGTGAAGTCTGAAGGTCCTAGGTTTAATCGCGTAGGTCTTGGATACGTATTATTGAGGAGTCTCACGCTAGAACGTAGCAACTGTCATATATTTCCTAGATTTCAATGATAGTCTAGCAAAGGTCAGTTTATGATGTGATATTTCATGTATTTATTATTATTTCGTGGAAATATTTGTATAGTTTGCAAGAATGAACTACTTCTGATTATCATGTACAAGTTTTTATATTATATAGCAACCTGTAATCAATGATGATACATCGTGGTTACACAGCCTTTTATGGGAAGGAACCAAACATAAGAACTACTATGAACTGGTTGAGAATCTACAGTCTTTAAATCTATATTTGTAAAGGTGATCAACCTCTATGTGATACCATGATCGAAAATATCATGTTATACCACATGTTAACTCTAACTAAAATGATTAATTAATCAGTACAGGAACTACTGATGAACTTGAAGTAAGACATACCAAAGACTTTACCCCTATTACTGAAAAGGTAATTTAATATATTACTTAACATCTGCAAAAAAAATATCTGAAATACTATTAAATGGTTTACCCGTGTACCAAGTACTTTGCTATGTACTCAGATTTCAACTGTATTTCAACTACAGGGATGGTTTAATGAGTTAAAGTATTTGAGTTTTAACTAGAAGATTAAAATTCGAACCCCACTCTAACTACTTCCAAACTGGGCAACACGATAGTATAACTAGTCCTTAAACAACCCCGAAGTAAAGTAAAAATGTTATCTTATATATTTACAGTAGACGATGATCAGACTACGTGTGGATTAGGAAACTTATTAATAAGATAAAACCTAAGTGCAGTATAAAATCAGAAAAATCTTTTTATAATTTACAAATACTTGTGTATCATTTTGCAAATTTGCTTTCAATGTAACGGAGTAAATAAGAACTGTCTGGAGTTACAATCGATTGCATACATACATACATTCAAGATGGAAACAAATAAAAACTCACAAAGGATATAGTGAGTAGCTGTTTGGGATTCGTTAGATCAAATAAAAAGCCTTTAACTCTATAAATTGACTTTTATAAGTAGAGTCAAACTTGTCAGGAGTGAAGCAATTATTCATTAATGATAATAGATGATGGTCGTAAAAGTTGAAGTTATGAATTTATATTAAATGTTTTAATAGGTATCATAAATCTCAAGAAATCGAGTAGTTTCGTTTTCATGAACGCTAAGTGGTAAATTGTAAGAGAAGTTCGATAGTAAAAAGAAACAGTTGTCCAGTTCTACCTTACTTTCAACAGTTATTCACTTGATGTGTAGTTAAAATCATATTGCATTGTTTGATGACTGTAGTGAACAATTTTATGTTCATCAAATCATTTATAGTGCTGATTGAATTATATCGATGAAGTTGTAATGTGGTTACTAGTCTAAGTGACTTGACATCATTGGCACGGTGTAGAAATAGTGGAACATAAAACTGGTCACTACTCCTAATATTGGTCATTGATGACCAATCAATGTATACAATACAGTCTTACAGGAGGTCAGTCGTAGATTGTGAAACTGAGTGACCCGGGGTCGAATCACATAAATGAGTATAGGCTCCATCAAAGACTGCAGATACGCCTTACTGATAAACACTAACTAGCATGAAACCTAGGTTACGAGTTTCCTGTCGACTACCCTCAAATCACCCTCCAAAAACTATATTGAAACTTAAGAAATGCATAAATAACATTTTAACACTTAAAAAAAACAGTCTAACTAATTCCATTTAACTACCGAATAGAATCAATTTAATGTTAGTAGTATCATATGAGACACATACATTGAAAAACATATATATATATATATATACATATATATATATATATATATATATATATATATATATATATATATATATGAATTCAATTTAACGATAGATATACTGTCTAATGTGATCAAATGAATAAGAAGAAAAAAAAGAAAACACAATAAAAGAGTAAAATACAAGTGGAGACAATATCAAGGTTACAGTTTATTCAAAAAATTTGATTAGTGATTAAAACAAAGAATTGTAGTGTATAAATAGTAGTTAATTTTTTTTTTTCGATTTTTACAATTTAAGCATATAGTCTTAGTAATATTGATTTAGAAAACAAAATACTGTTTCACTTGTTGCTATTCCTTAGAAGACAAAGTGTAAAGTAAATGAAAAATATTAAGACAAGAAAAACAACAACAACAAACAATATTTATGTGATAATACAATAAATGATTATGACTGAGTGATTGATTTTAGATAGATTAAATGAAGTATGATACTACTAAGAAAATATTAACTTTTAAAGTGTATTTATTATCAGTTCGTTTCCTAAGTAAAAATTTGAGAACTTGGCTTTGAGTAGTAACCGAAGTGTGAGGGTTGGTGATACCACTTGGTTGTGCAAAACGTAATAAGCAGAACAGGGTTTGGAGCCAGCAATCTAGTGACAGAAAGACAAAAGCCTTAATCTATGAACCAATACCACACTATGTGATTATATCATAGACAGTGCGATGATTCTATAAAATCATGTTTCCAGTTTCTATCTTGGAAGATTCAAGTGGCTTAATCCATAGTTTATTTACTGCAGAACAAAAATCATATCAATCTAATTTAATTAATGTGGACTGAGTAGTTCTTATAGAGCTCGAAGACGAGTAAATAACATTGAGGGAGCTTACTGTGCTACATGAAGTAAATTAAATTAAACAATACTATCTGTCCAAACAATTCAATCAATAGTCAACCTATGGTTATCCTAGTTTGGTGGAAATGTGTGTTAAACAAATTTTCAAACTACATTACCAAAAAGAGGTTAAATTAACAAAATGCATGATAAACTAGTAGCGATGAGAAGGGGATAAGCTAATCATCGAAAATAAGGTTTGAGAAGAAAGAACACAAAAATGTGAATGAAAGAGTATTGGGACTAAAGATTTAGGGCGTGATAAAGAATGAATGATTTTGAGCCACTATAACAGAACCTGATACTTGTTACTCAATGTCTCAATCTATAATTCTCAGTTGTCATGCAGACCTCAACAAGATAGTCTGCACTACCTAGTAATATCCAAATCAATAGTCAAAGACTGTATGGATTATTACCACGTTTTGGTTTGGGAGCCACTAATTGTCTTCTAACCTGCCTTTCATCAGTAAAATGCATTTAGAGGTAGGAAATTGTCGCTCACTCGTAAACCCATGTTCCAAACACCACAGCTGATGAAAATTCACAATCCTGTCAACCGATTCGCCATTTATGCCTAATATGATAAGTTTGATCTCAGAATTGCTCACTGAGTTATCCCAACATAAGCCGAAAATATTTCGAAAATACCTATGCACAAACAGCTACAGCCTACACACGTCTTCCACTTTCATAAAAAAATTTTCACATTTATAGGGCAATGAGAAGTGGACTGCTGAACAGTATATTCATCCTTTAATAGACAGCTCAGAGGGTTTTCTGATTTCACAGTGAGGTTTAATCAGAGTTAAGGGACAATAAGATACAAATATTTTATGCTGATAATAAACCTCTAAATAAGAACAAATTATAAATTGGCTATTTATTTCAGCTTAACAAATTAATAACGTGAATACAGTGAAATCCTGGTAACAACAAAATGCAACATTCACGAGATCATTAAAGCAGTTCAGTGATTGACTGAATAACCATTTAAAGACACTGTTTGAGTTGGATTATGGCTAGCAAATGGAATCGAGGATGTGCGTTCCATCCTATTTGTAACTCATCAACTGGATGAACCTGCATCCCAGTGTTCATGTTCACACTGGGACTTAAACTTGATTCGTTTTGTGCTAAACGCCACTGTGTTCACACAATTAGACTGATAACTATCACTATACCGAGGTAATCCGTTCAGGATGCATAAATGGCAACAGAGACTAATCAACGTCGGCCTATAACAAAACAACGATAAGATCCAAATGAGTTCTAACAGTTGGAAAATGTCTTGTATGAAAACCTTGAAATCAATCTATGTATGCACATCATGCTGTTTTAACAAAAGGATAACTAGGAGTGACTTATATTTCATGAGACAAAATATAATGAACACACCTAAATTAAAATAATAATAATCCATTTACGAGAAAAAAAAGGAGAAGTATATTACAGTCATACTTCAATGGATTATTAGTAAATTGAACAGTAAACAACTACATTGTACTAGTTCTTATCATTAAAAGAAGCTACAGATAGTTCGTACAGAGTTCAACTGAAATATCACAAAATTCTGAGGTGGAGATAACAAATAAGGAAAGTATACATTATTTCTTTTACAAACAATTACTAGATTAGAAGATAGGATAACATAAGACATCTGAACTACTTCAACAAATAATCTAGAAATTCATACTGATTATTTTTATCATACTATAGTGAACCCAGAAAGATCAGACATCTGCTTCATCCTCAATAGTGTGTATCCACAACCCTATTAAGGAGCGAAATCTAGGCGTCTCAAGTGTAATAAACTCCTAAGTAATCGTGATTTATAGTGAACATATTTAAAACTTGATACTAAAATTTGATTACATTAAATTTCAATGACTATATATATATATATATATATATATATATATATATATATATATATATATATATATATATATATATAGAGAGAGAGAGAGAGAGAGAGAGAGAGAGTAAAAAATAAAATGAATTCATTAAAAATCTAACAATGCCTGTCGTTTTCTTGATTTAATGGAGTCTGTTTGCTCTATATAAATAAACCATTGACATTTCTAAATTCATTGAATGCTGAAAGCCAAACAGATATTCTAGAATTCGCAATTATATGATACACCTCATGATTGTCATTTTACAAACAAATTTCATATAACAAGTAGAGATTCGTGTAATTGTCTGTGTCAGTAATACTCTAGATGAGAGAGGGTTAATGATACTACCAGGTTACTGAAACAGAAGTAGGTAGGTTTGAACATGTGATTTAGCTACTAAAAGTTGAATACATTAGTCAATGTGACACCATTCTACAAAAACACACGGATCCGTACTTTAAGATGTGTTTAAAACAAAATTAAACTCTGAGTAAAAATAGTATAAACTATTCTTCAACAAACATTCATCATATGACTGATATTCTATTTGTTCTATTCATTTACTGAGTAAATATTACATATTAATGTAGCTTTCATTAAATATGTAATTACAAGCTCTAAACTTCACTATATTTTTATTTCTCATTCAGTATGTAGGACATTGAAACACTGAACATGTTCATAAGAGGCATTTTATCATCAACCCTAGGAACTTAAAATGAAATCTTTGTTAGAACTTGCATTCTATTATGCAGTATTCATTTACTAAATTACAGGGATAGATAAGATATACTACTTCAATATTAAAAATATCACTGATAAGTGACAAGAATAGTTTAAATAAAATGCTATGACTGATATATATGAGTAGTACAAACGTTTGTGTACACATGCATACATGAATACAAAGAATGTAGATTATTGAAAACACTTTTAATAGTAAGAAAGAAGTAACATGAATATAGATATTTTAGGAGATAAATTAAAAAGAAACTAATAATTTCTTTACCTATTTTTTTTCCATGAAACAGACAAATGAGGAAGAGACAAACAGAAGAGAAGTAACATAATAATAACAAAGACATAAAACATTGTTGTAACCATTCATATAAAGTAAATGTAAGAGGAATCATCTTATGTTACTCCAATTTTTCCACACACATATACATACATACATTTAAACACTCAATCTATCATTCACAAGGCTGTCACAATGAAGATAATACGAACAAAGATTCATTGGGGAAAAAAACAGTAAACAAAGAACAATCATAGTGAAGTGAGGAAAATAATAGAAATTCAGCAAATAGATATGATGAATAAAGCTATTTGTTCGTAGGATTGAACTCAGTTAACACATAATTGAAAAGCAATTTTTTCATTGTATGGTAGACCTCAACAGTGCTTACTCCAGGCACCTCTAGAGACCGAAATTAGGATTTTTAGGTTTAGTGACGAGTGCCTAACTACAAAACTACGAGGTAAATATTCTTACTTGTATCCGATTCCCAACATAACGTGATGGCCATTCAGTGCCGCTGGTAATGACTGTTTCACCATAGAAATAACTGAATCAGTTTTCAATCGTACCTCAACTAAGATAAATCTGTGGTGGATATGACCTACAAATCAGACCAATCTTCATAAAACTATTTCAACTAAATACATTTGTTTCATAGTAACTTATTACGTCAAACATGCGATAGTACAAAGTATAAAACATAAGGGAAAAGAGCAAATGAACATATTTGTGCCACCACTGGTTAAAAATGATTTGTGATATAATTAGTAGGTACTCGAATTATATATTTCGTAGAAAAAAACTTTTGTTTGATGGAACCACTGAACCATAAAGTGCCAAGTAAGGATGCAATTTAAGTTTAAGTTAATGAACATGAATTAAACTAAATGACTAACATATATGTAGAGCGCTTTTTATCCATAGTTGCAAATGGGAGGTATGAAACCCTGCTTGCCCTAGATCTTGTGTTTGTTGGCTCTCATCAACAAGCTGTACCTGTAATCTTGAGAAGACTGAAGCTTCCTATGGCATTCGAATCCACATCAACAAGCTTAAACTAGTAGCCATATTGCAAGTTGATTAACGGGATTCAACCAACACTAGGAAGGACTAGGCAAACATGACATTAGTCACATCTGATTAATCAATGTTTTTTTAGCCGTTATTTGGTATAAAGCACAATTATTACTAATATAGAAATAGATTGAAACAGGATTATAAAGGTTACTAAAATTATCAAGGGCGGATTGTTTTAACCTAAACAAGAAAAATATTCTTATTTCTTTTAATCTTTCTTATTTTTTTTTAATTCTATTATTCAACTATAATTATAACTATCTCTTATTGTAACAATTTGAATAGATATAAACAGTTAGGTCAATATACCTATAAATGACACTATTAACATACACAAACACACTCTTTACTCTTCTCTATTATATAATTGGATAATTTCAATTAATACACCAAGGTAGTTATAAACCTCAGGTCCATTTAAAAGGTAGAAGCTGAAAGTGCTGAATTCAACTCTTCATTTGTTTACAAATAAAAATAGAAACTGAGATCGTCAGTCGACAATTCAATGAATAATATATCGAACTAATGATAAACAACATTTAGTTAGCCACTCATAATAAACACAGAGTTAGCCAAAGCCGTTTTACCACAGGAAATTAAAAAGACGGATACCAATGGTGTAGAAATAATCTAGTAGTAATAATAATCATTAGACATTCAAAGTATTGCTAGAGAATACAGAATGAAAAGGTGTATATGAAGGAATACTAGAAATTAAGATCTAAGAGATGATAAAAAGTGAGCACATCTAAGCTGCTGATAGATTTTGATCCATATAATCTAGCATCTCTAACCACTAATTGTGCAGACACTTAAACAGGTAGTTTGTACCTGACAACATGATTGCAATCAGTAGTTAATGGTTTCGTGGACTGCTGCCATATCTTAATTTAATGGCCTTATGCTTAACAATATGTATTCATGCTTGTTATTAATCTTACCACTACTACTAGTACACTTATCCTCCGTAAGCTGCGTAATCTGTCTATTTCATTGTGATCACTGACTCATAAGTCGTCATAATTAGTCTAATATTTTTCACAGTTGCATATAACTGTTATTATGTATATGAGTAAAGCCTGATATATATATATATATATATATATATATATATATATATATATATATAATGCCCAAACTATTTTTCCTACAAATAGTACTCTTACCAAGAAGCTACAATGTTATATATGCCGACGCACAGAACAAAAGTTAATGATAAACAATCATTTTAGGCATTAGTGACTACAATGAGTTAAGTCCTTCTTTAACACCCCTCGCCCCACTCGCCTAAAGTTTCTGTCCGACACAAAAGTGATGACAATATTCACATCACACACAGTAAAAAAATTACAAAATAAAACAACTATTGAAAATATGTTAGAAATAAACTAGACATAATTAAAAAATTGTTCCTATAGTGAGATATACACACGTACATATATAGATTTGTTGTATAAGGATTTTTGTAGTGAATGTATTCAAGCTACAGAAGAGATGTATATAAACATTTACACTGGAAACAATTTTCTCCACAAAAACATTTTGGCTGTAGAATTATCAATAAAAAACATGAACTGATGAACAGCTGTTTCTCTTTATAATATGATTTTAGGACTGTGCAAACCAGATGCCTTACAAAAGCAAGCTAAATCAACGATTAAATCTGTTGATCAAGTTGTGGATTTTAATGGATTAAGGTAGATGTACTAATATATGTCGAACCATCACTTATCTTTATGTGTGATTACGACTGAGGAAGGAGTAAGAATAAAGAAAGCTAAAACAAGCAAAATCATAACATGGTATCATTCTATGAAGTTGATGTTTATTGACTTGTGCCACGTTGGTAGATGCAAACTATTTAATTCAGGTTCATGCGAGTGTCGAATTTGG
Source organism: Schistosoma japonicum (assembly GCA_025215515.1). Classification (NCBI taxonomy): domain Eukaryota; kingdom Metazoa; phylum Platyhelminthes; class Trematoda; order Strigeidida; family Schistosomatidae; genus Schistosoma; species Schistosoma japonicum. The sequence goes on along the minus strand of CM046064.1, from coordinate 38,738,644 downwards.
GTGATATAAGTTATAGCTGATCGAAATGGTGTAAGCAAATTTATTTTTCTGTTTTCTTAAATCTTGGGCTTCGACATTTTATATACCTTACTTTATACGAAATGATTCATTTCTTCGCAAATCATCATGTGCTACCACTACCCATGTTACTAAGACTTTGAATAGTTTGATATTCATCTGTGTTAAGATGTAAAAACCTGAACTAATCTACGTATGTGCTAGGTTCTACGTTGTGCATGACTGACTGAATCATAAAATCTACAGATTTTATGGCAACCTCGTTACTAAGCCAACGAAAACTAACCCTAAAATGTACAAAACTACTTAAAAAAACCACTTTAGTATATATATATATATATATATATATATATATATATATATATATATATATATATATATATATACTCTCAACCCTGAAAATGAAATTGAAAAATTAAAACCAGAAAGCCCTGAACTTCTCTATCATCCCTCACTACGAAACTCCGAGAGTGTGCATAAAGAACACCAAACTCAGAATTAAAAATTATCGTAGAAAGTACATAACCTTCAGACCACTAAGTCAATATCCATTGGTTTACTATTTCTAACTTCAGTCAACTTATGATGTTTTAGGAATAGACTGAAAAAAAGTAAGGGCGGCTAAGCTAAAATGTGGGAGCAGTCACTAAAGTCATTGACTGTTTAAATGAGTCATGTAGGTAAAATCTAAACTGCTAGTCAAGATGAATATACGGAAACAAAGATTGATGAGCAACAGTCCTGAATTTCGACAATAGGAAATTGAAGGTACTTACTAATACCCTTATACCAATTGAACCAGTTGATGATTATGTGGACTCAGTAGCTAAGAGCTTAACGCGTGAGGTGCTTGAAAAGCAAGAGTGTGTGAGTGTGAGCATCAACACTAGGATATAACAGGTACATCGTATTGATGAGTTTAAAACAGGATGAAACGAAGATAATAACTGTTAAACTGAATTATTTAAGAAAATGTAAGGATCAGATCATGAAATTTTCAACTAATGAGAACACTATCGATGAATTGATCTGTTTCGTGTGATAGATATAATTTAGTCATCCATTTATTACTAGGATAATATGAAGAATTTCGACAAAACTGACATTGTACACATTTTCATTTACCTCATTTATTACATTTATTATAATCTGGAGATGATTTTCGGTCTTTTTGCAAGGTTGGTAGAAAAAAAAAACCCGTAAACAAACTTAGATGAATGCACTAATATACTTACTGGATACGACAAACATTAATTTTTCACTTGTTCAACTTTTGATTGCAACATAGTTTATGATGGTAACTTTTACTTCACCGTATATTTTACATACAGACATACATACACATATGTATATCACGGTAGGGAAAAAAACTATACTAATAAGTCATAAGAAAGCATTAAAAAACATATATAGTTAGGTGAATATGTTACCTTGCGTGCTCTTCCACTGTTAGCTGATTTATTCAATCGATGAAAGATTTCAGCTAATATATCTGGTATAGATTTAGAATAATTTCTATTAATACTCGTTGAGAAAATATGTCGTTGTAACTCTACGCTAAGTAAATATGGTGTAAGATGAGAACAATGTTCTGCTACTTCTGGACCATTATGACCATCGAAAACACCAAATGCTGTAATCGGTGAGAAATTTGTAAGAAACGATTGATCAGTCTGAAAAATAAAATAAAATTTTTAAAGAAGAAAAAGTTAGATGAAAACTATACTAAGTAATGCAAAGAAATTAAAAACTCATAAAATTATCTCAGTCATTATAATGAAGTGCAGTGTCGGGGATACAACTACTGAAAACAACAGTATGGTCTGAAATAACACTGCGGTTGAAATTTGGCTCAAAATACTTGGTGGAGACAGTTACAATAGATAAAGGTAATAGTAAGTGTATATGATAATTAAAAAAAAAGTGCAACGACATAAACTTCACCGCTGACTCTAAACAATCTTCTATGAGATTTCTCATCTCAAGTGTCAATATTGAATACTTCAAGATCACCATAGACATTTCATTGAAGTATTTTTTAGGCCATGTCAGAAAATAACTAATGTCCTCAAAGGTATTTAAAAACTGAGGGGAGAAAGTAAATTCAAAACATGATTTGTAGGTATTTGAATTTTAGCGCTGATCTGAAACGAGCTCAAATTGATCAATTTGTGTTGCCATATGTGCATCCTGAGCGAACTGCCTCGATAGTTCATAAATATGATTTAAGTTGTATTGTGGCTGACAAGTGGAATCTAGAATACTGGTTTCGTCCCATTTGAGACTTATCAGCAAGATCTGCAAAACATATTAAATTGTCAGCAATAAATTGGCATTTTTTCAGAATAATGTTGAGATTATTAATTTTTAGACAATGGCCTACACTAAAGAAGAATAATGACACCGTGCTACTTAAAAATGTAATAAAATCACTCTGTATACTACAATTATCCAACATCATAATATAATAGTTAATTTAGAAAAGAGAGAAGTACATCCGAAGGACATTTCCTAGCCATACTTCTACCTTGACTCCAAGATCTATATTACTGAGCAAATTTACTAATATTAACAGGAAAAGCTGGTTAACTAACTGATAATATTCTAATTTCTTTGGAAGAGGACAGTACACTGTGTATATAATAGAAAGTGCTCTACTTATCTGTTAACGGAATTCGGTCCATCGTAAGATTCTTGCATGACCTATCATCTTAAAAAGAAAAGGATTGTTGACATATTCAGATGATCTTACTGCTTAAATGTGTTTCTTTTTTCTAAAATTGTTCTGGAATGATTAGTTTTATACAGAATGTTTGAATACCCTTACACTTAATCCTAAATAACAAACTAATAATGAGAAGGACATTAATATCCTTGTGAAATAGAATGACGCTTGTGCCACTTGAAATTCCATAGTAAAAAGTATGCTTGATATCACATATCCCGGTATAACTTTCGTCTGATATATACTGTTCTTAAAATGCTTTTAAAACAACAAATTTTTTTTATTCACATCTTAATGTAAAGAGACGGAACAGCTTTGACACCACTGGATAGTGCTACAATTTATAAATCCCCATATATTACCTACAATTCCATATCGTTCTCCATTATTTTCCTCGAACATTTGAGAAAAAACTACGTTGTATAGAGTAGAGTGTTTAATGTTATTAGAAGAATATGTGATGGAACGTTCGTTATTATCATACAAATGATTGTGGAAAGATATCCCTAATCTTTCAAACAACCGGCAACTATTGTTCAATCAAGTATAAACCACCACCCACTTCATATCCTTTTTTCTCGTATATTTTCTGGCAGGACGAGATGCAGCCATGTCGGAATTCAAGAACGCAAAGAAAAGTATAAGAACTACAATTCCGTGTCTATCATATCAAGAATATGCGATAAAAAAAGTTGTAAGGGCTGATCTGGCCAGAAATGTATGCTTTTAAAAATATAGGTAACTAACTATTATAAAGGTTCTTATTTCTCACAAAACTTTTATGTGTATTGACACGTATGTTCTTTTTGAGATATATATGACATTTAAGTGTTATTTGACATCAAATATACACCAAGAATTTCCTATTCTGAGAATTCAATAAATGCACATACATGCATATAGTTAACTGTCTTTAAACGCATAGAAACAAGTAATTTGTGTATACAGAAAAGGTATATATTTTTATGCCAGATGACTAGATCTGTTAGTCAGTTATATTTTGAGTTGGATAACAAACATAATGTAAAAGTTGCTTTAAATAACTGCCTTGAAATTGTTTCCTTTCATATGTCGACCATACATTTTTAAAACGGCTAACAGTTGAACCAAGGAACAGAATCCTTTACTACTTATAACTCAATCCCTATGTAAACAATAACATTTAGATTAAAGCTTACTTAGCATATTACACCAAAAGTGGGATGAAACAAGCATCATGGATTCAAGTGTTATGCAACATTAAACAGCAAAATCAAAACATATTTAGTAGTAATTTGTAATTCTCAGCTGGTAATATTTAAGACTGAAATCGCTCAGTCTCTATTGCCATATATGCATTTTTAACGAATTGTCTCGATGTAGTCTTTGGCAACAGGCTTTAATGTATTTGGTATGTAGCTAGGAGCGGATTTCAAGACGAGCGTTCCAGTGCTGATGTTCATACAGAAGTGAAATGCTCGTCCTGTATTCCAGTCCTAACCAACACTTGTAACCTAACGGTATATCAAAGCAATTTATTCAAGATGTATGTATGACAGTAGAGGCTGATCAAATCTAAACCTGAATAAAAGCGGGGAATCATAAATTCGCACTAAAACTTTTATGCCTGTTGAACAATTGAGTGGTTATCTTTATTCAGTGAACACTATGTTTTCCGTTGGAATCTAAAGAGTCTTGGTTCAAGTCTCCGATGTGAATATCAACAGTGACACATAAGAGGCACATTCAGTTGACGAGTCTTAAGCATGACGAAATGCGAGTTTTAAATTCCAATAGTAGCTATTTAGTCTAAATAATCTCGTGTAATATATTTTTACACATAAGTATGACATTAAAAATTTACTAACAGGGATGAATTCCTAATTTTCTTTACTTCAAGTAATTGACATATTTTAAGCAATATGTAGTTAGGATTTATAAAGGTACTAGCACAATAATATGTGTAAGGTTGTATTACACCTGTCTGTCCAATTTTACATTGTACATGGTCTTATTTCACAAAACTTTAATCTTAATCGATAGAAAACACCAATACACTTTTCTCGATTGAATGATTTTTAAACTTTCCCCTAGGGTAGAATTTTCTATCATTAAAACAACAGTTATGTTTTAAAACAAAAAGTTTGAGTTTTGTTGAAGCTCTATTGGAAGATAAGGGTTTATAGAATAGAATTTGTCAAACGCTGATGTGCAGAAACAATCGCTTGAATGATAAAATTCAATCAGTTCAGTGAACTATGCAATCTATACATTTCTAACAAGTAAAAAATAGCCATGATCCATAGAGTTAACAATATCCGAAACGAAACAGTCATTCATTGAGACTGTTGGTTGGTGAACGTGCTGTTGACTTGGGCAATTTATTCATCAGGTACCGATTCACGTAGTTGGCCTCCAGACACTCTAAGTGTTAGGATTAGTGATAATACACAAATGTCTAAATTGATATATAAGTGGAGTGGAGAGTAATCGAAAGCTCAATACTATAATTACTAAAAAATCAAGAGGGTCAGAAAGTGTAAATCGCTAGATTCCAGTAGTCTAGTGGTATATATGTATAGATGCAAGCGAAAACTGAAAATACAAGGGTAGATGAAGTGTAGAGTCATGAAATAAACACCACTAAGAGGCCATATAATACAAATTAAATTACCACTTAATACAGCTTACAATTGTTATGCTGGGCGATTCAAGAAAAATAACTAACTTCCAGAACTATGCCTTAGAAGACTATTTTAGTCGCTTTAGTTGGGTGTAAAGTAAACATTTTATTTCCAAAATTATTATGTTCTTCATGCTCTGCCCTCCCGTTTAGCACATAAACTGTTAGTAAATAATTTCCCACTTATGGACTACAGTTAATTGATTGTGTACTACATTACCTCAATTCGCTACCACTGTTTCCTTGTTCTGCATTGAAGTTAATTTCTTCATTGGCTGATTGCGTAGGTTAGGTTTTATGTATATATAAAGGAATGCTTGAAATGCAATAGGATTTGTCTGGTTGATTCGTCAGCTTGTGTTCTTCCTACTCTGGTCTGGGATTGAGCGGGCATCGGGCAGACGTAGTGACCGACTCAGCACTCTGGTTGGCGTTTGTAATTATAATTTAGTGTGCACAAGGTCATATTAACTGTCACAATGACTTTTTGACGTCATAACAACAATCTTAAATCGATAATAAAGGAAAGGGAATTAACTAAGATATTTAATTCACGTGATGGTCTATGACCACTTCACAGTTATTAATATAAAGACTACTTGAATAGCTACTGTAAACAAAGAAGTGCTTTATGAACATGTTATATCAAGCGGACACTTGTAGAACGCTCCAAAATACGAGACTATACGTTGTGATGAATCATTCGATGATAATAATAAGTCAAAAAAGTTTAAAGAAATGTAATGCAGTTACAGTATGGAAGCGAGCTTCAGCTACTCTTAGACTGTCCGCTAAGAATAACCGTCTCTGACAATCAGATATGACACAGAAAATCATAATTCGACCACTTGTCTGACGTTTCAATTATTGAGAAAAACTCATTTTTAACAACAATGTTTTAAAAACGCACTTCTGATTAAACAAATTACATGTAATACACATTTAAGCACCATACTTTAACCAAAACCCTTAGTCTAAACTAACTCTAAATCTAACCTAACAATGTCCCTACAATTAACCCTAGCGTAACCTTAACCTTAAACCTCAACCAGAATTAATTTAAGGGTGAATATTAGACTTTTCGAGTTCTTATAAAAGATTTTAGAATACAAGTATTATAAAACAACATCAGTCAGTCAGTCAGTCAGTTACAACGTAGAACTTGGTGCATGTGTACAACAGTTCAAGTTTCCATGCCTCAAATTTGCAAAGAGATAAAATTACCGAATCAAATCAAAGAGTAAAGGGAGGTAGTAACAGAGTTAGTATTAATAGAAAGAAATAGAGATCAAAAATAAGATTTAAGAAAATGTGATTCAGTAAAAGGAAAATTACGATAAGTTCAGAACACCTAGAATTTGGAGGAAGAAGTGGGTGTACCTGCGCCATTGCCAACGATTTTGAGCCATATCACCTAGTCTCTAACCATTTGATACGATCATCACGCGGACCCCAACAAGGCAGTCTGGACCTATTAACATAACTCAGCCCAATCGTCAATGACTCCATGGACTGGTGCCATATTTTGGTTTGGCCGCCCCTAGCTTTCTTCCAGCCTACTCCCACAACAAACAGCATCGCTCATCGAGGTAGACGGTGGATCAGGCATACGTATAACATGTCCTAACCATCTCAGCTGATAAAGATTTATTACTTCATCAATAAACTTCCCGTACTTACCTAGTACTCTATTTCTAACCCACGCAGTGCTTACTCAATGCTCCCAGCAAACACGAGCAATGCTTCGAAGACATCTATAGTTGAAAACTAGGAGCCTACGAATATCCTCTATCCTTAATGGCTATATTTCACATCCGCAAAGTTAAACGGATCAAACTACTGCGCGGTGAACGCAACCTTTCGTCAGGATGTCTCGCCTACACCACACGTGACGCAAACTAGCAAAAGCCTATCGGGCCTTATGTATACGAGCCGAGATTTAAGAAGACACTAGGCCGTCATAACTGATGAGGCTCCCGAGATAAGTGAAGCGGTCAATACATTCAACTGCTTCGCTTCCTATCACTAACCTTGGTGCCGAATCAAGACAGTCCTGAAGCAGCATTTTGCACTTCGAAGGAGAGAATCGCATTCCAAACATGCTTACATTGATATTTGAGGTAATCAAAAGATTCTGTATTATATCAGCATTTTCACCCAATAGAACTACATCATCTACATGCTCTAAGTTAGCAAGTTTATGTCCTGGAAGGAGGTCAACCATGGAGAAATCAGATGATAACAATGCTAACTCAAAAAGTACATCAATGATAAAATTAAATAAACATGGAGATAGCGGACAACCTTGACGAACACCACTAGGAGTGATCAATTCCGAAGACAATCCGCCATAAGCTCTGACTCGACATGTGGTGTTCGAGTAGAGAGCTTGTATAAGGTTCATGTACTTCACTAGTACGCCTTTCAATCACAGACATTGTTACATAACCTTACGATCGATAAAGTCAAATGCCTCCTTAAGGTCAAGGAATACAGCTATTGTTGGGTGCCTGAAAGTGTGCCTATGTTCCAGGACCTGCCGAAGTGTGAATATATAGTCTATACAACCACATCCAGGTCTGAAACCACCTTGGTTTTCTCGAGTTCGCTTTTCACGAGCTTTAGTTAGACGTCGAAGTATTGTTGAAGCCAATATTTTAGACACTATATTCGTTAAGCTGATTCCCCAGTAATTGTCTCAAGAGGACTTATGTCCTTTTTTATCGATTGGGACGATTAGTGTTTGAGACCAGTCAGATGGGATTATGTTCAGTTCCCAAATTCTAGCCAAAATCTCAGTTAATCTCGCTACTACAGCTAGACCACCGTCCTTGAATATCTCAGGGGTTAATCCATTGGGTCCTGCTGCTATCCCTCGCTTTAAGTTCCCTATAGCCTTCTCAACCTTACTAAGACTTGGAGGACCAGTATTAATTGGCCATTCAGATTGCATGAGGATGGTGGGGAATTGGGATGAGGCCGAGGGTCAGTTGAACTGTTCCCTAAAGTGTTCTGCCCACCTGTCAAACCTTCTGAATTGATAGTGAATAATGGTCCAATCTTTCCTTGAGATAGTTTCACTTACAGTTGGATTTCTGATACTCGTTTCCTTGATAAGTCTGAACAGTTGTCTACTGTTACCTACTGCCGCTGCCTTTCCCATCTCTTCAGCTCTCGCCACCCACTACTGCTCACAATCATTGCGTAAGCTTTTAACAAGCTTGTGTTTAAGTTGTCTTCGCTCCTTATCGTGTTCATAGACAGACGAGATGTGTTGCTGAGCATCTATCAGTTCAGTAGATGCAGCTGAAATTCAGTGAGCTTTCTTAACTTTTTGGTTTAGTTTACTAGTAGATATTACTGCTGTTTCAACAGCTACTTGGATATCATTTCAAGCTGATTCACGATGGCTATCGCTCACATAGTTGACTAATAGATTTTCTAATTGTTCCTGAAATGTATTCTTGACTTTCTCATCACTAAGTTGAACTCTGAGGAGGATCCTTGCAGTGGATCATTCTACGTCCAGTGAGATGCAGACTAATACGCGCTCGTACTAAGGCATGATCTGAGTCTAAACATGTAACTCCAAAATGAGGTGCAGTCTTTTATCGAGCCTCTCCAACGATGGCCGATGGAAATGTGGTCTATTTGAGTCCAGTGTTGAGTTGATTGTGGAGGTCGCCATGCTAACTGGTGTATTTCCATATGCTTAAAGTTAGTGCTTGCAGGAAATAGATGGTAATTCGAACACAGTAGTGGTAAACGGTCGCCATTATCTGTTCATTGAGCCGCGACACCACAGAAACCACCTAGGTGCCTTTCGGTTTCGCCTACTTTACTTACATGGGCATTAAAATCCCCACCCGCTATCATTACATCGATGAGCTTGGCATTACGAAGGTGGTCTGAAGGCTTTCTGTAAAATTCATCTTTTACTGCATCTGAGCTGCAATCAGTAGGAGCGTAAGCAGAAACAACAAAGAGGCAACGGCGTGTCCATATCTTTACGAGTCCTTACTGTCCCGTTTAGACGGACAGTGCATACGTGATTGTCTAATGGAATCCAATCAATGAAAGCCTATTTAGCTTTTGAACTTAGTGCTATACCTACACTAACAAGGCCTTGAGTGATAGCGATGGGGTCTCCGGAAACACAAAGGGTGAAACGGACCAGTTCTTTATTTTGACAAGGTAAGATCAAGCGAATGACTGTACTTGGATCCTGTATACGCGTTTCACAGACGCAACATACATCGATGGAAGCGGGAATCCAGAGCCATAGCTACGGAAGCTTGCTGTCCTATTTGGCATAAAGTTCGAACGTGAAAAGCTCCGACTATATAGTTAGTGCGAGGTTTCAGGAGACCAGAAATAACGTTTCGATAACTTCAAATTATTAGCATTAGAGGCGCGAGGTGATAAAGTTATGCTAGAAGAGTTAACCGTGGGGATAAGAGAGTTATTAAGAATTGATGGCGAGATTTGAACCATGAACAAAATGATCTCGTGTGCTGTTAGAGGTATGAGGGTGGTTGTCACTTTCTGGTTCCCCACACAATGGAAGGACATTACTCTTTGTGGTACCTGGAAAGGAAGCTGGATAATGGTCATAGTGACCTGGGAACGCGAATCACAGAGCCAAAGGGACAAATGCCTGGGGCCGATCACGCACGGCCATGTTATGGGAAGTTTTTGAAGTGTTAGCTCTGTTCTTTATAAGGCCTTACTACCGAAGACCGCCATCCGTGGAGTAAGGTGAGGTATGACACTTAGGGTCAACCTTTTCTAACTTCTTCCTTCCGTTAAGAAGGCAGCATCGCTGCAGATGCTGGTTATCCGAGGGAAACACCTTACTGTTGTTAAACACCGCTGCAGTCAGCAGTATGACTTCGCCCTCAGATCTTAGGTTGCTGCCTTTAGCTTTTCGCTCTCCAATAGACCCGCTTGGTAAGGTAGGATTTAGGGGGAACATGCGTTCCAGCCAATATAGCTCGGTTGGGTCATCATTATAGGCAAGCCCGACCACCACGCCAAGGTAGAAGCTACGGTCGGGTATAAAGTAACATGGAATATTTAATGTTACTATCGCTAATTTATAAACATAAAGACTCTAGAAAGCCTGAATATCTACATTAATCATGAAAATTCTATATACCCTACTATTACAATTTTTGTTGGTAATATATTTATTTACAGTTAATGTTCTCCGATTAGACAGAACCGAGGCAAAAATTTGTTAGTCTGATTGTCACATTTGTGAGCTCGGATTTCCAAAATATACGATGAATGATTAAAATGGCTACTTATCCAGGACATTTTGTGTATCGCACAAGCTTGTCTCTAAATTTTACACTAGCCTATGCATATACGCAATTTTCTATGCATTCGTATACAAAAATGTGGTTTCTGTTGAGCGTTTGAGAGACTGCTGAATTTGAGGCATCGCAATAAGAAACGGCATTAATCAGAGTCATTGAAAATAATGAAACACCAGACAGTTGTATCTATATGATGGAACACTCACCAGTAGTGTGTATATGTGACCCTCTTGTTACTGAATGAACATAAGACTTTCAGGCTTCCCGGAGGGCGCTCAATTGTTAGAATACTGAGTGGGGACTGAATGATTTGAATTTCCGACTTTAGTCAAGTAGCGAAATACTGCTTGAAATTACCCAATGTCATCGATAGTAGCTGCTTAATAGATTTGACCTCGTTGAGCTCCACTGATTAGATTTTCCAACTAGAACTCTGGAATTACATCTTAAAGTTAGATATGTAGACGATTGGACGTCAGCTCAGTAATCTAAGAAAAAAGTGCTCACCGAAAAGCCTTAAAGTCTTGATTTAGATGTCTCGTGAGGTCGCTAACATTCTTTACTGAGAAGTCCCCTGCTAGGAAAAATCAGCTGCTTAACGCTTCCTAGTTTTCAGTGATTGTCTGACTGGTGTCTATACGTGACGCGAAATTTCAAATTCCGCAATCGCCACAACTACTCAATAACTGTGAATGTCTACTTGATTACTGTATAGCATTACTGTAACTTTATCAATAAAAAGGAAGCAACAAATGTATACAGTTGACTGTTTATTACACTCCTATAAAAATAATTCATAATATTAAAAGAAACTAATTAATTGTTATACTTACATGATTTTTATATAAAGGCACATAGGATAATAAATCAGCAACAGCAAACCAACGATCTTCTTGACGTCGACGTCTATTCACAATTGAAGTGTGTATCCAATAGTAGATTTAATGCATTTAATGATGCACGTGAATAATAATACTGACATAATGTTTTATCCATTGTATCATGACATAATAATTTAACAGCACTGTTAAGTGATTCTAAAGCTTTTTCTTGTATATAACCAAAATCATAGTTATCTAGTTTGTAATCAATGGTTGATTGGATGTGATGGGAGAGACGAAATAAAATAATATAAAAAAAACAAGAGATCATATTAATCAATAATACTGCATATAGAAAAATATCTACGATAGTGATAGCATGCAATCTCAGAGATTCAGATTCAAAGCCGTCAGAAAGGAAGACAAGTTAACCCGGGGAAACTAGTGCAGATGTAAAGACTAATAAAGGGACAATTCAAACTATTTCAGATGTAATAAAATTGTAGCGACTAAGTGAAAAGCACAAGATAATGTATAAGACAACGAAATACATTCATATTAATGCGAAGTAGGTGAAGTGGTGTCCAAACTTACCCCATCATAGCCTAAAGCTTCCAAATACATCCATTTTATGAGCATGATGTACGAGGCCTGTATTGATTGATGACTGAGTAATGATTAATGTTATATTTGTCTAATCCTTAGTGATGATTGAATCCTTTCAAAGGCGCCTTGTTGACATGTGTCAACTAGCCTGAAATCTAAGTCCATGGTTTCCAACTGATTACATCTAACCACCAAACATGATGTACACGATATTTAAACAAAGGTCATATCAACAATGATAGATTAACGATGATTTACGAAAACCAATAAACTGAATAAGGTGCAATAACAGCAATCCAATGTTTAAAAACCTAGAGTAAAAAACCATGACCATATTTGACCTATTCATTGTACGCATAAGGTTATCGGAGTGGATACATTGACATCTCATGCATCTGCATATTGTGTCATCTTGTTCAAGTGCTTAGGCAGTAGTATCCACGACGCATGTTACTTTGTACTTAGTATTCTAATTAAAAGAACTTGTCCTAGTGTTTATATCTGTGATAAGACTCAAACTCAGTACTCATCGCTTCAAGTGCCAACTTGTCGTGAAGACCAGTGGTCCAAGCCTAAGTAAATAATGATTCTAAACCAATTTCTTATTGGTTATAATGTATTGAAATTAATCAGATAAGATTATGTTCCTGTCCATTATCTAGTCAAAAATATGTTAATCTGTAGACTGACAGCGAATCGATACAGAACCTGAAGTAGTACTATCACAATTTTAGAAGTTAATATGCATAGAAAAAGAAATCAAAACAGGGCAAGAAAGGAGTTAATCATTAAAATTTGATCTAATGAATCAATGGTATTTAACTAAGTTACCACTATAAAAATTGTTGTATAATCAAGTAGCATGACAATGCGTGCATAGTCAGTTATACATAACGTAGAACCAGGTGCACACATATATCGGTTCAAGTTGTTACACTTCATTAGCACTGCAAGATGAACATCGAATTAGTAGAAGTAACAGTTACATCAATGGTAGTAAGACAAAATGCAATAAATAGTAATGTATTTACGGTAATGACAACAAAAATGTTTCTTAAAAAACAAATTCAATATACTTTACTAGTGATCTACTTATAAGTTATACTTAATAGTATGCAATCTAGAGTTGCCATACAATTAGTGAATCGTAGATATTTTGTAAATAATCCAAAAATTAGAAGTCAATTATTACAACCATTTAAAACAAAATACCTATAGATCATTGCATTCAGTAAATTAATTTCAAGCATAACTTTTTAACCCAACCGCCGCCAGTCCCCAACCCACCGAATCTGAAGTATCATGAATTTTACTAAACTAGTCAACAACAGACAGAAATGCACCATATAAACAATCAAGTTAAAAGAAACTCCTAAATATCAAATTAGAATTAAATACATTGAATCATATTCAACCAATTGAAAGTGAACATTTCAGCTTATTGATTACAACACAGAAAACCGAAAAATTGAAATAAACACAAAATATGAATATATTCAACTAACCTTTTTAAACAAAAAGAAGAAAAGGAAAACGGAACAAAACTACACATAATTTAATCAATTCTTTTATCTTCATTACATTGTTTATAAGATGTTTTGTTGCATCATTTACAAGTGTAATTATTAATTATTTACTGTTAGAAAGAATTTTTTTCCTATGAATCATCTTTAATCATCTTCTAGTCACTTATGGTTTTTTTTCCTAAGTTATACTTATTTCAGTTAGTTTTTAATCATTATTCTAATTATTTAATGTTATTGAACTATTGGACATTTCGATTTATGTTCCATTCTACTGAATTCAATCTTCTATAACATGAATAGATGATTGTCGAGTTATATATCACAAATTTATGGAAGTTGGATGCCAACTCAATGGTGTAGAAGGTTAGATGTTCGCCAACCTGAAGCCTCTGTGATGGAATCTGAGGTGTGCACTGCTAAGGAGTTCCACACTAAAACAAAACAGCTATCAAATGATCCCTAGTTTTCAATGGTACTCTGTTAACATCAAACTGTGACAGATTCAAGTCAATAAGGATATGTAATTAGTTCAGTTGTTTGTATTCGTCACAGATTAATGTTGCTTAAGCTTTTAGTAGTTTAAAGGTACTTAGTCACATTCCTAACGGAATCCTAGGTGTGGCATTGCTAAAGAATCCTATAGTAGGATTAGACAGTTAACTAGTGCTCTCTGATTTTTAACGGTAACCAACAACTAAACTTGATACTAATCTCCACAAAAGCATTTATCATTAAAAACAAAATTGATTATTTTCAATAATAAATCACATAGAAAGATATTAAAAGAAGACTGAAAAAGATGTACACCTTTGAAAGAAATAAAAGTGATTATTATATTGTTTTCCTTCTTAATCACTTACTATTTATAGTTTAGAATAAACTAATTTAAAAGATGAAAGAAACAAAGAAATATTTCTTTCCAATTAGTTTTTCAACAAAGCTCTACATTAAAACAACTACATATAGTTTACAATAGTTGTAAAATTATTATCAATTAGTTAACGATGTGTTACATAATAATGTTACAAGTTCAAAAAGTATTTATAAAATCATTATGATTAATTAATAAAACAATCATGATATGAGAGTTCTGTATCATTAAGACATACAAAAATAATTGAGTGAAAAAGTTTAACGCATATACTCTTAGAATACTGTAGAAGAAGAATTAGTCAACATTCGTAACATGTGTGGCATGAACGTGTACCCGTTGAAATTTATAAACATTTAATGTAAAAGAAAGTAAAACTAGATAACACAACAATCTTTAAGAAAATGATTTTTATCAAATTACAATTTCTAGACGATAATATCAGTGAAATAAGGATGTAATGAATAAGAAGATGCTTACTGCAACCAAACTTCATACTATATTCTATAACCATCCTATCATAAGAATAGGAAACAAAGAAACTCGTTGAATTTTCCTTATCCATGAGCATATGCCAATTCAACTGGGCTTATGTGGTCAGTTATATTGGAAGGGTACAATTTGTCAGGTCAGTCACAGAATTCCCGAATATTACCCAGCGTGACTGAGTAAAGGACAACTACGATAAGTAAAGATCACTACACCTGAATACTTATTTGGTATCAAGTAGATGTATAAAAGCTTATAAAATGATGTACCGAGTCCCATTTAATTTCCCGTATGATTTACGCATACATCTTCTACATATAATGGAAGCGATTGGTATCCATCTTTTAAAACCGAGACTATATGTGCGTAAGAAATTTGTACAACCTCTTTCATTGCCTTAGTCATTATAATAGCTAACACTTGTATGATTCATAAATGATTTATTACATTCGCTTCTGTCATTATTATTTCTTTTCGTAAGTGATAAATTTCTGTTGTCATCCATATTCGCATAATGATGACAATCGCTTAATTCTTACGCTACAGTTTCGATCATTAAAGTTCTAATAAGTTCCATCAATTCTTTCAATAGATTATAAGTAATCTACAACGTGTTATTTATCTTATTTTTATACTTTAGAAGGCCATAATAACCTCATTCACCCTGGTAGTTTGACTTCTCTATTGATCATTAGTAACGGCCTGTACAAACATCTTTGGACCTGTTAGATTATTATGTAACACGCTACCAATTCTTTGGTAATGATATTATAACTAATGTAAATTATATGAAGGCGTATTATTAAAGCGCTCTGATGAGAAACTAGTTGAAAAGAAAAGTTTGTTCTCTCTCTTTCATCTTTTCTAAATGCACAAATGGAAATTTTATTTGTTGAAAATGGATTTAAGACGAATGAATAGTAGCTAGAAGTAGAATTCATAACGTAAATTTAGTCTTATTTGAGATGAGTCAGTTGAATATACTTACTTCCAAATATCAGTGTTCATATAGAAACTTGAGCATAGTACGTTTCGCTTCATATGCTTAAGACATTTCCCACTGATTTACTGAGTCTGCATAGTTATTAACTTACTTGTTCAACAAGAATAATTAACAAAATTCAAGTCCTAAATACCAAGAATGTGGTCATGTAAGCTCTTAATACTAGTAATAATGTGAACTTAAAATGATTTTGCATTCATCGTCGTATCTACATAATGTAAGATGTAAACTGATTATCTATATAGTCATTGATATGTTAATACTTAAAGACCGACTATCTTCTGGAATTGTTTTTTTCCGTAGCCTATTTCATTTATTTGGTTGTATACAAAGTGGATATTTCATCTTGCTCATCATATTAACTGTTAGTATGTCGTTTTATATTGATGAACTATGATTAATCAACTGCGCACACGTTACTCTAGTCACTGTTACTCTGATTTTGTGTTGATATTAATCAACCGATTGGTTGACTGAGTGTTCAGGTTCTATGTATATATAAAGAATTGTTTGAAATACAGTATGATTTTGTCTGGTTGATTCATCAATCTTGTATTTTTCTTATTCCGGCCTGAGATTGAGTGAGAATTGGGTAGACGTAGAGGGACCGACTAGGCACTCTCATTGGCGTTTTTTATTGTGACTTCGTGAGCACAAAGTTACATAAGCTAATTGATCATACGCATCACTCATAACAGCTTTCTGTCGCCAAAGCAGTCACCGATATGGACTAACTATCCAGAAGAAACCAATTTATATATATAAGCTAAATTTACATTAGGAACAAACGGTTAGAGTTAATCAGTTAATATCGAGTAATGAAATTTGATGTTATCACAAAAATGCTTATTTATCACCATAAATTATTAAAAAGGTGCTTGTAAGAGTTTAAAGAAATGAAAACAATCGATGAAATCCCTTCTAATTGGCCTCATCTGCAAATCGATAGCACATAAGAATAAGAACTCTAAGACAATAATAATTATCTTTAGTTGAATATTAAGCTAAACAGATAAATTAATGAACATAAGACTTATTTGTAGTAATTAATGTTACCATTTGTATGCTTAAGGTATTTTCTTAAGGCAAGATGTTTCAGAACAAACTAAATAAAAATACTATCTCACTAATCTGTTTTTTCCTTTCTAGTAATTAAATCATTTTATAGAACATATTCAAGTCCTATCTTATTGTCATGTGTTAGTGAAAACAAACAGTGTGCATTTAAAACACATTATATTCCTGTTGGTTCAATTTACGTCAACTGAGGACATTATCTTTGTCCTCAATAAGTATATAATTAATTATACGGTCACTTTATCTAAGCTTTCTTATCATTTTGTGAAGACAAGAAAAAGTCACTCGAGAAAATCTTTTTCTAATAAGAAACCAAAAGTTAAATGAACTCGTCATAATATATCCTGTGCTAAATAAAAAGAGTTTTAAGCTTGATCCTTCATGTGCTTGAAGACGTTCATTTGTAAGGCAATGGAACGACTGTAAATGATATATGGCAAGCTGATGGCTACACATATCATAGCCTTAGGCAGAACCAGATGTTTCATGTCCGTTCGAAGGTCACATGTTCATAGTCGCCTCATAGACAGACAACAGATGAGAAAATATAAATCAGTCATTTTATTCAAGTAAATTATTCCTTTTGCCAAAGACATACATAAATCTCATCATATAGACCAACGAAATATGTGTACACAAGTTATTTGCAGACGGATTCGGTTTTAAATTAAAACTTCCTTTTCATTTTGTCTTTTCACTGTCTCACAGTAGTTCAGTCGAAGCGTTGAGAAACATATTGAATCAATGTTGTGTTGGAAGACTAAATAAGAGTAACGAACTATAAGAACTGTGTTTCAGAATACTACTTCAATTATTTTAACTGTTGGTGGTGTAAACATTTTATTTCTATCATTGTTACGTCCCTCTTATTTTATCCTCCCGTTCAGTATATTTACTGTTAGTATATTGTTTCTTATTATGGACTACAGTTAATTAGTTGTGTACAAGTTACTCCTATTCACTGCCACTGTCTCTATTGTTTTGTATTAATGTTAAATTCTAATTGGTCTGCTGTGGTTTGAGTTTATGTATATATAAAGGAATAGCTGAAATATAATACGATTCTGTCTAGCTGGTCCGTCAATTTTGTGTTCTCTTATTTCGGCTTGGGATCGAGCGGGCATAAGGCAGAGTGACTGACTAGGCACCTATTGGCGATGATATTTCAGCAACAGTTTTTACTAACGTCAAAACAATCGAACACTCCTAATCACAAGAATATTAGTTAAGGAGAGTATCTTCAACTTACAACAAAAAAACTTTTATCAGGATAAGTGAGAGGCAATTTGAAGTAAATAGTATTTCCTCTTTAAAAAAGTAAACTAATGAAATAAAGTAGAAACATTTTGATGTATATGTGAAGTAAGAAAATACGAGATTCATGAATGCACATATTGCTGTTAACTTATACAGACAAGTAGGCAAAATCAGTAATTTCAAATACAACTCATTCTGTTGCTCACAAATAACAAATGAGGGCCTAGTTATTAAGTTAAAGTATACTATCGTTCTTGTTTCTTTGTCAATATTAAAGTACAAGTTAGAACGCAAAGGAAATATATGCATTATATTCATTTAGATGATATGAAAAACTAATATAAACACTTAGTAAGTAGTGTGCGCATATTAAGATAATTATGTTAAAGTGACTTAATATTCGTAAAAAATAATAGAAGATAAAGTAGTCTCAAGTTAAATAAACGCATGCTTAAACTCATTAGCTTATTTTATAACGAATTATTCTGGTAAGTGGTTAAAATTGGTAGCCAGTTTCAATTTTATTAAACAAGCTTTAGATGTAAGGAGATGAAGAAGGAAGTATTTAATTAGCAGACACCAGTTTATTAAAAAATAAAGTCTGATTTATTTGAAGGTTACTCTTGCAACAGACTTTGAAACGAAAGTACATCAGTTGATACTTTGTTTTTTGTCCCTATGTAGAACCCCTTCATTGATCGAATTTCAAAGCCTAAGATATCAAATTGATAACACTATATTGGAATTAGTTAGTGCAGCGTGAAAAATAACCCTCAACGTTTTACTAGCGGATGGGAAATGAAGAAGTTTAATAATGAAGTATATAGTAGGAGGGATTTATAATACAATCTCTGAATTCGAATGTGCAAAAACCAACCACAACAAAGTAAGTTTTATAGCTATTATTAGAGGATTCGGTTCAGTTTTTTATAATTCATTTACTATGTAAAGATTCGTATACTTGGCTTCTAGCCACACTCCAAAGGTGAGGGGTAGTGACACTACATGATTAGATAAACGAAAGTAGGTGTAGAGGTGCTCGAACCAGCGACAAAATAGCTAAAATTCGAATGTCTTAACAGCTCAGATACTTTTCATCTGGAATATAAAATTAATAGTACAAACTTTAATGGTAGACAGGAACAAATAAAATTCTAAAGCTACGCATATGCACTAATGGTTTATAAAGAATGAAAGCAATCTTTAAAAAATATCAAAATGAATGACAGATGTATGACATACCGGAATTCATAGATTTAATAAAGGAAATTAGGCTTGCCCATACTTCCGGAACATAACTCAAGAATGAAAAGCTTTCCTTTTCACTAAAAAACAATAGCAGTGAGGACTAATTAGAAAAACCACTTACAGATTTAAACAATGTTTTTGTGCTAACGACAAGATATACGCCAGAACATACTGCTTTGGGATTTGTTTTACAACATGACGGCAACGAACAGTAACAACTTCTGAATTACTTGGTGGCTTCGAGTTATATACAGACAACTTTGTCGCCATGAGGGTAACAGCATTCTGAAGATCATCCATTAGGTTGTACTTTTTTTCAAGCAAAGAATGTAGCCTGGTTTTTTTGGTGAAAAACTAATTAAGGCCAGCGGTATGTAGAGAAAAAATGGAAAATGGGATTCGAACAGTATCACCTAAAAAGAGAAATAAGTAATTTTGATTAACTGTTAGACGAATTAGCTTACTTAACTTATCAAACCTGAACAGATTTATGAACTAAGAAACGATAATGTAACAAACCAACTTCGTGTATTACACTTTGGGCAGCACTTATGGGTTATTGGTGCACTCTGGAACTTGGTTTGATGAGGTTGGGTTGGCACATGTCATCTAACAGTCGCAAGATTAGTGCATAAATTAACAAATCAGCAGCTATAACCAAAATATATTAAAAAATAACCACTAACGAGAAGTCCAATAATTTTGTATGTACTACCAGGCTATTTTCCGTGTTAATAATTCATATTCAAGTGGCTTTCGTCCTTACGTTGTTGTGTAGTTGTTATGACGGATGAAAATTTTTGGTTGGTTGACCGAATGACAATTAGGTGTGCCTAGTTGACTATTGAGCGTCTGCACTATGGCCGCTGAGTCCAAGCCGGAATAAGAACACAAACCGATAGATCAACCAAACAGAATCAAAGTATATTTCATACATTCCTTTATATATACATAAAACCAGACCACAGCGAACCATTAAGTAAATTAAAAGTAATACAGAACTAAGAAAATAGTGGTAGTGAATAGAGACAACTTTTACACAACCAATTAACTGTAGTCCATAATGAAAGAAAATATAATAGCAGCAAATATCCTAAACGAGAGGATAGGGTTAAAGGAACGTAACAATAATAGAAATGTAATGTTTACTCTACTCACGACCAGAATAAATGAATTAGATCTCTAAAACACAGTTCTGAGAGTTTTTTACTCTTCTTTAGTGGTCCGACATAACAGTAGTGCATGCAATTTTGGTGTCCACTTGTACAAAATTTTGTTTAAATAAATAGGTAAACATTCCGCTAATGTAGTAACTAGGCAAAAGTTAGTGAACGCGGATGGATTCTTCATTTCTTCATAGCTAAACTAGCTTATATATTTATACCCATCTAACTGTGATATTGAGTGTTGCTAGGCTTTAACTAAGCTGAAACAATAATAGTACAAATAATACTCAAAATAAAGAGCTCTAGAACTTGAGAGACATTAGCTAATAGGCACAATTATCAAAAAATTCTGGATTAAACAGACCATACCATGGAAACAAACATTGATAAAAGTTCAAACGCATACCGCGAATCAAACCAGATCATTGTTCTTATTAAATGATAAATGAATTGTCCATAACCAACAGTCCTCGTTGTATTTCGATGTAATATAGTCATATGCACTGACGGTTGTTTCCAATCTCCAAGCGGTTTCATTCGTAGCTGCTATAACATATTTTGATATCAACGAACTTCTGTTCCGTTGATTACATGCGATACTATTTTTATTTTAGTTATTTAACTTAACTAATCACAGTTATTCATGGCATGCTGTTAGCAATTAGCTACCTAATATCCATATTTCATAAATTTGTAGGAAATATAAGAACATTCAGGGTATTTAAACACTAATGAGCATAAATATTATACAATGTTTATAAATCTAGGGCTAAAGTATTTCAAGCCGAAATCCTACCATCTCACAAATAAAATGAGCTCTTAGGAAGGGATTCAAAGTAGAGTGAATATAATCCTGGATATTTATATGTGCAAACAGGAACTAAACATATTCCAATCATGATATGGAAGATGGAAAATTTTCAGGTCCATGACAATGATTTCAAATTTGATGGCCTTATGAGAGAATATAGAGTTGTTGCAAAGGTTTAAAAATTTAGAACATAATCATAAACAATATAGAATCTGATAAGAGTTGATAATGACCCGACCTGTTACATATTAAATACGGATATCAAGAGAAGAAACCACTGAGAAGAAAAACAAAAATAACAATAATGTAACTGCATTAGAAAATAGTACGACAGGAAGCAATAAAGTTGAAGAGTGAAAAGCATGTACTAATACTAGTCTTTAAATTTTGAGAAATAAAAATAACTATTACGTCTGTACCGCTGTAGGTTAAAGAGTATCAATTAAGGTCCCCAGTTGCAGATCATAGTTATTTCATGGGTCCAACAAACAGCATTCTTTTATATGGCTCAGGCCTAACTGCCAATAACTGAATTGGACTATCGCTATACACAGTGATTTTAAATTATATTTTCGGAAATATCCCCACCACGGATTCCGAAATTGAGTGTTATTCTTAAATATTCATTATTCTTCCTCTTTTTTGATCATCATGTTAGGTTTTCTCCCTTACAACAGGGGCCGGAACCAATATAGTATTCTAGGTGTTACGCTGATGACGATTAATCAACGATCTGGGGCGATTTTGTTGTCCGGGTGCTTCTAGCTTTTGAACTTGATCATGAATTAATCAAAATTGTACATCGCTGGAATACATGATAAATATGCCAATTACGTCATAACTATGTCAATCAAGTTATTTTTTCTCACAACTTTCAGTCTAACGTCAGAGATAATCACTTGATGGTTCCACCATAAAAGGTAATGCTTTAAGAATACCCATAACTGAATACTTGGGACATGTCTCCAAAGTGATTAAACTGTACTATATGCAGGCAGAAACTAATGAACGACTTAATCCTCTTTTTACTGTGAGTATAAGTTGGCATACTCTATATATTTGTCCTGAGATTTCCTCTCCCACTAACCTTCCAGCATTGATGACACTACTATGAAAAAATGTAATCATCAATAAGCATAACTAGCTAACATTAGCAAAAGCGCTAAAGATTTAAAGGAAAAGAACATATTCTAAGCGGAGAGCCAAATTAATAATTAAGGCATTTAACACTGAATTTTTAGGCTTCAGGGTTCGAGTTCTATATTACATACTTCGGTTTATGCAACACATACTGTACGTGTTAATATATCATAACAATGAGATTTATAACAGAAAGTTGCCCCCTAAGTGTCAACTAGACCAATGAAAATAGCTTTAAGCGCATAAAACTTCGTAATCTACAATCATGGGTCGAATTATAAAACCATATTTACAAGTATTAATCGCAACATGACTTGAAAAACTAAGCCGAAAAGACTTCTTATATCTCTAGCAGCACTGAAATAGATGAAAGAGAGCACTACACAGGTAAATAGGAATGTGTTACTTAATGAGTTGGCAAACAAATGAATCACGGATCTAGTAGAAATTCCGAGGATAAACTCACTTCGTGGAGCGTAAACATTAACTGAAACAACAAATACTGGCTAAAATTGAATTTTTTTGTGCATACAATAATTTTTGGTTAAAATGATACTTACCAATCTAATAAACTACTAAAAATATATATGAAACAAAAAAAGTCAAATTCCAGTAACTAGTAAGTTCTAGTTCTAAGTAGTTCCTTCAGTTCGAAAACACCGAAGTCCTAAATACGAATTGTTTGTGCTATATCATATTAAATTCATTCAAGACAACTACTAGTTTGCACTAGCACTATAAAACGACTACGGTCGATCACTATATCGAAATGATTTCAGAACCTTCATTTCAGAAATCGAGGGCAACAAATTTCTTTATCATAACCCCAAGTATAGTGAGTAAAAATTAAAAACATGATAAAAGAAACTGTCTATCAGGCTAACTAAAAATACATTCACTAAATTTAGTGACATTAATGTCGCAAGATGGCATTCACAAACTTTAAACAGGATTTCGTAGCATTCGTATCACATAATTGTGTCAAAAGCCGATTTTCATATCTGACACAGGAAAAAAACTATAGCTACCTTCACAAACAAAACTATTCCCACACTACCTCATTTCAGAACCTAATTTCAAAATGTACAAGGTCAAAGAACCTTTCGAAAGTCGCTCTTGTCGCTATCGATCTCTAATATCCAATTGAATTTGTGACGAATTAGTATACGCCTGCTGATATACTTGTGCTCTCAGCTTGATTTGACTTTTTTAGTTTCAGGAATCTGCTGCTGTATCGAGGTAGTTATCTAACTGCTCAATTGCACTGGCCTAGTGAAGTAAGCAAGTGAATTGATACAAATATATTTTCCCATCATTAATTTTTCTCCTTTGTTGTAACCACTTAAACATGCGCCTTTTTAGAGTTTAGTATTAAAATTTTTTTTACAATCTTCTGTTATTTTTGTAGGGCTAAAAAACGTTAAAATGATGACTTTATTAAATAAGTGAACTGAAGATAAAAAAGAAAAATATGACGAGTCAGTTTCCATGAAACTAGTCACCATATCTCCAAATTATTTTTAGGTATACTATCAGAGATCACTTCGTTACAGCCAGTTGTAGCGAGCTATAAGTGTAAGTGTTTTCATAGCAACGCATGAAGTTAGGATAACCAAATTTCGTCACCATGGAACTTGTTATCGTAATCATGACAAAAGCATGGTTACAACCTTAAGTTATGAACACCAGAGCCTAAACAGAAGGCAATACACTATTTGGATAGAACAAAGAGTGCACTAAGCGACGTAGGTTGGTAATATACATCAATGACCGCCACTATTCCTTCACACACGATCCTTCCTAAACCCTTGCCATTAAGCCCCTTTGGCGCTGCTCCATAATAAACACGATGAGATACCTAAATTGGGGTACATACCGGTAACTATTAGCTACCTTAACAATAAGGAGTGAATTCTCTGGGCACTGTTGTATTTCCCACACTTTCAGTACTACAAGGTAACTAGAGCGGGCAGCCTCAACACTTCGTCAGTGGGCACAAAACCAAAAAAAATGATTCCACCAATAGTTCGCGACAACCACAAATAATAAAGGTTTTTTTAATCACACAGTAAGTAACAGGAGGGGTAGCCGTAACTGGACTACATTAAGTTCAGGTCAATTAATAACAAACAACCGGCTTCTGGTTGAAAACGTTCAAACTTTATAAGGAAGCAGCAACGAAACAGTCACTTTAGACGTCGTCACAGGTGAGTGGCTACGGTGGGACAAAAGTTTCTCTACTTTTTCAACAGCAAAGCGAGTTATGCTAATACTAGAGGTAAACTGCAACATGCTCCGCATATGCGGAAACAGCTACGCCTGCCCATAAATAACCAATGAAGTGATCTCGAAAGACACATCTAAAAACGTTCCCGGTTGATAAGGGTCAAAAATTTGCTGCCCCTAGATAAAAGGGAAACGTGACATAAATGGATGATCTTCTCCCTCTCCCCCCTCAAAAAAATCAAAATGAGATGTCAACTAAACTTTGTGCGGAATGGGTGTAGTTTTAGGGTTAGGATTAACAAGAAATCTAACCAAATAGATCTTGACAACAAATATAGAATTATCTAAAACTCCTGCAAGGGTGTGTATTGCATCGTGAACTGACTAATCGCAGGGCTTTTGCTCTAATGGAACGTAGAGGAATAAAGCTCATCTACGACAAAATGGAAGAAATTTTCACAATATGATTTACAAGGCAGCTGGACGAAAACCACCATAACTCGACTCACAGCGTCTTCCAAGCGGAAGTTAGTCCTGCGAAACCTTGGTCCTGTTCTTTAGGAAAACCTCCAGTTTGCAGCAACGTTCGGCTAGCTGTACGAAGGCAATAAATACACTCATTGACAAACTGCTCCTGCACTCCCCAGACAGCAAACAAATACCGATTGGATGGTTTAAAGCTTTTCTCTTACCGATGTTCACAGAAGAAAACAAATTGAAGCTAACCCTGTATAAGGCAGTCGCCTTTTTATCGGATACTGTCAATGGTATCAGAAAGCTAAGTCGACGTCCAACCAAGAAGGTTTGGCGATCGACACTGGATATTTTGCAAAAAATAACATGGCTTTAGAGAAGGCGAGTCCTGTGACACGGATGCCTTTTTTGCGTGGAATATTTGAAAAAACTGCTGGGACCAAGAACTTTTTGTCTATGCGGTATTTCTCGGCCTTGCTAAACGTCTGTTTCAGTGGTGGCGATTTCAATGCAGGCTTCCTTGACCCAATACTCATGTGGTTGCAGAATTATTTATAAGGTCGATAATCCTGTACCTAAGTGTACTGTCAGATTAGAGAAAAAATATAGTTAGGAGTCTTACGAGAAGCCATCCTAAGAAATATGCTTTTCCTTCTTTTCATCAACAATCTCCCCAATAGACTAATATCATCAAAGCTGATCTATGCAGGTGGTGAGAGAAGCCATACACTACGACGGCGGTATTCAAATAAAATTTATGTGACCTCGAACACTGATAGTAAGTCCTCTGTATGCAACAACCACTAACAATTTCACTATCTAACTTTACTTTTCAATAAATGAGTTTGCACTTATTGTCTTGTAAATCCTTTAACACCGTATTTATACAAAAAATTCGCAATAATTTTACATCACGTTTAATCATACATACTAACAGTTTATTCGAAAATTTTCAGTCTCCCAGTACCATTTTTTATATTTCTTATCACATGTATGTAGATATATTTTGAGAATTGTATGCGTCTGCTCTAAGGTGAAACCCGAAATGACTTCTTTACAAAAAATCCTAAGAAAATCCCTTTGTGACTAAAATAAAATTTTAAAAAAGGCACACTATACACTTTCGCGCACCACAAGGACCGAAACGACGTAAAACCTCAATGGAGACATCCGGCAACCTAACAGAAAGAGGTCAAGGTTTCACTGTGACTAATAAAGTCAACACCAGAGAATACTACCAGTGAAACGATGCAAAAACTTATGTTGCGCTATATTTCATTTAAAGGCATTTGAAGACACTCACCTCTGAACTCTCCATCATCTCCCATAAAGCTTCTATTCGATTATGGCTAGAGAAACACAATATAGTCACCAATCGCTCCTCCTAGAGCAGGACAGGAAACTGTTGGACAAGGTGCAGAGGCGGTCTATGGAGCAGGTCACAGGACTTAGTCTACGGTGGCACAAAGACCGGCTACGCTCACCTTGCTTATCCATGCTTGGCTACGGAAAAACTATAGGTGACCTAATAATGGTCTACAAAATACTATTTATCCAAACACGCCCGACAATGACAATACTGCCTTGGACCTCTAATACTTAAAGCCTAGGTGACCAGGAAGGGATCGCTCACTTAAAAACAACCACCCGGATATAGATGCCATCATTTTCACTGACGGTCTCCTCTATTCGAAAAACCTTCCCCATTCCTATAACCGCGACCAACTTGTTAAGCACATTTTTTAAAGCATCTGGACAAGTATGCATGCACAGTCAGAATCTTAATCACCTCTTTAGCCACGCTTTCGTCAGCACTCCACGTCATGCCTCAAATCTTACTACCTTCAGTTCATTTACCTTATTTAGCCATTCTCATATAAATATTCATTTTGCAAAAAACTATTTTTCTGTCATTTCGCTTCTCATAACTTTGTTACCATATTGACTGTCCGGTAACGTTATAGCGGCGGGTTTATGCAGGACCCACTGCTCTGTGATGTACATTCCACGTATTCATTTTCAAGCAACATCCCCATGCAAACCAACTACTACAACAGAATACTGTACAGCCGCGTTTGTAGAAGTGATACAATGGTTTTATATTGTAGCGAAATGGGAAGCAAATTATCTCCTTGTTAACTAGTCCTAAAGGTTGCTGTCTCATTAATGCTCCACTTACGATCAAATATATCTCTCCATCCGTCATTGCTATCTGACTTGTCCTTAATTGTACGTGTAGGTTCAATAGTTAGAAGCTACTCTGGTTATATCGCAAACGTCACAAACAGTATGCACTTCACTACCTGAGACCTTAGATTCCACCTCAGCATCATGATGCGAGAGCAAAGTAAGACATTCTATATTGGGGAACATAGTGGAAACAATAATTATCCCTCCTCCCTGTTGAACCCAGTAAGGCTAGTGAACTATGGCAGCAGGATGCCTTTACCAGACAACACCAAAATCTGAAACCGAACCAGACATGAAAAATCTTAGTGCGAAGGGATAATTTTTTCCTAGCTTTTTCGCTATATGCTATCAGGTATTGAACGAAGCCGCTCTATTTAAAATTTCAAGGTCTTAACTGTGTGGTTAGGTTTTTATCCATATTAAATGCTTATGGTAACCATTTACATCAAAATGAAGCATTCAGAATTAAGATTATTTGGCTTTAATGTCCTACTTTAAAATTATTCGGTTTATGTTTTGACCCGGTAAACCAACAAGTCGGACCAAAATCACAGTAGGTTTATCTTTTGAGCAGGTCTATAATATAGGGACAAACCAATCAAATGGAGATTATCCATCCCAAGGCTACTTTGATTTTATATATTTACGACTTCTAGGTAATCTTTAAATATTTATTAGTCCTAAAGATGGTTATAACCGGTCCTTCGTTCTTAATTTCGCCATATAAATAGCTCCTTATTAACAGGTTTTTTTTAATTAAACAGGTTGTCCGATTTTTCCAAGATCATTAAGCATATATAGAGAGAGAGCAATAATGCTAAACATGCCTTAGGCTAGTACATTCACCATACTACTATAGTGTAGATTTCATTCTTCAAGGAATTTTGTAAAATGTTAGTGACATTAGTTAGTCCTCATAAATTGTAGTATCAAAAAGATTCAGGTTCTATAGGTTCTAGTAGTGAATCCAATTGA
This sequence comes from Schistosoma japonicum, assembly GCA_025215515.1. Classification (NCBI taxonomy): domain Eukaryota; kingdom Metazoa; phylum Platyhelminthes; class Trematoda; order Strigeidida; family Schistosomatidae; genus Schistosoma; species Schistosoma japonicum. Next base: position 38,710,038 of record CM046064.1, on the reverse strand, counting down.
TTCACTACCCGGCGCAGTAAACGAGACTCCAGATGTTAATGATCTGACCTTGGTTTTTGAACCTCATTCGAATGTCCTCTTTTCCGACAAGTTCGTGAAACAAATTAACATGCTGTATCTTGTTGAATTATAACTTTAAGCGTAGTGTATTATCATTCTACCGTAAATGCTTTTTATGAGGTTGATATTGTCAGCACTTATTAAGCTTTTCAGAATGGAAGAATTGGTTGGGTTACGTCTTGTTTTCTGTATCTATCCGCACCAATGAAATTATCGGTATAAAACAAATATTACATCCACCTTCATACATGCATGCAAATTTTGATATTGACAGACACTGTTTGTTCTGCACTACTAGTGATTGGTGATTTGAAGAAACTTATAATGGTTTACTAGTAACTACAGTTCGATTTTACATCGTTTTTAAACAGCTTCACGATATCTATTGAGTCCGGTTGAGAAGCAAGCGCACAGATTTATTAATACTCCGAACGTGTGATATTCGACATTAATTACAACAGCACAGATCTCATCACTTCGAATCAGGCTAGATAAAGTAAATGTTATGCCTTGTGCAGTTTTCGCCACTTAAACCTTAGTCATATCAGATAAAAGCAGTACGTATCCAAGGTAAACTTTTTCAGCATTCGTTCTTACCGTAATATTACTTACCAACTATGAACATCGCTTTTATTTGTTGTTTAGGTTTCTATAAGCTGGTTACGACCCTGTTTCTTTTGTTTTTACTTTTGATGTATTGTACAACTACAATGATGTATTCCCATCAAATTGACCTCTCTTGCTATTGTTAAGTGATTTTATTTCTTATTAATGATTGTATCCGCGAACATTATCTCGTCTCTTACCCTTAAAACATTTCTCTTTTCATGAACCTTATGCCTATGTATATGGCTCGATACATTTGAAATACCAGACGGATAAATAAAAGCCTTACACAGCTACTAGGTTAACTAGGACCTCTTTTATTTCAGTTAATTAGTAGTCAGATCTTAAAAGAACTTCAAAGTAACAAGAATAATCATGCAATGATGAGTAACTCATTGTGCGAACAAAGTCCTCAGATACTATAAGATTAAAACACTGCCTATCGACAAGTATAAGTGAGTTTTTCACTTGCTCCCTTCTAACATCTCCCCTTTTCAGTGAGTACATATGGATTGGTCCCTTGTTAAGTGCCGATTTAAAAAGTTGTAGTCTGTCGTAATGCATTGGTTATTTTACGTTTATTTACGGTATAACTACCTATAGCACTTAGGTTATTATATTCCAGTTAGTTCAGTTAAGTATTGATATAAGACTCATGTGTTTGGGTAGTTCGGTTACTATTCAAAATGAAAATTAACTGCATAGAAGTGAACATCTATTAGCCCACTACTCCTAAATAAACCGCGATTCAGCAGCGTCGTATGGCATCAGACTCGTAATATAGTTTCGTGATGATATCACTATAAATTCCAGCTGTATTCCTCATAAACACCATGTCAACATTATTGACCAAATGGAACGTGTCTTGTGTGTATTTTTGGTTGGAATATAGTTTTCATTGTACCTTAATCACATATTTGTTCATTTATGCGTCTTACTGCTTTTCTCCTTTCTGTTTCTCTAAAGTTATCATTCGTCTGTGTGCGGCGCATTTGTTTCGTGCTCTACTGTTTCTATTGTGCGAACTAAATTCTCTTTAATGTCTCAACAATGTTGTGGCCTGATTTTTGCCTCATTTGCTTCCATTTATCCATGTTATTTAGAGTTTCGGGCAGAGGAAGTCGATAAAACTGTCGCAAATTTTTTAAAGCTACCTGGAATAAAATTGATGGCAGGAATCAGTTTGAAAGCCTCATGAAAATGAAAAAAAATAAAAACATCCAAGGAAACAGCGTAAAATTCATACTCCATCGCTTTAATTACTATTCCCAAGTATATAAAGATTACCTGATATACAGAAGAAATGGTTGATATATTAATTGTCACAGCATACTTGTTTGGTTAGTAATATCACGTAGATTGGTGACTAAAAAGAGCAATCTAGGATGCTATCGTATATGTTTCAGTGACACAATCGTTTTTAATCTGTTATGCAACTTAACCATGCACCCACGTGTACTTTTTTCTTCAAGCAACAACTTGTTAGGAAAGAGTTAAGTCTGCAGCATGTATAAAGACAAAGTTATGTGTTAAAGTTCATGTATATTTTGAGATCCATTTTCTAATCCAAATTTGTTTTTGCCTCATAATATTTCAGAGTGTTGTAGCGTGGTTTAGTATATATTGTACTGTTAAATTATACCTCGTTATATGTAGCAGATTTTTTTAGTTTCTTTAAATCATATGTACATCTGCAAACTTCCAAGTTGCAGTATGTGAGTTGGTTACCATGTGTCGTTTGTGACGTTATCCGAAATAAGTAGTAGTGATGCGGTTTCTTATCTTGTTAATCCGGTTGATGTACTGATGTTGAGTGTGTAAACCTGGACTGATATCTGGAGTCAGACAATATGTCATCTTACTATACTCTTTATTAGTTTATTATGGTGAACTAGGCAAATATATTTCTCAACTGTAGCAAGTAGAGTTTTGTATTCTTTTCTGGTAACTTATACAATATGTTTCTTAGAATTTAACTGTTTTTACACAAATTATTCATCTAATTGAGGTCATTTCGCCTTTATTCATTTTAGTTACTATACATAAAACGTATTACACTGGTATTAAAAATTTCATAGACATGGCATTATGTATATATCTTGTAATTTAATAGTTTGTCATTTATATTGTCGGCATATGTGATAAACGTGTGTAGCACATTTCTGTAAATGAACTATTAACTAACTTCACTGTTCTTATCATACAGTTAACTGTCAGTTAAGTTACGTATATTCAACAAAATATGTTTCATTTTATTTGGAAACTATTAAAGCATTATAGTCTTTGCACTGTATGCTACATTATCGAACTATTCCGTTGGAATTCTCCAACTTCCACTATCTGATGTACACAAGTTTAGTTGTGGGATACAAATATTTTAGTCTACCTCATTAGTCTCAAACATTATTTCATACTGATTCCTATAAGTAAGTAATACAATATCCACTTATGCGTATTTTTCACAAATATGCTTTTGACGTAACTAGTTTCTTCTCTCGGTAAACTTACTCATGTTTTTTATGCTTACTTTATAGATTTCACTTATTTTATCTTTACAGTACCTATTGTACACACAAATACAAAAAGAATGCATGAATCAGATAGAACAAAACATGAAGATTTCACAAAACGTGTAGGTTATTCATCGATTACAGAAATCGTTTGTATTTGTCTATTCCCGTTAATACTACAATGTTTACGATCACTTATCTGCATTCATTTCAATATATCATCAAAAAGTCGGATATATTTAGCTTTGGTTATTGATTATTTTGTCATTTTACTACCGACAATTGTGTTATTAACTTTTTTGTCTTCTTATATCATTACCATTATAGTTGGTTGTTTCGTAGTTTGTTTTCTATGGACAGTATTACCAAATTATCATCGATGTCGTTCCTTTGGAAATTTTCACTTTCTACCAACTGACAGTATTAGTAGCTTATCTGCGATCAACTATATACATGATTACTTGTATTATGATCTACGCAATTGATTTACCAATATGTCCTAGACGTTTAGCTAAATCTGAGCTGAATGGCCTTGGTTTAATGGATATTGGCACAGGTTTATTTATAGTTGCATCAAGCATATCTGGTTCTAAAGTGATTTGGCTCATGAATATATATGGAAAAAGTAAACGTTTTTTCAATTGTGCATTGAATTCTGTGGTACCATGTTTAGTTTTAGGCATACTAAGAACACTATTCATTCGAGCCTCTAATTATCATCAAAGTATTACTGAATATGGCGTACATTGGAATTTTTTTTATACCATTGCGATAATACGTGCTATTTCACTTATAGCGACTACTCAAAATCCGATTAGTAGTTATTTATTAAGATTTTCAATAAAAAGACAAACACAACTTTGGTATGTTGTATGTAGTATATGCTTGTTACTGACAGAATTTTCCCCAATATTAATCTGTCCAAAGTATTTTCAACCAAAATGGCAATTTAATTCAACAACACTATCTTATATAAATAAGAATCGTTCAACATCTTTATGGTTGGCTAATTTTGAAGGCATCATTTCCATATTCGGTTATGCATCAATTTACTTTTGGGGTTTAGGCTCATCACTTCTATTACGATCCTATTTATCAACAGAAGTTAATAACAATGTTAATGAAAAATCTTCAATAAAGAAATCCCTACCTAATATTTCATTATTCAATATACTCATAATTGGTGGTATCATGATAATATGTTCATTTAGTTGTTTATATGCATTAGGTGGTAGTGAAATGATATCTAGACGCTTTGCCAATTCTAATTATGTACTATGTATTATATTTTTAAAAACTACGTGCTTCCTTTTCATTACTTCAATGATCGCATTACTGATACATTTTACACCATTTACAAGTCTTAATGAATATTTTTCACCATTATACTTAATTTTAAATGATAAAGGATTATTATATTTTATTATTTCTAATTTATTAACTGGTTTCTTAAATGTATTTTATATTAATACATTACAATTCTTACCAGAAATAGCAAATTTCAATGTTACATTAGGTATATATAATAATTTGAGTTGGTCTTCGTCATTATTACAATTCTCAATACTTTTAATCTATTCAACTTTATCAATTATTATTGTTTTAATTGGTTATTATTATGATTGGGTTAAATTTTCTACTATTAATGTATTTAAAACTCATTTAAAATAAATAATTTATGTTAAGCAATGATTTTGTTAAGTGTATTCTCTAAATATTCTGTAGATATTAAGTTGGATTGTGGCTGGAAAGTGGAATCCATGACACTCATTTTGTCCTATTTTCAGGCTAGTCGGCTGGATTTAATTGCTTCCTAGTGTTGGTGTTTACACCAGGATTCTAACTCAGTTCATTTCGTGCCAAACGCCATCGCGTTCACCACTAGGCTACTGAGTCGAGTATGTATACACAATTAGAATGTATTCAGATCTTCTCGTTGATTTGTCATGGATTGAAATTGATCAGTTTCTGTTGTCATGTGTACATCCCGATCGGATTGCCTCAACACTAGAGTGCAGGTATATATAGCTGGCGAGTCTTAAACATGATGAAACGCGCGTTCTTCATTTCACTTGCCAGCCACAATCCAGCTCAAATAATACTTGCAAGCTCTCGCTATATCGAAGCAATCCGCTCAGAATGAATATGTGGCAACAGAAGCTGATCACTTTCAGTCCATGACAAATCCATAGGAAGATCCAATTACATTCTAATTCTGTAGATATGTTCGAAAATGATCCTAGATGCGTAAATGCGTGGAAAATAAAAAATTAGTTCAGTAAAGAGAATCTCTTTTAGGCGATTTGATTTTCAAAACTGTACAATCCCGTGTATATATGTGTGAGTCGCATTAATAACAACGAATATCCAAACATAATCACAAAAATCAGAAGTAATTCTTATTTAGAACATTATCTCGTGTGATTATGAAAGCATAATAACAATAGAATTACAAGTGCTATTCTTAACCATATTTTCACAAATACCCATTCAATCAGAAAAAAATTTATCTTTTGAATTTTTCTACATAGTGAATAGCAATCTACCAAACTCAGTTTCCTGCTTTTAAAGGTTCGTTTGGTTATTACCAACTTATATCACCTATGACGTCTGCTAAATATCAGTCTCTCAATGAATGAACGAGTATACTGTGCAGCAGTCCGTTTTGTTTTGTTGTATGGATGTGATTCGTGACCATTAGGAGTAGATGACATTCGTAGGTTATTGGTATTCGATTATTGGTGTCTTTTAGACGTCGCTGGCGTTTGTTACTATCACCAGGTAGGTAATTATAAGGTTAGACGCCGCGTATTAAGGAAGGATGATAGGTTAGTTGACAAGGTTGTAGATATCGACTGAGGTGACTGCAACATACGTTACGCATTCCTAGCCGCCGCCTCATTCGGCACTCAATGCTAACTGATATAGGATTAGGGTGGAAAAAAGCTAGGGTGACCATACCAAAACACGGCATCAGTCCATGGAATCCCCGACTGCTGGTTTGAGCCATGTTGGTAGGTGCAGACTACTTGTTTGGAGTCCGCTTGGATGCAATAACCAGGTGTTGGAGATTCTGGATGATATAGCCCAGAGTCGGTCACAGTGTATTCACTCATTGTCCTTCCCTAAATCGTGGTTGTTGAATTGTTTTATGCCTTTCTTTATATGAGCTATTTACCCTTTTTCTCTATACACTTCTGCGTATAGCTTAGTACATATTACATAACCTATATGATTATTGATTATTTACTTTGGAACTATGGGATTATGTAATCCGATTCCAGACTGTTTTCTATCTTATCAGTATGACATTCTAAATAACAGCAACACTGTTGTTTACGATTTCGATTTTTCTTTCTGTGTTCGAGTATTCGTCGTTGTTGATTCAACTTACACACATACACGCCACTGTATGACTTTGTAAATAAAATTACCAAAAAGTTTCTTTTCACTAAAAAATTTTCTTATTCATGACTCGATGGATGTTTTCAACTAAATAACGCTTTATATCGCAGGCAATTTAAAGACAATTTGATTTCTAGCAAACTTAAAACAGCATATTTATTAAATTAGTGGTCTGTCGATAGATTTCCATAAGCCTTCAACCACACAGTCATTAGTAATGCCTAACGACGAGTTTTGCCGAAATTGGGAGTCAACAAAATGACTGATTTAGATGATTGTCTTCAAGTTCTGAGATATTGAGGATGTAGGCTTAAGATTGATTACTAGATAATTCTTTATTAGCTGTTTAATGTGTTAATGAATTATATAGAATATACAATCAAATTGAGTTCGAGAACTAAATTTAGATTCTATTAGAAATAAGTACTTAGGAGCATAACTTTATTACTCTACATTAATTGATTAATACCTGGATTGTGCCTCTAGAAATCTGTTTCATTATGTCACTTTGAATAAGTATGATCTTGTGTAAGACCCTATTTTGACATCTGTCTAGAACTAAGAGCCTTTACAACATAATTCATAATATCATGTATTGGAAGTGTTGGGTGATGTATATATATATATTAGATATTTTTAGACATCTCATAGGCCCGACGTCCAGATCAGTAAACAAAACCAGCAGACTTATTAGCCTGACTAAAAGTACAAACCGTTTTAAAGAATATTTATATACAGAGTTCTGTTTTGAAATCCTTGATGAAGTCGATATCTGTAGGTATGTCGTTGGGTGATGTAGTCCGGAATGGATTTTGATGACTCAGTTGATTTCACTGTTCATACTTCTCAAAATCATGAGTATAATATCGTATCATGCCAATCATTCTCCCTTCTTAATTGATTAGTACTAAATAGATGTCATCACACAGTTGGCGTTTTTATAGCATTTTTGACCGCTGTAATTAGATACATGCTTAGATTCGTAGAATAAATATCAGTTTTTGTGTCACTATGGGTACACCATGATAATAGGTGCTAAACATGTGTGTAACTCGGATCAAATAAGAATTTGTATTATTTGTTGACAGTCATTCTGCACGTACTATTACAAGTATTACACATTGTGGAGATTTCAAATTTACCGAATTGTTAGGTACTAATAGTTTTTTAGGTGCAGCATAGAATACGTATTCAATTACTTAAACTCTAGCGATATTAGGTTGCTATGAGGAGATTTCCTAGATGAAAATTTTATGCGGAAAAATAATTAAGTTTACTAATATTAAAAATTATTCTGGAGGATATGGCTCCAACAGAACGAATATAACAAAGTGATAAGATTTGGGAGTTCAAGATTTATGGGAAAATAAGAAATGTATTTCAGCAATCAGTGACTTCGTGTAATTGTATCTTGTCTTGTTCTTGTAGACTGTAACCGTCTCGCAGTCTTTTGATGTTATCTACCAAATATAATTAAATTGCGAGTTATCTAGACATGCTTGATACACATGCCGACCGCGTCAATCTTTGTTAGCTCAATCAATCAATGCATGTTACCCCACATGGATCATAGGCAGCCGGCCAGCATTCTTCAATTACCTCTGTTCCAGGTTCTTTCTAGTTCCTCCCAGTTGCTATCCGGTCTTTCAATGTCTGCCACCGATTCCCGACGCATTGTGTTCTTTGGTCCTCAGGATTCCAAAGTAGGGCCTGTCTCATGAAGCAGTTCGATTATTCCTTCAGTGTGTTCTATTCACCAGAATTTTTTCTTAATTCCTTCCTCAGCTGGAAGTTAATTTGTTCTTTGCCACAGGTTGTTGTTGATGGTATCTGGCCAACAAATCCGAAGTATCTTGCGCAAATATCTATTTATAAGTACTGTATCGTTTGAATTATGCTTTTTGTAGTTCTCCAAGTTTCAGCTGCATACAATAGAACTGTCTTCACATTTATTTTGAAAATTCTGACTTTGATACTGACTGACAGTTGGTTTGAGTTTCAGATATTTTCCAATTTTAGAAATGCTGCTCTTGTCCTTGCCAATCCGTGCCTTTACATATGTATCAGATCTACCTTGTTTATCGATGACACTGCCCAAGTATGCAAAAGTTTACATATCTTCTAGAGTTTCTCCAGTCGAATGAAATCGGGTTGGTGCTTACTGTTTTATATCCGTTGATCTTGATTTTCCTTCGTGTATGTTGAGGTGTCCGAACCTATTACAACTACAACACTGCCCATGGATATTTTATTGGATACTTTTTATTTGTCCAATTACAAAGATAAACAAATAGATAAGACCCATGAACTAAAATCACTATCAAGAAGAAGGTTTAACCGATGCCAGCGAGAGACGATGCGATTACAAGTGAACCCCAAAACAATGCACCATTAACAAGAGGAAGGTGTCTGGGATCCAAAAAATATAATGATTAAATCAATCGAAAGAAGTTGTATTAATTTTTCGTAAGCTTGATTTGTAAACTATCATCACTTTGATTTGAATGTAAGTCCTACTCCTGAGTACAGTTTGACAGCATTTCATTGTATTAATAAAATGTTGATGATTTCACTTAATGAATTATCGCTGTAAATTAATTGAATTAAAAATCGTTGCTTGTATGCAATGATTGTCCGTTAGTCTCGTCTCAGTTTTTGCTCCACAATACAATCTTATTATAATTCTAGTCTTTTATAATAGCTGTTGGCTGAGAAGGAACAAGTTGTGGTATCCGACTGAAGTGCAAGTATCAGAGATAACGTTTCGCATTAATCGTATTGACTATTGAGGGGATCTGACTTATAATCCCGATACCCTAGAGATCGTATCGCCAACCGTACTAAGAAAGTAAGAACCCATGCGTTTGTCTCATCTGACTGGAAAAAATAACAAGAAGCAAGGGACATTCATTTTAAAGATAAGAAATTTACTTGGTACTGCTTATTTAGTGTAATGCTTTTTGAATATCATACAAGTTCTTGTCTGTTCCTGATGTATTAAAGTATACTACCTTAGTATTATTTTATTACCATTCTTTTTGAAACTTATAATGTCTCTGTTGTAATGCACTACTACTTCTAAGCATTTAAATGCATTCCTGTTGTAATCAAGTTCTTTTTTCACCCTTATTACTGGATATCTATCGTTGGAACTTTATGCAAAACAACTTTTCTATGTTGAGAGGTATAGCCACTTAAACGGTTTTATTACTTTCTAGTATTTTCTCTTATATACCTATTTTGCAGTTTATAGTTTGCGTTGTAATTTAATTCATATTAGTTGTCTCAAAGATACACTTTGTTAGCGATAATACCCTTGACAACTTTGATACCTTCATGCTTCCTAGGCTTTGCAAACTTGATTGTTAATATTGTTCTTTCACTGTCCAAACAAATCATGAACTTTGATTTCCAGATTTTTTGCTTCACTCATGAGTTAGATCGTGATGTTTAGAAAAATTCAATTCAGTTAATTGATAAAACATAATTATTAAAATGTAACTTTGGTAAGAACGACTAAATGTAAAGTATAACACGAAACTACAGAATTATTCATAGTAGATGTTCGGTTAGAAGTGATGGATTCGACAATATAAGTTTCAGTTGTAACAGCTGATGATTACATTGGACATAATATTTTACAAATTATATGCATCCTCAGCGTGAAATTAAGCTAAAAATTGAAAGTTGGTAACTCTCAGCAGTTGTATTGAGTTTTTGTTGAATATACATAATATATAAATATAATTCTGACTTTCCATTTGTACATTTATCTTATTGTGGATGAGCATGAGTCAATGTGACATTCAGTGATTGACAGATATATTAGGTTTATATTGTTTCTAGGCTGTGCTGTTGTAATCCAACACAAATAAGAATTAACGATGTATAGTTCATACACTTCATAAAACACGTAGTCTGTAATAATCCATACATAATTTTCTATTATTGAATGTTGTTAACGCTAACAGGAGTTGATCGTCCTAAACAGTTCACGAAAAAGTATCGAATAACATAGCGTTCGGTTAGTGGACTATATGCACTAGGTAAAGTCTTAAACGTTTGCATACCTATAAGTAGATCTGGTTTAAAACTCGTTCTAGATTCAGTAATTTATTGTATTAATAGTACGTCAGGTTAAGAGGATTTTATATCTCTATGGAACTGGATTTCATTATATGATAGTTTCTCATTTGAATTTGGATGAACATGTACACTTCAAGATGTGACAAGAATACATTAGATTACTGTTTGTTTTCTTCAGTTCTCTAAATTCTATTAGGAGGGATTAGGTACCTGCAAATATCCCTGGACTCACCATCTAAGCTTCGTATGTCTATGATGTTGCTTCACACAATAATATAGTAACATCGAGCACTCAGTAGTTAAATATATTAAGTAAACCACATATTCGTGTAGGTAATATAAAAGATGAACGTTGCTTGTGGACTGTTTCAGTTTTACTACTTTGGTTTGTAGGAGTAAATAATTACCCAAAATAAATGGTTATGTGTGCATTCATCAGTGATACCAATCATATTTGTTTTAGTAGATACTACTGCCTGAAGACGCTCAGTTACGCATCAGTACCAGATAACGGTACAATACGTGTTGGGATGTAACTCCTGTAGACAGCAAGCACAGACGATACAAACTCGTTTACATTTTATCTGCAATATACATTAGCAAATGAGTGTTGACGTAACAACATTGCAGTACTGTTGTTTCTTTTGCTTTTGGAAATATCAAGCATGAGATGCTTTGAATACATCTTCGATCAAAATCCGTAATTCTTTCCTCATCTGTATATAAACTGGACGACCGTGTATTACATTTGTCCTTCAGTTGGCAGATTTGTGTTGGGAAGGCTCCTAGGAACTTTAACGAAGTCTTTAGAATGCTTAAAAAAGCTGGAGACATTCCACCCAATTACTGATCGACAGAACCCTCCAGAATCTCAACGTAGCATATTCTAATTGGGTGATAGCTGAAACTTCTCAGTTTTTATTGGATGGATTGTGATAATTATTTTATTGTTTGGTGAAACTATAGATATATGAGTATTTTGTACATAACACGCCCTTTATCTTTCTTCTCAAGAACCATTTTGTACATGAGGGCATACCATTTTACAAGCATGATCAGAATGATATGGGTCTACATACATACAAATATTTCGATGAAGTGTCACTGTCAAGATATTCAAAACATTTGAATTTAAAACAAAACCAACGATATCAAAGTTTACAGTACCAGGACATCAAAAGTATGTATTGTATCATAGTGCATATATGACTAAGGACCGCGCGCTTCTTTACCAGGGTGTTACGATTTCGAAAATCGGCTGTGATTGACCAGAATGGGTCACTGAAGATGTCTAGATTTGGGATAAGACCAAGAGTACTTGGAACTTGGGCGTTGAAAAGAAGTCAGTAGTACTGAGCCAGTTGGTTTCATACTTGCTTTACACATTATCATCTACAACTAGAGAATAGACTAAAGCAGCGCAAACACAAAACAACAGCATTAGTATCTTAAAACAAATAGGCAATAAATGACATGGTACACCGATTAGGCTTTTAAACGATTTAAAAGGGCAGAAGACCGGCATATGACTAAAACAGGCGGGATGGTGCTCACAGGTTCAGAATCCCTATTATTTCGCTAGTGGAGAAAGAAATAATAGTTGATGTAAACATTTTTAATGTGGCATCAGAAGAGGTGAAATTACCAACATATCGTACAAATAAAAGAACTGAATCTGCTCGAATGGTTTGGGACAAATCGCTTCAGATTCTCTGGAATTTATCTGTAAAATAATTCGTATAAAAAGTTGATTTCGAGTGTTATATTTTTATTTTCAAAGCTGGATTACGTAGATTATAACAAGAAGATTCCTTGGTCTTGATTTTATTACACGATGAAAACGCTAATTTGTTCAGCATCTTCTAAAAGCGGATTAAATTTAGCGTAAGTTGATGCCTTCATAAGGTATCTAGTCCTAACTTAGCACATCTAGTCTTATAATCCAGAGTACGATCAACCTCATGAATACGAAGAATTTAGCGACACTCGAAAGATTCCAGTCTGAGTTTATCGTTCATGGAAACATGACTAAGAATAAAATTACAGTATTCTAGTAAAGGTCGGACACAAACTTTGTATACCAGAATTCAAGAATTATTGTTATGAAAGTTACAACTTAGATGTTTACATTATTAACCTGTTCCATAATTAGAAAGATTATAAGAGTACCTGAGTCTTAAGCCAACTACTGATTGAAGCCTATAAGACTTATTACCGTTTATAGTGAGATCAAAATTAAGGCGCTAATCTCCGAAACATATCCAACCACCCTTTGAAGTATTAAGATCTAACTTCCATTCCAAGCATTACACTATGATCTTGTTGAGTCCAGCAATGGCGCTACTCATTGTGTGTATATTCGTGAGGAGGGAATGAGTACACTATTTTAAGATCATTAGCGTGCAAAAAAAACTACCTTTGCCGAAACATTTGCATATATCATTTGTGTAAGCTGTAAATAGCAGTGGGTCCAAAACACTTTCTTGTATAACGCCACTTGTAACTGGTTCGGCCTTTGAAAGAGTGGAGTTAATTTTAACAACTTGATAGAGATGATTGAGGAATGAGTTCAACCATACAAGTAATGGATTCCTAATCCCATAAGAGGAGAGTTTGTCTATAAAAAGCCTGTGATTAACCATACCAAAGGCTTCAGATATTTTTAGGTACAACATTAATATCAAGTGCCCAGGGCTTCGTTAAATAATAACCAAATTAAAGAATTCAAAGTGGCAAGTCATACAAGACAGTTTTGAGCAAACCATATTGGAAATCATAAATAAGTCTTTCGGACAGTAAATAATCAGACATTTCGTCACATACTATTTTTTCCATTATTATAGAGATTACGAGGGCGATATTTACGGACCTATAGTTATGTTAGTTCGTCCTGTTACCTAATTTAAATCGACGGCATATGTATCAGGTTTGTCATTTACTAGGGTAAGTGCCTGTTGTTAAGGAAATGTTAAACAGATTTATTAGAAGTAATGGGAATATTTGGTCCATCGAGTTTTAAGTAGATGGATGACATGCTACTTGGAAAGGGGAGTCCATCTCGTGATTGCGTCATTTCCCTGTGTTCAAGTCGAAGTGCAGATTTAATGTGGGATTATTAGAAGAAGATAGGAATCGGATATTGCGTCTAGTTAGCAGACATATCAATATGTATATCTCACCTATGCTTCAAGTGGCGTAAATTTACATGAGTAAGTCGAAACTTCCAATTTTGTACATAGGTGTCATCAGATGTTCAGCGTCTATTCTGAACAAAACCTTTCCCCTAAGACATGTTAACTGGACTACCCACTCGTTAGTTCCCTGCTTGTAACATACTCCACAATAAATTAGATATTCTGAAATCTTGAAATCAGTGAATGCATGAATTTGCATCCCTTCAGGTTTGAAACTGGGTCAGTTTCCTCAACTTAATTGTTTACTGGCTTCCGATAGGTTTAAAATGATCCAACACAATATTTGGCCACTGGTTTCTCCGTGATCATTACAAGAGGACTTTAGTTTCCGATATTTTGTGAAATGTTGTTAGCTATCCATCATGCAGCATTGAAATGAATACAAAAAGTCGAAATACATAGTATTGTCATATAAAATGTACGAAGTAATTTGAATGTTTGTGTTTTTAGTTGGAGCTAACTTCTAGCCATATTTCAGGGCAGCAAGTAAGAACTTTGTAGCCTCTTTACCATCGCGTAACGATCTATGACTAACTATGCAAAGCCTCCGTTAAAGATATCGGTAAAATATTCACTAGCGTTCCACTAACCATCTTTGCAGTTAAAGGCAATTAAATGTGATTCCAGACTACTAGAAATTAGGACATTTGTAATAAAAACTTGTCGGAATTTTCTTCATTGTTGGCTAAGCCTATTTCTTATTATGCGATAGCAGCGTAGTACAACCATTTAACTCAAGTGGTGTCCCATGTCAGTTTTATCGCTTGACTATTTCTTTATCTTAACCCACTTTTACTGTCGAGGCGAATCTTTAAAAAAAACAACTTGTTAATGCTTTACCTTCTTTTAAACGATTACAATTCTCTGTCTTAGAATGCTTACGTTCAGCTTACTATGATTAGGTCATCGCTATGACGTTTATTTGTTCTTTTTATATTTTCAGTCTTTACTGAATAAAGCCAAGTATAATTGACAATTTGAGATTTCCACCTAACTTCAGAAGTCTTATTCTAATGCATCACTTTGTAGGGTGACATCTATCTCGGATGTACGTAATGTATTGAGTAGACCTGAGCAGCATTGTGATAGCGTCTGTATAATGTGCCTCTACATTTAATAAAGAGGTCTGGCCATAGAAATTGATTACCCTTAGTTTCTGTTTACCCAAAACTACCTCCAAAATACCCCTTTTAACATGCCCCTTATGGGACGCTACGGTTGTTTCTACTATTACTGCGCTTTATCCGAGGAAAAGTTTTGTGCTATTTCGTACCTAACGCATACTATGAAGTTTCGATTACACCCTGTTTTGATCTGGTTATCATTAGCTTTACGAAAGTAGTCACTGGTTTGAATTCTAGGCTATTTAAAATTACAATTGCAAACACTCTGCACAACACGTTTTTTTTAAATGAAAGGGCAAATACATTTAGTTCTGAATGACTTCAAAATATTTTGAAAACCTATAACACTTTGCATCTTAATTACTGAATTCGATTCAACATGTTTATGGGCAATTTAGAGAAAGCGACTGCAGACCAATTACGGAGATTTGTTTAGTGAAAGGTGAAGTTACTAATGGAGAACAGTTTTAGTTAAGCTTTTGTGAGTTTTTCAGGTCCATGATAGAATAGGGTCTACCTTAGTTGTTTTCTAATCACTTCCGTATATATGAACTGAACGATTTATTGTTTATATTTATTTTCTTTTAAAAAACAAATTACATACAATTCGAATCGTGCCTACGTGGTATGTAAAATTTACAATGTCAGCAATAATTATTGGACATTGTAAAGAACCTCAGTGACTTTTAAAACCAACTAGCTTTAAAAAGTAGGTTTTTGATACAGTCAAACGTTTGTTTCATTGTGTCATTAGACCGGCAGGACAAATTTGACTTTGTTTGAATTATGCGGACTGATAGTAGGTGTGAATACCAACATTTTCGAGCACCTACATGAGACGGTGATTTCTGAACAATAGGATCCTCATTCGTAAAATCTAAAAGAGAAAGATAAAATGAGAGCAGACAGCATATTTTAACACTGTATGTTGGAGCAAAGACTTGGCACCAAATACCACCATAACGTTTTCATAAGTACCAATTATTATGTACAAAACTCTGATGATCAGGCCAAAGTTAGAGGAAATTAGGCGTTTAAATGTCCGTTATAAAACAATCTAGTGAGTAGCCACCATTAGTGACAAATTACCTCCTAGTTTGATATTCGGCAATCACTTATTTTCCACCGATCGACTTAGTGATTACCGGTTTTAGGGTAGTCACTTTAGTAATTCATATAATCTGTAATGATCAGAACCTGATGTGAGATGAATAACTTATCGATTGTATTCACAGTGGAGTGACATTTTCTTGAGATTTCCCTATTCTAAAAGACGGGAAAAAGGATTGTCAAATTCTATTTTATTATTGAGCATTTTAGAAACATCCCCTTTAATTCCAGCGCATTATTATAAAAAATATGTCACGCTTTGTTAATCTCTTGACATACGACATAATCGGGATTCAAAGGATTACTTTATTTACGGTTTTTAGAACCTATTTTAAGGGCTAACTACATTTTAGAAAAGAGCTAAATGACTGAATCAACTATCCAGGTTTTTGTAAGACGAGCACAGTTTTCAGAGCGAAATTGTCCTAGCACTAACATAGTCTAAGACTTTAAGAATTGACCATAAGGTTTAGAAATTTCTAACAGCTACGGCAAAGTACTAGGCAATGGTTTTCAAATCTGTACACATGACGACTCGTAGATCACTTAAATATCACGATTATTGACTTAACATTATCCATAGTTTTTGATTGTAATAGGCACACTGATGCACTTTGAGAAGTTCGCTGATAGTTGTCAAACACTATTCCACACTTGCATCTCTGCCCACTATATCTCTATGTTTTCAGTTTATCAGGAAACTGATGACAGCAGAAATGTAAAAGGGTCAGTAACATGCAGGCAAATAACTCTGGGTCTTAAATGCTGCCACGAGGCACTCCGTTAAGTAATGTTTTCCTCCAACCAGATAACTTGGAGTTGATTCGCACCCCTCCGCTTACTTTCACGCACGAAACTGCTTGTACATAGGCGTATCTTTCTGATAATCCCGACAGTGTACAATCTGAACACATTTTTAAATTGAAAAACCTCATCAATTGTTTTGCTAAAGCTAGTGTGGACTATTTTCGGGTACCTTTCAATCACCATTTCTCGTTTGCTACTAATAGTTTTGCGTATCGTCAATAGCCTTTTCTAAAACAGTGGATCTGTTCAGAAAAGAGAAGACAGCAATATGAAAATCTTACCACTTCTTTATGAAGAATTATCAAAATCGTAACAACTATGCTAATTAAATCTAGTAGACCATAATTCCCAAGTTTATCCCGCAAAATGGTTTCTAAAAATGTGACAGACGAGTGTTTTTCTCTTTCGGTAACTTACAGATAACTTATAGGCAAGCTATAGCAAAAAACTATGGAGTGTGAAATAAAGGATGTCAATTTCATTAGCACTCTTAAATGTAGTTCCCAAAGGTTATCCTACATCAAATTAACTAGGCATTCAAAAAACGTAGACCTTCTGTATGTTTATTGCTTCTATACTATGATTTTAATAAATTAGGTTTTCTTATGGACAGGTTTTTCTACTATGTGTGTATTGCTGAGGTAGTCAAGGAATCTCTCTATAATCGAACCCCCCCTCCCACCACCATTGAATTGTTTCAATCCCAATTAATATGTAGCCTGTTCTCTATGTCTTTCTTTTATTATAAGTGTTATGTCCTAACGCTTAACTAGTTGCGAACGCATGTAAGAAAAATAATAACACTGATAAGACGGATTTACACCACCGTTACCATGCAATTTTTTCCCCAATTCTACAACTTTCCGCCAAATACTAAGCCAGCCTAAACAAAATATAGCAAGAACACAAGGCTTTAATTTGCTAGCCAAAAGGAACTTTCAGCATATAATAAACGCTCTACATGTATGCATAACCAGATCCCATAGAAGACTAATTAGAACAGTAATATCAATACATGACGATGACAGAAAATGGAATATATGGCCCGCGAATAACCAGTTCTTATTTATGCATTCGAAACTTTATAACAACAATTTATAGTTTAAATAAAATGCTGGGAACTAAAACACTGCAAAGATAATAGTAAACAGTCGTGCAAACTGTGTGAATAATTAAAACCTATGTAAAATGGCTTTTAAAATTTTCTACCTCTGACTAGCTGTCTACCACAACAATGAATAAATGTGAATTTCGGGCTGTTTACAAAGTTACATGAAAATATGTCTTGCAAGTTTTTCTAGTGAAAAGGTATATGATATTTTGACCTGATGGTATTATAAATTCGTTTCTTGCTAACTGACGCCAAGTAGTCCCTCACTAGGAAGAGTGCGCATTTTTCTAAAATAACACCGGCGGTTTCCTGAGTTACGTGCCGGTGTCCATGGTACATACTGCGTAGTAAATTCAGCGTTAACTTTCGGAATGTGTCCTGGGCTGCTTCTGTAAAAAATTGCAGTAATTCAACTGACCGATATGCCAAAATCTCCATGCATATCGCACGGCGTGATTACTTTCTATGAATTTAGTTTAGTTGGAGCTGATATGCCATTTTTAGTAGTAGTGATGGAAGAGGGTGACGAAGAAACAAGTAACAACTAGTTATCGCCTGCTTTTAGTGATGAGTTTCCAACTGAATTTTACAATATCTACTTTGTTGTTCCGTTAGGATACGGCTAAACAGTGATTATTCGAAGTCAGGGCAGTATCCTTTTTACCGTTTTAGGTGCTGCACAAAGATGAATGTTATTGCTGTCTCAGAAAGCTGTCACGACTTGGACAAGTTAGCTGATAAACCCACTTCTAGATTATTTTACATTGGAGAAGGTATATTAAAAATTCCTTAAGATGAAACACTTTATACTCAAAGTTCAAGAAAATATGTCTGCAGTAGTAAAAACTAATTAGTCTCGTATTTTTAATAACGACAGTCTTGAATAGGTAGCACATCTTGCCTCACGCATTTTGGGAAGTATGCAATGGTCAGTAAAATACTTGATACCACTACACGTATCGTCGTCCATCTTGAGAGCCCAATGATTATTATGCTGTTTAAAGACGACCACAGAAGAATAGCGATGATGATGCACATTTATTGTCCTACACCACTGGACTAGTCTCAATGCGGCAAGTGTCATCGTGTTTGTAGCACTTTCTTTTACTATAACCTGAAATTCAACTTTACTACTAATCAATTCTATATGAGCTAAGAAGCCTGGATACAGTGATTAGGGTGGGCCAGATAAATAAAGTCAATCAGTTACGCATACCATTTAACATGCAATAGGAGTTAGATTAAGTAGTCGATTATGGAAATGAGCTAGCTCAGTTGATAGTAAAAACCATAAGGTCCATTTCTATATGCAGCTGGCCGATCCAGACATACCATTTCTGTAAAGTATTCTGCTCACAATCCTGAACATTATATTATTTTTGATGAATAATGCGACCACTCTTTCATAACGACCATCGACTTTATTAACTTTTACTATTAAGGGCATTTTCTATTATGAGTACGCTTGTCTTGTGCAACTGGAGTCAACACGTCTCTATCCCCACACCCTCTCTGTTCAAGTCTGTCTGTTTGATTTACTCTGATAGTATGTTAGGGAAGTTTTGACCTCATTGGTATCAGATTTAAGCACCACTTTTGTAGATTTGTATCCAAGTCACATTAACCTCTACATCATTAATCTCCGGAGCTAAATTGCTTGGAAATTCACAGATTCAAAAATTTTTGTCTTGCTGCTAACTACAGTCATACTATTTGCAAGCAACATGCACTTATTCGTTAAAATTCCTAACACATTGCGATTGATTGTATTCTTAAGTGATAAACCTATATTTCTGTGTATTAAAATATCGCTTTGAGCAGTCTTGCTTGAATTTTATTGTAGTTTCCTAGTATGCAAATCATTAAAAGTGTATCTGTTGTTACTTATGGAGTCATTAGTTTACTATATATAACTTAAGCAAAGTATACATTATCTCTAAGATTGTCTAGGAACCTGGGACATTCGTGATATTAAACATTGTTATTTAATGTGACTCGAGTATTTCGGAAGAGATTAAGTTGATATTTCTGATTGTGCAGTGTACTGGAGCAGCTGCCAATGCTACTCAATGTTGTCAACTTTTACCATCAGGAGGCTGTAAGGAGGCCCGGAGTATACTTAAGCAAAGATTTGGTCGACAGTCTGTTAAAGCCATTAAGCTGTTAAAATCAGTGACAGGAAATGGACGTCAGATAAAGGATGATCCAAAAGAGATTGTTTCTTTCCTAGATAACTTGTTAGTTTACAGAAATACTCTGAAGTTGATAAATATGTCCCTGGACCTTGACTCAATGTCAGTAATCGAAACGATAGCTAAACGTTTATCAACCAGACTACAGAGGAAGGCGATAAAATCAAATGCGTCCATGGAGAATGAAGGTAATGAACCACAATTTTCGGATATTTTCGAGTTGGTAGGACAAAATGTGAGTCAGTTCCTTAAGTAGATTTTCTGGTTTAATACAGTCTACAAGAGAATTAGATAAGATATCAGTTCAAAAAAGAACGTTTGTAACAGAAACTTATGAACCATGCTTAGGAGGAAATGGTTGTCCTCCTGTAAAGACAAACACTGCTTAGAGAAGCGTAACAAATTTTCAGATTTGAGCTTACAAGAAAGGTCAGCTATTGCAAAGGATCCGCGACTAGTTTTATTTGTTTGAAGGCTGGACATCTTAGTAGAGATTGCCAAAGAAGACTGCCCCAGAAACCTGGCAATATAATTCCAGATCACCCTTTAATACTACAGTCTTCTAACGAGAGTCTGAGTAGAGTAAATTGCGTTAATGGAGATCTCAGAAATGAATGTATTCACTTGGGCAAAGAACACATTCGTAGATATCGTCGTTCAGATCTGTCCAAAGACCAATATAGAAGTAAGTGTCACCAACTATTGCAAGAACTGGTTAATAGAATCCTGAATAAAAGATATGCTGACGATGGTTTAAGTTACTTATATCAATATTCTACATCGATTTGAGTTTACATATGATGTCCATCCTAAGTTGATGTAACTCTATGATAAAGAACGATTACATCAACCGTATTTGTAGACACAACAGTTTCGCATACGATGCTGACAGCATATCCATTAGCATGGCGAACATGTGATAAAAGTGTTGCACTGATAGCTGATGTTTTTCCGGAAATGTCATTTGTCAAGTAAACTGTTCGAAATGGCTTGATTGGACGCGATTGTGAGCCTTAAGAATACTAGTTATTCTTATCCTAAGAAGCCAAAAATCAATAGAAGTAACAGCTTGATTGTTTGACAATGCAACGTTTATAACAGCAGATCAAAATCTCTGGCCTTGATAAGAAACAAAAAAGTCTAAAACAGTAAGTTAGTAAACAGTATTTTGTACTCCTGAACGAATATTTGCTGCCACTAATTCCACGAACGTCACGACCAATTCTACGTGGAAGTACGAGGTCCAACAATGGACGGCGATTTAACCAAACAATGTTCGATAGAGTCAATGTCTTAGCTCCCTTGTCAAAGATATATTTCCTTCTTGGGATATTCGATCTTTTCTACTCTACGAAAAATACAAATATTAGTACATTTATCAAGTCTCTCTGCTGGTTACGGAGAAGTTTGCTCATTTATTGCTAGATTTGTCTTTTCGGTTTCTTATTTTTAGTCACCTTTCATTCTTACTTGCACCCAGATATATTCAGCTTACCACATCAGTTATTTTCAGACTCTGAGGATTGTGTAGTAGGTCTGGTAAATAAACTAAACTCCGCAATAGTGTCACTGCTAGAAACGTACTTTGTTTTCCAATAAGGTTAGTTAATTCATATCTCGGTGATTATTCAGTAGATGAAACGTTTAGGACACGTACGGAAGTTTTCGATCTCTGAGTACTCATAGATCTTTACAAATTACTCCACAAGTTAGCATTTTTCACCTGTAACGGAGTTCAGTTTGATCAAAACTCATCTTACAATTTAAGTACCCATTTATCTGCAATTACGTTCGATACCTTTAAAACTACTCTTAGAGATAACTCTTTCTAAAATCAATTTCAATATGGAACAAGCCACCAGTGGACATGAGAACCTCCAAATGCTTTTTGCGTTTTATTGACGTACTTCGCAATTTTCTCTCTTCTAGTGACCTATTTAGCCTATGTCCCAACAGTGAACCGTAGTCATGCGCTTCAAACCCTAAGTCTCCTTCACGTATAGATTATTCATATCTCTAACAGAAGCTACATTCCTTTTTTACTTTTCTTTGCTTACAGATTCTGTACATTTTTAGATACACTAATACACAGATGGTTATGCTTTATTGAACTCTTGTTGTGCGTAACGATTATCCACTTATCTTCCATCACGGCTGTTCTTCATTTTTCAACCGTCACACCAGATAGATTACAGTCTGTATGTACAGTTTTGCTGCCTCTTACGATCTGAAATCTCGTATTATCCACAAGCTTTATTTGTCTTAATCTTCTTCGTTTGTGGATGTCACCTTCATCGAACTTGTCCGTCTTATATTACTGTACGTAACTGATCTGTTGTATATAACTATCATAATTATTATACACACGCCATGATTATTATACATAACTATTGTAATCTTGAACGTTACGCTGAACCTTTTGTATAATTTTGCATATGTTTTTTAAAGTCTTAACACTTTACCTGTTAAGTTCTATTAAATGCCGTTATACTATGCTTTACTGCATCAAAATATTCACGCTTGTAAAACTAGTGCGTGCCTGTTTTCAGGACTAAATTATTATTATTATGTTTGAGTCAACCTTTAGGCGACAAAGGAAACGATCACCTTCGTTAGTCTCTTGCAAGTTACTGAGACGCGAACATATTTGGGACGTTGGCTTGTGTATCAACGAAGAATGCGCAGCTATAGCTTATTTAGTTATGTGATACAGCTATGTACTGCTCAGGCGCATTCACTAAAGCAGTCACCTTTGATAATAAACCAATGATATTTTAGCAACATTTCCAACAAACAAATACAACCTTCAGTCATAGAATCTATCAACCTGTTGTCTCTATCTTTGTATGTTCCCGCTGTTTGTGGTAAAATTATAAATTTTATTGTAACGGCTTGTCGTTCATTTCAACTGGCTGATTTGGAATAATACAGTTACGGTCAATTGTGATTCCAGATTCACTCTCTACCCAGAACATAGCTTACATAGTGTTCAGAGGCTCCACTACCAGCTCGGTCACAACAAATTAGCGAATATAATTTGACAGGGGCTAGTCTCCTGGGTTTGGCGAAAACAAGTGCTCCTTCTGTTTCGACCTTATAATTTACTTTTAACTTACTTTTGGTAGGCCAAGGGCTCAGTTTCATCAGGTTTGAAAACTACGCGAATATATCTTGGAACTTTGCCGTTGTTACTAGTGGAGTTCGTATTAAACCTAGAGATGTGATATGGCTGTCTTTATCTTTTGTATTTTTCAAAGTTTCTTTTAATATCAAACATCGTTATTTAGTGTAAACTATAAATTCATATCTCTCTAAAAAATCCATTCCTAATATTGCCTGATCTAGGACAACTACGGTGAAAAACCAGTAAAATTACCTTCTAAACCTCAAACCTAGCGTCATAGTCCTCTGCCCTAACGTCACGATTTTAGTTTTATTGATGGCCTTAAGTGTAGCTGTGGAGGTTTCTCTACCTAGCCCGGTTTTGTTCTGGGTAATCACACCAAAACCAACAACAGTATCCACCAAAAAGTTTAAGCCCGAATTTCCATCTCTAACGTAAAACAAGTGGTTGTTTAGGCACCCCCTTCAGTCGTCACAACCTGTAAAGGGATTATTCGTTCTGTATAATCTTAGGGGTCTGTTCGGGCGAGGCGCACGATTGACAGCATTTGATTGATTGGACACCAAATTTTCAGTGATACCAGTAAAATTATTTAGATTGTCTGGACCCTTGTGACCTACTCCGTGATTCGGATCTCGGTCGTTGTGGTGGCCTGCTCCTGTCTCAATGATCCATTTACATTTTGCTGATAAGCCTCTGTAGAACTTTTAACACTTGCAATTAGTTGTGCTGTCTTCATAATTCGACCATAGGTATATAGTATCCATGTCTTGTAACTCACGTCTTAATGTTTTCAGGCATGGTTATATGTCTTTGTTGTTGTCTGGCAGCTTCACTTAACTAGCTGAGTGGAGTAAGAAGAAGAAATTATAGTGCGTCGACTTATCTAAAACTAAAGAACTACTTAAGTTTCAGAATACTACGACGATTTCAACAACGGTTAAATGGTCTCATTCTAATCCAGCATTGTCCTTGACTATTACTGTCATGACCCAAGTGGAGTATTGACACACCACCGAACAAAAATTTAGTTTACGACTTTCGATAAGAAGATGAAGCCTCTAATTGTACAATAAAATGTAAAAACAATAAGTAATTTTGTACTTCTGAATAATGTAAACTTCTAATAACAGCTCACGCAACACTCAGTTAATTCTGGAAACAGTGTCGGCCGACGTCTGGATTCGGTCCGACCAAATAAGATATAATAATAGCAGCATGCAAAGTTCTTCGGCAACAAATTTTCCTTTTTGCCCGGTGTAATTTATTTATTCATTTCTTCATTAGTAAATACTTTAACTTTTCTTAAATTAATCAATATCTACTTCTTTTTCATCTTTTACGGAAGGAATATATACTACGATGAACCTATCTTGATTCTTACTATTTAATCCTATATCCAGTTTATTTGCTCGGTTGTTTGTCTTGTTTTCCACTTTCTTTTCCAGTATCTCTAAATATATAACTGGCAACCAAAATAAATAATAACCCATATTTCATCAGGAGTCTTACAGAATACTGACTTCATTATCCAAAACTCACTTACTAAACCTCCGAATAAGGCCGATTTTGTAAAAGCCCCGTCCATTAGAGAATATCCACCCGCTCTTAAGCGATCTAACTTTGTGCCATCAATAAATAATAGAGTAGAAAAAAATTAATAAGAGGATAGCAACTGGTGTGATAAATGGTTAAATAATAGTGAGTGGAGAAATTTAGAAAACCCATGAAGAGAGTATAGAAAAGTTTAGAGCATTTAGTGAATAGAAGAAAGCGAAGTGATGTTTTTGACATTGGAATGAGTCTAGGTGACTGCTAGGTCACACTTCGTCTTATATAAGTCTCTGCAGGCTACTGAGGCATGTGGAGTTGTCTAATAGCTATGGTGCCCTTAAGTTACTTATGATGGTACAGCATCCCATGCCTAGTAGATGGTGCATAAGAAGTAGGGCTTTATTACCTGTATCATCGACCTGCGGCAAGAAATTTGGGTGAGAGAAACTTTTGGCGAAAGAGACTATCGCTATGTACAAAGGTAAACCTGTTAGGGCATCCCCTAAAATGCAAAGAAAGCCAAGCTTTCTGAGTTCATTTTTTTAGACACACTAACCACATGATCTCTCATTACTAGACCTTTCGCATAGGGTTTTTATATATTTAATGAATGGAAGGCTCGATAATCCTGTAGATTTCGAAATTCAATCGCCCAAACACAGTATCTTCGTTTTCTCTGGTAGATGCTTAGTATCGTGTAATTTCATCTTGTCACTTTCAACAGCTTTTACGGCGATAGTAATTGCTGTGAGTGACGTTTTTACAGAAACTGCTGTAAATTATCCGTTTTTGACACCTGCTGTTTAGTGAGGTTGGTATTTTTTCCAGGATAAACAAATTCAGTTTCAATGTGATCGATAGGGGCTAAGTCTGGGTTTAATCGATGTGATTGTTGATTCGTGCACAGCTAAAACTGACACAGTCACGTCTTGCTGGATATGAGCCCTTTCCATCGAAAATGCTTTATAGCTACATTTACAAATCCTATAGATTCCGGAAGCAGAACCTGTACATCAAAGTAACACAGTGGATAAAGCCACTTATTTACAGGCTTTACGCAGCGTTTTTAAGCAAGCGATGTAAATAAGTGAATACTTTGAGCTACCAGCGTTTATATCACATGCCATTCCCGATTGATTAAATTCAGCCTAAACGGTGGAAAATCCTTTTTCTTGTACAAGCCACTTCATTAGCATTTATTAGAGATGATAATAACATTTTCTTTATCACCTTCACGGACAAAATGTTAATATATTTTATAAAGCTTTGCAGTCCGGCAATTGGGTAGCACCCAATTAAAGATTAATGATAAGTTATAAAAGCTATTTTTTACTGAAGAATATTAGAAAATAAGACTTCATAGACTTTAATTACTTTTAGGAGAATGTAACTGCATAAGATCCAATTAAACATTGAAGGTTGAGAATATAAAACAACAAAATATGTTCTATCGAATAAATCGACACAATTAAAAACGCCAAATCTTCATCACTCCCAATGATTCCCTAACTAAATTAAGTTTGGTCGAAGCAAAGTCTAGTAGCTTTGTCTAATTAATACAATCAAAACTAGAGAATATGCTCGATGATTAAAATACGAAACTATTTACAAAATTCTCTCCAGATCACTTGAAATCATTCACGAAGACATAGTATTGGTAAGGAGATATATCACAAAGATTAACATCAATCATATGACAAACATAAAATATTGCAAATTCTGTTTAAGTGAGGTAGGAAAGAGAGGTTAATTTAAAAGTTAGGCGTGGAAATGCTGGTCCTTTTTGAGACAGCTGCAGGTTACGCAGTGTTCAAAGTTCACGATGAAAAAGGTGCGAGTGAAATTGATGATCTAGCTAAAGCGTTCGAAGATACGGCAACAATGAACCAGCTGTAAGTTTTTTGTTTTTAGTATTCTTCATGCTCCAGTAAGAATTCAGCTTGAGCGTTTTGTTCAGTTCAAAGACACGAAAGATGCGTTAGTAGGTAAGGTAAAGGAAAAGTTCTGGTTGTGTCTGGAGTTCCACACTTGAATGTTACTTTTCTGTAACTCGTTCTACGTCATATTATCCAGATTGATTGCGCACTTGCTTTTTGTTTTCTAGCTGCTTCCGATATGGTTGAAGGAAAGTTATCGAAAAAGCTAAAAAAGCTCTTAAAAAAACTGTATGTCAAGGAGCTCAGAGATGATGTACTTGCAGTTGCTGACAAGAAATTGTCAGTCGATATCAATGTAATTTAGAGTACGCTATATATATATTGCTTCAGACTAAGATGAGTATACCAACAGTTAGTGATTCTCTGGTCCAAAACTTAATGAGGGGGATCCGCGCTCATTTGGACAGCCTCCTTCCGATCGTTGAAGATGGCCATATGATGAGGATGCGTTTGGGTCTAGCTCACAGTCTTGATCGATACAAGTTGAAATGTAATCCCGATAAAATTGATACCATGATAGTTCAAGCTGTTGGTAACTCTGTATATGATTGTTATTACTTAAGGTCTTATGGATGAGCTAGATAAAGAAATCAATAATTACATTATGCGCACAAAAGAGATGTATGGTTGGCATTTTCCCGAATTATCAAAAATCGTTTTGGATAACATAACCTACGTCAAAGTAGTCAAACGCATTGGTAAGTAACCTGGTTTTTGGATATAATTCTCACAGGGCACAGAGTCAACTCAAATGTCGATTTATCAGATCTTGTTCCGGATGAATTAGCAAGTCAAATAAGGGAGGCATCCATAGTTTCTCTTGGAACGGAAGTCATTGATGAAGACATTACAATGATCAATGAATTATGTGATCAGGTACTTGAGGCTTCTAGCTCTCGTACCCAACTTCACGACTATCTTGTAAAGAGAATGATAGCAGTGGCTCCTAATTTGACGGCTCTCGTCGGTGAACTTTTAGGAGCAAGGTTAATAGCTCGAGCTGGAACTCTTGTTAACTTAGCGAAACACCCTGCTTCAACTGTACAAATACTAGGTGCTGAAAAGGCTTTATTTCGCGCCCTAAAGACCCGACACAACACTCCAAAGTACGGTCTCTTGTACCATGCTTCATTAGTAACACAGTCAGATAATTCATTCAAGGGCAAAATGTCACGAATGTTGGCCGCAAAAGCATCACTCTCTGCACGTTTAGACGCTCTTGGTGAAGAGGGGGCTGACACAGAAATGGGAATCCGAGCAAGAGCATATTTAGAAAAACGACTTCGACAATTAGAGGCTGGAACTGTAAGTTTAGCTTTGATTCTTTAATACTCTTTTAGTTTAATCCAAAGTTATCAGGTTTCAAGAGGAAACTAAAGTCAGAGGATGATCAGAACAAACCAAAGAAGTTCAAAACAGATGAATAACAATCATATTGTACATATGTTGCAAATATATACGCTAATCGAATTCCCCTTTTGATATTCATCAGTAATCTGTTTTGTCTTTATTGAATATTTTACTTCGAAGCTGAGATATGATTGTTGGGATTACATAAACGTGACCGATTCCGACTAATTCTGCTGACCGTGTTATATTTCATCTCCAGACTTCTGATTGTCGTCGGAATTGATCACCTGTAGTGGTGTTCGTCAAAGTTGTCCGCTTTCCCCATTTTTATTTAATTTTATCATGGACATACATTTAAAGTTAAGATTGTCATTGTCTGATTTCTCTGGTTTGACCTCTTTCCAGGAGATAAACTTACTGACTTAGAATATGCAGATGATATTAGTTCTATTGGGTGAAAAATGCTGATAAAATGCAGAATTTTTTGACAACCTTAAACATGAATATAATCATGTTTGGGATGCGATTCTCCCCATCCACATGTGAAATGCTGCTTCACGACTGACTTAATTCGGCACCGAAGTTAGTGATAAAGAGCAAAGCAATTGGATGTGTTAACCGCCTTACTTATCTTGAGAGCCGCATTAGTCCTGACGATGAAATCTCGGCTCGTATGCATAAGGCCTGATTGGCTTTTGCCAATTCGCGTCACTTGTGGCGTTGGCGAGGCATCTATTTACTGACGAAAAGACGCGTTTACTGCGCAGCAGTTCGATCCGTTTTACTTTATGTATGTGAAACATGAACATTCAGGTTAGAGAATATACGTAGGCTTCTAGTATTTGATCATAGATGTCTTCGAAGCATTGCTGTTGTTAGCTGGGACCACCGAGTAAGCAATGAGTGAGTTAGGAATAGAGTACTAGGTAAATACGGTAAGTTTATTGATGAAGTAGTGGATCTCCAATAGCTGAGGTGGTTAGGACATGTGTTACATATGCCTGACCACCATCTACCTCGACGAGCAATGTTATCTAGTGTGGGAGTAAGCTGGAAGAATGTTAGGGAAGGCCAAACAAAAACATGACACCAATCCATGAAGTCATTGACAATTGGTCTGAGCCATGTTAATAGGTGCAGACTACATGGTTGGGGAAAACATGATGATCGTAACAAATGTTAAGAGATTTTAGGTGATATGGCTCAAAATCGTTGACGCAGGTGCATCCACTCCTTGTGTTCCCCTCAAATTCTACTTTTTGAGCTTATCATAATTTCCCCTATACTGAATCATTTTTTTGTTTCAAATCTTATCTCTGATCTCTATACTTTCCACTAGTACTTACTCTGCTACTACCTCCCCTACTCTGGGATTCGGTCCGACAATTTAATCTATATCTACCTATTGGGGCATGGCAACTTGAACTGATGTACGCATGTACCAAGTTCTGCGATGTAACTGACTGACTGAGACC
Source organism: Schistosoma japonicum (assembly GCA_025215515.1). NCBI lineage: Eukaryota > Metazoa > Platyhelminthes > Trematoda > Strigeidida > Schistosomatidae > Schistosoma > Schistosoma japonicum. The sequence goes on along the minus strand of CM046064.1, from coordinate 38,680,393 downwards.
TATGATAACTGTGCCTTGTTTGAGAGTTCCTCGGTACCATCCAGCTCTTTCCATTCTTAGTGGTGGATCGAAAAACTCGTGTGCAAGATATCCCTATTTTAGATATAGTCAAGGTCGTCAAACACTTTTCAACTGAATGGGTTATGACCACATTTCTGATATTCAGATTTATGAAACCATTTAACCATACTATTCATAGTGTGTTTGGAGTCCGATTATTATGGTGACTTCGTTAAATCGCTAGGTTCGCTGAGTATTTTGACAATGATGAGGCTGAGATCTAACGGTTTACGCAAATGGAAGTTGGTGAGTTTGCTTCTCCAATTACTATTACCAACGCGATTAAACTCCTCGACACTTAACTGCTAGATTTTTTCGCTGTCATCATTAATTAAGAAACCTAATTGCTCATTGCCTCCATATTTCCATCTCAGTGCATCTTTGGGATTGATGTATAGTTTTTTGCCAAGTACTTGTGGAAATGAGGTCTTGGATTAAGCATCCTAACCACAGTCTCATATTAGTCAAAAATAAGCTGCACTTCTATAAGAGCATGAAGATAACTGCTGGTCTTTAGCGCGCCAACTGAAAATACTCGTTAAACTATTTTGGACGTGTGTTTCAAACTGTAATTTGTCGCGTTTTATTCGTAGTATTAGTTGTTTGATGAATAGGCAGTTGTGTATGTGGTCAGTGATGGGATGGTAATCACAACCATGACTGTCGTCATGATGGAATCCAGTTTTTCTAAGATGGTAGAACCAACTTAGGAATTTAGGTAAATCTAGAACGTATAATGTTATATTAATAAGACAACCCCTCCTTTCTAAGTATTTTCAGTTTAAGACAGGTCCATATTTTAACAGTTACTCGGTCAGTTGTGGGGTATTTCGTTAATGGGTCTGTCCTGCTATTACTTAATTCAAACATGCTAAGAGAAAACAAGTATGAAGGAGAGGTAGTAGTGGTTTCCTCCTTAGTGTTTGCCTTGCGATTGTCTCCCGTCAATGCATGATGTATTGTGCAGAGCTCTCTTGTTGTTTTCAGTGGTATTCAACAAACATCAATTTGTGACGAATACCAACAACCGAATTACATGTTATCCCTAAAGTACAACATAGTGCGGATTGATGCAGAAGATTAGGAATAGTGGAAGTCATTATATTGCAAACCAATCTGCAGGCTTGTTAGACTATCATCCTAGGATAATTTCATTTTATCTTTTCTCTAGTTCACGTTATTATTATTCTAGGAATAAAAAATATTAAGTAGATGTAGGGGTAAGAGTGTTTTGAACTGCTAGCAGAGACTACAAAAAGTCATACTTAGAAAACTCACAACTGACGATCCTAGTAGACTACATTGTTGATCTACGCGTTCATAGTAATTGACACTGACATCATGTAGGTATGCATAACAACTGTCAAGTGATTGTATATGAACCCTCCTGTGGATAATGTCTAAGGAACTCATCGTGGCGCTAACTTCCTCCTAAGCAGTCTTACATAAGTGGGCATGCCTTTTGCTTGATGAAATTTTACCGACCAGCTTAGGAGGCTATACTAAACGTGATCGGGAGGAAGACTGATCGATCTTCGTGTTACTCGGCACTAACGGGCAGGACGTTTTGTTTCAAAGCTAAGCTCAGCATCTGATGGTTACAGCGTGAACTAGTCTACATCATTCGATTAGCACTAACTGAATGTCTTCTTGACGTTTCTTAATCTTTCATCTATTCAAAAGTGGTGCGAATTACTATGCTAGATATGACGTAACTGTCTAGCAGAAGTCACGTTGCAAGGTTTCGGATCAGTTTGTTAGAGCTGTAGTATATAAAACCACTATACTTATCAAAAATTAGGAATTCTGATCCTATATTACTATAATATGCTACATAAAATAGACATTCCCAGTTTGGCATATTTAATAACTGAAGATTTGTCGAGCGTCTGTGGACTCGATACACAAACGCTATAATACTCAGGACCGTAGTCCGCAAAGTATCGTTTTGATAAAGGTTTAATTAGGAACGTATAGTTAGATAACCTGCTGATGTAACAACTAAGACTGGGTCGTCGAACTGACATGTCAAACATTTAGGCAAGAGGATGTTAATTACACCAGAAATGTGAATGACAATTACAAAGCCAAAGTTGGTTGATTGCGTCTATAAGTACACGCTCCTTTGTAATCTCTTGGGATACACTTTTGTTTCGGAGCTAGGACCCGATCCATATGATCAGCTCTGCTGAGGTGAAATACGTAAGGGGGACTAACAAGACTGCCAATTAAATCAAGCGGGTGCAGTGTGAGGAGTTTGAGGACAGAAAACCTAAGGAGGCTTAGAAGTAGATCGGCGATTGTACTACACACTAAGTGAGCAAAGGTGGCATGGATAAGAGGCATAGAATGCTGTTGGCAACGCTTGTGATCGTCGATTAACAAGAATTAGTCTGTTTGCAAGCAGCCTTATACGTAGGCTACCAATAATCATCAATTGGTTAACCATCACATAGTCCGTTGCCAATCACTCCATCAACGATGCGACGCATCAGCCCGACTACGGCAAAGCACAGTCCTGTGTTTAGTCCAGCGCTAACATCCTAATCGTTTATATGCCTGCTGAAAAAATACCCCTGACCAAAGACTAAATTGTCGCCATATTCGATAGTACTCGGGGTAAGCACCTGCAACATGCGCGCCACTCCAGTCCGCACACTTCGACACGTGACCTGACTCAATACTGCATAAGTAGTCGTCCCCGATAACTCTAAATTCCCCATAGTTCGGATCTTTGAAAGGTAAGTGATTGAAACCCTCAATTACTGAGATTACACGAAATACAATCCATGCCTACAGTACGTCCTAATCTAGCGCCTAAGTATCCTTAACTGGTCCAACATATGGGGGCTAATTCTCCACAGAAACAGAAAGCCGACCCTGGGAATACTGAGTTACCACACCAGTGTACCATCTGGGTGGTGCACAAGATATTTTAACTAATGAGTGTTAAGGACGAGCCGAAAGCCGGGTGACAGAAATCTGACTAGCGACTTAGTCAACTGAACTAGACCCACACGAGTCACTGTGGAAAGGCGGGGCATGATCAATAACCTGGAAATGTGGGTTGGAAAATACTTGCACGCAATATCCGTAGAAAGGATAGATGGGATAACCTTGTTTTTGGCCACAAGAACGTTGTTAAACACAAGTCAAGAACTGTTAGGAATATCTATTTATAGTTAGTCTCGTTTAACATAGTCCCCAAACACTTTATAATTGTAGTCATTCAACAGCAGTCTTTCTAATTGCACCAATTTCAAGACATCGACCAAGGATACGTTCTTGGGCAAACTTGAATTAACGACTACTTTCTTAAGGGGGGATTAGGCGACAAATAATCGCACCTGAGAAAATCCGCACGGCAGCGATAACAACCCAAAATGGTGAACTTGTGTAAATTGACTGATCCTTTTGCACTGGAATGTTGATTTCGTAGCTCGGTTCCAGATCTTCAATGCTACCCAGTGAACATCATCCAGCTACATAAGTGAATTAGTCCTAGTAGGGTCAGCAATCGTGATGCATTCTAAAACAGAAATGTAGCACTTCATTTTAAAGTTAAATTAAAACACATTCAGCGGGAATGTTGACAGTCACATTGGAATATGAGACTCTAGTCCACATTATCATCACGAACTTCAAGAAAAAGAAACTCTGACTCACCTTCATAGTGAGCGTACACGTCACGAAACATGCACCCACCCACGCCACTCAGTTATGCCGAATTGAATGTCGCTAGCCGCATTCAAACAAATAAAGGGATATTTAGCAGATTGCATTAGCAACATATTTGAGGATATTATTTATAATGATGAACACCAATTAAAATAACAATACAGTTCTTTTCAAGGACACTGGGTTGGAATTGCACTCATATAATAACTACTCAGGAGGAGGTTCATCATGGTCCCAACTTATTATTCAGTAATCAGTTTTTCTTCAAGAAAGACGGTATTAACTGTCTACAGTTTTCACGAATGTTAAATTTCAAATTTCGCTACAAGTATCAAGTTTGCAGTCAACATTGATAGTATCCTTTTGACAAGTTAGTTGAAACCATCTGGTTTTTTCTCACTAACGTCTGTATCCTAAAGTTCCAGGGCTTTTATATTATTCAAGTGAGATAGTTCTAGCTGCTCAAGCTATACAGTGCCCTTCAGTTGTTAAATCTCCTTCGTGGTTTAATGCCACTCAAGAGTTCATTCAAGTGCGGAGGGTTTTCCGGTAACCAGGCAGCTATCATATTGCTAAAGTCGGCAAATTGGTTGTGAGGCGAGTACTGTATAATTAAAATGCAAGGGCTCGGGGTTTAAAGAAGTTAGCTGAGTAGGGTTATATAAAATAAAATAATCGGATGATACATAAACGCTAACTGAAAGCCAGACAAAAAGTAGAAATATTGGTGGATGAATAAGATGAGTTGAACATATGGTGGTTTATGCTGCAGTAATGGACATGGGGTATGAGGAGCACTAATCAAGTTTTGAAAGTTTTTGTTGTCAGAAGTGAACAGAACTCCAAGTACATAGCGTTACACATAAAGCCTGCACATCACAGCTCGCGAATTTTAACATTTCCACGTCATCACTGTAGGTCAGATCTGAAGAGACAATTTCGTTCAGCTAGTTGTAAATACAGAAGAAAAAGTAGTGAGTTCATAATGACTCGATGCATCATTTCTGATGATGTTTTTCTGCAGATTTACCCTACTTAATTTACTTTGGTGAAGAATTCGCGATCTTGTAAATAAATCTGCGATCATTTGAGTATTTGGTTGAAAATACCCCTACATGAAGTATTTTTCAACATGATTCTGTATGGAACTGTGTTCAGTGACTTAAGAAAGTCGAGAAATATTATATGAACAGAAGCTTCTGGTTCCATTGATCTGTCCAGTTATTCTAAACTTGAAGAACACTGGTGGTACAAGATCGTTTCCTGAAGCCATTCTGTGTTTTGATAATACCTGATATCAACTGATAAATTCCCCTCTTGCTCGTTCACGATGCTTTCTGAAACTTTTGGCAGTATGAAAATCGGGTTGAATTTTTTCTATTTCCTCCACTGAATATTATAGAAATAATAATTTTTGACTCCGTCGAAATTTACTTGCGCTTCACAGAATGTCGATGTAAGTTGTAAATTTGCGTGCATGTTACCTCTGTGTACTGCCAGCTTAGTAAGACTTCTTTTAGTCACTTACCTCAGCACTACATCTGTTATGCAATACTAAACAAGAAAGTCCTTCTGATTCCTTTCTGAATGCCTTTCAGTTTTTCTAAACTCTTATTTCCTGAAGTAGCTCACTTTGATAATTTTTATTTTTGTCTTTTTCACTTATTCAGTTTTCGCTACCTTGGCGAAATTTAAACAGAAAATATACAGCTCATTTTGCTGTGTAGGCAACCTACTTCCTAGATCAAAAACGATGTGCTGCAAAATCCAAATATAAGTAAGTGCACTAAACTTTGCCAAGCTTAAAAAATCGTTGGCAACCTAAATCATGAAAAACGACTTGGCAAATAGAACAATGTTTAGTATATGACTAATGACCGCATTGTTATAAGTGCTAAAATAGAAAGAGCTATCCAAAACACGATTAACACATCAATAAAACACTAAATCTCTGAAAACTGTCTAGTTTTATACAACGTTTTTTTTTGTTGGAATCAATACCAGGTTATAATTTTTGAGCAACATTGAGTGTTTGTTAGAAAAAGTTTCTTAATTGACTAACGCAAGGTATTGGTTACTATCCCACAAAAACTGAGCATAATTAATCTCTGGAACATGGTTAATTAACCTGCATTTGATTTGTAAGTGGAATGTTACCACCTAATACTTGTTCTTTATTGACATTCACTCACTGCTGCACTAGACAGTTGAAAAATTTCTATTGCAACGTTTCATTACCAATTGTATAAATCACCATTTAAATCAGTTAAAATATTTTCATGAATTTTAAGATTGGCAGCGTTACATTTTCACTACTACTGGTGACTGACAGCAACATTCAATATTAAATAACTTTATGCTGGGCTAGCATGACTTCCTAGATCAAGTAAAATAATGCAACTTTATCAAATTGGTTTGTCTTACTAGGATCAATGCATAAAAGATCGCTTTAGTGAGAGAAGTCAGGACCAGTGATGACGATTAATCGATAGGTAGTCCGTACTATGATTTAGGGACATGAAGCGGTGTACATAAGTTTCTCTTCACCTTTCGTTGTCATTTTTATATCAAGTATAACCTGGTAACTCGTAAGCTTTACCATCTTCAAAAAATAGTCACAATGGTAAGGGTTTAACTAGCTATGGAGGCCATTTTAGAGAAAAGGAATTTCAACTACGGCCAAGCAGTTGAGGTAGCTGTACCACACCGCTTAACGGGTAGTGGAAATTAAACTTGTAAACTATCACTCATAGTAGGATGATTTAGCTCATGATCAGGATGATGAATTCTGTAACTATAAAATTCTTATTTCGCGAATCAACATGTGTCACATAGCCTTTCTGAAGGAGAGCGGATCTCAGTGATATAACTACATCCAGAAGTAAAATGGTTAACTAGCGAAGTGAGGGCCTTCCATGTAGAATTTTCTATTGCATCACATGCAGAGCTAAATGACACCGTCCTAAAGGATCGAATGTTCATTATTATAAGGGAGAAGCTTGGAATAAGTAGACGGTTATAGTTAAAATATTTTCAATCTGGGTTTGCGATCGCAGTTTTTTTATTTTTAGACCATCACGCCTTTTATACTACAGCCTCTGTTTCAATTTTGTTGCCTCCTGCAATTTGAAATCTCACATCCTATTACGTTCAATTACTGAACCCACCTGTAAATAAACTGTTTCGCTTACGAACAGCTTCCACAAACATATATGTCACAATTCATTGCAGACTCTTTAACCCTGAAAGTATTCGTCTCAATCTACTTCATTTGTGGATGTCATCCTTGTCGAAATTTATTAGTTTGTTTGATATTCCAGTATGTGACTGTTCTATTGTGTATGACTACTTTTGTAATCTTGAACATCAAGCCCAACGTTTTGCAAAAGTTTGCACGCGTTTGCCACGGTCGTAGAAAGTCGTCTGTTGAATTTCCTCAGATGCCGTTGATCACATTTGTGAAACCAGTGTTTAGCTGTTATTAGGAATAATTGATTGTTGTTATTATTATTATCAATATTTCCAGTCTGCATGTATTTCTTGATATCGCCTGAGTAACTAAAATGTTTGTTACACAGGCAAACATATTTATTATCATGGTATAAATAATATCCCATAACAGAAAATTCCTTCGTGGTTTTATATTAAATGACCTTACAATCAGTTACCTATATGTAGCTGAAAAAATATGTCAGGTTGGTAACCTTACGGTTATGCATACATTAGTCGCTTTATTTGGTGGTTACATGGGGAATTCTTTATTAATGATTTTCACATTAGTTTTCAATTTCATACTGGAACCTTATGATATATGTGATCTTATGTTATATGTTGGATTAAGTTACGTGACTTGTATAGTCATTATCACTTTAATGTTTTTAGAAGTCGTTTGTCACAAAGTTTGAATACATATTAAAAGGCAACTTCGTCTTTTTACCGTGTCTAATATAGACTATAAGTCGTATTAAATAATGAACAAAGACATTTAATGTGGCATCATGGAATTACTATTGTACTTAAGCGCAAATCCTAGTTAAATTCCTTAAAATATGTTAGTCAGCTAAAATTATTTATAAAAGACATAAGAAACGGTTTGGAATGCTCATGTTTATTACGTGTCTACTGCTGTTACTTCTGCAACATTTAAAATGACATTTCGTGAAAACAGATTACTTCTGTGTAGCGAGGTTAATCCGACGCCAAATGCTGAAAGTGTAATACAACTATCTTATATCCATCATATAATTACTTAGTAAGAATTAAATTCTAAGTAACTTATTGGTATAGTTTGTCGTATGGGAGATGAAAATATATTATAGTTAATGGTAATATAAACACATGTTAAAATATACTAGAAATCATTTCTAAAGACAACTTTGTACATTGTCAACCGGATACGTTTATAAAGAACTTACTAGGACTGATAATGCTTCTGTACTTGGGTCAACTCACAGTAAATTATAAGTTAATTAATTCTTGATCTTCTGGTCAGAATCTATTGATAAAGCTAACGGTTCACACATTATATACACAAGTTAACACACAGTGTCGCTTATAAAAATAAGTATACATGTAGATATGTGTTACTGATAGAAACCCAGGCCTGACGCTTTATTTGGAATAAGGTATATATACATTTTGTGTTCTAAACACTCTAAATGACATTGAATTTAAGAGAAAATTCATGTTTGATTTCATCTTTGTAGTAAAAAGAATGTAAATCTATCATATTCGTAATGTACTATTCATAGTTTGCAAGTTTTTATTTCTTAACTTAGTAAATCGTTAACTAAATAAATGTAATTGTGTCTTCACATTGTCAAGATTGAAGGCTATAGGATACATTAATCAAACCAAGTGTACTAATGATACTGAAGAGAGATTAAAATTGTGTTGTTACACTGAAATAAAGCAACTCGTGCTGGTTAGATTTATTGATGTTTGGATGGCTACATGTTTATAGATTCCAATTTTGATGGTCGATAACAAATAAGTCCTCTGCACTACTTCCCCTCCTATGGTATACAGATACTCAATTCCAAGTTGGTGATTTAAGGTACTCCGTAGATAACGAAACTTGTCTTGTATTAAAATCAATCAATATGAGTGTATCACTTCACAACAATCAATATTCTAATTTTCCTCGTAATGCATAGCTATGCTCAGACTTAATAAACAAACCGATTACAGTTAATATCTCGTAAAGTTATCAAAATAAAACGGATACGACCCTGACCCAGTACTATGGAGTTATATAAGAACTAAATGTAAAGTTTATCTAGTTTTTTGATGTACTGAGATATATTAAAAAAGCCAGGGGTAACTGCATGTACAAAAGCACTGAACAGCTTCGTAAGCAACAAGTGTAATATTCAAGTAGCTAGGTAATGTAACAGAAGTAAAAAGATAACTGAATATCGCAAAACAATCATATAAAATTTTTTTAACTAATAAATTCATTGAAAAACACTAGAACATACAAAGATGTAAACGATCCATCGTTATTACTAATCGTGTCTACGTATGGCGATTCAAACTATAAAAAGCATTGTAGTGTAATGTAACAAAACAGCAGGAATCAAACTGTAAGTGTTAGCACCACAAGAGACTGATAAACACAACATTTTGAGGTGATAAGAAGTTATAGTGAGGTGTGGTGACTGGGAAAATAGAGATTTTGTAACAGAATAAGTAGTTGGTCAGTCTCAGTCAAAAGTAGTCCAATTACGATGTTATATAGTGACATGTTCACGGTTTCGACTGAAACCACGGTGCTTTCACCAATTATAGACACCTTGATTTCTTCTAATATCCTGATCAAATTATTTCCTAATCCAGAAGTGGAGCATGCAGAGGGTATTGGACGTCTGAAATCACAAGTAATAGTAATAAGTAATTGAAGCAACATATGACTAAACATGTTACTTCAGTTGAACAGCCTTTCTCTTCCTATTTCGTTAGTAGGCTTGGTTTCTACTGCTCCTTATAATCTTTAGTGTGTTTCTACTTTTTAATTGAACTGGAGAACTTCAAAATATTTAGTTTGCCTCTGCATAGCATTTATAAACCTTTCTATAACTTAATCTGAAGTTCTAATTCCTACTGACGAATGCAGAATTCTCAATTAAACTTTCCACAATCTCTCTCCAGGGACTTTGGTAATCATTTATTAAGATATATTGTTATATTTAACAAAAACCCTTTACATAATCTCTATAGGAACTAGATTGTGCAGTTATAATTGGCCTCGCTACTTGTAGCTTGCTGTCACTGAATTGTCGAAGCCATGATAAGTCAGTGAGCTACAAATTATAAACTAGTAAATACGTTCATTAGTTCAAGTTTTCATAGCACAATTAGCATGAGGATAAAATTTTCAAACAGAATCCAAAAGTAGACAAAGGTAATACCAGTGGTAGTTCCAGTGGAGAGGACTAGGGATAGTAATAAATTATTTAAGAAATCCCAAGCCAGTGAACAAATCATGATGTAGTGAGAAAATTAGAATTTGGCGCAGGACCTATGCCACTGCGAACGATTCTAAGCCGTGTCACCCATAGCCTCTAAACACCACTAGTTGCAATCATTACACGGATTCCATTCCAGTCAGTCTGCATCTATTAACATGGCTCAGCCTAATCCTCAATGATTTCATAGACTATAACAATATTTCGACGCGATTATTTCCTTGAATATTTATTTATGTATGGGTAGATGAACTTTCATATGCGTTGGCAACATATAACGTCGCCCTGTTATCTAAATCTAATCACTGGCATCCAAACAATAAACTTTGTTGTACAACAATTCGACAGTAACAATAATAATAATGGCAATCTGCTTTGTTCCCTATTTGCCATACGTTCCTAAATTACGTGAAGCATGAATACTAGCTCCGGTTATTGTGAAAACGCAATAACTTTAAAAGTTGTAAGGCTTCCTGGATTCCACTTGCCAGTCGCAAACCAACTTAAATATAGCTCTAAATGTTGTACTATAGTTGAGAGGTCAAGTTATGGAAAGTAAGTGGTGACAAAGTATATCTTGGTGGTTATATGAAGTGATGAAATAATGAATATGGCTGTTTAACCGATAAAATGGTAGTTTTGCTGTAACTAACAAAGTAATAACAAGCTAGGCTAATGTGCTCATTATAAGTAAAACCATGCCCGTAGGTTGCATGTAGTCTCGTCTCAAAGTCGCCGAAAAAGTCACTGAAAATGTTACATATTGTAGAAAAGTCGTTGTTTGACATGCCATCCTTAATCAGAAATATGTCATCTGTTAGTGTCCGTATGCGTTTACAATTAAATTCGGTCATATTATTTGTTTAAGTTGTGCATTTAAGAGTACGAAGCTATCCGTTCATGTTATCCTTAAACGTTACGTCCAACCATTTTCTCATATCCGAGGAAAAATTCTAAAAATATACCGAGTGGACAGGTCCCTGAGTTTAACTCGGTGCTTGCTTGGAAGATATGAGGGAATACTTCATGAGGAATTTGAGTATTGTTTTTAGAGCCGCGGTGTTTAGACATTATGATCTAATAATCCTGTGCAAGATAGTCAACAAATCTTTGAATGCGTCAGTAGCGAAAAGACCGTTTCGATCATAGTATTTTGTGCGTCACACCAACAGCTCCCAGCTTGTGTTTATTAAGCACCAGGCACCTGTATCACATCGGCACTGTCTGTAAACTGTTTATATAAGGTGAAAAAATAAACTGTAGAACAGAAACTACTTTGTAATAACCAGTGGACAATTTCTTACTGATTTGCGTCGTGGTGAGCATGATAAAATGAGAAAATGTTAGATCGAAATTACTGTAATCTAGTGTGGGCTGCGTGACGTAGTCTGTAGAATATAATAAACTTAAGTAAACTCTGTATTTGTGTAATATACGTATGGACATTTTATTTTCACTGTTTTAGTCCTCATCTTAGGCAGTCTGGCTCCAGTTTGAACGAAATGGATTGTTATCAAAATATAATTCAGTAGTTAATTTAATAATGATAGTCGGCTTACTTTTATTTACTGCTAGCTAGCCTATTTTCCAATACATGTTAAGTAATGCGGCTCAACTACTTAGCAAGAGAAACTTTACGGTAGTCATTTAGCCACTTGCACCTTTGACATTGACTTGCTACATCTATACAAAGTGATGCTCATTGGTGCTGAGGAAATTAACTAATACAATAAAATCTTGTTATTTGCCCCGCGTCGTGATGTTATCCCACTTTCTAGGGAAGCGTGTTAAACACGTTAATATAGTGACAGCATTAATAGCAATAATAATTTATTTCCTGATATCAGGAGAAAGCCATTTTACAGGCAAGATCAACCAAAAAAAGGTGGTAAAAGGGTTCACTTGTTGCGCAGGACTTATTATATTGTGATACACAGAGACAGGGGAATAATAAAATGTTTTTAATTGGCATTTACGTAGCGTCCATTACAAACATGACCTTGGGACGACCTTGTTGTATAGAAGAATGACAGGATGGATTTATGCCACCATTTCGAGGGTTACATTATGACGGGAAATGTAGATGTTCAACATTTTGCGTCGTATAAGACAATCTCAAAGTGTTTAAAAGAAAGAAGGAAAACAAACAGCAGAACAGATCAACAGTATTATGACAGCTAAACTTTTCTGATTATTTAAGCAATCAGAAAGTATAACTGTTTGAAATGGTGAGGACTTAGGATATTGAAGTTCCTTTGGTAAGAGTTAATTTGTTATCGTTGATAGGCTGGCTTTTATGGAAGGTCACAGTAATAGTGCTTCAGACTGGGTTTCTGCAAAGAGTGAGGTTTGATACAAAGAATATCTTTAGTGGTTGCAGTAGGTAAAATTAGAACTTAATGATTACTAATTTAGCTCACAGTATGTTGATAAATGTAATAAGTGCTTATGTATGTGGATGTATTTTGTTAATCTAAACTTATTAGGTATCAGTATCATAGTCGGTAGCGTAGAGGTCTACTTTTACTTGCTGTAGGACATCCTGATAGATAGATAGATAGATAGATAGTGAAAATCAAACTTTATATGTGTGAGTCCAAGCAGCATAATATTAGAGAATTTCAAACATAAAACAGGTTCTGCCCCACAGACATGGGGAGTTTGAAGTTATCTCCACCATCATATCTGATGGCCGTAAACTCTACTCTTCCTCCTTTTATGATGTTGGGTTTGTAAATTTACTGTTTAGATGGAAAGCTCGTCGTTTTACTCGTTGCTCAACGACACAAGTTCTGTTTTAGTCAACCTTATTTGAGCAGGCATCTTATTACAGATCATACAGACTACTAATACCACTAACTAGGAAACTAGATATCTAGCTGTTGCTAGCATTGGTATGACAACCTATCAGTCAGGAGAAGTATGAAGTGGTATTGGATATGGGCAGTGTAGTATCTGGTGACTACATGAGTGATTGCTAGGAAACTAGCGTAGTGTTCGTCATACTGTAGGTATCAGGAGACTAGTAAGTAATTCGAGTAGTAGGTTTTAACATTATGTTGATAATACCGTAATAAATAAAAGAGTGACTAAAAGTGAGTGGATAGTAAACTGTGTAAACTCACTAGGTTGTGGTTACTGATGCAACTTAGTAGTAGGAGACTAGGTTCGGTGGACATTCATCCTGAGTTATTGGAGTCTGCATGGTTAACATTCGAATAAACTTTCAAGAAAAAAAACGAAAGGAAGAGTGTAATGCACAGGTATAAGGATGCTCCAAAGCATGATCCGATTGATGATAAGTCCTTTTGTTTTTGGCAGGTGAATCGTAGATGAAAGTTCAATTGTCCATTGATGATTCTTCTATTCAGACAAGTCGTCGCGTTGTGTGCCTTTAACATCCTATCTATTTCAGACATTAAGAGGACCTATTATTTCTAGTGTCTCTGAATAAGTGGCTTCATCAGGTATGGGACTAATATATTTGAGAGCTATACTAACTAGCTTTTGAGAAAGCCAAGCTGGGATGCACTGATCAAACCTCCATTTAGTAGGTAGTCAGACGTTTGATCTTGGATTACTTCCTCCATTACTCATGAGATCACTGGCGTGATACCAATTAGTCAAAAGTTTGGACAAATTCCCTCGCTCCTGTCTTATGTTTAGGAAGTATGTACGTGGATTTCCAGATTTCAGGAAAAGTTTCAACTTCTTGTGAGAGTGTGAACATTTTAAGTAGGGGAATGGGTATGTCTGGTCCAGCATGCTTGTAAATGATTGATGGGATATTATCGATCCCTGAGCTATTATTTGGCCTAGACGTCCTCCTAGCTTTAGTGATATTTTTATACTAAATGGTATAGTACTTAGTGTTGTATTGGATATACTGTCTAAAATGACATATGGCGTTTGAATTGTTTTCATTATTCGTGAACCTTTCGGTAAGAAGTTCGCAAATAACTCGTGGGTCATCGTAGGTTACTCCATTTTGCAGTATTGAATGAATACTATAATCTTCAGTTTAATGTAAGCGTTTTTCTAATAAATGGCTTAGGTTTAAGAACTCAGATGCACCATTGAGTGCTGTACATTCCTCATCTTTCAGGCAAGTGCTATTTTGATATCTTGCTTCTTCTAGTGAACAATGTATTTGATTCAGAGGGGTAAAGCCACTTGAAATGAAATACCTTTCCCTTAGTTAACGTAGAATTGGCCTTAGCTTGAATGATGATATAAGGGGGTATGGCTTTGTTGCTCATCTTTGTTAGCACTATAGTATCTATTAACGGCTTTATGGCATGGTAGAATATTTGTAGTGTCTCAGCAATACTACCACTAGCAATGACGCAGGTCAATTCAGAGCATCTAACTAGATTTTGAAATATGCCCCTAGTCAGCATGGACAAAGTCTTTATACTGAAAACGCCTACAGGTCATTCTGTACTTCCTACCTTTCACAAGGAATATTAGGGTACAAAGGACAGTGTTGTGGTCACTGTTGTAGAGTTTTTCGTCACATCCTAAGGATATCGGCGTTTTATTATGACAATATTAAGACGAGAATGTTATTGTTTCGTGTAGGTAAATGCACATGTTGTTTACAGCCGTGTATATTGATATGTTTTTTAAATTATACTCTCATAAAATTTCGGGCCGAAAAAATGTGCGCCAATCGATCTCCTGGGAGATTAAAGTCTCCACAACTTATCTTATGATCGAGGTTGAGGGTATCAGCATGTCCAAATGATGTGTCTATTGAGGCGTATACTAATTTAGGAGTATTTGGAGCCATACATATACAACCTAGTAATAATTGGTAGCGTTTTACATGTATTTTTAGTCATATTGAATTAAGGTACTGCGTTAAGAACAGTCGTCATTGGTGTTTTCCACCTTTATAGTCTTCGATACACATACTAGACAACCCCCACCTCTTTTAGTAGTTCTATCGCAACGAAATACTGCATAGTTATCTATGACAAGGTATGAATTAAGAACATCAGATATCAGCCAACTTTACGTGAATAAGGAAAGTATAGGGTTGTATAGGAGGACTAGGGTTCTCAGATATGTCATTTTATTAATTAAAGATCAGGTATTAATTGACATCAGTGTCAGTCGCAGCGAATTTATGACCATATATGAGCTATTAATGGCTGTATATTTAACAACGTTCGTATTGTGGTCTAATCTTTTATGTTTACCATAACAGTTATCGCAACATTTGCTTGTGGTGTGAGCATTTATCCTGTGGGTGAAAAAAATAACACTACCGTTTTCCTCTAGTTGTGGTGATGGTTTAGTAAGGGCTGGGGAAGCAGCAAAAAGAATTAAGTTTATAGTCATGAATATAACTTGGACTAGATGTTTGAAGACTGTGGGATTTACTTAGCTACGATTGTTATTCGAAAATATACTAAGTGGTTGTTCCATGAAGTCCGTGTTCTGAACGTCACTATCATCACTTTGTTAATCACTTAAGGCGCTTTTGTTTACCGAATTTAAGATGGTAGCAACGTATTTTCTTAATTGTGATATGAGTCGTGATTGGGAGGCATTCACAATTGGCACGAATTGTTGGTCGGAAAGGGTAGTAGAAGTGGTGGACGGGAGTGGAAAGGAGTTGTAAGGTGTCAAATGAGGATGTGCTAAAATGGATATAAGTGGGCATATGTAACTTCTGTTTCGCAATATTTGGATAATATGTCATGAATTCTAGGCATATAATCATGAACAGTAACGTTTGTTATAAGTAGCCGTCTCGGTATCAAATTTTCATGTTTAGATGGCTATCTATATTGGTGGTTCGTTGTCTAATGTTAAGGAAAGAATTTACTCCTAGCGTGTTTTTATAGTGCTGAAATGCCTTGCAGTGTATGACTTTCTCGTGCTTAGCAATAGTTTGGGAGACATTCGTGCTCCATAGTGGAGTGATGTCTAAATGTATAGGGTTAGCAGCAATTTATGTTGCTAGTGCCGTAGTCTGTGCGCTTATGCCAGGTAAATTATTTTGTCCATTTGAATCATGTGGTCCTCCATTTTTAAGTTTAATCTGTGGGGTTGTTAGTTCTAATGGTATAACACCATTACGCTGGGCTACTGTGGGACTTGCTTTACCGAGGTTGTTTAGATTTATTGGTTCATGTTGAATTGTTCAGGTTAGTTGTGGCATTATTACTGTTAAGAGCTTTGCGTTGTAATGGTGTTTTGTCAGCAAATATTAGCATATTCTTGTACTCGCTGCTGGTCCTTATACGATTCACTGACTTGATAAATTCCATAGAATCCTGTGTAGATCTAAAATAAAATTGGGCAGCTAGTGTGTCAGTACTTATTCTAAATCTTTGGCATTCACAAGGCACTTGGAACATGCCACAATCCTATAAGTGTAATCTTCACCTTGTTATGAAGGAATTGTCAGGAATGTTGTATACTATTGCTTAGTGGAGCAAGTTAATGCCCTTTAAAACTTCAGTCTAAATAAAATGGAGAAAGACTTCAGCTTGCCCTACTTTTTCCATGTCGATGTCACGATACTTACCAAACAAGTATGATATTGGAGCGATTTCCTGTAGGACGTACCTGCGTATCGGACAAGTGTCAATTTAATGTTGTCAACTTCCATTTTGTAAGTGGAAATATCACTGTTCTGATCTGCAATGTTGACGACCTTATCATGTAGTGTACGCCTGTCAACTAGTTGCTGATTAGTGATAAACGCATTGTTGACGGGTGCTTCAGAGTGTGCAGAGGAAGGAACTATTAAATATTAGTCGCTGAGAATCGAATCAATTTGGTTGTGTTTCTGACGGGTTAAGAGGAGGAAAACTAGTGGGAGAGTTATTACTCGGTTTAGGAGGACTTGTATTACGCTTTGAGCGTTTGGCCTTAATGCGTGCCGTTTTGTTATTCTAGGATACTATAAGGTTGTGAGTGGAGTTAGGTAATACTGCAGGAGTGCTACTAAGGGTGCTATATAATATAAAACGTGAAAATTATCGCAAAAGATACAAAATAAACAAACCACGTTGAAAAAACGTTACCGTTTTTGAAGTCCGCGCAAATTCGATAATTACATACCGTACAACCTGTAGGCTACTTGAGAGTAGTTTAAGTTGTTTTGGTCTCTGTCATCGGTCTAGATATGAGAGGGGGGTACGTATTGATGTGTGATTCATGTAGTAACTTATTCGGGACAAATAGTTAAAGGATTTGACAGGAAAATTAATTTTTTATGATTTCCAATTATGTGATTATTGATGAGATAGTTTGAAAACTAAACCTGTACTAAAAACGTTGTAGTTCACTCTTGGCCAGTTTGACAGTTGGACTTTCGGCTTAATTTTTAATCATTTTATTTATCCTTATTTACAGTATAGAAAATATGCTTCTTCCTCCACACCAAACAGTATGAACATTTTAGTACGCATTATAAAATAAACTACAGAATTTGTTTGTGTCCTTGAGTCTAAAATTTTCAGGGTTGTCCCAAATGAGTGGTCAAATAACCAGAAGAAAACAGCCGACCAATAAACCTAAGTAACCCACGTTTGCTTTTCTCTTAAAACGACGGTCCATGTTCAGTCCTCAGACGAACTGCAGGTAGAATGATTAAAAAAATGAAAGTAAGACATAAAACGTTGGAATTAGGGTTAGTCCTGAAATTTCACAGAGACTCTTTCTTAGCAACCTCTGCAGACATCTTGAAGTGGAATTTCAGTGTATGTGTTAGAACGTAAATTAATCTTATAATAATTTTTTAATTCTGTATTATGTCTATGAAATCTCACATTTTTTGTCCCTGTCGTGGGACGCCGATTCACTGCTAATAATCACAGAAGCCCATTGTACTAATGCAATTATTCCTGTCCACAGTAAAATAAAGCCAGCGTTGCCTTCTTTCTGGGTGCGACAAAAGTAGGTGCATACATCAACGATCATATACTACTTGACATGAAGTAAAGCTTGCAGAACTACTCTTTTACTACTTCACACAGATATTCCGGTCTACTCAGCTACGGAATGAATACTATAATTTTAGTCGCTCTAGATCGGTGAGAGGGAGGGAATTATGAGGTACTTCAGTCTGAAAGAGTTCGCTGAAATAGACTTAGGTAAAACTCCGTAGCTACCCTCTGTAGTTGATCATGATTATGTTCTCCTCTTGGTGTTGGAAGCATGCAATCGTATTCTTTCAGACAGAGAGCAACAATGTAGAAAATTCCAGATACCTACCTTTTTCTCTCTAGGTAGACTTTGCGATACTAACATATTTGCTGTTGGCAGTGGAGTGATTCTGTTAACAGAGAACAAAGGTCATCTACATATAAGTTTCCCATATGTCTTTGGAGCATCTGACAGAGTTGAGCGTTGAATTCTTTACTATGAAGTAGAACCGATGGGTATGACGTTTGATGGATTGATTAAGAAATTGATTAAATGGAAGGGAAGTGTTTAGTAGCTAATGATCGCCCTGCCCTGTCTATCTAGTACATATAAGTTAATAGAGTGACACAAAGCCGTTTACTTGGGTCATTCATCTACTCATACTCAGGTCAGTGCAGAGAAGTCACATAGTTCATATTCCTTTTCATCCTAAAAGACCATTCAAAACTGTCGGCACTAAAATAAACCCAAAGGAATATCATTTTAGCGCAAAGCACGGGATTATGTTGGTACAGGTCTGAAACCTAAGTTGTGGACACTGGTGAATTTACTGACAATAGTCCATTTTGGGTACTCGAAAATTATATTTATCATATTACGTTTAATCGTTAAACTAAAATCCGTAGAGCACATAACAATCTAACACTGTGTGCCATAACTAACGGCAAGCAGTAGCTGTCTTTATGATGGTGATAGGCAGTTTTGTGGCCGATAGACATAGTAATATATTTAGCTGTGTTCAAAGACGTTAACTACAACTTGCACTAATTTACTAGTGCATCTAGGAGGGATTGAAGAACTTGCATAGCATTTTAGCCTGTTACTTTACGCTATATTTTAATACTGGAGGTTTAATGATCGAAAGGAGCTCACTGATACACAGAAATAGCCTTCTATCCATTAAATAATCATCCACCTGATGCTGAACTGTTGTTATTCGCAGTGACATCCGCGATCTTCAACAAAAAAGATAAAGAGCATATTATGAAAGAACAAAAGAAAAGCATAAATAAATAAATCTTTGGGGCTGCAGCAATGTATACGTCATGGTGTCTCTCAGAGTTAACTGGGTCCTCACATAAGTCAGCTTATTTATACAGCTAGTCAAACTAAATTTGGGTATTGAAGATTTCGTCGATGCGCCTAATACGTCTTTGGCGCTACGAGTGAGTTTTCTTTGCACATTGTTTGGTTGTTTGCCAATATTCGCTACCAGATACACTATTCAATGGCTTTAAAGAATAAACAAACAACTAAAATTCAATTTCATCACAGCTAAGTTTAAAAAAAAACTGTGTTCATTTGTGGTAATTTTAGCACTTACGTTTGAAATAATGGAGAAATAAAGTATGAAAATATACTCTACTAACTAAACCTCTGTAAGACACATTCAGTTACTTTTGAGTAAGACCAATCAATCTAAGCAATTGATGCTTTAACTATGAATTATATAATCAAGTAACTAGTCTATCCTCATCGCTAATTACCGAAGGCCACAACCTTATTCTGATTTCAATACATGAGCCAAAAGAAAGCCAATTAGTTTACATTAGATCATCAGAAATTTATTGAATACTTGATTGTTTAGGTTATCTACTACTATAAGTTCTCCCTAGTTAAAATTTACTTGACTCGTTCTAGATATAGCTAAAATTGACATGATATCCATCACCTTAGTACATTTTGCTTTCAGTACGTCCAATAATATCCTCTAAGATCCAGTTGTGTTCTGCACCTAACATGAGATTTCATATTAAGGCTGATGGTTAAATTTCATTATACGCCATATCTAACATATCGCTACTATGCACAGTGTTAAACAAGTTTTCACCCAATTTTTGTACCATATAACATAATGAGTTCGACAGAGCATTTCTCTACTTCTTCTATCCAGTGAGCTGCTGGTGATCAACTGATATGCGGTAATGTGGTCCTAAATAATAGGTTGAGTACTATTATTAATGTGTGGTGATTATCACATCGATTGGTACCGTTGTCGATGCTTTTCGTTGATGGACCTAAAAAAATACTAGTGTTGTTATTATCAACTCAAAAACGTAGCTGCAGAGCTTAAAGAACAACTGTTTGAGGCCGTTTCATGTCTTTTTGTTAATACTTCTGGATGTATTTGTTCCATACTTGTAGTCTTGTCGCTAAAGATAGGAATATGTAAGAAAAAGTAAAATGTGCATATCTAGGATTTGCTTTTCCTTACTTGTCGCTTATATGTGAGAAGGCAATGTTTCTTAAGCACTGATTGTCTAAAGGGGACATCTTACGAGTGTCACACTTCTGTTGAAGAAAGTACAGCTTCTCCCCCAGTTTCGAGATTTTCTGCTTTTAGTCTTACGGCTCTTTAAAAGACATCCATGACATGTCATGACTTACAAGAACGATTAGTCTAGCCAGTATAACCCGGATTACTTTATTATGATAGACAAAACTCACCATAACATCAAGCTAATAGTTACGGTCGGGTAAACATTGTATCTTTTAAATTGATTGCGTCAAGTATTTATCTTTTCTGCAAACAGTTAGTTGTATTTGTCTGTCATAAACCTTAATTACTGCATCAAGATAGTGAAAAAGTAGCAGTGTGAGTATCAGCAGTGAAAGTTATTGTATTATCATTGATAGTACAAAGGAATAAATACTGCGAAATACAGTTTTAAAAAAAGAGATGAAACCAAAGAATAAAAATCATGAAATAATTGAGCTAAAGCTTTTAGGAAAGATATACAGTAGACGTATCCGTTCCATTGTGACTGATTCCAAGTCATATGTACTGGATTAAGAATTCAGTGGATACTGGTCCGGTATACACTGCATTTTGAAGGATACCTTGAGTTGTCTGACGTTTGACTGAAAACTAACTTGTGGTCACTGTCTCCCACAGGTAATTTTACTCCTGCCTGGTCCACTAAACAGTACTACTGATGGGCAAGAACATTACTTGTTTGGTTTTTAGCAGGTCTTTAGTTTTATTTTCAACATCAACTTTGGTTTCTATCTTCATAGACAACAATAAAATCGAATTTCATTTGAAAATCCTCTTGTACATGGGATTGTGAACACAGGTCTCTCAGTTTCTCATTCTGAAATGCAGTAGCTACGTTTTGAATTAAGACAACCTATTTGTCTGTCCTGGATTTCTTTGGGTCATTGAAATCACTTTCAAACAATGCTTCATCATTAAAAATTTCTGTGATGAATATCACACTTTAGGTAATAACTGACATCTGAATGCACATTTTTCGGAAAGAGTAAGTGACTTGTACGTTTCATTATCAAGGTTTTGTATATCATAAGTCCACTATAGCTGTCAATGATCTAGGTAACTATAGTTATTAGAGTACGTAAACACTCTATCTCTTATTGGTTAATGTAATTCCAAACAAGCTTGGAGGCATGAATTTGTGTTTAATCAGATTCATAGCATACACCAGAAATACTCAAATTTTCACTTAGAATATGTTGAAAGGCAATCAGAATCACTAAGCAGTAGCAAAATAATTATAGACAATAACCGATCAGATCTCTTTCTATCAAAATCATCTGTTAAACACTTTTAAAGGAGTCTCAGTAGCTCAATTCATTTTAAAGTATACTCTGGTGATGCTGTTTACGAAAACAATAAATGCTTCATAAATAAGCAGTCTGTTTCGTAGGATACTACACTTAGTCTTTTTCCTGAGCTACAAATTTCTACCCCCGAGCTTGAAAAAAAAAAGCCCAGAAGAACAATACATAGTTGTAGTCTCGACAGTGTTTAAGAACAGCATGACAAGAGTGAATAAACTTATAAAGTTTCCTAACACAGTATTTAAGAATTAAAATTAAAGCAGCTTTTTGCCGTACCTCCACATCAGTCTTTTAGATTCACATCACTTTCAAAAAGCTTTTATCTTTCCTAAAAATGCCTTTTAGGTGCTTTATAAACTTTCTACGCACGCACTGCGCTGAAACTGTTTCTGTTTCGACTCCATCTTGAAAAAGACGGGCAGGAATAACTTTGTATCGAATAAATCGTTATTTTAACTGACTCTAAGTAGAACTTATCCTGTCCAAGAACTATATATACTCATTGTTACCAACAAAGCCGCTACTATTGTTATTACTTTAGAAATGAGTACTGAAAATGCCTCTTCGAAAAATTGGGAGCTTACCTTATATGAATTACATCGTAAACCCCAAGAGCCTATTACTGATGGAACAGTTATTGCCGTTAGTCCAAGAAGCCTAAAAAGTGAACTGATGTGTCCAATATGTTTGGATATATTAAAAGTGACAATGACAACGAAAGAATGCTTACATCGCTTTTGTTCTGAGTGCATTATCACCGCTCTTCGTAGTGGTAATAAAGAATGTCCAACATGTCGTAAAAAGCTTGTGTCAAAAAGGTCGTTAAGAAGAGATCCTAATTTTGATGCACTGATTGCAAAAATTTATCCTAGTCGTCAAGTATGTGTAATTCTAATCCTTTTATGTTGTTTTGCATTGTACTTTTTGCCATGTTTGTCTTGTTTTTGTGTATATATCAATTGTAGGTTTTGTGGAGCTGTAGGATTAGTGCTTAAAGCATGTGTCCTGGGTCCACTAAATTAAGTTTTTGACGCTATTCCATTTACGCCGGTTTATCTGGCCAGCTAATATCACTAATATTTAAGAAACGTAACCTCTTGCTGTCTATGAAAAAACGTGTACTCTGTAACTAAGATGTGTTAATGATATTATTATGTTCATTAACGACATCATAATACATTAAATATTAAACGACTGTTCTGGTCTTTTTACACAAATCTAGTTGATGTTGCGCTTAAAAACTTTCACTTCAGAGATTACCTATTTACCGAACAATAATCAGTCACTGTCGGCTCTTCAGAACATTTATTTCTGATCTTTTTAGTTCGAATGCCTAAACGTTGTCATTTAAGATCTAGAAGCCTGATTACTTTTGTTAGATTGATTTTAAAATTATGATTTGTTAAATGGAAGCGAATAATGTTGCTTCATGGCCTATTTAGACTAGATTAAACTATACTTTAGTTTAAATGTACTTTAGAGTGTTTGTAAGCAGGAAAAAAACATCCCAGAAAAGCAGGCCAATATAACATTTTCTGCAGGAGCATTTGATAAACAACCGAAAGCGGCTAGTCAACATTAATTGCTCTTCAGTTTTGTAGTCTTTATATGACGTGCTAATTGTGCCAGTTGTAGTTTTTCTTAAATCGAACATATTCTAGGCTGCTTAGAATAATGTAGGCGTTAACACTTTATTGTAAACGTCACTTCTAAATTGTAAGTATGACTTAAAACTAAGTACATGAATCTGTATATAGTAAATGAGTTAAATTCGAATATTTTTCCCGTACTATTTGTTTCAAAAAAAAAACAACATTGAAATATGTGACTTTTTTTTTCGAGAAGTGTATTCACATGAAATTGGATATCATCCATTTTGATCAATGCTCTGAACTTATAACTGTAAGATATGATCGGAATTTATCGAAAAAATGTTCTTCATTTACTTAGCTATGTAGTTATTTCAGTAAAGTTGGAGTTGTTTTTTTCTTTTCAGTTGTTTGAAATGCATAAATCGATTTCTAGCAAGTTTCATTTTATTATCAGTTTTTATTTCATTTCCATTTTTATCATCAAAAAGGAGTATGAAGCACATCAAGGACAAAATTTTAGCACGTTTAAATCGTCAACATTTAAGTTCAGCATTAACACGTTCACTAGAACAACAATTAGGGTTAAATGGTAATAATAGTAATAGTGTTGGCAGTGGAAGTAGATCACGACATATGATCAATACTGGACGTAATCAAACATTAACCAGTCATAGTAATGCTAACAATGGTGGTGAGGTACATACAGATGCTGGAATAAGTGAAGAAGATACCCCATCAAATGTAAGTTTTTTCTCGAAATTTTTATTAATTATGTCGTACCTATGCCAGAATGAGTTATGTTTCCTTTTGGAAGCTAGCAGAAACTAGTTATAGTACTTCATATCACACCTATGAGTATTATGTTTAAAGGACTGAAACAGGAAGGGTATTTGGTCAGTTATAGTCAGCACAGGACACCTGGAGCAGATTTGAATCAGGTGAAGTCATCATGTTACATGTGAACAACAAGATGTAGTTAACAATTTGAATAGGAAAGAATTCGAGATGATTGTCGTGTCAATAGCAGTAAAGAAGATTAAACATAAAGATTATCATTTTAAATGAAGAAATGAATCTACAAAATATGGGAACAACATAACACTGAATCTATCTTTCGACTTACTTTATGAGCCAATGTTGGATATTGGGGTAGATGGTGAAAAGAGATTACGATTTATTAATTCTCTTAAGAAGACAACTTATAGGTGTTGTTATGTTTCTTGATAAATGTTAGTAGATTTTCTACTGATCAGTATGCGACACTAGGGAATTTATTATTCGATTTCGTTAGGTAATTTTTTGGAGTCTAGTTAAATTTAATCATAATCTTTATGACGAATCAATATCAGCTAGAAAACCTTTGATAACCACTGAATAGTGGATAGCGTTTTTCAGTTCGAGGTTCACTTAGTCACTTAATTATATGTATATCCTGTAGTATTTGTCCTATAAAACTGATTTCCATACTGTTAAGCAACTTAATAGTGAAAACCGATTTCTATAGCAATTATTTGTTGCTGATATTTCCTTGTTGTTAATTGACTGAGTGGAGTGTGGTAAGATTCTTGTACAGTTTTAATACTTTCGTAATTTTCATTGTGATAATGCCTGGTTGGTGATGTAATCCGGAATATACATTTAGTCATATCTGAGTATCGCCAACTGAATAAGCTGGAGTTCTAATTAGCAACTGAAAATCAGATATATATTTTTTGTGCTAACGGTATATTTGTGGGCTTTAATTGGAGTTGCAGACAACATCACTAGCCACCGTTCTCTCTATTCGAAGTAGACTGATGATATGCGACTCTAGGAGCACTGAAATTGTACTATCCTAAGTACGCAGTACCAGCAGAAACATTCATCTCTCTCTTCTCAAAATGACTAGTTATTCTACAACAGTAATAGTAATTTAAATTTTGATATAAGATGGTTGGAGATCGTCGAGAAGAATCCATGAACGTAGGTCCTACTCTAGTTAAAACTCATCGCCAAGGAACACCTAAAATCTTGAAGCAGCTGATATTCACCTTAAGATTCGAACTCACATCATTCAGCGTCTCCATATATGACAGTCATCCACTGGGCACTCAATTCGGTCGACAGAATTCTACCGCCACTCAAATAGAACTAAACAAATGTGATATTAGTCACCACTCATTAAGCACTCAATATAGTATAAATTTCTTCAATTCCAGTGTCACTACTTTTCTCATTCTTACTTCACATCACTTCTACTCTTCTTTTCAGTTTGTCGGTAATGGTGCTTGTTCAACACGACGTATTTCTACATCCCAACACAATCAACTAGCTAATAATTCCGATACTGAAAGTGGAATGGATACAAATTCGATTGGTGAAAATAGTTCTGTATCCGATTTACCAGTTGTACATTATCGCAATAATCTGTCAGGCACATCCTCTATGTCGACTACTGTCGCTGGTGCAGTTTTAGATTCAAATCATCCTCCTACTCAATATAATTGTTCGGTTGATCGAAATAATTTTCAAAACAATACTGTTTCTGTTAATGCTGCTACTAATAATAACAGCAGTAGTATTTTACATAACAATAATTTATCGTCGTCTATGTTATCGCCATCTGTATTTCCTGAAATTGAAGTATTGTTAAAACCACATCCACGTTATTCTTCGCAGTATGCTGCTGCTACTTCAGCTGCTGTGACGTCATCCACTTCCTGTAGTCCATCTACATCAACAGGACATCGAAATAATAATAGCAACAATAATACTAATCATAATAGTTATAATAATCCTAATTGTAATTACAGCGATCAAGGAAATAGTTTAATCAAATATCTTAAAGCTCCAACAATAACTACAGGTTAGAAATGAATACCTTTTATTTCTTCACTTAGTACTGTTGTCTTTTTTGTGATTTCTCTATCAAATACATATTAATGTGTGCAGCGTAGAACCATACTCTTGGATGAGGGATAGTAGGACAGAGAATAGTTTGGGTCTGCGATCATCCACGGGTTGAAAATTATTTACATTGACTACTATTATTAAAACAATTTCTCTATGCTTTATATGTTAACGTTTACGGGTAGTGTTGTACGCGTTATATACGGTTAATGCTCCACAATAATACACTGTAATACGATAATTGATCAGTCACTTGACCACACTAAATCCGATTTTACGATCAGGAATTCTAATTACGACAGAACAATAAAATAATAGCACAGTCATGGACACGAGCAGAATTAGGAGTTAAAATATTTTATTTTATATTGACTTTGAAATATGCCCTTCTTCGCTTCTTAACCAGTCTCAGTTTAATTGATAAATACATCACTATCATTTTTCTAAATGATACTATAGCTATATTCACACCTGAAGTCTCCAGTTACATCCTGGTTACCCAATATTTTCAGACAACCTGACTAAAAAATCTATGTAAGCTGCCTAACTCTTGCCAAAATTGGGAAGCCATAGTTAATTTAAATCGATCTAAATCTACTGGACAGGATGGACTGGTGGTTTTCAATCATGGTTGTACGGGTTTTAGCACTTAGGTTGGCTGATATTTTGGCTAAATTTTGAGAGTTGGATGTAATTCCGTCTAATTGTTGTCGATCACTGATTTTCCCAGTGTATGAGGAAGGTCAAAAGTTCTCTAGTGATGAAACGGGGGAATAAGTTTGATGAATATAGTGTCTAAAATATTAATTCCAATAATTGTCGGATGCTTAACGAAGACTCGTGAATTGAAAACTCGGGAAACTAGACTGTTTTTTACTTGACTGTGGACATGTTGATCAAACATTCACGCTTCATTATATTCCAGAACATAGACCTACTTACTAACGTCCCACGATAGTTGTATTTCTTGACTCTGTGGACCGCGATGTTCTATAACAGTGTTTGTCATTGAAAGGTGTCCTGAGGAAGACATACATCTTGTAAAGACATTTTACACCAACTCAATTAGTCGAGTCAGAGCTTATGACGAACTGCCATCTGTACTTGCAACCTCATGAGGTGGCCTCAAGGGTCGAGTTACATCACCTTAGGTTTTTAACTATAAATTGCGCCTATCTCACAGACATTAGCTAAAACGTGTAGACTTCCTGATATCATTCAAGCAAACAGTGTGAATTGTTTGATTTGGATTGTGGCTAGCAAGAGGAATCCAGGGCGTGCGTTTTGTCTTATTTGGGACTCGTCAACTGGATGTACCTGCATCCAAATGCATTCTAATTATAAACAGTGTAAATGGAATCGTGTCATGATATGAGTTGACTAACTATGACCTTTTTCCAAGCTACTTTTATGGTGACTATCATAACACATTTGACATTAGTTGGAAATGCGTTACACACACATACATATACATATACAGAGTAACCCACTCAATGGTTTCATCACATCCGAAGAATGTTTCGAAGGCATATATTGTCGAAGACTAACAGTTTACTCATGTCTACTCTTTTTAAATGTTTATTACAGATATACTATATTTAAGGGCGAATCGCTGTCTAATATAGTTCCAACTCAATAGATAAGAAATCATCGCTCCATACTAATAAATCGAACTAAAATCTATGTTATTTTCGAATTTCATAACATGTTGCTTTTCTCTTATTACATTGTGAAGTAATTCTTCATCTTTTTTCTTCCAACTCAGTTGATCACTTATGCAGGTATTTAACTGTACGTATTAATCTCCAAAGAATGAACAGAGAAGTATCTGGTAAGTATAATTGTAATTACGTTTAATCCACACTGTGTTTAAATTAAGCATCTGTAAGTATTAATTAATATTAATCTGGTCTAAATATTCTATTCTCTTAAATATTCACGAAGTACTGTGCAATCTAGGGCATTATATATATATATATATATATATATATATATATATATATATATATATATATATATATATATATATATATATATATATATATATATTATTGCTCAGCAATCCAATCCGTTCTACTTTGTGGATGTGAAACATGGTCATTAAAGATAAAGGATATTCGTAGGCTTCCAATATTTGGTCATAGATGTCTTCGAAGCATAGCTTGTGTTTGCTAGGACCACCGAGTAACCAATACGTGGATTAGGAATAGAGGTAAGCAGTTGGTGAAGTAGTGAATCTTCATCAACCTAAGTGATTAGGACATATGTTACGTATGCCTAACCATCCCCTACCTCGACGAGCGATTCTGTCTGATGTAGGAGTAGGTTGGAAAAAAGCTAGGGGTGGTCAAACCAAAACATGATACCAGTTCACGAAGTCATTGACAATTGGGTTGAGCCATGTTAATAGGTGCAGTCTACCTGATTGGGGTCCGCGTGAGGATCGTAACCAATGGTTAGAGACTTTAGGCGATATGGCTCAAAATCGTTCGCAATGGCGCAAGTGCATCCACCCCTTGTCCTTCTCCGAATTCTAAGCTTCTGAATCGATCATAATTTTCTGTTTGCTGAATTATATTCTCTTGCATCTAGTCTTCGATCCTTTCCATGAATACTAATCCTGTTACTATCTCCTCTCCTCTACTCTAGGATTTGATCTGACAACTTCATCTCTATCTGCTAATTAAAGCATGAGGAATTGAACTAATGTACGCACGTACCAAGTTCTACGTTGTAGTTGCCTGATATATATATATATATATATATATATATATATATATATATATATATTCTGAAATTCCCTGCAAAATTCAACCCAATTTACTGGCACATTCATAATGATGCAACAATTAGCACTTATACGAATAAACAAATTTAGCAGAAATAAATTCATGGATGGCATTAAAATTTAAAATACACAAGATACAGGTGTATGGAGTTTACATGGGAGTGTGTAATAGTTCACTCTTAACTGGATGATACTTTGTAATCCTGTGAACCCAGAACCGCCTATCTCTACATTCGTTGATGGCTTCGATAGGAATGGGTGGACAGGAAGCTAGGGGAAGCCAAACTTAAATGAAACCAGTCTATAAAGTCGTTAATTGTTAGTCTCAGTCATATTGGTTGGTGCAGACCACGTGATTAGTGTCCGCACTACTATCGTAACCACTGATTGGAGAGATTAAGGGAAGTGGCTAGGAATCAATTGCAACAACATTGATGCATTAATTCTTTGTCTTCCCTTGAGTCCTGAGTTTTAAAGCGATTAATTTCTTTTTTTTTTCAACCGCATCATCTATGGCTAATCTTTTTTATTACCACTGATATTACTAGGAGTCTGGTATTGATCTTACGGTGTTAGTGTAGTGTAGTTCGACCGTTGCTGCTACTTTGAAGTGGTAGTCGAGTTTACCTATCTAGATGAGTCCAGTAGGGCTACATTAGCTAGAACAACCACTTATTAAGGTCCTGTCGTGCAAAACAAGTCGGTTGAAGACCGACAAGACTAAAAACAAAAAACTTGAGATCCTGGGGGGGGGATTTGTTACTGCCAACTATGCAGAAGTGTAATGGTAGTAAAGTGTTTCCCTCAGACAACTAGCATGGCATGAAGCTTGGAATCAGAATACGTCAGCCTGAAAAATGGACGCCTTACCCTACTTCACGGATTTCATCTCTAGCTGCAAAGGCTTAAACAAATATGAACCCAACTCACGAAAAACTACTTGTAAGAAGGTCGTGTGTGACGAGTGCCTCGAAAAGAAGGACCCTTCCATAGTGTGGGGAATCAGGAAGTCGTAACTCATACCTGGACCAATCCATATATGTAGCAGGTTCTCGGTTGCTGATAACTATTTGATTGATCAACTGTGTATAGTTTAATAAGCATGTGTAATATTTAATTTCTGTGTATATGAATTTATCCAACTATTTACTCTTATTTTCTTTTCATAGATGAAAGTGTCCGATTCGTCCTATACAGTTATCATGAAAGTACAAATACTTATCAATTATTAGATTCACATATGTCTATAGAAGAAATTAGTCGTGATCAGTTTCATGGTATGAATTGCCTTGATTTATATTATGCACGAGATGATCTCTTAGATGATAATAATCAATGAAGAAAAAGAAAAAAGAATATTTAATCAAAATTTATTGAAACATAGAACAATAGTGAATGCTAAAATTCATTTAAACAAATGTGTATGTATACAATTGATCAGTAGTCACTTAGTAATATTAAATAGTGTTGACTTTGACAGTAATAGAAATAATGCTATCTTGTAATAACACATTTATATGTTCTTTTTTTCATTGTAGGTCAGTATTTATCTGATCTAGATTAATTTTTTGTTTTTGTTTTCGTTTTTAAACTTCTCATGTATAGTATTCAATCTTATTGTTATCTGTTATTGTTTAATTATTTGATTTTCACCTTAGCTTTTATCCTTTTTTAGTATTTGTTCTGTTTATTTTGTTTTAGTTTGTTGATACAATGTGGTTAATGTATCAACCAATGGTTAATTATAGTGCTAATACTACTACTACTACTTTTACTATTCATGATGTGTTACATTGAAATATTATTATAGCACTTATCAAATGTACTTTTTTCCTAAATCATATGTTGTACTAGTTAACTCTTATTAATAGTGAGTGAAATTGTATTAATGATTTGCTATCTTGAATATATTTATTGTATGTTATGTTAATCTATGAGATATTATTCAGTTTATTATTAACTTATGATTTCCTCATCTCTGTCCTCTATGTCTTCTATTTGCATATATGCATAGATACACTTAACTACTCTGTACAAAAGTGTTTCCCTTTAAAAATTATATCATGCATACATTTATTATTAGCATGCAGTTAGTCATGTTTGCCTTATTATTGATAGAAATGTTAGAAAGAGAAGGTAGAGATAAGGTATTCTATTTCATCATTTAGTCAACAGTAGTTACAGATATATTACATGTTAAAATGTAACAAACGATTGGTTTGTATTGCTCATTCATTCTATTTGTTAAGACAGACAGATACAACGTAGGACCAGGCACATAAGTGCATCGGTCCAAGTTGCCACACCTCAACAGCATAGCAAGATGATCACCGAATTCATAGAATCAGTTACTTTAATGGTGGTAATATATAAAAGGAAGATTGCATATAAGGATATAATATGTAGAGAGAGAGAAAAAAATAGTTTGTAGAAAGAAAGGTAAAGTAATTTTAGTTCCAAGGTGTACGTGAAGACAAAGAATGTATACACTTACGCCATTGTGATCGATTCTGAGCCATGTCACCAAGAGTCTCCAACCACTGGGTACGGCAGTCACGCGGACCCCAACCAGGTAGTCGACATCTACCAATGTGGCTCATGACCAGAAGTTAGTGACTTCAACGACTGATGCCACGTTAAGGACTTTATTTAATTAATAACATCAATTACCCACCAAATAATAATCAAATATTACTAACGCTTATAAAAGTCCTTACACAACTCCTCAATGCTTAACCAAAACACGAGAAAAAGGCGCTGATTTACCTATACTTAACCTACATAAACCTTAATTCTATGCATCGGTTACATGACCACAGTACGATAAACAAAGTAGTAAGGTACTATTATTCACGAACTATAATAATCCCACTATTATTCAATAAGTCAAATGAAAGTACAAATAGGGTAATATAAAGATCATGTAAGCAAAATTATTTAATGAGTATATAATAAAAATAGAAATCATAGTTCATTGAAGAAAGAAATTCTTACAACATCACCATTTTAAGTGATTCCGTTCCTGTATGACACTTTTCACTATTAAGTAATACTATGTACGACAATATTTACAGAATACATAATTAGGATGTATTAGAATCTTCCAGTTGATTTGTCAGGGATTAAAACTAGTTGGGTACACCGAACTGATGAGTCCTAAATGAGACGAAACACGTATCCTGGATTTTACTTATCAGTCAAAATGCAACTTAAACAATTTACAGAATACCTTAGAGTCAATACATTACGTTGATTCCTCTCAATTTATTATCATTGTAATTTAACTGATATATGAACAAATAGGCTAAAATAAACAGTGATCCGTGATCATCAGACTGCTTGACCCTAACTTTGTGGCTCGTCTACGAATCAGCCACCCTACAAATCATCACAAACCGACCTACTCCCATGAATTTCTTTCACTTGCATAGATATAATACATGGTAACTTTGGGATTGGGAAATACGACATTTGTAAGTTTATGATGTGTATTGACTGGCAAATATTGGCTGTCGTGAATTTTTTCGAAACATAACTCATGTACGATCCTATTACTGGATGGATCATGCTGAGACAAAACTAAGAGTTTGGTAGAGATCTACACCGACTTATGTTAATGTGTGGCGTTACTGATTGAAATGGATGGAATATTTGTTGCAAGTGCTTATCTACTACCGTATGTATTCGTGGTTGGGATAGGAGTCATCTGGAAAATTGGATTGAATTTTTTTTCTATCAACTTTCGTACATAATATGGCCATCATTTCCACATAAATCACTTAGTAAAGGTATAATTTACAAAGATTTTCGTTATATATTATTCATTGCCACGAAAATGTGAATCGTTTTTGCTGAACTGACTAATTAGATGTTAGCACACGACGATACAAAGAAATTATTTATGTTTGATTGAAACTTCGGTCATTCTAGAATGATACGCTGAAACTTAGAAAATTAATTGTAGATTATTGAACATCTGTGTGAAATTGTGCAATAGATTTAATTAGAATAAAGTGTAGCGCATATTCATTAAACTATTTACACATGTATTCTATTTTTCATATTTAAACACTGAACAATATAAATAGCCGAGGACATTAAAACATATTGACAATTCTAAAGCACTTCTATGCACTTAATCACGGGGATTGGAGCGTAAATGTATTCTGCCTTAGCTACATTAACATGTTTATTGCCAACAGTTGTGAATAAATTCAGACACTTGTATGAGACTGCTATAGCTTTCAAACTGTTTCTTCGATATGGCTGTTATGTTTACTGTTTATTTAATGTCTAGTGATCGCAGTCGTAAACACCTTATTCAAATCTAGGTTTAAACACATATATTCAGAAGTACTTTATAAGTGCCATTCACTTAGTCCATTCAATGTATGTGCTATCATAATTTGGTATATTTAAAAGCTATCACAGTGGTGTATTTAGCCACTTCTAGTTGGCATAATGAACATTTCCTACTACATATTATAAACAAGTTGGCTTCAGGGAAGCTTTTCTACATTGTTGGCTTAATTCATCCTTTAGTTAGATCTGAGACCGCATTTCCCATGAATACTAACACTAATTACAACCAACTTTCGATTAATAGCTGAGTGTTTAGGAATTTTTATATAGTATTGTACACACCTCATAACGAAAATTTAACCGTGTTTATAGTTACGCGTAATATTATATATTAAATAGGGTACTTCATACATTCATGTTCCAACGCTTGTCTCAAGTTACTTGATAGTAGTATAACTTGTGTCAAATAAAATGTTTCTGTTTTGCTTATTTGAATTAAGGTGATTTTGTGGAGATAAGTATTGAGTTTGATTGTTTATGTTCGTCACAGATTAATGTTAGTTGGGTACCACTGAAAACCAAGGGTCACAGGAGTGAGACAGTTATCACTACTGACAGTAGATAAAAGTTACACCATACCACCATTTTAAATCATTGAGAGGGTTATGAACTAATCTTGGCATTGTCCTAATAAAACCTGATAAAGGATGTGGAATGGTTGTTATGGACAGAAATGATTACAAAACTAAAATGTTAATCATTCTAAGTGATCAAAGTAAATTTGCGCCTGATTTTAAGCTTGATGGAATCAATAAATTAGAAAGGAAAGCAGATTTGTAGAGGCCTAGACTATCCTCTGAACATATCATCTTTTAAATTATTCATTTATTTGTATCAGTGTGTTCAGGTTGTGATTGAACTCTTGCCTTTTCTAGTCTGTTTGGATCTTGGTTGCTTGTTAAGTTAGTTGGGTTCCAAAATACGTTCCTATCTAATTCTTCGTATTGATTTGCATGCATCCGCTAACTGTACATGTGCGTGAAGTAAGTTGATATACGACAATTTATGTACATAAGATTTATATCTAGCTGGACTTAATACAACTACAATTCAACATGTGCAGTTCTCACAACAGACGTCGTACGTGGTTTTCTGGTCATCCGACAATAGTTATTTCTACGAATTCACATTCAATGAAACCGCTAAACATGAACATTATCAATAAAGAAGAGTTCAATTTCTTAAGACTTATTGGTTCTGAACACCCAAAATTATATGGATAACTGGAAATTCACAAAATTAACCATCCTCAACGTCCAAATTTATCAATGTGTCAATCACCTAAGCATAATTTCTTTGAAGGATTCGTTTGAGTCGGATAATTATTTATCTGTTATTGAGATCAATGAAGAGTCATTTGTGTTTTTTTGATGTAAATCCATTGTTTACTAATAGTACTTCTTGACAAGACTTTTGATATTCTATGTGACTATCTTATCAAGTAACCTTTC
This sequence comes from Schistosoma japonicum, assembly GCA_025215515.1. Taxonomy (NCBI): domain Eukaryota; kingdom Metazoa; phylum Platyhelminthes; class Trematoda; order Strigeidida; family Schistosomatidae; genus Schistosoma; species Schistosoma japonicum. The sequence continues at coordinate 38,645,358 of CM046064.1, read as the reverse complement.
AATACCCATTCTGTTAACAATCATTTGTATGTGCCTGATAAAATCCAATTCATATTGATGGAGTTACTTTAGGTAGTCCTTTAGGGCCATTGTTAGCTGATGTGTATATGGTATACGTGAAAAAATGTAGCTAAAGATTCAATAGATGAGATGTGTCTTTATAGGAGGTTTATCGATAATACCTTAGTTATTTTTGATAAATTTCCGGTTGTTAATAGTTTACTAAATACACTGAACAACTCTTGAAACCATATTACTTTATCATATAAAGAGGAGATGAACAATCAACTTATTTTCCTAGATATATAAATCAGTCTCAGGGAGGTAGGTTTAATAAACGTTACATCTACATATAACTTACATGAACAGAGCAGTATCTAAACTTTCATAGTTATTATCCAGTACATTATACAAATGGTTTTGTAAAAGGTTTATTCATTAGAATCATGCATAAATGTACAAATGACACTACTGAATTAAACGGAATTCTGTTAATACAAACACTGATGCGGAATAAAAGCCCAAAAACGTTTCTAAATCATTAGAAAGACAATAATAAAAGTTTGTTAAAACCTACTATATTTCTAGTATCTATGACACCCGTCTATATCACCTTACCATCCATTCGGGATTCAAACAGTTATTCAACTCATATGAAATCAATTAATCATAAATGTCAACTGAATATTGAAGGTAAACTTGACACAAACAAAAAGGTAGATAAACAGAATATTTGAAAATTATCAATCTTTTACAAAACTTCAATATATATACACATAGACCGTCTAGTAAACAATACACATGATACCTTTTTACAATGTTCTGATAATTTATGTAGAGAATTATAAACAATTCATGCTTATAATCAGTTCTTCTTTGTAATTAACACTTAATGAACAATGGATAAAGATAAATCATGCATAAAAAGTTAACACTATTAAACCACCTTAAATGTTTTAATAAAGTATTGTGTTGTATGATTTCTTTGTTTCCAAGTTAAAATTCTTATTATCTTTGTTTAACTTAATTCATTTAATGAACACCTACATTAATTGAACTATTTATGAAAAATTATCATCAAAAGATATTTATATATACAAAATATAGATTGATTTCAATGATTCTATTTAATGATTGAACTATGATAGTCATGTTCATCTGCTACCGCCTACCGCAAGATAAGTAGATTTAATCTATGCAGAATAAGTCAATATTATGATATTTTTGTATTATAGAGTGATATCATATAAGCAGTATACACTGTGTGTTATTTTCATTTGCTGTTACTTTAAAGAAAGTTAATATCGGTAATTCAATAACAAATACAATGAGTAGTATACATATACTCATAATAAGTAGTTCTCTACAGATGACTTAGTGTAACTAATAATTATACACTTAATTTAAGCAAGAATTATCAATCGTGAAGATAATGTTGGAAGCTATGATTCATGTAGTCAATGAAACTGGATATATACCATCTGTAATGGATGATGATTATAAATGTATTATGAAATAACTAAAAGTTTTCAACTTATTAACCGAATGTCATCATACTCAATGTGAATAGATGATCCTTTATATGATGGAAGTGAGTAAATATTAGCCACTTCTAAGCTGAAACAAATCATATTGTGAAGAATAATAATTGGATTAGTAGTGCTTAGTAGGCGAAAACAGAGTGGGTCATAAAATATTACATACATTACTTCCAAGCATCAATTTGCACATCCTCCGCGTTGTCTGGACTGTATCGTTTATCAGCCTGCTTCTCTTGGTTGTTCTCGATTGTCCTCTGTATTTTGAGCATGCTTCACCTCTTGCCCTCTCGCAACTCGTCTCGTCTGCTGTTTACTGATTCTTCCTAATTTCCTTTGACGCTCTGCTACCTACTACCTACTACTTATTGATGACTTATAAGTAGTATCCACCACAATACACCAACTGATGTTTAGTTACAAGTGACTTATGTGAATTATGAATGACTAAAAGTTAATCACAGACCAAACTGGTTTATAATGACCAACTGATTTGATTAAATGAATTGATATGATAAGTAAGAAGAAATTACACTTAACAAAATGAATCAGAGAAACAAATTGCTACTTTTCTCACTGTCTTTAACCTCACTAAATCACGGAAATATCAGAAGATAATTACTGGGCAGTGAATAGAAATAATAATTACTAAGAATTAGCTACAGTTGTAAGATACATACTGAATAAACCTTGTATTTGATGGCAAGTTGATTGGATAGTTTACTCTGATTATTTCGCCTGTGAAATGATAAATCGAAGCTTGAAGTAGGAAGAAATACTTTTTTACATTTGTCAATAGCTAAAAATTTTTGTATCTAACAGAGCTACTTTCCACCATTCATGGTCCTTTGCTTTTATACATCTTATTAGGAATAGTAGTGTAGATAAATTCACTTTGATTTCCAGTTTTGTTTTAGATATTTCTTTTTCTCAAACTGTAATCTCTATATTCAACTATTCCCACTATTATTACGATTATTATTATTATTACATTAATCGGATTCCTTTGTCATTCATCTTGTTAATTTTAGCTTATCTTGAAAATGTGTTATAATAACTTGGGGTAAAGTACATCTGTCTCAGACCCAACTTTGATTAAGATTAAACCATTAGAAAAAAGTGAATATTTAATTATATGTAAACATTAGGATGAATTTTCAACTCCACGTGGATTTGTTATGGACGATTTTCACGGCACTTGACACGAAACGAACGGAGTTAGAATCTAGGTGTGAATATCAAGATTGGGACGCAGGTACATCTAGTCGATGAGTCCCAAATAGGACGAAACGTGCATCCTGGATTCTGTTCGCCAGTCACAATGCAACTTGAAGAATAGATGTGAACAGAACAAAAATACTCATCTGAACAGATTTCATTTCATTTTGTTCAGTACTGCTTTGTTGCAACATACTCTATTTACGAAAGTACCTCTTCATAAAACTATAATCATCATTTAGTACTATTCTGCTCTTTTGCCTTTGTTACTATCTGAGTTCAAATAATTGCTACTCATATACATAAATTACGCTCAATTTCACTTCGACAAATTATTAATCAGATAGTAACCCAATGAATTCTGTTTTAGTAAAAAATTTTGTGAATGATCTTGAAGTGACAGTGTTTAACCATGATATTTTGATAATACATTTATTATGAGGAATAGCGAATATCATGTAAAATGCCTGTTGATAGCTTTCGATAAGACCTATCGAGCAACCAAAAATTTCCACTTAGTTGACTTTCTCGTATAACAGACAGTTGACATCGTAATTCAACGTTCCAGTTGTCAAAGGGGTAAGTGGATTGGTTTAAATTTGGATTTTAATAGTTTCTACCTTTACAACTGTAAGAAAGTATTGATTAGAACACTATTTTATAAATTGGCCAACTGTAAGATTTGATTGGCGCTGAAAATCGTCAATGAGAAATTGTTACCCATACAAGCTAATTGACAAAACAAAACAGTCAAAGACAAGATAATGACGGCAGCTATAGTCTGTGAAAAAATCATCTTTATCCATCTCGACTGCAAAGGCGATAATGTGTTAGGAACAATCAGTAGAAGGCACTAACTAAAAATGATCTTTCACTCAGACCACTGGTCATGTATAAAACAATATAATCATTAACTTAATCGAAGATAGACGCGTATCTTTTTCATATTATTGTTAACTGTACGTATAAATCTACGTATTTAATTTGTTGTTTCAATTCGTTACAGAGTAGTCTTGGTTAAGTACTGTCAAAAACAAGGCGGTAATGAACATCCACGAGCTCAATATTCATCGAAGTTGGCGTCATCAGATTTCGTAGCAAATGCCACTGGGTTATTGTCAAATGGTAAGGTTCCCTCTTCTATCAGTTTTTAATATAATGCCAATAATAAGATCATCATCAATAACTAAGTTGGGCATTCCTTTTATTTTAGTCAAATTCATATAGGGACTAGTTGCATGAAGTATTACAGTGATTGAAGTGAGAATCTGATAGTTAGATACCGGCCTAGCGGTGCTGATATTTAAGAATTCACTATAAAACTATGGGTTTAGTCTCTCATTTTCATTAAAATAGTCACGGACATAATTTAATTCAGCTTCGAGGTCGCAGTTGGGGCTAATCATGATGAGCTAGTGGTACAAAACAGTAGAAATGAGTACATTATCCCTTTGATATACTTTTTTTCATGATACAGGTGATTGAAATGGTCTAGCTAAAATCAACTACTTTTGGTCAAACTATGAATACTAGTCAAGAATTAGTTTGTTTTATTGAACTGTCGACGGTGATTTCTAAACCGAAACCGTCATCCAATGGATACTTAACCTGGAAAAAATTATGATTGACAACAGTGATTATAATATCAGTAATTTGTTGCTTGGGTTCATTACATGCGTATAAGTGGATACAGTTGAATATTAGACACTTGTTTCGCCCTCATCAGTGGTGTACATCTTTTCACTAAGACCTTACAATTTTTCAGTGAACGACTAGGCATTTGCGCTACAGAACCAGCGTTCCATAGCAGGTTCCCCACTGTAATCTATTTTGTGATATGGTGTCATCACTAAAGTGTTATTCCTTCTCCAGTTAGGGGAAGACTGACAACAGTTTGATTATAAGTGGTTGTGCTAAAAGTTATACATTATTCAGTCAACCTGATAAGGCTAAGCGTTTACTGAGTAGCAGGGATTTATGAAACATAACTTTCCTAAACCATGAACACAATAATTTGGCTACGGGAATGGGGTAATGGTAAAGTTTAATGCATTCTTGTTGTTTTCTTTTCTGTCAAAAAATACACAAGTTAAACCTGTGCCAATAATGTGACTTGAAACATTGATTGATGCAATGATTGTTAAGTTAGCAGGACTTTAAAATTCAATGAAAAGAACTGAATCGCATTCTTTGGTTCAATTCCATGGTATATTCTTCAAAGTAAGTGGTTCGGTAGATGACGCCTCAGATATAATAATGACAAGAGAGCTGGTCAGTAAGTGATAACTTCAAGATTTTAGTTTATTGTTTTTCCGAATGTTGTGATTAGTATAAATATCACCGTTGCTGTTAGATAATAATTAAACAGTTACTAAAGTTGATTATATGGGCCAACTTAGTGATCCAAGTTACTTTGCAATCCCTACAAAATCTAATTTTGGTTAACTGGATCCTGTGTGAGTTCACAATTGAATATTACTCAGTCTTAAACAAAGATGAAATATATAAACATAACTCTGTGGTATTAGATCAATATAACAGTGCTAACCCATGAAACACCTTTCAAGTTTACTCATTCTCTAAAATAATCAAAACAGTTTTAAATGGAAACCATTTTTATTTACCTCGATTATTTGTGAATAATTTAATCGCTATCATCAATAAGGTTAACAGAAAATTACTGTTTCATGAGAATTACAAGAGTCTAAATGAAGCCATAGATTACTCAGATAGAAGTGTGGAGTCAAGTTAACTTTGGATTTTAGCAAAGATTTGATTGAACAGCGTTATCATCAATATGATTCAAATATGACTGTTTGCCACCTTGTCGCATTCACCATATTAATTGATGTATAGTAATCTGTTAGATAGTTCTTTTATATCTATCATGTTTTATAGTGTCACGTTAAATATGTCAAAGTTTACCATTATAGTATTAAGATTGTCAGTTGTCTGTAGAACAAGTTGTATGGAAGATGACTTATTACATTAAGCTTTATAAGTAAATGGGAATATAATATTGATAAACCGTATTGATGAAGTACTTATATCGAATAATCTCTGAAGGTTCACGAATACACACTGTAATCAAGTATGTGAGTATTAACTTGACAATTTCATCAATCTAATAATAAACGAGTGTAATAAAAACTATAAACAGTCAATTCATCTTATGATATTTTATGCATTTTCAAGTTCAGAATAATCTGATTGTCTAAATGCATTCGTTCATCAATTGACTTAATGATGATAATCATAACGTATTTTCATCATGGACTATAGTCGGTAAGTGTATCAATCAAAATAAACAAGTATTTGATAATATGTATGTACTGTATAGAACTTGGAACATATGTGTATCTGTCCAAGTTGTCACATAATATACAACAGTAGTTTTATTCACGTTCTAAACGTTTTATCTGCTTACATCTATAAATTAGCTATCGTTTAATGATTCCTTAGTTTACTAAAGGCATTCAAAAAGACGCCAGTCAGCTATGATATATTATGACAATATCTCTTTCAGTGTTAGGTCGGACCACAAAGAAGCGTAACAAACTTTCAGAACTGTGTTTGAGAACATTATTTCATTCATTCGAACTGTCTCTAATGTAAACATTTTGTTTCTATTATTGTTACGCTCCGCTTGCCCTATCCTCCCGTTTAGCAGAATTACTGTTATTATATTGTCTCTTGTTATGGACTACAGTCAATTAGTTGTGTACAAGTTGTTCCTATTCACTACCATTATTTCCCTCGTTCTGTAATCATGTTGATTTTCTAATTGGTTTGTTGTGTGGTCTGACTATATGTATATATAAAAGAATGCTTGAAATATAATAGGATTCGATTCGATTTTGTCTGGCTGACCTATTGGCTCGCATTCTTCTTATTTCGGTTTGGGACTAAGTGGGCACAGGGCCGACTCTCAATAACCAACTAGGCACAAGTCATTGGCACTCCGCCAACCCCACTCACCCCCCAATTCTCTCACGTCCTAAGATTCAGCATATCAATGTCAGTGAAGAATTGTAAATAGAAGTACATCAGTAACAAAGACACTATTACTAGCGATAAGTAATTAAGTTATTAATCACCAACGGACACATTTTAATAACCTATCTCATTTTGTTAGATTACATTGATGATATCATAATATTTTAATATTAGGGTATTTATTTTAGAAAATGATAAAGTGCTTAAAATTACAGGGAATGTAGCACTTTCATTTCTTTGAAAGACATATTTATTATACTTAATTGTTATAATGTCAGAAAGGTCTGTTTTAATGATGAGAGAGAATGATCAATTAGTATGCGCTTACACACGATTGCCCTGTGGTTGCTAGTACCCCACTAAAACCGGGACAAAGAAGATAAGACAACTGAACTAACCACCAGACAAAATCAAACTATATTTCAAACAATCCATTATATATACTTTAGATCTGATCACCCAGTCAACCAATTAGAAGATTAGCATTAATAGAAAATAAGAGTAACAGTGACAACAAACTGGAACAATGTATACATAATCAATTAACAATAGTTCGTAAAAGAGAAATATTATAGTAATAGTTAATGTATAAAACGGGAGGGTAGGGCACGAGAAATATAATAGTGTTAAGAATTGTTATGTCGTAAGAAATTGGGAGATCGGATGGCCGAGTGCCAGTCGCTAGTGCCTAGTTGGTTATTGCGCGTCTGCCCTGTGCCCACTTAGTCCCAAGCCGAAATAAGAAGAATGCGAGCCAATAGGTCAGCCAGACAGAATCCTATTATATTTCAAGCATTCTTTTATATATACATATAGTCAGACCACACAACAAACCAATTAGAAAATCAACATGATTACAGAACGAGGGAAATAAGTGGTAGTGAATAGGAACAACTTGTACACAACTAATTGACTGTAGTCCATAACAAGAGACAATATAATAACAGTAATTCTGCTAAACGGGAGGATAGGGCAAGCGGAGCGTAACAATAATAGAAACAAAATGTTTACATTAGAGACAGTTCGAATGAATGAAATAATGTTCTCAAACACAGTTCTGAAAGTTTGTTACGCTTCTTTGTGGTTCGACCTAACAAGAATAAAATGTATACTTTACATACAACTGAAGTAGTCTTCTAAAGAATAGTTCTGACACTTAGTTATTCTTCTTTAATCGCCTAACATAACACTAACGTTAAATTTGCTGTTTGTATTAGTCACAGATTAATTTTGATTGAGCACCCTTGAAAGACAAAGATCGTCAAGTCTCGAAGAGAATGCTAAAGTAACAGCATCACTCGGTAAGGGGATTTGTGATAAAATTCTAACTCTAACCATTTTGTGAAATAGCACGAGGATTAATCAATGTTGTTTATGATAATTGTCTCGCTCAAGTAATAGTATCTATCACTAATTAATCAAAATGGGAGTACTTCTATGGGACACTGAGCCACTGGTGCTAATTGTTAAGCGTTCTCTAAAAATTTTAAAGTCCCGAGTTAAATTACTTAATAGGGCATAGAGTATACAATACTGTGGAGTTCCCTAGTAAGACGATACATTGATCAGTGTTTCATTGTTTTCAATTCTATCAAACCGAGATCAATCTATGACGATTACAAACAACAATCTGACAAATCATGTCAATTCAACTAACGTTAAAGCTAATTTATACTGATATACATAAGTGAGCTACTTAACTTAAAATGTGTTCATATTGTACAATATTCAAGTCATATGATTCATTGTACTGCTGTGAAATGAAATTTCAATTTATACTACTCATAAGTAGTATATCAATATATTACCAACTATCAATTGAAATATTGTTGATTCTATTTTATTGTTTCACTTAGTGATCTAATGATTAATGCATAAATTATTACCCCATGTAGATGATTTTTATGTATTCCCTAGATCATTAATTCTACTTAATCATGCTGGTTAAGTGAAGTGGAGTTGACATAAAGTATACATGGCATGATATCATACTGTCTTTAAGCTCTGTCACTGTATAAAAAAACTCAATAAGTTTTAACTAGTACTGTTAAAATTATCTTAGAAACATACATGGTAGTAACTTCAAACTTTATTCATTGTTCATATTACTAATACGTTCCTACATTGAAATCATGTATGACTAATACATGAAATATACAAATTTCATACTATAAATGAATAATGACGCCCAAAGTAATCATTTCCTTTCTATATTGCCCAGTATTAGTTAAGCTTTTAAATTATTGTAGAGGAAAAGATGAAAGAAGAAATATAACTGACTATAGCACTGAAGGGTTATCTTGGTGAGTATTCAAGTTTTATAAAATCCTAATGAATATATATTTGATTAATTCTGAAATATAGACGGTAGTGCATACATGTGATTGGCAAGTGAAATCCAAGATGTAGGAATCGTCCTATTTGAGATTCGTCGGTTGAATATACCTGTATCCTAGTATGAAGTTGTGTAACATAAGACAGAAATATTAATTTTCGTAAAGAAACTTTTCAATACTACTTCTGTACTAGATTTTCATTATTTTGTCAATATTCTCTAAATATATTAATAATATGCTTGTACTCTTATACGTAATTGCCACTTCTTCCGCTATTCGCTTCGCTATCAATTCCAAATAAACGCTTCTATAATACAGTTTGTTCTGAGTCATATCTTTTGCATTGATCTTGTCAATTAATAGTTGATTACTATTATAATCTCACTCAATAGCTTAATTCTACGTATTATTTATTGTTGCCTGCTGGACCTTCTATTTCACGTTGACATGTTATTTGCATGGTCATTTCTGATTTTGGTTGTTAAATTAATAGATGGCATAATGTGATATATCTTTTGAAGTACCAACTTCTGATTCAAGGTCGCTACTGTTCCAAGTAAACTGCATTTATATAAACTTTAAACGTACTTAATGTACTCGTACTAACTGTTAATATATTACTTTACATTTAATTTCTGACTGGTTACTTTGGTGTATTATATTATATCAGGGCGACTAAAGAAGAGTAACGAACTTTCAGAACTGTGTTTTAGAAAATTATTTCAACTGTAACGTAGACAGTCTATTTCTATTACTGTTACGTTCCGATTACCCTATCCTCTCGTTTAGTATACTTGCTGTTAGTACATTGTCTCTTATTATGAACTACAGTTAATTAGTTTTGTACAAGTTACTCCAATTCACTGCCACAATCTCCTTTATTTTGTATTAATAGTGAAATTCCTAATTAATTCGATGTGTAGTCTGATTTCGTATATATATATATAAAGAAGTGTTTGAAATACAATATGACTCTAACTCTGATTTCTGTCTAGTTGACTCATTCATCGTATGTTCATCATTCCGGCTTGGCAACTGGTAGTTACGGAGCAGAAGTATACGGGCACTAATTAATAATCAACAACGTCACACGCTATAATTTGCCGTACGACTTATTGGCACGAATATATTTTAATATAACATATTAGTATACAGTATTCTACAGCTACCACAAATTTTTGAACCTAGATTCTACATGTATTCTCGTTGTATAAATGAAGTTATTTGGACTCAGTAGCTTACTAATGAAATGTGGTGGTAACTGGCATGAAGGGATTGAATTCGGTTACTAGCATTAACAGCAACAATAGGGTCGGGTTAGTGCATCCATCTGACATGCTCCTATAAGGATGGATTCTACTTGCCAGTAATAATGCAATTTTTATCATACTTGTATAGAGAGAATCCTCTTAGGATTCAAATATAACAACAGAATTGTTGTGACGCGTGGTTTGGATTCTTATTCGACCGCGAAATCTCTGTCGCCAATTATTAATCTCGTCTAGGTGGACCGCTTGATTTGACTCCTAAGCTTTGACTCGACCCCCAGGCTAAAACTACACTTCAACGTGAACACGAGAGAGAAGACACGAAATATGGCAAAACAACACTTTACTGCAAGGTGTCCATTATGTACAAAAACTAGGATATTTATATTATCATAAATGTCCTACAGGCTTCTAGAGATTTCTACATCCTACTAGACACAGTAGTAGTAAGATAACTGACCAATCAGAGATATATCACGTGACTTCTCATTGGTCTAGAATTTTCTGGTAAAAACTATCTGCGTGCTGATTGGACACAATTTTCTCTATTGATTTTTACGCCTTTCTGAACTTGTTGCAAGGGGATTTTTGGCTCTACCCGACAAGAATTTCGATCAAATTCAGCTCATAACTACATCAACCAAGATATGCAAACATATTCAAATTATGTTTACAAGGATCTGTCATTTAAATGCGATTATCATATATACATATAAACGGACACATACGTAATCATGGCGGTATTTCTACACCAAACAGTGACATTTAACACCAAAATAAATAGTTGATTGATGTAGGTCAATGAAGATATTGTCTTTATGTATACCAGACTGGTATTTCAAATGAAATGACCTTGCAGTTGCCTGGAGAAAACAAGTCAGTAGGACTTGTTTTGTGACTGCGACTTGATAAACTTGAAAACCCCGACTGATTGGTAAGGTAACTTAGTGACCAAAGCCTTCCTCTATAGGTATGGATAAAAAGAACAAATATCGGCAAGAGTTAAGACTTAGCCATTGATTGAACAAAAACAACGGCATTCATGTATCATATAGTGAGCCAATTAGTAACAATAACTATAAAATTCAATAAGGGTTGAATGAGGGGGGTACGGGATTCGGAATGATAGGATCAGAATAAGGTTACGATAATTCAGGGAGGAAAACACACGTAACAATCGTTGATGAGTCTGTGAAAAGCTTACAATTTAAGTAATACAAATATCATAGTTACTGAATGTTTAATCAGATGCAGCTTGGGCGTAAGGGTCCCAATAGCACGAAGAATAGACTCGACAGATTACGATTTCCGACTCTTTGCCTCGATATAGCAATAAGAAGTCAACGTTACAATTATGGATGGAATTCTTTAGCCTACGGGTACGAATTATTGGGTATGAAAAATACTTGATGTAAATTTTAAGACTGTCAAATCTTCATAGGTTTCAAGGGCTACTGTGCTTAAGTATGGTATGTTGGACACCTAAGAAGATTTATTATCTCCTAGAACTGTTTTTTTGATAGACTATATTATTTATTTTAATTGTATGCGAATTGCACAAGTTATTCCTATTATTATTGTTCCCTGTGCCCTATCTTACCGTTCAGTACATTAACTGTTAGTATATCACTTTTCATATGTGAACTACAGTTACTTAATTGTATGTATGTATGTAGTGAGATAATTCACCACCACTGAAATTGGGGCAAAACGGCGTAGTGCATGACCATTGAAATTTGATTATGTCGTGTTGGATAATTACCCAGTGATGACGAAGCGCGGTCGTACAATACCATAAATTGACTTCAATTGAAAATGAGAACCACCGAATGCTTTGTTTAATAAACGCTCGTCTTGAAGCCTGAAGTTCCGGTCATTGTCAGGGTCACGGATGTCTCCTGTTGAATAGTATCATACTGGGGCAGAAGAACTCCCATGTGATTACTCCTTTTTTAACGGTTCTTACAAGTGTCAATCTGTGATACAATTATCAAAATTCGATAATCATCGTGACCCCCTGAATACTAAAAAAATACTTTTTTAAAGTTACGATATCTCAATTCTAATAATAATTCATTGAAAAATGTGAAACTAAGTAATTTCGCAGTCAGTTTGTCTTTGTTTTTCTTACTACGTAAAGATAACTAAACTCGAAAAAGAATATTTTCTTCGATGTGGAAGGTGATAATCGACAGAAACCTACGTAATGATCAATTAGTCAAAATAACCAAGTCCTTTAAGCTAGATGCAGCTTAAGTGGCTAAGATATAACGTTTGTAGAGTGGCCTGGGACCGAATCCACATCATTTCCAACAGTATTGTAAGCGATCTTTGTTGTTGATGAGTGACATATAGAGCGGAACTTGTATGGAGCAAGGCTTCATACAGACTACCCAGAAACCACCTTTTACCTGATCACAGATCCTGTGATCTCGGGTTACTCATACTAGCAAATATAACATTCCCAACTTGATCTATAGAATTCAATCAGCACTACACATGATTAGACAAGTATCGCATAAGTAAATACTCAATGACTAATCAACGTGTCCGAAGAAATAGAACAACGAAAACGCATCACGTCTAATGTTACATGTAATTTTAATGGTATATCGATATTTGTGTATCAATTGGTTAAACTAAAAACAGGAAAGAGCAAGGTAATTTCTATCATGAAATAACTTCTTGAACCTAATCCGTGGATACATCATTGAATATCGTATAGCTACTTGGATAGATTATCCCTAGGTTTAATAATGAACATTCCAGATTACTTCGCTTAGCTTCGATTTCACATTTTACCTGATTTTGCACAAAGGATAACTTGTCAATTAGGAAAATAATGATTCACAGCATAACTTCAAATGAAATCTACTGTGATTTTTGATGTTAGGTAGTCATCAAGTAACTCTAAACTGAGGTTTCAACTTAAGTTGGCACATGTTAGCTAGGGAGTATTTGTAATTCAGAGAATTTATTATTCCTGGTTGACTACAACCTAGATCACCTGATTTGATAAATTGAGATGTTGCCACTAAATTACTCGGGTTACAGATGGCTCCTTATATCATTCAGTACTTGTCCTTCACCGCCTAGCGACAATTTCAAGATAACACGACTATTCATATAGAGATACTCTGTTCTCTACGTCAACTATAATGCATTCATTCATTGTCAAGCTATGAATGCTTATCGTTATCATGTACTACGTTGAAACAACCCACTGTCTAGTATCAACATGTCGTGTAACAATTTTGAAGATCAATACGACTCCAAATAAGTAAACTTTCTCTACTGACTGACTACGTCACTGGAAATAATTCATAGATATAACACTTCACACACATATATTTAAAGGTATAAGATGCAGCATTATGGTAACGAAGAAATTTGTTCATCTATCAACGAGAAGGTTGCATATGATATTATTTCAATTGTTTAAAAATAAATATGGTATATGGAAACAAAGAATTAAACTTTATTCGCCTTCTTCATCCCTTCTATTCTTCACTTCATCATGATTATTATTCCAGTGAATAAAAATGATGAAACTTTATTTAGTTCAAAAGAAAAAAAAGTAACATTTAAAAAGTAAAATCAAACACAAAGAAAAGATGTAACAGAAAAGAACATGGACAAGAAGGGCAAGGGCATTAGATCCACATACACTCACACACATACTCACATAAAAAGACATTTTAGGAAATCAATTATTATTCACATTACAATGGTATAATGTTCATTAATCAAAAGCAAGCACATAGAAACACAATAATACATAAATATGCTGTAATCAATCAGTAAAGGCGACTTTAACCAATTTTATAAATGTAAAGGTATTAATAAGTGACAAATACAAAAAAGTGTACATGCATAAAAAAACAAAATAAATAATGAAATTGATTCATTTGTTTCTTAAATAAAACAAAACGATAGAATGAAGAATGAATAAACAAACGATAAAAACTCCAAAAGAAAACGGAACAAGACCATTTCATTGTCATCTGTTGCATATGACCGGGTTCATATGAAGGAAAAAGATATACTAGAAAAAACAAAAGTAAATATATATGGCGCTACTTTCACATCATAGTAGATAGATGATAGTCTGTGAAAGAAAGTATTCAGTTAAAATGAAAACTATTCAATTTATTTAATTAGAAAAAAAACTGGGAGAGAATAATTGTTGGCGGCATTTTCTGAAATTAAAATGTTAAACAAAAGTAAATTGAAACATAGAAAAAATGCACACTATATTTACCTATTACAAAAAAAAAGGGAAAGAAAATACTCACGAAAACAAGTAAATAGATAAATAAGCATAGCAATGAATTAATACTTGTTAGTATAACATGAACAATGCATTAAAATTACTTCATGTAGTATTCTAACTAAGTACGATGTCCAATGTTCTATCCAAGTAAACATTGATACAGAAAAAAATTATTATCAATCATGAAAAGAAGTTGTCACATGTGAAACAAAAGAAAGAAAGACGAAAAAACTACACACACATAATCAGTGTTTTACAGAAATATTGAATATGTAAAGAGAGAGAGAGAGAGAGTAAAGAAAAGCTAAAAATGCTTAAGTGAAGATGATGATGATACGGATGATGGCGGTGCTGTTGATGAAGTTAAAGCAGATAAAATATTCATGCTGCTAACATTGCTATTATTAGTAATATGATTATTATGAAAGATATGTTGCATGAGTTCCATTAAATAAGCAATAGAATTAGTATTATTATTACTACTACTACTATTGCCATTATTATTCTGACTACCAGATATTACCTGTCTTAATAAATCTACATTAATATTATTAATGCTGTTATTGATGCTGCTGCTGCTACTGTTATTTATCAGTGTTTGCAAAAATGTTAACCAATTATTAGCAAACACACTAGGATCCATGAAGTTATCCGTTTTTGAATCAGTAAATGATCCACTCTGTTGTTCTTGCTGCTGCTGAGCGGGTCGTTGATGCAAATGAGATGAACTGGACAATGTCGATGAGGATGGTTGGATTAGTGCTGTAGATGGTGGATGAAATGCAGCTGATTGTGGTACAACCGGCAAAAACGATTTTTTGAATGCTTCTGTTTGGGACTGATCATTATTAGTAACATTAATATTGCCACTAATGTAACTCGGATTACTTGTAGGTATTGTATTGAGCAACGATGATAACACATTTGGTGGTGGTATACACCCAGGTGGAAATAATGACAAGAATGAAGGAAGTAAATCAGGTTTTGTAAATGTATTCGGTGATGTGGTCGAAGATTGTGGAATACTTCCAACATTACAACCAGTGCCACCGCTGTCACAACTTACGTTACCAGATATCATTCTATTGTCTAACACTGATGTATTCCAATTACAGTTAATAGTAGAAGTAGGAGTACCTGTAAGTTTTGATAAATTTGATGCATGTGAACTGTTATTGTTATTGCAAGTATTACCAATATTGTTACTGTTTATTAAAGACACTGGATTTGCTAAAGTAGACGGTACGGATGATGTCTGTGAAGGAGGAGGTGGAGGAGGCATTGGTGGTAAACCTACACTTGATGATGAATTAACGTCAATCAGACATATGCGTAAATGTCTTTCAGGCCAACGAAAAACTAACGGCAAACGCAATTCATCAGGATATAATAGACATGAGAACTGAAATTCCAATTGTTCCAAGAAATCGTCTGTTAACAGAATCTAGGTAGGTTGAAAAATTCACCAAAAAACGAACAGATGACTAATTTACTACTAGGTTATTATTAATAAAAATCAAATCAGCATGCTGATTAAAAAAAGGTTACGTCAAAAATGAAGTGATAAGGACGACACTGTATATCTAGTATGTGCTCTCAAAAAACTCGGAAGTGTAAATTCAAGTCATTGTTGAGATTAAATAATTTTAACAAGCTAAATTACTTCGTTTCTTTATTAGATTGCAGCTCGCATATCATGGAATGACCGCATAATTAACATTGATGTTAGGTGTAGAGTACTAGGTAAACATGGTAAATCAGTCGAAGAGGTCGTAAACCCTCATTGATTGAGATGGTTGAGACATGTGTCAAGTATACCCGACCACCGTCTGTTTCACCGCGCGATATTGGCTGGTGTAGTAGTAGGATGGAAGAAGGGTAGGAGTAGCCAAACCAAAAACATAACATCAGTCCTATTAGGTCTTCGACTATTAGTCTTAGTAGTGTTGGTGGATACAAGCTATCTGGTTGGGGTCCGCGTGATAATCTCAATGAATGATTGGAGAAAATGGGTGACACAACTCAGAATCGGTCACATTGGTGCAAGTGTATTTACTCTTTATGTCCATCTAGATCTTAAGTCCTATTATCCTCTGACACACACTTTTACTTCATTCTCCCTTTTTGTATTCTATCATCGCGTTACTCGCGTAAAATTGATCTCACCGTAATAATGAGGTATGACAACTTGAACATGTGAGCATATACGGCAGGTTCCGCGTTGTTATTGACTGACTGAGCCCATATTGAAGTTAACAAAACCAGTAGCCAAAAAGTTGGAGGTTAAGTGCTTACAACATAGCAAAAACTAAACGATTGAGTGTTCGAAGTTGGGTACTGTGCATACTAGATGTTCTATGATGGAGATATCTCAAAGAGGAAATTAGTTTGAGAGCAAACGTCAGGAAACCTTTAAGCCTAGGTCTCGTGTTATTTGCCACTCACTAGCAAGGTGCTCTAAATGGCTAAGTGAAAACAGTTGCAGATTGTGAAATTGGGGTGTAACCCGGAATCCATGAGTTCAGCAACTGTCTCATTAAGAGTGAAGGTACGCCATGTTGCTAAAGTGTGTCATATAGCACAAAATTTAGGTCAAGCAGGATCTGCTACCAACCCCTCCCCCAAACCATCTCCCATTGAGTTATTTAGGCTAGTGACGATATTACAACTGTGTTAATAGAATTTGATCAGCACTGTGAATGAGCAGAAAAGCATCATATAAGTCACTACTCAGTGGTCAATTAACGTAAGCATATCGAAATGAAGAGGAACAGTTATCTACCGTTCCCTGGTACTCAGTGATTTCACTTTAAATTGAGTAAATAAGACTGGAATATCTACAACTTACAGGAAAGTGATTAACCAGGTAGAAAATAGTATACGACCTGGTAAGCCAAACGGCGCGTAGTTCTTAAGCACAGCATCACATCAGAACAAAGGCGGTCAATTTCCTTTAAATTACTCGTTTACTTTTAGTAGAGCTAAAAGACTATGCAGATTACGCGACAGATTACAACGTAGAGTAAGTAGTAAAAAACAGTGATGCAAGACTAGGCAATAAGTGGCGCAAAGCTTAGATAATGAAAGTTTATAGGTCAACTGCAAGCTTACAGATAAAGGAATATGAAGAAAAAGAATAACGAGTTTAACAAGTTTACGAACTCTAATGTCGAAAAAGTTTATAATTTCCACTTTTCGTAATGACGTCACAGAGAAAATGTGTATTTAGAGCGATTTCACATGAGGATCCTTACAATTATATTATCATGTTGATACACGTATTAAGTCGATGTATAAAAACAGGTACATCCAGCCGATGAGTCCCAAATAGGACGAAACGCGTGCCCTGGATTCCACTTGCCAGTCACAATACAAATTAAATAATATAAAAACAAAGTTATAAATATATTTAAAATTGTATTACCTGTAACCAAGGTCCACGAGCAACATACGGTGTTTCTTCATTAACAAAAGCTCCAGAAACACCAGACGGAACCAATGTTATAGCATGATCTGGATAATTAGCGTTCAAAAATGTAAAATGTCTTCCATGACGTAGCCGATCATTCACTGCTAAAGGAAGCATTTCACCAGCTTCGCGACATAAATGCACATCTAAGTAGTCTATAATCCGTGTTGGCAACATATCTAGACTTGCCGGAGAGAGTGATAGATGTGCTAAAGGTGTACATGGTGCAGAACCATCACCAGTACTCCCACCACCAGGTGTAAGATTACCTTTAGATTCAACAGTATCTACAAATTTATCTGTTATCATATTGGGCATCGGTAGTTCTGAGTTGAATGTTCTGAAACCGAGAGCACCACCGACTAAATTGGTAAGTTCTGTAGGTGAATTAACCAAGTTATTTTTAAATACTCCTCCACGTCCAGATGCATTGTTGCCACTGACTTTATTAGTGCCTTGACGACCTATGTATTATGGGAATAAAAAAAAAACGTATTAAAACCTTTATAAACTAAGAGTGTATCTGATACATGAAAAATTCCACATAAACCGTCAGTCATGTACTAAGTAGAACCATGCATATATGTGCATCGATCCTAGGTACGATACCCTATCAACACACCAAAACGAACTCAACAGTAGAAGTTGTAGAATTATTAACAGTAATTAAAAAAATGTACAACATAGAGAATATGATTCTGTAAGAACTAATCTGTGGAAATTATTTAAAAATTCAAAAGTAAATGAGTTAGAGAAACACAAGATGTGAATACACATGCGCTATTGAAATCCATTCTAAGCCACGTCACCTAAAGTCTTCAACCATTAATTACGACAATTGCATAGATACCAGCCAAGTAATCTGTGTCTATAAACAAGGATCAGACAAACATACGGTGATATTATGGACTAATGTCAAGTTTTAACTTGGCCACCCCTAGATTTTCATCACACTCTTATGTTAGTAACTATTACACGTGGAGGTAAGCAGTGGTTGTGTACAAGTAATTGTTATGTTGGGCGATTAAAGAGTAACAAACTTTCAGAACTGTATTTTGGAGGACTATTTCAAATATTTCGGTTATGAGTGACGTAAACATTTCATTTTAATCATTGTTACGTTCCTATTACTCTATCCTCCTCTTTAGTGCATTTACTCTTAGTATATTGTTTCTTACAATGAACTACAGTTAACTGGTTGTGTACAAACTGTTCCTATTCACTACCACTATTTCATTGGTTCTGTATTAATGTTAGTTTCCTAATTGGTTGACTGTGCGGTCAGATTTTATGCATATATAAAGGGATGTGTAAAATATAATATGATTCTGTCTGGTTGGTCTATCGGTTTGTGTTCTTCTACATCCGGCTTGGGATTCAGTTGGCATAGGACAGACGCGCATTTATCAACTAGGCATATACTTGATTGGCGTTCGATCAACAAACCAAAAAATTTTCGCGACATAACACTAATATACATCTAAACCATCTCGGTTGGTGAAAATCCACAATCTGATCACTGAATTTGCCATCTAACGCCAGTACCCTATGTATCACATACCACTCAACAGATAGCTAATCAAGTAACAAGGAGTTACGAGGAAATAGTTAAGCAAGTCCTCGTATGGACGCAGACATTAACGTAGGCTAAAATTCTTTTATGCCTACATGCACAAATGATCAATAGACAATATTTGTGACCTGAATAAGTACAAGAAAATATTACCGTCCTGAGTCACACTCCTAATTCAAACGAGTCTTTTCGTACCACAAGACTGTTCAACATTTCTAAACTTAAACATATTAAGTGTCTAAAATGAACACACTAAAAGTTAATGATAGTTATCGTTGATTGGTGATATGTTGCCTATCGATCTAGTCAATAAATGAAAATAAATCAGCGTGAATTCATTTATTAAATACAGATTTATGTACTTGGTTTTACGTAAGAACTGGTGATACATTTACGTTGACATAGTCAAATGATGCTTGAACACGGGGGCGATCAGTTGAAAGCTTAGTGATCTAACTGTTAGGTCACGGCCTCACAACAAGAGGCTATTAGTCAATACAAATCATCGTTCTGTTCATTTAAATAAACGAATGAGAAAATTTTATCCTTTCGAAAAAATGTCTATTTGAAGTGCGTCAATAACATAGCTTATGACTCATCAAATGATCTCTAATCTTGAAAAGTGAAATGCATTGAATTAGTGTAATACTATTCATAACCAGTTAGGCTTACCTGCTGATGATTGGTTAAAAATATTGCTGGGTCCTACTCGGCCGCACCATGCAGAAAAGCCACCAGGTGCGCTGATAGTTTGTCCATCTATCACATTTCGATTTCCCATGGAATGTGGAAAACAATCTGAAGTCAAGTGTCCAGAACCAAATCGATTATTAGTCGAAACACGAGATTTTGATCCAAAGCGAGAAATCTTTAATGAATTAAGTTCAGGAGACATTGAGGCTAAAGCACTAGTAGATGAGTTGACATAATTTTCTGTTAACTTTTGTGGTATTTCATCCCCACCAATACACGCACCGCCAACGACATCTACAAATTCATCATCTTCAATTCGTTTTTTTACTGCAAATGATACTAATGTATCATCCGTGTCCATAGCAATAGTTTTTGATCCAATATCAGTATCTGATTTGTGAGCATTATAGTCAGCTGAATTATGAACTAATACAGACTTGGATACAGATTGAACCCCAGATTTCGATGAATATAGACAACTAGTTGAAGATGAATCCCGTTTCTGTGTTTGACGACGTAGTCGACGAGATTCTAATTCACCTGGTAGTAATTCACCTAAAGTAACCATAGTAATTGGTGCCCATGCAAAATAGGATGTCGTAACGCCGGATAGATTTGAACCTTCACGTTTTAGTTTATCAGTGATATAATCCACTAAATTTGGTTGTATTTCAAAAATATTTAAATTTCTTCTCATATCAGTGACAAGAAGACCACCACCAGTTTCTACTGAACAACTCATTAACTCTGCAACATGAGAACCAGTCCAACGTTGAACTAGACGCAGTTCTTCATCGCATAGACCAACCAACTATATAAAACATTATGAATAATTTTAGGAAACATAACTGATGATGAAAAATAATTAAATAATATCTAATATGGATGATAGATAGGGCTAATAATCTTTCTAACTACCATGAGAAAATATTACAGAAAATTATGTGGTAATCACTACAGTCTGTGGTAAAAACTTTACACACTATATACACTATTTGTGTGGTGTCAACGGGAGATCAACTAAATCAAGATATCTTAAATGAATCAACGTGTTTTTTATAGATTATACTATAAATTTTTTAGAAACACACGACACCAGAGAATTATATAACTATTGCTGGATCACTTAGGTATAATGGGACCACCAAATGATCATTGTAATGTTAGATGTAGGTTATGGATGTCATTTAACTGTGCACCTGTGAAATTTGAGGCTATTAAGACATGCTTCGTAAATTTATTATACATATACGAAGTTAATTTTTATTCGGCAAATAGTGACATCAATGCAACTCAATTATCAAGTTTGAATTTGTGTAGTTAACCCTGAATCACGATTCAGGTGCGATGACTGGTGATTTTACTCAACTGTCCAAACCAAAGTAGATGAAGTCAGGTGCAAACCTAGTTTACTTATATTCCAAGTACAGATTTATGTACTAATAAGCTACTATTACCATTTTAGTATTTATTTTGTACTAATGTGTGGCAGCTAGACTGACAGAATAACTTGAACTTGTATAACTTTAGTTATATGTAGTATTCAATTTTATCACTGTCCGACTATTGTGTTAACTTCAATTTATGAATACAAAACGGACCAACCTTAGTTACTTATTAATTATTCATCAAACCGTAACAGAAACTAAATGAAACCAAATATTTAATATTGACCATAGTATTTAAGTTCATGACTATCAGCCTATACACATAAGTATTCAACCAAACATGGGCATATAAAAAGTTTCAATTTTGTTCTTTAGTCGTCATTTAAGTACACAAAATAATGATGCACAAGATATCACACCTAAACCCACCTACCTAACATAACATGATGGTAAGCATCGGTTGTAAATAGCCACACAAGAAGAATTACGTATACAGAACTATAGTAAACCTGTTTTTCATAATGATGATGAAAGCTCTAGATTTACAACACTAATAAAATGTATAAAAAAGGATCGACAAATAAATTTATTCTAGTATATATATATATATATATTAAAGGTGGAAATAGTTCACTAAAATAGTGAGTATATGTGTAATTGCGTAAAGCGAATGGTAAAAACATAGGAATAACCTTAGGCTCAGCTTTAGTTCGTGAAAAATTTAATCAATAATAGGTGTTGTTGAATGTGTTAAATCTATCAAAATATGGTAGACTATAATCTTAAAAATTAAAAACGTCTTAAGTACGCCAGATACATAAATGTTTTATGGTTAACTTCGCAATAGAGATCATTAAAACTAAGCAATCGTCAATCTGGTATGTTCAGTTGTTGTGTATTAGGAACTTAAATCATCCATTTGCATTTCACCTTATTTAATTCGAAAGTTTATGGTTAAAGATATGTAAAGTAGGAAAAGATTGGACTCATTGACTGTCTATTAAACACGGTAAAATGAAAATGAATAAAAACAATCTGATGAAGTTCAGATGAAGAGTTGTCCAGAAATACCATTAGATAATCCATTAGTTCTAGCCGAACTCTCATTTGCTCTCATTATGTTTCGACACTACTACTACTATTAAAAATTAAAACTAAGAATCATAAAAGCTAAATACCTGTAAAAATTGAACATAACCATATGGTGTAGTAATTTTTTTCAATTGAGGATCTTCTACCAGTAACATATGGTGAATACGTGAGTTTGCAGAATTAGTTGTTAGTTTATCGTCCTTAACTTCATTTCGGTCTACTGAGTTGTTAGGCACTAAAGAGTTATTATTATTGACAGCAGCTAAGGCAGCTGCAACCATCGAAGCATAAGTAGAGGGGTTGGTTAGTGCAGATAAAGCAGCTGACGAAGATGACATGACTGTTTTAGCACTGTTTGCAGCTAATATAGAAGCCGCAGTTGCGGCAGCTGCCATAGCGATTGATTTTCTTGCATTATCTAAGTCTTCCGAATTCGTTTGCTTATCCTCCTGTTGTTGTTGCTGCTGTTGTTTTTCCATCTGTTGAGATGAATTAGGATTTTTATCTAAAGATGTAGGCCATGGAATATGATCACCAGCCATTAATTGAGCTTGTGAATAAAACACATAACGTGCTAAGCTCTGTAATAAATGTGCTGGCCAAGTTGGTGGGTTTGTTTCACCTGCTTCACGTTTTACACGAAATGTCAATTCGAAACCGAAACCGCTTGGACCATCAGCTGAATGACAGTGGCTAGAATATATACACATAAAACGACGAAAACGATTAATAAACATGTTATAACGAGAGCTAAATGAAGTTAACTTTGCATTCACATAGAGAATATGCAAACTATCGAAATAAGAATACCTTTCGATGTTAGATACTATAGCTAGAAATGCAAATAATTGAATGGTGACTCAGTTGTCGAACAGTTATTCCCACTTTCAAGACCTGAAGGTCTTAGGTTTGATCACTGGCGGGGTCGAAGATGAGCACTGGTAAGAAATTCCACACCAAAACTAAAAACTAGTCGTTCCCCTTGGTTGTTAAGCTATAGTCAATCTGTGATGTAAAACTACAAATTTCCGCAATTGTTCGGGTATCTTGGGACAATCGAGTGAGAAAAGCTGAAGTCAGACGAAGTGTACTGGGCGAAAACGGTAAATCGACTGATAAAACTGAAAATCGTTGTAGACTGTGGTGGTTGGGATATCCATTACATAACCGTAACTACTCTCTATATAGATATACAATGCTTTCTGCAGTTGGTGTAAGTTGGAAGAAAACTAGAGGTAATAAAAACCAAGACGTGGAATCAGTCCATAAAGCTACTGAACGCTTATCTGGATTATGTTTCAACTAAAAACCAACTAGCTGGGATATTCATAATCGATAGTTGACGATGTGGCTTAAAACTGATGGTAGTAGAGCAGTTGGTTCAATTTTTATCCTTTTGCAGATCTTGCATTTCACTAGTTCATTATAAAAATTTTCTCTAATTATATTCACAACTTTAGTCTTCTTGATTGGCATTGATACTACTATTTTATCTTCACTGCTGTTCATATTACTAATTTTATCGTGTGCTGATTCGGTATGACTATTTAATTTAGCGCACATTTGTACTAGGACTCATGTTTGCTTCAAAAATGTGTTAAGGTTGTGTTACAAAGTAAGTTGCAGATGTGAATTATTGGAAAGTTTCATGATATTGCTCGGTCCTTCAAATGAATTTTAACTTTTATATATTCGTTTACTAACAACTCATGATGGATAACTAATTGACAATCTATAACAATTAAAATTAATCAGAATTTATGAAATTGTTTCAAAAGTAAAAGAAAATCTATATAAAGTTATTATTTGTTCCCATGATGCTTTCCCTACAAGTGTGTTGATAAACAATGCAATCAGATTTTTCACCAAAAAATTATATGATATACTTCAATGAGTCCCTACTACACAACTCGCACAATTTTATTCTTTCACTATAATTTCATTGTTTACATTTCGATAAAATTCATATATGATGAAATCACAAGTGATATTGTGTACAACCGGTAGTAATATCAATTAGGCAAGTAGTATAAAAGTAATTTGTGTTGACAATATTCTTATCTGGTGTTCAATTCCACTCATCTACTATTTCAAATAATCTCTGGTTTAGAAATGATTTGACGAAATTTTATAATGTTAGTCACGTATCCACGAAACCTGTATTTAAATGAGTCTGAGTTAATAAACTACAATACTACTGAATCCTTACTTTTCTTATAAAAATAAATGATTTGAAGTCGCTGCTCAGTAACTTGGATGCTCAACTGATACAACAGGACAAACTTCAGTCTGAGGAATCAGTACCACTGTTGAAAACAAAACATTAAGAATTCCTTTAAACGCCGAAAACGAAAATTGAAACAGCAATACACTCACCTATGCAATCTTGAGTCCCCGTACAGATCTGATAAACCATTAGTCACATAATGCCAATGAGAGGGACTTTGTAATTCAGCTGAACCTGGATTTGCATACATATTGATAAAATCTAAAGGATCTGGTCCGCCCATCCAAAACTTTCGAACAGCCGTTACTTGCAATGGGGTAGGTTGGTCAGGATACAATAATCGGCACGCAGTATAGATAGCCTTTAGGCCTAAAGCATGGTCTTCTTTCACAGATGAAACATTGCCTATATTGGGGCCAATGCCAGAACTTAAAACTGGTCCAAAAGCACTGTTCGACATTGTTGTTTAAGAATGATGAAAATCAGCACATATTTTTCTAAAGAAAGAGATGATAAATTGAACTTGATTTGCATACAATCAACTAACCACATACAAACTTTAATTATAAATGATATTTTATTCAAAACAAATATGTGGATTGAAATTCCACTGAGGAGATACTCCAAAAATGATAGCCGCATAACCTAGTTCTGAGTCACTTACGTCTCAAAGCCATTCATAATATCCGACAGCTTTCATGGAAGCACAAAGGCAAGGGTTTTAAATCGGAAAAGGACGGATGATAGCTAAGTGCTAAGACTGTTTAGCTGCGGAATAGCTTTAATGATAGTCAGTCAATCATTAACAAAGAAGAATCGCACTGCTGGACTGATGCCATGTTTCGGTTTGGCCGCCCCAAACTTTCTTACATGCTAGTCCTACCCTAGCTAACATTGCGTAACGAGGTAAGTGATGGTCAAGCATACGCGATGATAGGTGTCTCAACCATTTCAGTCGATGAAAGTTTGCGATTTTGTCTACTGATTTGCCATTTTTTCTTAGTTCTCTGAACCTAACACCAATATCGCTTATCGTTCATTCCATGATATACGGGAGATACTTATCGTGAAAGACCTGGAGCCTACACATACTTCCTATTTTCATTGCCCATGCTTTGTATTGATAGGTTAAATCAAAGCGGACTGCAGAGAAGAATACTCGGTAGTAAAATGTATATCTCGCCTACGCCACAAGTAAAGCAAGTTGGTATAAGCCTGAATTCGTGTTGCAATTTCGTCAGACATCGATCCATCAAGGGTGATGAGACTTCCGAGATCAACATGCTTAACTACTTCACACCATATAACAAGCATAAGCAATGATGCAGACCAGACATGAAGTAACATTTTGCATTTAGAGGGAGATGCATCCAAATGTTTGTAATGCTACTCACGGTGCTCAGGAGACGATACATTTGTCAGTGTCTTTACCGAATAGGAGTATATCGTCTGCGCATTCTAAACCAACGAGTGGGTCTTCCTGGAAGCAGGTTAATTTGTCAAGAGTTAAATGAAGTGTGACTTCTGGAAGAACATCAATGACAAAACGAAATAAAATAGGGGATAAGGGGCAATCATGACGAGCACCACTTGAAGTTGGCAAATTTTGTGACAGGTTGCCATAAGCTCTAATTCTATCGGTGGTGTCCGAGAGGAGCCCTTATACAGTTTATGTACTTTGTAGCACAACTTTTAGTGACAAACACTGCTACAAAAGCTCACGATCTACGAAGCGAAAAGCTGATTTCAAGTCAAGGAATAAAAATATTATCGGATGATAATAGATATGCCTACGTTCTAGGCTCTGATGGAGAATAAGTGACACAATTATATAATTAGGAAAAATACAATTCTATGACCAAACTTCAGATTTCGTGGGCTATTACAAATATGTGCAAATATTTGGGACTTCGGATGATTATTTGGTTTCTAAATATTTAACTATGGTTAATGCGGAAGATCTAAAGTAGTACTTTGCCGCTTTCGTAGCTGATATATTACCATTATAATTCCCAAAGATACTATTTGAAATGAGTGAGAGCTGAAAACTACTGAGAAAACCAATATAAATATGGCTGTAAATTAACTCAGCTTTTTGATTCACAGGCGCAAACAAATATTTGTTAAGCTAAACAATAACAGTAGATAACGTATAGTAATAATTCTTCAAACCTAAAGATCAGATAAATTATAAAAAAATTTTTTGACAATTCATACATTCTAACCAATCACGAAATGGGATGAGTTATCAACTGCTCGTAATTACATAAAGCACAAATGTAACAGCGTAACAAAATATCTAGCTAAGTAGAAATGCGACAACGCTCAACGACGAATAAGTTGATTTATAATAAGACTGAATTCTTAATACGTAATACAATCGTAAACGAGAAGTGAATTAAAAGTATTGAAAATATCTATTTGAGTACCACAGTGGTAAGTAAACCAGTGATTAAAAGCCAAGTATCCGACACTAGCTCATGTCTTGAGCACAGCTTTTCTATAAAACCACGATACTTAAAGCCTTACCTGACGCCAAATCCCATGTTGAATTCGCTGATCTACTTTGATTAGTATAGTTTAACTATGTACATTAATATAAGCCGATTGGTATAAATTGTAAAAGATGTGTCGTTTAGCACGTTCAACTAAATTCAAAGAAAAATTAGACAATTTTAATGTCGCGATTAGGTCAACCATAAATGATGTGACGCCAGCTTAGATCAAACAGATAATTAGACTTCAACGATCCTTAAATAACGTTTGTATTGTCAAAGGCCTATCTATAACCTGTTTTTAGACTTTCATTGTCCCTTTTAGTTCTCCTCTTTGACATGATACCTGATCCCTTGTTATTTCAGTCTGCTAGTTAACCACTACAACTTATTCAGAACAATTTTACATCTATTTCCAGGAACAAATATATAGTTCAGACTCTAACAGACAGACAGCATAGAATCATACACAAGTGTCAGTCCAAGTTACTTATAAACCAAAAGTGAAAACGGTAATATATTAAATTAACACAGTCTATGTTGTCGTTCACAAGATAAAATCTAAAAAGAAACTACACAAACAGTCAAGATTAATAACATCAGAACAGGATCTGTACACAATTTAATTTATTTTAATATTAACAATCTTGTGCATTTTCAATAATTTATGACGAAGAGGAAGAATCCGACAATAAGATCATTCTATGAAAAGTATTTGTTAGGAAAGAAGCTATAGGGAAGATTAATTCATAGAATGTGACTGCAACACAAAATTATCGCCGAGAAAAACATCCGAATTCAAACGCTGGCTATGTAGGTAGGTTTTTATAAATCCACCGATGAAGAGGAGAATGTTCATATTATCCATTTTAAATTGAAAGGCACTGTGTAGTAAGTAGGGATGGATACGTGAAATTACTAGTCCACATCTTCAAAACACATTTCTTCCGGTGAAGTTTTATCGGCATTTTATCCAATGCACAATGATCCATATCATCATTCGACACAGAATCTTCCAGTTTGTCCCCATCGTTAAACATTTGCATAATGCGTGAGAAAAAGCCATTCATTTCGCTAGTAGGAGGTTTGACACCAAAATATAACTGGCCAATTTTGTCCAAATATTTTAAGTAAGATGAATCTCTGTTCAGTTGAGGACTGTATTTCTCACATAATACTGAAAAAACAGCTAGGCTGCATTTCTTCTCAATGGCTAACATAAGAAACCATAGAAAGTTAAGTAAGGGGAAGTCAGTAAACGGTGGCCCAGGTTCTAACCGAGGATGACGTCGCGTATACGTGTAAAATGTTAGTATGGCAACTGAGGTTTGTTTCATGCATAGGAACTGAAGAACAGCTTGTGCAATAAATAAATCGATTTCTGATCGAAGTCCATATCGCTGATGCAAGGCAACAAGGAAGATGCCAGCAGCATAACCATTAGAAGATAACATAATGCGCAGCCTTGCCTCACTAAAAGATCCTTCCTGCCATAAAACACGAGCAAGGTAGCCATTAAAACCAGCCAAAAGGTCTTTTTGTTTTTGGAGAAGCTGGAGCGTTTTATGAATAAAGCGTGTTCTTTCTTCTCCGGGACACATTCGTATCAACAGTTCACAAACTTCATCTAAATGCGACTCAGTTAAAACTGTTTCGCTCTGACTATAAACGTCGAGTACAAGGCAAGCCAAATCGGTACCACTTTCCGTTTGTTCATTATCAAGTAAGAACTTAGAGCCAGACTTAAGGTACTTTAATGCTTCCTGATAATTTTTTTTCATTACACAACGAAAATGTATTGTTTTGAATAACTGATGGGCTTCATAGAAACGTCGTTCGTTGACAGCTGCCTTCAGTCGCTGGTCTAATTTTGATAATTTTGGTTCGACAGTGGACATTTGAACAAAGTTTAGTGCTTCAATTATACCTATTGATGAAGAAATACCAAATAGAAATATCAACAAGATTGAAATTCCATATATGTCTAAGAAAACATTTAGTAAATTATCTAAAGATTACAATATCATCCTAGTACAGGGTTAAATATTGTACTACTTGACTATTTTAACAAATTTGCCGTAATATACTACTTTGAAATCTATTCAGAATAATCCCATTTAAGTCTATCACCTCAAGTAAGTTCACGGGATAAAACTAATAAATTTGTAATGCTGTTATTGAATATGGTTTTTGATGTTATGTAAGGTAAGAAGCATACCAATTTGCTGGTTAGGTAATATAATTATTTTCCCCGACCGCCCAGAAGCTATGATGCGATGGTTGATTTTGGCAATCATCATGAACCGATCGGGGTATACTGGATGGAACGACCGCTCCTTAAAGCCTTACTATGCCAGGTAGGTCAGCTCAAGAGGAGCAGGACTGAGAGTAAATCCGGGAGTGAAGTTGTAGTCGACAAAATAGAAATGTGAAGGCGGTAGGGTTTCCTCCAGACAAAGAGCATGACAGAGACGCTGCCATTTCACAATGGGTGGAGTTAGGGAAGAACGGCCCTAAACATGTACACTTCACCTTACTCTACAGATGTCTCTGGGAAGTAGGACCTCGAAAAATCAAAAGGTACTCAGGAAAAGGTTGTGTAACTGGCCTCAAGTTGTCATTGCATAAACACTGGAGTCAAGCTTCCAGATCATTAAGAATAACCTTGACTAAATTTCCCTTTCAGTTACTTCGGGGAGGACTCTTCCGGTGTGAACAACGGGTAACAACTGCCCCCCATACCTCTAAAAGCACCCAACATCATTGTGACTGAGTGAAAGATGTTAAGTAACATTCAACCAATTCGCTCAGGAAAAATCAGCACCCGATCGGTGACCGATTATATCAATAGGAGTGAATTATTGTAGTTAGTCAATTCCTGAAAGTGCGTTAGATTGCGGATCGCATAAGGATATTTAATCATTTATGTATGATGCTTTTGCTTGTTGTATAAACACTTTGACTATGTAGTAAGCTTTTGTACTGGCTACTGACGATCCTTTTGAACGTCTTTAGATTTCGATGATTTGATTTGTTGAGCAGGCCATAAAAGCTAATACACTCGGGCAATATAATGCACTAATGAGTAGTTCACAACCTTAATTTGTTAATTCACACAATTTTAAATAATGTGCGACCCAGTAACTGAATACATTTCAACATTATTTTGATATGCTTCTAATGAGTTCACATTTTAAGACTTCAAAAACAAGAACATTTCAGTCACATAAAGTCAAATGAAATACTTTTTACTGAGATATACAGAGTATTACGAGATAAGTACTCTGATAAGATCTTATGAAACTATCTAAATTTCGGTAACTAGTCCCTTTATACAGTTTATCTCGACTTTCTTCACTATATCCTTAAAATTGACTTATACGTTGAACGAGAGTAATGCTGTAAGTGAAGGTACTAATGGGTTATTAATTTTCCTGATCACTTGGAACGTTGGATCAGGTGTAATAAAACACTGTAATCAGTGTACGACCTCTCACCGTTAAATTGCGAATGACAACAAAACGCTATCCAGTAAACAAGTTTGTGAAGCAAAGTCGAATGTTATGAAAATCATACTGTCCTTCGGTAAAATGCAAAAGTCAGTATCTTCTCTAGAAATTTCGTTCGACCTTTTAATTTAACACACGCTAAAAGTTTTCTTTCAAGTAATAATTTTCGACAAATCTCTAGAAAAATGTATTTTCATAAATTTAGTGTGCACTTTAGTAAAGGATGAACCATGGTTATGCAGGATAATCAAAATAATTAACATAAAGTAGTCAACAATATGAACACTCCTTGTATTCCTTGAATACCATACTTACCACTGATGCAAGTATAACAGACATTTTAATGTAATATGCAACATCATTTATGATTAGTTAAACTACTTGACTGTAAACAATTAAAAATAACCCACAAAACATATGAGCCCATATCCTATCACAAGCATAGCTCCTATTAATTCAGAATTAATAGCAGTGGAATTAAATTGCTTTGCTACTTTACCCATTAAATTACATGTGCCATGAAAGGATTCAATTACTAGCTTTTCTATGCTATTGATACACTTTTTCAAAACCCATATTTGCATCCTCGTGCATAGCAATTTACAATCCTTTGAACAGCAACTAACCTACAAATTGTCTCCAGAGTGGACCAACCGGTAAATAATTTACCGTGCGCCGACAGTCTTACTTGCAGCTGAAACCGAATTGCATATAATCAATGTAATTAACTTAAGACCTTGAAAGACTAATTGTTAACTATGATCAGTAATGTGGATTCGTTTTACTTAGATGTTAAAAATATACAAATACTGCGACAAATTGCGTTGCTTCTTTTCGGCAGAAGGTCAAGCAGTGATACGTGCTAGGTAGCTTGTTACAGGTTACTCACCAGCCCAAATGATACATCAAACACACAATGACTAGTATACAACCTCACAAGGAGAACACAGAGTGAAAGCGGCAATGTATGTATTTAGAAATTTAAATAAAGCAGAGTACAAAAACAAGAAGAGCAAGAAGATTAGGAGTTATGATAACATGTGTCGTGTAGGTAGAGCACGTTTTCCTTATAGAACGTTGATGCGGGTTACGCTACAAAGAAAAACTACAAATTATTGTTGCAATAGTTGTGCTCACTCCAAAGCGCGACCAATATGTACGCGCCAATCAATTTGAGATCCCGGGCCTTGCCTATGGCTACATTAAGTAATTAAAAGAATGATGTTTTTAAGTCCAACTTTGGACATCTAAAGAAAGTAAGTAATATAATAATGCATCACTAAAAGTTGAAATGCGACACTATAAGCGTAATTAAACGATAGTGTTTTTTGATGGAAAGTATTAAACTTCGAAAGGGTTGATGTGAATACACTAAACTCTAGCGAAGTTGCACTATTCAAAGTAGTTGCTAAACATTATGTAGACTATTTTATTCCCTCAAGGTCAGTATCACAGACGTCTACGATAAAAATTCAAAGCGGGAGAAGAGTTTGATGCAGAGTGTAATGTAGCTTTCTTTTTATCTTTCTAGATATTTTCATGGTTATAAGGTTTAATTTTTATGTAGCAATTAATCAAGAAACATAGAAGCCAGTCACTATGGTTAGTTTGGGCCAGGCTATGAAGTTACCGGACTGCATAACCTTGGCGTAAGTTTATATATTTCCAGTTTTTTTCCTTTATTTTCACCCTCTGCGTAGAACTGGGTACGCATGCGGTTTGTGACCAGCGTAACAGCTCGGTCACAACAATAGCCAATCTGTCCTAGCGTGATCTATTAGGATTAAAAGCATGAGTCACTCATTTTGAAATCCATTTTCACGTCAGTACATATGAGCAGTAAAAGTTTTAAAAGCAAGTTACCTTATAATTTAGACTAACTTCTATCAGTCATTTACCCTCACGAAAGTCAGAGTGTACGGATTCACTATATGTATATTTATCTATTATAAAATGGACTTAATTTGTGACCTGCTTCTATGTCTAACATACGTTCGTAGTTATGATAAAAGGTTAACAATGCATTTACTGTTTCTTCGAACTGTAACGTGATCTGAATTTCTTTCAATTATAACCCGAAAGTCAGCCGATTGCAGCAATAGATTTAGAGAACACAAACCTTTCATCCCAAACTCTTCGCATCCCAAGTCGAGTAACGAACCAACTCAGCCACTCATAGTCACTCTTTTTAAAATCCCTTGGTAGAGTGCCATCTAGGTTAAGTTTTCATTTTACATCTTAGGCACAGAGTCTAACAACAAGTGTGCCGTTAGAAAATCGAATGCCGTTTATTACTGTTATAGTATCCAGTATGTGTTAGCAATCCTTCAGATAAGCTTACTGTGCTAAAATGAACTTTGCACATTACCTTACCATACTGTTATTGTCGTTAAGACTTTTTGGTATGTGTTCTAAGTTTCACTTCGACTTGGGTGAGTTCGTTACAATCTATCTACTCAAAATTCTTGGTTCTTAAATCATGTGTGATTGATCGTGGATGCTCGTCGCTGCTAAAAGTGCATCATAAATATGTCAAAGTTACACTTGTGGTATAACTAGAGCAGTTTCCAACGGGTAAGCACACACGTTCGGATAAGTTAAAATCAGATGGTAGTGATAAATTAAGAGAAAATGCATATTTGGTCGTAAGTGGTGAGCTAACCGTATTTTAACGTCTATACTAACTGACTAGAGAAGGAACGACCTCTGATGGTGTGACGAAATTTCGATAAATGATGACCTTGGAACTAACTCTCTACCATTCTTTGTAAATTCTTCTCCGGTTCAACATGATAACAAACTTGTAAGAAAATAACTTTCAAACAAACATTTGATTGCCGCAGGATAATTTTGATGCTACGTGGAACCTGCAATGAAGTAGAACAGACTTAGATATGCTAAATGTGATGCTTGTGTGCTGTTCAATTTTCATTACAATATCATCCAACTCCTGAAATATCTTGGATGTTTCGGACTAATACAGCAGCAGAAACCTTCTTACTAACTTAATGTTAACAACTGTATACATAATATACCACTGTAACTCATTTTTCATGTCGGGTTATGCCACAAGAGAGAATATCAGAGTAAGTTACACAGACAACATCCACTACGTCGTGATATGTAGAACCTAAAAAAAAGACTTTCTGTACAAGCGAATTCAATTAGTATGGTCTTAATATAGGGTGCTTCTTTACATTTGTTGGCTTGTATTCCCCCGTCAAAACCATCTCGTATTATCTGGGATCTTCTGCAAAATGTTGATCGATAACAAACAAGGACAGTAATGACTCTGTCAACAGAATTACTCTTATGTACACTTTATCTCTGACAGGGAGGATGATAGTTCAGTGCATGTACCAAATCAGCCAACCCGACTCGCTACGACTGAGTGGTTCAGAAAACTATTTCAATTCTTTTACAGACCAAGCATTACCAATTATTCAAGTATTGACCTTCACTACTGTCCTCACAACCCAAACGGAATGATAGCAAGTAGTCGCAAAACGATTAATTAATTTAGCTTCTCGTCGTAAGAATAAACAAATAGTCTAGAGTAATGTTATAACTATACAAGATAAATAAGAATGTACTTTAGAATAATATTGACTCCAAAAGTAACAAGAACGTTCAACTTCGGCAGGATATGCATGACTTCTTCGTTACTCCTGAGCAACGTTCAGCCCCATTCCTCACCCTTATATCTGTATGGTTTATTTTGACTTTCATAAAATTATTTCGAGTGTTTCATTACTCCAAATGGTAAAACTAAACTTTTCTAGTGACCTTGAAAATTTCCCAGCCAATAACAAATCAGTTTTGAGGTGATTGGTTGTATTTCATGAAAAAATTGCTAAAAACAGAAAAAATATAAAGACGATGCAGAATTTTGACGTAATAAAATATTTAGTGAAATTAAGAATCGGTTCATTATTTTAGGATTTGTAATATGCCCTAAATGAGAACTTATATATATAGCCTCAAACAATATTGTTTCTAAAACCGTTAAAAAAGTTTCAAGGACTCATATATGCCAGAACAATATGCCACTATATTTCTGTGTATACCCTAGTGGTTAAATTCATGAAGTGCCTTTCATGGACGACAACAATATATGTAACCAAATCTTCTTTGCAGATAATTAACCTTCCAAGTCGTCTGCATATGTGCTTGTTCCCGGAAGAAAGTTCGACTGATTAGGATAAGTGATGTCACTTTCTATCTAAGTGCTTCTTATCAGAGGTTTCACCATAAACATCTTAAAAAAATGAAGGGGTTAAAATGCATGTACCATTCGATTTTCATGCTCTTTCGTTTATCGTATTTTCTTCTTTATGTGGCTGTTTCATTAACTTTGAAAATTTGCTGATGCCTCCTCATGACGATCGTAGTTTTAACAACATTTCCGAGCTTATATCCCAGCATTGTTAATACAACTGCACATCTGAGACTTTGCCCATGATAAAGTGATGATGTTAGGGTAGAAGGTAGCTCCATCATGTATAAAACAACCAGAACAGTCGTTTGTCTTAGTTTGACTCTATAGGGACTGAAAAAAGCCCCGTTCTGGCTGGTTTTTTTCGGCAAATAGTCAACACAATTCAGAATGGCTAATCGATGGGCATCCTTTGATATCATTGCAACCATATTCAGTCCAGAAATATAAAAAAGGGTTGTACGACGTAATCCCTTAGCTTGTAGATTACAAATAGCAGTGTTCTTATTAAATGTTGCAATCAAATTATCAATTTTGAGTGCTTAAATTCTAGAAGGCGCGCATCTTGAACCGTTGCGTGCTATTGTTTCTAGTTCTCCATTACCGGCCACCAAGAATATTTGGGACGCAGCCGCACTCACATTATATCTGCAACATTTTCCTAGTTGTGACTGTCAAAATACATCCAACACACACGGCAGAATACAACCTGATTAAGTACTACACTGCACTGTGATCTTGATTGACACAGATGGCCACAACCTAAACATTCCAATTTCCTAAGTAGTCCTTACTAAGATCCCAGCTTCCTTGAGTTCTACTACAGTTACGGGCAAAATGTAAGCTGACAAGATATACTATTTTCTCCTACCTACTTGTTATAGTCATTTTTCCCCATTGTATAAGTAGTCCTATACTCTATGGACTTCCATGAACCCTAACATTCTTCAGAAAACAAGAACCAAAGTGGTAGCGTGTGCTCATAACTCTAGTGATATTAGCAATAGGTCACGGTTTCCTACCCCCATTACAGGCCATACTTTAAGCTCACCTACGGGACCCTCGAGTAAGATTTACCTAAATATGCCGAGTGAATTAGCTCGTTAACAGACTTTGTTAGCCTCTATTAGTGAACTCTGTAACCCGGGCAAACATGAGATAACACAACCTCACACCAAACCTAGAGGATAAGAAGCAAAACAATCCCACGTAACACCAACACAACAAAAAAATAAACCTCATAGGGGAAACCCAGCGAAAAGTTCAGTGGAAAGAAACTGATAACAGGTGCAAAGATTGTATAAAACATGTCGATAACACGGATCGAATGCATCTTCTGTAACAAATGAACTCACTGCAAGTGTGACACAACAATACCGAGGGAATATCATACTTTCATGCTGGGCAACCCTCGCCAGTGGTTCTGGTAGGTATGCATCTGTAAGCAAGCTTAACTCCCATGAAGTGCTGAGTGCCAGGATTGCTAACTTGTCGATCAAGGTCATAAGCACTTCAATGTCAGTGAGTGGCACTCGCGGGAAGTTAACGGCTCACACGTGTAGGGTATAAAGATTCTGTCTAAACACGAAGCACCTCAATAAGGTTTAAAGAAAACTGTATGTCGAATCACACGAATGGGGAGCATAGACAGAAAAATCTCCAAATAGTGCCTGACGAAAGCCGGTGGGACATAGTGACTTCCACTAGTGAACTCATTGGTAGCGATAAATTTTCTTAAGCGGCTATCCAACAAGAATTTCAGCTAACGGCTAACCGTCGGTGTCTAGCCGAAACTGAGCAGAAGTAAGAATTCCCATCAGAGCATCAACTGGGCTCAGAGATGACGAAGTCTGTAAACCCACTTTATTGATTATTTTTAATGTCATCTCACCTCCCAGTAGTCTAATGGAAAGTCGTGATAACTTCAATAAGCATCAATGGCACGAATACTGTCAACCTCTTGGGCTAAAAACAGCTCCTGTTATACTTTTTATGCTCTACAAGGAAGGCATCACCACACCGACTAACCGTCCTCCCCTGAGTATCATTCAACACACCAGAAGGGGCAAAGTTAATGTCCCTTATCTCCAGCATCCATCATGGGACATGCAAAAATTAGGGCAAGACCGTACAAAACCTGGGCAAAACGGAATTTAAAAAAACTGCCAGGAATGGGAGAAAACACCTTCATGGTCGTGGACAGAGTTTTTGAATTGCCTGACGGTTGTCCGGATAAGCACTGTCTGCTTGACATGCATCTGTAGTGACTTAAGTTGACTAGTTAAGAGTTGACTTCATAACTTATGCATACACGAAAATAAGAAAGCTTAAGTATTCATTTACTTCCTTATTCTTCATAGGGATTAGGATTCCTATTATCTTACATTGAATGTTGAGAGACATTGTGCGTTTGAATGATTAACATCCCGCTCCAACTGTCTCCTGCCCACGATACGAAATAAAGACCTATTACCAAAGATTATTGTTTCTTCTGTTAAATAGAACGGAACGTACCTAAACGCTAAACTGGTGAGCCATGTATTGAACACTACATTTAACTTTGTATTGTACGTTAAATAAGCCTTCTGTTTTTGCAGTAATTTAGATTAGGTAAATATATACTTTATATATAGTATTTCATTTTGATCGTTAGATACTACCATTAGACTCATTGTTTTCCGCTTTTTATTACATTATTACGTTGTTCATAACATGTCAAACCCAATCCCAATCAAAATCCTAGAGGATATGTCAGCGGTAGACATAGACATTGTTATGACTACAAATTCCGACTACCAGAATTCGATCGTGGTGATCCTGAGTTGTGGTTTGCTCAGCTAGAGCATTATTTTACGAGACACAATATAAAATCTGGAGGAGTTCACTGTCGAGACCTATGTTTAGTCCTACCTCCTTCAGTAGCCAAAGAAGTCCGTGACTTGATTTAAAGTTCACCAACACCACAACCATACACCATCCTAAGACGAGAGATAATGAATCGTCTATCACTATCAGATGGATCGAGAATTCGAAGGCTTTTCCATGGAAAAACATTAGGTGATATGTCACCATCACAGTTTTTCGTCATCTTCAAGCTTTAGTGGGTGACAACACTCTGGGTGTAGCAGTCCTAAAACAAGGATCGATACAAGCTCTCCCATGCTACGTTCAACACTGTTTGGATGTACAAGACCCTGATACCTCTCTATCTCATTTAGCACGGATCGTAAATCGGATAATGGAAAGAGGTCTCCCAACTGCATCACGTATGATACATCATACTCAAAAGGCGGAATCAACAAATGATCCAGTCATAGCAAAACTGATGGCGAGTGGTAAAGGTCTCACAGAGGCTGTCAGCAGAATGCAAACGAGTTATAGAAATAAGGGCGAATCACCACAATGACCGAGATCCAAATCACGGAACAGGTCACAAGGGTCTAGACAATCTGGACAATTTTGTTGGTATCACTGGAAATTTGGTGCTCAATCGACCAGATGCAGCCAATCATGCACCTGGCCCAAACAGACCTCGAAGAGCCAGGTAAACGAATAACCCCTCCAAAGGTTGCAATAACTGAGGAGGGGTGCCCTAACAGTTGTGTATTTTACGTTAGAGAAAAAACTCAGGCTTGAACTTTTTGGTAGATACTGGTGCTGCACTTAGTATCATCTCTAAGAATGAAACCAAGCTGGGTTGAGAAACTTCCTCAGTTACACTTCAAGCTGCCTAATAAGACTAAAACCGCGACGTTTGGACAAAAAACGTTGACTCTAGATTTGGGGTTTAGAGGACAATTTTCTTGGGTTTTCACTGTAGCCGATCTAGATCTGGCAGTATAAGGAATTAATTTCTTAGAGAGATATGAATTTCTAGTTGAAACTAAAAGACTGACGTTTGACTTTAAAAGAAACTTCGAAATACACAAATGGCACAGAAAGTTGAATCACATCTCTAAATTTAATACAAACTCCGCCAGTAACAACGGAAAAGTTCCAGGATATACTCGCGGAATTTCCACACCTAACAAAATTAAACCCTCAAACTTCCAAAACTAAGTTAAAAGTACGTCATATAATCAAAACTGAGGGTGCACCTATTTTTGCTAGACCTAGGAGATTAGCACCTGATAAGCTTAAAATAGCTAGAGCCAAATTCTATTACATGCTACAGCTGGGAATAATACGTCCATCTGATAGCCAGTGGGCATCTCCTTTGCATATCGTTCCAAAGAAAAATAAAGGCGATCGGAGACTGTGTAGGGATAACAGATCTCTTAATCGTCAAACTGAACCAGACAGGTACCCGATACCACATATCCAAGACTTTACGAACGGTTTACAGGATATGAAGGTATTTACTAAAATCGACTTAGTCAGAGCATATCACAATATCCCAGTAGCTGAGGAAGATAATCCGAAGACAGCTATCACAACACCTGTTGGATTATTCGAGTTTGTACGCATGCCATTCGGCCTACGGAACGCAGCACAAACATTCCAAAGGTTTATAGATAATCTACTTCGAGATATGCCGTTTGCTCAGGGGTACATAGACGACTTACTGATTGCCAGCCCGGACTTGAAATCACATGAACAACATGTGGGAGCAGTGTTGGGGCGATGTAATCAAAATGGCATGAACATTCATCAAAGTAAGTGTGTTTTCGGTGTAAAAACATTAGAATTTCGTGGGCATACCATAAGCCCTAAAGGAACTACACTAATCAAGCAAGAGGTAGACACTATTAAACAAATCCCTATACCAAGCTTTCTAACACAACTTCGAAGTTTTCTAGGTTTAATAGACTTTTATCGCAGATTCATACCCAGTTGTGCACAACTAATGCAACCATTGACGAATTCGCTCAAAGGAAAGCCGAAGGAATTTAAGCTAACCACTGAGACTGTTGAAGCTATTAACCAATTAAAGGATAAACTTGCTCAAACAGCTACATTAACTTATCCAAATTCCTATTATCCATTTGCTTTGATGGTAGATGCTTCGGACAAAGCGGTAGGCGGTACTATTAACCAACTAGTTAAAAACGCCTGGAAACCGATCGCATTCTTCTCAAAGAAACTCTTTTCAGAAGAGACGAGATATTCTACCTTCGGTCGAGAACTCCTCGCAATATACCCAACTATCAAGCATTTCTGACACATGCTCGAAGGCAGGGAATTCACAGTTTATACGAATCATAAACCGTTAACCAATGCATTAAAAGAGAAAGCCGATAAATACTCAACTCGAGAAGTCCGACACCTCGACTTCATATCACTGTTCACCATTGATATACGTCACGTTAAAGGTCAAGACAACCAGGCGGCAGACGCATTATCTCGATTAGAAATGAACATAATACAACAGTCAACAGTAAATTTCGAGACTTGGAGAGACAACCAGGAAAATGACCTAGAATTACAAAACCTACTGTCAACTAAAAGCTATAGTCTCAAACTAAAACAGCTTTTATCACCTATGGAAGATGTTATGATTTACTGTGACGCAACGAAGGCGGTGCCCTGATCTTTCGTTTCTAAAAATATGCGACGATTAGTATATAGTAACTTTCATTCGTTATCTCACCCTGAAGTGAAATCTTCGACTAAACTAATCAATGCCAGATACATATGGCCAACTCTTTAGAAGGATGTACTTGAATGGGTTACAGAGTGTTCGGC
Source organism: Schistosoma japonicum (assembly GCA_025215515.1). NCBI lineage: Eukaryota > Metazoa > Platyhelminthes > Trematoda > Strigeidida > Schistosomatidae > Schistosoma > Schistosoma japonicum. The sequence goes on along the minus strand of CM046064.1, from coordinate 38,604,382 downwards.
GTGTCGACAATTAAAAGTTAACCGACATACAAATTCACCCATTGGAAGTTTTCCCTAGCCGAATGCACGTTTCGCACATGTCCATATCGACTTAGTAGGCCGTTTACCACGTTCAAATGGTTTCACGTATCTATTTACATCTACAAATAGGTTCACGAAGTTTCCTATAGTTGTTCTAATCACAGACATCACAGCCGAAACAGTGACCAAAGCCTTCATGTTGAACTGGGTGACCATTTTTGGTACACCTATAATAATAACGACGAATAGTGGAGCGCAGTTTGAATCTGAGCTATTCAACGACTTTGGCTAAACTTCTAGGCTCCAACAGAATACGTTGCACGGCATATCACCCTCAAGCTAATCGGATGGTAGAACGGTTCCATCGTCAACTAAAGACCGCTCTTACATCTCATTCAAACCCCAGTCAGTGGACAGAATTCCTGTCGTTAGTTATGTTGGGAATACGAAGGGCTGTCAAAACTGACTCACAATGTTTACCAGCAGAATTAGTCTTTGGGGCCACTATTAGACTACCAGGTGAGTTTATTAACCTTCACACTGACAGTGAAACACTCAATTTAGGAACTTATGCAGACCAAATACGGGACCGAATGTCTAAGTTTAAGCCAATTAACACTCGTGAAAAGTCACGAGAGACATGTTCACCTAAGGATCTAAGCAACTGTGCTGACGTCTCGATAAGATGTGACAAAATAAAAGCACCACTTAGCCCTCCTTTCGAAAGTCCATTTAAGGTTTTTTCAAGAAAACCTAAATATTTTGTGATTCAGAAACAAGGAAACATCGACTTAGTAAGTATCGATAGTCTAAAACCGGCTTATCTAGATAATGAACCCCCAAACGTGTTGTTAGATCGCTTGCCCGACCAAACAACCACGGAATTAAAAAGTGAAAACGTTAAGGCTGTTAAAGTGGCTAAAAGCGTTAGATGGACACTGTTAGGCGGGCACTTAAAGAAGATTGATTATCTTCTAGAACTGTTTTTTCTGTTAACGATTCGTCATTTTTGGTTGTATACAAAGTAAGCATTTTGTTATTATTATTGTGACGTTGCTCTTATCCTATACTACTGTTTAAGGCATTAACTGTTGTTATATCATTTCTCATTTATGAACTATAGTTAATTGACTGCATATACGTTACCCCAGTTCACACTCACTATTACTCTTATTTTGTATTCATGTCAGTTTTCTAATTGGTTTATGATGCGGTCTGATTTTGCATGTATATAAAGGCATGATTGAAATAAAAACCGATCTGATCTGTCTGTTGATTCATAAGTCGTTGTTCTTCCTCTATTCCGTTTTGGGACTGGTAGTCGAGGGGCTGACGTGTCTGTACAGTGATTAGCGATTATCAAGGTCATTGTATATATTGCAAAAAACATAACAATTGGCGACGGGGTTAGAAGTGAATCCAACTTACTCAGTCATTGGTCATAAATTCTACTACAATTTATTATCCAATCAGCACCAAGAATCGCATTCAGTGTCATAAATCGCATTAAAAAAAAATCAATCAATATGACTATCACATTTGAGCGAATGAAATTATGTCTCCAGCAGCAACAACAGCAATTCCTAGCCTCTCAAGAACAAATGCTTATGTCATTAATGTCAAAATTTGCTATCCAGTCCAGAATAACTCCCGAAGAAAAAGGAATAAAGTTATCACTCAGTTCAGTTCCAAAATTTATTTTTGATGCAGAAAATGGCCATACATTTGAATTATGGTTCGGTAGGATCGAAGATCTTTTTCAAGTGGAATATAAACATATAGATGACTCAAAGAAGGTGCGTTTATTAACACAAAAACTTGGTCAGCATGAATATTCTAAATACAATAATTATATCCTCCCACGACATCCAAGAGATCTGACATTTAATGAAACTATTGACATTTTAAATGCGATATTCTGTGAACCGGCATCCTTATTTCATATTCGTTATAAATGCCTCCAATTGACAAAAGATGCAGATGAGGATTATTTGTCTTATGCAAGTATAATTAATCTACAAGCCGAACGTTTTAAATTAAAAGCATTGTCAAATGATCAATTCAAATGTTTATTATTTGTTTCTGGACTCCAGTCACCAGCAGATGCTGATGTTAGAACAAGGTTGCTATCACGCATTGAGCAAAACAATGACATGACACTACAGATGGTAACGTCAGAATGTCAACAACTGGTCAACCTCAAAAATGATACGACGCTTATAGAGACTAAAGGTAATGCTTCAATAAATTGCAATATCCATGCTGTCAAATCCAACAAAAGTAAGAGTGTTCCAGTGAATGATCAACGTCAAACTAAATTATTTAAATCGCCTTCGAAGTGCTGGTTTTGTGGATCTTGGCATTTCGCGAGATTTTGCCGTTATAAACGTCATAAGTGCAACATTTGCTATAAAGTTGGTCATAAAGAAACAGTGTGCCGACAACAGAATTATTCGAAATCTGGACCACGCATAAAGTTTTCCCGGAGTCATAGAAGTTGCATACGTAGTATATATTCAACATTTACGTGTAATCTTGCTGACAAAAGAAGATATGTAGATATATTAGTTAATGACGTTCAGATTCGTTTGCAGTTGGATACAGCATCTGATATCACACTTATTTCTAAGAAAACTTGGGAATTGATGGGTTGCCCTCCATTACTGCCTACTGAACATACAGCGCGTAACGCATCTGGAGATATTCTAAAACTCGTTGGAATGATAAATTGTTCTGTTAAATTCGGAGTACATTCCTTTACTGGAACTTGTTATTTAACAAACAGACATGATTTAGATCTTATTGGTATTGATTGGATTGACAAATTAAATCTTTGGAAGGTGCCACTAGACGCAGTGTGTACATTAAAAGATCCACATGTTCCTAAAAATCTACCTGTATTAAATGTTACATCAAACAACAGCGTCTTGACTACAGCTCATCTTTTTGAGAAGCATTCGAATCTGTTTCAAAATATTTTGGGATGTTGCAATATTGGTAAAGCCAAATTATATTTACGTCAAGGAGCTACACCGGTTTTTTGTCCAAAACGGCAGGTACCCTACGCCTCCGTTGATAGAGTTGATAAAGAACTTGACCGATTAGAAAAGCTTGGGGTTACACAACCTATTACTTTCTCATCATGGGCAGCTCCGATTGTTGTCGTTCAAAAAGCTAATGGTACTGTTCGTCTATGTGCTGATTTCTCTAGTGGATTAAATAATGCTCTACAAAATCATTCATATCCATTGCCATTGCCCGAAGATCTATTCATTAAACTAAATGGTGGACGTTATTTTGCAAAACTGGATTTATCTGATGCCTATTTACAAGTAGAAGTTGATGAGGATTCTAAGCCTTATCTAACAATCAATACTCATCGTGGACTTTACCAGTACAACAAACTACCTTTCGGTGTAAATCCAGCCCCTGCTATCTTTCAACAGTTAATGGACAATATGATATCAAATCTTGATGGTGTTGCCGCTTATCTTGATGATATTATTGTTGTGGGTTCCTCTAAAGATGAGTTATTATCGCGTTTGGATAAAGTACTTACACGAATATCACAATCTGGTTTTCAACTGCAGAAGCATAAATGTGAATTTTTCCTTCAATCTGTTAAATACCTTGGATTTATATTTGATAAACATGGGCGCCGTCCAGATTCAGATAATATACATGCTATCACACAAATGCCTGCACCTACCGATGTGGTGACTTAGGTATGATTGGATATTATAGTGTTTTTGTTCCATCTATGCGAAGGTTACGCCATCCTTTGAATCAACTTCTGAAAGCGAATGCAACATGGAATTGGTCAGAAGCATGCCAGAATTCCTTCGAAAAAATCAAGAAAATCTTATCCTCAGATTTACTACTAACCCACTATAATCCGAAATTAGAGATAGTTGTCGCTGCTGATGCTTCTAACTATGGTATTGGTGCTGTTATTAGTCATCGTTTTCCTGATGGTAAAGAAAAACCAATAGCTCATGCGCCTAGATCTCTAAATGCTACTGAAAGGAAATACAGTCAAGTAGAAAAAGAAGGATTGGCACTGGTTTTTGCAATTAAGAAGTTTCATAAAATGATTTATGGTCGACCATTTACGTTGCTGACAGACCACAAACCTCTCCTCTCTATTTTTGGGGCAATGTCCTGCATCCCAGTACATACCGCCAATCGTTTACAGCGTTGGGCAATTATGTTGTTAGCTTATGACTTTAAGATTCGCTATAAATCAACAATGACTTTTGGTCACGCTGACGTTCTCTCCAGATTAATTGCGACTCAAAAGTTTGACAACGAAGATGTTATTATTGCTACGGGGTCACTGGAAGATGATATTCATCATATATTGCAAACTTCTATTCAGGCTACACCTTTGTCAGCAATGGACGTAAAATTTACAACTAGGACGGATGAAGAGCTTTAGACAATTATTCGCTATCTTTTGTGTGGTTGGCCCCCACACCTCAACGCAACAGAACGACAATATTTTCATCGACGAGACGCCCTTGCTGTTGTTGACGATTGTCTTATGTTTGGTGACCGCGTAGTTATTCCCAAATCTTTGCGACACAAAGTCCTGTCACAGTTACATTCTGCACATCCAGGTGTCGTCCGAATGAAAGCATTAGCCTGCAGTTACGTATACTGGCCAAACATTGATACTGATGTTATGAATTATGTATTGAGATGTTCAAAGTGTGCACAAGCTGCAAAAGCCCCTCGGAAAACCGAACTTTGTTGCTGGAAACCAGCGACACATCCATGGTCGAGAGTTCATGTAGACTTCGCTGGTCCTCTTAATGGCAAATACTACTTAGTTATCATCGATGCTTTTTCTAAGTGGCCGGAAGTACATTGTATGGGGTCTACATCAACCATGGCTACACTAGATAAATTACGTCAAAAATTCAGCTGTTTCGGAATCCCAGAAGTACTTGTCTCCGATAATGGTCCACAATTCTCGTCTGCAGAATTCCAGAAGTTTTGTGCTCTGAACAGCATTAAACATATCAGGACCCCACCGTATCACCCACAATCAAATGGGCAGGTTAAGAGATTCGTCGACACTTTTAAGAGAGCGTTAATCAAAGCCCAGGGTGAAGGAAGATTAGAAGAGATATTGTATAGGTTCCTGTTTACTTATCGTTCAACACCAAATCGTGAAACGGTAGGTGAAGTGTCCCCTGCGGAAGCTATGCTTGGAAGAAAAATCAGAACGCTATTAGATAGTTTGAAGCCAAATTTTGCAATGACTGTCGAACGTGTTTCCAGAATGAAAATACAATACAACAAGAAGCATGGCGCTAAGCCCAGAAGATTCTTACCCGGACAAAAGGTTTGGGTACGTGATTTTCATCGTAGAACAATGGAGTGGGTTTCTGGAGTTATCCCAAGAAACAGAGGAAGAGTTATCTATGAAGTCGGAGTAAGTAATATGAAATGGCTAAGATATGCTAGCCACATCCGACCGTCCAGATGCGAAGACGGAGATGAAGTTAAGCAGAGTACTCCGATGACGTTAAACATGTTACTTGATTTGAATGACAGAATCAATCAGCAAACGAAAGCAGTTGAGACAAGAACAGCATCATCTCTCAGGAAATCACGAAGAATTGTATGGCGTATTGTATTTCCGTTTGTCATTGAAAAGACACCATGACACAACGAACCTTGAGTGGGAAACTGTCAGAACATTTAAACGAGTGACTGACTAATTACACTTTCAGTCAATATCAACTGCTTATTCGATTATATCACATCTACTTTGTTGGATCGTTATAGGTAATGAAATAGCCCTCCAAGTATCCCTAAATTGATTCAAGCTTAGTGTTATGGCGGGCACTTAAAGAAGATTGATTATCTTCTAGAACTGTTTTTTCTGTTAACGATTCGTCATTTTTGGTTGTATACAAAGTAAGCATTTTGTTATTATTATTGTGACGTTGCTCTTATCCTATACTACTGTTTAAGGCATTAACTGTTGTTATATCATTTCTCATTTATGAACTATAGTTAATTGACTGCATATACGTTACCCCAGTTCACACTCACTATTACTCTTATTTTGTATTCATGTCAGTTTTCTAATTGGTTTATGATGCGGTCTGATTTTGCATGTATATAAAGGCATGATTGAAATAAAAACCGATCTGATCTGTCTGTTGATTCATAAGTCGTTGTTCTTCCTCTATTCCGTTTTGGGACTGGTAGTCGAGGGGCTGACGTGTCTGTACAGTGATTAGCGATTATCAAGGTCATTGTATATATTGCAAAAAACATAACAATTGGCGACGGGGTTAGAAGTGAATCCAACTTACTCAGTCATTGGTCATAAATTCTACTACAATTTATTATCCAATCAGCACCAAGAATCGCATTCAGTGTCATAAATCGCATTAAAAAAAAATCAATCAATATGACTATCACATTTGAGCGAATGAAATTATGTCTCCAGCAGCAACAACAGCAATTCCTAGCCTCTCAAGAACAAATGCTTATGTCATTAATGTCAAAATTTGCTATCCAGTCCAGAATAACTCCCGAAGAAAAAGGAATAAAGTTATCACTTAGTTCAGTTCCAAAATTTATTTTTGATGCAGAAAATGGCCATACATTTGAATTATGGTTCGGTAGGATCGAAGATCTTTTTCAAGTGGAATATAAACATATAGATGACTCAAAGAAGGTGCGTTTATTAACACAAAAACTTGGTCAGCATGAATATTCTAAATACAATAATTATATCCTCCCACGACATCCAAGAGATCTGACATTTAATGAAACTATTGACATTTTAAATGCGATATTCTGTGAACCGGCATCCTTATTTCATATTCGTTATAAATGCCTCCAATTGACAAAAGATGCAGATGAGGATTATTTGTCTTATGCAAGTATAATTAATCTACAAGCCGAACGTTTTAAATTAAAAGCATTGTCAAATGATCAATTCAAATGTTTATTATTTGTTTCTGGACTCCAGTCACCAGCAGATGCTGATGTTAGAACAAGGTTGCTATCACGCATTGAGCAAAACAATGACATGACACTACAGATGGTAACGTCAGAATGTCAACAACTGGTCAACCTCAAAAATGATACGACGCTTATAGAGACTAAAGGTAATGCTTCAATAAATTGCAATATCCATGCTGTCAAATCCAACAAAAGTAAGAGTGTTCCAGTGAATGATCAACGTCAAACTAAATTATTTAAATCGCCTTCGAAGTGCTGGTTTTGTGGATCTTGGCATTTCGCGAGATTTTGCCGTTATAAACGTCATAAGTGCAACATTTGCTATAAAGTTGGTCATAAAGAAACAGTGTGCCGACAACAGAATTATTCGAAATCTGGACCACGCATAAAGTTTTCCCGGAGTCATAGAAGTTGCATACGTAGTATATATTCAACATTTACGTGTAATCTTGCTGACAAAAGAAGATATGTAGATATATTAGTTAATGACGTTCAGATTCGTTTGCAGTTGGATACAGCATCTGATATCACACTTATTTCTAAGAAAACTTGGGAATTGATGGGTTGCCCTCCATTACTGCCTACTGAACATACAGCGCGTAACGCATCTGGAGATATTCTAAAACTCGTTGGAATGATAAATTGTTCTGTTAAATTCGGAGTACATTCCTTTACTGGAACTTGTTATTTAACAAACAGACATGATTTAGATCTTATTGGTATTGATTGGATTGACAAATTAAATCTTTGGAAGGTGCCACTAGACGCAGTGTGTACATTAAAAGATCCACATGTTCCTAAAAATCTACCTGTATTAAATGTTACATCAAACAACAGCGTCTTGACTACAGCTCATCTTTTTGAGAAGCATTCGAATCTGTTTCAAAATATTTTGGGATGTTGCAATATTGGTAAAGCCAAATTATATTTACGTCAAGGAGCTACACCGGTTTTTTGTCCAAAACGGCAGGTACCCTACGCCTCCGTTGATAGAGTTGATAAAGAACTTGACCGATTAGAAAAGCTTGGGGTTACACAACCTATTACTTTCTCATCATGGGCAGCTCCGATTGTTGTCGTTCAAAAAGCTAATGGTACTGTTCGTCTATGTGCTGATTTCTCTAGTGGATTAAATAATGCTCTACAAAATCATTCATATCCATTGCCATTGCCCGAAGATCTATTCATTAAACTAAATGGTGGACGTTATTTTGCAAAACTGGATTTATCTGATGCCTATTTACAAGTAGAAGTTGATGAGGATTCTAAGCCTTATCTAACAATCAATACTCATCGTGGACTTTACCAGTACAACAAACTACCTTTCGGTGTAAATCCAGCCCCTGCTATCTTTCAACAGTTAATGGACAATATGATATCAAATCTTGATGGTGTTGCCGCTTATCTTGATGATATTATTGTTGTGGGTTCCTCTAAAGATGAGTTATTATCGCGTTTGGATAAAGTACTTACACGAATATCACAATCTGGTTTTCAACTGCAGAAGCATAAATGTGAATTTTTCCTTCAATCTGTTAAATACCTTGGATTTATATTTGATAAACATGGGCGCCGTCCAGATTCAGATAATATACATGCTATCACACAAATGCCTGCACCTACCGATGTGGTGACTTAGGTATGATTGGATATTATAGTGTTTTTGTTCCATCTATGCGAAGGTTACGCCATCCTTTGAATCAACTTCTGAAAGCGAATGCAACATGGAATTGGTCAGAAGCATGCCAGAATTCCTTCGAAAAAATCAAGAAAATCTTATCCTCAGATTTACTACTAACCCACTATAATCCGAAATTAGAGATAGTTGTCGCTGCTGATGCTTCTAACTATGGTATTGGTGCTGTTATTAGTCATCGTTTTCCTGATGGTAAAGAAAAACCAATAGCTCATGCGCCTAGATCTCTAAATGCTACTGAAAGGAAATACAGTCAAGTAGAAAAAGAAGGATTGGCACTGGTTTTTGCAATTAAGAAGTTTCATAAAATGATTTATGGTCGACCATTTACGTTGCTGACAGACCACAAACCTCTCCTCTCTATTTTTGGGGCAATGTCCTGCATCCCAGTACATACCGCCAATCGTTTACAGCGTTGGGCAATTATGTTGTTAGCTTATGACTTTAAGATTCGCTATAAATCAACAATGACTTTTGGTCACGCTGACGTTCTCTCCAGATTAATTGCGACTCAAAAGTTTGACAACGAAGATGTTATTATTGCTACGGGGTCACTGGAAGATGATATTCATCATATATTGCAAACTTCTATTCAGGCTACACCTTTGTCAGCAATGGACGTAAAATTTACAACTAGGACGGATGAAGAGCTTTAGACAATTATTCGCTATCTTTTGTGTGGTTGGCCCCCACACCACAACGCAACAGAACGACAATATTTTCATCGACGAGACGCCCTTGCTGTTGTTGACGATTGTCTTATGTTTGGTGACCGCGTAGTTATTCCCAAATCTTTGCGACACAAAGTCCTGTCACAGTTACATTCTGCACATCCAGGTGTCGTCCGAATGAAAGCATTAGCCTGCAGTTACGTATACTGGCCAAACATTGATACTGATGTTATGAATTATGTATTGAGATGTTCAAAGTGTGCACAAGCTGCAAAAGCCCCTCGGAAAACCGAACTTTGTTGCTGGAAACCAGCGACACATCCATGGTCGAGAGTTCATGTAGACTTCGCTGGTCCTCTTAATGGCAAATACTACTTAGTTATCATCGATGCTTTTTCTAAGTGGCCGGAAGTACATTGTATGGGGTCTACATCAACCATGGCTACACTAGATAAATTACGTCAAAAATTCAGCTGTTTCGGAATCCCAGAAGTACTTGTCTCCGATAATGGTCCACAATTCTCGTCTGCAGAATTCCAGAAGTTTTGTGCTCTGAACAGCATTAAACATATCAGGACCCCACCGTATCACCCACAATCAAATGGGCAGGTTAAGAGATTCGTCGACACTTTTAAGAGAGCGTTAATCAAAGCCCAGGGTGAAGGAAGATTAGAAGAGATATTGTATAGGTTCCTGTTTACTTATCGTTCAACACCAAATCGTGAAACGGTAGGTGAAGTGTCCCCTGCGGAAGCTATGCTTGGAAGAAAAATCAGAACGCTATTAGATAGTTTGAAGCCAAATTTTGCAATGACTGTCGAACGTGTTTCCAGAATGAAAATACAATACAACAAGAAGCATGGCGCTAAGCCCAGAAGATTCTTACCCGGACAAAAGGTTTGGGTACGTGATTTTCATCGTAGAACAATGGAGTGGGTTTCTGGAGTTATCCCAAGAAACAGAGGAAGAGTTATCTATGAAGTCGGAGTAAGTAATATGAAATGGCTAAGATATGCTAGCCACATCCGACCGTCCAGATGCGAAGACGGAGATGAAGTTAAGCAGAGTACTCCGATGACGTTAAACATGTTACTTGATTTGAATGACAGAATCAATCAGCAAACGAAAGCAGTTGAGACAAGAACAGCATCATCTCTCAGGAAATCACGAAGAATTGTATGGCGTATTGTATTTCCGTTTGTCATTGAAAAGACACCATGACACAACGAACCTTGAGTGGGAAACTGTCAGAACATTTAAACGAGTGACTGACTAATTACACTTTCAGTCAATATCAACTGCTTATTCGATTATATCACATCTACTTTGTTGGATCGTTATAGGTAATGAAATAGCCCTCCAAGTATCCCTAAATTGATTCAAGCTTAGTGTTATGGCGGGCACTTAAAGAAGATTGATTATCTTCTAGAACTGTTTTTTCTGTTAACGATTCGTCATTTTTGGTTGTATACAAAGTAAGCATTTTGTTATTATTATTGTGACGTTGCTCTTATCCTATACTACTGTTTAAGGCATTAACTGTTGTTATATCATTTCTCATTTATGAACTATAGTTAATTGACTGCATATACGTTACCCCAGTTCACACTCACTATTACTCTTATTTTGTATTCATGTCAGTTTTCTAATTGGTTTATGATGCGGTCTGATTTTGCATGTATATAAAGGCATGATTGAAATAAAAACCGATCTGATCTGTCTGTTGATTCATAAGTCGTTGTTCTTCCTCTATTCCGTTTTGGGACTGGTAGTCGAGGGGCTGACGTGTCTGTACAGTGATTAGCGATTATCAAGGTCATTGTATATATTGCAAAAAACATAACAATTGGCGACGGGGTTAGAAGTGAATCCAACTTACTCAGTCATTGGTCATAAATTCTACTACAATTTATTATCCAATCAGCACCAAGAATCGCATTCAGTGTCATAAATCGCATTAAAAAAAAAATCAATCAATATGACTATCACATTTGAGCGAATGAAATTATGTCTCCAGCAGCAACAACAGCAATTCCTAGCCTCTCAAGAACAAATGCTTATGTCATTAATGTCAAAATTTGCTATCCAGTCCAGAATAACTCCCGAAGAAAAAGGAATAAAGTTATCACTTAGTTCAGTTCCAAAATTTATTTTTGATGCAGAAAATGGCCATACATTTGAATTATGGTTCGGTAGGATCGAAGATCTTTTTCAAGTGGAATATAAACATATAGATGACTCAAAGAAGGTGCGTTTATTAACACAAAAACTTGGTCAGCATGAATATTCTAAATACAATAATTATATCCTCCCACGACATCCAAGAGATCTGACATTTAATGAAACTATTGACATTTTAAATGCGATATTCTGTGAACCGGCATCCTTATTTCATATTCGTTATAAATGCCTCCAATTGACAAAAGATGCAGATGAGGATTATTTGTCTTATGCAAGTATAATTAATCTACAAGCCGAACGTTTTAAATTAAAAGCATTGTCAAATGATCAATTCAAATGTTTATTATTTGTTTCTGGACTCCAGTCACCAGCAGATGCTGATGTTAGAACAAGGTTGCTATCACGCATTGAGCAAAACAATGACATGACACTACAGATGGTAACGTCAGAATGTCAACAACTGGTCAACCTCAAAAATGATACGACGCTTATAGAGACTAAAGGTAATGCTTCAATAAATTGCAATATCCATGCTGTCAAATCCAACAAAAGTAAGAGTGTTCCAGTGAATGATCAACGTCAAACTAAATTATTTAAATCGCCTTCGAAGTGCTGGTTTTGTGGATCTTGGCATTTCGCGAGATTTTGCCGTTATAAACGTCATAAGTGCAACATTTGCTATAAAGTTGGTCATAAAGAAACAGTGTGCCGACAACAGAATTATTCGAAATCTGGACCACGCATAAAGTTTTCCCGGAGTCATAGAAGTTGCATACGTAGTATATATTCAACATTTACGTGTAATCTTGCTGACAAAAGAAGATATGTAGATATATTAGTTAATGACGTTCAGATTCGTTTGCAGTTGGATACAGCATCTGATATCACACTTATTTCTAAGAAAACTTGGGAATTGATGGGTTGCCCTCCATTACTGCCTACTGAACATACAGCGCGTAACGCATCTGGAGATATTCTAAAACTCGTTGGAATGATAAATTGTTCTGTTAAATTCGGAGTACATTCCTTTACTGGAACTTGTTATTTAACAAACAGACATGATTTAGATCTTATTGGTATTGATTGGATTGACAAATTAAATCTTTGGAAGGTGCCACTAGACGCAGTGTGTACATTAAAAGATCCACATGTTCCTAAAAATCTACCTGTATTAAATGTTACATCAAACAACAGCGTCTTGACTACAGCTCATCTTTTTGAGAAGCATTCGAATCTGTTTCAAAATATTTTGGGATGTTGCAATATTGGTAAAGCCAAATTATATTTACGTCAAGGAGCTACACCGGTTTTTTGTCCAAAACGGCAGGTACCCTACGCCTCCGTTGATAGAGTTGATAAAGAACTTGACCGATTAGAAAAGCTTGGGGTTACACAACCTATTACTTTCTCATCATGGGCAGCTCCGATTGTTGTCGTTCAAAAAGCTAATGGTACTGTTCGTCTATGTGCTGATTTCTCTAGTGGATTAAATAATGCTCTACAAAATCATTCATATCCATTGCCATTGCCCGAAGATCTATTCATTAAACTAAATGGTGGACGTTATTTTGCAAAACTGGATTTATCTGATGCCTATTTACAAGTAGAAGTTGATGAGGATTCTAAGCCTTATCTAACAATCAATACTCATCGTGGACTTTACCAGTACAACAAACTACCTTTCGGTGTAAATCCAGCCCCTGCTATCTTTCAACAGTTAATGGACAATATGATATCAAATCTTGATGGTGTTGCCGCTTATCTTGATGATATTATTGTTGTGGGTTCCTCTAAAGATGAGTTATTATCGCGTTTGGATAAAGTACTTACACGAATATCACAATCTGGTTTTCAACTGCAGAAGCATAAATGTGAATTTTTCCTTCAATCTGTTAAATACCTTGGATTTATATTTGATAAACATGGGCGCCGTCCAGATTCAGATAATATACATGCTATCACACAAATGCCTGCACCTACCGATGTGGTGACTTAGGTATGATTGGATATTATAGTGTTTTTGTTCCATCTATGCGAAGGTTACGCCATCCTTTGAATCAACTTCTGAAAGCGAATGCAACATGGAATTGGTCAGAAGCATGCCAGAATTCCTTCGAAAAAATCAAGAAAATCTTATCCTCAGATTTACTACTAACCCACTATAATCCGAAATTAGAGATAGTTGTCGCTGCTGATGCTTCTAACTATGGTATTGGTGCTGTTATTAGTCATCGTTTTCCTGATGGTAAAGAAAAACCAATAGCTCATGCGCCTAGATCTCTAAATGCTACTGAAAGGAAATACAGTCAAGTAGAAAAAGAAGGATTGGCATTGGTTTTTGCAATTAAGAAGTTTCATAAAATGATTTATGGTCGTGAAACGGTAGGTGAAGTGTCCCCTGCGGAAGCTATGCTTGGAAGAAAAATCAGAACGCTATTAGATAGTTTGAAGCCAAATTTTGCAATGACTGTCGAACGTGTTTCCAGAATGAAAATACAATACAACAAGAAGCATGGCGCTAAGCCCAGAAGATTCTTACCCGGACAAAAGGTTTGGGTACGTGATTTTCATCGTAGAACAATGGAGTGGGTTTCTGGAGTTATCCCAAGAAACAGAGGAAGAGTTATCTATGAAGTCGGAGTAAGTAATATGAAATGGCTAAGATATGCTAGCCACATCCGACCGTCCAGATGCGAAGACGGAGATGAAGTTAAGCAGAGTACTCCGATGACGTTAAACATGTTACTTGATTTGAATGACAGAATCAATCAGCAAACGAAAGCAGTTGAGACAAGAACAGCATCATCTCTCAGGAAATCACGAAGAATTGTATGGCGTATTGTATTTCCGTTTGTCATTGAAAAGACACCATGACACAACGAACCTTGAGTGGGAAACTGTCAGAACATTTAAACGAGTGACTGACTAATTACACTTTCAGTCAATATCAACTGCTTATTCGATTATATCACATCTACTTTGTTGGATCGTTATAGGTAATGAAATAGCCCTCCAAGTATCCCTAAATTGATTCAAGCTTAGTGTTATGGCGGGCACTTAAAGAAGATTGATTATCTTCTAGAACTGTTTTTTCTGTTAACGATTCGTCATTTTTGGTTGTATACAAAGTAAGCATTTTGTTATTATTATTGTGACGTTGCTCTTATCCTATACTACTGTTTAAGGCATTAACTGTTGTTATATCATTTCTCATTTATGAACTATAGTTAATTGACTGCATATACGTTACCCCAGTTCACACTCACTATTACTCTTATTTTGTATTCATGTCAGTTTTCTAATTGGTTTATGATGCGGTCTGATTTTGCATGTATATAAAGGCATGATTGAAATAAAAACCGATCTGATCTGTCTGTTGATTCATAAGTCGTTGTTCTTCCTCTATTCCGTTTTGGGACTGGTAGTCGAGGGGCTGACGTGTCTGTACAGTGATTAGCGATTATCAAGGTCATTGTATATATTGCAAAAAACATAACAATTGGCGACGGGGTTAGAAGTGAATCCAACTTACTCAGTCATTGGTCATAAATTCTACTACAATTTATTATCCAATCAGCACCAAGAATCGCATTCAGTGTCATAAATCGCATTAAAAAAAAAATCAATCAATATGACTATCACATTTGAGCGAATGAAATTATGTCTCCAGCAGCAACAACAGCAATTCCTAGCCTCTCAAGAACAAATGCTTATGTCATTAATGTCAAAATTTGCTATCCAGTCCAGAATAACTCCCGAAGAAAAAGGAATAAAGTTATCACTCAGTTCAGTTCCAAAATTTATTTTTGATGCAGAAAATGGCCATACATTTGAATTATGGTTCGGTAGGATCGAAGATCTTTTTCAAGTGGAATATAAACATATAGATGACTCAAAGAAGGTGCGTTTATTAACACAAAAACTTGGTCAGCATGAATATTCTAAATACAATAATTATATCCTCCCACGACATCCAAGAGATCTGACATTTAATGAAACTATTGACATTTTAAATGCGATATTCTGTGAACCGGCATCCTTATTTCATATTCGTTATAAATGCCTCCAATTGACAAAAGATGCAGATGAGGATTATTTGTCTTATGCAAGTATAATTAATCTACAAGCCGAACGTTTTAAATTAAAAGCATTGTCAAATGATCAATTCAAATGTTTATTATTTGTTTCTGGACTCCAGTCACCAGCAGATGCTGATGTTAGAACAAGGTTGCTATCACGCATTGAGCAAAACAATGACATGACACTACAGATGGTAACGTCAGAATGTCAACAACTGGTCAACCTCAAAAATGATACGACGCTTATAGAGACTAAAGGTAATGCTTCAATAAATTGCAATATCCATGCTGTCAAATCCAACAAAAGTAAGAGTGTTCCAGTGAATGATCAACGTCAAACTAAATTATTTAAATCGCCTTCGAAGTGCTGGTTTTGTGGATCTTGGCATTTCGCGAGATTTTGCCGTTATAAACGTCATAAGTGCAACATTTGCTATAAAGTTGGTCATAAAGAAACAGTGTGCCGACAACAGAATTATTCGAAATCTGGACCACGCATAAAGTTTTCCCGGAGTCATAGAAGTTGCATACGTAGTATATATTCAACATTTACGTGTAATCTTGCTGACAAAAGAAGATATGTAGATATATTAGTTAATGACGTTCAGATTCGTTTGCAGTTGGATACAGCATCTGATATCACACTTATTTCTAAGAAAACTTGGGAATTGATGGGTTGCCCTCCATTACTGCCTACTGAACATACAGCGCGTAACGCATCTGGAGATATTCTAAAACTCGTTGGAATGATAAATTGTTCTGTTAAATTCGGAGTACATTCCTTTACTGGAACTTGTTATTTAACAAACAGACATGATTTAGATCTTATTGGTATTGATTGGATTGACAAATTAAATCTTTGGAAGGTGCCACTAGACGCAGTGTGTACATTAAAAGATCCACATGTTCCTAAAAATCTACCTGTATTAAATGTTACATCAAACAACAGCGTCTTGACTACAGCTCATCTTTTTGAGAAGCATTCGAATCTGTTTCAAAATATTTTGGGATGTTGCAATATTGGTAAAGCCAAATTATATTTACGTCAAGGAGCTACACCGGTTTTTTGTCCAAAACGGCAGGTACCCTACGCCTCCGTTGATAGAGTTGATAAAGAACTTGACCGATTAGAAAAGCTTGGGGTTACACAACCTATTACTTTCTCATCATGGGCAGCTCCGATTGTTGTCGTTCAAAAAGCTAATGGTACTGTTCGTCTATGTGCTGATTTCTCTAGTGGATTAAATAATGCTCTACAAAATCATTCATATCCATTGCCATTGCCCGAAGATCTATTCATTAAACTAAATGGTGGACGTTATTTTGCAAAACTGGATTTATCTGATGCCTATTTACAAGTAGAAGTTGATGAGGATTCTAAGCCTTATCTAACAATCAATACTCATCGTGGACTTTACCAGTACAACAAACTACCTTTCGGTGTAAATCCAGCCCCTGCTATCTTTCAACAGTTAATGGACAATATGATATCAAATCTTGATGGTGTTGCCGCTTATCTTGATGATATTATTGTTGTGGGTTCCTCTAAAGATGAGTTATTATCGCGTTTGGATAAAGTACTTACACGAATATCACAATCTGGTTTTCAACTGCAGAAGCATAAATGTGAATTTTTCCTTCAATCTGTTAAATACCTTGGATTTATATTTGATAAACATGGGCGCCGTCCAGATTCAGATAATATACATGCTATCACACAAATGCCTGCACCTACCGATGTGGTGACTTAGGTATGATTGGATATTATAGTGTTTTTGTTCCATCTATGCGAAGGTTACGCCATCCTTTGAATCAACTTCTGAAAGCGAATGCAACATGGAATTGGTCAGAAGCATGCCAGAATTCCTTCGAAAAAATCAAGAAAATCTTATCCTCAGATTTACTACTAACCCACTATAATCCGAAATTAGAGATAGTTGTCGCTGCTGATGCTTCTAACTATGGTATTGGTGCTGTTATTAGTCATCGTTTTCCTGATGGTAAAGAAAAACCAATAGCTCATGCGCCTAGATCTCTAAATGCTACTGAAAGGAAATACAGTCAAGTAGAAAAAGAAGGATTGGCACTGGTTTTTGCAATTAAGAAGTTTCATAAAATGATTTATGGTCGACCATTTACGTTGCTGACAGACCACAAACCTCTCCTCTCTATTTTTGGGGCAATGTCCTGCATCCCAGTACATACCGCCAATCGTTTACAGCGTTGGGCAATTATGTTGTTAGCTTATGACTTTAAGATTCGCTATAAATCAACAATGACTTTTGGTCACGCTGACGTTCTCTCCAGATTAATTGCGACTCAAAAGTTTGACAACGAAGATGTTATTATTGCTACGGGGTCACTGGAAGATGATATTCATCATATATTGCAAACTTCTATTCAGGCTACACCTTTGTCAGCAATGGACGTAAAATTTACAACTAGGACGGATGAAGAGCTTTAGACAATTATTCGCTATCTTTTGTGTGGTTGGCCCCCACACCTCAACGCAACAGAACGACAATATTTTCATCGACGAGACGCCCTTGCTGTTGTTGACGATTGTCTTATGTTTGGTGACCGCGTAGTTATTCCCAAATCTTTGCGACACAAAGTCCTGTCACAGTTACATTCTGCACATCCAGGTGTCGTCCGAATGAAAGCATTAGCCTGCAGTTACGTATACTGGCCAAACATTGATACTGATGTTATGAATTATGTATTGAGATGTTCAAAGTGTGCACAAGCTGCAAAAGCCCCTCGGAAAACCGAACTTTGTTGCTGGAAACCAGCGACACATCCATGGTCGAGAGTTCATGTAGACTTCGCTGGTCCTCTTAATGGCAAATACTACTTAGTTATCATCGATGCTTTTTCTAAGTGGCCGGAAGTACATTGTATGGGGTCTACATCAACCATGGCTACACTAGATAAATTACGTCAAAAATTCAGCTGTTTCGGAATCCCAGAAGTACTTGTCTCCGATAATGGTCCACAATTCTCGTCTGCAGAATTCCAGAAGTTTTGTGCTCTGAACAGCATTAAACATATCAGGACCCCACCGTATCACCCACAATCAAATGGGCAGGTTAAGAGATTCGTCGACACTTTTAAGAGAGCGTTAATCAAAGCCCAGGGTGAAGGAAGATTAGAAGAGATATTGTATAGGTTCCTGTTTACTTATCGTTCAACACCAAATCGTGAAACGGTAGGTGAAGTGTCCCCTGCGGAAGCTATGCTTGGAAGAAAAATCAGAACGCTATTAGATAGTTTGAAGCCAAATTTTGCAATGACTGTCGAACGTGTTTCCAGAATGAAAATACAATACAACAAGAAGCATGGCGCTAAGCCCAGAAGATTCTTACCCGGACAAAAGGTTTGGGTACGTGATTTTCATCGTAGAACAATGGAGTGGGTTTCTGGAGTTATCCCAAGAAACAGAGGAAGAGTTATCTATGAAGTCGGAGTAAGTAATATGAAATGGCTAAGATATGCTAGCCACATCCGACCGTCCAGATGCGAAGACGGAGATGAAGTTAAGCAGAGTACTCCGATGACGTTAAACATGTTACTTGATTTGAATGACAGAATCAATCAGCAAACGAAAGCAGTTGAGACAAGAACAGCATCATCTCTCAGGAAATCACGAAGAATTGTATGGCGTATTGTATTTCCGTTTGTCATTGAAAAGACACCATGACACAACGAACCTTGAGTGGGAAACTGTCAGAACATTTAAACGAGTGACTGACTAATTACACTTTCAGTCAATATCAACTGCTTATTCGATTATATCACATCTACTTTGTTGGATCGTTATAGGTAATGAAATAGCCCTCCAAGTATCCCTAAATTGATTCAAGCTTAGTGTTATGGCGGGCACTTAAAGAAGATTGATTATCTTCTAGAACTGTTTTTTCTGTTAACGATTCGTCATTTTTGGTTGTATACAAAGTAAGCATTTTGTTATTATTATTGTGACGTTGCTCTTATCCTATACTACTGTTTAAGGCATTAACTGTTGTTATATCATTTCTCATTTATGAACTATAGTTAATTGACTGCATATACGTTACCCCAGTTCACACTCACTATTACTCTTATTTTGTATTCATGTCAGTTTTCTAATTGGTTTATGATGCGGTCTGATTTTGCATGTATATAAAGGCATGATTGAAATAAAAACCGATCTGATCTGTCTGTTGATTCATAAGTCGTTGTTCTTCCTCTATTCCGTTTTGGGACTGGTAGTCGAGGGGCTGACGTGTCTGTACAGTGATTAGCGATTATCAAGGTCATTGTATATATTGCAAAAAACATAACAATTGGCGACGGGGTTAGAAGTGAATCCAACTTACTCAGTCATTGGTCATAAATTCTACTACAATTTATTATCCAATCAGCACCAAGAATCGCATTCAGTGTCATAAATCGCATTAAAAAAAAATCAATCAATATGACTATCACATTTGAGCGAATGAAATTATGTCTCCAGCAGCAACAACAGCAATTCCTAGCCTCTCAAGAACAAATGCTTATGTCATTAATGTCAAAATTTGCTATCCAGTCCAGAATAACTCCCGAAGAAAAAGGAATAAAGTTATCACTCAGTTCAGTTCCAAAATTTATTTTTGATGCAGAAAATGGCCATACATTTGAATTATGGTTCGGTAGGATCGAAGATCTTTTTCAAGTGGAATATAAACATATAGATGACTCAAAGAAGGTGCGTTTATTAACACAAAAACTTGGTCAGCATGAATATTCTAAATACAATAATTATATCCTCCCACGACATCCAAGAGATCTGACATTTAATGAAACTATTGACATTTTAAATGCGATATTCTGTGAACCGGCATCCTTATTTCATATTCGTTATAAATGCCTCCAATTGACAAAAGATGCAGATGAGGATTATTTGTCTTATGCAAGTATAATTAATCTACAAGCCGAACGTTTTAAATTAAAAGCATTGTCAAATGATCAATTCAAATGTTTATTATTTGTTTCTGGACTCCAGTCACCAGCAGATGCTGATGTTAGAACAAGGTTGCTATCACGCATTGAGCAAAACAATGACATGACACTACAGATGGTAACGTCAGAATGTCAACAACTGGTCAACCTCAAAAATGATACGACGCTTATAGAGACTAAAGGTAATGCTTCAATAAATTGCAATATCCATGCTGTCAAATCCAACAAAAGTAAGAGTGTTCCAGTGAATGATCAACGTCAAACTAAATTATTTAAATCGCCTTCGAAGTGCTGGTTTTGTGGATCTTGGCATTTCGCGAGATTTTGCCGTTATAAACGTCATAAGTGCAACATTTGCTATAAAGTTGGTCATAAAGAAACAGTGTGCCGACAACAGAATTATTCGAAATCTGGACCACGCATAAAGTTTTCCCGGAGTCATAGAAGTTGCATACGTAGTATATATTCAACATTTACGTGTAATCTTGCTGACAAAAGAAGATATGTAGATATATTAGTTAATGACGTTCAGATTCGTTTGCAGTTGGATACAGCATCTGATATCACACTTATTTCTAAGAAAACTTGGGAATTGATGGGTTGCCCTCCATTACTGCCTACTGAACATACAGCGCGTAACGCATCTGGAGATATTCTAAAACTCGTTGGAATGATAAATTGTTCTGTTAAATTCGGAGTACATTCCTTTACTGGAACTTGTTATTTAACAAACAGACATGATTTAGATCTTATTGGTATTGATTGGATTGACAAATTAAATCTTTGGAAGGTGCCACTAGACGCAGTGTGTACATTAAAAGATCCACATGTTCCTAAAAATCTACCTGTATTAAATGTTACATCAAACAACAGCGTCTTGACTACAGCTCATCTTTTTGAGAAGCATTCGAATCTGTTTCAAAATATTTTGGGATGTTGCAATATTGGTAAAGCCAAATTATATTTACGTCAAGGAGCTACACCGGTTTTTTGTCCAAAACGGCAGGTACCCTACGCCTCCGTTGATAGAGTTGATAAAGAACTTGACCGATTAGAAAAGCTTGGGGTTACACAACCTATTACTTTCTCATCATGGGCAGCTCCGATTGTTGTCGTTCAAAAAGCTAATGGTACTGTTCGTCTATGTGCTGATTTCTCTAGTGGATTAAATAATGCTCTACAAAATCATTCATATCCATTGCCATTGCCCGAAGATCTATTCATTAAACTAAATGGTGGACGTTATTTTGCAAAACTGGATTTATCTGATGCCTATTTACAAGTAGAAGTTGATGAGGATTCTAAGCCTTATCTAACAATCAATACTCATCGTGGACTTTACCAGTACAACAAACTACCTTTCGGTGTAAATCCAGCCCCTGCTATCTTTCAACAGTTAATGGACAATATGATATCAAATCTTGATGGTGTTGCCGCTTATCTTGATGATATTATTGTTGTGGGTTCCTCTAAAGATGAGTTATTATCGCGTTTGGATAAAGTACTTACACGAATATCACAATCTGGTTTTCAACTGCAGAAGCATAAATGTGAATTTTTCCTTCAATCTGTTAAATACCTTGGATTTATATTTGATAAACATGGGCGCCGTCCAGATTCAGATAATATACATGCTATCACACAAATGCCTGCACCTACCGATGTGGTGACTTAGGTATGATTGGATATTATAGTGTTTTTGTTCCATCTATGCGAAGGTTACGCCATCCTTTGAATCAACTTCTGAAAGCGAATGCAACATGGAATTGGTCAGAAGCATGCCAGAATTCCTTCGAAAAAATCAAGAAAATCTTATCCTCAGATTTACTACTAACCCACTATAATCCGAAATTAGAGATAGTTGTCGCTGCTGATGCTTCTAACTATGGTATTGGTGCTGTTATTAGTCATCGTTTTCCTGATGGTAAAGAAAAACCAATAGCTCATGCGCCTAGATCTCTAAA
Source organism: Schistosoma japonicum (assembly GCA_025215515.1). Lineage (NCBI taxonomy): Eukaryota > Metazoa > Platyhelminthes > Trematoda > Strigeidida > Schistosomatidae > Schistosoma > Schistosoma japonicum. The sequence goes on along the minus strand of CM046064.1, from coordinate 38,581,800 downwards.
TGCTACTGAAAGGAAATACAGTCAAGTAGAAAAAGAAGGATTGGCACTGGTTTTTGCAATTAAGAAGTTTCATAAAATGATTTATGGTCGTGAAACGGTAGGTGAAGTGTCCCCTGCGGAAGCTATGCTTGGAAGAAAAATCAGAACGCTATTAGATAGTTTGAAGCCAAATTTTGCAATGACTGTCGAACGTGTTTCCAGAATGAAAATACAATACAACAAGAAGCATGGCGCTAAGCCCAGAAGATTCTTACCCGGACAAAAGGTTTGGGTACGTGATTTTCATCGTAGAACAATGGAGTGGGTTTCTGGAGTTATCCCAAGAAACAGAGGAAGAGTTATCTATGAAGTCGGAGTAAGTAATATGAAATGGCTAAGATATGCTAGCCACATCCGACCGTCCAGATGCGAAGACGGAGATGAAGTTAAGCAGAGTACTCCGATGACGTTAAACATGTTACTTGATTTGAATGACAGAATCAATCAGCAAACGAAAGCAGTTGAGACAAGTACAGCATCATCTCTCAGGAAATCACGAAGAATTGTATGGCGTATTGTATTTCCGTTTGTCATTGAAAAGACACCATGACACAACGAACCTTGAGTGGGAAACTGTCAGAACATTTAAACGAGTGACTGACTAATTACACTTTCAGTCAATATCAACTGCTTATTCGATTATATCACATCTACTTTGTTGGATCGTTATAGGTAATGAAATAGCCCTCCAAGTATCCCTAAATTGATTCAAGCTTAGTGTTATGGCGGGCACTTAAAGAAGATTGATTATCTTCTAGAACTGTTTTTTCTGTTAACGATTCGTCATTTTTGGTTGTATACAAAGTAAGCATTTTGTTATTATTATTGTGACGTTGCTCTTATCCTATACTACTGTTTAAGGCATTAACTGTTGTTATATCATTTCTCATTTATGAACTATAGTTAATTGACTGCATATACGTTACCCCAGTTCACACTCACTATTACTCTTATTTTGTATTCATGTCAGTTTTCTAATTGGTTTATGATGCGGTCTGATTTTGCATGTATATAAAGGCATGATTGAAATAAAAACCGATCTGATCTGTCTGTTGATTCATAAGTCGTTGTTCTTCCTCTATTCCGTTTTGGGACTGGTAGTCGAGGGGCTGACGTGTCTGTACAGTGATTAGCGATTATCAAGGTCATTGTATATATTGCACAAAACATAACAGGCACAACCGATTATCCAGGCAGGGATGCCCACGTTTTTAATTCAGTCTGAAATGTAATCACGTAATTTCTGAAATCTCACGTTTATAGGTATATATTAAAAAATTAGATGAAAAAAACAGTATTTTACCCTTGCCCTATATCGACGTTGTCGAAGTAGTAATAATAATTAGTAGTAGTCCTAAGTATTATTCTACACACTTTCATGCAGAATTTATCTTTTGATACGTGAACGATATAATTAATTTTTTGTTTGTTTGTACAAAATAAATTATACTTAAGCAATATATTCTTAAACAATCCGTTGAGTACTATAAGCCGCTAACCTATCAACGGAGGTTAGGCACTAAAGAACAGAGAATCTTTAATTCAGTTTCCTCACTATTAGTAGACAATATTTATCACAAATAACACAACGAACCCTGACAATAACGATGAATTCCGAAAACAACCCAGGCGGGTTTCACTGTTTATACAAGTTGATTAACTAAACACATCACACGATTATTTAACATGTACGTATTCAAGCAGTTATATATATTTTTCAACTTAATTGGTGCACATTTTTTTAAGCATTTGCATGCACAGATATCTATACCATGTTTACTTTCTTCCAGGTTCCAAACCTGTCTGGAAACCGAACACTCACGTAGAAACGAAGACTTATCAATTATGATTGTACATTTTATTTTTGCACTTTAACTTTTTATACAAACAGTGGAGTGATTCTTTATGTGTGATGGAGTTTCAACAGTATTTTTTTGAAGTAGATTCTTCTTTCATTTTGACTTGAGAGCGACTCAGGAGGCAGGTGAATAAACACCTGATAACCGGACAGAGCATGAGAAAACCGTACCTCACCAACATGGTATTGGTACATCACGCGGAAGGCCTTCAACCACGAATCATACATATGCCTAACAAATAGGTGCGACGTTCGTGTCACACACAGTAAACGAGAACTCCAAGCACACCTGACTGAACATCAGTAAACTGACATAGGAAAGATTCAGATTTCAAGGTCCAATATCCAATAGCTATATGACAAGCTAGCTTTGAACCGATCTTCGTGATCGCGTCTTGTGTGTTGCGGTTACGGTTATTGGTCTTCGGCTTCATCCTGTAGCTGTCTGGCTACACAGCTGCTCTTGACCTGGGAGTTTCAGCTGGCTTTCGTACCATTATTTCTTTTTAGTTTTCTCCTTTTTTCTACTTCTCTCTTTTATCTTCATTTCCCTTATCTTATCTCCGTTTTGCTTTTCTCTTTTTTCATTTTTTAAAACCATTGTAATGCAATGGTCTCTGTCCCTTTATTCCATTCAAGGAAGTCTGGTTCGTAAGGCTTAAAAATACCATACAATAAATAAATGTTAAAATTGCTAAAGTTCACTATTTGAAACTAATGTCAAGATTTTTAGTCTCTGTTTCAAGTGTCTCTAGGTTCATCGTAGTAGTACACTTACTTATGAGGCTTCTTTAAGAAACCAGTCAACATAAAGGCCGTGGTTGCTTTCTCAGGCATCGCGTTCCAAGTAGACAAAACTATTAATAACAGGAAATTTGTCTCTCCCTCTATTCGTGCTCTTTCTCTCTTCATGGGTTTTTTCGAGATATATTAGCATGTAGAACGCCCATTATGCTTTCGTTTGGATGTCCAGTCGTGAATAATATGATGTGTACGGCAAATAGATCTCCCATAAACCGTCTGTAGTTTCGGGTGAACAGCTTCAGATGTCGTAGCCGGTCACAGTATTATTTGTTCCGAAGTCCGGTTATGTAGTTTGTTACTCATCTCTGAACGCTCTTCAAAAGGTCGGCGATGGACGTACAGGAGTATTGTAGTTTGCTAAATTCAGTCTTATGCATGCTTTGAATATTCTGTGGAAGAGTTCCGGCGTCAGCATGCTAAGCTGCTTACGAACTCAATGTAACGTCGAGTATGCTTTCGTGATATCCATATGATAGTTTTCCCTAGTCCGCAACCTGTCGGTGAAAGTTAAACTTAAGTCCCACTTTACAGAGGTGCTTATTATTTGTTGCCTGCCTAGGTAATAGGCCGGTTGAGTATCATGTAGAGTGCGGTAGTATATTACATGGCATTTTGTATATCAAAAGTCAGGACGTCGTCATCTGTTCACTCCCCTATCCTAGCCAGGTTTTATTTTAAAAGTTTCGTGTCCCTACCCTCTCTCATGGTTTTCTGTAGTTTTACTTCGTATAAATCATTAGTGTCTGAAACCAGTTTAATTTAATGCTTATTTCGCAACCTGGATAATATACTGACCGCATTTTAGCCACATTATTTTTCGTAAGCTGTTTTGCGAATTTCAAGAAAGCCAAGTATCGGGTGTAACCATTTGGCACACTGCCCATAAGCAAAGGTCTTAAACAGAGGCATTCACTGGACGTTAGCTGTCGTCTTAAAGGATAGACAAAAACGAATCCTTCAGTACATTGATGGTTATGTACCTTTCAAATTGAGGTGACTTTAATTCATCACCTACTTCACGGACCTAGAATCCGGATTGATATTCGCAATATTTCGACCTAAGACATAAGGACAATAAAAACCACACAAACGTCGATAGCATACATTGTCTTCCTAGTCTAGGTTGTAGCGGTGTTTCTGGTGTTTGGTCTTCTAAAATATGGTCATCACTGCTACTATCAAAATCCTGTACCAAAGGCTTGTATTTGCGTCCACACGTACAAACATATTGCGTGAAAAATACCTTTACGAGTGGATTGGACTTGTTCTTCTTACATACTGATATGACGCATCAAGCATATGTATACTATTATAAAAAATTAGCAAACGCTCAAGTATTATTACCTTATGAGCATCTTTTAACCACGTTTCGAAATTTTTACAGCTTGAAAATCGACAAGTAAGCCTAATGTTGTCAAATACTTGACCAATATCATGCATCATATTTATAACAACACCAACATTGCTTGAAGAGCCAAAGTTGTCAGACAACTTGACTGAACCAACAGCGTGAGAGCCTAAAAGTGGTTTGAGGTAATAGACTGACTTCGCAAGTTGTCGCAGTGAACGCACTGATGATTTCATTCCAGATTTAGCTTTGAGTGCTTAGTCACCCCCAGTATCAGGCGATGCCACTGAATCGTTGTTAGTAACTTGTGCCTCGTTTTGAGAGATTTCCTCCAGTTCACCAGAAAAGTTCAGTTCCTCGCTTTCTTGTGCCCTCTGACATTGAAGTCGAAAATGCTCATGTGTTCTGACTTTGTGCATTATTGGATATATCATGACTACCTGCAGTTAGCGAAAAGTAGACAATGATCAGAAAATTATGTCTGTATACATGGTAACAAAGCTCAGATTTAAATACATGTATATCCGTTTTCATGGTTATGCAGACCAAAATTCATTAGCTGCCGAGATATCACTTCCATGTTTAAGCTCAATTTCCGTTAAACAAAGTGAAAAATACGAAACACTGCAGTGTAATCGGGTTTTTTACATTAGCGCCTTTAGCGAAATTCATTAACCAATTTCAATGCGACATTAAATGTTCAAGTTTATCTAAGGGTTGTAGAAATTTAAATCAACGTAACCTTGAGATGAGAAGTCGCTATTTCATTGGTTCGTCCCTATATTATAGTCCTGCCGGTAGATAATACAAAAGAAACCAATTATACGGATCTATGGATAATAAGTAAGTTACGCCTACAAGATACGGGCTAATATGTCCGTTAAGAGTTCAAGAAGAATTAGATTTATTGCGCGAGATTTTTCCTGATGAGTTCAAGGTTAATTTTAAGTATGTTGTATTTACAATTGTGTTTATCTTATTTAGTTTGAATCAATATGTAGTTACTTTTGTAGTTACTCCTGGGATAGGATTTAATAATCCTCCAAGTAAATTGATAAAATTTAACTTAATTATGATGTTCACATTGAAGGTTTGTTCATAATTCGAGTCTTATTTCTGAATTGTAAATTGTATATTATTATCATAGTACCCAACAGAATCACCTACAATTTCTATAGAATGTGTACATGGCCTAAAGGAAAAGGATATTTCAAAACTATTATCTTATTTAAAAGAATTAATTTCGGAACGGAAGGGTGATCCAGTTCTTTTTGACCTGGTGGATGTAAGTTTGTTTCTAACTAGACATAGTGAATCATAGTACTACCATGTTTAGTTTTGCCACAATTTTCTATTCAGAATTATAAATCACATTTATGTACTACGGTCTTATATGTAAAGTTATGATAGCGCTATTAGTCGTAGTATTGAATTACACGATTCCAGATAACCAAGTTCCTCTCACAATTGTGAATATATTCTGTCGGTAACTTGACGTTTCCAAGACGTAGGTCTTGTTGCACTGTAATTTAGGGAACTTTAATTGTTCATTTGCATTATTATCATTTAGAGCTTAACAATCATACTATCCGCTAACATCGCCAAGTCATCTAGGCAATTTTAAGTTCTTAAACAAACTGTGTCTGCGTATCACCAGTAATTTGTCGTTTCATGTTATTATGTTGTAGTAAATATGGATTTGTTTTTTTACATTTAGTTTTGTCGTGAGTTTATTTCATCTAATATCCCAACTGTCGAATGTGCAATATGCTTAAATTATTTCCGCAATGAGGCAGATGTCTATTGTACTACAAATTTTCACTACTTTCATAATTATTGTATTGGTGAATATGTTAATCGTAAAAGAATAGAATATGAAAGAGAAGTGAGTGAATTGAACACTAAATGTCCATATACTGAATCCCCACCACTTGAGGTGAGACGATGTTCTTTGTATATGTTAAGGTTTTACTGTATCTAATATTCCGGGACACGATATTTCACTTACTTGATTCCAAATCAGGACAAGAATTGGGCACGAATAAACGTGTTCTAATAAATCAGAATAACAAGAGCAGGGAAACCGTAATAAAGACACTAAAGTTTCTGTAGGATTTTCATAACAAACTCCTAGTATTTCCTTATTCGGTCATTAGTAATAATTAGTCGAAAAGTAAGCTGGTCAGCGTCCCCCGATTAAAGCGTAATTTAAACATACAATAGCCTGGATTGTACTTTGCTAACTGTGAATATTTATTAGTTATTTTCAACACTGATGTTACTACCCAGATGCTTCTATTATTATTGATAGTAATATATATCAAGCTCTAAACAACTAATATTCTTAAAATTATTTATGTATTTGACTTCAGACCATAAGGTTCTTCGCCTTAAATATTAAAAAATTCACACTTCACAAACATCAAAAATACCATAGTAATTTGATGTAATTAACCTCTGCACTACATGAACTTCGACATATAAACTCATCCAACTCCATTAGTTAGCTGAGTTGATAAACCACGATAGACCAACACAACCAGTTGTTGACTGCAGGTACAAGAATTAAGTAACTAGGTGTTTGATTGCTAGGTTCTTAATAAACGTTTATTTAGTTAAAAAAACTGATATAGAAGGCCATCACAACTCCGTATTATTAATTATTATGACAGTAAAATTCACCATTATAGTCTTATTTCAGGGAAACAGTTGCATCAGTAAGAGTTTAGAGTAAATTATAATATACTGTGTTCTGTAGAAACATCTTAACGGGTAGTTTACGATGTTCAGTTAGGAACACTGTACTAACTTGGCGTTTATGACAAATAACCTGTTCTCATCATGTGTCTAATAATAAACGTGTTAGATGCTTTATGATTCTTGATATTACTCTGCATAAAAGCCATTACTCACACTGCTACATTTAGTTAGTTAATATTTAATTAAAGTTATGCAGTTTAATGAATATAAAGTGGTGAAATGTTTTCTATTCAAGTACAACGATAACAGGAAGCACAACGCATTAAATGTACTTACGAGTGGGTTGTTATTTGAGGAATTACGGTTTATTTCTGACTCAACTAAGTTTTCTCAAAAAATGCATCCATCTAACAAATAAACAAATTCTACTAAGCATTTGATTTTCCATTTCTGTAGTTGCTGTGTCCACTGTGTCACGCGGAATCCTTATCATTTAGTGAAGATCTTATCAACGTAACACGCTCAAAGGAAAATACTGAAAGTTGCGACAGTTTCAAAATAGATCTGTTTCACAGTACGATTTTAGTACTTTACTGTAAACTATCTATACATTCCTAATTTTTTTACATTTAATTTATACTGAAATCTTTTTAAAAAAGTTTGAGATGTTTGTAATTTTGTAGTAAATATGAGACAAAATAGTTAACAATCATTCTTATTGTGATTATTTTAAGCTTTAGTACTGCTATTTAAGGTTGCAGTACATATCGTTATCATTACCTAGTGGTTTTAATATAATCTATGATGTTTTTAGTGCTCATTTATTTATTCAGTTGAACACAATAGCTAACTTTTTTCGAACGTTAAACGATAAATCAGTTTAACAAAGAAACAACCGTGCTTTAAACCTATTCAGTAAACAAACAAATTTATTTCCCCCCTATTATTCTATTCTTTATATACTTGAATAAATAAATGGATTGAAATTTGAGCGGATAAATTTGGAGGAAATAATCACATATGTATGGAGAGGAACATTGATATTTCCTATTTACCTCAGGATTGTAACTGTTTCTATAAGGCCTTCTGAGTCTGTATATAAATATACTGATTATACATATAATATGTTTTGTTATCAGAAAAACCTACGGTTATGCAGCACAGACGTATTTCGTATGTCCCATCGGCACTAGTGTTCTTTAATAAAGGAACCAAGAAGTGAATTCAGAATAACAAACTGAATAGATTATCTATCATTTGTGTGTACACACATTCCGTGCTGAATTTAGCCATATTAGAATAAATTATACACCGAAACTTAGTGCAAACTGTGCACAATGACAGAAATGGAGATGACTACTAATAACAATATTAACAGTAGTACTAAATTTGCCCTTTATATCATCAACGTAAAACCGGGCAAATACACCCATAGGTTCAAGTTTCCATACCACATTAGCACTACGAGATAACAGCGGTAACATAATAACAGAATACAAGAGAGGAGAGTGAAGTAAGTGTGCAGAAACTAATAACAGGATTCAAAATTTAGATGAAGTTAAAGAGTGCATACACTTGCACCACTGTGACCGATTCTGAGCCATGTCTCCAGCCATTTATTGCGACTATCACGCAGACCCCAAACAGGTAATCTGCATCTACCAACATGGCTTAGACCAAAAGTCAAAGACTTCATGATCTGATGCCATGGCAGCCCCTACCCTTCTTTCATTCTACTTCAACCCTAGCCAACATTGCGCGACGAGGCAGGCGGTAGTCTGGCATGCGCAACACATATCGTAGCCATCTCAGTCGATGAAGGTTAATGACCTCTTGGACTGATTTACCATATTTCCCAAAAACCTTTTGTCTAACCTCCATATTACTTATTCTACTGTTCAATGATATATGAGAGATGCTACGAAGATTCCTATGATCAAATACCCTAAATCGACGCATATATTGTGTTTTCATGGCCCACGTTTCGCAGCCATATGTTAGGACGGTGCGGACTGCTGCACAGTACACCCGGCCTTTCGTTGAGAGATGGATATCTCGCTTGCACCATAAGTGGCGTAAATTGGTGAATTCCAATCGGGCTTTCTGAGTCCGTGCCGAGGTTTCGTCCGACACTGAGACTTCTGAGATAAGTGGAAGTGGTCAACACATTCAATTACTCCACTCCCTATCATTAGTCTAGCTGGAAAAGCAGACCAGTCCTGGAGTAACATTTCGCATTTACAAGGGTAGAAGTGCATCCCCAATATGCTAGCATTGTTACCCAAGGTGATCAGGAGACTGCATATTATCAGCGTCTTCACTAAATAGGACTAATATCGTCTGCGTATTCTAAGTCGACGAGAGAATCTCCTGAAAGGAGGTTAATTCCTGAGGCGTTAGAAGTGAGTGGGACTTCTAAGAGTATATTCATGACGAAATTAAATAAAAACGGGGATAAGGGGCAACCCTAACGAACCCCACTTGGGGATGAAATTTTTCGTGACAATTTTCCATAGGCTCTAACTCGACCAGTGGTGACCGAGTAGAGAGCTTTAATAAGGTTTATGTACTTTTGAGGTACACCTTTTAATGACAAACCTTGTCACAAGACTTCGCGGTCTACCGAGTCAAAAGCTGCTTTCAAGTCAAGAGATGCAACTATAGTCGGACGTTGGTACATATGTTTATGTTCGAGAATCTGACAAAGAGTGAATATTTAATGCAACCACGTTCAGGTCTGAAACCAGCCTGGTTTTCCCGAGTCTGCTGTTCTCTAGTGTTGGATAAACGCTGAATGATTATAGAGGATAGTAGTGTAGATACCATATTAGACTGATTCCTCTGTGGTTATGACTAAGAGGATTTGTCCCTTTTTGTAAATTGGAACGACCAGTGAGTGAGACCATTTAAACTGGATGATGTTAAGTTCCCAGACGTCGGATAATATATCAGTCAACCTACCAACTAGGACTGGACTACCATCCTTAGAAATATCAGGTAGACAATCTATCAGGTCCTGCTGCTTTCCCTCGCTTCAAGTTACTTATAGCCTTTTTAACCACACAGAGTTGGAGGACCTATGTCAGTTTCCCATTCAGGTAGTTTGGGGATATTAGGTAAGCTAAGAGTGGATGGCGGCCAGTTGAACTGTTCCTGAAAGCGTTCCGCCCATCGCTCTGATCTAGACTTACTCTAGACTTACAGTGAATCATAGACCCGTCTTTTTCCGAGATAATTTCACTAACCGCCAATTTCTTAATACCGGTGTCTTTGATAAGTTGGAACAGCTGTCTACTATTGCCCGCTGCCCCCGATGCATTTGCTTTTGTTGTCCATCACTGTTCACGATCCTTACGTAGACTCTTTATCAGACTACGTTTCAATTGTCGTCGCTCTTCATCATTCTCTGAGCTTGCTGGAATGGGTTTTCGAGCCTCCATCAGTTCACTAGAAGTTACAGAAACCCAGTGGTCTTTTATAACCTTTGGATTGAAGTCAGATGCAGATAACGTTGCTGCGTTTAAACCTGCTTCAAAATCGTTCCAAGCTGTTTCGGGGTGAATCTGTTTGTTACAGGCAACTAAACGCTTAGCCAAACCATTTCTAAATGCAATCTGAGCATTTTCAGCCTCGAATTGATATCTAAAGGGTTTGCCTGATGCGACCTTTCTGCGACCAGCAAAACGCATAGAAATACGTGCTCTCACTAGGGCGAGGTCAGAATCGAAACACGTGCTCCAGAGAGAATGACAGTCTTCTACACAGCTTCTCCAACGATAGTTGATGTCGATGTGGTCGATTCGCGTCCATCGTTGTGTAGATGACGGAGGCCGCCAGGTTAAACAATGTCTCTCTTTATGCCTAAAGTTTGTGCCAGCTAAAAATAAACGGTGGTCTGAACACAATTGTACCAGACGTTCTCCGTTGGTCGGGCTGGGATGCCGAGTGACCCACCTAAGTGTTTATCAGTCTGATTTAGCCTACCGACTTGGGCATTAAAACCCCCTGCTATAATTACAATGTCTGAGTGCTTAACTTTCTGAAGGAGGCTAGAGAACTTCATATAGAAAGCGTCTCACTCCATCTGTGCTGCAATCAATGGCCCCCATTAAGACGACAAAAAGGCATCGACGTGTGTCCCTGTCTTTCCGAGTTCGTACTGTGCCATTTAGATGGACAGCACATAATCGACTGTCTACAGGAATCCATTTGAGAATTGCCTGTTCTGCCCGTAGGCTTAGTGCTATGCCTACATCAGCTAAGCAACGTGAACCTGCTGTAGGTTCCCCGGAAAAACGAAGAGTGAATTGTGCTGTTCCGCCGCATTGATTAAGTGAGGTCAAACGGATGATCATGCTAGGGTCCTGTATGCGTGTTTCGGAGACACAGCATACATCAATTTCAAGAAATTCCAGTGTTTTAGCTAGAGCTGCTTGTTGACACAACGTAAGTACGTTAAAAGCTCCAACATGAAGTTTAGAGCGTGGTTTCAGGAGACCTGATATGGCATTTCGGGGACTCGAGCAACCAGTACGAGTAGCACGCAGACAGATACAACGCAGAACTTCGTACGTACGTACATCAGTTCAGGTCGCCATACCACATCAGCACAGAGACGCAACTGTCAGTTCAAATCCAAGAGTGATAACGATAATAGAAGTATTAGCAGTAATGCAGAAAATTAGGGAGCGAAGATATGATTCGAAAAGTATAATTCAGTGAGATAAATTTGAAAGGAGAAAGATAGAGAATTCGGAAGGTTAGATTTTTAGAGAACATAAAGAGTGGATGCACCTGCGCCATTGCAAACGATTCTGAGCCATGTCGTTCAAGGTCTCTAACCATTGGTGACTTTCGTCTCGTGGACCCCAACCACGCAGCCTACATCTACCAACATGACTTAGCCCACTTGTCAGTGACTTCATCGATTTCTGCCATGTTTTGGTTTGGCCGCCCATAGCTTTCTTCCAACCTATTCCTACGCCGCGAAAACATAGCTCGTCGAGGCAGTCGGTAGTTAGACATGCGTAACACATGTCCCAACCACCTCAACTGATGAAGTTTCAATACTTCATCTATTGATTTGCCCTCCTTTCCTAGAACCCGTTTCCTAACGACAGCATTGCTCACTCGGTTGTCCCACTGATACACGAGCAATGCTTCGGAGACACCTATGATCGAAGACCAGTAACCTACGAATGTCCTCTACTCTTAACGGCCATGTTTCGCTACCGTATAGTAGGACAGAGCGAACTGCTGCACGGTACACTCGTCCTTTGGTTAGCAAGCGGATATCTCGCCTGCGCCATAAGTGACGCAACTTGGCAAAAGCCAATCGAGCTTTCTGTATCCGTGCTGAGATTTCGTCAGTCACCAGACCATCAGCACTGATGAGACTCCCCAGATACGTGAAGCGGTCTACACGCTCGACTACTTCACTCCCTATCACTAGTTCAGGTGCCGATGCAACCCAATCCTGAAGCAACATTTTGCATTTCGAGGGGGAAAACCGCATCCCGAACATGCTTGCATTGTTGCTCTGGGTAGTCAGAAGACTGCATTTTGTCAGCGTCTTCAGCATACTCTAAGTCAGTAAGCGAGGCTCCTTGTAGAAAGTCAACTGCTGAAAAGTCAGACGAAGATAAGGTTATATCTAGGAGCATGTCTATGACAAAATTAAACAAGAATGTGGAAAGTGGGTATCCCTGACGGACAACACTTGAAGTGAGGAATTCCGATGACAGTTCCCCATAAGCTCTCATTCGACCTGAAGTTTTAGAGTAGAGAGCTTGTATAAGGTTAATGTACTTCTTTGGTACACCTTTCAATGACAGACACTGCCACAGAACCTCACGATCAACAGAGTCGAATGCCGCCTTCAGGTCCAGGAAGACAACTATTGTAGGACGCCTAAATGTGTGTCTGTGTTCCAGGACCTGTCGCAGTGTGAAGATGTGGTCTATACAGCCACGTCCAGGTCTGAATCCAGCCTGGTTTTCTCTAGTCTGCTCTTCATGAGCTCTAGTTAGGCGTCTAAGTATAATCGAGGCTAACAATTTAGAAACTATATTAGTCCGACTGATTCCCCTGTGATTGTCACAAGAAGACTTTTGTCCTTTCTTATAAATTGGGACAATCACGGATTGAGACCAGTCAGATGGTATTACGCCCAGTTCCCAGATTCTACCTAAGATTTCAGTCAATCTAGCTGCTAAAACTGGACCACCATCCTTAAAAATCTCAGGGGTAAGCCTATCAGGACCTGCTGCTCTACCTGGCTTCAGATTTCCTATAGCCTTCTCAATTTCATAAAGACTAGGAGGAGTTAAGTCGATTTGCCATTCAGGAAGACTGGGGATCGTGGGCAACCGAAGTGTGGCTGAAGGCCAGTTGAACTGATCCCTAAAATGTTCCGCCCATCGGTCCAATCTCCTGGACTGAGAATAAATTATAATCCCATCCTTTTCCGAGATAGTCTCACTCACATTCGGATCCCTAATACCAGTTTCCTTGATAAGTCGAAAAAGTTGCCTACTGTTGCCTATCGCCGCTGCCTTTTCCATCGTTTTTGCTTTCGCCACCCACCACTGTTCACGGTCGTTGCGTAGGCTTTTTATCAGTCTGCGCCTAAGCTCACTTCGCTCTTCATCATGTTCAGAGCCAGGTGGGATGAGTTTACGAGCATCCATCAGTTTGGTGGATGCTACTGAAATCCACGGCTTCATCCTAGCCTTATGATTTACCTTACTAGCAGATATCATTGCTGTTTCCACAGCATTTTTGATATCATTCCAACCTGCTTCCGGATGGCAATCGCTTACACGGTCGCCTAACTGTTTTTCTAGTTGTTCCTGAAATATATTCTTAGCTTTATTATCATTAAGTAAAACCCTAAGAGGCTTCATTGCTATGTCTTTCCTACGTCCAGTAAGCCTCAAACAAATACGCGCTCGCACTAAGGCATGATCTGAATCTAAACATGTGCCCCAGAACGAGCGACAGTCCTCTATCGAACCTCTCCATCGGTGGCTGATGGCGATGTGATCCTAGTTGGGTCCAACGTTGAGACGATTTTGGGGGTCGCCAGGTCAAAAGATGCTTTTCCTTATGCCTAAAGTTAGTATTCGCTAGAAACAGGCGGTTATCTGAGCATAGTTGCAACAGACGATCGCCATTATCTGTTCTGTGAGCCGCGACACCATAACATCCACCCAAGTGTCTCTCATTTTCACTTAGTTTACCTACTTGAGCATTAAGGTCACCAGCCATTATAACTATATCAGAGCGCCTAGCTTTTTGGAGGAGGTCCGTAAGCTTGCTGTAAAACTCATCTTTCACCTCGTCTGAACTGCAGTCAGTGGGGGCATAGGCAGATACGACAAAGAGGCAACGACGAGTGTCCCTATCTTTCCGAGTGCTAACTGTCCCGTTCAGTCGGACAGCGCACAAACGACTATCTACAGAGATCCAGTCTAGGAGAGCTAGTTCTGCCCTACGACTCAATGCTATACCTACACCAGCGAGACCCCGGGAAGCAGCATCAGGGATACCGGATACACGAAGAGTAAATCGGGCTGCTTCTTTGTTTTGATACGGTGAAATCAGGTTTATGATTTTACTAGGATCCTGTATGCGCGTTTCCGAGACGCAGCATACATCGATTGAGTGAGATTCTAAAGTCTTAGCTAAGGAAGCCTGTTGCCCTATTTGACTTAATGTCCGAACATTAAAAGCTCCAACATATAGTCTAGAACGGGGTTTCAAGAGACCAGGAATGACTTTTCGTGAGCTCGCATCGTTTGCATTAGCGGTGCAGTGAGATGAAGGAATGTGAGTAGAGTTAGTCGTAGAGATAAGAGAGATATTATGGGGTGTAGAAAGGATTTGATTTTGACCAATTTGGACTCTCGTGCTTTTGCGGGTATGAGGGCGGTTGTCACTTCCCGGCTGCCCACACCGTGGAAGGGTGTTTCTTGAGGAACCTGAAAAAGAAGGCAGATTAGTGTCATCTCAGAGACCTGAGAGCGTGACCGCGGAGCCCAAGGGACAACTGCTTGAGGCCTGTCACGCACGGCCTTTTTATGAAAAGTTTTTTGAGTATTAGCTCCGCACTTAAAAGCCCTTAGTGGGCACCCATACCGCCGGAGACGGAAATCCGTGAGGTAGGGTGAGGTGTGACATTTTTAGGGTCGACCTTTTGTAACCCCTCCTTCCTTGTGAGAAGGCAGCATCGCTGCAGATGCTGGTTGTCCGAGGGAAACACCTTACTGCTGTCACACCCCATTGCAGTCAGCAGTACGACTTCGCCCTCAGACCTTGAGTAGCTGCTTTTAGTCTCATCGTTCTCCAATCGACCTACCTAGCATGGTAGAACCTACAGGAACATATGTTCCAGCCAGTATAGCTCGATTGGGTCATCACGATAGGCAAGCCCGACCACCACGACAAGGTAGCAGCTAAGGTCGGGAGTAGCACGCATAGTGGAAGAAGTGCAAATAGCAGTAGCCAGAGAAGGAGAACGTGTTTGGTCGCGAACAATGTGATCTTGAGTGCTGTTAGAGGTATAAGAGCGATTATCACTTTCCGGTTGCCCACATCGTGGAAGGGTTCTTGAGGTACCTGTAAAAGAAAGTGGATTAGGAGAGATCTTGATGACCCAAGTGTGATCGCAGTGCCCAAGGGACAGCTGTTTGAGGTCGGTCACCTACATTAGTTGTTGCCCCGGTTGTCAGAAAGAGCATCGGCCTCATGATTTCCGAAGAAGTTCGGCTTTCATTATGAGGCATCATAATTCTTCGAAGTGAAGGCCTTCCAACTCTCAGGGCGGAATTTAAATGTTTTTTTTCTAATTTGCACTATTTAGTGGAGTTGTTGTTTTTACAGGATAAGGTTGCTAACCCTATGCCCAACCCCCCTCCTTTATCCGGGCTTGGGACCGACAGTAACCCCTGAGGGGTTCCAGGCGCTAATGTTCTTGTATTTTAATGTGAATACATTATTGGATCTGTTCAGCGACGATAAGCAGTGCAAAATAAGAATATAATTAAATGTATTTAAAATCGGTTAGCTATTTTAAGGTTATTAAAAATCAAATTAAATATTAGAATAACACTATATTGTGTTATGATAACGAAATAAATAGTAGCAAAGGTTTTTACTATACATACTGCAATAGAAATATATGCATAAGACATGAGAATTTTTTATTGTGATTACGTACTGGATACAGTACTTGAATTACACAGGGATTGTGATAAGAATTAATGACAAAAGTGATTGCATATCGTTTGTATAACATTTTTATTATCGTTGACTAAAATTGGCATTATTGCTTTCTTGATTACTGACTACTTTTGGGCGGAATCGAAAATAAGCAAATATCATCATTCCAATGAGACAAGCCATATATACTGTACATACAATCTCTGGGCAAGGTGACGGAAAAGTGTTGATTAACGACTGTAATGCAATAAGCAAAAACGCAAAACGATTTAGGTAAGTGAAATAAAATTATTTGAACTTTAAGTAACTTTCATCATGAATTATTGAAAATTATCGAGTAGTGTATGGTTGATTTGTCCTAATTTACAAAAACCAGAACCTTTCATGCCTCATGGTAATCATTCACTCGGTTAGGATGCAATGGTCAACAACACAAACTTCAATCATTTCGCGATCATTCAAAGCAGTCGGTTGGTAAAACCTACCCAAAATTGGTCCCACAGACCACGTATTCTCACTAAAACCCTAAAGCATCCAATCGAAAGCTACTTACAAGTAGGCGCACAATTATTATTTTGACGAGTGGATTTTAAAATTTGTTTAATTTAGTCAGTCAGTTACAACGTAGAACTTGGTACATATGTACATCAGTTCAGGTTGCCATGGACCCAGTTGGAAAATAGATTAAACTGTTGGACCAAATCCCAGTAGGTGAGGTAGTAACGGAGCCAATACTAATGGAAAGGAATAGAGATCAGCGATAAGATTATGATAAGTTCAGAAACTTTGAATTTGGAGGAAGACAAAGAGTAGATGCACCCTGCCCCATTGCTAACGATTTTGAGCCATATCACCTAGTCTCTAACCATTTGATACGCTCATCAGTGCGGACCCCAACAAGGCAGTCTGCACCTATTAACATAACTCAGCCCAATTGTCAGTGACTTCATGGAACTGGTGCCATATTTTGGTTTGGCCGCCCCTATCTTTCTTCCAGCCTACTCCCACAACAAACAGCATTGCTCATCGAGGTAGACGGTGGTCAGGCATACGTAACACATGTCCTAACCACCTCAGCTGATGAAGATTTACTACTTCATCCAATAGACTTACCAGTATTTACCTAGTACTCTATTTCTAATCCACGCATTGATTACTCGATAGTCCCAGCAAACACGAGCAATGTTTCGGAGACATCTATGATCAAATACTAGAAGCTTACGAATATCCTCTATCCTTAATGGCTGTTTCACATCCACAAAGTTAAACGGATCAAACTGCTGCGCGGTAAACGCAACCTTTCGTCAGGATGCCTCGCCTACGCCACAAGTGACGCAAACTAGCAAAAGCCTATCAGGCCTTATGTATACGAGCCGAGATTTCAGCAGACACTAGGCCGTCAGGACTGATGAGGTTCCCAAGATAAGTAAAGCGCCTGACACATTCAACTACTACGCTTCCTATCACTAACCTCGGTGCCGAATCAAGACAGTCCTGAAGCAACATTTTGCATTTCGATGGAGAGAATCGCATTCTAAACATGCTAACATTCATGTTTAAGACAGTCAAAAGATTCTGAATTTTATCAGCATTTCCACCCAATAGAACTATACCATCTGCATATTCTAAGTCAGCAAGTTTATTTCCAAGAACGAGGTAAACTCCGGAGAAATCAGACGATGACAATGTTAACTCTGAAAGTATGTCCATGATAAAATTAAATAAACATGGAGAAAGCGGACAACCTTGACGAACGCCACTTGAGGTAATCAGTTCCGATGACAATCTGCCATAAGCTCTAACACGATATGTGGTGTTCGAGTAGAGAGCTTGTATAAGGTAATGTACTTCTATAGTGCGCCTTTCAAAGACAGACATTGCTACATAACCTTACGATCCGATAGAGTCAAACGCCCTCTTAAGGTCCAGGAATACAGCTATTGTTGAGCGTCTAGAAGTGTGCCTATGTCCCAGGACCTGCCGAAGTGTGAATATATAGGTCTATACAACCACATCCAGGTCTGAAACCACCTTGGTTTTCTTGAGTTCGCTCTTCACGAGCTTTAGTTAGACGTCGAAGTATTATTGAAGCCAATATTTTAGACACTATATTCGTTAAGCTGATTCTCAGTAATTGTCTCAAGAGGACTTATGTCCTTTATTATAGGTTGGGACGACTTGGTGTTCGAGACCAGTCAGATGGGATTACGTCCAGTTCCCAGATTCTAGCCAAGATCCCGGTTAATCTCGCTGCCTAAAACTGGAGCACCATCTTTAAATATCTCAGGGGTTAATCCATTAGGTCATGCTGCTCTCCCTCGCCTTAAGTTCCCTATAGCCATCTTAACCCTACTAAGACTTGGGGGACCAATGTTAATTTGCCATTCAGATTGCATGAGGATGGTGGGAGCATTAGGATGAGGCCGAGGGTCAGTTGAACTGTTCCCTAAAGTGTTCTGCCCACCGGTCAAACCTTCTGAATTGATAGTGAATAATGGTCCCATATTTCCCTGAGATAGTTTCACTTACAGTTGGATTTCTGATACCCGTTTCCTCGATAAGTCTGAACAGTTGTCTACTGTTACCTATTGCCGCTGCCTTTTCCATCTCTTCAGCTCTCGCCACCTCACTACTGCTCACAATCATTGTGTAAGCTTTTAACAAGCTTGTGTTTAAGTTGTCTTCGCTCCTCATCGTGTTCATAGACAGACGAGATGTGTTGCCGAGCATCTATCAGTTCAGTAGATACAGCTGAAATTCATTGAGTTTTCTTGACTTTTTGGTTTAGTTTACTAGTAGATATTACTGCTATTTCAACAGCTACTTGGATATCATTTCAAGCTGACTCACGGTGGCTATCGCTCACATAGTTGACTAATTGATTTTCTAATTGTTCCTGAAATGTATTCTTGACTTTCTCATCATTAAGTTGAACTCTGAGGAGGATCCTTGCAGTGGATCATTTACGTCCAGTCAGATGCAGACTAATGTGCGCTCGTAATAAGGCATGATCTGAGTCTAAAAAACATGTACTCCAAAATGAAGTGCAGTCTTTTATCGAGCCTCTCCAACGATGGCCGATGAAAATGTGGTCTATGAGTCCAGCGTTGAGTTGATTGTGGAGGTCGCCATGTTAACTAGTGTATTTCTATATGCTTTAAGTTGGTGCTTGCAGTAAGTAGATGGTAATTCGAACACAGTTGTAGTAAACGGTCGCCATTATCTGCTCATTGAGCCGCGACACCATAGAATTCACCTAGGTGCCTTTCGGTTTTGCATACTCTACCTACTTAGGCATTAAAATCACCACTCGCTATCACTACATCAATGCTCTTAGCTTTATAAAAGGGGTCTGAAAACTTTCTGTAAAATTCATCATTTACTTTATCCAAGCTGCAATCAGTAGGAGCGTAGGCAGAAACAACAAAGAGGCAACGGCGTGTCCATATCTTTACAAGTCCTTACTGTCTCGTTTAGATGGACAGTGCATAAGTGATTGTTTAATGGAATCCAGTCAAGGAGGGCCTGTTTAGCTTTTGAACTTAGTGCTATATCTACACCAAAAAGGCCTTGAGTGATAGCGGTGGGGTCTCCGGAAACAAAGGGTGAACCGGACCAGTTCTTTATTTTGACAAGGTGAGGTTAAGCGAATGACTGTACTTGGATCCTGTATACGCGTTTCAGAGACGCTGTTAGAGACATGAAGGTAGTTTTCACTTTCCGGCTGCCCACACAATGGAACGACATCACTCCTTGGGGCACCTGAAAAGGAAACTGGGTTAGTATTGGTCATAGTGACCCGAAAGCGCGATTGCAGAGCCCATGGGACAACTATGTGAGGCAGATCACGCACGACCTTGTTATGGGGAGTTTTTGAAGTATTAGCTCTGTTCTTTAAAAGGCCTTACTGGCGAAGACGGAAATCCGTGGAGTAAGGTAAGGTGTGAACCTTTTCGAACTTCTTCCTTCCGTTAAGAAGGCAGCATCGCTACAGATGTTGGGTATTTGAGGGAAACATCTTACTGCTATCACATCTCACTGCAGTCAGCAGTACGGTTTCGCCCTCAGATTTTAGGTTGCTGCCTTTAGTCTTATCTCTCTCCAACAGACCTGCTTGGTGTGGTAGGACGTATGGGAACATGCGTTCCAGTTAATGCATCTCGGTTTAGTCATCACGATAGGAAAGCCTGACCACCACGTCAAGGTAGCAGCTACGATCAGGATGTTTAATTTAGAAATAGTTTTCAATACAGAACCACGGATATTTGATGATTGTTGTGAAACAATTGGAATGGTTGCCTGAACAGATGGTTCTAATACACCTTAACTACTATATTATAGGGGGCTTGAGCTTTCGTTGCCAAGCTGCTCTCTACTGCTCTATAGTTCCCAATGATTCGCCAGGTAATGTCTGTGCATGTTGAGGGTTACCTACAAAATGCAAAAACAAAGTGGCTACTTATTTGGAGATGTTGCTAATTTCCGTATGTTGAAAAATATCCTAATAAATTGGAAGTTAACCTCTTGATACTAAAAGTTACCGAATTTATATTTCAGAAAGAGAAATATTAAGAAATAGGAAAGAACACAATGTAAGAAGAATAGGATGTATTAGCTGACATATCTGGAAGACATGTGATTGGTTAATATAGTGTGACAGACATATGAGTCAAAGGCTAGACCTTATATATGTATATCTTGTATATTATTGGTTTATTGTTGTAATACATGCGTGTGTGTGACTAGTTGGCATCTTGGTAAATCAATCGGATTATTGTGCCTGAGCAATAGATTAAGGTAAGGCTGGGTACTAGTTGTAAGACAAAACGCTGCAAATAATGGAATTGGTAATATCGGCCACCCCAGCTCATATACAACATTAACTTACACAGTTTTAGTAAGTACAGACACAAGGTGGATCCCACATAGAAGGCAACTTTCTACTTACAAAGGGTGTTATATGGAGCTACACCAAGATCGCCTCTGACTTTCATATGAGGCATATCTAACAGCGTTTTATATGATTGAGCTTTAGTGTCATTCAGGTATTCACGATGAATTAATGCACCATGTTTTGCAGCCTCAACTAACTGTCTTGTACTTTCAACTTCCTTTCACTAGATAATGCCCGATCAGAAAATCGCTGGGACGATATTTACGAAAAATAGTTAGACCATTACACTGGGAATCCAAAGACGGAAACTTATAGGATTTTTGTCTCTACTGCTCCAACACACGTTGGCAGATCTCGGCTTTGTTTCTATTTACAGGGTTTTTATCCGCATGGGTGTTGTAGTTCAGTTTAGTCAACCCTATGAGCTGAGTAGGGATTTATCCAAGTGCCATATCAATCACATGTTCTAAAATAACACCACGTATCTGTTTTTGTCATTAACGGCGGCGAATTTTAAGGTAATGGTACACTTCATTTCAAAGGTTAGGTTTGACGATGATAAATACATATGCATGCATACAAAATTCCAGAATATATATGCTATTATCATCATCAAACATTAATTTCTCTCAAACCTTTTTTGGAATGGAATGTACCATTACTTAATAATTCATTACAATTTATCAAGAAGACAATGTCATTATTCCCTAAACAATACGCAACTATTGAAGCTGTGCATTTGAACACAGTAAGGTTACGACTAGATGTCATCGT
Organism: Schistosoma japonicum; assembly: GCA_025215515.1. Lineage (NCBI taxonomy): Eukaryota > Metazoa > Platyhelminthes > Trematoda > Strigeidida > Schistosomatidae > Schistosoma > Schistosoma japonicum. The sequence goes on along the minus strand of CM046064.1, from coordinate 38,560,161 downwards.
TTAGTCTTAAAATAATCGGCTAACTTGCACAATGGTCTTTCTTGCCTTCAGATAGTTTGTAGGTTGATACATCTAAATTCTATCACTAATAATGCCCAATAATCAGCCATTCTCCTGCAGATCCAATAGTTTAACCTCCTCTATTATCACAATGTTAATCGATTGTGCTATGTCCGTTTAAAATACCAAAACACTAAAAAGAAGATACTACTGGAAAATGAGTATAAAAATGACAATTATTTTATACTAACCAAGGCAGCTAGTCCAAAATGCATGGAATATACGAAGATAATCTGACTGTAAACACGTTGTACAAACCCCGTAAATAGAATTAGAGACCAGAAAACTTGAAGCATCGATATACACATACACTGACATGCTAAAAAGAGTACACGAAAACTAAGTTGAAAATCAGATCATATGAATAAAAATTAAGTAAGTAGCTACAATGCGCAGAATTATACTGTAACTCTGCGAAATAAATATATCAAGTCAATTTTTTGCCTGAATGTGAATTAACATTATCAAATGCAACGTTAAGTCGAGTTTATCTTCCTTTGAATAATTGTTTGTTCAACTTCTGAGCATGTTTAGATATTGCCTTCAGTTTGAACATATGAATAATAACTATCTCTAGCACTGTACACATAATTCAAAGAATCGAAAATATAAGCCTCTATTTGATTATTAAGAAGTAGCATTCAATTCACGCTCCCAATTCTATGTTTTTGATTCAATAATTCCCTTGTTCAACGGTTCTGAGACATTTACTATTGATGGAATTCATTGATTATTTTAGTACACATTAACTACAAGCAGTGATGTTAAAGCTACGTTTTACTACTATAACCGACATGGTAGAGTTATACTACTAATATATATATATATATATATATATATATATATATATATATATATATATTCCACATTACATGGAGAATATGAATCGTTTCCGACAATTGCTGCAGAGTAACTGGTACAATACAAAAAAGTGACTTTTTAGAAACAGCCTACTGAGCGAAAATTGTTAACCTACTGAGTGGCAGGTTAGACGCTCAACTTCACCGTCGATTTGAGTAGCCAAGTGGTACCATCAGCACTAACACAGACAAAATATTTGGTGTAAAGCTGAGTAAATAAACTAGTACTTCATAAACGAGTTACATTAGTAACAAAATTCTATAGGGCCAATAATACACCATAGAACAATGCATAATACACTCACATGCAAATAGGAAGAATGTTTTAGAATCCCAAGTTGAGTACATAAATATCCCAGGACCATAGGAATCAATTAGTATTCGTAACAATTGAATAATACAACTCATCAAGCCATACCCTAAACCGGAAACATAAGCGACCGTGCGATGATCAAGTTGTACAATATTATTATTATTGTCACCTACAATAATTTGAACACCGGTGCTGTTATCATAGTCGTTCGCCAATACGGTATTACTACCAGATTGTTTTCTATTTCTTATTAAATGTGGAGCCTCATTTCCTTCAGGTCCTTCACCTCTTCGACTGTTATTAATAATACCATCAACATTATTTCCATCAAGTTGTGGAGGCCTTGAAGTAGTTGAATTGCCAACAATCAACTGCAGACCAGATTCCGCTTTTCTACAAAAAAGTTACAAGCATAAACGAAATAAAATGTGAAATAAGTGAAGAATAAGGTGATGTTGCATAGTATGAATAATCAATTGCTTAACAAGTATTAACAACTGTTATTCAATTAATGTGAACTCTACTTCCAACTTGAACTAAATGAATTCGAGCATAATTATTAATTCTGTTGGTAAATATAGTTTAAGTGAATTTCAGTCGGAAGCATTTGTGTGATTTTATCTACCACTCAACACTTACGAAACATCCCGAAAGCAGTACAAACATCACTTAGAGAAAACTCACGAAATAGCTCCGTAAGAATTCAAAAGGATAATGATACACATCGCTGTATTTTCGTCGTTCATGCTCACATTCCAAATGACTATAACCTGGATCAAGTAAAATAAAACATTTGCAAAGATCCTTATTTCCCTTCAGCCTAGATGTTCAGGACGATAAGTAGAATATATTAGAAACAGTTCAATTAGCCTCCAGCTACCCACTGTTTTCAAGCAACCTGAATAAGACATCTACACACAACCCCGACTATTACTGACGTTGGGAACTTTATAGCTAGTTTAAAGTGAGAATAAGCAGTTGAACCTGGTAGAATAAATACAGAGATTTTAAGTATAGTGTCCGGTTTTAGAAATAATGATATTTATTGACTTGAATGCAGGACTCGAATCCATATACTGAAAAGTTATGTGACAGAAAAATCAATGAACTACGTACCTCATAAGTATATAAACCTTGAGAAATCACTTTACATTGACACAATTAATCCAAGGAGAACGCATGATAAACTGTTGTCTGAACTTGCATTGTTAAGCAGTATCTGTCGAAATTGCCCACTATACTTATATTTACTAAATTTCACTGAGGGTCTTATACAATAAAAAGCACTCCCTCATTTAAATTTCCATAGATTGATCTCCTACAAGGTGGTTCTTGATCGACTGAGAATATTAGGGTGGCAGTGCTGTTGGATGAAAATGCTGACAAAATATGATCTTTTAATATCATTGAGAAACAATACAAGAATGTTTGTGATGCGTAATGTTGACTGGAGGAGTGAAGTGAAAGAATTGTAGGGGCGACCAGACTAGAATGTAGCATCAGTCCATGAAGCTGCCCACTGTAAGTCTGAGCCATGTTGATGGATGCAGACCATTTGGTTGTGATTCGTGCTATTATTTTAACGGATGGCTGGATACTGTGGGAAACACCTCGTAATCGGCTATAATGGCACAAGTACATTCAATTTGCTTTTCTTTAAATCCAAAACTTAAAACTACTTTATACTCTTTCTTCCATGAGTTAATATTTTTACTCTCAGAATAATACTTTCTATATCCAATCCTTCCTTATTACTACTGATGTAACTACGAGTACGAGTCCATGGTACTGTGCTAATGGAGTGTGTTAGCTCGGACGATATAAATATGTGCCAGGTTCTGCGTTATAACATGACCGATTAAACGTAAACAGTTATGATTATTAGAGAAAAATCACAACTGACAACATAAACGTACACAATCAATAAAAAGAATAGAAATCGTAGAACTTCCTGAATTAATACGCCAATAAGAATTCCGAATGCGAGATAAGTTCTCAGAGGAATGACTATAAACCATATTACAGATGTAATAAGTAATGATATCAACCAAAAGAAACCACTAAAGAAAAATAAAGAGGGTAGGAAAGAGTAAAACAGTATATTATAAAGTAAGATTATCGATAAATTAAACTAATGATTGACAGGTTTGAGCATCGATACAATGATGACTGCTAAATTTTCCAGTAAGAAACAAGCTGCAACAATAACAGATTATTATCACAACAATTTAAGACAACATCAGCTAGACGTTGTAGATACCATCATGAGTGAAATATATGCCAGAGAATCGGCATATAGTATTGTCGCCCAATTTACGACATTCAGAAAAACCATATAATCAGTTAAAGGAAAATACCCAAGTTTCTTTTCCGTGGCAACGTTTTTAAACATACCCTTGGAGATAACGAATAGTTTTGTTTTAATTTTGAGTAACTAGTTATTACAAATACAAACAGATACTCAATAGACATAATATATCAAGTGACTGTCATACGACGAACTGTTATGTCAACACTTCATGTGAAAAGTTGTAGTCGTTGTTTTTAGAAAAAGGATTATTACTGTTGCTAGAAAATATACCAATAGTTATACGATCAGTCGAGCAAAGTAAGTACAGCTTATGTTTTTAAAACATTCAACGGATGTGACTTCTGAGATTTCCATACAGTTATTTAGTTATGAGGTATTTTGTTTTTAAAAATCAGCAACATAATGCAGTGTAATCAAGATGTGATTTGAATAAGTCAAAACAAACTATTTGGTCGAAAATCTAGGCTTTACTTTATATCAATTAAATTGAAAGACCTAACTACAATCCAACTTATTCAAATTTTACAATTTTTGGATTTTCTTCTTTAATAGTTAAATTCAAACTCGTGTACTGTATGTTGAACCATGCTTTTTAGAGGTCCATACATGGTACTGATACATAATTTGAAACATTTACAACAAAATTTCAAAATACAGCTGGACATAAATATGCGTCAGCTCAAGTTGTCATGCTACATTGGAACGACAGGATGAAATTGACATGACGATTGCACTGAAGGGCAGTAGAGTCAGTTAACAGAAGCCATGCCATGTTGATGGAGTGTAGTACTTCGGACAGATGTACGTACATAACAGGTTCTACGTTGTAAGTAATTGACTGACCGGTGTATAAACTACAAAAATGGTATAACCCGGCTTTAGTGCTGTCTGTTTCATTCCCAAGTGTAATCGGTCACAATCTAGAACTCCACCTAAACTGCCAAACCAACCCCCACTTCCATATTATGCATCCATAAGTAAATAAGAATCAATAGGTCTACTGTTATCCTGCAAATTGTACGAGTCTTGCACATCATTAATTATGATTGCAAGAAACAAATTTAAGGTGATTTTTTAAAATATATTTTAACACTCTTCAGTTCACTTTGTTAGTGATACGAAGAAACAGACACAAGCAAATTGAAAACTGTAGGAAAAAGAGAAAATACAATTGTACGATAATAAAACTGAAACAGATACCTGGCTGTAAGTAAAATAACTCTTATGGGACAACTGGCGACTGTACACAGGAAAAGGATTAAACAGGGACCCAGCCCAATTAAAGTACAACCAAGTCCCCCCAAATAAGTCATTAGTGATGTTTAAAAGTCATAGGGAACCAGACTGATATCTATAATGGGAACAACAATATAAAACACTAATATTATCATGAGTTATGGACAATTTTAATATTACAGTCAAAGAATAGTACCTATGGGCTTTTTAGTAATTACTTCAAATACAAAAGCGAATACCATAAAAATTAGGTACACATTTTGCACGGAATAGTTACTGTCAAGGACTATAGGAATTTCTACTTTGTAGTATGTTTTGATATGGATGAATGCACGAAACGAGTAGTTGTAGTCTCCCAATGATCAGTGTAAAGTACCTTGGCAACCAGTGAATCATAATGATAGCCTCTATGCCAATTATAATAGATGTATTCCTCACATTGCAGAGGTAACAGTTTTTTGTGACTCATCGAATCATGTATCTGAAATTCAACTATTAAGTCAGGAAATTAAAAGAACACCATCAAATACGGTTTTCGAAAACAAACAATAGGTCTCATTTACAGTTAGTGCATAAACCTTAAAAGTTAGTAAGTTACAGTGTCTGCACTTAATACAGATAGTAGTGGATACTTCCACGTGGGTAGCTGTAAGTTAGTAAGATACTAGACATAAATAGATATGCACAAAGATATAATTCCTCTAGCTTAAACGATGGCGAGGAGCAGAGGGAATGTGAAACAAAATAACAGTCAATCATCAACAAAACGAGTAACATTTTGAGAAAGCCTTGCGAACTTACAGTTTTTTGGGTCACGACTTAGAAATGTCAGTGGTAAAATACTTCGGTATATGGAGGTAAGTTTGCAATAATGAAAAAAAAACGGCTAACTGACATCCAACTATCACTTGCCCGGATCCCTGAAAACTATTATATGAATGAGAAATTAACGTCAGCTACATTGCACAAAAGATACATGGGTAATGAAAAACCTTAAATTGAAAGGAATTTATGCAATGATAAGTCACCCGTAGAACTGAAAAATATATATAGAATATAGTTTGAAGTGCTTAGTTAGATTGGGGTGATTTATGCTATAAAGGTTAAGACAGTTCAAAGTAAGTACCTTTATGGTAAATACCATGAAAACAACAAATGGAAAAATTACTGTTGCAACATTGTGAAATGTGAGATAGCTATGTTGGATCGACTTTAGATGAATCATCGCTTCTTAGAGAAATTGTCTTTGGCTGTATCCCCCCTTCAACTAAACTTTTGGATACATGATACATTACTTTCGTGACTAGCTACTATAAGTAAATTGGTAGTTGTGAACTCACGTATTGACGTTGGAGCACGGTTTAAAGTCATGAGTAAAAATCAGTGAGGACAGCTTAATAATTTAATTGCATACTTTCTAATGAAAGTGGAACCTACTAGTAAAAATCGGTATCACTTCAGGATGAGTTAATATTTTTTTAAGAGTCGTAAGGTTGCTAGAGCCAGCAATTATCACACTACCCGGCAGTCGACTGAGTGGTTGTAATTAGGAAAATGTACTACCAGAATATGTAGGACAAGGTTTCAAGATAAACATACTCAGTTCAGTACTGACTTCCAACAGGGCTCATATCTTACTACGTCTGTGATCAGATATAATGTCCTTCATTTATCTAAACAGGTTCCCAGAGATTTCTAAGCTTCCTAGCCTCAACAGAAGCCTCTTGTGAAGGACATTGTCAAAGGCATTGTAAAAGTGTGCATAGGTTACACCCGTTGACTTTTTGTTGTAAATCGACTTTATCAAGCTTTTCATGTAATTACAATTGGGATGAACGTCATATGCTTCCAATCAATTGGTAAAGCAAATTGACTGAATGACCTCCTGAATATGGGTGTAGTCGATGAGGTCACGTATATTGCCATTTTTTGTAATAATCGAAAGTGTACCACTCTCGATTTTATTGATTTTCTTGTTTCTAAAGGGTTTAATCCAATTTAGTACGTATTTGTTGACATATACACTGAGAAGCCGATCTTTTAAAACTGCTGCCCGAGCCAATTCTGTATCGAGGGAAGATTCATGAGCGAAGATATATCCAAAGTAGTTGGCCGTAGCATCTACCTTATCCTGATTTTTCTCTATCATCAGCGACGCGCCACTTACGGTGATTAAGGTAGGAACTAACTAATGCATTCCTGTTCTGAGGTGAGTATATGATCATAATCACTCTGAGTGAGTAATTACAATTTGCTCAAACTGATTTGCATCTTCCCTATGATTTTTGGATTGTAGTGATGTATTACGAACCGATTTGTAGTTACTTCAGATGTTCCAAGACTAGTGATGATCTAGAATTGTCGTAGCAAGCGTATGATGTCACGATTGGTCAAAGTTGTATATTTCTTTCTTCGGGATTGCCCAGATTATAAATGGCTCGATAATTCACCAACACAACTGCCAAAAGTGACTCCATGCTTCTTAAACTCAATGGATTTCGTAATACTCACGAGATAGATGACAAAAAATAACTTAACCTGCTTTAAACAATCATTTTCTCAAATCACGAGGACTAAGCGAAACGGTATTATCGTCTTACTAATTGCGAGAGAATTAAACAGCAGCTACAGATAGTGAACTAGCTGTAGACACAATATTCACTGAATTTGAAAAGGCATTCAAAGAAGTATCTTACGTAGGCTTTAAGCAAAGCTTTTTTCATGGACGAAAACAGTGTGAATTAATGGAATGTTATTCAGACCGAGGCTTGCATCAAGCAATATCTCGCAGGACACTATCTAAAAACCATGATTGTTGAAGTAGTCGATACCCATTCGCCGATGACGTAAAGGTTTGTAGAACAATAAACAGTAATGATGACCAGCTTGATTTCTAAGATGATTTACATGAACCAGTTAGGGTGAACATGACTTTTGCGGCCGAACCAATGAGAAACGAATGAAGCGTTTCAAGGTCACGGAGGACACTAGCCAGAAGCATGTTAACGATAGAGCGCGTTCTAGGTCTTGTTAGTGGTAAAAATCTCGCAATTCGTTTGCAAACTATGGGATTGCTAAGAAAAGCGTTAAATTGTCAATGTGTCAATGGAAATGATAGTTTTTGAGTAAGCGGTCCCTTTTTCTATCATTTGTAGCTCTTTGGTTTATGGGATAGAGCACTAAATAAAAGACAGTGAAAGGATTCCTGACAGATCGGCCACTACACTCCTTCAGCTGGTAAAAAAATACATACTACCAGGGACAATAATCTATAGTGACAGCTGGAAAGCCTACGAGTCACTTTCAAACATGGGGTAGGTACACAGAGTTATAGTGCATAAGAAACATTTCGTTGATCCGTCAACGGGAGTTCATACCAACAATATTGAATCAATGTAGAGTCGAGTCAGGTGTCACTTGTGACCATACTTTGGATCACAAGGAAGAATGCTATGGAGTCATTTGGATGAATATTTATATAAAATGCATTGCGACATTAAGTCTGAAGTGTTGGAGAATAACTTACATAAGTTTTTTGACGAAAAAAAAACATCCTGTATAACTTTTCGATTTTAATTATAAGTAATGTATAAGAGTTTGAGGATTTCTCATTAAACTTTGGGTTACGGTTAAGCCTTTGTATTACCTATATATCGTACAAAAGGATGAATATTTCGTCGTTTAGGAAAGATTTCCGTGGAGGAGGCATACTACAATAAGTCTTAGTTTGAAATTCCCTGATAAATCACTAGAATTGGAGAAAAATCGTTAATTCTGATCCACAGAGCCGTGATTGGTTCATTACGATTAAGGCTTTTAAAGTCATATCATAGTCGCTCAAGCTCGGCTGTAAAAGTCATGTCCACCCCAGTTAGATAGTCATACAGTTGTGGGTTAGAGACTGATTTCAGTAGGTATACAAATGCACATCGAACAAAGTAATAACCATCAACAATATACCGCTTTTGTAGTTGAGAAACAAAAAGACCTAGCAGTAACTGTGGGTGAACTTGAAAATCATGCAGTAGCTCCAACGAAGTCTCGAGTATTACGGTTACTTGACTGAGCATTTCGATGTAAAAGGCATTAGGCTAGTAGAAAGACTTTTAAACCTCATTTACGATGAGCGGTTAAGACGTTGAAATCTTTTCCTTACATTGCTAAACCCCGGGTGCCCTTGCACTAGCACTCCATAAAAATTATGATTCGGGTGCTACCATGTATCTTTTTACTCCCTCTAGGACTGTCATCATTATATCAGCTTTTGAATCAACTAGGGACAAAATTCTGTTTTCTTAACGAGTAATAAAATGATAAAATGCATTACTAAAACAAGTCGTACCAACCACATGATGAAACTGGATCTTAATCGGAAAGCGTGCTGCAAGGATTAGCACAGATTACTAAATCCCACATCCTTATTTCTAAATACTACCTAATAAGCGATCAAGTGACGCAATGGCCACTGGCAATCTCACCACTTTAAATCAAACATTTACTAACCTTTACGTAATACCAATACTCCTAAAAGTTTCGCTTCCACCAGGAGCAGTGAATCGAAGCACCTAATCTTAAAAATCTTTATTCTTATATTCTTTATACTAGTTTGTTTCGCCTAAAGTGTATCTTGGTAACGACTATCTATTCGCTATATGGGGGGAATACACTTTTAACAGCTGTAGTGAAGAATTATTCCAAGGCAGCATGCAACGATAGTCTATAAAGTTACCAACAACTTACTAATTTTTGCATCATTCGTTTAGGAAAACAATTAAATCAAGACATTTCATTTAAACTTATTTCTAAATCCCACTTACTAAGCGAACATAAAGTATCTAGTACGTTACGGAATATTTGCATAGCGACATGGTGGGGTACATGTAAAATAACTGGTTTGAGTTTATAGGTAGGCACTCAGTCAATAACTAAAGAAAGCGATATCCAGGCTAAACAGTTCGCATGAAAAATTAAGAATATAAAAACCGAATAGTACCGTCTAGAATTACCGGCTTTTGATACATGGACTGATGCCCAAGTATACGGTACAAGTCCTACACAGCCAGTTGTGGATGTAGCGCGTTAACTGTATCGTGCCCCAAGTATTCAGATATTCAATATCTTGGCGATGGGCGAGTATTAACCAATTGATAACTTTGTGTTTACGTTCCGAGGTTCCTGAAACGATTTTTGATTGTTGCGGAGATAGGAATGTTATGTAAATCTCGGGAAAAGCCTCAATCAATTCTTGAGTTTGCCTGTCGAAAACTGACTAATAGTATTGTTTTGAAATTTGCCGTAGTTTGACTTCCCTAGCTTTTATGGGCCATGGTAGTTTAATTTTAAGCGGTATATTGGTAAACTACGAAAAACGCAGTAGTAGGATCGCTTTTGTGAGGTGTAAAATTGTCATCTGTATGAAGTTGGCCTGGTATGTAACCAAGTAACGATTTTTCGGTATAACTAGAGCAACTTATAACAATTAAATCTCTTTTTACGAATGAGAATAAATCAGAAGGTAATGAAGAATTGAGGGAAAATTATGTTTGATTGTGAGTAGAGCGTAAACGGGATAGCAACTGTAGTTTGGTGAACTAGAGAGGGCTGCTTCCCACGTCGTGTCGTGTCATGATATGGTAATGATGTGTCGTGTTTACTAAAACAAACATTGTCAGCATCAATGTCGAAAGCCCATGCAACAGTTTATATGGAGTATTATTTATCGCTACATCCATGACCTTGAAAAAACAAGAATGTAGATATTAAGCCTAAAGAAGTCGATTTTGTATATAGTATATGCTGCTGGTGACTCAGCAGGAATATTCAAAGATTAGATAGTATTTTTTACTGATAAAAAGACCTCCATTTTGAACCTTTAAATTCTAAGTCTGAAGTGAGGTAATGACCAAGCCGTTGAAAAGTATGACGACTCTATCTCCAGCCTAATGGCGAAAAATATTGGCTCCCAAAATAACCAACTACAATGAAGTCGTAGTGGACTTAGATAACTTATATGACTCTGTCAACATGGGAAAAATGTGAAATCTGTTTAAAAGCATAGATATTTCAAATACAAATAAAAATACTTACCATCGGGCTCGTAGTGACCATTTTACCAAACCAAGGTAAAGTCAAGCGAATGCAAAATTATCAAAGGCTAACGAATGGAATCAGGATAATGTCAAAAACTACCAGACCTATAATCCACTATCATAAAAAGCTAATGGAAATCATGTTATAAAGGACGATTCAAAAAGGTAGATGAAGTGGATGGCGCACAACATACATTGGCTCATAGGATTAGCAAGCAAGAGTAAGCTTGAATCGTAAAAACGCATAATATAGTTAATACCGAAAATACAAGCTGAATCATAACTTAATAAACAAGCCTAGTGTTATTTAAAAAAAACTAGGCTCATTATAAAAAGAAAAAATAATTGGAAAAAATGTTTGAATTTCGATTAAACGGGATCGAAGAGCAGCGCGAAGATGCATGTTTCAGCTGGGAGAAGTATATATGTGTCTGTAGTCCGGACACACAGAAGATTGATTACTCAGACTAAGACGGTCCCCTCCTTCCTCTAACTACCTATCACATCACCATCCATCAACAATGTTTCATCATCAAACAAATTATCACAGTCAACATAACACAAAGGCGTATACATCGTGTCTCGATATTGTTTCGATACATGTGAATTGATCTTGGTACTGCGTTGCACGGAGGAAGTGATGCAGTCTACCCTCGTGATTAGTTCCTTGTGTTAACTTCGAAATTGTTTTAATTTTTTTCATGTTTTTCGTTTTTGCGTCTCGTTTCGTGTATTCTTCCCGTTTTCCTTTAAGTTTTTGTTTCACTTCTAGTGATTTAGTTTACTGAATTTTAATTCATCCTGGCATTTTGGTTGGTTATATTGTTTTTCCGATCATCATTTTGAGTTCTGTCATTTGTGATAAATAAATGTTATTGTTCTGACTTTTGCTTTTTGGTTTGTTAAGTCAATAAAATGTTGCCATTTTATTAGATAAAATTCCGGTTGTTGAGTAAACATAATGTCATTGTAGTTGACCGGTACGTTCACGAAATAAGCAATTAAATTAGAAATTAGTATTATCACACAGTGAGTTTGTTAAATTTAATCATATGGCGTTAGCGATGCCTAGCAACTTGTAATATTTTTCATCACTATTGTACAGCTGAGTACCTTAAAGCATTCTCTAACATGCGATCTATAAGTTGTTTAAACAAATTATTCGCTTTTGCCACCACTGCATTTAATCGTGTATATTATGGTGATCGCTCCTGCAGGACACGTACGACACCTTAGGGCGCTAATGTGCATTTTGCACGTGTGTGATTGTAGGTGATCATGCTGGGCCTTTATTCTTGGTTGTTTTGTTCTCTTTTTACTTTGTAGACTGCTCACCTCTGATCCTGTGATGGCTTTCTTCAGTTGCTGACCGAATATATGTGGATAACGCCAATTCAACTCAGCTGACAAAATTTTGCGAGCCTCTCAGAATCCCTGTTGGGCAACTAATCGCTTTTCTTACCATTTGACTTGGATGTCTCCCAGAGATACTTTGAACGCGATAATATGCAACGAGCATACAACTACGCTCTGATACTCTGCAGTCCGATACTCTAGAATTTCCCATAGTTTACTACCAGGATGCACGTAGGAATAACTCAACCACTTTTCTTACAAAAGACATCGTTTTCTCCTAAAATTACTCCACACGTTACAGGTGTAATATGCATCGTGCATGCAAAAATGCTCTGAGATTACAGCCCTAGTCTCTGCAATTTCTAAAACTATTACCTTCGGTCACACTGACGACAGTGTTTTTTTTACTAGAGGATGCAGTGTGAGACTTGCACGACGCACTCGAGCGCATGTGTAATTCTAAGTGATCTTACTAGGCCTTTGCTCATGGTATTTAATTTACTTTTACCTTGTAAACTGTTCACCTCTGCTCCTAAGATCTCTTTTTTCAGTTGCTGACTGAGTTATAGTGGTAATGCTGTTTCGAACGCCTCCGTTTATGGTTACATATACATAATTCAAATTTATTTCAGATTGACACATCCAAAATATAACGAATGTAGTAATTTCTAAAAAAAAAAACCATATTCTAAATAAACTTCTCGGAATTTACCAAACAAAAGGAAGAAACACACATTAGGGACAGGTTAACACCTATAAAAAAATATGACATGAAAAAAATAAATTTAATATCGAGATCGAATTCGAAGAACATATAAACAAACGAACATAATCCTTAATCAAAATAATCGAAATGAAACATAAAAAACATGAAGTAAGTAAAAAAAGATTTTTAAAAAACCAAAAAAAATTTGAAATGAAAAAAAGATACAAATAATCAAACAAAAAAAATAAGGACATAAGTTAAAATAACAGAAATACTAAAAACAAATATCATTTAAGAAAAAAACAAAAACATTAAAAAACATACAAAATAAAATAATAATACATTTTAAATAAATTTGAGAGAGTTGGCAAGAAAAATATTAAACACAAGAGATATAACAATAATAAGTCAGTGAATATGAAGACATACTCAATCTTCTGTGTGTTCTGACCACAGACACATATCTGATCCGCACAGCTAGAACACATACATCATTGCGCGACGCTTCAAACTCATCCGATCACCGAATAGCAATGCGTATTACACAACACACTCATTGATACGATCAACATGTGAATGGTGAGTTGACACGATCTAGGCAGACAGGAGAGTCAATGTAGCCTACAACCGACTGGCAATCATCGTGTCGGTGAAAACTATCGAATGTGGTGGATGGAATGCAATCTGCAGTGACGGGATTGGATGTGACGAGTTAAGGTGAGGTTGGCTATGATGAGTCGGGAAGAGATGTGAGGAGAGAAGATGAGAATCTGACCACCGCTTTACACAATAATTAAAATACAACTCGTACGACCTAGTAGTTGATCGGTCTGATGAATGTGACACTTATGATTGGTGTGTAATTGATATGTCGATCATTGTAACTCACAAACGCTTGAAATATGTGTTAGTGTCATGTGTACTGCATTCGTACTCGGTTTGTTGATAGAGGTGACTATGAAATTTGTTTGGATGATTGAATGATGAATTGACCGACTGATTGAATGAATGATTGATTGATTGTGTTTGCGTTTGCGTTTGCGTTTGCTTATTTCTGTATGTTGGCTGCTTCCGCCTGCTTTTTCTTTTTTCATCTATTCCCTATACTTATTTTTTTGATATATTATTTGAATTTTATCTTACTCATAATTGTTTTTTTTGTTTATTTTTTCTTCTTTGCTTTTCGTTATTTTATTTTTGGTTGTTACCTCTTTTATTCCTGTCATATCTTATTGTTTGTTTGTTCTGTTCACTGATTTTTTTTTTCTTAATAATTTTTTTTTATGCATCTGAATCCTATTGATTTTTTTAAAAATTAATTCCGAACTGTCTGCTATTTTCTTAAATTTTATTCTGTATACCGTATTCTCAGTTAAATTGTGCTTCACTGAGTTTCTAGAAAGTGTTACCAATAGGTCATGTGCTGTTTAAACTGATTTTGGTTACTTAATACCACTGATTTCAGAATTTGTGTTCTAAGTAATGATTGCGTGAGAAGTGAGAAAATGTATTTCATGAATTGAAATTATTGAATATCTAGAACCATAGTAAATCCTAATCGGTTTCTGATTATTATTTTTCAAGGTTTGTTTTAAATATTATTGATATGGACGTTCTGTCTCTGGATTAAATTTAGTGATATATATATATTTTCATAGATAACGTGGATATTGTTTTGTCGAACCACCAAAGAAGAGTGAGAAACTTCCAGAACTATGTTTTAGAGAACTAATTCATTTATTCTGGTCATGAGTAGTGTAAACATTACATTTCTATCATTGGTACGTTCCTCTTACTCTATCTTCTCGTTTAGCATATTTACTGTTATTATATTGTCTCTTATTATGGACTACAGTTAATCAGTTGTGTACAAGTTGTCCTCATTCACTACCACTATTTCCTTAGTTTTGTATTAATGTTAGTTTCCTAATCGGTTCGCTGTATAGTTTGATTTTGTGTATATATACAGGCATGATTGAATAATAATTTGATTCGATTCTGTCCGTTTGGTTCCTCAATAGTTGTTTTTTCTCTATTGAGACTTGGGGGACTGATAGTCGAGGGGCAGATGTCTCCCGTACTGTGATTGGCAATTATTAGTGCACTGTGTGTTTTCACAGTACATAACAGATAAACGACATTTTGAAAAACTTCATACACAAACCAACGGTCTGGCACCTTCCACTAAAGTGGATGTCGAAAGACTAAAGTTTACCCAAGCAGATTGTTTGTGAACATACTTAGATTTTGAAGATAATGCCAGCAGATTTCTGACTGAAAGACAGAATGAAAATCTGATGGATTTTAGACCACATAAATCTTTACTAGTCTTAATAGATAAAACTATTTATTTAATGAAGTTGAATAAACCATTTAATGATTTTTGTTAAATTTCAAGTTACCATAGACAGTGATACCTCAGAAACTGTTGGCAGACGGTCTAAAGTGAACTTGCCAAATCTACTGAAGAAACCTTTATTCTTCAAATTACTGTTCAAAAGTAGTATATTAGTAATATTAGAAATACCAACCGTTGGAGTTGACTCAGTGATCTAGGGGTAAAGCGTTCACCCCGGAGCCAGCGGGTCCTCAGTTAGACTCAAGATGGAGTCATGGATGCTTACTCTTGATGGGTCCCATGCTAGGATGAAACAGCAGATCAGTGATTCCAGATGACTACTAGTTGTCTAATTCAGACTGATTAGTGATATAAAAATGGAAGTTAATATAATTAGACAAAATTTTAACACACTGGTTCAAAAGTACAGTAAGAAGAATATTTATTGCTGTCAAATTGATATCATATTTCTTCAGTAGATCCATAATGATGCCAAGTGTTGAGAACAGATTGTTAGAGTTCTCTAACTCAGTGTGCATTTATTAGTTTAATTGATCATCCCCAACCAGTTGCATATGATTTATGACGAAAAAATTATCCCTTATGGTTTAATAAAGGACAAAGTAGAAAAATAAGATACTACATACTTGAACATTTAGTCGATAGTGGGCCACTACGAAGTTAACAAGAATTCAGTATTCAAAGTAATATGCCAAAAGTTATTTAATTTGCATTTGACTTTTTGATGCCACCTCTTACAAGTAAAAGAGATCATAGATATGCGTTTGAACAAAACCTGATCTTTCTATTCATAAAACATTTGTATGGACCAGTGTTTTGAAATTTCGCGGTGAACGCTTAAGTGTTTGGCTAATAAGTCAGTCCTCATCCTATAGTTGCTATTTCTAACTTCCATCAGTTCGCTGTATGTTCGTATGATCTCATTTATTATCAATTAGTATGAATGGTCCACCCTCATCACTTCTTCTCACTAGCGCTCCATAAATTTCCTTCTGACGTTAGCCACTAGTGAACTGACTGATCCCTAAAACTTACCTTACTATTATGATTTTAAGCCTTAGTATTACATAGTTAGTTATCATTGTTATTCTTTCATTTTGCATTCTGATTACGTTATTATTATGGTGATGATTTACTAACACTAATTAATTAGTAGAACTATTCACATTAGTGTTGAGTCATAAAAGAAAGTTAATCGTCATGAAATACTTTATTTATTCACCTTGCGTTTTTAACGAGCTATCATGTATGACCTGGGTTAGACAACTATTGAAAATTGGAAATCGCTTAACATCTATTTTCTTTTGTAAAGCATATTTTACCAGTGCGTTATCACGATTCCAGCAGAAGATTGAGCCTAAAATATTTAAACTTTGCAGTAAACGCCTAACTCATAGACATCTGGGCTAGAATCTGGCGATTAACATTTGAAACGTTAGTCGATTCGTGATAAGTGTAAACTTTGCTAGTCATAATTTCTCACTACAAACTCAAAAGCATCCTGAAATTAGTCGCTAGAGGGTTGATTATTTTAGTTGAATTAAGATGGTGTTATGGAGACAGGTATCTAGTTTAGTTGTATAAATTCGTCATAGATTGACGCAATTTAGGCACTAATTTAAACCATAGGCCACCGAACAGCTGTTTCATCCTAACATGAGATTTCACAGTAATGTGCATCCACGATTCCATCACTAAACCAAAGGACTTTTGCTTTCATGGAGAACACTTAACCATCAGTGTGACTAAGCTAGCGTTTGATGATAGGATTCAAACAACCAAACTTAATACCAGTCTCCGCCAGACCACATCGAATCAATTAAAATGATCAGCTCACTAGTGTTTAACTTCAAGATGTTTCTGAAGTTTTAGTGAGAATTCGTGATCGTTGGAGTTCAGATATATCAGGAGTGAAACATTTATCACTAATAACAATTACTGATTATCATGAAATGTTTAACATCGTATGCTGTCAGTGATGAGTAACCACATTGCTTTGTTGAATGACGTAATACCTATCTTCGATATAAATATTTTCTCTACTTAATTCTACTGAATAATATTTCATTAGTACACATATACCCATGTAATTGTTACATTCAGTTATATCACATAAACGTATAACTGTTACGTCATTACATTGAGAAAAAGAACACACTACAATAGACATTTAAGTACATTATCTAAATAACGTAAACAATTATATAGTCATTTTATCAATAGGATGGTGCAAATTAGAATAATACACATATATTTTTCTTTTGTTAAGTGCATCTTACTACTAATAGTACAACTTAAACTGCACTCTTCAAATCCTTTCTTATCTAAATCAATGATATTGTTATTTTCTATTCCAATCACCCTCGTTATCTCCATCCCTAACCTCCCTCTCCTCTGTTTTTTCTACGTTTCTCTACTGGTTTTCTTTAATTATTATCATTATTCTAATTAATAAATTAACAACATGTCAATAAATATTACTAGCATATTCAATTTAGTGAATTGAAGTCTACATAATTAACATAACCAAATTAACATATTAATTGGATCTGTAATATTCATATAGTATTACATCATAAATGATTACATCACCAACAATAATTCTCTTTATAATTTTATTATGTAATCAATTAACTTATATATTTGGTATGATACCAGTACAATGTGGTTACAATTTAACTAGACGTGTACCAATATGTTGTCCAATAAGTAAAATTAATGGTAAAGTATGCGGTGGAGGCAATTATGGTGAATGTACTAAAATATGGACACCTAAAGAGAAAGTACCAAGTGTATTTCTATTAGATGATAGAATTGATTGGCCAAAACGTTATTTTACATATTTTTGTCAATGTCATGGTAATTATTTTGGTGTAGCCTGTGATGAATGTTGGTTTGGTTGGAAAGGTAAACATTGTAATCAACGTTCAATTAAAGTACGACGTGATATTAAAACAATAAGTGATAAAGAATTGCATATATTTAAAACTGTTATTGTATTAAGTCAAACATGGCCATCTGATTATCTTTTAATTGATGAATCAGATAATTGGAATATAGATCCATTGAGAAAGCCTAGATTAGAACATGCTAGTATTCAATATTATCTTACATATGTACATCGTTATGGTAGTCGTAGTACATTATATAAAGATATTAGAGATTGTGAAGAATATGGAATATTGAATTTTAATCATGATGGTGTTTGTTTCCCTACATGGCATCGTTATTATATTCTATTATGGGAGAGATTAATGTCAAGAATAACTAAAGTAATATTTGGTATTACAGATTATGCAACACCATATTGGGATTGGGTTGGTTTAAAGCATTGTGATATATGCACAAATAGATATATTGGTGCACCAGGTAGACGTAGTGAACGCGGTATACATATATCAACTGGTTCACCATTTCATAATTTAACTGAATATTGTTATGAACCAATAAGAGATATGCTTTGTTCTGGTTGTCAAAGAGGTGGTAATAGAGGAACAATTACACGTAATTTTTATAGAAGTGATCTACCAGATATAGACGATTTAGAATTTGTTTTAAGCATAGAAAAGTAAGTTTAATAACTGTATATTTGAATAATGAAAATTTTATGTTTTACTTACTCACTATAATACATTATCATTCAATCATTTTTCCAGTTACAAGTGTAAAGATAGTAGGTTGAATAGCTTGTACTAATCCTAGTAGTGTGTTTTTAAATGAAGATCCAATTTTTCATTGAAAGTGTTCACCTATAGTACTGATATCAATTTTATTGGTAGAGCGTTCCAACTGTTGACTACTAAATGGGAGAACCAAAATCTCAATTTCATTTCATTTTACCATGATTATGAACGACGAAATCGTCTAGAATGACAACAAAAGCTTCACAACTTTAGCACTCGAACGCCTTGAACCCTCCCTTGTTACAAATTCAGAAGGAAGAAGATGAGTAGATAGGAATCTTTATTTCAGTAAGATGGAGACAGCGCTATGAACAAAATAATCGTATATTAATTGTGATTATTCATCAAATTGAAATTATCAACTATTATTTAAGTTGTTTTGTGACTGGCAAGTCGAATTCAGAAAGCGCGTTTCATCCCATTCGGGACATGTTGGCTGAATTTACTTGTATCCTAATGTTGATGTTCACAGTGGCATTCGAATTCAGTTCGTTTCCTGCCAAATGCCACCAAGTTCATCAATGGACTACTGAGTTCAGACAGTTACTCCTGGGCGCATAGGTAATTAGGATGAACTTGTTTTTTCTCGATTTGTTATGGACAAAAACTGGTCAGTCTCTGTTGCTATATATGCATCCTCGGCAGATTGCCTCGATGAAATATTGTCATATATACTCTGTGAGTATAACTCACATTGACTTACATTAATATGATGAAAGTGTGCAAATCAAGCTTACAAAAAGTAAATACAACGCCTTTCACTTGATTTAATAAACAATTGTACTTTTGAGGGATTTTCAATCCCCAACACTACTCTTCTTTAAGGTTTCGTATGTATGATTTTCTACTTGGATCAATTTGTAATCTGGCTACCATGTTCAGTGTGCAATTCATTACTCGTGACGGCTGGATTGTATTGGCCTTGCACTTTCTGTGTGTTTTCTTACTAGGGCTTTTTTGGAATGTGTCCACTAGCATTTGAAATGAGAGTTGGTAGTGTGTTGTCACTGTTCCTGCATTTTTTTACATTTAATTAACGCGTTTCGTTAGATTGCTGAAACTTCCCAGAACTAGACACAATACTTTCCCAATCCACTGATCGATAATGCAGGGCTTCCACTTTCTATTACCTTGAAGCGACTTGGTGAGTATCCTTTCACTCGCATGTAAGCTACGAATAATCATCCGTCGCTTTTCATCTTTGGACTTATCTGTTCTTTAGGATGGCAACATGCTGTTGAAGATGCTTTGAACCTTTCTTCCAAACATACACTCTGCAGGTGACTTCCCCTCTAATACGGCGGGGTTAGGATTAACTCCATAAGACATTAGGAATTTATCGATAACTTGCCTGGGCACACAATTTCTTTCCCCTTTAACTAACAAATCTCTCTGTTTGGCCGTCGGAGTGAGGATGGTACGTTGGAGATCGCATGTGTGTAATTCCATTTCCACTGAAGATTTCTGCCTCAGCTTCCATGGTAGCCACAAGTACCTAATCTTCTTGCTTTGTACGGTAGCCGATTAATCTTAAGAGGGTCTCTGTCTGACTAAAATCCTTTGTCGGTTGGAACTATGTTTCAGAATCGTAACCCAGAAGCGTATTGGCCTATCGCTGCAAGCGGCTTGGTGTATAAACGAGAATGCCCTTTATCAATCCAAAAGTTGCCATTAGTGGGTTGTGGTCTGCCAATAATATAAACGGTCGACCAAATAGAATTTTGCGAGACTTTTTTTACTTCAAAAAATAAAGGTAAAGGCTTTCCTCTCTATTTGAATATTGTTACGTTTCGTTGTTCTTAATTGTCGTGCAGTGTGGGTAATCGCCTTCTCAGATCTATGTGGGTAAACAAGTTAAATCGCCGCAATAATTCCATGGTTCGAAGCATCTGCTGCAACCATAATGGATAAGACTGGGTCATAGTGTGTTAGAAGTAGGTCTGACGACATAAGTTGTTTTATTTACGTAAACGTTTCGTGGCACACACCTGATCAGATCCACTTAGCATTTTTTAACAGTAGACAATTCAGTGGGGCTCGCAGACAGTGCGGGTCTGGAAGAAATACACCATAATATCTTATCATTCCTAAAAAGTATCGTTGAGTCATAGTGTCTGTCGGCGGTGGCATAGTCTTAATAGCTTTAATGTTTTCTGGATTAGATCTTTCCCCGTTTAATCCATTATAAATCCCTAGTAACGTACTCACTGGAGATGGAAATCACATTTCTCAGCACGCAGTTGGAACCCAAAAGTCAGAATTTGTGTGAGCACTAGATCCAGCTTTTTCCTAAATCGACTTGATCTACACCCATTATGAGAATATCATCTAAATAAGTGGCAGTACCAGTGTAGCATAGTGTCCATTATTTGTTGGAAGACTGATGGGGCTGTCTTAGCACCAAACATCAGCTCGTTATACCGAATCATTCCGTCATGGGGTTTATAGTTAAATATTGCTTGCATTCTTTGGCTACTGGGATTTGTAGGTACGTGTCTGATAAGTTTGATATCGTGAAGTATCTCCCCTCTATTCAACTTCCAAATAGGTTTTCTGGTAACGGCGATGGGTGCTGATAAGCTTCTAATTCTTCATTTAGGCCCGTAGAATAATCTGCACATAGTCGGATGCTTCAATTGGGATTCTTAACGATAACTATTGGGGCTGCCCATTTATAAAAATTTACCGGTTTGATGATATCACTTTTTGAAGGCGATCTAACTCTTGCACAACAATAGGTAAGGCAGCATACGGCAATCGGCGTTTGGTTTGTAGTACTGGTGTGGCACCAGGCTTGAGGACTAGTTGTACTTTCGCTTTATTGCATCCACGTAATTCTTCTGTAAACACTCTGTGATGTCTCTCTAAACAGCGTTATTCACACTTCTCTCCTGCACCGCGGAAGTTCTGATTAGGCTGCAGATATGATTAATCGAGTGGTTCTCCAGTTACAGAGTTTCTTTGAGGTTGAGTCCCAACAAATCTAACCCTGAACTCTCTGTGAGGTATACTGTTGCATTTGTCATTACATTCTCCTTTGCAACTTTATAGCATAACTCTCCGACAATATTTAATTAACCTTTGGATGAACTGTGGGCTAGCTGAGTTGTTGAACACACTGGGGGTTCGCCAATATACTTCAAGGTTGCTCGGCTAATAAGCTTTATGTTAGAAGCGGTGCCGAGTTGTAGGCGAGTACGATGACCGTTGGCCTCTATAGTAATATATTTTCTTTGGCTGGAATGCTGTGTACTAGTGTGGACCACCATTATTTTGTTGGCTACTGCACGAGATTTATATTTCATGGGATAAAATCTTGGTGAATGACGACTATGTATCTTCCCTTAACATTGAGTCACTGTGTCCTTTACGACAGCATTTATTGCAACGGTGATCTTTGTATGAACAAAACTTCTTATAATTCCATTCTCCGCATAACCAGTATAGGGAATGGTGGTGGTTGTGTGAGCTACATTGTTTTTAAATACTAGAATTTTTTCGATGCTTTATTGAGTGAACGTGCGGTGGATGACTACCGTTTTCAACCAATGAAGCATCGTGTTTCAAATTCACCAGTCTCTGATATTCGTTGGCCACTTTTTGCAGCGTGATACTTGAACACTGTTCAATTTTACTCAAAATTCTAGTTCGGACGTCAGAATCTTCAGGTGATTGCAGACTGAATACAATACCAAGCACTTAAACTGGTTATCTATCATTGATGATAGTTTAAAGCGTTCACACCCACGATTTACTAAGCCTGCATGTTTTACTCAGTCGTCATCACTTACTTTTGATAATCTAAGACATTGGTAGTGGATGTTAAATAAAGACGACTGTTCACCGAAAACATGCAACGGAATTTCTGTTGTTGCGTCAAAACTAAAATCTTCTGGGTTCTTTGGAAGGATAAAGTTAGTGTAGCGTTCATGTTCAACCGTATGAAGTTTCAGAAGGAGCATTCTGACCTTCGCAGAATAATCAACTTTTTCCAGCTCGACCTTGAACAAGTATCCGTATTTCTTAAACCATTAATCAAATATAATACCAGCCAAACCATCAAAATGAAATTCTTTGATAGAGTTGATGATGGAATCGGCGTAAGATGTGCATGAGTTTTCTAAAAGCCTTTTCTGAGTAAGATTCTATTTCTGAGTTAAGGTTTCCAGTACACTTATCTGGAACTGTTCATAGCGTTTCTCCTGGCGTTCCAGCAAAGTTTCAACTTGTTCAAATGTAAATGACACTTTAATATATTTACTCTTTCACCAGTGTTATATCTTGTACTTAGTACAACACCTTTAACTTGATTCAATAAACAGTTGCACTTTTGGTGAATTCTAAACCCCAACAGTTAGCAATATCTAAATAGTTATTAACAGGTTTTAAACAGTAGAGTAAATGTTCCTATTCAGAAGAAATTTACACTTAAAACGTAGTTTATTTGTAGCAGTTAGATGTGTACGTTGTGTTTGACATAAATTGATTGTTGCCTGTATCCTTTAAATTGTTAGTCGATTGAGTAACTTTACAGAATACATCCACACAGTCTTCGAACATAATTACGGGATCGTATATACATTCACACTTATTGATCACGTAATACCAATCATTTTATTAATCTTCTTGGATAAAAATAATATTTTCTTCTATTGTATTTATTATCATCTGACAATATTTTTTTTAATTATGGACATATATATACACTTAGATTTTATGTTCCTGGTGAGCGTAATAGTAAGAAATGTAAATCATTTCATATGGCATTAGAAGGATTCTGTGGTCGACCAGGTGCTTATCCAAATATGAGATGGTTTCATAATAAAGTTCATGTATTAATTGATGGAAGTATGTGCTGTACTGGAACAGCAAGCAACGATCCAATATTTGTATTGCATCATGCTTTAACAGATAAAATATTTGATGTAAGTCAATTCTATTGTTGTAGTATAATTATTTCTTTTTGAAATAAATTTTGACTGTCACTTTATACTACTTATTTTTAGGCAGTAGTTATAAAAGGAAATGTATTATTTATATTTCGGTAAAAATGACTTGTTATTTACGAGTTATTTTTCAATTACGGACAGCAACTTACAACATCTAAGGTTTCCATACTTTTTTAAAATCATTTAAATGTGGACAAAATGACTTTTTTATTGCTGTCACAGCATGATCTCAGTTGGGTATCAGTTAAAACCAGAAAGTGCTGGACTTTTATTTGTCATAAGATGCCTGTGTAACCTCAATTCCGTTTGAGAATCGGAAAGTGAAAATTGATCAAAGGTAGAATGGTTTATTATCAACGTCGACGAAGTGGTATACACTGGTAGAATTCTCTCAGTTCTATGACGTCATCAAGATCTCTCACTCATGATGATATTTATACTTAGAGCGAAACAGTTGTCCCATGTTTCCCGGTTTTTAATAGTACCCAAATGAGGTCAACAAGAAAAGTTGATATCAATCGCAAACATCATTTTAACTAGATTATTCATAAAATGATTTATGCTTACTTAAAAGTAGCACAAATAATTGTTATGACTCCTGCTTTATAGCTTGACTAGCCTCAGACAACTTTAGCACTCGAACGCCTTGAACACTCCTAGTCGTAAATCCAGAGGTCAGAAGACGAGTAGACAGGAAAATTTATTCCAGCAAAATAGAGATAGTTATGTACAAAATATTCGTATATTTGTAGTTTGCTAGAACAATAAAATCCTTATTGTAATTCATCCCATTCGAACTAAGAAGTGCCACGTGCCACGTCGAGATTCTGGAGTGTTCTGTCAATCAGTGATTAAATGTAATATCTCTGGGTCTTTCAAGGGTTCTGGAGGCTTCGTTGAGGTTTCTGGGAGCCGTTCCAACAATAATATTTGCTTTTACCGCCTAAATGAATAAAGGAAGTTTGTTAAAAGGCATTTTAGCTTGTCATTAATATATTTCGATAAAACTGACATACTCTTTTAATTCAAGTATTATCATAGAACTTTGAATACATTTTTTTTAAATTTATGCTTACATTAGAGTAACCCCTGGCTAAATTAACAATAGATATGATGGTGAAAATTTGTAATTCATTTGGATGGTTTTTTATTGTATCACATATTCTAAGCTACTTTGAATGATTATATTGTCAAGCTGGTTATCATCACTAACGATTACTTCAAGTAATTGTTGAATTGATTGTCCAGGAAAACAACAAAATCTTTGAAGTCAAACCAGTCAGCCTAATAGATACATTTATATTAATATTATCCTCTTTCAAATGTAACCATTTCGTAATTAGGCTTCTTTAGCCTCAAAGGGAAATATATCATGATTACATTTAATGGATAGAGAAAGACTATTTCAGTGTCAAAACCTCTTGAAGTATGTAGATAATTGAAATGCAAATAAGATTTCTCATACTGAAACCATATACCGGTCATTTATTAGGATATATATATATATATATCAAGATGTAATGAATCTAGGGTGTGCACTACTGATAAATTCCATACTAGAGCAAAACAACTGTCCTTTACTCGTTGATTTTTAATAGCACCTTGAAAATGTTGATCTGTGACAAAGTCATTCAACTATAGCTATTTTTACCTTAATTGGATTTCTTCAATATTGACATTTATTAGCAAATTTGAACTGTTTAACGAATTAATCTTTGATATGTTGTTAATCAAATAAGAAAGATAGGTAACTGAGATTTAAAAGTAAGTTTTGTGTCGTTATGGAGAGAGTCGCAATTGATACAATTAGAATTTGTGTTTTATAACGTCAGTAAAGTGTTATGACTAAATTCATTAGACCAATTATTCGATATGACCTTGTGCTCACAAAGTCACAATGACAAACGCTAATGAGAGTTCTCAGTCAGTCTTTGTATGTCTGCCGAAATGCTTTTCAGTTCTAAGCCGGAATAGGAAAAAGCACGAGAATGATGAACAACCAAACACAATCATATTATATTTCAAACACTCCCTTATATATACATAGATCAGAACACATAGTCAGCCAGTTAGGAAATTAATATCGACACAAAACAAAGAAGATAGTCGTAATGAGTTGAAGTATGGTGTATACAATCAAATAAATGTAGTTCTTTAATAAGAGATGATCTACTAACAATTCATGTGATAAACGAAAGAGTAGAGTACGAGAGACACAATAATGATAACAATAAAATGTTTATTTAATACAACTAAAGCAATTGAAATAGTCGTCTAAGACATAGTTCTAGAAGTTAGTTGTTACTCTGAAATCGCCCAACATGACACCGTGTTTTTACTAATTCCAGTTAGAATCGAATCAAGAACACCAAGTATTTTGAACTTTGAATATTTGACATGTCAAATAATTCAAATGTAATTACAATTTGGATACTCATTGTCTGAAGACATTTGCTTGTGTTGACAATAAATCTTTTAACCACTTCTTCTTTAATTTCTGTTTGTATACTTCCTTTGACTTATGAACAGTATTTTATTTAGTCCTGATAGTATTGATCCATATCAATATACCTAGTGTATCTGCGGCGAGTTCTTTGACATTTCTCAGAATCTTGTCAATACAGGATAATGACATTTCACTAAATTGAAATAATATCTGAAGCTATCTGCATACATTGATTTGAGTAGTAGTATAGCATGTCTTCTCATTGAATGTCTGAGTTTGCTTATACACATAGGTGAAGGAGGCAACCATTCTGTATAATACAGTCTTATTTATAGTTGAAACAACATAGTTTATAGATGATGTTACATCTATCTTTTCTTAGTGTTACATCCTTAGACCTCGATTGTATGTGATAATTATTTCAGATCTGAATTGTTTCTTGTACACTATAAGAAAATCAGATATATAGTTTCTATTGAAGAGAAGGGGGCAGGTTGATTACGTGACGAGGTTCTTATTTTCCTTTTTATTTTAATTCACGTAATTATGTATAATCAATCGGATTAATGTCAAGTTCATGATCAGATTTCAAGATGAACTGCATACAAGAATTCAGAACATAACTGACTTGAATACAAGAAAAATTAAAAAAATTCAATATTCACAGTTTTTATATACAAATAATTAAAACAATGAATGAAACAAAAATATAATAGAAGTATAAATTCTGTATAAAATAATTTCAATGATTGAAATTTAAAGATTTCAACGCTTCAACCTGTAGCAATCTGGTCGGAGCTTCTTCAAAGTAAGTTAATAAAAATCAATATTCGTTGATTGCATTTATCACAGACTAATGTTAATTGTGCACCACTGAAAACTAATAAGTACTGGATAGCTATTTCATCCTAGTATGGGAAACCTCGGAAGTGCGCACCCTTGATTTCGACAGGGAATCCAATACAGAGGGTTCAGGTTGGCGAACGCTTATCACATCCAGCATTAATGGGCTGGGGTCCACTGGTCGGATTCTGATTTCTATCAGTTTGCGATATGGCGTGACGACCATTTATTGTCACTGGTGTCAACTATCTTAACCCTCCTACTAATAAGTATGAACTCCATCACTATGACTTCTCACTAAAACTTCAGGAGCACTGGTGAGGTGATATATAACAATGGTGAATAACTCAAAAGTCGTTATTCATAACTATTTAATAGTACTTTTAATAATCCTAGGTTATCCTTTGCTATTATCATTCAAGATGATATTTATAAGTGCAATGACAGTGATGTCAAATTGGTACTAACTTCATAAGAATAACTTAGTTACACCTCACTCTGTCATTACTCCCTTCCCCCCCACTCCTTAAATTGATGTCAGTAAAGTAACTTTGAATTTAATTTATTATTTATAATATCATATTTTATTTTTTTCTTTCTTTTTACGAACCTTTCCCCCGTTCCCCAACTTATAGTGTTGGCTTAGAACACATAGACCTAAATTAACAGCGTATCCTACTAAAAATGTACGTCCAGGTCATTCAGCTTATTCATTTGTTACTGGGATAATACCACTTGCTAGACATATAGACTTTTTCAGACTTCTAAAATATTTCGGAGTATTTTATGATACTAATTGGTTTGGAAAATATGCAGGATATGGACAACGTGCATACTATTGTCCATAAGTAAAAAAAATTCAATAAAGAACCAATTCATAAAATGAATTTAAACAAAAGTTTCAAAAAAAAACAAACAATGAATCTTATCATAAATTCTTTTACTGCATATACACATTACAAAAATTTCATTAAACTAATCAATATATGTGTAAATTTTCCATGGTGATAATAATTTGAAAAAAAACGTCAAACAAACAAGTTTAAGTTTTGTTTACTATTGAACATTGAATATTGAACAATGAGTGAATGGAATACGTTTAAAAATGTTACAGTATAATATCAAGTAATACTTATATTTAACTGTTAACTTAATGAATATGTTTAAATAAATTTGATAAGTGAAAAAGAAAACAGTTAAATTTTTTAATTTGTGATTATTTCATTAATTTGAATAGAATTGAATAAAGCGCTTTGCAACACTGTCAGACATTTTCAGTGTTACCATGTTTAACCCAGTCTTCTAGCACTATTTGGTATAAGCTCAGGAGTACAGTAAAACTGGTTGAAATGTAACGTAAGGTAGGGTAGAAAGTAATGTAATTCCGGAATTGATATTTCAAGTTACGAATTTGTTGTAACTCTGGAACTTAAAAACACAATTAGATTTATAACCCGATTAACACAGTAATTAGTATTCACGAATAGTTATATAGTTATTTGGTAAATGGTACATGGGTCGTTAATAAAATAAGGCTCATTATATTATGCCATCTCTATAGAAATCATCAAGGAAAAAAGAATTTTGGTTGGGACCACTGTGGTTTGCATCCGTCTGTGGAAAAATCCTTGCTTTTAATTAAAGATTTTCGAAAGGAAGGCATATTGTAATGAATTTTCATTCCATATTCTTTGAAAAATGACCTGACAACATTTCAGTCATAGAGATGAACTTCTTTATCATAACCTTTGTGGCTTAAAAGCGGCAACGCCACTACAAAGCTATGATTTATTTATTTATTTATAATGTAAGATATTGATATCCCTTATAATATAACTGCATAACTCTAACAAACTATCAGTCATAAATATTATCTTCTCGTTGGATGGGAGTGGTAAATGAATCGAAACGATGATTAGCCCATTCATAAACTGAGAGCGAGCATTTTAAGTATTACCCTTGCTCAGTGACGCTCAGTTGACCTTACAGTAAAAATGCAACAGATTTTGAATATTGTTTAAATTGGATTGCGACTGGAAGATGGAATCCAGGAGGCGTGTCTCGTCCTATTTGATGCTCGTCAGCTGGATGTACCTGCATACTAATGTTTATGTTCACAAGAGAACCCAAAATCACTTCGTTTCGTGTCAAATGTCATCATGTTTATCACTGGGCTACTAGGTCCAGGCAGACAACGGTTATATATATATATATATATATATATATATATATATATATATATATATATACATATATATATATATAACTAGGTTGGATTTTCATGTTGATTTGTTGTGGACAGAAACTGGTCAGTCTCTGTTGGTATATGTACACCCTGAGCGGATTGCCTCGATATAGCGATAGATTACAAATATTGTTTAAATTGGGTTGTGACTGGCAAGTGGAATCCAGGACGCGCGTATTGTCCTATTTGGAACTTATTAATAAGTAAACTTATGAGTGAGTAATTTTCCTTTAACGATGGAAGATGTGAAAAATGATAAGAGCTTTCTATTACATTTTACTAGTTGATTTTAGGTTATCACTGACCATTTATAGACTTTCAATACAAATAATTGCAGTTCTCATCGCTTTCTGCTGCCTTTTCAAATCAGTCAGTAAACGAATGCCTCGCCTGCGCCACAAAAGACGCAAATTGGCAAAAGCCAATCGGATCTTATGTATACAAGTCGAGATTTCATCAGACACTACACCGTCAGGACTGATGAGGCTCCCGAGATAAGTAAAACGGTTAATACATTCAATAGTTTCGCTCCCTATCACTAACTGCAGTGCCAAGATAAGCCTGTCCTGAAGCAGTATTTCGAATGTGGATAGGGAGAATCGCATCCCAAACATGATTACATTCATGTTTAAGGTTGTCAAAGTATTCTGCATTTTATCAGCATTTTCAATCAATAGAACTATATCATCTGCATATTTTAAGTCAGTAAGTTTATCTCCTGGAAGGAGGTTAACCCCAGAGAAATCAGACGATGACAATGTTAACTCTAAAAGTATGTCAATGATAAATTAAAAAAAAACGGGGAAAGCGGACAACCTTGACGAACACCACTAGAGGTGATCAATTCCGAAGACAATCCGCCATAAGCTCTAACACGACATGTGGTGTTCGAGTAGAGAGTTTGTGTAAGATTAATGTACTTCTCCGGTACACCATTAAGTAATAGACATTGCCACATAACCTTACGATCGATAGAGTCAAACGCCGCCTTAAGGTCCAGGAAAACAGCTATTGTTGGGCGTCTGAATGTGTGCCTTTGTTTCAGAACCTGCCTAAGTGTGAATATTTGGTCTATACAACTACGTCCTGATCTGAAACCATCTTGGTTTTCTTGAGTTCGCCCTTCAGGAGCTTTGATTAGACGTCGAAGTATAATTGAAACTAATATTTTAAACACTATGTTCGTCAAACTGATTCCTCCGTAATTGTCACACAAGGAATTCTGTCCTTTCTTATAGACCGCAATGGTTAGTGTTCGAGACCAGTCAGATGGGATTACGTCCAGTTCCCAAATTCTGGACAAGATCTCAGTTAATCTCGCTACTACAGCTAGACCGCCGTCCTTATATATCTCAGAGGTTAATTTGTTAGGTCCTGCTGCTCTCCCTCGCTTTAAGTTACCTAAAGCCTTCTCAACCTCACTGAAACTTGAGGGACCAATGTTAATTCGCCATTCAGATTGTTTGGGGATGGTGGGCAACAGGATTGACGCCGAGGGCCAGTTGAACTGTTCCATAAAGTGTTCTGCCCATCGGTCTAATCTTCTACATTGACAGTGAATAGTGGAACCATCTTTTTCGGAGAGTTTCACTTACAGTCGGGTTTCTGATACCCATTTCCATGATAAATCTGAACAATTGTCTACTGTTACCTATCACCACTGCCTTTTTCATCTCTTTAGCTTTCTCTACCCACCACTGCTCACGATCATTGCGTAAGCTTTTAACCAGATTGTGTTTAAGTTGCCTTCGTTCCTCATCATGTTCAGAACCAGACGGGATGTGTTGCCGAGCATCTATCAGTTCAGTAGATGCAGTTGAAATCCACTGAGATTTCCTAACCTTTTGGTTTAGTTTATTAGTAGATATTACTGCTCTTTCAACAGCTTCTTGGGTATTATTCCAAGCTAACTCAGGATGAGTACAGTTTACGCAGTTGACTAATTGGTTTTTTAGTTGTTCCTGGAATGTATTCTTGACTTTTTCATCATTAAGTTGAACTCTGAGGGGGGATCCTCGTCGTGAATCTTTTACGTCCAGTGAGATGCAGACTAATACGCGCTCGCACTAAGGTATGATTTGAGTCTAAACATGTGCTCCAAAATGAGCGGCAGTCTTCTATCGAGCCTCTCCAACAATGGCTGATAGCAATGTAGTCTATTTGAGTGTAGCGTTAAGTTGATTTCGGAGGCCGCCATGTCAACCGATGACTTTCCTTATGCTTAAAGTTGGTGTTTGCGAGAAATAAACGCATATCTGAACAAAGTTGTAGTAACCGGTCGCCATTGTCTGTTCGTTGAGCCTCAACACCATATGATCCACCTAGGTGCCTTTCGGTTTCCTCTAGTCTACCTACTTGGGCATTAAAATCACCCGCCACTATTACTACATCAGTGAGCTTAGCTTTGCACAGAAGGTCAGAAAGCTTTCTGTAAAATTAATCTTTCACTTCATCTGAGCTGCAGTCAGTGGGAGCATAGGCAGAGATAACAAAGAGACAACGGCGTGTGCCACTATCTTTACGAGTCCTTACCGTCCCATTTAGACGGACAGCGCACAAGCGATTGCCTATTGGAATCCAGTCGAGGAAAGCCTGTTCGGATTTTGAACTTAGTGCTATACCTACGCCAGAAAGGCCTCGAGTGGTAGCAGTGAGGTCTCCGGAAACACGAAGAGTGAACCGAGCAGATTCCTTATTTTCATAAGGTGAGGTCAAGCGAATGACTGTGCTTGGATCCTGTATACGCGTTTCACAGATGCAGCAGACATCGATGGAGCGGGATTCTAGAGTCATAGCTAAGAAAGCCTGTTGTTCTATTTGACATAACGTTCGAACGTTAAAAGCTCCGATATATAACGTAGTGCGCGGTTTTAGGAGACCAGGAATAACGTTTCGTGAACTCAAATCATTAGCATTAGAGGCGCGAGGTGATAAAATTATGTTAGAAGGATTAGGCATGGTGATAAGAGAGTTATTTAGAATTGATGGTGGGATTTGACCTTGAACAAGATAATCTTGTGTGCTGCTAGTGGTATGAGGGCGATTTTCACTTCCTGTCTGCCCACACCATGGAAGGATATTACTTCTTGAGGTACCTGAAAAGGAAACTGGGTTAATATTGGTCATAGTGACCTGGAAGCACGATCGCGGAGCCCAAGAGACAACTGCATGAGGCCGATCACGCACGGCCTTTTTATGAGGGGTTTGCGAAGTGTTAGCTCTGTTCTTTAGAAGGCCTTACTGCCGGAGACGGAAATACGTGAAGTAAGGTGTGGTGTGACATTTTTAAAGTCGACCTTTTCTAACCCCTTCCTTCTGTTAACAAGGCAGCATCGCTGCAGATTCTGGTTACCCGAGGGAAACACCTTACTGCTGTCACACCTCGCTGCAGTCAGCAGTACGACTTCGCCCTCAGATCTTAGGTTGCTGCCTTTAGTCTTATCGCTCTCCAACAGACCTTCTCGGCATGGTAGGACCTAGAGAAACATGCGTCCTAGCCAATATAGCTCAGTTGGGTAGTCACGATAAGCAAGCCTGACCACCACGTCAAGGTATCAGCTACGGTTGTGTCCTTTTCAAATGCAAAAATCACATCTGTATAATTCTGCCCGCTAATAAGTAGTATAAAATCACAATCAAAATTTGTTGCACGTCTTATGGTTAAACACACTCAGCTCTCATTCCTGTACTGTAATCAAGCCAGATACTTTCCCCATATATGCTAACGGGCTAATTAGATATTGATGATACCTAGCTGTGGTTATATATAAAATCCCATTGAAATATTTAATGAAAACAATAACTGAATGGAGAAATGTACTTTCATTTCACTGACCCTTGCACATTATTTCAGGTATCGATTGAGTTTTAATGTAAGACGTTCCTAATAGGATTTTGATAGCTTTGAAAACCTCATCATATTAAAAGCAAAGACAAACTTCTTTGTTCATTAAATGCATTAATGAAACTGTTCACATTATTGAAACCAGCTGAGGATTGTCTTGTATTTGAAGTTCTCAATGAGTACCTGAATCACAGCGCAAAGCTCAGTGGAACGAGAGTAAATTTTTTTGCTTAATCCCTGTCTTTATTAAATACATATAGATGTCTCATTTTATAGAGGACTATTTGTCATGAGTTACCTACATATGTTGATAAGTGAATTTTATATGTTGAGTTAGAAAGAAAGACAACTGAAAGTCATGAATGTAAACTGACTAGACAGAATAGTATCCTAATAAATTAAACAATGACATAAAGATTTCATTAATCAAAACTTTCTAGTTACCAATCTATAAGTTAATGTACATAAGGAATTATATACTGTTTTGCACATATACAATTCATAGTATTAAATCACTAAATAAATTTTGGTAAAATGAGCTAAGTTCAAATATATAATCAATCAGTTAACAAATAAATTAGTAATGTGAAGAGCTACAAAAATTTGAAAACCAATATTTTTCCAGTTACTCAAAATTGCTGTCGAAATAAAGAAAATCCCATGGAAGTGTAAGCTAACTATAGTAGATATGTGTAAGAACTAAATTTAACTTTGAGATTTATAACTTACTTATAACTAGAAAAAACATTGTCATAAGAGAATAAAGAGAAGAAAAGTACAACACTTTTAGAATTAAAATTGAAGAGGTGGTAATCGTGATTTTTTCTAAAAATACTGTTGATACAAAGGAGCCCGTGTTGGGTTGACACTCTCGATTGCTACACAGTTACGTTTCATCTAAGTGTCATATTATAAACTTATCGGTTATTTTATTTCACTATCCAGTTGCACGGACGGTAAACATTGCTTTGTGTACACCGATGAGTGATATTAAAAATATATAAGTCGCACGAGTTAGTTTTTCGGTGACAGTAACTCTATTATCATCACTGTATGAACAAATATCCCCAAAACTCTGAATTGCTTGCATGATGTCATCATCAAACATGGGCAGACATCCAGTGAAAACAAAAATCAAACACAGAGCTGCTCGACATCACAAATATAGAGTAAAATCAGCAAATATGGCCCATGTTGGAGAACGCTCCACTATCTTAATTCATACTTCCATTAATCTTATCTAGTATTTACACAATAACCCAGATACACAGAAGTTATGATTTATTTGTAACTGCCAACAAAAGATGTTTAATAAAAGGCAGCCCCCTGTCAGTTTTACAGAAGTACTTTGTAATTCGAAGGTATAAATCACACACTGTACTCAAATACTAATTTACGACTGACCAAGTGCGATTCGGATAACTTGTGTTTTGTTATGTATTTGAAAAATATACAGTGCCCTTGATGGTTACTAATCACTGTACAGACACGTCAGTCCCGCGACTACCAGTCCCCCAAGCCTGAACAGAGAAAACAACGATTGATGAGCCAACAGGTAGAACCAGAAAAAAAGGATTATATTCCAATCATGCCTTTATATATACACAAAATCAGACCATACAGTGAACCAATTAGGAAACTAACATTAATACAAAACTAAGGAAATAGTGGTAGTGAATAAGCACAACTTGTATACAACTGATTAACTGTAGTCCATAATAAGAGAAAATATAATAACAGTAAATATGCTAAACGAGAGGATAGAGTAAGAGGAACGTAACTATAATAAACATGTAATGTTTACACCACTCACGATCAGAATAAATGAATTAGTTCTCTAAAACATAGTTCTGGAAGTTTCTCACTCTTCTTTAGTGGTCCGACATAACACGTATCACTAGACAGTAAGATCATATTTCTGTATAATTGAAATCGAAATCTTTTTTTCAGGTGGGGGATACTACTATCATTTAATTACTAGTTTGTTTCAAGACGTGACTGATAGCAACCATTGACCAACCATTGACCATTGACTTTAGGACTAATGCTGAAGAACACATTTGTGCTTGTAACAAATAATCCTAAGTCAACTGATTTCGTAGATCAACTGTATAAGTTGTTCTTCTTACATTTGGTACCAACCAGTGCCTTTAAAGGAACTTCTGGTAAGATTTTCAGAAATGCCAGTTACATATATAACCACTTTCAGAATTTCACTTATCGTTCAAATAAATATAACTACTAAAGATGACAAATAAATAAAAAATAAATTTCATTATAGATCAAGCTTTTAATGTGTTTTAATTTAAACAACCAACCCCTGTAGAGAGCCTCACATAGTATAGAAAAATTCGAATAAGTTTGTGGAGAGTAATTAATATAAACTGTAACCCTATTAGATTATTTGTATGGAGACTATTAACATCCTTCTTTAAAAACTTGCCATACATGACAGAGTTAACGTAGGCGAATTTACATCCTGAAAGCAACATAAATTGTTTATCAGCATTAGAATGTAATTACGATAATAAAACAAAATTCTGAAAAAATATGTTAGCATTTCGTATAGCCAATAAAGAATGACTAATTAGTAGGTCAGTGAGATTTAGCTCAATAGAATTTACCACTACCGATAAGGTTAACTATTTCGTGAGTTCTAAGGCTTGGCACATAACCGATAACATAGGCAAGATATCTGTCTACCAGTCAAATTATAAGGATACTGCGTGTATGGATGCGAAATGCTGCAAGAGTGAACAACATTTGTAGGTTATTAGTGTCTGGAAAACGAGGCTTAATTTTGTTGACTACCAGGTGAGAAATGATAAGTTAGAAGCAGGGTACTACGAAGAGATGGTAAATCCCTTGATATGATTGTAAATCCTAACTGTCCGAGATAGCTGGAACATATGTTACGCATGCCCAACCAATATCTACAACAACGCGCAATACTACTAACATTGCGTAGTTAGAGTTATATAATGATTTAGTGGAACTAAGTTGTAAGCTTTAAATCACGAACTGATAACTTCTATTATATAAGGCCCACGAATGGAGATAGTTCTGTCCTTCTAAAACAGGAAAAAATGAAATCACCTCTACTTTCTTTACTAAAGGAATATCTTGTAATATTCTTAATAGTGTTGGCACAGAAAGCTATTCCATTCTGTATTTAGACACAAAAAGTAATAATCTTGTATTGTTGGTTACTTGGTTCTTAACCGCTGCGAGAAGTAAATGAGTAAGCCAAACGATGCCAAATTACAAGTGAGTGACAAACGTAGAAGACAATACCACTTAGAAAGCAAGAGGCAAACTGATGGATGACCCAAACGAGAGACAACTATGTATCTCGAAGCTGGTTTTTAAGAGATTAGAACTTAGAAATATGCTGCCCTAAGCAAACTTGATTAGCCCCCCCCAACCCCCGAAATACTCTAATCCACCCTAGGATAAAAATGAGCCTACTAGCATGGTGTACAACTGATCTTAATTCGGCAATATGGCATCATATTATGTCCAAGAGAAAAACCATGCGGGATTCATGTTTGAAGGCCCGGTAATAACAGACCAGCGCACCGACGACAGCATTCCACAAGGTTGTGTATCAACCGATAAACTTGTAAGAGTACTGATTTAGCAGCCAACATATGGGGAATATGGCATATCTTTGATTAGTATGTACTGTGTGATGAATAGATGGCACTCCTTAGGAACTATGATGTCGTTGTGATACCCTAAGAACTAAAGTTGTTACACGCGTTACATGTGGCTACCTTTGACAGGTTCGCCAGATAGTATGAGACGGAAAAAACTAAGGCTGATCAAATCAGGATGTCAATCCACGAAATCCTTATTGGTTATCAAACATGTAAGTGCACACTTTTTGAGGTTAGTAACATGACATTAACCAATGACTACTGGAAAGTTCACAGACTCATCAACCGATTAAACATACTATCTAGTTATTCACTATCAATGTAAAACTCAGCACCGATATGTAAAGATCCAGACTGCATTTCATGTTAGCAATATGTTGAAATTAACAAAAGACATAGAATAGTAAGTAGTGTGGAAAGCAAAGGAAGCTTAAAAACTAGGAGTATAATTCAAGATGAACAAGTAAAGCCGAAGGACGGCAAGTTATAGGCGACATTTGGAATAGCGATAAAAGGAGTGAATGTGTAACAGTCACATAAAGTCTCAACTCAATAAATAAGCTTTGGATGTACTCAGATCAAAAAGTGTACGACCACTTTGCGACAGAGAGACGCCTTTAGTATATCTCCAAAGAAAGCCTACGAACATTGCGATGGTTGGGCATGAGTTAAATAATCATTTAGACGGTTTCATGGATAATTCAATGAACTCCTACTGATTAAACTACGTCTTCTACATTCGCAGGCCGTTCGGCAACCACACAGTAAAACAAACTATAAGATTTGCCCTTCGCGCCAGAAAACACATAGGTATCGGAAACTGACGATTCATAATTTGTACATTACTCCTTAGCTTCGTTTTCCTACACGTTGAGCCTAGTAGGCATAAAATATTACGTGATGAATAATCACCCAGCACAATTTCTTCAACCAGAGACCTTAAGTGCTGCGATGCGACAGACACCAAAATAGCCTGCAGGGTAGGCAGTTTAGAGAATGATCGAGAATTACATGCTCATTGGTTATAGTATGTGTAAAAAGAAATGTTTCCCTGCAGAAAAGCTGCTAGTCGACATACACCAGACCTATGCCCCGGTAGGACAGTCCATTTAAAGGAAAAATCCAATTCAATGAAAACACCAAATAGATATCAGTTCACGAAGCTGAATGTAACGTTCCGACAATAATCATGTTGTTTCGTCAACCTATTTTTGAGTTAAATGCAATAAAACTAGGTTTCACTCATTTACTATGCGATATTACACAAACCGCCTAAATGTACTACTACTGAGAATGTATCCTATAAATATCAAGTCATACTATAATCTCACAAATTTGTCTGCCTGAATACTATCACGTGAATTTCTAAGGATTGTTCCTGTTCATCATGTATAATTTTAGCACAACACAATAGGATCAAACCTGACAAAATCGAAACAATAAATACACAAGTGAAGAAGAAAGAGACGACTTATAGACCGAACTGTATTTTTTCATAACACAACTATTCTGCTGATTCTACGTTAATTATCTGTGTCCATTTAAAGTTTGTACATGGTACATATGTCACCAAAGTGTAGAATTTATGTACACTATCAGCATCTTTATTGGCTTTGCGAGCAAGTCTCACGCGAACACGGTAGGGGACATTCCTGACACCTTTGGACCATATAAATCTATATAAACTAGATACAACTGTATGCGAACTTACTGATTGAGGCGCACACCAATTCGAACATCCTCAGTGCCCATCATTTTTTTGGCGAACAGTTTTATTTCTTTAATGGCCCTAGGGGCTCGCCTTTTAAATCCGACGCCATGAATTCGCTTGTGTAGATGGATGGTATATTCTCGGGTAGCAACCCCTTTCCTGGCAGTTCTCTTTGACTTCGTTCCAGATTGCACCATGGTACTCGCCAAACCAAAGCGACCGCTTCTAATACTGAAAGGCTTATATTCAATATTCAATAAATAAAAAGAGGTCGTCTGTAACCATAAAGTGGCATAAGAGATAATAATTTGTGTATAGGATAAAGAATGTGGTGAACTGTTGTAAGCAATTTGGTTTAAACAGAGCACAACTCACTACATGCACGGATGCGGTCATCTAACATCTTCTATAATATTCTTTATCAGGTAGCCGACGTCACATCAGTAGGTAGGTCATTCCAAATAGAGCAAACTATCAAGGCAATATGCGGAAATCTTGCCTAGGTGTTTGCTCTTTGATTTGTTATCCTGTATATTTTTACTCGTCGTTGGCAGCTCTAGACATCAAGCAACATCCCCTCTTGGCAGTTGTCTCCAGTATCAATAGTGTTGTTTGGGGTGTGACCTGATTCGCTTTCTTGTGCTGCTAGTTAAACGATGGTCACGATCATTCAAATGGCATCTGAGCCATGAGAAATGAGTAGATGAAACTCTTTGTCACTAGGACACATAATAGTCCTGTATCAAATATTCGAAGGAAAGCCAGGAAAGTTTCATAATTATGAGATACAAGAGAAGTGCGTTAGTTAGTTGATTTCTGTATATTTATGCTTGCATTTTTCAGTGTAGATCCAATCCTACCCAAACGTCACCACCCTCTCCATACAGATTTCTTTAATTCGAACGCCAGTTGACGGTCGTTTCTGTCAAAATTAACATCTGAGATTCCGGATAAGCGTAAGCATGATGTAGTGTTGAGATGCCATTTCTTAGTGTTCTCAGTTACCTTTAATAAATTTTGACGTTTGTCTAGCCACGTGTGAGTGGTACTAGGTAGTTTCAGGTTGTTTAAATAGGAATGATGGGAAGACATACTGAATAGATTCTTAGGAACTTGCTAGGATTACTTCTAAATTACAAAGGACTCTGATTTTCAGTGATCTGGATCTACTGAGTATTCATCAAAAAACAGTTAGCTGAGGAGTAGTGACTCAAGTTTTATAACAACAACCCTCTGTATCATTTGATGCGACTGTCGTATTCTGATTTGGCAACATTGGATATATCTTCACTATTGGTGGTCCACCGTGTGCGATTCTTACACGGCTCCTTTCATTTCATCCAGGCTTCTGATGATCACATCCATTATTAAATTGGAGTCAATAATTATGGTGTATGCAGATTGACACAACCAATATAAGTCGAAAGCAATTAAGTTGCATGCCATAATTAGGGGGAAGGGGGCATGACCATCTACTAGCGAACTGTATCCCAGTTCTCGGGTATCGTGAAAAACTACATCAGTGGCCTTCGCTTTACTCCATGTACTTCCCTCATCAGGTGTTGCCTTGTTTTACTCTAGGGGGTGGAGGGGAATTTTCGACAGTTGGTGGCTCCAACATAAACAGGAGGTTTCTACCACACTCACCCTGGTTAGCAAGACCCACAATGGATGGAGACTATACTTTGGAGTAAATGTCAAAACATTTAAGAATATATTCACAGACAGTTAAGCATATGCTCCACATAGGAATAATTTCATAGAGGCTTTCAGAATAAATGACAACATTATGAACTCTCTTATGGAGTCCAACTAACGTTATGAGTAAGCGAAAGTACAACATAGTGACGAGTTTCAGTGACTATATGAGCAGTCAGCGACTATCCAGATAATACTGTTGAATTCATCCAAATCAACCCTGTTATTAACTACAACTTTCGACAGTAATTTCTCTTTATTCAGCCTGCATTGATAAGAGCCATAGTCAGAGACCTAATCTCCAAATCCTAGACTACAGTTGGAAAGAATTTTATTAGTTCCGTAAGTATTATAGTTCTAAGAAATATGTGAAAAATGGAAATATGAATTAGTTCATGGAAAATATGCATTAGGATGAGGAATACAATCTTTAGAAATCATACACAACTAGTCTCAAGCCAATGAAGACTTGTTGTAATATTTCGAATCGCAACAATGACACTTCGTACGACTGATCAGCCAGAGAGTACAACCTATGAAATATCTCCTCAAATCTACTGTTATACTGATAAACGTTTAAATTTGGTGACAATACTTCGATGTAGTCGACCTAAAAAAAGTGAATACCACATTTGTCTAAGATGACAATCAGTGTGTACGTATTCATTAAAATTATTTTTATATAATGAAACCCACTTTATTGCTACTTTAATTGTGGAGACATTTGAATCATGTCTAGGAACTTCCAAGCATCAATTACCGCCAAAAACTACCGTACAAATTTTTCTCCGAAAAACATTCCATAATCAATCTATGCATAGCCCTCTGAATTTATTTAGGCTCTAAACTCCATTTCATAATACTTGTTGTATTTCGACAGGGATGTCCAATATTATCGATTCTGTTATCTGCAGCGCTATGTCCTACAGCTAGCACCTAGCCTTACCTTAATCTATTGCTCAGGCACAATAATTCGATTGATTCATCAAGAAGCCAACTAGTCACTCACACGCATGTATTACAACAACAATAAACCAATAATATACAGGATATATGTGTATAAGGTCTAGCCTGACTCATATGTCTGTCACATCATATTAACCAATCACACATCTTCCAGATATGTCACCTCCTTTCTTTAGTGTAAAACTTAGCTTTTGGATCAATTTGTAACGGTTTTCTCTGTCTACGCAACCTACACAGTTTACACTTCACTTTATTCTGACCTTCATTTCTTTCATATGTTGAAGCATAGGTGGTGACGTAGGTAGTGGTATATCAAATATATCATACACGATTGCCATGGAAATTCTACTTTTTGAGGGTGGGCTATCACTATCTCCTCTATGTCTCAGTTGATTAATATATCGTGTTATCACCATGTCACCCACCCTCACTTCAGATACCACTTTGCCCCTTCTAGCAGCAACTGTCTTATTGATCTATTTAGCCTGCCAGGCCTGTGATCACGTGCATGGACATAGTCGCCGACATTGACATCACGAGTTCTTTTATAATCATTCCTACCATCATTTGATGTCACACTGACTTTTTCTCTAGGGTGCACAATATCAAAAAACGTCCTCATAGTTCGGCCAAACATAATCTCAGCTGGAGACTATCCATCTTTTTTGTTAAGGCTTGGCGTCGTTCTATATGAAATAAGAAAATGTTGCAAAGCTTCTTCATCATTAATAGCCTCTCCTCCCCCTTTTAATTGATTCCCAAAATCATCGGGGAATTCTTTCTGCAACTGTTTTACACAATTTAAGTTATACTGATTCTCGATGGCTTTCTGTACGTATGTAATCGTAACGTTACAACAGACGGAATTAAGTGGCACATCCCAAAATCCTAATTTCCTAATTCAGTCTATGCCCCGTTAATCGGATTTACAGTTTTTCGAAACATAGCATTTACTTAATTCAGACTTACCATTAAAAGAAAGATTCAATAGAACTGCACCGAGAGGAATTATATCTTCTCCAATAGCACTTTTGGCATTGTGCGACGTAGGATGCGACTCTGGTATTTCAATATCTAACCATGTTGCTTCTGAAATCATTAAATATCCAACCCTGTAACGACTTGTACCTTGAAGGAATAACTCCTGTAATAAAGTGTCATACATTTTCTCTTTGCCAAAAGTTCACTCCCCGTGTCTGCAGAGTAACATTAGAATTTCGTGGTGTCGCGAAACTTATTCACGTTATTAAACTCCCGGCAATCACGGAATGGACATTTTTCTTCACAAACTTGCAGCACTT
Organism: Schistosoma japonicum; assembly: GCA_025215515.1. Taxonomy (NCBI): domain Eukaryota; kingdom Metazoa; phylum Platyhelminthes; class Trematoda; order Strigeidida; family Schistosomatidae; genus Schistosoma; species Schistosoma japonicum. The sequence continues at coordinate 38,517,526 of CM046064.1, read as the reverse complement.
TTGGACGTGACTCATTTTGCTACATTTAAAGCAATTACTCTTCTTAAAACGACAAACTCTGGGAATGTGATACTCACCACAAAGCAAGCATCGTAACCTCTTATCCGTTCGATGCTTCACTTGATCATTTGTAACAATTCTCTTCTGCGGTGTGGACTCATGCAAGGCATTAATTTTAATGGTGTCGTGACACTCCACTAGCTGTGTTTAGTGTACTCACATTAACCCTATAACTGATATCGTCAAATTCAGTGAGCATTAAGTATCTGCGTCACCTTACTTCTAAACAACTAACGAGTGTTCATCCACTGTTTTACTCCAGATTTAGGATTGCAAATTGTCTGAAGTGAACAGGACGCACTTATCCGAGCTATGATTGCTTAGTGATGTCTCTGATGTCTAGGTGGCGCCTCATACATGCGTGAATAGATAGTCGCGTATTTCGATTCATGTAGCTGATTTTACTGCATCTGTAATGAATGAATGTTCAGAAATTGATATCAACTTACTTCTGTATGCTACTAAAAGTTTCTAATACATAATAATCAAAGTATTGTCTGACGTCAAGTGCAGTAGCTAACTTACTTCGTTCACAGACCCCCTCCTATCCCAGATTGTGTACTGGAAAATATCCCATAGAATCAAAGACATGAACTCAATCATACTTCACAACAAAAATACGTAGAATTTCCTCTAGTTTTTACTTATATAATATATAGATTTTTGAAAGTAAAACGTAAAGATCAACACTTCAGTCCTTATGGAAAGTGATAAGTCATAAACTAAGGGATGTTCTATGCCTCAAGCCTTATATAATCTTCCTTTACATAAGTCCTTTTATAATAGTGACGATGAAAACACAAGTATAGTATAAGATAATCTTTTATTTTCGATGTACTTCAAGAAAAAATAACAAAAAGTATGTGTTATTAACTAAAACTAATTAATACGTTAACATTCACATGCAAAAAATATTACTGATAAAAAAAATAGTAACCACATGTTACTTTATGAAAGTACAGGAGAATGTATTTCTCATATAATTTAAACAAGGGTGATATAAATGAAAGCTCTCAGGTTATAACGTTGTTCTTAGTTCGAAAAGAAAACTATTAGCACAGAATATATATATATAAAGAGAGAAGGTGAATAGTTAATAAAGTACGTTTGTGAAGTACGTAGGTGCACAAATCTGCAGGCTAAAATAAACGAGTTGTTTACAAAGAGAAAGGTTGATAACAACATGGTGATAGCAACAAAAACAAAATGTAAAGAACTTTCCAAGCGTACGATTAACAATAATAATAGTAACTCAAGTATATTTAAATTACACTTTATTTATTGGGATTATATTATTTTCGTCAGCTAGTGGAAGTAAATCACAAAATGTAGAACTTTCAATCTAAATATGTTAGAAAGAAAAAGAAACAAACATAAATATTTCCCGAAATATGGATGCTGATCATGTACTCTTATTAAATACAGTTACGTTTTGACTTAACCTATGTGTTCAGAAGGGGCAAAAGAGCAATCTTCAATTGCCTTAGTAACGACAACATTGAATGCGAATGTTTGAAAGAAAAATTAATGTGCTATTTCAACATAGTAGGGTTTGATTTCGTTTGATGCTATGAGTCAATATCGTTGAAAAGCTGAACCCTGAAGCTAATGACCTTGGATATGCCTGATATAAAAAGGAATTGATTCACATTGGTCATTTATCTTTAAAAGATGATAACCGTATTCTGTTAACTAAAATAACGTAGGAACCATGCAATAAAACACTGCACACGATATTTGGTGAATATATTAAAAACAATGAAGTCAGTATGATAAAATTTGAAATATGGTTAATACGTGGACTCAAGGACTCCAGTTCCATCCTGATTAACAGATGTTAGCTGAAAGTACTCGCAAACCAGTGGTGATAATCATACTCGTTGCTTTATAATTCTTATTTTCACTTTTATTTCGTTGTTTGTGGCATAAGTGACTTGTTCATATTATCTTGCTTATATACTCTGTATATAAAAGAGGGTAATATATTTCCTGATTACATATACAGTCATTTGGTCAATTAATGCCTCTTAAAATCTATTCAACTGGAATTCGGTAACCGATTTAGATTGAGTCATTAAAATCATATTAGCCTCTTTTGTCGTAAGACAGAAGTCTAGTGTCCCTTCTGGTCTAACTGCAGTCACTGTGATGTAAACTATAACTTCCGACAATATCAACAAATATTCTATTCTAAAATGCACGTGCCAACTAGTGATCGATTTCAAGAGATAATTCCTGAAGTTCTGGTGAAAAGTCGTTACCAGTGGGGTTCAACCATGTATAGTATGATGCAGTTACTCGCGAACAGAATTGGACAATGGTCATGTAAAATCGCAAATTGACTAGAGTTACAAAAAATCTTAATCAGTGACTACCGACTCAATAGTTTGAAGGTTAGCCGCTAGCTACGAGGCTTGAATGTCCGGGGTTCGATTTTAGGTAGGGTCGAGCATGCGTACTATTTAAAAGATCTGTACTTGTTAATTTATTAAGATTGTCTAACTACGGCTAACACAAAATGTAAATTATAACATCTAACAAGCCCTCCTTAGATAAAATAACTAAATGAGTGATACACCAAATGAAAACTTAGACTTACCGTCATTGAATATACACATTTTGTATGCTCCGAGAAAGACAAATAAATAGCTGTACTTGTTGACTGTATGCATCTAGAAATTATTTTGAAATAGAAACAATGAAAAGATGTACATCCTACACATACAAAACACTACAGTTAGTTTATAAGTTCCTAAGTGATTTCGTATTAGGTTGTACCAAACGATAAACAAATGACTATAAGATATGCGTTTGTAAGTCGCTGAGGCGTCAATAAAATCAAGATCTGATAATCATGTTCAATTATTATTATGTAAAACAACTAAGCACATGTAAATTTCTACGTGTTGATTTTGTGACGAACTTGATAGAAGCTATCACTATAACACAATGTTCGGAAATGTGCATCTAAATGACTTAGTACAGTTGCAATGGCCGGAACACTATTACAGTGATGGATTACTATGCCAAGTTTAAAGTATGATAGCTAAGATGCACTCACGATATTACTAAAGGGAGTAATAACTGATATTACTGAACTAATAACACTCGTGACAATTACTAAACAAAATGTTTAATAAATAAAAGTACTACTACAAATTATTAAGGTCTACATACGACGGTCAGACTCTAATGTTGTCCAAAACGACAGTGAAAGATTCACTTAAAAGAATATTCAGCATCAGCTTTTTTTATTGACAGGTATGCATTCTGTAATTTACCTTATTTCGGCAATATGCTGTTTTGTATTAGGAGTAAATTAATGTTGTGAATGGTCTAATACTTGACCAATGTGAAATTCGACCGTGTGACTTCAACAAATAAAACATATAACATGAGAGCTATTGAAACACAGTCATATTAAGTAGAACCTGCGGGAGAATACAGCGAGCCTATTTCGCTTCATTTGAGACTTAGGAACTGCGCACATTTAAGTTAGTACTTCTACTGTAACCTGAACCTTGAACAATCTGTCACTTTGAAAGTTAGTGAGTTAACTTATGGGTTGTTTTACGACAATTTAGTAACGAGGAACATGAAACATATAAAGAATGTGTACTAAAAGTGTGAATAATCAATGTAATCAACTGCTCTAAACAAAAAAGAAATTTAAACAATAATATAACAATAAATTTCGCATTCAGCACGAAATGATGTTAAACAGAGGACTATTAAAAATCAAGGAGCCACGTAGATTAGACTGTTATACGCGTGGAAATCTTGAGAACTGTATATTCCTGACCCTATGCAGGATTCTATCCAGAGACTTCAAGTCTGTAAACAGAAATGGTGACCAAGGGAGTTTAATTATATCAAAAGTGAGACAGATATCACTGACTGCATTGCACGATAGTCGTACACTATAGCGATTTACCCAGAAGTATTATGCTAACCCTAAGATTTGATAGTAATAGATCTGATCCTCTATAGAATCGTGGTAACGTATTGATAGATTTCAATTGTTTAAAAATTCCCATGTTTATCAAAAACAAAGACATTTGAACGAAGAATATTCTTTTCGATAAATGCTCATCAGGTTCTACATTTATTAGTTCAAAATTATTAGTCACAATAATAGCCAGTTCTGAGGCAAGTAAAACATTATTTACATAATGTTGAAATAATAACCATCATTATGTAACTTGTGAAAGGTAAACGACAATTGAGATAAACAAGATTATTAGTCAAATAAGTGTATATATGTATCTCTGTATATGGATGACATAGGAGATGGGGTGGTAACAAAATACGATTAGATCAAGTGTTTGTAGACAAAGGTCAAATCCTACATAAAATGAAACCGAATGGATAAGAGTTTGTAAGATGGAATGAACGATAACCAAAATTCGTCATATTGTAACAATAACAATAATAGACATAATTACAATCAGTTCATTTGTTTGATCTTAAAATGGGATATTCAAATTCATTCTGTGTACTTTGATTAATAATAATATGGAAATGCACATCCAGAATGTGAATACATATGCATTAATCACATTAAATCGTCGCATGATTAAGGTGGTGATTTAATGTGATTAATGCATATGTATTCACATTCTGGATGTGCATTTCCAATAAATGTAGAACCTGATGAGCATTTATCGAAAAGAATATTCTTCGTTCAAACGTCTTTATTAATAGATTATTAAATTCAAATTAAAATTATCAAATGAACTTAGTGAGAACTTACTTCAGGCTTTTAATACAACCTAATAAACTCATTTATTTTGGTTAAACAAACAAGATTAAAATAATATTATGCTAGCGCAAAACTTTAGTACAATCAAAGCAACTAAAATATCTTGAAACCAGTACCAAATCACTAAAAAGTATTTTAAAACTTAAAAGTATGCATAACCTCAACATACTATACAAGTGGAAGTAAAATTCTAAGTTCTCACAATAATAATAATAATAATAATAATAATAATAATAATAATAATAATAATAATAATAATAATAATAATAATAATATAGTACAGAAAACCTATACAAGTGAAGGTACTACAAAACATGCGCCGGATTTATTCTGATGTTATTAGTATGTTATGTTTGGAAACGTCTAATCGACAATTGCACAATCAAATAAATAAGTCAAGAATTCTTATCTAACTTCATTGTGATTATTTTAGGTCAGTGTATTCAAATTTGTGGAGGACCTAGCAATGACGGTAGAAAAAGCTGCAAGAGAAAGAAACATGAGGCACCTACACCATACAACGAAGAAACCAGCTGAGAAATCCGGTAAGTCAGAACGGTCAATAAAGAACAAGGATGGCAAACTAATCACAGGTGGGTAGAACACTATGAAAAACTCTTGAACAGACCAGCCCCACTGAACCCACCAGTCATCGAGGCACCAGCCACAGATCTCCCTAAAAACACCGACCGGTAAACAATCGAAGAAATCAAAATGGCAATCCAACAAATCAACAGTGGCGAATCAGCAGGGCCAGACAACATACCAGCGGAGGTACTGAAGTCAGATATAAAAGCGAGTGAAAAAATACTTTAAATTCTCTTCAGGAAAATTTAGGGCAAAGAAAAAGTGTCAATAGACTAGAAAAAAGGGTACCTCATCAAGATACTGAATAAAAAAGATCTTAACAATTGTGAGGACTACAGGGGCATCATTCTACTTTCAGTACCAGGAAAAGTCTTCAACAGAGTGTTATTGAACCGAATGAAAGACCCAGTTGACGCCCAATTTCGAGATCAACAGGTTGGGTTCAGTAAGGACCGATCGTGTACCGACCCAATTGCTACACTACGTTTCATTGTTAAACAATCAGTCAATAAAAATTTACCACTTTACATTAACTTTCTCAACTACGAGAAAGCATCCGATAGCGTGGATAGGAGAACATTATGAAGCCTTCGTTGACATTATGGCGTATCCGAAAAGATAACCAACAACGGAGTTCTTACGATGGACTACATTATAGAATCGTGCATGAAGGTTAGCTCACAGATTCATTCGTAGTGAAGACCGGTGTCAGATAAGGTTGCTTACTTTCACCCTTCCTCTTTCTGATGGTGGTTGATTGGGTCATGAAGACCGCAACATCTCAAGGCTCTCTTGGAATACAGTGGACAACATGGATTCAACTAGATGACTTGGACTTTGTAGATGACCTAGCTCTTCTGTCCCACACACAGCAGCAAAGACAGCAGGTGAAGACAGACAGTGTAGTAGCAGCCTCGGCAACAGTTGGCCTCAACATACACACAGGGAAAAGCAAGATTCTTCGATACAAAACAACGAACACTAACCCAATTTCACTTGACGGGGAAATTCTGGAAGATGTAGAAAGCTTTACATACTTGGGCAGCATCATTGATAAACAAGGAGGGTCTGATGCAGATGTGAAGGCGCAGACCGGAAAGGCAAGGTCAGCATTTCTACATCTGGAACTCAAACTAACTATCAGCTAACGTTAAATTCAAAATTTTCAATACAAATGTAAAGACAGTTCTGTTGTATGGAGCTGAAACTTGCATGGAGAACTACGAAAATCATCATCCAAAAGATACAGGTATTTAAAAACAGCTATATGTGCAAGATACTTCGGATACATTCGCTAAATACTATCAACAACAACCTTCTGTGGAAGAGAACAAACCAGCCAAAATCTAGCCGAGGAAGAAATTAAGGAAAGACGATGAAGGTGGATAGGACACATATTGAGGAAATTATCAAACTGTCACAAGACAAGCACTAACTTGAAATCTTGAAGGCCAAAGAAAAAAAGAGGAAGACCCAAGAACACATTGCATCAGGAACTGGAGACAGACATGAAAAGAATGAACAACACTTTAGGAGAGCTGGAAAATGCTGATCGGCGGCTGATGCTTCACATGAGGTAAACAGGTATTGATTGATTGTACCCAAATTAGGAGTTATGTAAATTTGATGTGAGAGTTAGTAATACCATCTGGGCATTTAGATCGAAATAAACGAAACGGGACTCGAACTTGGAATGTAACACATGGATGCTCGCCTGTGAACACCATTTAGGAGAAGCACTTTGTCAGCCACTGCATGAACAATAACTAGCTGTAAAACATCACAACATAGAATTTGGACAATTATTGGAGTGAGTTCGACTGGGAGAAATGTTGAAATATTGGGCAGAAGAAACGGGAGGAAAACCAGAGAAAGATGTTTTGATGATATCTAGAAAGATAATGAAAACTCCTCAGCTAAACAATTTAGCTCAGAGTACACAATACCTTCAAAATTTTGTAGTGTTTCTTACGGCGATTTTATGTATCATTTTTAAACATCCAACATAAAAAAAGACCAAAGCTATAAACTATTTAATTTAATGATTACTAAATTGGAAATAGCATTAAGTAGAATTCAGTATACATTCAGAGTAAGGTTTACGGCTTCTTTCAATTATCTAATGAATTAACAACCAATATATCCTGTAAAATGTTTGCGAACCAATAGAAGAATTTAGAAGTACAAAATTGGTTCTCGCTGAAAATGAATGAATTGAGTGTGTATGTGCGTATGTGCATGTACCAAAAGTAAAAGTATGCACTAGAATATGACAATAAACGATGAAAGACAAAATAGATTAAATAATGAGATTAACACTTAACAATCTCCATAACACCGAATTACAATCAATATCAGCTCACTAGGAACTAACTTCTCGAGGTAATTCCTGGAATTCTCTAGTGAGATGTGACCAGTGGAATGAAAGCATGTCGGGTATGAGAGAGTCACCCACTGATGGCAGTAGATGAGGCGGCGCAAATATTACGCGAATTGACCGAGTTAGAAATATCGACCGTTGGGAACCAGCTAAGTGATCTAACAGTTAAGAATTGGCCGTAGAGCCTGAAGGTTCTTGGCTCGATCCATGGTGGAGTTATGAATGCGCATCGTTGAGGAGTCTCAAACTAGAACGCAACAACAGTCCACAGGTTCCTGGTTTTTAATAGTTAACTATCTCAAACCAATTTGTAATATTAAGTTAACATTCAACAATCTCTACAACACCCAATTACAATAAAAACATACTTCAACTTTACAACAACTTCTCGAAATGTGCCACTTTCTGTACAATAATCACCATGACCATAATACAACGAAATTTGCCTAAAAATTGCCAAGAAATAAAAACAGTGTAGTGAAAACGGCATCGTATGTGAATAAGGCAAGTTTCAACTAATAAGCTGGAAGCTTGATATATCATAGTGTTTACAAAGTCAGAGGTGTCACAGTCATCTCAATGTGAAACGGTAGGTGAGAGATCACAAAAAGAATCATGTACTTGGTCAATGTTTTAGACTAAATATCGTTATCTAAACAGTTACTACTGACCACTTAATGGGTACAGGAAATAAAGTAGACATGAATAAAACTTGTCAGTAAAAATCTTTTTATCCCATCTAGTTTACCGTATGACGTGTATGTATCTATTACATACAGAGTAGGCCATCAGTATTCAACAAAGCAAACTTATGTACCAAACCTCCTTTATAAATATGTTACGAAAATTCCTTCCACTGTGTGGCCAATCAGGAAGCAATAAATGCCTCCACGAAAATAGAAGATATGTGTGGGCTCCAGGTCTTTGGTCAAATAAATCTTTGTAGTATTGCCCGTATATAATGGAATGACTGAATAAGTAATATTGATGTTAAACATCTTTCTTCCACTTCTTTGATGCCTATCACCAAAGTAAATGACTTCAGTTGGCAAAGTTCTATCCCAGGTTACTTAAAGCAACGATGTAACGTTTATGCTGAATCTCTCAATGGGCGAATCCTATGTCAAATAGGCCAACAGGCATTACTGGCTGAAACTTTAGAACCTAATGCCACTTATGTACTATGTCTCCAAAAAACGAGTAAAAGATCCAAGGGTCGTTATTTACTTCATCCAATTAGTAAAAAGAACCAATGCGATTTACTCTTTGTTTATATGAGGACCTGATAGCAGGTCCTCGTGGGATTGTCGGTTTATGTACAAAACAAATTCTGAATGCAGAGAAGGAACTTTTGAATGGATTCTTATCCATCTAAGTGACAAAAACTCGGAAATATAGAAACACATTCCGGTGCCCCTTCGTCGTAATTATATTGAAATGCAGATGATAATGGTGAATAATAACATTTGGTATGATAAAATGATGATATATGTATTCATATTACCTATCCGGACCAGTAGAAGATTTTTGATCTTTTGCATTCTCTGCAAGCCATTTTAAATGTTCCTCTAAATTCCAGGTTCCAAGAAGAATTTCTTGAAGCTTCTTTGCATTTGCATCCTTTAAAAATGAATCAAAGAGAAAGAAACACATGACAAGAAACTGTGTTTAGTTAGTATGATTATGAAAAATAGTAACTATCAATGTAGGCAATGATATTATCACATCTATGAAAAAATCACTTCAACAATCTCATGTAGATTCGCAATATTATTGAATAAGAAAGTTGATTATGATGGTAAAAATAAATAATCACAAAACATTCCGTTAGCACTTTAATATATATGTTGTTAGAAGTCGCAGTTCTAAAACTACACAAACTACGAAAATCCGAATGTGATGCAATCATGTTATGATCATAGTAGTAGATAATGAAGGATAAATTAAATAATTTCATTATATTGACAGGAATTTTCATTATCAGTAATAGTAATAAAAAGATTCGTTTAGTACTTATTTGTCTTGTGAAATTATAACATCGACAGCAATCGGAAGATGAATATGGTAAATACTTAGTTAAAACTCTAGAATGATATCAAAAGGTGAAAATGTTGAATGGCATTAGATTCAAAACTTAAAGGGAGAGAAAATGAGAGGTAGAGACTGAACCACTGAGACAGAACACTGGACATATAGCTCATTAGTAGACTACAATCGAGTAGCCAGTACTTACGAATAAAGCTTCACCTAATGGTCAATTATATCGCAGAAGGAAGTCACGTATTGATCAAGAAGTCTTTATCATCCAGTCTTGAATAACACTACAGCTTGCTAAATTGATCGCAAATCAGAAGAACTAAGCAGCAATAAGATATAGGCCAATAAATCGGAATAACAAGAACAAGAAGAGTTAAGTAGTGAAAAATAATAGTTAACATATATAATTTAGGTGAGAGAATTATTGTATTTTCTCGACCCCTTACTAGCGCTGGTTAGTTAACAGTGTGCTCAGATAAGCATAATTTCAGTATGTATTAGACAGGATGGTATCCTACTAACAACATTTCAAGCCTTTTTCCTACTTTGGCATTAGAAAAAAAAATTAGCAATCACATCCGTCAATGAGGATTTATAACATCATCGATTGACCTATCAATGTCATTTAACACATTCGTTTGATTAACGTGATTAGTGCTACGTTTTGCAACAACTAGAGAACAACGTTTTAATGATTTATTGTTTGTGTTTGTTACAGTTTGATCTCGGTTCGGTACCACTTGAAACTAGAGAATAATATGTGACGAATAAAAACTAGAAATTGAAAATTAACTATCATGAGACTAATTTACCAACATTAGTTACGAATTAAAAGAAAATTTAATTAAAGAAATTACCAAGTGATACTGTCGTACAAAATCATTGAAACATATTTCGTAAGTCCACCAGCCTGAATTGATGCTTAAACATGTTTTTCCTTGAAGAAACTCTTTAACTTGATTATCCTTGGCAGACTTCGTTATAGATTCTGTGGATGATGATGATGTTTTTAAACTAGGCGCCTGATTCTCGGAATCGGAAGGAGAAATACTGGAACTGTCAACAATATTTTTAACACTATCATCGGCCTAGATGAATGAAAGGAACAAAATAATATACGTAAAATGAATGCATATTAACTTAAGGAATGTAAAAACATACGATGAATATAATAGCAGCTACGCTTAACTACATTAAACATTTGAAATTATGATTTGAAAATTATCCAATTTATACCAGGGATGTATTTGTATTTTCCTGTTGAGGATGTTAAAGGCTAAAATTGACCGGTTTTTGTTGCCATCATGAAAAGGTAGGCTGATTTACTGCAATCATTAACGCCAACAACATACGAATTTTTACAAATAGACTTCTAGGCATTTAAAAATGGGTAACTGTATGAATTCAATAATTCAGTGAATACCCAACAACCTAGGAAGGTAGGTTCATTCAAATGATCGGTCTTAAGAACTACGAAAAGAGCATCCTGGGTTACACTATTAGCTATAATCCAACTATAAAATAACATTTGCACCAAAATCACATTGTCCAAGGGTAGTAAGCATTATATTGTATAATATTTAATACTAACATTCTGTAGTCAGTCCACTCGACGAAAAGCCATTTGATTGGTAATATTAAGCGAATCAACTTCATTGTGGATGGTAGATTTAGAGTGGTTTCATCAGAAGCTGACATCATTTGAACAGCCATTACAAGATGAAAAGTATTGAAAAGCTATATTAGCTTAAATTAGAAACATTCACAACACTGTATATACCCAACTCGTCACATGGTATTGAACCGAAGACCAGTTAATGGTAAGAATCACTTTTGTGATTTCAATGATACATTAATCTGGATTTAACATCATGAAGTGACCTGGGTTAAATAACCTTTGAAAACGAGGAAGCACAAGTAACTGCTTCATCCTAGTACTAGACTCCTCAATAACATGTATCCATTTCTCTACCCGCGACTAAGATTCGAAGAAAATCACGAAATATTGTGTGTGTGGGTACCTGCAACACACCCAATATGATTGAACCCCATTGGTTACATCCTATCGCTAGTGTTCAGGTATAACCTACTGAATTTCATTACAGGAGAGCTACTGGTCATAGCTGGGGATATATGTAATCTAACTCAACAAAACAATAACTAGCGATAACATAATGTCAACCACCATATCAAATTGGAAAATAAACAGAAATATATTCAGAATATATGATATTGACTTTGTAATCCACTTACATTACTTTCTACATCAACCAACGTAGTACTTTCATCATCAGCATCATCAGGAAAGTTTACTTGATAAACAAGCATAGTATCATCACGTTTTGAATTTATCTAAAATGATTTTTTTTAACCAAACATTATGCATGTATTAAATTCACATAGTTTATGGATAATTGTGTAGATCAATAGAAGTGATCTTATTATGAACTTGTGGTGGATACTACTTATAAGGTCGTCTATAGGTAGTAGGTAGCGGAGCGCCGCGTGAATGTGGAAACAGTATACGAGATGAGTTGCGAGGTAACAAGGAGCAAGGTCTGATCACAATACGTAAAACAAATGAAGATAATTAAGGAAAAAAGGCCTGCAACATTGAACGAGGAACGCAAAGGGCATGCAAATAGAAAATTAAAAGTAATGTATATACTATTTGTAATGTTCTCTAATTTCATCAAATAAACTATTTGCCTTGGTCAAGTCGACTTTTCACAAACTGATTAAGCCTAAAGGAGAACTGTCGAAAACCAAGTAGCACTAGACAAATGTTCCACGTTTGTGGTTGGATCGTCTCAGTAAACTTAGACTTACACCTAGAAGTGGGTTTATGACTATTAAACCCAGCGACAAAAACAAAACTATACCACTAGATAACAAGGAGTCAGAATTCAATAGTTCGCATTTACAACTGCAATTAATTTGTGGTACTTGGTGTTATAGAGAAGGATTTGTCAAATTAATAGTCTGCTTTTGTTAAGAATGAATGGTATGTAGTATGTTTCATGTGAGTGAGGTGTGATTGATCAAGGAATGCAGGCGGACATACCTTTACGAGTCAAATACATTACTTTGTGTAAATTTTTTATTCTGTGCCTGTACTAACATATTATTAAATTACCGCTTTTGTTCTATATCCGGCTTTTTGTAAGAAGGTAGGGTTATTTAGTTTAAGTACGTATCATGTGACCAAGCGACTGATTCACTGTCGTATAGTTCAGTACACAAACGCATTTTTGTATCATACTTATTGTATTATTAATAGTACATAACGCATAACGCGAAAGTTCATTGATTTCATAGTATTTCATAGCTACGCTAGCTAAAAGATGAATATAAATATATGACACCACCGAAGAATTGTTAATAACGAAACCGCTATATTGACTCAAATCCTAATATGAACTGATAAAAAAGACGAGACTGCTGGTTAGAAAAATGGATTTTATGTCTAGTAAAACACAATGTTTCTACATAAATTAGAAATAGAAAGATAAAGATGATAAGACGTTATCAATAACTGAAAGATATCAGCAATGTAGGTCAGTCGTTCCAAAGTAAATCGCGATCTATTTAAATAAGAACAAAATAGTCACTAACCACATGATTAAATGGAATGTCACCAAGTAGTACAAACTAGTAATCAAATAAATATCAATCTACTAAAAGCACTGAGCTTTATTTATGGTTTTTAAACTAAAAATACTATGCAACTCATTAAAATGAAGTATTTGATGGACAGTTTGGATCTACGATATAATAGTTGGAATACAAACGCTTAGAACTATTGAAGCATACACTGTGCAATGATTTTAGTTCAAGTTCCACAACGCTCCTCGGCAATACCATAAGAGAAAGTAAAGATGACATAATTGCCAAAATAAATTAAAAGGAAGATAAAGGACCTGGAAAAAGCATTGTCTAGATAGACAACTGTCCATCTAAGTACGTAAAACAATTCATCTAAAGATATAAAGTGACCAAGAAGTTTTTTATAAACCAACAGCTACTACTATTATCATAAAAAAATACTATGATATGCACTTTCTATTACTGAATTTCTACTTTGCTTAACAACTAATGTTTGCATAAGCTGTAGATCACAATGAGTGTAGAAAAAAATAGTTGAGTATGTAGATTAGTGAAGTGAAAGAATAAACCTTAATAACAGTTTTAATAATAAAGAGTAATAACACGAGATAAATAAAAGTGATTCAATAGCTACGTGCAATTATTTCAATATACGCTCAGAAACTGTGTGAAAACCAATCACAATATTTCTCTGAGCACATCTACGCAGGTGAATTACGTTCAGGTAGCGACCATATAGTATATATATATAATAGTCAAGTAATGAGGGGCTTCAAGCGAACAAAAATGTCTACGCTTCACGCTTAAATGCGTGATATAAACAAGATAACCAGAAATATACAAAAAAAATAATAAGAAGAATAGTTTTCATATACCGGTCTTAGATTTCAGCAACTTCACTTTACAAAATAGTTAAATCACTTAGGAAAATCATAGAAGAGTCTAAATGATAAGGACTGTCATTAAAATATTAAACTTAATAGCCGTTTAACCACTAGTTAATGCCTGAAAATGGAAAGCATGTAAAAACTGAACCTTAAAGCGTAGATTAGATAATGGCTATTCATCAGACAAACAGGAACCCTACATCGTTCATTATCTTTTACTCCAATGTAGCATGATTTCGCTGATTGAGAGACCGGAAATGCCTGATTATAAAATTTACAAACAATTGCATTGTTTCCAAACGAGGTTTATCCAGGTTCAGAAAATCTCGTAAAAACTTTTGAACAATCGTCGCATAAAATGACGCAACGAGTAGGAGTTACCAAACGTAACGAACTTCAATTAAATATGACATTATAAGTGATTCTATTTGGATTTAACTTAATGTAATTGATAAGCTGAACTGAGTCTATACGATGACATCAATAGTTGGAGATTATGAATGATATTATTCTGAACTGTGAAAACACCTTTGAGATTTTAAGCATCCCATTAAATGTTGTTTGTTTTCTTCCATTTTTTCTTCTATTATCTAACTTCTAAACTTGTGGATAATCTTCTTCCATACTGTTATAAAATGTATTAACCTAGTCCTTTAAGCTTTTATGCAACTTTTTACGCTATGTCTGTCTGTGAAAACTTTGTAGACATTGAATAAATTAACGTGATTTGGATTTTATAAGTAGTTTGAATCAACTAGAGTGAAGTTTTATTTATTCCAAATGTAAAATTTTATAATTACTCATCAAATCCTTAGGGAAATAGTAGTAACGATAAAATCAGTAAAACTGAAACCAACCCGCTCAATATAACATTCAGATAAGTCATTGACAAATTATTCATACTGCATGTATTCTTTCGGGAGATTGGAACAGTCAGTAAGTCAGTCAATACAAACTCTGCCACTTGTGCACAAAGATTCAATCTACCACACCACACTAGTACGACGAGATTAAATATGCAAGATTGACAAGACGACAAAACACAACAGGAAGGAATAAAGCAAAGGTATACGTGAAAGATTGAAATAATTGATTTAGTGAAAACAAGGCAACATTTTTCTGTTTTCTTTAAGGCTAATATAACTCTCAAGAACATGTTTTCATTCAAACTATTCTTTACTGAGTACAGACTGTCACAATACTTGTTCGAGACTACATGTGGTCCGTAATAAGAATTATTTCAGGAAATCGGTGACTATTCGAGTAAACTAACAATGAAATTATAACAAAACGTTAGAAATAGCGTCGTCAAGAGTCACAGATTATACTTATTGCTGAAACGTTACCAATACACAACTTACTAGATCACTTTGAACAGAATAACCCTTAAATACATAGAAAGTAAAAAGTTGGATGCTTAAAGCAAAGGACTGTGGTATTTCATCATTAGTAAGGCACTCGTGCAAGACCAAATTAAAGGATCATAAAATCAAAATACACGAAAAGTCGGTGTTATATTAAGCTGTGAATGTAAACAAGTACGCGTTGTATTAGCCACATGCAAAAAAGACTTACTTCAATTAACTATAAACAAATAATTATAAACAAACTGTTAACGATAAAAATGATTATTATAAAATATTTCCGCCTGTGAAACGCTCTTGAAAATTAGAATATATACTACTTTGATTAGTTAACATTACACAAGTAAACATTTCTTAGGGCATTTTATATACGCAGATCTCATTACTGACTTGAAAGGAGCAAGGGCAATATATTAAAAATCAAGTGGTCATTTTGTATAAATGACAACCGAAATGCACTTATTTTCAGTTTTACATTGAAAGTTACTTAATTAATTATTCTGCACAGCTAAAATGAGGCTGATTGAGATGGACTGAAGAAATTTACTGGAAAACTTTTTGTTGATTATTTTTATGACCTGTATGCACTAAGAGACAAATAAACCATATTATACCAACTTGTTTCATATTCCATTGATTATAAAAAATGTCGTCAAAGGATTACTAAAGACCTATATTAGTTTGCGATTAACAGTAAGCATAGATACTAAATCATAAAGTCCAAGATCAAATATAAGTACCGTGAGGAGTGAAGAACAGATATTCATGTTGTATGAATAGTTCTAGTACAAAAATATCTACTAGCCTCTTACACTTACTAATTCGTGCTAAGGAACTTTGACCAAGAAGTGACTTCAAATCACAGTGCATTGCGACTGGTGAGAAAGAATCACTATGATATCAAGCCATCTTGTTAAGCAATTACATTTTAAACTTCAAGTGAAATCCGGTTAGATCTAAAAATCAGACATGAAACTGTGATTATTTATATGAACTTGACTCGTTAATAAAGAGATAAACTTACTGACTTAGAATATGCCGATGATATAGTTCTACTGAGTGAAGATGCTGATAAAATGCAGAATTTTTTGACTACCTTAAACATGAACGTAAGCATGTTTGGGATGCGATTCTCCCAATCCAAATGCGAAATGCTACTTCAGGACTGGCTTAATTCGGCACCGAAGCTAGTGATAGGGAGCGAAACTATTGAATGTGTTAACCACTTTACTTATCTCGGGAGCCTCATCAGTCCTGACGGTCTGGTGTCTGATGAAATCTCGGCTCGTATACATAAGGCCCGATTGACTGTTACCAACTTGCGTCACTTGTGGCGTAGGCGAGACATTCGTTTACTGACGGAAGGATGCGTTTACTGCGCAGCAGTCAGATCCGTTTTACTTTACGGATGCAAAATATGGCCTTTAAGGATAGAGGATATTCGTAGGCTCTTAGTATTTGATCATAGATGTCTCTGAAACATTGCTCATGTTTGCTGGGACCACCGAGTAATCAATGGGTGGGTTAGGAATAGAGTACTAGGTAAATACAGTAAGTCTATTGATGAAGTAACGAATCTTCACCAGCTGAGGTGGTTAGGACATGTGTTACGTATACCTGACCACCGTCTACCTCGACGAGCAATGTTGTCTGTTGTAGGAGTAGGCTGGAAGAAAGCTAGGAGTGGCCAAACGAAAACATGGCACTAATCCATGAAGTCATTGACAATTGGGCTGAGCCATGTTAATAGATGCAGACTACCTGGTTGAGGCCCACACGGTGATCGCAACAAATGGTTAGAGACTTTAGGTGATATGGCTCAAAATCGATTGCAATGGCACAGGTGCATCCACTCCCTGTCTTCCTCCAGATTCTAATTTTTGAGCTTTTCATAATTTTCTCTTTACTGAATCACATTTTTGTTAGTTTCAAATCTTATCTCTGACCTCCATACCTTTCCATTGGTACTTACTTTGTTACTACCTCCCCACCTCTGGGATTTAGTCTGACAATTTAATCTCTATCTGCTAATTGAGGTTTGGCAACTTGAACTGATGTACGCATGTACCAAGTTCTACGTTGTAACTGACTGACTGACTGACGTTAATAAGTCGTTTAAAGCTTAATTGCCAGGAAAATGATACCTATGACTGTGATGTTGAATGATGTAAACTTGCATTTCGGAAGAACGAATTTTTTCCAAGTTACGGATATTAGTTACAAGTAAAGCTAAATCTATAGCAACTAGAATTACTTACAACAACTATGTACACTGATAATTTCTTAGCGTAATAACCTCAATTAAACACTCAATTGTTTCAAAATAAACGATACTTATAACTATAAACAAGCTAATGATCAGTATTGAAGAGGCACACTAAAATAAACTACTAAAAACAATATACTCAAAAAACCCTTTAAAGCGAAGTGATTACAAATAATTCTAATAGTAAGGATCTTTCACCATATGTTAAAGTTATACAAAAGAAATATGACTGTTAGGTGTAGTTAACCTAGCGACTAGAACAAATTGAAAAGTAGCTTATGTTATATTTTAGCATCCTCATGACTTGTGCATCGTACAACGATTAGTTGATTTTTAAATGTACTAATTACTAACTGAAACAACGAGCTAATAAACATAATAGGACATATATATATATATATATATATATATATATATATATATATATATATATAAACATAATATTTATTGATAAAAAAAAATCTATAAAACAATTTTGCAAACACCGATGTAAGAGGCCATTTATAAAACATTAAAGCGACGAATAAATTGTTTGTGCTAGGCATCCTGTTGAATCGAATTACTAGAAGGGAGACTATAGTCAAAACCTCAAGACATTAAAAATATTCAATCAGTAGACTTAGTTATAATAAACTGATTTTATTCTACTCACGAGTAGTCAACTGTACTCTCTTGACACTTGTAAATTATTACACAAACTCAAAGTTCTAACTACATTTGAAACGCGTGTATTTGCAACATGAAAACATCAAAAATGTCAGAAAACATTATTTCTTGATTTGCAAATACGCGGAGTTCAACAACTGCGTGGATTACGAGCATTGGGTAGCATACTACGGTCAGGTACTTGGTGCCTGAAGAACTGGTTCCAAATGTACAGAAACAATAGAAACAATGATTTAAGCTGAGATAAGGCATATTATATTCTTTGACACAAGCTAATGGGACAATTAGTTAACCAAATAACTGGCAAAGTTACTAGACCCTGCATAAAGTTTCACTTTACAAAGAAAATGCCTGCTTTATTTAAGTTATACTTAGGCGTACAAAGTTTGAACCAGTGATCTTGCATTGATTTAAATTTACTTATTGAAATAAATAAGTTTGTAAATAAGAATACCAAGTACCTTGATGGTCGAACCTTAAGAGTTGGGAACAGTGATTCGAGACAAAATCAATAGAGCGGAATCAACTAACAATACAATCACATTGTAATACAGCTTTAGTTAGACGTAGTGCACAAACTTCTTTATAGTAAACAAAAATCCTGTTAGTGCATGTTAATAAAGACAGTTTGTTAAATTTATTTCACTATAATGTCAGAGCATACTACCTTTCGACACAGCGCAAAATTTCCTTTTAGGATCTTGATGAATCCTATGCATCCTACCTGATCAATGACCGCCAAAAAGTTAGAAATATATGGATAAATTGATCGTTTTCACAAGATAAAACTCATGAAAACCTACCACAGTATGGTGATTCGGTTGCAATTTAAGTTTATATGCGCTAATCAGTGTTGTTGTGGTTATTAGATGATAAACAAGCAATCAACACCCCCAGCTTTTTTAATCCACTACCAAATACGGTACTGCCATAAAATATAACGAGAATCATGGGTCAAGTGACTTGCAGTTAGTAAAACTTTCACATTTGTTTTATTATAAAAAATAATGAATTCCCAAATTACCTTAATTTTTGATTTTAAGGCATCACTAAGGAGAGCAGCCAGGTTGCTAAAACTATTCGATTGGAGCTTTTTTCGTTCTGCTTCCATAGCAATTAATGCTGAAGGTTTACTCGGTGAACTGTCTTTAGAGTGACATGAAATTGGATTGGTATGAGCACGCTTTTGCTACAAAGATCATTTAAAAAGACAAAACGACTGTAAAATATATGAGAATATTAAAACTTATTGAAATATATGAGTCATGTCTCATCTAAAACTTCGAGAACGTATAGTGTAAGAAGGATGAAACTAGTTATTACTCAAAGACGAAACAAGTACATCTGCCATAAATGCGTCATTACGAATATCTTTCAACCTATTTATATATTAACAGACTATAAGATGAACTAGTTGCACATCTTTTTATGCTGCAACCTGTATGATAATAAATAATTGTTCTCAGTCAGTCAGTTACAACGTAGAACTTGGTACATGCGTACATCAGTTCAAGTTGCCAAACCTCAATTAGCAGATAGAGATTAAATTGTCAGACTAAATCCCAGAGGTGGGGAGGTAGTAACAAAGTAAGTACCAATGGAAAGGTATGGAGGTCAGAGATAAGATTTGAAACTAACAAAAATGTGATTCAGTAAAGAGAAAATTATGAAAAGCTCAAAAATTAGAATCTGGAGGAAGACAGGGAGTGGATGCACCTGTGCCATTGCAATCGATTTTGAGCCATATCACCTAAAGTCTCTAACCATTTGTTGCGATCACCGTGTGGGCCTCAACCAGGTAGTCTGCATCTATTAACATGGCTCAGCCCAATTGTCAATGACTTCATGGATTAGTGCCATGTTTTCGTTTGGCCACTCCTAGCTTTCTTCCAGCCTACTCCTACAACAGACAACATTGCTCGTCGAGGTAGACGGTGGTCAGGTATACGTAACACATGTCCTAACCACCTCAGCTGGTGAAGATTCGTTACTTCATCAATAGACTTACTGTATTTACCTAGTACTCTATTCCTAACCCACCCATTGATTACTCGGTGGTCCCAGCAAACATGAGCAATGTTTCAGAGACATCTATGATCAAATACTAGGAGACTACGAATATCCTGCTCCAGACTAAATAGTGGGGTGATATTAGTAGTCCTCACACGAAATGTATCCCAAAGTGAAACATAAACTTCTACTTGGCGAATGGACTACATTAAATTGAGCTAAGATACGTAAAACTGTAACAAGTGTACTAGGCTGTGAAGGGCCGACGTCCCACTCAAATTAATAAAATTGACATTTTAAATACTTATTAAAAATATTACTTAACATAGACAAAATAGTGTGATAGGCAACACCTAAAACCGCATAGTATAGTTAAGAAAATTCAGTCTCAAAGAATTAAACGTAAAACTGCAAAATGGAAAAGCAAAGTGTATCGACTATAATAAAATCACGGCGCAGAAAACTTTTGGAATATTACGCCTTTTCTATAACACATAACAGCTAAGATATACGTTTAAGATTAACCACAAAGTTGAAACTGGTAACGACAGACCTTGCTACAGTATCGAACATCGAGATT
Organism: Schistosoma japonicum; assembly: GCA_025215515.1. Classification (NCBI taxonomy): domain Eukaryota; kingdom Metazoa; phylum Platyhelminthes; class Trematoda; order Strigeidida; family Schistosomatidae; genus Schistosoma; species Schistosoma japonicum. The sequence continues at coordinate 38,496,320 of CM046064.1, read as the reverse complement.
TTTGTTTGTACATGCTAATCTTGCTTTAAGTCGAAAACATACCACTCTACCTCTACTTTATTCTTCATCTTTCTGCTCTAATTTAAACATTTTGTGCCTCTATTCGAATGTTTAGTGCTATTCAAAAATGTTTTAAGGAAAACCGCTGTAGAGTTATGTCACATTTTACTTTGTTCGTAACAGACTTTTCACGAATCAGTCATATCTAGATAATAATACCGTCAACAGCCTTACGACTTCTAGTAAAAACAACTAGTTCATCTCACAAATAAAACTCTCCAGGAATAATGAAATGAATATTTATACATGATGCCAGTTACAACCAGGCATTGTACGATTATAAGCGCAAATCGCATTCACTTGTATTGCGAATGACTTACTTTGACTTAGGTTAAAAATCAGACTACTAGATAAATTGGGTTTTAGTAACAGTCACAAGTATGACTCGAAATATTTGGTAATATTAATAAGACATACCTCATAGAGTGGGATTGAACAGAGAAACTTCGTAGCAAAAACCACTTGATAATGACATGTCCGAACTTCAGAAACATCCACAATTTGACCAATAGTACTTTCATGGCATATATACATTACAGTTGTTGTACGATGTTGCTGGTTTAAATCGCACAACGTTCCGTCAACATAATTAACCTCATAATAAGGATATGAATGTTCCCCTAGAGTTACTGATTTCGGCTGATTCTAAAGAAATTGTTAGCGACTGGTGAACATACGTCTTTAGTTGAGCGATCTCTTTCCGTTTTAGAACCTAAGCAGTTATTAGCACATATTAATATGTCAACGTACTTGGATAATAATGTCCTAAATAATATTCCTGAACCGGTGAACTCTATTTGCTACAATGATAAACTTTTAAAGCAAACCTTTCCCGACTTTCTTTCTTCATGGAACTGTTTTATATATTGATTATGGCAAAGCTCATAACTCCAGTACGCCTCTGATCTGACAACACACGGATGTTCAGAGAACAAAGGTTGAAGTATAGTTTTCTCATCTACTGGAACTGAGTTTTGACGCTCATATTCCTGAGTGTCATGCAATAATATCGGTATATAGCACTCATAAATCTCTCCGACTGTTGTTCTAACTTTCACAACATCGGTTTTCTATTAAGATTATAAATGGGAGACAAACAGTACCTCTCTTGATTGTTGAGAACTTCCAGGCCATTCAAAATCATATACAATATCATCAGTCACATTGTAGACTGTAATAACACACGGGAAAAATAAGGGAATCAAGACAACGAACAACGAGTCAATTTGACGCATCATACAGGTCAGCTACAGTGATTAATATAAACACGAACCAATAAAACGTGAATTTTAAATGACGTCAACTTCAATTTTACTTGACAGAATTAGCGAAATGTTACTCTTTAGGTTTTTGTGTCTAAATAGTAAGAGTGTTTTTGGCTTTATAGAGTGTAGTACTGGTTATAACTCCTCTGTAAAATAAAGAATAAAAAGGGGCTTGTTTAAGAGTTAAGAATAAGTGCAGCTCCTGCAGTATTTTCCGTCAGTGCCTATACAGTTAAGATATGGATCGAACCTTTTCTTGAATAATTTAGCGGAAGGTGTTAACATAACCACTTCAGATACGGAGTTACATTGTTTACTTTTCTGACTACAAGGAAGTTAACAAGAATTTCTGTGCAAGCTTTTTCATATTCTGTTCTTCTATGGTTTCATATCGGGTTTAGCGCGGGGCTGTGCTTAACAAGTAATTTGTTGGAGTAACGTGCGTCATGGGCTATATAATACATCAATATCATATCCTTCCTCTGACCCTCCTGTACTATACAGGATTCGATTTCGCTGTTACAAATCTAACTGAGCAGGGTTTATTTTTTGACTTTACATTCCTTTCGGCTGCTTGTCCTTGAACTTGTTTTTAAAAGGTAATATCCTTATTTAGAAAGAGGGACATAATATTTAAATAAATTCTTTTAAAGGTGAGGCCTAATGAAAGTACTGTATTTATAGGTTCCTAAGTCAAACTTTTTCAGGTTTCAAAAGGAAACCTTAGAACTGAGTATGCTTTATTGGCTAGAAAATGTTTGTAAGAAAACATCTTTAGTGTACTACATAGGGTAATACCCAGGTCCATTTTTGAGGTTGAGGAAGTCACACTGTACCCAACATAGTACATAGTACGTAGAGAATGTATCACCGCTGTTCAACATTATTATTTTATATTTTTGGTATTAAGGGAAAAGTCGACTCACAAAAACAGAACTTAAGTGTACCCGGGTATATGACCAAGTTACGCTTGTTGTACAATTAGAGCCACTTCTATCGATTGGACCCACTCTTACGAATGAGAAGAAATCAGAAGGCACTGAAGCATGGAACAAAAATTATATTTGATCGCAAACAGAGCTTTAATGGAATAGCAACGTCTAGGCTGGCAAACTAGAGAGAGATGCTACCAACGGTGGTTTGAGTCGTGATTTGGTGGTGATGCGTGACCACGCGCCTTCGACAAGTTGTGTCCGCTAAAACAAAGATGTTAGGCATCAATGAAGAGAGCCTATGCAACTATTTATTTTAGAAATTATTAAACGCTACTGAACTTAAAAAGGCTTCTGGATTCTGTTCTACAAAGTTAAAATAAGGGAAGACATGTGATTGGTTAATATAGTGTGACAGACATATGAGTCAATGGCTAGACCTCATATACATATATCTTGTATATTATTGGTTTATTGTTGTTGTAATACATGCGTGTGGGTGACTAGTTGGCTTCTTGATAAGTCAATTGGATTATTGTGCCTGAGCAATAGATTAGGCCAGGGCCGAGTGCTAGCTGCAAGACAAAGCGCTACGAATAACTGAACTGATAATATCGGCCATCTCTGCTCAGAAACAACAAAAGTATAAATCTCAAATTTGACTCTATTTTACATCTTTACAATAAACTTTCAGTTTCTAATACACAAAATTTTTGTGATCAGTTGATCATCAACATACCTCAGTATGGCTTCCGGTGGAACTCTCATCTTTAACCATACTTTGCTAACGTTCAAACGAAACCAATTTTTTGCATGTGGTTGTATAACCATGAGAATAATGAACAGAAGAGGCTTGTAAGTAATATCATAACCAACAAGAAAGTGTGATACCACTGTAGAATCCAAACTTAGGCTGTTTGGATTAAAGAATAACTGTCAAGGTTGGTTAAGATACGCGTATTCTCGCCCATTTGAAATTCAAAACAAACGAATGGGTAAGATACGTTTTTTTGCAAAATTAATCGTATAAATGTACATCATTACCTGAGCAAATGTCACCTCCAGTTATTCAACCAAAATTTATCCCAAAAATTGGAAAAATGAATTCAGTTTCAAGGAATAAACAAAATGTTATTTTATCCTTTCGGAATAGATCGAGTATTACTTGTCCATAAAGTTAGGTATAAATTTGTTGTAACACAATATTTTAATTTCTGGAAGTGTGCATCAACCCACAATCGGAAAACGCACGAATCCAGTCAAATCAAGCAATACAATCAAGAAGGGGAACTAACCAATATGGCAGCCGCCAAAGCCAAAATATCCGGTAAAACAAAGTATACAAGCCTGTAAGAATAATAGAATTCTAACACAAATACAAGGAAAAGCAAATATTACAATGAAATTAAATTGAAACTATCTCATTTAGAAACCAAAATTCATTAAAGTGTACAGCTTAACGGATTAAGGGAAACAAATGTACTTTGAACGCAACACAATGAACTACAATTAAATAAAAGTGTTACTTGGAGGGGTTTTTAAACAGAACCATCAAAAAAGATCTTACAACTACGTCGAATGTTTTAATAAAATCAAGGGAAATGGCATATGGATATTCAGCGATCCCTGAAGCATGTCTGGCTATTTCGTGCAGAGAAGAATTAGTGGTCCACTGAATTTAAGATCATTGTGCTCTTCATAAAAGATATGGTGTTTATTGTTGAACTTCCGCTTTTGATCAACCACAAAGTTTCCCAAAACTTTTGACAGTTTTGAAAATGACAGAGCCACTGACGTATGTGATAAGCAAAACTTCCACCAGGTAAGACATGTTTAAATTCAGGGGTCTAGAAGACAACCATAGCATTTTACTGTGTCTTACTTTGTAGGTGTTTCTGCGGCTTACCACACAGACCATAGTTTGTCTTGCTTTATTCCAATTCTTTAGTACTTTTTGACCATTAGTATCCAAGACATGGGGCGAGTGCTCTCTGCCATGCTTGCAGAGTCTAACAAGATGTTGTATCTGAGCAAAGATGGCCGATGTTATCAATTCTGTTATTCGTAGCGCTTTGTTTTGCAACTAGCACTCGGCCCTGGCCTAATCTACTGCTCAGGCACAATAATCCAATCGACTTATCAAAAAGCCAACTAGTCACCCACACGCATGTATTACAACAACAATAAGCCAATAATGTACAAGATATATAATAATAATTTATTCTCAGGTAACATTTTGTATTCGAGAGCATACCACTTTACAGACATGATCATAATGATATGGTTTGTTTTTAATAGGGATTCTATAGAGAGTCATTGTTATGGAATTCACGCCATATAAAAATATCAGCTAGTTATAAAGCCAACTGTAACATGGTTCAGAGTTTGCAGTGTTAGGGTACTAAAGATATGTTATGTATTGTAGAACACTTCCAGCATGCAACCGCGCGTTTTTCAACTGTGGCGCTATAATCACAGAAAATGGCTTAGAGTAAGCAGAAAAGACCATAGAAACTATCTAGAAACGGGAAAAGACTGAGTATTTGGTATTCGGTAAAATGAGCCAATTCATGTGGGTTAGTCTTGAACGGTGAGTTATTGATGTGTTCAATACGATTCTAGCGTTTGGAGTAAGTTGCTTTAAGGAGACCAGTTCGATACGAGTGCAGATCACAAACTCGGGAAGACAGTGATGTCGAAAAACATATGAACTAGTAAGCGAAAAAACAAGTTTATTTCGTAGGAGTAAAATTATCAGTTTTAAACCGAAATTTTCGTTTTATCGCTTTTTTGCCACTACAAAGTACATGATTGTAGTGTTTGCAGTTTTAGAACCCTAATATGCCGTTGCTGGTTCATTCGACGTTAAGTGGTAAGTCGTCAAAGATTTCGTATAAGTCTATAGATTCTAGGTATGGGGTGATTAGTCGTTTGAACCTTAGGATAGAGTTAGTAGTGCGAATATTTTGTGGTAGCTTATTCCAGAGTTTGATGTAGAGTACGATAAAGAACTTACTGTCGGGGATGTTAGATCCCCAAAACTCATTCGACTAACCAATTAGAAAATTAACATGAATACAGAACGAGGGAAACAGTGGTAGTGAATAAGAACAACTTGTACACAACTAATTAACTGTAGTCCATAATAAGAGACAGTTTAATAACAGCAATTATGCTAAACGGTAGGATAGGGTAAGAGGAACGTAACAATAAAAAAAACAAAATGTTTAAATTACAGACAGTTAGAATAATTGAAATAGTGTTCTCAAAACACAGTTCTGAAAAATTGTTACACTTCTTTGTGGTCCAGCCTAACACTTACTGTGATGTTGTGTTTGTTATTTATTGATAAGTAATGTTGCCTCGTAGTTCCGAAGATTGTATCTAGGCGTTTGGTTACATGGAAGAGAGTTGGCAGATAAAGATGTTCCGTTGATAATTTCATAGAAAAAATCAAGTTATGTCGTAGTCGGCGATGACACAGGGGTTCTAAGAAGAGTGTTTTACATCTAGTCGTGTAGTTCATGCTGCCGTTAGTTCCCAGAATTCGACGAGTAAAACTTTTTTGTACACTTTATATACGTGTCCTATCTATGCTATTCATGCTCGAGAAGATAAATGAGCGGTACTCGAGTGCAGTTCTTACACATATCTTGAACAAAGTAAGTTTAGCCCCCCTTGTAAAGAAGTTATCAAGAAAAAAGCTCGTTAATTTTCTAGTTTTCGAGAATAAAGAGGAGGCGTGCTCTGTGAACTTTAATTTACCTGAATATTTGATGACCAGTTCGCTTGCTGATTGAAGTATTTGAACATTAAACCCATTTAGATAAAACATGAACTGGGGGTCATGGTCGCCTATGTGCATGATTCCACATTTGCTATGGTTAAGTGGTAGTTGCCATTTTTGGCTCCAGGCAATTAGGCTATCGAGGTCCTTTCGAATTAGAGTCATACCTTCTAAAATATCCGGTTTAAAGCTACATACTATCTTGAGATCATCCGCATATAAATACGGCCGGCCATGTATTATAACGTAATTTATGTCATTTATGTAAATAATGAACAATAAAGGACCCAGTACACTTCCCTGTATTGCGCCGCTGGTAATTGGTTTAGGTGATGATAGACTATTATTATACCTAACTGTTTGTTGTTTTCCTTTCAGGAAAGATGAAAGCCATCAGTGGAGTGGGTCTTTGACCCCATATGACTTCAGTTTAATGAGCAGTCGCTTATGCGGGACTTTGTCAAAAGCTTTACGGAAATCAAGAAATAAAGCGGACACTAGGAGCCCTTTGTTTCAATGTGTAGTTATGTCATCTAGATAGATACTGTAATTATATCCTTCCGAAGAGGCCGTCCGACCTACAGTTTTCAGACACAGTTGAGTGTCTGACACGCATGTTTGGGGAGAGGTCATCTTTTTTTTACATTCGATACAGTTGCTTGCAACTAGTCAAAAAACCTGCTTATGCCAGCCTTGTGAATTCCCAATGTGAGCGATTCCGACTGTCCAAGATGACTGTGGATCAGTTCAAATGTCTTGTATTTGTTTGCGGTTTAAATTCGCCAGCAGATACTGATGTCCGCACCCGCATATTAACTAGAATCGAATCTGATCCTTATATAACCTTACAGTCTGTTTCTGAGGATTGTCAGCGGATTGTAAACCTGAAACATGATACCCAGATGGTGGAGTGTCATGACTCCGTTGAAATTAATGTTTTGCATAAGTTCATATTACAGAAGCGAATTGTTACGAATGATCAAGTGAAGCATCGAACGAATCGGACGTTACGATGCTGGCGTTGCGGTGATAATCCCATTTCCAGAGTTTGTCGTTTTAAGAAGAACAATTAATTTTAATGTGGTAAAAACTGTAACATCCAGAAGTGTTGCAAATTTACAGTGAGGAAAATTATCCGTTCTGGTGAATGCCAAAAGTTTAATAATATGAATAAGTGTAAAGACATCTCACGAAACTCTAATGTTACTCTGCAGACACGGGGAGTGAATTCCTTTGCAAAGAGGAAATTTGTGACACTTTATCACGAGAGTAATCCTATCAAATTACAGGTGGATACTGGGTCGGATATTACCATAATTTCAGAAGCAACATGGTTAAAGATTGGAAGACCAGAGTTGCTTCCTACGTCGCACAATGCCAAAAGTGCTACTGGAGAAGATATAATTCTTCTCGGTGAAGTTCTGTTGAATCTTACTTTTTATGGTAAGTGTGAATATGATAAATGCTTCGAAAAACTGTAAATCTGGTTTACTGGGCATAGATTGGATAGGGAAACTCGGATTTTTGGATGTGTCATTTAACTCTGTCTGTTGTAACATTAAAAATATATCCATACAGAGAGCCATCGGAAATGAGTAGAGCTTAGATTGCATAAAACAGTTGCAGAAAGAATTCCATGATGATTTTGGAAACCAGTTAAAAGGGCAAGGAGAACCTGTCAATGGTGTTGAAGCCTTGCAGCAATTTCTTATTTCATATAGAGCGATGCCAAGCCTTAACAGAAAAGATGGAAAGTCTCTAGCTGAGATTATGTTTGACCGACCTATGAGGACGTTTTTTGATATTGTGCACCCTGGAGAAAAAAGTCAAGGTGACATCAAATAACGGTGGGAATGATTATAAAAGAACTCGTGATTTCAACTTTGGTGACTTTGTTCATGCCCGTGATTACAGGCCTGGTAGGCCAAAATGGATCAATCGGACAATTGTTGCCAGGAGAGGTAAGGTGTTATATGAAGTAAGGATGGGTGACATGGTGATAATACGACATATTAATCAACTGAGACATAGAGGAGATAATGATGGCCCACCCTTAAAAAGTAGAATTCCCATGGTAATCGTGTATGATACATTTGATATACCACTACCTACGTCATCACCTATGCGTCAATATATGGAAAGAAATGAATGTCAGAATGAAATGAAGTGTAAACTGTGTAGGCTGCGTAGACAGAGAAAACCGTTGCAAATTGATCCAAAAGCCAGGTCCTACACTAAAGAAGGAAGGTGACATCTGGAAGAAGATATGTGATTGGTTAATATAGTGTGACAGACATATGAGTCAATGGCTAGACCTTATATACATATATATTGTATATTATTGGTTTATTGGTGTGATAATGCATGCGTGTGAGTGACCAGTTGGCTTCTTGATAAGTCAATTGGATTATTGTGCCTGATCAATAGATTAAGTTAAGGCTGGGTGCTAGCTGTAGGACATAACGCTGCAGATAACAAGACTGATAATATCGGCCATCCTTGCCCAGATACAACATATACACAGCCGAATAAGTAGGAATCTGAGACAGTAGGTCTCATAACAATCCACATTGAGTCTTGTAATTTATTAAGGCCTGCTGCTTAACTTCGAGTTAACATACATAAAACAACTCTTTCCACGTCCATGTGGCCTGTCACTACGACACAGATTATAGTTATCTAGAGAAATACTTAGATCAGAGACATTAGGCGTAGTCCATGCCTTCATTACCATAATAATTGAGGGTTGGCAGATTGGTATACACAGGGCTAAGTCGATCATTTTGTTGCATACTGATTGTACGCTTAGTAGGCAAAGAATGAGCGAGTAGCCAATAAGGTTGAAGTAGTTTAAAGCATCATGGATTAAGAGGTCAGGCTTAGAGTTTAGGATGAGATTTTGATTTGGAATTAAATGTTGAGCTTCAAATTGTTCAGATACTAGTGGGTAGATACTGAGTGACTGCTTTACAAGATCCATGTTTTGGTCGTCACTGCGATTGCTGTTTTTCGTGCACAAAGTGTTTAAGGTAAGGGGAGACAGGGTGATATTAGATTGATTACTTAATAGTGGCAGAGCTGGAGATTGGGGGGTATTTAGGCTCGTCATCAGTTGTTGACTTTGGCGACGGCTGCAGGGGCAATAAGTAGAGGTGAGAAGGTTGTGAATTATTGTTTAAGGATACTCTAAATTAATGATTCGGGTGGGAAATGAGACATAGGGATCATAGTAGTTTAGTAATGAGCTTTGGGATGCAGCCAAGCAGTTGGGGTTTAGGCCATTTATTGTAGGGAAGTATTTAGGGTCGTAAGTTCTCAATGTCTAAGAGGGACTCTTATAATGGTGGACCGGGTAATTTCCGAAGTTAAAATTATTCTTCCCAGTATGTGGTTGGGATAGAAACTGTAGGGGGAGAGGAAGAAGGCTTTTCAGCCTGGAGTCGGCCTCCAGGATCATTGCCACATTATGCTCTGGCGCATTCACATGCGTCATCCTATTGTTTCAGATGCATTTTTGAAGGGGAACAAACTTAGGGTGAGAGGGGAAAAATCGCTTGTTTTTGTTCTTAGCACTGACCTTCAAAATCTAGTGGTGTTCATGTGTATCGTGCCTAGTGATTGGCGTTTGTCACTTACTTCATTTCTTTGAATGATGGAGATGAGGACTTCGTTGGGCCTTATTGATAGGGAGAACATTATGCGTGTTGTAAGGGTAGGGTGGGAATTTTGTTTCTATTTTAACGGTAGGATGGTGGATTAAATTGTTGTGATGGTACCCTGTTCATCTCTTTATTCTGAGAGATAAATATACTCCCCTTGGGGGGGTGATGTCTAAATCGAATAGGTCGTTGCCATTCTCGTTGGTTGTAAGAGGTATTGTGGTATGGTGTCTACATTAGGGGGGGTTGTGGGTATGGATCAGCTGGGTGGCTGTTTAGTTTCCAGATTGGTTGGGTAGTCATGGTGGTGGTATACTACTACTATGGTGCGTTGTAGAATATATTTTGGGAAATTCATTTGGAGTGGTTAGTTATAGCTTTGAATATTACATGATAGAAGCAACTGCACCGTAATGGTTGAGATATCTACGTTGCAGGGGCGTTTATCAGCAACTAATAGTATATTTTTGAAGTCGCTACCAGATGAATATAGTTTTACTGATTTTATAAGTCGTTTGCAATCTAGGGTGGATGCGAAATGAAAAAGAATTAGGTAGCTAGTCTGCAGTCCTTTTTACGTAGTCTATTACATTCGCATGGGATCTGTGACAATCCACTAGTCTTTAATGGAATCGCTTTAACCATTTTAAGTGGGAAATTCTCTGGAACATTGAAGACGATGGCCTTGTGAAGCGAGGTGATTCGCTTTATTACTTCTGCTGCAACGAAATCAAGGAACGTTTCGGCATGCTTTGCCTTATCTATTTCAATGTCATCATGCTTTCCAAGCAAGTAGGTTAACGGGGATAGTTCACCTAGCATTGACTGTTCTTTGGTAAAAGCTAACTGAACATCTTCAACTTTGCCTTTGACTCATATGTCTGTGACACTATATTAACCAATCACATGTCTTCCTCCGGATATATCACGAGACATTACGTTGTGGGAGACTATCTGTCAACGTGGCCAAGCTAATTCATTTTAACCAAGCTTTTAGATTGTTAGTTGAGGTTTTCAGATACGGTTATGCTGGCCCTTCATCTCGTTTGTTTTTATGGTAGTTCTCCCACCTGATTTCGCCTCATCAAACGTGGCTACGTGACCCATGTTTATAAGGCTTTGTTACACGTTGTCATCTCAAAAATAAGCATACGTTAATTGAAGAAAGCTTATTAATTAGGATTGTAAATAACAAAGTGGTTGAAATAATTTAGCAACATTTACGTTACACTGCATTAGCTTACACAACATCCACCGCTATATCCACGCTATATGGCATTCATATTAAGTTTCACGTCTTGGTCTATGAATATAATGAATAGCGTTAACATCAAAAAGGCAATTTGCAGGGAGTACAAGAATCTGACCTTGTAGTTATAATTCTTCCTTACCAAGAAATTT